>OX637316.1:14304182-16704182 GCA_951799385.1 Hyppa rectilinea
CCGTGGTGCTGGCTCCTGCATCGAGAGCTATACAGACTCCTTGTATCCATTCTGCTCTGACTGCCGTGCCAAGCACGGTGGAGCCCATTAAATCTTTCACGTTCACAGTCGCCAAGTATGGATCTTCATTGCTGCACTTATGATTTGCTAACAACTATAAAAAAATGGACACAATATAAGTTTGAGGCTAGATGCCACCTTGATCACCGGCTTCTACTTAAACGACGGCATAGGTTATTGTTATAGTTCCAATAGGCTATCCTATTGGAACTATAACAATAACCCATGCCGTCGCTACGCTTCTATAAGCGTGCAGTATTCAACGATGAACGTCCTCCTGCTGATAGGACAGGAGTCCAGGAGTAGGAATTCAGATGTGTCTAAGATATGCTTAGAACTAAAAAGTATTTTCATAGATATGTCCAAGTTTTGAACGAGAAAATATCCTTATTAATGCCATAGTATTTCAAGTATTTTACCATTGACTAAAGACTTTAATAGGTTAGTGAATGTTATGGGATTAGCCACCGCCTTGTTAGGTCTTGTTATTTAAGGGTTATTGAATGATGAGTTGCTATATTAAAAGGTAATTAAATTGTAATTAATTAATTCTTTTAGTGATATAGAAGTTCCGTGGTCCTTCTCCCCTAAACCATTGGACGTCAGATTACCTGCAACAACTCTTTGTTCCGTTTTGTTACGCAAACATGCATGGCAGTGCGCCCCTCGCTGTTCCAGACGGTGGCAGACGCGCCACCCTTCAGCATCTGTTCCACGGCCGCCTCGCTCTCCAGCTCAACCGCTGTATGCAGCGGAGTGTCTCGCAGATGCGTTTCATTGTAGTAGTTCAGGAATTTACCACCGGCTTTCAACAGTAAGTCCACGGTTTGTATTAAACTGAAAATAAAATATTTTACATTCATACTTTTTCCATAATTCACTTCAATTTGTGGCAAGTATATAACAGGCGGGGAAAAAAAATCAAAGGGCATCAAAAAATTCGTCCACATCGCTGTCAACAGGGAAAGTTCCCAAAAGGCTGGCAGTATTGTCTCGTTGTATGGCAATGCAGATTCTTTGACCAAAAAATAGGCCAGCCCTCTGGTCACGTGAAGAGTCGACCAATCGCTTGGCGATGTCTCGATAAACATTGTGGATACTCGTGGCCCTAGTGTCTCAACCCCAAACGGCTCGAATATATAACTTCCAATAAGGTTATACTTGCACCGTTTGAGGTTTTCTGCACCTGCAGCAGCTGCCCCAGCACAACCCACCGTGCAAGGAAGATGGGATGGCGCAAGGGTGTCGACACACGTTGCATCCCACACCAACGGCCTACCTACCTTCCAAAGCATTAGTGTCATTCCATCTGGTCTCTTCCCATCGTCACGTGATGATTTGTGGCAATCATCATTTTGGTTAAGTGGCTTACTTGTCAACGTCAATTTTGTGTCCCATGTAATGCGCACAGCCAGCAACGTCCAATGGAGTCCTATAAAGGATGTCTTGAGCACCTGCGTCAACGCCGGTGGCAGCGAGTAGCAACTGCACGCAATGATGATGTGCGCGCGCGCTGGCTGCGTGCAGCGCTGTCCAACCTTGCTGGTATTGCGGCAACTGCATGCGTGGAGAATATGTAAATGAAACGACAAGTGGACCGCTTCAATCAGTAAAACTTGGGCTGCGAGTCTGTTCTTCGTTTCTGCGTAAGCGTCGGTTGTTGCACATACCATAGACACGTCTTACAGACAAAACTCTTACATTATTAGGGCGCGCCGTATGTACAATGAAACTTGCCAGGAAGTTGATATAGATCTTTTTAATACTAGCGTGTCTAAATGTAACAAGACTCTATGCAAGCACTTTTTCGATAGCTCAACATACTTTAGGATAATTGAAAACGAGAATGTAACACTGTCTACTGCCTAGTGTTTAATCAACTCTAATTTGATTACACGCTATCTGCGAAAACTTGTAATTGGCCATCATCATGTTATTTATCTCAAAATATTGTGCCTGTAACTTTAAGTTTTCCGGAAAATATAAAATAAAATGTTGTCCTGCTAATAAATAAATTAGCTTTTGCCCGCAGAATCGTTCCCGTGACTTTTTTATGGATTTGGATTAAATTTAGCACACAGATATTTTATATCCTGGATACTTGAAGGGCGGGCGTTTTGGGGGACTGTCTTTTCCAATTTTACCGTTTATAAACTACTGATTCTCAGTCTATTTTAAATGAAGATGACTTAGATGACTTTCGATGTTGATTTTATGATGTTTGATGCGTAATATCCACCTGGTGCATAACATTCCTGCAGGTGTGCTCTCTGCCGTCACACCAGCAATCTGATAGCGTAGACTCTTCATTTTCCAAGTTATTCTCCGGTACACTGTGCCGCATCACTACGACTTGCACGCCATCTAGGGAGCCGACGCCATCTTTGTTTCTGCTCTTTCTTTGGTTAAACTCAAGCGTCACGCATCTTGCGACTGCGGAGAGAACAAAATATAAAATAGTTGCATAAAGACTGCCACGAGTCACCGCCTTAAAAGACAGACAAAGGACTTGCGGGGTAAACGGGATTGTCCGAAAGGGTTACCGCTACCCCGGAACATAAAGGGCTAAGGAAGGAACATGGATGGGTTTTAATCAGTAAGAGTCTGACACTCAGCAAAAGTATAAGGTAACACGATGCTTCATAAACACATAGCCATAAAAATACTACTTTAATTTTTCGACATGGCGACAACTTTCCAGCAACAACGGTTAGGTCACAAAACCAACAAATAAATTTACCTTCCGAAGGGTTCAGCAATAAAGCAATTTGCTTTTCATTCCCTGCCCAGGCGGCTATGTAGAGGGGTGTCCTGCCCTGCTTGTCAGCCCTGGTGCCGTCAGCTCCGGACCTGAGCAGCAGGGCTAGGGCGTCGTTGTTGTGCATGGCCGCGATATGGCAGGCAGAAACGTGGGTCAGACGTGACCTCGCGTTTGGGTTTGCTCCCAGTCTCATCAATCTGTAAGGAACGGTACTTCATTAACTTGTTTAGGGCCAATGGGGCTCAGATACTGATCTACATTAATCTACCTTTTTTTTTTGTAACCGGGTGGAAAATCCTCATGGATGTCTCCCACCCCGGGGAGGGCGGGGGGGTCTGTCGGACTCTTACCGACTAAAAACCGAACCCGACTGTTCCGTCTCTCACCTGCGAGGGGGTCGCGGGAACCGAAAATACTTCCGCAACCCCCGCTGACATTATATCTACCTAGCCCAACATTTTTGCTTCCAGTCTAACCAGATGCAGCTGAGTACCAGTATTTTACATGGAGCGACTGCCTATCCGACCTCCACAACCTAGTAACTGGGTAATACGGTACCCCTTGGTAAGACTGGCTGTCAGATTTCTGACGACCCGAAGCGACTGTCAAAGATGTACAAATGACAGCCGGGACCAACGCCTTAACGTGGTTGCCGAGGCACGGAGGAGTGTCGATATGTAAAGATGATCACCCATCCACGGCCAACCCCGGCAAGCGTAGCTTAACCTGTTGGATCGACCTGTGCGGCTGTTATTATAGCCACGAGCTCCTCGGTGCTGATCTACATACTTCAGTAAATGTCGTCTTAGATACTACAGTAGGACTCACCTCCTCATGTTTGCGATGTCACCACCTGGAATCGACTCTATGAGCCGTGTGTCTAAATTGGTCGCTTCATTCACTTGGTTCACAGAATAGCTTCTTGTAAAACAGCTATCTGAAACTAAACAAAACCGAAACATTGTGTCATGTCTAATATCAAGTCAAGGTAGGCACCTAAGCGGGATTGTCCGAAAGGGTTACCGCTACCCCGGAACATAAAGGGCTGAGGAAGGAACATGGATGGGTTTTAGTCAGTAAAAGTCTGACACTCCCTTCCGCTCATACATAGCATTGCGTATTATTATTATTTGTTACAGTTACAAGGAAATCATACCATGACTCATAGATAAGGAGTTGTGTTTAGGAAAATATAGAATAATATTTGGCATTGTTTTAATTGGTATATTGGCGAGTGCTAGCTGACATGTGGTAAATAATTGATTTTAATGTGATGTGTTTCGTAATGTTAATTAGTTCTAATACGATAAATGTGTAGAATCTTAAACTAGCTTCATCTTTCTGACTGACCGACCCCTTGACAATTTAAAAGTGCCTGTAATTGGTTCAAATGAATGCTTTGAGTTTTGAATCAAGTTCTTCCAACTGAACAGACAGGTGTGCCGCTGGGGAGTTTGTTGCGCCACTTCTTCGTCCCAGTTAAAGCACTAGGAAGTGGTGAAGGGTGGGCGTTTTTTGGGGACTGTCTTATGTAACTTTGACCTTCAAAAAGTGCTGATTTTCAGCCTAGTTTGAATAAATAACTATTAATTTTGACCTACGATTTTGATTTACCACGGTAATTGTTATTTCAATCGAAATTCAATATTGAACTAATTTATTTATAAAAAAAGATGTCGTCGTTTGTAGTCAGTAAACGTGTCTCAACTATTTGGTTTTTAATGTTATCCTGCATGCATGAATTTATTCTTGTATGTGTATACATGTTGGAGTAAATAAGTATGTCTAATCTTATCTTATACTAGCTGCTCCCGCGTGGTTTCACCCGCTACTCGACTCCTATTGGTCGTAGCGTGATGTTACATAGCCTATAGCCTTCCTCGATAAATGGGCTATCCAACACAAAAAGAATTTTGCAATTCGGACCAGTAGTTCCAGAGTTTAGCGTTCAAACAAACAAACTCTTCAGCTTTATAATATTAGTATAGATTTGTTTTATACTAAATTCAAAAAACGAAGGAGGTTTCAATTCGACATATATTTATTTATCGTTTATCGTATATACAACATTAGTTTTAGTATATGCGAAACCCGAAACACGTGTCTAGTATTTTTATGTTAAAAATCAATGTACAAAATTTCAAAACTGTATTATGATGAATAACCAAAGTTATAAGCTTGTTATGTTATCTGGTTATCCGTACAAAAACATGGTCACTACGCAGAGAGGTGCGGCGCGCGCGCCGCCCGCGGCCCGCCATCGTATTGCGCTCATTGATAATGTTCGGTGTCCAACTTGTAACCTTTTTTAAATATTTTTGGGAAAAAATATAACATGGTGTAAAAATTATTGGAATCGATTCAATTCCTCATCTTGAACAAACTATATTCAGGTTTCGCATAAATATACTAAAAATATTGTTGTATATTTTTTTTTATGAGTGTTCGCGGCAATCTTCGTCGTTTGTGAACCGATTTTGATGATTATTTTTTTGTTGAAAAGGAGATATTCGAAGGGTGGTACCATGATTAGGCAACCAGGATCTGATGATGGCATCTTAGAGAAATCGAAGGAAACCTTCGAGAATCGACTAGTATGTTTTTTTTTCATTATGTATTTTAAAGCATTACTATTTAATTAATGTCTGGAGTTGAACTGATGATGGAGCCGAAAGACAGTCAAGGGAACTCCTCGACGATTTACAGTAATTTGAGACGCTCAACGAGTTTTAGCTGCTTAAGTCCTGGGTCTTAGCCTTATTCCAACTATGTTGGGGTCGGCTTCCAGTTTAATCGGATGCAGCTGAATACCAGTATTTAACATGAAGCGACTGCCTATCTGACCTCCACAAACCATTTACTGGATACTCCCTTGGTAAGACAACCAGTCTTACCAAGGGAGTATCCAGTAAATGGTCAGACTTTTGGGGGTTCAGACGACTCTCAACGACTGTCAAGTATCCACTAATGACAGCCGGGACTAACAGCTTAGCGTGCTTTCCGAGGCACGGAGGAGTCTCGGTATATAAAGAAGGTCATCCATCCACGGACACCACGAACCTGATCGATCGATCCGTGCGGCTGTTTATACTTATTCACAAGCATATCACTTCACTCACTAACTTTTACCTTTTGAACGCCATTGACTCATATACGTGACAAGCAAGCGCATGCCCTGTACGCCAAAGACAATGTGGGTACACTATAACACGAAATAAACAATTAAATCATTACTTTTGTGTGTGTTTATATGGATATCTTAAAAATGGAAGATTTTGTACGTATTTATCCTTTTGACCGCCACAGTCGTGTATAGACGACAAACCAAAATGTGCCCAGCACGCCACGGTCGCGACTGGGTGACAATATTAAAGGATGTATTCGGAGCTTGGCGCTGAGGGCACGCTTTTTCATTTTTGACGTGGCGGTCAAAAGGTGACATGAAACGAATAAAAAGACACCATGGATATTGGGAAATTCATGATAACAAGAAGAAATACATTTGTAGCTTGGCGTGGAGGGCACGCGCTTGCGTTAATGCTATGGCGTTCAAAAGATTAACTATATAACTTATCATACTGTTTATGTATGTTTTGAGGCGTTGGCGTCCTAAACAAAACAAAGAAGAGAAAGTCAAAGTCAAATCATTTATTTCAAATAGGCACACGAAAGGCACTTTTGAACGTCAAAAATGAACAAGAAATAGAATTGATTCTAGTCGCCCCTTCCGAAAGGTAGTTTCGTGTGGAGAAGAATGGGCAAGAAACTACACCGTTACTCTTTTAAAATGTTTCACAATGTTTTGAATACATGAAATTATAACATTATATGTGAAGACGATGCACCCATTATAAAAACAAGACACTACAAAAAGTGAAAAGAAAAACACATGTAGCAGTGGCAAGTAAACTTAATTATGTCATAATTACATGGGGAAGAAGAATGTACCAACAGAATTGAGACCCTCCTTCTTTTTGAAAATAAGGTATTGTAGTATTGTACCTGAATCTGGCGTCGCGGGACAACTCTTTATTCTTGACATCCTGACGATTCGTGTGTTATATGCACTAGACACAAGCAAATACTGATTTGGATTCATAATACATGTTTATACCTAATTAAACTAATTAGTTTAAAACATTATCCTTGTGGAGTGACCAAAAAAATTAAAACAGATTCTTCCTCAAACGTAGGGAATAATGAATGACTGGCTTCTCAGAATATATTATTACGATCTGTAAGCATTAGTCACAAGATCCGGTTCCCCGTACATTACAGTAAACTTTTTTTTTTTTTTTTTTTTTTTTTTTTTTTTAATTTAAACATTTGCAATCGGTCGGCAGACCATAAGCGAATTTGTTGCAATTCGTATGGCGTTGTGGTGGAGCAGCCAGAGCTGTGCCTCCCACTTATATAAGGTGGTTCCTCTTCAGCCTTTTTACCACCGCTGTCGGGTTTAACAGTTCAGTTACTAGTGGGTTTGGGTGTAAGGTTAGGCGTGCCTTGTGTTGAATTTTGTACCGCTCAATTTCAAAGTTTACGAGCGGCACCTGCAGGAAATCGTGTATTTCGCTATTCCGAGCAAACCAAGGTGCATTTACTATGGCTCTTAGAATACCATTTTGAGCCCTTTGCAGGCAGAGAATATTAGATTTGCTGGCAACGCCCCACAATTGGATTCCGTACGTCCATATTGGTTTAAGGACCGAGTTGTAGATGAGTAGCTTGTTGTCTACAGAGAGTACCGAGTTTCTTCCCATGAGCCAATTCAGATTGCGGAACTTATGGTTTATCTCCTCCCTTTTCTGTTTAATGTGATGCTTCCATGTTAGGCGCCTATCTAGATGGAAGCCAAGATATTTAACACAATCTGTGTGTGGTAAGGTATCAGGTCCAAGTCTAACAGGAGGGGTGTTTCCGTGCCTGAGTGTGAAGGTGATATGGTTAGACTTGGATGCACTGGCGCGTATCCTCCATTTACAGAGCCATTTATGTGTCTCGTCTAACTGATTTTGGAGTTTATTGCTGGCCATTTCTGGGTTGTCGTCAACTGATAAGTAGGCTATGTCGTCAGCATATGTTGCAACTGTTATGTCGTCTAATGTGGGTAAATCTGATGTAAATATGTTATACAACACTGGGCCAAGGACAGAACCCTGAGGTACTCCAGCTTCAACTTCAAACAATCTTGATCGTGCTTCGCCCTGTTTAACTCGGAAGCAGCGTTCGGATAAGTACGACCGGATGAGCAGGAACATTGAGTGTGGAAGTTTATCCTTCACTTTTGCCAGTAATCCTTTGTGCCAGACACGGTCAAAAGCTTGTTGTACATCAAGAAATGCCGCTGAGCAGTACTTTTTGCGTTCAAAGGCCTGTCTTCCTGTTTGATAAACTCGGTGAACCTGTTCTATTGTTGAATGAGATTTCCGAAAGCCAAACTGATGAGGTGGAACGACGTCATTGGCGTCCATGCATGGTTTTAGTCGGTTAAGGAATATCCTCTCCCACAGTTTGGACAGTACAGGAGTTAAGCTTATCGGCCGATAAGACGACGGTTCGTGTTCAGGTTTACCTAATTTGTGGATCATGACAACTTCGGAGATTTTCCAAAGGTCAGGAAAGTGTGATGTTCGAAAGATAGCGTTGAACAGGCTAGCTAAGAAGGCAATGCATTTTCTAGGAAGATTTTTGAGTATTAAAGGTGTGATCAGGTCAAATCCCGGGGCTTTTTTCGAGTTCAACTGTCTGATTTCCTTCGCAATTTCTTTAGATGTTGTTGGTTTAATAGGCAGACACATCTGCAGATCTTGTTCTAATATTGCATCAATATCACGCTCATCTGCAACGCTCACGTTAGGTTTGAATACAGAATTCAGATGCGTTGCGAACACTTCGGCTTTTTCCAAGTCAGTTCTTGCCCAGGAAGCTTGTGACCTAATTGGAGGATAAGACTGTTGAGGGTTATCTAGGTTTTTGGTTGCCTTCCAGAGCGAGTTTGCACCAATCCCCGTAGGTGACATCATCTGTAGATTTGTTGCCACCGTTGAATTAATAGATTCCTGGACTATAGCCTTTAACTCTTTAGCTGCCTTGTTAAAGTAGAGTTTATCAAGTGGATGACGGGACTGATGCCAAATTCTTCTCAGTCTGCGTTTTTCTAGAATTTTTTGCATGATATCTGGCGGATGACAGGGGTTGGTCGAATCTCTGGATCGAGAGGGTGTGTTGATCCAGGCAGCTACTTGAATAGCATTTGTGAGATATCGGCAGGCGTTATCTACGTCGTTTTGATCCATTAAGGGTATAGTAGAAGTAAAGTTGTCGATGAGGTAAGTCTTGAAACCGTCCCAGTCAGTTCGACTATTTGTCAGAGACTCGGTCATGTCTCGAGTGAGTTCACTAGTGCTAATAGTGAGGATCACCGGTGTATGATCTGATGATCCGTCTAGGCTCGATTCAATTGTCGTGTGTAAACTGTCTATGCCCTTATTGACAAAGAAGTCCAGGAGATCCGGTAGTTTTTTTGGGTCGCTGGGCCAGTAAGTGGCTTTACCGGTAGATATCGGTTTTAGATGATTTTCATCGACACAACGTTTCAGATCGCGTCCACGAGTGCTGTTACAGCGGGATCCCCAAAATGTATGTTTGGCATTCCAGTCACCGCCTGCAATGAACCTGTGGCCAAGAGTGTTGAAGTAGGTTTTAAACATCTCTGAAGTTATTTTGTGTCTTGGTGGGCAGTAGATTGAGGAGAGAATAATAGGGCCTGCTCGGTCCTCCAATCTAACAGAAGTTGCTTGTAGATGCACTGTAGAATACGGTTCTATCTGTGAATGTCTCAGGTTTCCTCGAATTGCCAGCGCTGAGCCAGCGTGCGCACTACCGTCGGGATGGGGAGTATGGTAGATGTTGAAGCCCTTAATGCGGAACGAGCTTCGGGACGTGCTATGTGATTCTGAAATTAGTACCACGTCTAGTTTGTTTGTTTTTATTAAAGTCTCCAGTTCTTGGATATTGGGAGCCAATCCATTGATGTTCCAGATTGCAATTCGTAGGGGAGTCATTTATGATGTTAGTTTTGTAATGACAGTAGTTAAAAGACCCATTAGGGTACTTATTTGTTGCAGGAGTAGGTCGATTTTTTCATTTTGTTTGATCAAAAGTTGTTCCATAACGGATACGTTTTGTTGAGGGTTGTCTATGTGATGAGATGTAGCAGCGTTGTCTCGTGGACGATCTTTGGTACGTCCTGCGACTGTATCCGAGTAGCTTTGTTCTGATCTGCGATAGGTGTTTCGTTGGGGTAGGGCGGAGCTTTCTGGGGTTGTGTCGTTGCGTGGTATATCAGTAGAGATTTTTCCAGTTGGGAAACTTCTTGGTTTCATCTTTCTTGAGAGTATTTCTTTGTAAACTTGACAGCCTTTGTAATTAGCAGGGTGGTCGCAGGAGCAGAGGGCACATTTGGCAGGTGTATTTCTGTCTTTTTTGAGGCACTCTGAAGTTTTGTGGCCCTCCCCACATTTGACACATCTGTATGGCCTCATGCAGTTGTTTTTGCAGTGGCCATATTGTTGGCATCTTTGACATTGTACTATAGTCTTTGTTTTGCGTGGGTCTTCGATCTTAATGCGTTGGTGATGGATATACTGGATATTTTTAACCAGTTTGTTATTTGGGCTGGGTTCCAAATTAACAAAAAACGTAGAGGTAGGAATTTTCTCTGCTCCATAGCGGTGGTTGATGATTTCTCCCCTGACCTTGTTACCAGATTTTTCCAACTCCTGTATGATAGCATCGTGAGGAGTAGTATGATGGAGGTCTTTTATTACTATTCTGTAGCATTTCGTATCTTTGCGAGAGAAGGTGTGTCCGATTAGTCCTTTTTGTCGTATCAGATCAATGACTTGCTTGTAATCATCGACTGTGCTAACCATCACGCGTAATAGGTTTTTATTTATTATTTTATACCGAAATTCTTCCGGACGAATTACGGACTCGATTAGTTTGGTGAGCTCGTTTAGATCCTCAATCCCATACAAAACAATAGGAGGGGGCTTATTGGGTGGTTTAGGCTCAGTTTTTGTGTCTTCCGTTAGGTCAATCGGCAGATTGGAAAATCGGTTTACGGTCTCAACAGGTGGTGGTGAGTTGTCGGATATTTTCCTTTTCTTAGATGTGGGAACTCGTTGCCATTGAGGAGGTCCTGCTACATCCGTTGAAAGCTTTGCGGCTGGCACTTGTTCTGTTACTTCATCCGATTCATTCTCGCAGGAAAGCAGAATGGGATTGTTGGAAGAACCCGATTGCCTGGATGAAATTTCGCTCAGTGAATTAGATCTTTGTCTATTGAAGAGGCTTGGGTGAAAGATTTGTTGAACAAATTTCTTAGGCGAGGTTTTGTTCTTAAGATTTTCATCAGTATCATCACTTTGACTCTGAGCCTGATTTCCCACTCTAGTCAAATTGGTAACATTTTTGTAACTCATGGTGGTAATTATTTTCTTACAATGGTAACACTTTCCCAAATGTCAAATGACATTTTGACATCTGACGTTTACTAGTTTCAAACTTTTCTAAATATTATGTGGGTGGATGAAGAAAAGTTGAAATTTCTTGTGTCACTCTTGCAATTTAATCACTGTTTTTGTTATGAATCACTTATTGCTTTTAGCCACTAATAATTGTACACGATTATCACTTATTAAAGTTCACTTTGGTAATGATTCTAAACACAAACTCGAAGATTTATGCACTAGATCACTTTAACTCTCAGACAGCATGACTATGCGTGTTGACAGTTGACAGATGACAGTTCAATTTTATTACAGTAAACTTAAAGTCAATATTTAAATATTGCCAATTTTGACCTCGGTAAAAAAATTATGTCGGTTATCTTCACATTCAGTTGCCCAAAAATATTTTACGCGGCGGTGGTTAAATCAGACAAGGGTTAAAAGTAAAATTTCGTACACCTTACCTTACTTTTCGATGGGTAATAATTTTATCTACTGACAACATTGTAAATATATTTGTGATGTAGAAATTAGCATCAGCAATAACTTGGACATTTAAAGAAAATTAGTCCTTTCTATTGCGACAATACTCTGCATTTTTGCCACCAGGTGATTGTATATAGACAACAACAACGCTTTTTAGATTTGACCGACGGTTAATTTTTCTTTGACTATAACTTAACCCTAAAGTTAACGTAACCGAGCTTCGAGCAACCGGACCTAAAGACAAAAGTTTGTAAGTGTGTGTGTGATTTTGTATGTTTGTCTGTCCTTCACGCTCAAACGGCTGAACGGATCTGGATGAAACTAGGCACATAGGTAGTTTATGACCTGGATTAACACATAGGATACTTTTTATCTCAGTGGTACGTTTCCTTGGGATAATTTTCAACATCCACGCGGGCGAAGCCGCGGACAGAAGCTAGTAATTTATAAAGGTGTAAAAGTTTGTAAGTTCGTTTGTTTGTACGTAAGGCGTGGCTACCACTGGCGGCACAGAATGGCAAGGTATTTTTAGGTTGATTTCTGAACTGTTTTTTTATTAAGTTATATTTTTATTCGTCGCTTAAAAATACTTAGCAATGCCCTGCCGCCAATACCCTAGACCTTAACATTGAAATTTCAATTTTACTTCCATACTATCAAGTTATATTTTTATTCTTCGCCTAAAATACCTTAGGGGTAATCTTTGGAATGCCGAAAATACTTTTACTAATGCGAAGCTACATTCTTACTGACTTAGGTTCATATGCCCATATTAATATAAAATTGTAACCGGTTTATCCTAACTTCCTATCCTTCTAACTTGCTTAACTATTAATATACCTGCGAAAGTAAGTTTGTCAGTTTGTTTGTTACCTTTTTACGTCTAAACCACTGAACCGATCATCCTGAAATTTTGCATATACGTTGTCAGGTGTCCAGAAACGGACATAGAGTACCTTTCATTCCGAAAAAAGCACTGTTCCTAAAGAAAACAACAATAACGTTCTTATAACAACAGATGGCGCCACGTGTACGTTGCATTCTGAGCCCATGATTGCAACGGCCAAACACAAGCAGGGTACAACCAGATTTGATTGTAAAATTCTAAATTAACGCGAGCGTATAGCGTATAGCGTATAGCGCGAGCCGGGTAAAGCTAGTCATCATATAATTTCTACCGCTCTACGCAGAACGGGATAACTTTTACTGACTTAAACCCATCCGTGTTTCTTCAGGTGCCTCATGTTCGTGAACGAGCGCCGTCATTAGGGACTGGTCAACTCTTAGCTGTTTTAAAATCTAACTTAATTTTGAATTGTTTTTTAAATCTTGTAATTATGGACGCTTTTATTAAGTTCTGCATCGTTCTCACGTGTATATTTCAACATGAATGATGTTACCTAGTTTATGTAAACATATTTTGATTTAAAAGAGTGTCCATGGAGTGTCTTGCCCGTTCTTCTCTATAGGTACCAACTGCTTTGGAATGGGCAACTAGCTTCATCCTTCTGACTGACCAACCCCTTGACAATAATTCAAAAGTGCCTGTAATTAGTTTATTTGAAATAAATGCTTAGAGTTGGTCTGTGCGAGGGTCCACGGTAACTCTTTCGAAAAAGCCCGTGACCCTTTTATTTGAGTGTGGGATATCATCAAATGACTCCTCCCGCTCTGGGTGGAGCGGAATGAAGTGTCAGACTTTTACTGACTAAAACCCATCCACGTTCCTTCCTTAGCCCTTTATGTTCCGGGGAAGCGGTAACCTTTTCGAATAAACCCGCGACCCTGGCAGAAGGCTCATACCATGACAACAGATTTCCAAACAACTTTTCAATCACCAGTGCCACTTTCAGACTTCCTCTTATATACTCATTCCGTATTCTATCCATTCGCGTAACACCACACATCCCTCTTAGCATTCTCATCTCACCTGCATGCAATGGCTTTTCATTGGTACTTTTCATTGGTACTTTTCATTGGTACTTTTCATTGGCCTTAGATTCTGTTCCATGCAAGTTACCAGGCCCAACTACTGTTTTGTAAATACAACATGGCGCTACAATGGCCATGTTGTATTTACAAAACAGTATCGCCGCCTACTTTTTGCAGTTGGTTCATCCTAATAGTATTGCTTATTCGTTTTAATTTCATTGATGCGAATGTTGTGATCCGTGACCCCGGTATATGACCTCTGCGCGACCGTTCTTTAAGTACATGTTGCTCTAAGATGCTATTTTCTAACATTTTAAATAATAACTTTTAATGGCAATATAATGTCTTCATGAAACAAAAATGTGAAAACGTATATGTATGTTAAATTAATGTCACCATTGTAGCGCCACGTTGTATATTAAATATTGAATAAAAAATAAAAAAGAACGTACTTGTAACATAATTGGTTAAAAAAACACTTTCTGACGTAATTTATAGCTTTAATAACTAAATATAAGTTGAAGATCATAGGTGGGTCATACGATTGGATCAAAAATGTACAGAGGCCAGCACATCAAGCTATCCCAAACTGAGAAATTTTCCCAAACGAAAATGAACCTTATAGTTTTGTAATAAAGTTGATAAACTATCAAAGAAATTTGACAGATTGGGGTAGCTTGATGTGCTGGTGACTGTACATAATTATAATTGGATATTTTACACGGTCAAAAATAAAATATGAAATCACATTTAAAAAAGACCCCTTAAAAACTTCCATCTTCGTGCAGAAATTAAATACTATGCGGGGATATAATTGTAAAATTGGATTTAATGTTAATAAGTATTCCATTTGACTCGAAAATCTGTGACGTCCATTTCAAAATTTCATAAAAATCACGTACAATTTCCGCTTTGACAGTTCATCAAGAGTAACGTTATTGACTTCACTGTCAAATGTACCCTATAGTAGTTAAAACGCAGTCGAAACGAATGCATTGTTTAATACAAATTGACCTCTCTAAGGTACTGCCTAGTGATTATTACTTTCTTATAATTAGTAATGGTGCAGACTGATTACAACTATATGAGCGAGTGCCGACGTTTAGTTGTATCTATGAACTTTTTAATCATTTCCATATCACTACGTATTTTATTATTATCTTCAATTAATTTACTAACATCTTCCATTATTTTGTTCAGCGCGTTATCTGGGGCCTCTGCGTTTCGTGGTTCTTTGGGATAATTTTGGACAATAACTTTGTATATTTCATCCAATTTCATTTGGTACAGCATCGTTCCACGTTCGTCGTCCGACAGTTTCTTCTGTAGTTGAGCCTTTTCAAAAATGGCCTCCCTTAAGCGAGCTGGCAATCGATTACAATTACTACACGTTGCTTTACGCGGTCGCAAAATGATAACGTTCTCCCATTTTATGTTCTTTATCCATTTTCTATATAACTTCTTTGGGAGAATCTTTTTGATGAATTTGTTACAAACAATATCTTCGAGTGATGTTATAAATTCCACCTGTTTTTCCAATCTTTTTATATTCCCTATAATTTCTAGATTATTGACGTCATTTACGGCGACACCGACTAAGAGATTCATAAGAACGATTGAGACGAGAATGAGAAATGCTAAAAATATTAAACGTAATATAATGATGGATGCTGGTGCAGCGTTTTTCTTGCTCAATGTGTCATTATAATCAAATTCTGATGTCATCATGACCATCGTCATGACGAAAGCAGACCAAGGACCTTCAAATGGTGGTTTTGCACGAAACTGTATCATGAAGCTGACAGAGAAGCCAAATATTAGGAAGACGAATGAAACAAGGATCTGAAACAAATAAAGAAGCTTTTATTTTGTGTATATAACGAGAATAGTCAACAACATGACAATAATCGAATAATAATTGACAACATTTCAAAACTGGCATGATTGGAACTAAAATACCATTTCTATATTTTCGCACTGTCGTTCGTGGATCTTTGACAGTCGTTACGGGTAGTCAGAAGCGTGGAAGTCTGACAGGTTGTCAGAATTTCAGGCTTATTCGTCTTAGCAAGGGGTATCGTATTACCCAGTTACTGACTGGGTTGTTGAGGTCAGATAGGCAGTCACTCCATATAAGATACTGGTATTTAGCTGCATCCGATTAG
The DNA here is from genome assembly GCA_951799385.1 of Hyppa rectilinea. Taxonomy (NCBI): domain Eukaryota; kingdom Metazoa; phylum Arthropoda; class Insecta; order Lepidoptera; family Noctuidae; genus Hyppa; species Hyppa rectilinea. The sequence continues at coordinate 14,320,100 of OX637316.1, forward strand.
ACTGGAAGCCGACCCCAACATAGTTGTGAAAAAGCTAGGCAGATTGATTGATAACGAGAATAGTCAAAATGAGAAAGAGTATCAAAATTATAAAAATAATGCATAATTATATTGATTTGTAACCAATTCACCTAATATTCAAAATTTTAGTAATGACAACTCACCTTGAATACTTTGCTTGCAACTTTTCCAAACATCAAAACATAATATCCCCAGTTAGGGAATCTTGAGAGTAGGAACATCATTTCAAACCAGGATAGGAGCAGCGCCACAGTGGCAAAAAGTCGCGCCCACTCCGCACCTGACTCTGAATCCCACGACACTACTCGAGGCAAAAACAATGCCAGCGTAATAGACCAGAATTTTGACCATGTCTCTAAACAAAGAAGGTACCTCTTGGTTTTAATTTTGACGAAGATGATCTCCTGGTGGTAGACAAAAAATCATAAGTTATTATCCAGTTAAAATTAAAACAGATTGAAAAAGCCGCATTCAGAAAGATATGTTCGAATTACCTGAATTGTAATTAAGCAAATAGTGAAATTCATAATATATATCCATATACTACTACGTAAGATAAATGGCGTTTCTTCAATGTTATCTTTGTAATAGAATACAGAAATGGCGTACACGTTGAGAGACAACACAAAGCACATATGCAATATTAAAATACTATAAAAGAATGATAACAATGATCTCCATTTTAGATATAAAAAACTTTGCACCAAGGGGTGAAGCAGTAGCCTCAGCTGGTCGTATCTGTTTCCAGTATTAATCAGAGCTTTGATCACTCTCATTTGTTTCATTTTGGATTTATCTGGGACTAGAACTCCATAGTCTACTGCGACTTCACAGTTAGATTCCTGAAGACTCACACCTTTGCTAGATATATATTCGTCGAATATTTCTTCCATGAATTCAGTTGGTTTTGATAAGTTATTCATTAATATATCTATAGGGGTCAGCTTCGTTGCACTAATTCCATTTCTTCCAGCTCCGGATAGGTCAGCTCCTTTACGAAGTAGTAGTTCAATCATTTCTCTGTTACCATGATTGCAAGCTACATGCAAAGGTGTTTGCCCTTCGGAATCAGTAGCGTGAACAGTTTCACTGTCGTGTTTTATTATCATTTCTGCTATTTCATAATGATTTTTACTTGCAGCAATGTTCAGAAGAGATGTCCATGTTGAAATGTCTTTATCAATTAAATTATGGCATGTTAGAAAAGCGTTTACTTGAGCACCTTTGGAGACGAGTAATTCTGCACAAACGATATGGTTATTTGATACAGCGTAGACTAATGGCGGACCTATGCTGTCAAACCTGTTTATTAGTTTTGCTGTTATGTTGCTATTATATTCAAGTAAATGCCCAAGTACATCTTTACTGCCATGTTCAGCAGCTACATGGAACACGTTAGCTTTATCTGATATTTCTACTTCTATATTGGAACCTGCTTGAAGCAACAATTTGACGGCATCTAGTTTATTGTTTCTGATTGCTTTAATTAATGCAGTCTCTCCCTTTTCATTGCGAAAATCGATTGTGTTGTTAGATTTCGCGACGGTTAATATAGCTTGAAGTATATCTACGTTGCCCAAATGCGCTGCAATATGGATGGGTGATTCTCCGTCGGCCTGTAAGCAATGCCAATTTTTAGAAGTCTCTTCTAAATTATGATTATTTATCAGCAAACTTACTGGACAATAGACAAGGTAAAATTTAAGTCGTTTTAAACCTCGTAAGGGGTCATTGTACTCATTATAACGAGCAACTTTTACAACGGGACCAAACCTGAAATCGCGAAAAAAAAAAATAGCTGCTCAGTACATTTATGTTCGCCTAACCCATCAAAATGTACTGAACAGCAGATTTTTTTTCCCGATTTGATTAAGACCCTTTAAGAAATTTAAAACGACTTAAATTTAACCATGTAGAAGTACCTTCATGGTGATGCTAGCGCCTGCGCCGAGAGCTACACAGACGCCTTGTGTCCACTCTGCTGTGACAGCCGCACAGAGCACGGTGGAGCCTGACTGATCTTTCACATCCACAGTCGCCAAGTACGGATCTTCATTGATACACTTATGATTTGCCAACAGCTATAACACATGGACATAAAGTATTAGTTAGAGTATCTCCTCCAGCATGTTTGCCATAGGAAAGTAGATAAAAAGAGATGTTTGGATTTGCTGGATAGATTGATTCGTCGGGCAATCAAGGGCATCGCTTCTATCCAGGAGTTGACGTCATCCGAAAGAAACCCATCCATGTTCCTTCCTTAGCCCTTTATGTTCCGGGGTAGCGGTAACCCTTGCGGACAATCCCGCTTACCCGGCAGGCTTGGCCCTGAGGGGCCCCTTCATATGCTGACATCTCTTTGAGGCACGCGTGGAACATATACGCGCCGTCCGGCACGGGCCTGGTGCTGATCGGACGGCGAGTCACCCATTACTCACCGTCCGCAGGCCCGCGCCTACGGTGGCTGGGAGTCGTCACGTGGCTCCCGACGCCCGGGGCGTCTCCTGCGGCGGCTGGGACGGGAGGACCTTTCTCTCTCCCATCCCGCCACCTCCTTCATCCAGAAGTGTCTAAGATTTGGATGGAACCAAGAAGTTTTTTTTTTGTGAATCAGAAAACTAGTGATATAGAAGTTCTTTGGTCTTTCTCCCTAAACCATTGGACGTCAGATTACCTGCAACAACTCTTTGTTCCGCTTTGTTACGCAAACATGCATGGCAGTGCGCCCCTCGCTGTTCCAGACGGTGGCAGACGCGCCACCCTTCAGCATCTGTTCCACGGCCGCCTCGCTCTCCAGCTCAACCGCTGTATGCAGCGGTGTATCTAGCGGATTGCTTTTGTGACAGCCTTTTTGGAACTTGCTTCCGGTATTTAACAGGATTTTTACTGATTCTTTGAAACTGAAAATGAAACATTTTACATTCACAACTTTTCCACAGTGCCATAGAACAATCATTAGACTGTGTGTTAGGTTAAATTAATTGAGAATCCCTTCTATAATATACAAGAATTCCTGCAGTTTAAATTTAAATAATCTATTTATACCAAAAATTTGCATGTCAGTAGCTTAACATATTTAATCATAAGATAATTCTTATGATTAAATATGTTAAGCTACTATTATGCTACCATTGTAAGAACTTTTGTAACCATATTTATCGGCAAATAAATCTTTGACTTTGACTTTAAACGAGGGACATACTTTCTGATTGTATAGTGCTCATGGAAATCAACTTTGTCCATGGGACCAACTCTGAAATATGAAAAAAACTTGAGAGGTGTCAAGGGACACCCGTATGGAACGAAATTCCTTTCAATTAATTAGTGAAGGAATTGTAATAGCATTTTTTTCTTTTAAGCTGTTATAATAAAAAAATCCTGATCTAAAATTAACCAATCAAAATATATTGGTTAAAAAAACATCAAATACTCCAAAAAAAGTATCGTTACAATTTTGGGTCTTAATTCCGTCTAGCCTCTTTTCGCAACGCGCGTTAAGGAACTTCGTTCCAAAATCAGCTGTTTCATGCATTTTGACGAATGAAGCGAACATAAATGTATACTGAACAGCAGATTTTTTTTCCTGATTTCAGGTATAGTTCCATAATCAAAGTTGTTCATTTTCATGAGTATAGTAGCCCCTGAAAGTATGTCCCCCGTTTAACCTAAAACACTGTATTTTGGTTAGGTGGCTTACTTGTTAACGATAATCTTGTGCCCCATGTAATGCGCACAGCCAGCGACGTCCAGAGGAGACCTACAAAGCAGGTCAAGCGCGCTGGCGTCGGCGCCGGCGGCGAGAAGCAACTGAATGCAATGGTGCTGTGCGCGGGCGCTGGCTGCGTGCAATGCTGTCCATCCTTGTTGGAATAGTGGCAACTGGCCGCACGGAAAAAAAAGTTTTGTTATTAAATTAAGACCAAAAAAAAGCAAATTCCAAAATTCCTTTAGATTGTTGGATTAGACTTTGGAAGAGCTCGTGGCTAAGTACTAACAGCCGCACAGGTCGATCTATCAGGTTAAGCCACGCTTGCCGGGGTTGGCCGTGGATGGGTGACCATCTTTACATACCAAGAGTCCTCCGTGCCTCGGAAAGCACGTTAAGCTGGTCCCGTATGTCATTTGTGCATCTTTGACAGTCGTTACGGGTCATCAGAAGCCCGAAAGTTTGACAGCCAGTCTTACCAAGTGTTGCCCAGTTACTGGGTTGTGAGGGTTAGATAGGCAGTCGCTCCACGTAAAATATCGGTATTCAGCTGCATCCAGTTAGACTAGAAGCCGACCCCAACATAGTTGGAAAAAGGCTAGGTAGAGTGAGTTGGATCAGACTATCGTACAGACAAAATTACAAGACGATTTTTGTCATATAACTGCTCTTGGAGCGTAAAATCAGTAACAATAATAATAATATGATAATATCCTTGGACATATCACACAACACCATATAGTCCCAAGCTAAGCAACCTAATGCTTGTGTTATGGTAACGAGATGGCTGATAAACTACTTATAAGTATACTTTTTTTTTGTAAATATATACATATTATACATAGAAAAAAACCCAGACCCGGAACGATACTTGCAGGTCGTACAAATATTTGTTCCGTGCGGGAATCGAACCCACGACATGCTGCGCAGCAGTCAATCGCTCAACCACTGCGCCAATCGTGTCGTCAAAAACAACACCCACAATTTCTTTTATATTCCTGCAGTTATGCTCCATGCCATCGCTCCATTCATCCGGCAGTGTAGACTCGACGTTAAGTCGACATGGTATGTTAGTCAGCTCATTCACTGGTTGACTATGCCTTCGGACTTCCTCCACGGTTTCAGGTGATAAAGTCACATGATCCACGACGCTATTTTGCAGAGCTGAAAATAACAAATCAAATTAATAGTTATTTGTTATGCAAGGCTGGAAAGTTGATTTTTGGCGCGAGTACTTCTATTGAAACCTGAGTAAGCGAAGGATTCTAGGGTTGAACCATGAGCGAAGCGAGTGGTTCAAATATAGAATCCTGAGCGTAACGAAGGTTTCAAAGGTACGAGACGCAGAAAAGCTTTGCTGCCGAGCGCAACACACAATTTTTCACCTCACTACAGCGAGGACACTGCTAGGTGCAAGAAAACAGGTGTTGTTGAGTATTTTATAGTTATTTTGTTCGAGCGTCTCAGATACATTGACTCATGTGAAGAAAATAACAGATACTTGGCAATGTATCTTATGAGTTACATAGAATATCTCCAAAATTAAATACCCTGTATTTTGTTCTATATCCTACTTGTCCTCTAAGGAGAGTGAAAAAAAAAAACTAATTTAATACAAATAACTAACTAATTTAATTTAATACATATTTGTTTTTGCCAAGCAAAGGATTAAATAACATATTATATTAGTATTTAATTTTATTAAAAAAATTAAACTTAAATTACTACACAATTGGGTATTTGACAGGGTAGTATATCTAAGGCATATTCAAATGTGACGTCACAGATTTTTTTAATCAAATGGAATACTTATTAACATTAATTCTAATTTTACAATTATATCCTCGCAAAATATTTAATTTCTGTACTGTGATGGAAGTTTTTAAGGTGAGCGGTATTATTTAATATTTTATTTTAGACCGTGTCATGCATTTTCAGTGGACTGGCAGTATAGAAAATTATTAAATAGAAAGGTTCGAATTTTAAAAACTCTTTCCACGCTAGAGAGCAAAAATCGATTTTCGGCTCAGATTTCGAATGACAAACAGACTCTTTCCGAGCCTGTGAGGTGAAAAAGTCATTTATTCAAACTAGGCTGAAAATCAGTACTTTTGAAGAACGTAAGACAGTCCCCCAAAAACCACCACCCTTCACCACTTCCTAGTGCTTTAGCTGGGAAGAAGAAGTGGCGCAACAAACTCCCCACAACATGAACACGTGAAGTATAGATTTCTCATGTTGGATCATTTAGAAAAAAAATAGCGTGGCACTTGCGTTATACCTACATTTCTTTTTGACAATGTAACATCTATCATTGCTTTATTTACCAGTCGAACTTATGAATTTTTCAAAAAAATAAAGCAATGTATTACAAATTTTAAAATTCTCTAATATTGCCATTCAACGTGGCAATGCTGCCAGTCTTCTGGGCACGTTTCCGGGTGACAGCGATGCGGATGAGTATTTCGACGCCTAAGTGTCCTTTCTGTTTTTGTATTTATTTGTATAAAGTTAGTAAGATCGTCATTTAATTTAAGTATAGTATAAGTTGTTATAATTGTAAATGAAAAAATTAAATATAAAATATTTTGGAGTTTTAAAGAAAGTCTATTACGCAATTGGAGTGCAGGTTATCCAAAAACTAATTTTACCTTCCGGAAAATTCAGCAGTAAAGCAATTTGCTTCGCGTTCCCTGCCCAGGCGGCTAAGTGAAGGGGCGTTCTGCCCTGCTTGTCTGACCTCGCGCCGTCAGCTCCAGACCTGAGCAGCAGGGCTAGGGCGTCGTTGTCGTGCATGGCTGCGATGTGACAGGCTGACACGTGGGTCAGACGGCAGGTCGCGTTAGGGTTGGCACCCATTGCCAGCATTCTAGAACAAGCAGTACTTCGTATTAAGATGTCTGGAGGCCTAGACACAGTCACATTTTCATTAATTATAACGAAAGTAGATAAATCCGAAATGTATGGAATTGGAATAAGTTACGATAACGAAATTAGATAAACCCGAAGTGTACAGAATTGGTTTTGAAAAGTCACGTGTTCAATCGTTTTCGATCGCTAAGTGCGAGATGTCAAATTGTGTAACGAAACTCGATCAATATTTCCATAATATGGCCTTCTTGACAATCCAAATCGCTGAGATAACGAATTGTTCGATCAACAATTTTCTAGCGATTTAGAGCGATAGATTCTAGGTGCATCGTCTCACATATCATTTTATAATTCATGTATACAGCACATGGTATAACATTTTAAAAGAGTAACCAGTAACGTTTCTTGCCCATTCTTCTCCATACGAAAATACTCTTTGGAAGGGGCGACTAGAATCAATTCTATTTCTTGTTCGCTTTGACTTTCAAAAGTACCTTTCTTTTGCCTTTTTTAAATAAATGATTTGGCTTTGACTTTGAAGCATTCATCTAAGCACTTGGTACCCTATGTAATAAATGCAGTAGCCTGTGGAACTGCATAACATGAAGATTAGTTCAACTCCTCATGCAACTGGCTTTAGCACCTCACCTGCTCATAAATGCAGTGTCACCCCCTGGAATCGATTCCAGGAGTCGTGTGTTCAACCTGGTCACGTGGGTCGCACTACGCCTCATGGTAAGGGTTCCTTCCAATATCTCTAAGGAATTCATTGTCAGGTTCGTTGCGAAGGCTGCCGGGAAGAATGGTTTAACTGCCGCACTGTATTTGCTAGCTTTTGGAATGTCCAATCTGAAAATAAAAGTGCATGTATCGAACAAATTAGCTAGCAAACCTCCTTAGGTGTGAAAGGTAGAAAAATAATTTAGTTCTTTTTTGGGGGTCAACGACCGCTTGTTGGTTAGTTACTTAAAGTATTTTTTTGGTTTATCGTGTTTAGATATTTGATACCCATCACGTGTGGGATGTTAAACAAAAAAGTCTGAAACTGAAACAAATGTGAAATCGTGAAAAAAAATCAACTGTTCGCTGTGCTCGCTTAACGCGTCAAAATGTAGGGAACAGCTGATTTTTTTTATCGATTTTATATCTGTTCCCACAGTGGAAGTTGTTCATAATGATGAGTATTATGATATGACTCCTTAAAATAATACTCATGAATTTAATTTCACTCTGATTATCAACATTTTTGAGATATCGTCTCTTTGATAGAGAGCTAATTGGGATGGGCCGATTTTTTTGCACCCAAATGTATTAGTAGCTACAGAGGAGCCCGCGGCTAAGTAATAACAGCCATATAGGCCGATCCATCAGGTTAAGCTACGCATGCCAGGGTCGGTCCGTGGATGTGTGACCATCTTTACATAACGAGACTCCTCCGTGCTTCGGAAAGCACGTTAAACCGTTGGTCCCGGCTGTCATTTGTGAATTTGACAGTCATTACGGGTCGTCAGAAGCCCGAAAGTCTGACATCCATCCTTGATCGTGTTACCCAGTTACTGTATTGTGGAGGTCAGAGCAGTCGCTCCATATAAAATGCTGGTATTCAGCTGCATCTGATTAGACTGGAAGCAGACCCCACCATAGTTGGGAAAAGGCTTGGCAGATTGATTGAAGTGTAAGTATATACAGCTAGAAATCAATGAAATTAAAGACAGATACGTACCGGTCTTCCTGTCTATTGTCCAGACTCCTTGTCTTCAGTTGACGCTGGAGTGCTGGGTCCAAGTAATCCTGACCTTCATCCTCCGTTTCTTGACCTAAAATATTAAAAATATCAATATAAGAGAGGAAGACCAAAGAAACGTTGGATGGATGTGTGAAATATGATATGGCTAGAAAGGGAGTGACTAGCGAGATGACGACTAATAGAGAAGTATGGAAGACAAAGACATGTGGCGCCGAGCACGAATAAATAAGATAATGATGATGATGATGAATACAATCCAACCACATACTTACGCACTTATGAGATCTTTTTGAATTGTGTATAAAGAAAGAAAAATAGTCAGATTCATACATACACACATCAAAAGTGTCTAGGGATCAACATATATTTTTGCAATAACTTTTCTCTTGATTGATATTAATTTAAATTTTCTTTAAGGATTCATCAAATAAAGTGTTTTCGTTTGTCACAGTAACGATAAACCAAGTCACCTTTGCATTAATAAAGAAATTTGCCATTTTCCTAATAAAGGGATTTTTGACATTTGAACCACTAACATTAAAGTTCGAAAAAAAGACTGAAATAACAGTTTTCTTTAAAATTTTATTGGGTAACTTAAACAATTAATAATCCGTGTTTCTACCGCGAACACTAACAACACAAGAACATCGGTTTGGCATACTCAAAATGAGTTCGGTTTGGCATACTCAAATCACGCTGTGGAATGGCCGCCCATGTTCGTTGCAACAACAAAAAAAGGTGTTATCAGTCGACTTTGGACACGTTACCGAAGCACTGGTACCGTGGCTGAGCGCCATGAAGGACGGTATCGCTGCACCACACGGAGACAAGACCGATACATTCAAATCTTAACTCGAAGAGCTCCAACAATAACCGCCATGATTGGCAGTTCCAGGAGGAAGGCGGAAGGAGTCCTGTGACCCAGTAATGGGAACATTATAGCTTGCGAAAGTTAGCTTTAAAAATCAGGTTACAAAAAATTGCTATATAGCGTACATTTTTGTGCCGGGATTATGTGAAAGCCGAATCTTTAATCATTTTCTTCCATAGTAAACCAAGAAACAGGCTAGTCGATCTTGATGAAGACAACGCAAGCTAGGCAAGGCACCTAGACCTAGAGCATTTGGGGATTCGAACCCAAACAGGTGTTTTACTTTGTATAAATTGTTTCATCACCACTGCACTTAAAAACGGTGAAAGAAAACATCGTGAGGAAACCGGCATGCCCTAGAACCATGAATTTGCGCACTATGTCGCGGGTTTGATTCCCGCACGGAACAAATATTTGTACGACCTGCAAGTATTTGTTACGAGTCTGGGTGTTTTTCTATTTATAATATGTATGTATTTACAAAAAAAAAAATGTATATAAGTAGTATATCAGCCATCTCGTTACCATAACACAAGCATTAGGTTGCTTAGCTTGGGACGATATGGCGCTGTGTGAAATGACCAAGGATATTATTATTATTATTTTCGGTAAACTTGTTTCTTAGCTCTTTGGCTAGTTTAAACTACATAAACGGGCTCAAGCCAAGTAAATGTAGAGTATGTGTTGTGATTTATTTATTTTATTTTACAGTTTTTGGAAAACTTACAGCTAGACACTGTTTGTTTTTTTTTTGTTTTTAATTATTAGTTGTCTGTGTGTTAGTGTGACTGATATTATTATTATTATTTGGAGACATGTAACATCCACGTATCCGCTAGGGGCCCACGTGATGGATAACCCACTCCCTATCACAGACAAAAAGCCTGTGTCCCAGTAATGGGAACATTATAGGCTGATTGTGTGTGGGTCTAGACGTCTTTCAGTACGTGGTCACCACACCAGAATCTTGCAGATCCATCAACCGTTTATTTTGCGAGCAATGAGTCTTGTGCAGTGTCACTTAAGTTTAGCAATTCTTGGGGCTATAACTCTTCTGCTGCGACTCTCTTCACTTCTGATTCGATTACGTATATATATCTGCCTAGCCTTTTCCCAATTATGTTGGGGTCGGTTTTCAGTCTAACCGGATGCGACTGAATACCAGTATTTTACATGGAGCGACTGCCTCTCTGACCTCCAAAACCCAGTAACTGGTTGGTCAGTCTTGCCAGGAAACTGGAGGGAAGACAAGACAAGACTGGCTGACAGACTGTCGGGCTTCTGACGACCCGTAACGACTTTCAAAGATGCACAAATGTCAGCCGGGACCAACGGCTTAACGAGCTTTCCGAGGCACGGAGGAGTCTCGGTATGTAAAGATGGTCACCCATCCACGGCCAACCTCTGCAAGTGTAACTTAACCTGATGGATCGACCTGTCCGGCTGTTCTTACTTGGCCACGAGCTCCTAGGGAGCCAAAACATAGCTGCCCCCATTGCCCTATGGGTGGCTTTTAGAATAAGACAGGTATTTATCGTCCGTTTGTTGTAACATTAGACAAAATAACGGTTATCCCCTGTCGTTATTTAAAATAGACGTATGTATATTAAACTCCGTTATTTCTCGTTACGTACGAAGCAATGTTATCTATTAACCATTTACACTAAAAAAACAACTGTAAAATGGAGTTACGTCAACAATATTACACAATAACTGTCGTTATTTAGACGTTTTTTTGTCTAATGCTATAATAAAAAGAGTATAGAACATTACCTGAATCGCGAGGAGTGTGATACGTCACGCGTTTGGCCCCACGTCCATCATTTTGTTTATTTCCAAACATCGTCACTATTCGTGCACAATACTCTCGAAGCACGCAAACACTGATTTACTCTTAATTTTATATTTCTATTATTGTTAAACAATTAATAAGTTATTTACATAATTTTCCTTATTAAAACCCTTTGAACACAAATGAAGTGATTCATAGATATTGAAATGATGAAAATAAACAAGCTATACACATTATATATAAATAGGGTAAAACTATTCTTATGGGAATAATAGATATTCCGTTGGGGAAAATAAACCAAAGGCCATCAAAAAATTCGTCCACATTGTTGTCAACAGGAAAAGTTCCCAAAAGCAGCATTGCCACGTCGTATGGCAATGCTGATTCTTTGACCAAAAATAGGCCAGCCCTCTGGTCGCGTGAAGAGTCGACCAACCGCTTGGCGATTTCTCGAAAAACATATTCCGTTTATTGTCTTATTCTTGAACCATCTAATATGTACAATTGATTCTTAAATACATAATAATTACTAAAGAAATATTAACGCATAGTTTTGTCATCTCGGCTTTAAAACCACTTAAAAATAAATACAAATCATTCGGAATCACAGAATTCAAAATTCTAGAGTACGTTAATTGAGAAAATTTGACAGTTAGGGATAGCTTGATGTGCTGGCGTCTGTACACAGAGTTGATACGACTGAGGGGCTTTCCTTTAAACTGCCTATACTAGGTACCATTTAAAAGCTCTGTACCAAAAATCAATTAAATAGGAGCAGTAGTTTAGTCGCAAATGATGTTTTAAGTTTTTGCCCCGTTTTAACACAGTGTATCTTTTCTAACAGCGTTTCGGCGCACGCGCGTCGTTGCCGTTTTGTTACAAGGTCGGTAAAGTTTTTATTTGCAAAGGGAGTAAAACGCAACTAGTTTTACTCTGATTTGTAAGCTATTTTAGACTGTTTGAAAAAAAAAACATTTTAGTGCTTTTTATTTTTATACCGTATCGAATTAATACTAAACAAGTATAGTATACGTAGTGTAATTTAATGCCCCTTTTTCATATCAACTCTTTATACATGCATACTATTATATAGCAGTAACAGCCGCGACTTAATAGTTGTAGTTCGGGGGTTCGATCCAAACCAATTATTTAATCACCACTGCTCTCAAAACGGCGAAGGAAAACATCATGAGAAAACCGACATGTCTTAGAACCAAATTCGAAGACATCCCTCAACCCGTACTGGACTCGCGTGGTTGATTATATCCTCCTCTTACAGAGAGAAAGCCTGTCTCCAGCAGTGGGAACAATAACGGCTGATTATGTAATGCTTACGCATAAATTAGCCTAGCCTTTTCCCAACTATGTTGGGGTCGGTTTCCAGTCTAACCGGATGCAGCTGAATACCAGTATTTTACATGGAGCGACTGCCTATCTGACCTCTATAACCCAGTAACTGGGAAATACAATACCCTTGGTAAGACTGGCTGTCAGATTTTCGGGCTTCTGAAGACCCGTTACGACTGTCAAAAATGCACAAATTACAGCTGGAACCAACGGCTTGGCGTGCTTTCCGAGGCACGGAAGAGTCTCGATCTAAAGATGCTCACCCATCCACAGACCAACCCCGGCCAGCGTAGCTTAACCTGATTGATCGACCTGTGCGGCCGTTATTACTTTAGCTACGAGCTCCTCGAGTAATACTTATGCATACTAGCCTTGTGCTCTTTGTTATTTTTTTTTATTTATAGTGTCTAATTTGCTCAAAATTAGGTCCATTTTAAAACTAAGTTCTTCTATACATGATTGCATTTGGCTTATAGATGATTTGGTTTGGTTTCTGATATCCACGAGCGCGGCGTCTACTTCCATCAGATGCTTTGCAACGTCTTTATTACTCGTATTACTTTGTAATATGCCAGCATTAAAATTCTTTATTTTCAAGTTGTCTTGTTTAATTTTAACAGTGGCTTTGTATATTGCATCCAATTTTTTTTTATAATTTTGTGATCCTAATTCGTCGTCCATTTGTTTCTTTCGAGATTGAGCTTTTTCAAAGATGGCTTCCCTTATGTGGGACGGTATAGATTTGTAACATTTAGATTTTGGTTCGCTAGGATTCAGGACTAAAATTTTCTTTTTATTAGTTAACATATCTTCTAGCCAATTTGGCAAAATTTTCTTAAATAGTCTATTGTAGACTAGATGTTCTAAAGATCCTAAAAACTCTACTTGTTTGCAAAGTCTTCTGACATTTCCTAGCACTTGTAAATTATGTAGGTCATTGACAGCTACACCAACCATTAGATTCATGAGAACTATGGATGCTAGTATTAGAAATATTAAAAATACGATGCGGATAACAAGCAATGAAGTAACAAATTTGTGGGAGTCTTTTGGCTTGACTAGGTCTTCATAGTCGAATTCGGAAGTCATCATAACTATAGTCTTGACGAGGGCAGCCCAGGGTGACTCGAAGGGCATTTGTGAGTGGAACTGTATCATGAAGCTCATAGCGAATCCTATTACCAGGAACGCGAAAGTTAATAGAATCTGAAAAAAAGAATACACAAATGGGTATTTGAAAGGGTAGTCAATAACGTTACTTTTAATGAATTGTCAAAACGCGGAATTTGTCCGTGATTTGTATGAAATTTAACAATGTGATATCACAGATTTTTAGAATCAAATAGAATACTTATTAGCATTTAATGCAATTTAACAATTATATCTTCGCATGATATTTAACTTCTGTACGGTGATGGAAGTTTTTAAGACGAGCGGGCTTTTTTTAATGTTATGTCATATTTTATCTTTGACCGTTTCAAATAGTCAATTCATTCTTGTATCTGTTTCTAAAAGTGCTGCTTTACACTTATGAGAATAAACTCAAGCTCAAAGCATTTATTTCAAATAAACCAATTATAAGCACTTTTGAACGGTCAAGAGGTCGCTCAGTCAGAAAAATGAAGCTAGATGCCTATTTCAAAGTAGTAGATACTTATGTAGAAGAAGGGGCAAGAAACTCCAGAAAACATAATCATTTTGCGGTTGATAGTGTTATGTCATTAATCTAATACAGACAAATAAAAACTGATCACCTTGATAACGTTAGTGGAGACCTTTCCAAACATCAGCACGTAGTATCCCCAGTTGGGGAACCTGGACAGCAGAAACATCATCTCCAGCCAGGATAGGAGCAGTGCCCCCGTGGCCACGTGTCTGGGCCAGTCCACTTCGGTCATTGTAGTCCCCGTGGCATAGGGAAGGATTACAGCCAAACAAACCGAACTACACTTCACCCAAGTTTCTAACTGGAAGAAGTATCCGTTGCTAATATTCATGTAGAGGATTTCCTGGAACATAAATTAATAAAGGATAATGAATAAGTCAAAGTCAAATCATTTATTTCAAATAGGCACAAGAAAGGCACTTTTGAACGTCAAAATGAACAAGAAATAGAATTGATTCTAGTTGCCCCTTCCAATAGGTATGTAGTTTCGTATGGAGAAGAATGGGCTAGAAACTCTACCGTTACTCTTTTGAAATGCTTTACAATGTTTTGTATACATGAATTATAACATTATAATATGTGAATACAAGGTATATTTAACTGAATTTCTATTAGGTGGAGATAGAATATGGAGAAGTGTGACTGTCAAGCGTTATGAATCAAAGGTCTGGAAGTAAGACTAAACAGTTTTATAGTTGGTTTTATGTTATACTATATGTACAGAGGCCAGCACATCAAGTTACCACAATCTGTCAGATTTCTTTGATAGTATTTCAACTTTATTGCAAAGATATAAGTTTCATTTTTAATTGAGAAAATTTGACAGTTAGGGATAGCTTGATGTGCTGGCGTCTGTACATTTGGCTTGTTTAACAAATACATGCACAAACAGGCCCAATCTGCCTATACTTTTTCTAACAATGTTGGGGTCGGCTTCCAGTATATCATATTCCTGAATACCAGTATTTTGCCTGACGACCGGTAACGACTGTCAAAGATGCACAACTGACAGACTTAACGGCTTAGCGTGCTTTCCGAGGCACGGAGGAGTCTCATGTAAAGATGGTCACCCATCCACAGCTAACCCCGGCAAGCGTAGCTTAACCTGATGGATCGACCTGTGTGTCTGTTATTACTTAGCCACGAGCGACGAATAAACAAAACAGGATCGCAAAAAAATAATAATCGAAACAACAAAAGATATAGATCTTCTGTTGATGGTGTGCTCATAAAAAACTCACCTGAGCAACTATTAGGATAATAGTAATATACAAGACTACTGCCCACCCCGTAGAATTCAGAATCAATGGCGGAGAATCATCTGTATCTTTGTAAAAGAATACAGATATAATAAACGTTGTCAACGATAGGACAAAGCAAGCGTTTAAAGCCAACATCGTATAGAAGAATGACAAGAGAGCTTTCCACCTTAAGTACAGAAAACTTTCTAGTAATGGGTGTACCAGTAGTCGCCTCTGTCCGTACCTATCTCCAGTCTTCAGGAGAGCATCTATGACTTTCATTTGAACCTTCTCCTCAGCTTTTGGTACTAATATTTCATAGTTCACTGTTACTTCACACTTGGGATCTTGCAGATTAGAATCGTTGGTAGAAATGCAAGCATCAAAGATATCCTCCAAAAATTCTGTTGGTTTCGACAAGTTGTTCATAATCATGTCTATTGCAGTATTCCTACATTTATTAGGACCGTTGGTGCAGCCTGATATATCAGCCCCTTCTTTGAGGAGTAGTGTGATCATATCTCTGCTTCCGTAGTGACTGGCTGTATGTAGTGGAGTCCAGCCATTATCATTCATAATATGTACAGTGTCTTCATTATTAAACATAATAATTCTTGCAATTTCTACATTATTGTGTATTGCTGCTATATGCAAAGGTGTGGAACCTTTCTGAAGTCCGTAAGACGTCCTGAGACTTCTGTAAGTGTTTTTGGTTAAAAGTAGTTTCACACATTTGGGGTGATTGTTCTCTACAGCAAAATGTATAGGCCCGTAGCCTTTCTTGTCGTCGGCTGTTAGGTAATTTATCAATTCTCTAGTTATTGTATAGTCGTGATCTAATAATGCTGCGAGTACTCCAAGGTTTCCTTTTTGGGAAGCCACATGGAAGAGGTTGACTTGTCTGGGCAGTGTTTTTGTTATTGAAGCTCCTCGTTTAAGGAGTCTTTTAACGCATTCTAGGTGTCCATGGATAACTGCTTTAAACAAAGCCGTTTCTCTTTGACTGTTAGTTGTGTCGATGACGTCTTTTTGGTTTGCTACATTTAGTACTTCGTTGAGTATTTCCACGTCGCCTTGCATTGCTGCTAAGTGGATTGGCGTCTCACCTTTGTTATCCTGAAATATAATGTTATATAATATTTGGTATGCTTTTTAATCGCCATCACCAAGAGGAGATGTGACACTAAGATATATGATATTAAGTAGCTACAGTGTCTGAAGTTGATGTCTTAACTTATTTTTCACCTTTTGAACGCTATTATCACAATGACAAGCAGGCGCGTGCCCTGCAAATATAATGCCTAAATCATTTCTTTTGTGATGAGTGTTTATATATTTCTTAAAAATTTAAGCTCTCGTACGTATTTAATGACATGAAACAAATGAAAAGAAACCATGGATATTGGGAAATTCATGATATCAAGAACAAATAAAGTTGTAGCTTGGTGTGGAGGGAACGCGCGTGCGAAAAACATTATGATTTATTAAGATACAAACTCTTGCTGTGATACTAGCTCCTGCTTCTATCGCGACGCTGACTCCTGCTCCCCATTCCTCCAGGATGGCTTTATGAAGTACAGTGTGCCCATCCTTGTCTTTAACATCTACAACAACTGGATTATCTAAATCGCTGACTCCGTGCGTTGTTAATATCTGGAAAGACAAACAACTGATTATCTGATGATCTGATCAAGATTAAGTCTGGACTTCAAATGAAGTAAGACTGAGATCAGTCTCTTGATTGTTGTCTCTTGTTGATTGATTCTCAGACTTGACTTAGAGCAATCCTACAACTTTAACGTTAAAATATTAACTACTAGCTGTCCCGAAAGGTTTCACCCGCTGCTCTTATTGGTCGTAGCGTAATGTTACTAGCCTATAGCCTTCCTCAATAAATGGACTATTCAACACAAAAAGATTTTTTCAATTCGGACCAGTAGTTCCAGAGATTAGCGCGTTCAAATAAACAAACTCTTCAGCTTTATAATATTAGTATAGATGCTACAAATGACTAGTACTAACTACACGTACAATTTTTTTTCTTTGACCGGCTTTCAAAAATGGCCCGAAATAATGATCTCCTTTATATATTCTCATATTTTACTAATGGTTTTAGTTATTTTAGTTATCATCACCTCTTATAGCAGTATTATTTTAATATTACTTCACGTTGGGAAAGAGCTGGAGTTATTACTTCTTGTATAGCTTCATCTCGTTCTCACAATGAAGTAATATGAAGATAATACCGCTCTTTGAGATGGTGGTTAGCTCCCAGTACCAACTTAGGGGTTTATTTATAAACGTTGCTAAATTAAGTATGATTTGCGAATTTTTTAACCATAGATTTTTGGCGTTTTTAAGCAACATCTTTACTAATATTGGAGAAATGGCAACGGACACTGGAGATTGTTGGCCTGAAAATCAGCAGAACCAAAACGGAGTACATGTTCTGCGATTTCGGCGGTCTCTCCAGTTCTGGGGTCATAGCACTTGATGGCGCGCTTCTCCCAGTTTGCTCCGACTTTCGGTATATCGGTTCACTTGTGCAAAGCGATGGCGAAATAAATCGGACTGTTAAGCATAGAATTAACACTGGGTGGATGAAATGGCGGCAGGTCACGGGAACAATTTGTGACTCCCGCCTTCCCCGGATAAGGGCAGGAGAATGATGATCTATATACTAATATTATAAAGAGGAAAGGTTTGATTATGACTGATGAAACAAACAAATATTGTTTGCGTTGAAAAGGCTTCGAAACGACTGAATCAATTAAAAAAATTCTTTCACTGTTGGGTAGCTACACTATTCCCGGGTGACATAGAATATATTATATTTTCAAAATAATGGGCATCCTTACTAAAATTCCAATAATGTAACAATTTCCGACATCTACGCGGGCGAAGCTGCGAGCAGAAGTTAGTTTATAAATAAAGAGACCTCACTTCCACCATCTTCTTCTTTTCGTTTGGTTAGTGACTAACCTGGTGTCAGAGATTTTAAGCTGCCCATGGGCCACTAACTTAGCTTCACATGCTGTTGAGAAATATCTCTCAGACATGCCGGTTTCTTCACGACGTTTTCCTTCACCGATTTTTAAGCAAGTGATAATTACACAATACGCACATGAATCCCTAAAATCAGACGTTCAAACTCGAGACCTATGACTTGGCAGTCCGACGGTCACACCACTAAGCTGTCACTTCCACCATGATTCTTGTACTCACCTGCAAATGTTCCTTAAGTTTCTTCTTAACACATATATGTAGTGGGGTTTGCCCTGCACGGTTCAGCCAGTTGACAGGCACCTTGTTGGCTACAAGCACCAAGACAGCGTCCAAGCTGCCCAGTTCTACTGCTGTATGAAGAGGAGTGTCTACTGTCTTCCTGGTTTTGATCCCAAAGTTCTGGCAGTTGGAACTGATGAGCATTGTGACTAAATCTGCAAAACTGTAATATTTTTATATTACTAGTGACCTGCCCCGGCTTCGCACGGATGCAATGTAGATACTATCGGGCATGCAGTTTTATTTTTATCACAATAACAATACAACTGGCGCGCGCAAAGTACAATGAACTTCGCGCCGATCAGCTGTTAGCAGCTATTGAGTATACAAAAAAAGTTTCTTTGGGAAAGTTGATTGTAATTATGAGTACAATCACGAGTTTAAATATCGGTCACTAATTACCAGTCACCTTATATATTGGTGCTCGTGACCGTACATCTCCATTTCGACAGTTATGTTGTTTCATGTAGTGGGCGATCCTAGTAAAGTTAAACGGCAAAATAACATACTTCTGTGGATCGATATTCTGATCAGCATAGTACGCTGACCCGGCGATGTCAAGAGGGGTTCTGCCGACGAGGTCACGCGCACACTGCTCTGCGCCCGCGGCGATTAGGAGGCGCGCGCAGCGAAAGTGACCACGTGCACTCGCCGCGTGCAATGCTGACCAACCCAGTTGGAATATCGGCAGCTGATTGTGGAACAGAAATAAATGCTTCATTCATTAAAAAAAGAAACCACCTGATTCGTATACCTACATTATAAGCAAATAACGGTAAAGGAAAACATCGTGAGGAAACAGGTATGTGTATGTCCTAGAACCAAAAATTCGAAGTGTCATCTACCAACCCATATAGGGCCAGTGTGGTGGATTACGGCCCTCTTTCCCACAGAAAACCCGCTGGCGAGGCCTGTGTCAGCAGTGCATTATAGGCTTCTTCTTCTTTTCGTGTGGTTAGTGATTAACCTGGTGTCAGAGCTTTTATGCTGCACATGGGCCTCTGACTTAGCGTCACATGCTGTTGAGAAATATCTCTCAGATATGCCGGTTTCCACACGATTTTTTTTTCTCCACCTATTTTTTAGGCAAGTGATAATTATACAATACGCACATGAATCCGTAAAATCAGAAGAGCGTGCCTTGAGTTCGAACTCGAGACCTATGACTTGGCAGTCCGACGGTCACACCATTAGGCTATCACTGTCGATTATAGGCTGAATATCATAATATATTTCTATTTATGCTATACAAGGGCTCTTTTGGCGCATGGAAAATACCAACGAAATTCTTTTTAATTACCCTTCATGGTCTAAACCATAGATTCACCGCCGTCACCAGACCGAATGCGCCAGCTGCAATTTATTTAATCAGTAGTATACCCAATGCTGGGACATAGGCCTCCTCTATGTGAGAGGGAGTGGGCTCTAATCTACCACGCGGGCCCAGTACAGAATGGTAGATGCCACATGTGTTCGAAGTTTTGGTTCTAGGATATGCCGGTTTCGACACGACGTTTTCCTCCACCGTTTTAAGAGCAGTGGTGATAAAATTATTTACCCAAAGTAAAGCGCCTGGCAAGCAGCGATAGCCTAGTGGTATGACCGTCGGACTGCCAAGTCTTAGGTCTCGAGTTCCAACCCAAGGCACGCACCTCTGAGTTTTCAGATTCATGTGCGTATTGTATGATTATCACTTGCTTAAAAATCAGTGAAGGAAAACATCGTGAGGAAACCGGCATACCTGAGAGATATTTTTCAACAGTATGTGATGCTAAGTCAGAGGCCCATGGGCAGCATTGAAACTCTGACACCAGGTTAGTCAATAACCACACGAAAAGAAGAAGCGCCTGGCTGGGTTGGAACCCGCGACTGCTGGGGGCTTCCACTACTCTCTGCAATCTCTGCTGTAGTGTAAATGATAGAAAAACAAAACCCATACACTTTTTTCAAACTCCTTGCAGGTATGGTCCACGGCATTATCCTTCCAGTATTTCGGCAGCTTTGCCTTGCTCGCGCCAAAGTCACACTTCACGTTCACCAGCTCCTTGACGCTCTGGCTCAGCTTCTTGACCTCCTCTTCCGTTGCTACTGTCATCTCTTCCGCCTGGAGTCTGTTCTGCAGATCTGTAACAAGTTTTTGATATTATGGTCATATCTTATCTGTTGAATTATCTTGTTTCGTTTCTAAAGTTTCATATGCACTTGTGACAACCGCTACCGGTCGGAGCGACGCCTCGACCCGAGGCTGTCCACGTGGAGATGTTGCCTCGACTTGAGGCATACCATTCCTTGAGGCAATTGTTGATTTAGGATATTTATTTGATTTTTAAGTTCCTATATAAGTCAGACAGCGAGCAACTTTTCTAGTGCTCGAGGATGAGGTTGGTGTTAAATTGGTGCTGCCAAGCACATACCAAAATGTAGAGGTATCACAAATTGTCTAGGCCTTCACTTATCATAACAACAACAACATAACATAACTGGCGGAAATGTGGGTGTCTTATAGGTGCATTTCCGCCTAGTCCTTGAGGGGATATAGGCGTGTGGTCTTCACATTAATAATACTAACGAACCTTCTGAAAATCCAAGTAAAACAGCAATCTGCTTCACATGCCCTGCCCAAGCGGCTAAGTGTAGTGGAGTCCTGCCAAGTCGGTCGAGCCTTTGCCTGTCTGCTCCAGCATTGAGGAGTACAGTGAGGGCATCGTCAGGCCTCATCGCAGCCAGGTGGCAGAGTGACACACAGTCTATACCGCAAGTCGCATTCGGGTTAGCTCCAGCCTTGATCAGTCTGGAAGCACCGACATTATATAAGTACACAATTTGACCTATTGAACGCCATTGCCACACGTACGTGACAATCAAGCACATACCTTGTAAGCCGACGACACAAATACATGTATGTGACAATGGCAACAACACTATAACCCGAAATAAATTTCAATTACAAGGGAATTCACGATTACGAGAAGGTATAAAATTGTAGCTTGGCGTGGAGGGCACGCGCGTGTGTTTATGCTCTGGTGTTCAATAGGATAATAGCATGTACTGGCTTGTTAAAAGTCATCGTATTGTTTTACGAGGTTCTCAATTATGAGTACCTACGGGGTAGATATCCAAGGTGATTACCCTGCAGGTGGCCAGGCCTAAGTGGGTAAGCGGGATTGTCCGAAAGGGTTACCGCTGCCCCGGAACATAAAGGGCTACGGAAGGAACATGGATGGGTTTAAGTCAGTAAGAGTCTGACACTCCCTTCCGCTCCACTCAGAGCGGGAGCAGTCATTGGATGATTTCCCAACCCCAAAAAAAAAAGGCCTAAGTGGGACGATGTAACTCCAACCTGGTAAAGTGGGGCTACCTGGACCACAGAACAGTTAAAGAGGTTAGAAGGGCCTTGTGGGCGGGACAGGCGCGCCACACATTTGCGCGGGCGCTCCAAACCCAACCGAAATTAGAATCACCGGTCAACAGTCACGCTCTTATTGTGAAAGCGTTCAATTCTCCGCGGAAAAAAAGAATTATGCCGTCTTGCCCAATTGTAACGTGTCGGAAAAGAAGTCAGGAGTGTAATGTGGCCCGAGGAGGGATTTCTTTTCACTGGTAACTCCAAAAACCTTAAAATACGAGTGATATTTGTAATTATTACAAAAGTATTATGTAGTTTGTAGACAAAAACGATAAAATCGCATTCAGATGCAAAATTATACATTGCTTGCATTACATTGGTACGATCTTGCACGACGTGAGCGGTCGCGCAATGTACTGCGTTCCCTGCGAACGTCGCGTGCGTCGATCCAAAGGCTCAATTCTGGGAAATCTATGCGCGTCGATAGTGTTGTACCAAATTGTAAACAATGTCGATATTAAGATGTGTATACGAATGATTATTGTCAGTAATATAACAATGAAAATAACTTTGTTTATTTTAACACCAATTATTGTATAATGTGGATTATTAATTTAGTTTCTTAGTTGGTTTTTCGTCTAAAATCTAATTTACGATGCAAACACTTTTTTTTTAATTGTCCATAAGATCCTGTTACAAGAAAACTGTGGTTTGAAGCAACTGATAGAATTGAATGGATAGGTACTAAATGTAGCGCAATTTATGATCGCAACATTTTGCAGAAAATGATTATGTAACGCGGGTGAAACCGGCGGGCACAGATATTATTCATAAATTAACATGATAAAATTAATAAATACTTTTTCACGGAGTAGTTCACAGTAAATTAATTAGATTATATTATGTTAATTCGACTTAGCATTCGATATGGACGTGAAATTTGAAAATTTCTTTATAGTTTTTTTTCATTTTGTAGCATTGTTTTACGTTTAATGTTATTAAAAATGCTATTTTTCTTTCTTTCTATTATTATGCCGTAAAACAGAGCTGCAACTAGCATAAAACTAAAGAAAATTTAAATTTCCCGGCAGTATCGGATGTTTCCCCTTAATTTGTCTTTGATTTAAGTTTATTTATATGTAATTAGGAAGTTATTCGTACCGTATCCGCAACTTGAAAAAATGAAAAACTTTAATTAACTAAACTACAGTAATTTTATCGATATGATTAATCGACATTACATATATGACAAATAAATTGATTTTACACGTGTGTGAGTGTACGTACAGAGCAGTATTTGCGTTAGTGTGACAACCAATAGTAAACACGCGATGTAAGTGCGTGTGGTTTATTTGTGTGCGTAATGCGCGTACGTATTATCTCTTGCTTGTAGTGGAGAGACAAGAGTGGGAGACATGCGGCGACACGCGTTCTAATACAAATCAGGAACTACTTCCATTCTAACCTCTGTTCTGTGACCTGGACGGTACGGCAGCAGGGTGTGGATGTGGAGTCAAAAGACTGGATGTCAGACTTTCGGGCTTCTGACGACCCGTAACAAGCTGGCTTAGCGTGCTTTTCGAGGCACGGAAATTCAGTATATGTAAAAAATAGATTTATTCACCTTTCAATTTCATTTACATCGCGATGCTTGACTGCCTCTAGTAACAACGTGTTTAATCTCGTGAACCTTCGGTTAGCTGAGCCGAACTTGGGGAGAGTGAGTGCAGGGGCCATCAGTTTGTCTTCAGAATACAAAGCTTCCGATGACTCCTCCAGTCCAGACCCAGATGTTGTTTGTTTTAGAATGGGCTGATGATCTCTGGAATAAGAAAATTGTGATCAGTTTTTATAGGTCGGTGTTAAATTAATGACATAACACTATCAACCTAAAAATTATTCTTTTTTCTGGAGTTTCTTGCCCCTTCAGTTCAGTAGTTCTTTTAGAAACAGATACAAGAATGAATTGACTATTTGAAACGGTCAAAATGAAATATGAAATCACATAGATAAAAGACCGCTGGTCTTAAAAACTTCCATCACTGTACAGACATTTTATATTATTTATTTATTTATTTAAATTTTTCGCACACAATAGAGGTACAAAGGCGGACTTAATGCCTTAGGCATTCTCTACCAGTCAACCAAGGGTGGTGAAGAGATTAGATGGTAGGTGATTTAAATAGTAGGAACATACAAAACATTGAGACTTGAATAAAATGGGTACACAAATAGGTTAAAACCTCATAATAACAGTTTATACTATAATACATAGCATACATAATTATTTACTATAATAGATAACTATAATATTTATATCATATATACATACATACATATATATAGATACAAGGAAGACAGTTGGTGAGATAACTCTACGCTATTTGTTATGAAAATAACTCTGCAATTTCCGCTTAAATGCATACCGACTGGTAGCCGTCCTGATATCGAGAGGAAGCGCATTCCAAAGAAGAATGGACTGAATATGAAAGGAGGAATGAACAAAGTCAGAAGTATGAGAAGGACAGCGTAGGAGAAGGAAGGATATTATGCGAAGATATCATTGTAAAAGTGCATTTAATGCTAATAAAATAAGTATTCCATTTGATTCTAAAAATCTGTGACGTCACATTGTTATATTTCATACTAGCTTTTGCCCGCGGCTTCGTACGCGTTAAATTCGTAGTAAAACAATTCGTAATTATACACATAAACCTTCCTCTTGAATCTCTCTATCTATTAAAAAAAACTGCATCAAAATCCGTTGTGTAGTTTTAAAGATCCAAGCATACATACATACAGACATTAGGACGCGGGAAGCGACTTTGCTATAACTATGTCGTGGCAAATCACGCACTAATTCCGCGTTTTGACAATTCATAAAAAGTAAAGATTATTGATTACCCTTTCAAATACTCAATTAATGTTTTGAAGATACAGTCATTCCTAACAGCAGGTTTAAGATAACGTGTTTAAAGGGGCAGTGTGCAGTTCTTTTCTTTTCGTGTGGTTAGTGTCAGAGTTTTTAAGCTGCCCATGGGCCTCTGACTTAGCTTCACATGCTGTTGAGAAATATCTCTCAGACATGCTGGTTTCCTCACGATGTTTTCCTTCACCGATTTTTAAGCAAGTAATAATTATACAATACGCACGTGAATCCGTAAAATCAGAGATGCGTGCCTTCCAACTCGAGACCTATGACTTGACTTGGCAGTTTGACGGTCACACCACTAGGCGTGCAGTTGAATTGCATGATCTGATTCCATCCAGCCCGTTTTACCATCGGACTAGGATGAAGGAGTCAGAAGAAGGATAAGGTACAAGAGTGTCCATAGAGTTTCTTGCCCGTTCTTCTCCATAGGTACCAACTGCTTTGGAATGGGCAACTAGCTTCATATTTCTGACTGACCGACCCCTTGACAATTCAAAAATGCCTGTAATTGGTTTATTTGAAACTAGCTTCTGCCCGCGACTTCGTCCGCGGAAAATTGCGATATACTGTAACTGTTTAGGCAGCGCATGCAAATAATTCTGTTTTCGGAGGTATTTCTTTCCGACTTGCTAGACGAAAATTGCTATAGCTCGGCTAATATGTATGATATAAATATAATTTATAGCCTATAGCACTCAGGAATAATATAGCTTTCTATCACTGAAAAAAATTTTGAAATTGGATCATTAGTTCCGGAGATTACCCCCTACATACAAACTTACAAATTTTACCTCTTTATAATATTAGTATAGATAAATACTTTGAGTTTGTGCTTGGTACTTACTCCACAGTATCAAAAAGGCTGATACTCCTGGGTCGAAGCAGCGCCGTACGTTGCATATCAGTCTCGCTGGCTGTCGGCTGCAAAAGCGGCTGCACACTGCACTCCTCATCTTTGGCTGAGTAGTGAGCTAATATCAAATTAACATAATCATCATTCAGCGGAAATATGTTCACTGTTTTTTTTTTCTTAAGGTTTGGAAATCATCCAATGACTTCTCCCGCTCTGGGTGGAGCGGAAGGGAGTGTCAGACTCTTACTGACTAAAACCCATCCATGTTCCTTCCTTAGTCCTTTGTGTTCCGGGGTAGCGGTAACCCTTTCGGACAATACCGCTTAGGAGCAAGGCCTCGTTCGAACAACGCCTGAGTATACAGCGGATTTAGCTTTGATAGTTATAAGAGAAAGATTTATATAAGCATGGTTAGACCTGCCATCTTGTATGGAGTGTTGGGCCACAAAAGGAATGAATGAAAGACAATTGCATGCAGCTGAGATGAGAATGCTAAGAGGGATGTGTGGTGTTACGCGAATGGATAGAATACGTAATGAGTATATAAGAGGAAGTCTGAAAGTGACACCGGTGACTGAAAAGTTGTGTGGAAATCGGTTGTCAAGGTATGGGCATGTTATGAAAGATGATATGACTAGAAAGGGAGTGACTACCGAGATGACGACTAATAGAGAAGTATGGAAGAAAAAGACATGTTGCGCCGACCCGAAATAAATTGGGATAAGGGCAGGACAATGATGATGATATTGTAATTGTAATGTCTATTTGATATTTGGACGCCCTTAACGACAAAACATAGAGATCTCTGTACCTATTTTATAACACCCATTTTTATACCTATGTTTTACAAATAAATCTTTGACTTTGACTTTGGTTTCCAGGGCTTTCACCAGTGGGCCTCAATTGTTATTCTGTCATAACATACAGCCTATAACGTTCTTACTGCTGGGATAAGGCCTGCGCTCTGTGGGAGGGAGTGGGCCATAATCCACCACGCCACCCCAGTATGGGTGGATTAGTAGACGTCACATGTCTTTGAATTTTCGGTTCTAGGACATGTCGGTCTACACGATGTTTTCGTTCACCGTTTTGAGAGCTGTGCTAATGAAATAATTTACACATAGTAGAGCATCTGTCAGGGTTCGAATACATGACCTATAGCTTGTGAGTCGCGGGCCACCACTGCGTTGCTGTTATCAGTGATAACGATGTTGGAAAAGTAAAAAATGATGAGGCGGTTATAAGTTTTATTTTTTTATTTTGAGGGTGGGCCATTATCAATTGACTCCTCCCGCTCTGGATGGAGCGGAAGGTAGTGTTAGACTTCTACTGATTAAACCCCGTCCATGTTCCTTCCTTAGCCCTTTATGTTCTGGGGTAGGCAGACGGTCATAAGTTACCGTAACATTTTTATCAAACGTGTTGAAAGCGTATCGTTTGAGACCTACGGTGAAAGAAATGACAAATATTTTATTTTGTTTCAAGCATACAATAAGTATGTAACATATTCCTCGACTTTTTGTATTATTTTTACTTATAGAATTCTCCTTCTTCGTGTGGTTAGTGACTAACCTGGTGTCAGAGTTTTAATGCTGCCCATGGGCCTCTGACTTAGCATCACATGCTGTTGAGAAATATTCCTCGGGCATGCCGGTTTCCTCACGATGTTTTCCTTCACCGATTTTAAGCAACTGATAATTATACAATACGCACATGAATCCGAAAAATCAGAGACGGAGACTTATACAATTTAACCCTAGAATTATGAATTAAAAAAAAAACACGTTGTTAAAATAAACCTTCTAAAAAGAATTCTCGAAAGGGGTATTTTTATTAAACCAAAATCAACTTATACATACATACCTAATTTAAAATAAAACTGATTAATATATACAACCTAAAACTAAAAAATATATCCATTATGTACAAGTGGTAAAAAAGGGGAAGAGCTCATAGGGCGTCAAAAAATTCATCCCCATCGCTGTCAGTGGGAAATGTGCCCAAAAGGCTGGCAGCATTGCCACGTTGAATGGCAATGCTGATTCTTTGGCCTAAAAATTGACCAGCCCTCTGGTCACGTGTAGAGTCCTCGTGTATTCTCTAAATGATGTTGAAAACCGCATCAAAATCCATTGTGTTTAGTGTTTAGTAGCTCGTCCACGTCACATAGACAGACATAAAACCGATACTTTTTTATACCATGTGGCCTATAGTGTATTTCTTTTACAGTGTCCAATTTGGTAAACAAACACGGGACGAAAATTCTGATTTTTTGTATCAATCAAACACTTTGAGTTAAGCATGTCTTGAACTTTGAATAATACACATAAGGCATAAATTATTTTAAAAAAATGCTTCACAGACACATACATTACCTAGAAATCTTAATTCGCGACATTTGTTGACCAAATGAGGCAACTAAAGAAAAATGCACTATAGACAGTAACATTTTCATTACCTAACGATAACGAAATTAAATATATCCGAAATGTATTTACTTACGAAATGCCACGCGATCAACCGTTTTCGATCGGTAATTATAATAATAATATCCTTGGACATTTCACACAACGCCATATACTCCCAAGCTAAGCAACCAAATGCTTGTGTTATGGTAACGAGATGGCTGATAAACTACTTATACTTATACATTTTTTTTGTATACATATTATAGGTAGAACAACACCCAGACCCGGAACAAATACACTCACCGGCACGGAAACTTGGCCACATGTAAATTTCACGATATTTCGCATTTATTTATATTTTTGACACCGAAATAAGGGTAGATGCACTCAGTAAGTGTTTCTTATGCTTTTAGAACTTGAAATTGAAAACGTCACTATACCAATAACTTAGTTTTATTAAATTGAGCACTTTTGCAGAAATAAGGAATTTTACACTATCAATTTTTAAACTCTATAAAATAAAAATATACCTAAATTGGTCTATTGTCTCTACGTTTTAGTATCGGGTGTTTCCTCCTCTAGCCCTAATAACGGCCTGCATTCGATCTGGCATGCTTTGAATAATGTTTCTGACATCAACTTGCGGTATGTTCTCCCAAGCAGTAAGTGCTGCATTTCGAAGTTGGTTAAGAGTTTCTGGCGGGTCGGAGGTGGACTTTATCTTTCTTTTGAGCATGTCCCAGATATGCTCAATCGGGTTTAGGTCTGGACTACGCGCTGGCCACTGCAATTTTTGAATACCAACTGCTTGTAGATATTCTTCAACACAATGTGCAACGTGTGGGCGTGCATTATCGTGCATTAGGAGGAATTGGTCGTATCCAATGTATCCCGAATAGACCAAAACATGTTCCTGGAGGACCTCCTCGATGTATCGGGTTGCAGTTAGCCGGTTATCGACGATAACCAACTCCGTGCGACCATCGGAACTTATTCCTCCCCAAACCATTATAGAGCCTCCATGGAAACTCACAGTTTGTGTTGTGGTAATCGGTAGAAATCTCTCTCCTCTTCTTCTCCACACTCGTTCTCGACCGTCTGGAGCACGTAAAGCTATTCGACACTCATCTGTGAACAGCACTCGAGCCCATTGCTCGTGGGTCCAGCTGGCGTGCTCACGTGCGAATTGAAGTCGAGCTACTCGGTGATGTCTGAGGAGTTCTGGACCGCGTGCTGGTCTACGAGCTTTTAAATTCACTTCCTCCATTCGCCTTCTCACTGTACGCTCACTAACATTCACGCCTCTTGCAATTTGGAGCCGCTGGCGTATCTCAACAGCGGTCAGGTAGCGGTTTCTTAAAATTTCCAGGACAATAAAACGGTCGTCCCGGGCCGATGTGCATCTGACGCCTCCACTGCCTGGTCTACGGGAATAGTGGCCAGTCTCCTGGTATCTTTTAAGGGCATACTGCATTGAGGAACGTGGTACATTAAGCACCACAGCAACTTCACGCTGTGTCAACCCTTGGTCGATTAATGCTACAGCCTGCGCAACCTGTGCAGGTGTTAATGGCATTTTTATTAGTGTTAAAGCACCTTTAGTTTATCAATAAACAGCCCAAAATCACAATAGTTCAATAAGGTACCGAAAGCTTTTACAACATACAAATTTAAACTTGCGACTTAGTCGCTCAAGAGACACGATTTAACTAAAAATTTGAAGTTGCACCATAGTGCACTCAAACATAATGAATTACCCTCTTGAACTAAGAGTAAACATTTTTTAGACCTACCCTCATAAGAAACAATCAATAGAAACACTTCAAGTTTTTGTTATGGCGAGTATTTGCGAGATAAGCGCTTGGCCAAGATTCCGTGCCGCTGAGTGTACTTGTAGATCGCACAAATCTTTGTTCCGTGCGGGAATCAAACCCGCGACATGCTGCGCAGCAGTCAATCGCTCAACCATTGCGCCAACCGTGTCGTCGACAATGTCAAATTGTATAACGAAACTCGATCAACATTCCAATACTATACTATTATCTCAGCGATTCGGATTGTCAAGAACGCCACTTGTCAACGCATTTATATGGGAATTATCTAATTTCGTTATCGTTAATGAAAATGCGACTGTCTAGGCCCCTATGTATGTATAGAAGATGACGTCACATGTTGATTATAGACAATTTGATGTACAGGGGACTCCCTTAAATAAGTACAGTCAGTACAGAGACGCGCTGACTAGATTATACAACGTGGTGACATTAATTTAATACACATATTACGTTTTCACATTTTCGCTTCATGAAGAAATTATATTTCTATGAAACGTTATTATTTCCGGATTTATTTAAAACTAGCTTCTGCCCGCGGCTTCGCCCGCGTGGATGACGGAAATTGCATGTTATTATCCATATAAACCTTCCTCTTGAATCACTCTATCTATTAAAAAAAACTGCATCAAAATCCGTTGTGTAGTTTTAAATATCTAAGCATACATACAGACATTAGGACGCGTTAAGCCGTAAGCGACTTTGCTTTATACTACACTAGCTTTCGCCCGCGGCTTCGCCCGCATAATATGTCGACAAATTATACACATAAACCTTCCTCTTGAATCACTCTATCTATTAAAAAAAGCCGCATCAAAATCCGTTGCGTAGTTTTAAAGATTTAAGCCTACATAGGTATATAGGGACAGAGAAAGCGACTTTATTTTATACTAGCTTCTGCCCGCGACTTCGTACGCGGACCCTGTTGCTTATGCCAGCGACAACGGGGTCGCCATTTAAGTTATTTTTTATCATTTTTCCCATTTAAATCTTTTATCACACTGAGCTTTAGTTTTATTTCATTCCAACAACCACCAAAACATACAGTCCATTTGTCATCGTTTTCATTTTGGCAACCGCATTATTATATTCCCCACTTGTCTCTAGAGACCTAGAAGTCAATGCGTAGATACGGTTGGAACTCAAGCACAATTCTCTATCCGTGAACGTCTCCGACTCGCGAGACAATGCATGACGATCGATCAGCGGCCAGTCGCGCATCATATTCTTCACTGGTCTTTAGAGACCTGAATGTAGATCCGTAAATACGCTGAGAACGCAGGCGTGCTTCGCGATAAGAAGAGGTTTAAACGGAGCGAGTTGCAGCCGGATGTTCTGGAACAGCATCATGTCTCTCATGACGCTCTGTGGTAGATTCTTGGGATCTTATGATCTTCAATCTTTTAGCTCTTTTGGAACATTGGGAAAGATTTGACCTCTTTCTAGGCATGGTCATAGTTTCATTGTGAAGATACCTGATCAATAAAAATCTAAATTAAAATGACTGCTCCCCTGCGTTACCGGGTAGGCTACCGTGTCACGAAGATAAATGGAAAAGGAAATTAAACACTCAAACAACATAAGCCCGAAGGCATATTCATACGATAAAATAAAAAAATAAATAGGAGTTTTGGCCAGTAGAGTCAAATTTTCAATGATATACCATCGTCATCGAAAATCAGTCCTAAACTGTTAACGCCTTCACCGCGTGCAGGTACTCCCAGTTTATGTTATTTTATAGTTAAACAGTAAAATTAGTGATAGCTTTGATTTCCACATCAGATGTTCCTGATCTTCGATTTTTATAAGTCAACAGGAAATGCCTATCATATTGAACAACAAAGACGTCAAAGACGTCATTCCTATATGTGTTATGTTGTAGCTAGGCTCTTGGAGTTCCACAACAGGTGTTCCAGATCTTCGATTTTTATAAGTCAACAGGAAATGCCCATCAGACCGAACAACTTTTGCAAAGACGTCATTCCTATATATGTTATAGTGTAGCTAGGCTCTTGGAGTTCCACAACAGGTGTTCCAGATCTTCGATTTTTATAAGTCAACACAGAGTGCTCATCAGATTAAACAACTTGTGCTAAGACGTTATTCCTATATGTGTTATGGTGTAGCTAGGCTCTTGGAGTTCCACAACAGGTGTACCAGATCTTCAATTTTTATAAGTCAACAGAGAGTGCTCATCAGATTGAACCACTTGTGCTAAGAACCTTATTCCTATATGTGTTATGGTGTAGCTAGGCTCTTGGACTTCCACAACAGGTGTTCCAGATCTTCAATTTTTATACGTCAACAGAGAGTGCTCATCAGGTTGAACAACTTTTGCTAAGACATCATTCTTATATGTGTTATGGTGTAGCTAGGCTCTTGGAGTTCCACAACAGGTGTTCCTAATCTTCGATTTTTATAAGTCAACAGGAAATGCCCATCAAACCGAACAACTTTTGCTAAGACGTCATTCCTATATATGTTATAGTGTAGCTAGGCTCTTGGAGTTCCACAACAGGTGTTCCAGATCTTCGATTTTTATAAGTCACTGTTGACTTGAGCACTCTCTGTAGAGTGCTCATCATATTGAACAACTTGTGCCAAGACGTTATTCCTATATGTGTTATGGTGTAGCTAGGCTCTTGGAGTTCCACAACAGGTGTTCCAGATCTTCAATTTTTATACGTCAACAGAGAGTGCTCATCAGGCTGAACAACTTTCGCTAAGACGTCATTCTTATATGTGTTATGGTGTAGCTAGGCTCTTGGAGTTCCACAACAGGTGTTCCAGATCTTCGATTTTTATAAGTCAACAGGAAATTCTCATCAGACCGAACAACTTTTGCTAAGACGTCATTCCTATATATGTTATAGTGTAGCTAGGCTCTTGGAGTTCCACAACAGGTGTTCCAGATCTTGAAATTTATTCTCTCAGCAGAAAATGCTAATCACGTGGAACAATTTTTGCTAAGGTATCATGTTTGTATCTCTTATAGTTTAGCTGGTCTGCTGCGGTTCTGCATCAGGTGTTCAAGTTTCCAAGATAAATTATAGCCTATATGTTGCCCAGACTTAATACCTATACAACAAAAAAAAAAACATTCCAATCCGTCCAGTAGTTCCGAAGATTAGCGTGTACAAACAAACAGACAAACAGACAAACAGACAAACAGACATACAGACATACAGACAAACAGACATACAGACAAACAGACAAATTTTTTTTTTTGGATTCGTGCTCTATTACTGTTTCTAAACCCCCCTCAATTATTATTTTTTTAATATATTCAATGTACAGACACAGTTTTTTTACTGTTTTATTATATGTATAGACTATGTAGTGATTATGTAGTGATGTTAGAAAATAGCATCTTAGGGTGCGTCCACATCTGGCGAATGCGCCGCAAATGTGCAGCACGCGAGCCGATTGCGAGCTGCCCGCGAGCTACGCGCGTGCAGTCACTGCAATGGTTTGGTGCGCCTCTTTAGCGGAACTCATGCAAGGCTCGTACAGAGCGCGCGAGCGGCGCGCGATCTGCGCGCACTCAGTTCTCGCCCTTACAGTTCCGTTTACTGGCTCAGTGATTTTTTCTATAGTAATATTGATCTTTAGGATCCCATAATACTGGAAATCTTTTATATGTTTCAATAGCGTAAACAATTCTTCTCCGTCCACTCCTTGACAACACGTACTTAGCCTCCAGTAATCAGAAACGAACTGAGCGGGTAAGTATTATTTAATAACTAGCGCGCCGCCCGCGCGCTGATCGCGTACGGCGCTTAGGTTTCGCGCGAACTGCGCGCGCGCGGCGCAGTAGCGGCGCACGAACAAAAATGCACGCGCGCAACTCGCGGGCAGGTCGCAAACGGCTCGCGAGCTGCACATTCGCGGCACATTCGCCAGATGTGGACGCACCCTTAGGAACTGTCGCGCAGCTGTCACTTGCCGGGGTAACGGATCACAACATTCACATCAATGAAATTAAAATGAATAAGCAATATTATTAGGATGAAACAACTGCAAAAAGTAGGCGAATTGATTTTATTATTTAGTTAGTCTTCATTTTTTTTTTCAATTTGCGATTTATTTTAACATCAATCCTAGCCTTTTCTCAACTGTGTTGGGGTCGGCTTCCAGTCTAACCGGATGCAGCTGAATACCAGTTTTACATGGAGCAACTGCCTATCTGACCTCCACAACCCAGTAACTGGGTAACACGATACCCCTTGGTAACACTGGCTGTCAGACTTTCGGGCTTCTGACTACCCGTGACGACTGTCAAAGATCCACGAATGACAGGCGGGACCAACGGCTTAACGTGCTTGCCGAGGCACGGAGGAGTCTCGATATCTAAAGATGGTCATCCATCCATAGGTGAACCCCGGCAAGCGTAGCTTAACGTATCAACATTTATATGCTTAATGGGCTTACTTGTACCTTTTTATACCATGCCCTACCCGTGTGTTAAATTAATGTCACCATGTAGCGCCACGTTCAATATAAATAAAAAGCCTAGCCTAGCTTCTGCCCGCGGCTTCGCCAGCGTCAATGCTGAAAATTTTTCATACAGAAAGAAAGAAAAAATGTTTATGCAGCACAAACAAGACGCACATTTGACGACACGGTTGGCGCAGTGGTTGAGCAATTGACTGCTCTGCAACATGTCGCGGGTTCGATTCCCGCACGGAACAAATATTTGTACGACCTGCAAGTATTTGTTGCGGGTCTGGGTGTTTTTCTATCTATAATAATGTATGCATTTACAAAAAAAAATGTATATAAGTAGTTTATCAGCCATCACGTTACCATAACACAAGCATTAGGTTGCTTAGCTTGGGACGATATGGCGTTGTGTGAAATGTCCAAGGATATTATTATTATTATTATTACATTATAAAAACAAACCAAAAAGTCACATACTATATCCGTGCAAATCAGCTAAAAAGCCTCGTATTGTAGCAACATCAAAATCATTGACAGTTGGTATCTCGGCCAAACTTCCACCCCTTTGGAGTTTCCTAAAATCCTTACTTAGCTGACGTTTCCTACTCATAATCTACCTCTGTGCCAAATTTCATCTTCGTAGCTCCAATAGTTTTTGAGATTTCATAATAAATCAGTGATCGAGTGAATGTATGAATGAGTGACCATTCGCTTTTAAATAAATAGATTTTTATGTCAATGTCCGTCAATAACTTTTTTTTAAGTATTAGAAATCATCAAATTGATCCTCCCGCTCTGGGTAGGGAGTCACTTTTACTGACTATTAAATTTCAATTCATTACATTTATTCATAAACAATTTACATACATTGTGTTTTACAATTTGATTAAATAATCAAACAAAAGCACTCTGCCTCTCTGCTACTTCGGCAGTGCCCGACAGGGTTCACAATGATCTAATTTTTGTGACACTTTTCACATACATACAAATACAAATAACAATGAATCATTAATTAACATTTCAGGTGAAATTTAAGTATAAAGGGCTACGG
Source organism: Hyppa rectilinea (assembly GCA_951799385.1). NCBI lineage: Eukaryota > Metazoa > Arthropoda > Insecta > Lepidoptera > Noctuidae > Hyppa > Hyppa rectilinea. The sequence continues at coordinate 14,355,512 of OX637316.1, forward strand.
AAGGAACATGGATGGGTTTTAGTCAGTAAGAGTCTGACACTCCCTTCCACTCCACCCAAAGCGGGAGCAGTCATTGGATGACTTCCCAGCCTTAAAAAAAAAAAGGTGAAATTTAAGTGCAGTGCTAAACAGTTTTAAATAATATGTGCCAGCACATCAAGTTACCACAATCTGTCAAATTTCTTTGATAGTATTTCAACTTTATTGCAAAGACATAAGGTTCATTTTTAATTGAGAAAATTTGACAGTTAGGGAAAGCTTGATGTGCTGGCGTCTGTATCTATAATGTCGAACAGTCTTCAATACAATGTCAACCAGCTTTAAATACAATGAAATTGAATTCATGGGCATTATTTTAAGGGGTCATTGTACAGTCACGAGCAAAACTATGTATACACTTAGTTAATTTCCTATTCGGTTCTCTGCTTCATTTTTGAATGAATTTGTATGTTGTCACACACATTGCATTTTGGAATCCATAGGTTTACCGTACATGTCATATCTCAAAGTTGAAATAGTTATTTTACGTAAAAAACGGTTCTAAAAATTACTAGGTGTATACATATTGGTGCTCGTGACTGTACTCATCATTATAAACTTTCACTATGGGAACAAATCCGAAATCCCGAAAAAAAAACACAGCTGTTCCCTACATTTTGACGAGTTATGCGAGCATAATGTATAAAACAGCTGATTTTTTTTAAAGCTGTTATTACTTAGCCAAGAGCTACCCACAGATTAAAAATAAACTGGCAATTATTATGATGATACTCATTATATCACCGCGTTCACTCACGGTTTCGCTAGAGTTCTATTACATTACAGCTATAAGGCACAACACTCTTTAACACTTACAATACCTCTTTGAATTATTTAAACCATAAACACTTTAAACTTTTTTTCAAGAACATCGTCACAACTTACCAGAAAAACGTGTATTTTTATCACTGTTCACATAATTGTTTGTGTTATGCATGTTTTTCGCACAGTTTAAGTATTGATATGAATACTGGCGTGCTCAGCGGATCGTCTACACGTAATGACAAACCAACTTGTTTATTTTCCTTATTCTGCGTCTGTCTAACCGGTACTGCAGGAAACATGTTTTATTCATTGAATCAGTTATATTTATTTGTAATACGTTAATAAGAATAATTATCAACAATTTATTAGAATGAACAGGTCTAGGGTTTCAAGGTCGTGGACTATTATTATCTTTCTTGGCATTTCCACAATTTCCCAATACCATTACTTTTTTTTTAAGAAGAAAATCATCAAATAATTCCGTCCCGCTCTGGGTAGAGCGGAAGGGAGTGTCAGACTCTTACTGACTAAAACCCATCCATGTTCCTTCTTTAGCCCTTTGTGTTACGGCAGCGGTAACCCTTTCGGACAATCCCGCTGACCCGGCAGGCTCTTAGTACCAGCCTGAAGTCAGGATTTGTGCTCTATACAACTTTGTTCAGAGTTCATTATTGTACGTCTTTTTACACGAGCAGTTTGTGGGTCACTAGCAACGCTAATGTTATGAGTTACATTTTGTCATTTATAATCATATTTCGTTTCCTCCCGCCTGATGATGTGCAGGAACCTCCCGAAACATCCATGTCCGGTGAGGACCTGCGTCAGACGGAAGGTGAGGGCGCCGTGACGCCTCTCTAGCCACTCCTCAAAGAGGGGCTTACCGCCACTATCGTGGCGTGCCCTATCAAGCTATCCCTAACTGTCAAATTTTCTCAATAGTAAATGAACCTTATGTCTTTGCAATAAAGTTGAAATACTATCAAAGAAATTTGACAGATTGTGGTAACTTGATGTGCTGGCCTCTGTACCTAATTAGTGAAATTGTTTGATTATTCTACGAGCAGGGCTTACTCTTATTAATTGAGTTCCAAAAAGGAGGTGTTACATTCGTCTTAATGCATGTTTGTCGATATTTTTTAATGATTTATACTACTAATATTTTAATTACCTATTTCTTTTTGGGAACTTTTCCTGTTGACAAAACTTTTGATGCTTTGATTTATTTATTTATGTCCTCACATTTTATAAACTTGTACATAGTTATTATTATTATAGTTTCAAGTATTTTAAGTTATGTAAATATTATGTGTATAAATCAAAATTAGTCATTTGATTGTTCACTTTATAATACATTAATCACACTAATATTATAAAGGCGAAAATTTGTGAGTGAGATTTTATGTTTGTTAAGGGTTGTTGTACATTCGTCACAAAGTAAATTCGTCACAAAAAAAATTCAAATTCAAATTCAAATTCAAATATATTTATTGCTCAACACAGTACATTTTATACATTTCCAGATGTCAAGTGAATGCGCAGTCCACTGTATTGTACCAATTCAGGCATGCAACATTTACAATTATAAAGTTCATAATTATTAATAAAACCAAGTCGGCAAGATAATAAAATCGAATGAAAACCATAAAATCTATTAATTCGATACATAATGTCAGAGATTTAAATCAAAAAGTAATGTCAGCGTTTAAATAATGTCAGCATTTAAATAATGTCAAAATAATTAAATGATTTACTAATTTATAACTTTGCATGCATTGTATTATTCAGATTAAAAATATATAGGTATAATTAAATTTAAATAGATTGGATATTTGGATCATACAACGACACACCTAATGAATACTTATTAACTTGTCTGTTAAGAATTCACCAATGGAATAGTATGCTTTTTTAACCATAAAGTCTGTTAGCATTCTTTTGAATTTATTAACGTCATTCTCTAGTTTTATAGCCGTAGGTATTCTATTATAAATTTTTGGAGCCATTCCCAGACAACTTTTTGCATATAATGCAGTTTTATGAGGCACAGCGTGAATTTTGTCCTGGTGACGTTTACTAGTCAGAGTTTTAAATAAATTTGAGTGTTTTTTAACGAACATTGCTATTTCAAATACGTATAGAGATGGAAAAGTCATTATCCTAAGCTCAATAAAGTGTGGTTTGCAACTATCACTAGCCTTTATTTGGCACACAGCTCTCAAACACTTTTTTTGTGCCTTAAACACTAGCTCCCTATCTGCTGAGTTTCCCCAGAACATTATGCCATAGCGTAATGTAGAAGATACGTACGCATGATATGCAGTCAATACTGTTTCGCGGCTTGCTATTTTAGAGAGATTATACAAAGCGTACTGGAACTGATTTAGTCTTTTTATTATAATAATATGTTCAATATGTTTACTCCATTTCATATTCTCGTCTATATAGAGTCCCAGAAACTTTGTGTGCTTTGTTTCTTCTATCGTTTTGTCAGCGTATTTGATATTAAGTTTATCTTGATTAGCTCTTTGTTTAAATGACATAACATAAGTTTTATCTAAATTTACATTAAGATTGTTACTATTTAACCATGTTATTAACCTGTTTAGATTTAGATTTATCTCCATTTCATAACTATATGACTCCTTATATTGTCCTGTGAAAATAATTGTACTATCATCTGCGAACAAGGTCATGGGGTGTTGAGTAACTCTAGGCATATCATTTATGTATACGAGGAACAATGGCGGTCCGAGGACGCTACCCTGGGGCACACCAAAATTCGTTTTTCTTGGTTTCGATTGGTACGTTAGTTCTAATTTTGTCTTCTGGCAGATCTTTGTTATACTCGTTATTTGATTCCTATTTTTTAAATACGATTCGATCAATTTTAAGACGTTGCCCCTTACTCCATATTTTTCTAATTTAGACAAAATTATGTTAAAATCTACAAAATCAAATGCTTTGGTCATATCCATGTACAAAGCAGTTGCCGGTGTCCGTCTATCCATATTTGTTACAACTTTATTTACGAGATTGTATATTGCCATATTTATATTTTTGCTTTTTCTAAAGCCGTACTGTTCTTCCGCAAATATATGATGTTTTTCAAGAAAAGTATAAAGGTTGTTATAGATTACTTTTTCAAAAATTTTTGAGAATATTGGAATTAACGCTACAGGTCTGTAATTCTTAGGATTTTGTCTGTCATCTTTCTTATATAGTGGTTTTATTATAGATATCTTTAAATCTTTAGGATATGTACCATTTTCAATGCATAGATTTATGATAAAACTAAGAACAGGGGATATTTCCACGGCTACACTTTTAATTACTTTAGTGATAATCTCGTCATATCCTGCACAATTGGTGTTTTTTAGGGATCCGATAATTTTATATATGTCAATTGGGATTGTAGCAGGCATAAACATTGAATTGGATGTGTTGGTAACGAATGATAAGTCAGGATTTATACTATTACTTAGCGGTTGCACCAAATCAATATAATAATTGTTGAACGCTTCTGCCATTTCTAGTGGATCTGTTATCTCTTCATTATTTATATTTATTTTAGAAATATATTCTTTTGGGCAGTTTAATTTATTTTTATTTATAGTCTGCCAGGTCGCTTTCATTTTATTTTTAGAGTTATTAATATAAAAGTTATTTCTTGATTTTTGTGTGAGACCGATGATTTTTTTGAGCCGAGTAGTGTATATCTTTAGTTTTTCTTTGTTTTCCAGAGTTTTATGTCTTCTTAATTGCCATAACATGTCTCGCTTGCGTTTACAACACAATTTGATACCTTTTGTTACCCAGTTTAATTTCTTTCTAATAGGTATTCTAATTTTAATTATGGGGAAACATAAATCATAGAAAAGTTTAAATAATTGATTAAACTCATTAAAGGCTTCATCAGGGTTCATACATTCATAAACATTATTAAAAGTTAGACTTTGTATAGTATTTTTAAATTTATTTATATTTTCCAGGCTATAATCTCGCTTAAGTGCGTACCAGTGAGTAATGGTATATGTTTTTTTTACAGGAAATTTAACGATTTGTGCAATTTAAAAAATGTGTAAATTCGTCACAATTCCCAGTATATTAATTTTGTTTATTGTACATTCTTCACATCGTTATAATCCGTACCGATAGCAAAAAATAAATAAATAAGAAGTAGAATAAAAATGTTGTATATTTTTCATAATCACAGCACGTTTATTAATTTACCTTACATATACATAAAAATCACAGTTTTCAAGTGAATGATTTAAATAAAAAAATTTCGTTGCAATAGCGATTAGCGTTGTCGCTACTTTAAGTCGCTTCTTAAAGTAGCGACTTTAAGAATAAAATTATTGAAAAGAGGGTTTGCGACGAATTTACACATATTTTTAATACGTGTGACGAATTTACTTTCAATGTATGGATTTTTCAAAATGTGACGAATTTACTTAGTGACGAATGTACAACAACCCTTTGTTACTTCTTCACGCAAAAACTATTGAACGGATCTGGATGAAATTTAGCACAGAGATAGATCCCGGTAGTACGTTTCCATTTTTCGCCATCCACAAAGCTGCTGGCAGCAGCAGGTAAGCTATAAAACAATGTAAAGCGTGGCCGATGGTCCATCAAAGGCTTAATGCTACTCAGAATGGACCGTTCCCCAGGTAGGAATTTGTTAATATACACACAGCACGGGGAAATGTAAGTAGGCCAAGAGCTGGGCAAATGTAGCCTTCGGGATTGTCCGAAAGGGTTACCGCTACCCCGGAACATAAAGGGCTAAGGAAGGGAACATGGATGGGTTTTAGTCAGTAACAGTCTGACACTCCCTTCCGCTCCACCCAGAGCGGGAGAAGTCATGGGATGATTTCCAAGCCTGAAAAAAAAGGGGTACTGAGCACGTCATAGAGCTGGCCCGTTAGGGCCGAAGCCTGCCGGGTGAAAATTCCTGTCATTCAGGAAAACTGGAGCGGGATTGTCCGAAAGGGTTATCGCTACCCCGGAACATAAAGGGCTAAGGAAGGAACATGGATGGGTTTTAGTCAGTAAGAGTCTGACACTCATTACATCGTTGATGATTTCCCACCCTCAAAAAAAGGGGTATGGAGCGAGAACGTAGAAATATTTTTTTTTCAGAAATATATCATTATATGAATATTTCAGTATTGGGTTAACTATTTAGGGTCTGAAATCAGTTAGGAACTTTAAAAATGCTGTACGGTTGTATGTAAATCTTGAGATGATGTAAAAAAAAAGCCGCGAACTATTGAAAAAAATAAGCATAAATTCAAACTCCCACAACTCCTTCTTTTTTTTATTCCGGCCCTCGTCAGGTTGAGGGGTGAGGTGTTTGACTTTCACCTTTCTCACCGATGGGCGATGGGCTTAAGTATATTAGGATTACTCGATCTTTGTCCACCCATTAAAAAAAAACATTTTCGGTATTATACTATATAATAATTTTAGTATTTACGGGCGCCGTCAGTAGGGACCGGTTGCAGCTTAGCTGCCACGGCTCTTTTAAAAATTAACTACATATTGAATTGTTTTTTTAATCTTGTAATTATGGACGCTTTTATTAACTTCTGCATCGTTCTCACATGTATATTTCAACATGAATGATGTAACCCAGTTTTTGTAAACATATTTTGATTTAAAAGAGTGTCCATGGAGTTTCGTGTCCGTTCTTCTCCATAGGTACTGCTTTGGAATGGGCAACTAGCTTCATCTTTCTGACTGACCAACCCCTTGACAGTTCAAAAGTGCCTGTAATTGGTTTATTTGAAATAAAAGCTTAGAGTTTGAGTTTATAAACCTGGTCCACCATTATGAACCTTCTGCTTCATATTCTACGTGTTTTATGAAAGGTACCGTCACGAGGGACTCGGACACAGAGGCATCTTAATATTCCATCAATACAGGCATTCCACTGAGCGCCCATAGCTATACAATCTTAGAAAAGTCCCTGGTATGCACCTCACTACGGAGTTATAGGTTCTGCAAGATGCAAGGGTGAAAATAGAAAAATTTAGAGAATTTTTACTAGGTGTTGCCAACACCATTTTTAAAATGTATAATTATATTTTAATGCCATAACCTAGTAACTAGGTAGAGGCCTATATTTGAATTCGGTATTTGACAGGATAGTCAATAACGTTACTTTTTATGAACTGTCAAACCGCGGAATTTGTGCGTGATTTGTATGAAATATAACAATGTGACATCACAGATTTTTAGAATCGAATGGAATAATTAGCATTTTACAAATGCAATTTACAATTATATCTTCACATAATATTAAATTTTTGTACGGTAATGGGAGTTTTTAGTTTTAAGACGAGCTGTCTTTTTCTATGTGATTTTTCATATTTTATTTTTGACTGTTTCAAATAGTCAATTGATTGAACACAGAAACTAGGTTTTTATTTTGTTTGTTTAAAATACTGGTTTACAGCTGCGTTCGGTTAGACTGGAAGCTGACTCCAACATAGTTAAAAAAATGTATGCAGTTTTATTGATTGATTTATTAATACCCTTTTGAAAGGCTAGTCAGAGCTGTACCCATAGGAGGTACCCATATTTCGGCAGTTGACTGTCACCAGCCAGTGTTACACATCCGACCAAAGAGTTTGCATTAGTATAAAAACTCCTTGGATACGATCCTCTCGGCGATGACAGTAACAAAACAGGGTGGCGCAACTTTCGGCGCCGTCATATTTTCTTTAGGCTTACGAAATTTTCCAGAACTTCGCAGGTCGAAGTTCAAAACAGCACATCTTCTATATTTTATCGTAACTTTTCCTCTAATATACAAGCTGTGTGGACGAATAATTCCATCCAGAGTATGTACACCATCCATCCATCCGTAGGCATGCCCGACCGCGTGCCATGAATTTTAAAAACAATAAACTTCAAGTCTGGAACACGGTTCTATTTTAAAGGTTCCGTATCATAATATTCTCGCCACGATTATAATAATTAATAATTATACTTGCTACGGCCGCGATCATATTTTGATCGACATACAACCAGATATTGACCTGCAAATGATAGCCTAGTAGTGTAATCGTCAGACTACCAAGTCAAAGGTCTCGAGTTCGAACCCAAGGCATGCACCTCTGATTTTACGGATTCATGTATGTATATATCGGTAAAGGACAACATCATGAGGAAACCAGCATGTCTGAGAGATATTATTTATTTCTCAACAGTATGTGAAGCTAAGTCAGAGGCCCATGGGCAGCATAAAAACTCTGACACCGGGTTAGTCACTAACCACATGAAAGGTAAGGTAAGGAACTGCAAATAGCTAACAACGCACGAAAATTTTACTTTCACTGAATATCCTTGGGTTTTCGACTTAAATAGCTTTTAACTAGCAAAATAAATAATGTTTACTAAAGTGTTGTCAGGAAAGTAGTGAGTATGAATGTGGATGACTATACAAGTAGAGGAAGACCAGAGAAATGATCGATGGATTGTGTGAAAGATGATATGGCTAGAAAGGGAGTGACTACCGAGATGACGACTAATAGAGAAGTATGAAAAAAAAGACATGTTGCGCCGAGCACAGATAAATTGGGATAAGGGCAGAAGAATGATGAAAATTACTGAATTAATCGTATTTTCTTACTTTAGCCCTACGGAACCCTATTCGACTTCCTTCCGAAGCACATACGTCGGGAACTAACGCTCGCGTCGTGTGATCGATTATTTAAGACGGTGAGAAATTATTAGCTCTGCTTGTAAACTTCACTGCCCAAGTAAATTAAAAGTAAACCGTTCCATTTTGTAAATTGTTTACGTGAGGTAGAATGAAGGAGGTGCACTTTAAAAGTGATTTGTATGTTTTTGAGGTGATATTTAGATACATTTTTGAAGAGCTCGCGGCTAAGTACTAACAGCTGCACAGCTCGATCCATCAGGTTAAGCTACGCTTGCCGAGGTTGGCCGTGGATGGGTGACTATTTTTGCATACCGAGACTCCTGCGTGGGTCGGAACGTACGTTAAGCCGGTCCCGGCTTTCATTTGTGCATATTTGACAGTCGATACGGGTCATCAGAAGCCCGAAAGTAAGCCAGTCTTACTAAGGGGTATATTTTTACCCTGTTACCGACTGGATTGTGGAGGTTAGAAAGGCAGTCGCTCCATGTAAAATATTGGTATTCAGCTGCATCCAGTTAGACTGGAAGCCGACCAACATAGTTGGGAAAAGGCTAGGATGATATTTATGTTTTTACGCCTTTGCACGCGTGTATGTAGGAAATTGTCCCACGGGAACCATACATTTTTGCGGGATAAAAAGTCCGGGATAAAAAAATAACAGCCACGAGCCCCTCAAAGCAAGAATATCCTACTTAATAATCCATACTATTGTTATAAATTCGAAGGAACTCTGTTTGTCTGTCTGCTACATTTTCACGCCTTAACCACTGAACAGATTTCGATAAAATTTGGCATAGGCTACTATTTGTCTCAAAATTATCTCTTGATTTTCGTGTGGGGCGAACGAAGCAGCGGGCAGAATCTAGTAATACTATAAATGCGAAGGTTATGATGGATGTTTGTTACTCATTCCCGCCAGAACGGCTGAACGGATCTGGATGAAATTAAGCTTACAGATAGTTCATAACCTGGAATTGTCGCGAATCGCTTAGGGAACTATTTAAAAAGATTAATATTATGACGGTACCTTGCCAATTCATTTATGAAAATATAATATGTAAGAAAAAATAGACATCTTTTTAACAAAATAAGTGATAGGCATAATTTTAATACTAGAAATAAAGATAAAATAATTCAACCATTTTTCCGATTGTCAAAAGTACATACATCGTTTATGGGGTTCTGTGTTAAATGTTACAACAAAATACCTTGTGAAATACTGCAATTAAATGAAAGAAAATTTAAAACTCATATTAAAAGTACACTTTGTAAACAAGCTTATCACAAATTAGAGGATTATAATTATAAAGGATAAGGATGCTTGGAAACATGCTGGTCCTGCTCCACAGGACAATCTAGTGTCAAGACAAAATCAAACTGGTTGCTAAGTAAATTAGGTAATAATTTATAATTTGTACCATATTATTTTATTATATTGGAATAACTTCTCACACATTGATTAATTAATTATTATTAACTTTTAGAATGTTTGTAAATATGTGAGCACCATCTATTTATGACATAATTAAGTTTACTTGCCACTGCTACATGTGTTTATCTTTTCACCTTTTGTGGTGTATTGTTTTTATTCTGGGTGCATCGTCTTCACATATAATGTTATAATACATGTATACAAAACATTGTGAAACATTTTAAAAGAGTAACGGTGGAGTTTCTTGCCCATTCTTCTCCACACGAAACTACCTTTCGGAAGGGGCAACTAGAATCAATTCTATTTCTTGTTCATTTTGACGTTCAAAAGTGCCATTCTTGTGCCTATTTGAAATAAATGTTTTGACTTTGACTTTGGACCAACACTTAGGATACTTTTTATCCCGGTAGTTCTGTGAAGGCCAACCTTCACTTAGGGAGTTCAGTGGTAGAGCTATGTGTAATGTGTTGTAAGGATTTATATCCTACAAAATACAAAGACACGGTAGCTGCTAATCTATACTAATTACTATATAATAATATTATAAAGTTGAAGAGTTTGTTTGTTTGAACGCGGTAATCTCTGGAACTACTGGTCCGAATTGAAAAATTATGTTTGTGTTGGATAGTCCATTTATCGAGGAAGGCTATAGGCTATGTAACATCACGCTACGACCAATAGGAGCCGGGCAGCGGGTGCAGCCGTGTGAGAGCAGCTAGTGAATTATATTGCCTTTAACGACACATGCGTCAAGCCGCACTGCTACTGACGGAATCATTTTTTCTTAAAAACATATCAAACTATTATATTATTTTGAAAGGTCTTTTTTTTTTGAGGGTGGGACATCATTCAATGACTTCTCCCGCTCTGGGTGGAGCGGAAGGAAGTGTCTGACTTTTGCTGACGAAAAACCCATCCATGTTCTTTGCTTAGCCCTTTATGTTCCGGGGTAGCGGTAACCCTTTCGTACAATCCCGCTTACCCGTCAGCCTCGGCCCTAACGGGCCCCTTCACATGCTGACATCTCTTTGAGGCGCGCGCGGAACACGTACGCGCCGGCACGGACAGTCATTTGATGATTTCCCACCCTCAAAATACTTAGTGTCCTGGTAGAACCTACGTTCCCGGGAGAAGCTACAGGCAGAAGTTAGTCCTTAATATCTTCTCCCTATATCTAGATTATTCCAGTTCTGTGAGGGACAGCTTCAAAGACAAGCCGATAACCAGTATACGGGTAGTATGGTGCCTAGTTACGGCCACAATGGACGTCCGATATTACGCCATTTTCGGTTTATGAAGACGTCGATGAGCGGTACTAACGCCTAACTTCGAACCGACTAAGTTTCAAGTTTCATTTCACGATCTCGGGCGAGGCGGCAAGCCTCCTTGCCGGACTGCCGCCGTGGGATCTGGAGGCGATGGTCCTCGCGCGCCTGTTCGAGTGGCGCGTGGAGGTACTAAGCCGGGGGGAAACTCCGTTTCCGCAGCAAATTGCGGCGGAGCGGACGGACCTCCGGCGCGATCTCATGGCGGCCTGGAATCAGCGACTGTCGCAACCCAGCGCAGGGCACGCCACGATAGTGGCGGTAAGGCCCCTCTTTGAGAAGTGGCTAGAGAGGCGTCACGGCGCCCTCAGCTACCGCCTGACTTAGGTCCTCACCGGACATGGATGTTTCGGGAGGTTCCTGCACATCATCAGGCGGGAGGAAACGCCCGGGTGTCACCACTGCGAGGATCGCCCAGAGGACACGGTAGAGCACACGGTGCAAACCTGCCCCGCTTGGGCGGAGCACCGCCGTGTCCTCGTAGAGGCGATCGGCGGCGGCGACCTCTCGCGCCCGGCCCTGGTGCAAGCCATGGTCCGGGGCGAGAGGGAGTGGGAGGCAGTCACCTCCTTCTGCGAAAAAGTCATGCTCGCGAAGGAGGTGGCGGGATGGGAGAGAGAAAGGTCCTCCCGTCCCAGCCGCCGCAGGAGACGCCCCGGGCGTCGGGAGCCACGTGACGACTCCCGGCCACCGTAGGCGCGGGCCTGCGGACGGTGAGTAATGGGTGACTCACCGTCCGATCAGCACCAGACCCGTGCCGTACGGCGCGTATATGTTCCACGCGCGCCTCAAAGAGATGTCAGCATATGAAGGGGCCCCTCAGGGCCAAGCCTGCTGGGTAAGCGGGATTGTCCGAAAGGGTTACCGCTACCCCGGAACATAAAGGGCTACGGAAGGAACATGGATGGGTTTTAGTCAGTAAGAGTCTGACACTCCCTTCCGCTCCACCCAGAGCGGGAGCAGTCATTGGATGATTTCCCAGCCTTAAAAAAAAAAAAAAAAAAGTGTGCGGTACCTCTAGCGGTTATTTAAGTTATGTCTGACTGAATTTTATCAAAAAAGGTAGCCAATATGTACAGGCGATCGATTCTGACGACTCCCGGCCACCGTAGGCGCGGGCCTGCGGACGGTGAGTAATGGATGACTCACCGTCCGATCAGCACCAGACCCGTGCCGTACGGCGCGTATATGTTCCACGCGCGCCTCAAAGAGATGTCAGCATATGAAGGGGCCCCTCAGGGCCAAGTCTGCCGGGTAAGCGGGATTGTCCGAAAGGGTTACCGCTACCCCGGAACATAAAGGGCTACGGAAGGAACATGGATGGGTTTTAGTCAGTAAGATTCTGACACTCCCTTTCGCTCCACCCAGAGCGGGAGCAGTCATTGGATGATTTCCCAGCCTTAAAAAAAAAAAAGGCGATCGATTCTGGAAAAATCACATTGTGATAACTTAGGTGAAGTGAGCTGGTAGTAATAATAATAATAATATCCTTGGACATTTCACACAACGCCATATAGTCCCAAGCTAAGCAACCTAATGCTTGTGTTATGGTAACGAGATGGCTGATAAACTACTTATATACATTTTTTTTTTAAATACATGCATAATTATTATACATACCCAGACTCGTAACAAATATTTGCAGGTCGTACAAATATTTGTTCCGTGCGGGAATCGAACCCGCGACATAGTGCGCAGCAGTCAATCGCTCAACCACTGCGCCAACCGTGTCGTCATTGTGACAAGTGAGCTGTCATTCCACCTAATGCTAGAGATTGACACTGTTGACAGCGCACTTAAAGCTCACTTCACTTTGTTTTCACGGTAACCCAAACTGTCAAATTTCCCCATTTGGAAATGAACCTTATACTTTTGTAATAAAGCTGAAAGTCTATCAAAGAAATTTGACAGATTGGGGTAACTTGATGTGCTGGCCTCTGTACCTACTGTCTGGTCTAGTGGTTGCCAGCAGCGTTGCTAAGCATAAAGCCTAATGTTTAGTCTAGTGGTTGCAAGCGCCGTTGTAAGCCCTGGGTTCGATTAGGTCAGTAGTTATTGGGTTTTCCCATGTACAATTTCACAGTAACAGGCCGGAGTCAGGATCTGTGCTAATAGACTCGTCCCTTATAACATGGGACTTAATTATAACTGGCGAAATGTGGGCGTACTATAGTTGCACCTCTGTCTAACCCTTCGCGAATAACATGCGTGATGTTTGTTGTTTTGGCATTTTTACGCGACGGAGAAACGAACCATTAATGTTGTATTAACTACAAAGTTCTAAATTATTTCTTGGAATTTGTCAGTCATCTATTGCTAGACAAATCTATACTAATATTATAAAGCTGAAGAGTTTGTTTGCTAATCTCTGGAACTACTGGTCTGAATTGAAAAATTCTTTTTGTGTTGGATAGTTCATTTATCGAGGAAGGCTATAGGCTATGTAACATCACGCTACGACCAATAGGGGCCGAGCAGCGGGTGTAGTAATGAAATATTTGTTTTGAGATGACATATAATATTATAGAGTAAGAAAAAACAAAAGAAGCTGTCAAAAAATTTCAAATAAAGAATATTAAAAATAAAACTATGAAAAGAGGTTTTACACTTCTTGTTGTGTATACTTAGGTGTATAACGACCGTCATAGGTATTTGTTCGACAAGCGGGATTGTTCGAAAGGGTTACCGCTACCCCGGAACAAAAAGGGCTGAGGAAGGAACATGGATGGGTTTAGTCAGTGTGAGTATGACACTCCCTTCCGCTCCACCCAGAGCGATAGGAGTCATTGCATGATTTCCCACCCCAAAAAAAAAAGTATTTGTTCGACGAGCCCGCACATGCTATCGGCCTGTAAATCCTTCTGTATCAGCCACCTCAGATGGATTAACAGGGGCGTTGATGGAATACCTGTGTTTTCAACTTATTTTCTAAAAAACTTTGATTGTGTTACACAACTCCAGCCAACTTGATTAAAACTTCAATTGATAAGGTTTCGACATTATTATAGCAGTTATCTATACATGTGTACAGACGCTAGCACATCAAGCTATCCCTAACTGTCAAATTATCTCAATTAAAAATTAACCTTATGTCTTTGCAATAAAGTTGAAATACTATCAAAGAAATTTGACAGATTGTGGTAACTTGATGTGCTGGCCTCTGTACAAGCAAATAAAGTTGAAGAATCTGTACAGTGCGTCCTGCCCGTCATGAAAATCACAATGGCGGAATGTTGGCGCCATGTTTTTTTTTTTTTATAAATTGAATATTAGTAGTAAAAGGAACTTGTGGCTGAGTAATAACAGCCGCACGGATCGATCCATCAGGTTAAGCTACTCTTGTCGGGGTTGGTCCGTGGATGGGTGACCATCTTTATTTACGAGACGTCACAATGAGAAGCCCAAAAGTCTGGCAGCTAGTCTTACCAATGAGTATAGTAATACCCAGTTACTGACTGAATTGTGGAGGTCAGATAGGCTGTTTATTTGGCTAGACATATTGGTTGTAGATAAGTAGTATCAAAACATGACATTTGTTACAACAAAATGACCTACGAGAAGCGAAAACGTAGCTTTTTCTACACATCAAACAACATGTTATTGTATTTACTTTATCACTTCACTACAAAGTATAAAACAAAGTCGCTTTCTCTATCCCTATATTATATCCCTATGTATGCTTAAATCTTTAAAACTACGCAACGGATTCTTATGTTTTTTTTAATAGATAGAGTGATTCAAAAGTAAGGTTTATGTGTATAATTTGTCGACATATTATGCGGGCGAAGCCGCGGGCGGAAGCTAGTTTACTTATAAACAGTAGCTAATTTACAAATGCCGCCATTAAAAATAAGGGCTTTGTTTTAAAATGTATCAAGACAAAGGCTGGGGTCGCTCGTATCAAATATTCAGGGGTCCTGCCCGTGTTGGTACATAAATTCGGATCAAAATTCCGTCAAGTGCGACACCGAGTGGCTGATGCATGTTTCATTCGTATACGACCGTGTGAGAGGTCACATACTTGCAGAAACAAGGATTTAAATAGCTAGACTTGCCCTCATCTTAGAGATAAACTATAAAAACATGGCCCGCCCGTTCTTTGTGAAAGTAATTACAAAGCGCCACTAAAACTCACTAGGCTGTCGGCCTGCTACTGAAGACGAATACTTACAACTACATACAAACTCTTTCGTAAGGATGTGACTGTAAACATTGAAACAGTAATCTGGAGGGGCGCGGGCGCGCCATGTTATTGTAGTTTATCTCAGTCACGCAAAAAAATGGAATTAAAATGGAGTCGAGTTGACTTATTAACCTATAGGAGCTCACAGGTGATTAAATAGCGTTTCTATGACAATCAAATCAAGTCACTGCGTCATTTTTTGTCAGAGGTGTCAAAACGACACAAACAATCTTTTGACACGGCATCGGTAGGGCGAATCCAACGATTTAAATCTTTGTGCAAAACAGTACATATTTTAAAGTGTCCAACACTGTTTGATCAGAAAGTCTGTTTTGTTTCGCCTCGTGGGCGTTTTTAAGGTTCCGTACCCGGAGAGTGTTAAACGGACCCCATTACTAAGGCTCCGCTGTCCGTCTGTCCGTCTGTCAGCGGGCTGTAATTCATGAATAAGAATAGGGGAAAAGTTGAAATTTTCACAGATTTTGTATTTTTAATGCCGCATAAAGACGAATAATAAAAATTCAATTCAATTAAAGCGAGACCCTAACAAGAAACGTGTTTTAACTGAAGTATTTTTTTATATGTAGTTTTAAATATTGTACATTGGAACGGCACTATTCGTGTTTGAGTCCGACTCACACTTGGCTCGTTTTAGGAGTATATTTACGTTTTCGTTGTGCTGGAGCTTGTTTTTATTGTTCTGTTAATAATTAAGAACCAATTGGTTACACTTTTGTTATATAATATAGACGAGTAACTTACGGTCGCGATTTTGTTCCGCGTAGCAGTCAACTAAAACATGAAGCATTCTCTATGGAAGTATACAGGTGAAATAAAATTCATGGACAACAAATCAGAAATCGCGAAAAAAAAAAATGTGAGCCGTCACGGGACGCCTGGCAGATGTGAAACATCGACATTATTTTGTAAAAGTAATATGATTGAAAAGAACAGATTGCGATAGAAACTAAATATGGCATAATGATAAAATAAAATATTAAGTGATTCTTAATTATAGAATTATAATATTAAAATCATGGCAACGCGTCGCCACACAGTACACACTACTGCATATAGACTGTATACAGGGTTACTGGTAACTCGACGTATTCCTTGCAGGACGTCATAGTAGGGTTAAAATGCAACAAATTAAGCCACCAAATGTTCTACCGAAATTCAGTAGTTTTTGAGTTAGTTCGATTTTTAGAGTTTTTATGAATAATCCCAGATTAAATCATTTGAAACCAATTTAAAAATTATTTACGGCGCGACAGTACAGAAATTTTAAGTTATTATCGTAGTTGATGCCGTAGCAGATCTTTGTTAATAATTAAAAGTTCAAAAATGCCTTAAACCTTGGCAAATATCACTAATCAAACATTTTTTTTTTTGTAATTTTTGTTATTACTCCATACAAATTGTTGTCTAGTGCAAAAATAAAATACTACGCCTGATGTACAAATTACTAGGAAAATATCCTTGTCTTATCAGCTATTCAGAAAGGTATGATTGTCAATACTTTTGCATGTATGACAGGGTAGAGAAGAGTTTTATGGGGAGCAGGTAAAATTGTAAGACAATCAACATTTTGTTTGTTATTCGTAGTATTCGTAGTTTTACCTGAGCTTGAACTCCAAACACACGGTAAGCTTTGTGATTGGTTACTATTGTTCTCTCGGCATGACTCGGGGTGCGATTTTCTGGTCGTCAGCGTTAGTCAGTCTCAACTCTACGTCGCGTAAGCTCGTGTTTTGTTATCTGGCTATCCCTATCGCGTATCTTGCTCTCGTGCTGTGCTGTGCCTTCATAAGTGCTGACTATGGCTGCATATTCTAATCCAGAATACGCTGACATAATTTACTGTTACGGACTTTGTGACGGTAACGCTGCTGAAGCGCGGAGAGAATATGGACTTCGCTTTCCCAACCGCCGACTCCCACACGTTAGTGTCTTCGGATCGACTTATCGGCGAATATCTGAAACTGGCAGCGTCCAAAGAACCAGGCAAATTGACACTGGTCGTTCCCGGAGATACACGGCTGACGACGAAGAGCTGATTCTTCAACGTTTTATTGACGACCCCAACATATCGACAAACATCGTAGCGCGTGAGCTTGGTATGTCACAGTGGAAAGTCTGGTCTGTAGTTCACTTGTCAGGCCGACATCCATATCACTACCAACCACTCCAGTCATTAGAAGAGGGAGATCCGCCGAGACGGCTTGAATTTTGTCGTTTCATGCTGAGTGCCGACGCCGAAGGCGAAAACTTTTTAAAAAACATTCTGTGGACCGATGAGTCATGTTTTGACCGTGATGGTATCACAAACTACCACAACTTACATTACTGGGCACCGAAAGCAGAAGCAAACCCTAAAAAACTGAAACCAACCGCATCCCAGCGTAGGTTCTCGCTTAATGTTTGGATGGGTATTATCGACGACAAATTAATCGGCCCACATTTTTTACCCCGAACACTAAATGGGGAACTTTATGAAGATTTCCTTAGAAATCATTTAACACCACTGCTCGCGGATGTACCGGAAGAAAGAAGAGCAAACATGATTTATCAACATGACGGATGTCCAGCCCACTTCCGAATCACAATTCGACAATTGCTGGATGAAAACTATCCAAACCGATGGATAGGGCGCGGTGGGCCGATTCCGTGGCCTGCGCGAAGCCCTGATCTGACGCCCCTAGACTTTTACGTCTGGGGTCATATGAAAGACCTAGTTTATGTGACCCCAGTAAATTCAATTGAAGAACTAAGGGAGAGAATAACAGATGCGGCGGACCAGATGAGGGCAACAATCACATCAAGAATCACAAAAACTGAAATGAGGAAGCGAATAAGAACATGTATTCGAAACCGAGGGCAGCACATCGAACAAGACGTGTGAAATGTATGTCATAAAAGTTATTAAATTGAAATTTATTAAAAATAATAATAACATTCACGAAATTGTTTTATTTGATTTTCCGAATAATCACCTTTTTGTGAGACGCACGTCTTCCTGTACTAAATCAAAAACGATTTTCATAATGTAGTCCATGACTTTGTATTAACATTCATACCTTTTTGGATAGCTGATAAGATAAGGATATTTTCCTAGTAATTTGTACATCAGGCGTAGTATTTTATTTTTGCACTAGACAACAATTTGTATGGAGTAATAACAAAAATTACAAAAAAAAAAAATGTTTGATTAGTGATATTTGCCAAGGTTTAAGGCATTTTTGAACTTTTAATTATTAACAAAGATCTGCTACGGCATCAACTACGATAATAACTTAAAATTTCTGTACTGTCGCGCCGTAAATAATTTTTAAATTGGTTTCAAATGATTTAATCTGGGATTATTCATAAAAACTCTAAAAATCGAACTAACTCAAAAACTACTGAATTTCGGTAGAACATTTGGTGGCTTAATTTGTTGCATTTTAACCCTACTATGACGTCCTGCAAGGAATACGTCGAGTTACCAGTAACCCTGTATATACACCATCATATAGCGTGGCGACGCGTCGCCACGGCATGCGTCGCCACGCCAGATATTAGTTTTACGTGCGGCTATAGATGTTTAAAATCAAAAATCAACTGTTCCATGCATTATGCTCGCATAACTCGTCATAATACATATATACGGTCGAATTGAGTAACCTCCCCCTTTGTTTGAAGTCGTTTAAAAATACACAGACACATAAACTCACGCTATCTGCCCGTAGGGGTAGGCAGAAACTATAGTTACCTGCTACACTTCTTGACATACCTTTTTAAGGCTGGGAAATCTTCCAATGACTGCTCCCGCTCTGGGTGGAGCGGAAGGGAGTGTCAGACTCTTACTGACTAAAACCCATCCATGTTCCTTCCGTAGCCCTTTATGTTCCGGGGTAGCGGTAACCCTTTCGGACCGCTACTTTCCCGCTTACCCGGCAGGCTTGGCCCTGAGGGGCCCCTTCATATGCTGACATCTCTGTGAGGCGCGCGTGGAACATATACGCGCCGTCGCGCCTACGGTGGCCGGGAGTCGTCACGTGGCTCCCGACGCCCGGGGCGTCTCCCGCGGCGGCTGGGACGGGAGGACCTTTCTCTCTCCCATCCCGCCACCTCCTTCGCGAGCATGACTTTTTCTTCTTGACATACCTACTCCTTTTACTTCGTTTATGGTCGGGTAAAAAAAGTAGGTTATATAGACCAGCCTATATTACCTACTTTTTTCTGCAACTCCACGTCAATGCACGTATTTTGCGTACGGGTAATGGGTAGCTCCCCCTCTAATCAGGACCACTAATGCTATTCTGTAAAAATCTGAACGTAAATCCCTGGCATTAGTAGATCACTTATATTTGGACCTTTTGCACGGAACAAATATTTATACGACCTGCAAGTATTTGTTACGAGTCTGGGTGTTTTTCTGTCTATAATATGTATGTATTTACAAAAAAAAATTGTATATAAGTAGTTTATCAGCCATCTCGTTACCAAAACACAAGCATTAGGTTTCTTAGCTTGGGACGATATGGCGTTGTGTGAAATGTCCAAGGATATTATTATTATTATTACTTCACCTAAGTTTTCAGGCCCATGCCGGACGGCGTGTTCGTTTTCCACGCCTCAAAGAGATGTCAGCATTATTGAAGGGGCCCGTTAAGGCCGATGCCTGCCGGGTCAGCAGGACTGTCCAAAAAAAACATACATAGGGTTTTAGTCACTAAAAGTCCGACAGCCCCTTCCACTTCACTCACCGCGGATGTGACGCATATTTTCCACGCCTTGTTTTTTTGTTGTTTGTTTTTCTTCAACTGCGTCATGTTTGCCTTTAATAAACGTTCTTTCGGTCATTTGATGATTTCCCATCCCGAAAAAAAAGATGATTAATTAAAAAAGCATCAATCTATTTGTAAAGGTTCAATTACATTAATTCCCTTAATCCCAGTTCAAACAGATCAAACTCAACGTTTAGAGCGAACATAGAAAATATATAGTGTGGTTACTAGCACCAGATCATACGGTAAGTTAGATTAAACCAGGCTAAAATCTCCAGTGGGTTTAACTTCAGTCTGCCCCCATCACTGCGGTTTGCTACTATGGGAACAACTCGGCTTAGAACTCACTTATACAGGGTGAAATTGAATTCATGGGCATTATTTTAAGGGGTAATACTTATGATTATGAACAACTTTCACTATAGGAACAAATCTGAAATCGCGACAAAAAAAATCATCTGTTCCCTACATTTTGAAGAGTTATGCGAGCATAATTATGTATGGCACAGCTGTTTTTTTTTCTTCTTTATTGCATTTTTTTTTGGATTACATAATGTTGTTAATACAGTTGGTACGCTTAAAATTAATGTATCAATTATTATTAAGGACCCTGTCGGGCATGGTAGAGGCGGGTACAGTAAGAGAGAGGAGGACGGGCGGTTACCTGAGTTAAAATTATTTTAGTGTCAAAAAAAAAATCTGCCTAGCCTTTTCCCTACTATGTTGGGGTCGGCTCCCAGTCTAACCGGATGCAGCTCAATCTTAAGGAGTGGACCATAATCCACCACGCGGGCCCAGTCCGGTTGGGTAAGCTGGCGCTAAACTTTGTGTAAATTTCACTACCACTGCTCTCAAAACGGAGAAAAAAAAATCGTTCATGCTCAAACTCAAAGTATTTATTTCAAATAAACCATTTACTGGCACTTTTGAATTGTCAAGGTGTCGGTCAGTCAGAAAGATGAAGCTAGTTGCCCATTCCAAAGCAATAGGTACCTATGGAGAAGAACGGGCAAGAAACTCCATGGACACTCTTTTAAACAAAATATGGTTACAAAATATTGGTTACATAGGAAACCGACTTGCCCTAGAACCAAATATTCAAAGACTGCCCATTCCAAAGCAATAGGTACCTATGGAGAAGAACGGGCAAGAAACTCCATGGACACTCTTTTAAACAAAATATGGTTACAAAATATTGGTTACATAGGAAACCGACTTGCCCTAGAACCAAATATTCAAAGACTGCCCATTCCAAAGCAATAGGTACCTATGGAGAAGAACGGGCAAGAAACTCCATGGACACTCTTTTAAACAAAATATGGTTACAAAATATTGGTTACATAGGAAACCGACTTGCCCTAGAACCAAATATTCAAAGACATGTGACACTACCAACCCGCACTGGGACCGCGTGGTGGATTACGGCTTACTCCGTCTTACAAAGAGGAAGCCTGTGTCGCAGTATTGGGAACATTCATCATTCTCCTGCCCTTATCCCAATTTATTTGGGGTCGGCGCAACATGTCTCTGTCTTCCATACTTCTCTATTAGTCGTCATCTCGGTAGTTACTTTCACACAATCCATCCATCTTTCTTTGGTCTCCCTCTACTTGTATAGCCATCCACATTCATGCTCACAACTTTCCTGACAACATTTTCCTCATTCCTCCGCATAACATGCCCATACCATAACAACCGATTTCCACACAACTTTTCAGTCACCGGTGTCACTTTCAGACTTCCTCTTACATACTCATTCCGTATTCTATCCATTCGGGTAACACCACACATCCCTCTTAGCATTCTCATCTCAGCTGCATGCAATTGCAAGGATGAATGAAAGATCATTCATTCCTTTTGTGGCCCAACACTCTGATCTATACAAGGTAAATAATCCCTGCCCTTCACTACTTCTCGGAGCTTTAGCTGGGAAAAAGATGTGGCGAAACCCTAAGGTAAGTCATAATGCCACTGACGAGGATAATGCACGCTTGTTTTAAAGTAACCTATTCGTATTCTCGTATTCGTAACCTCTGTAACGGTATGAATAATGTTAAAGAGTTTCTAAATAGTTTTATTAATAGGGATGGTGACTAAATTTTTCGGGCCTTTTAGACTAGTGGTAAGTAACCGTTTCATTATTGTTACCTAGCTATGGCCTATTAGATAAACCGATTTTACCCCGACCTTCAAATGTTACCAATATAAGCATAATACCAAAATATCTTTATAAATCACAAATTGGACATCAATCTTACATGACGATGACACGACGGCAGCTAGAAACAAATGCCGCGAGCGCGGTACTTACTGCGTGATGATCTTTAATTTTATCATGGATTCGGAATCACTTCTAGAGCTAGATTAGGTACCTATTAAAAATATTGGACACATATACATATTTTCTTTTTCACGTAATCCTAAGATTTCGTCTATACATTTATACACTTTGTTAATAGTAGATTTTATACTGAGTTTTGGCGTAGCGCGCCCCCACGCCCCAACTTTAATGCGTTTTATCTAAGTAATATTTATTAATATGATAAAACAAAAAATACGTATTGATATTTTTTATTAAATGACCTAAACATTTTTTTTTACTCTGTCGTCATCTCTATTCGAGTATGAATCGAGTTGCGATGGTAGCGTACAGTTTGTAGTACAAAGTTTACGCTCAAAGGCCGATGTTTATCTTTACAACAAATAAAACGGACTAAGTTCCCCAAAGGTCTCTCATAGTTAACTGCAGACCTTTTGTTGAAGCACTCGATCCCGTGAGAGTAAAGACTATAGAGTATCATGCACTCCTTATCTATCTTATGAATACGTTTAAGTTAAGGTGAAAGGCGCAAATCTGTATCAAATATGAGCCGTTGGTCCCGGCTGTCATTTGTGTACGTTTGACAGTCGTTACGGGTCGTCAGAAGCCCGAAAGTCTAACATTCAGTCTTATCAAGGGGTATCGTTTTACCCAGTAACTAACTGGGTTGGCTTGCTTAAAATTCGGTGAAGTAAAACATCGTGAGGAAACCAGCATGTCTGAGAGATATTTCTCAACAGCATGTGAAGCTAAGACCCATGTGCGGCATAAAAACTCTGACACCAGGTTAGTCACTAACCACACGAAGAGAGAGTCATACGAAAATAAAAAGAAGAACTGGTTGTGGAGGTCAGATAGGCAGTCGCTCCGTGTAAAATACCTACTGGTATTCAGCTGCATCAGGTTAGACTGGAAGCCGATGTATATGTTGATCAAAATATGATTTGCGGCCGCAGCATGTATTTACAGATTTCTAATCATTTAGATCCTCAATACATTCATGCGCTTCTTATCTGTCTTATGAATACGTTAGAGGGTGTCTGAAAGTGACACCGGTGACTGAAAAGTTGTGTGGAAATCGGTTGTCATGGTACGGTCATGTTATGCGGAGGGATGAGGAAAATGTTGTCAGGAAAGTTGTGAGCATGAATGTGGATGGCTATACAAGTAGTGGGAGACCAAAGAAACGATGGATGGATTGTGTGAAAGATGATATGGCTTAAAAGGGAGTGACTACCGAGATGACGACTAATAGAGAAGTATGGAAGAAAAAGACATGTTGCGCCGAGCACAAATAAATTGGGATAAGGGCAGGAGAATGATGAATACGTATAAGTTATAGTGAAAGAAAGCCTGCGAAATTTGTTTTTTTTTTTTGCATTTGCGCGTCAGTATTAGTTTTTATTGTATTTTGAACTAAATATTGAGTCGCGGCCGTAGCAAACACGTATTTACGGAACTGTAATAATTTAAATAATCATTAAAACCTTATAAGTTTACATTATCCAATGGAATTACGTACATACGTTTTAAATTGTGACATTTTACTAATTCATTGACATACCCATTAAAAAAAAAAAAATGTAATCTGATTGTATTCGAAATTATTAATTGGTTCTTATTATTTGTTTGTTGTAACCTAATTTTGTACGCCATCTCTTGGCAAAACATAGTGAGCATTTTGTCTTACCATACTATCTGTAAATTAACCTATGTTTTACAAAATAAATGATTTCAATCAATCAATCTAATAATCAATAGTCTTTATTTGTAAACATAGGTTACATCAGTGTCTTGTTTCTGATCTGATTCGAAATTATTAATTGGTTCTTATTATTTGTTTGTTGTAACCTAATTTTGTACGCCATCTCTTGGCAAAACATAGTGAGCATTTTGTCTTACCATACTATCTGTAAATTAACCTATGTTTTACAAAATAAATGATTTCAATCAATCAATCTAATAATCAATAGTCTTTATTTGTAAACATAGCTTACATCAGTGTGCAAGATGTTACAATGATTGTTATAAATATAACAGTTTCTCTATGTTTTGCCATTTGGCGTAGGTACAAATATACATTTGAGGAGGCTTTTGCCAATTAAGTAAATTAATCTATAGGTACAGACGCCAGCACATCAAACTAACTGTCAAATTTTCTCAATTAAAAATGAACCTTATGTCTTTGCAATAAAGTTGAAATATTATCAAAGAAATTTGACAGATTGTGGTAACTTGATGTGCTGGCCTCTGTACTAATATTCTAAAGAGGTTTTTTGGAGGAATTTTCAATTCAGTGGTATCAATATCAATTTTTTTTTAAACAAAATTTTGATTTGATTGATTGATTCAATTATTGTTTCGTGTAATCATGGAACTTGAGAACAATTCTAACTTAGAGAGTTTTATAGATGATTCTCATGTGAAGTTTTAATTTTCATAGTTACGGGGCGGGGTGACTAGCCATCCGCCCGGTATTTGCACGGATGCAATGTAGATACTAACGGTCGGGCTAAACCGCGGGTGAAAGCTAGTTTAACTATACATAATAAAATATCTATTAATGAAAACCGCATTAAAATCTGTTGCGTAGTTTGAAAGATCTAAGCGTATAGAGGGCCAGATGGCGCGGAGCGAATTTGTTTTAAACTATGTAGAAACCATTTTCCTCATACATATACTCGTAGAAACAAATGACAGAAGAACAAGAAGACGATGATGTAAAATCTAATTGCTATTAGAAACACATCAATCTGCCTATTCTTTTCCCAACTATGCTGGGGTCAGCTTCCAGACTAACCGAATGCAGCACTTTACATGGAGCGACTGCCTACCTGACCTCCACAACCCAGTCAGTAACTGGGTGATAAGACACTTTTTGGTAAGACTGGCTGTCAGACTTTCGGGCTTCTGACTACCCGTAACGATTGTCAAAGATCCACGAATGACAGCCGGGACCAACAGCTTAACGTGCTTACCGGAGTCTCGATATGTAAAGATTGCCACCCATTAACGGACCAACCCCGGCAAGCGTGGCTTAACCTGTTGGATCCATCCGTGCGACTGTTATTACCCAGCCATGAGCTCCTCTGCTGTTAAATACACATGAGATTAACAAAATTGCAAAGATATCAAACAATTATATTTTCGTTACAGCAAACGTTAAAATTCCTTTGTACAATTTATCTGCTAGTCCTTATCAGCCGATAAGGCTAACCACAAACAGAGCTACAAGTGGTTTAGATATGACATTGTTCGGGCCAACCACCACCTCTTATTGCATTATTATTTTTATATTCAGTGCTGAAAAGGGATGAAGCTATATCGGAATCTTAATTCCATCTCTTTCCAAATGTCAAATAATAATAAAATCTTATTTAAAAAAAACAAGAAACTGCGAGCGGCTTCAGTCGCGCGGATATCAAAAATTATCCCAAAGGAACGTACTAAGTAAGTAAAGTAATAAGTGAGTATTCTATGTGTTAATCCAGGTCATAAACTATCTCCATGCCAAGTTTCATCCAGATCTGTTCAGCCGTTTGAGCGTGAAGGACGATCAAACATAAAACTCACACACTCACTCACTCACAAACTTTCGCCTTTATAATATTAGTGTGATACTGCTGTCAAAATGTGGTGATTTGCTCCATAAGAGGCAAGTACAGACGCCAGCAAATCAAGCTAGCCCTAACTGTAAAATTTTCTCAATTAAAAATGAACCTTATGTCTTTGCAATAAAGTTGAAATACTATCAAAGAAATCTGACAGATTGTGGTAACTTGATGTGCTGGCCTCTGTACCGTAATTTTTAAAATTAAATGTCCGCATTCTAATCTCAGTCTTAACCAGTCAAAATAACAATTCAATTTCTCTAAACTGACATGTTTTTGACATTGATTGTAACTTAGATAAGATCATTACTAGATTTTTAAAATACGATAATTGCCTTTCTTGTTGATGCGATGTTAATTGCAGTCAATTAAGGTGATTACCAGTGATTATGAGAAAGAGATAGCAGCATTCATGTGAGCTAATGAGAGGACGATAGAGTGAATAGATGTATAGATATAATATAATACCAGTATATCATTCAACCCGGTTTGCACACGCGTGGTGATCAAGAGGCCTAGACAAGTGTCAATCGCTCCGTGTCGATTCGATTTCGAAAATTGTTGATCGAACAATTCGTTATCTCAGCGTTTCGGATTGTCAAGAACGCCACTTGTCAACGCATTTGTATGGGAATATTGATCGAGTTTCGTAACACAATTTGACATTGTCTAGCATTTAGCGATCGCAAACGATTAATCATGTAACATTTAAAAAGCTTATGCCAATTCCATACATTTCGGCATTATCTAATTTCGTTATCGTTAATGAGAATGTGACTTTGCCTAGGCTCCCAACGCTCGTGCTTTCTCCGTATGAGAATCATTTGCCCTGCAGTGGGGCAATAATAGGCTGGTCCTTTATTATAATACTTCCCTTACTAATAAACGTATTATATCAAGTGAAAGATTTCACTGTCATTTATGCATCTTTGACAATCGTTACGGGTCGTCAGAAGCCCAAAAATCTGACAGCCAGTCTTACCAAGGGGTATCGCAATGCCCAGTTACTGGGTTGTGGAGGTCAGATAGGCAGTCGCTCCATGTAAAATACTGGTATTCAGCTGCATCCGGTTAGACTAGAAGCCGACCCCAACATAGTTGGGAAAAGGCTAGGCAGATGATCAAGTGAAAGATTTCCCTCTTTCAGTCGTCAGAAATTTGACTTTTGAACAAAGCGTTGAGTAAGTACACAAACGCTAAGCAACGTTTATTACATTACTAGCTTCCGCCCGCGGCTTCGCCCGCATAATATGTCGACAAATTATACACATAAAACTTCCTCTTGAATCACTCTATCTACACACATCAAAAGTGTCTAGGGATCAACATATATTTTTGCAATAACTTTTCTCTTGATTGATATTAATTTAAATTTTCTTTAAGGATTCATCAAATAAAGTGTTTTCGTTTGTCACAGTAACGATAAACCAAGTCACCTTTGCATTAATAAAGAAATTTGCCATTTTCCTAATAAAGGGATTTTTGACATTTGAACCACTAACATTAAAGTTCGAAAAAAAGACTGAAATAACAGTTTTCTTTAAAATTTTATTGGGTAACTTAAACAATTAATAATCCGTGTTTCTACCGCGAACACTAACAACACAAGAACATCGGTTTGGCATACTCAAAATGAGTTCATCCAAATCACGCTGTGGAATGGCCGCCCATGTTCGTTGCAACAACAAAAAAAGGTCTTCTTGCAACTGGATACCCTCCATATTCGGCAGAGCTCTTCTCTGTAGCATATCCCATGCATGCTCAATCGGGTTCAAGTCTGGCGACTGAGCAGGCCAGGGCAGGACATTGATGTTAGCTGCGGCGAGAGTCTGTCTTACAACTCTTGCGGTGTGCGGTCGTGCATTATCATGCATTAACTGAAATAAGGGACCGATTTGCACTTGTAGAGGAACGATGACGTCAGATACAATCGTCTCAGCATAAATTTGAGCGTTGAGGTTGCCTCTGATCCAAATCAACTCAGTTCTTCCGCCGATCCAAATACCCGCCCATACCATGATGGTTCCACCACTATAAGGATGGACTTCCTGGCAGGATTTTAATCGCTGTTGGCGTCCAGGGGTTCTCCAGTGTCGTATACGTCTTGTATCCGGTCTCATACCAAAACGAGACTCATCAGAAAAGCACACGAAACGCCATTGTTCTTCTGCCCAATTTCTGTGTTCAAGAGCCCATTGATATCGAATCCTACGATTGTGCATTGCTATAGGTGGTACCCGTAGCGGTCTTCGGGAATGAAGGTTCACTTCATGCAAGCGGTTTCTGACTGTTTGGTCGCTAATTAAGTTCCCTGAAGAGTGATGAAGCCTCACGGCTAACATCATGGCGGTTATTGTTGGAGCTCTTCGAGTTAAGATTTGAATGTATCGGTCTTGTCTCCGTGTGGTGCAGCGATACCGTCCTTCATGGCGCTCAGCCACGGTACCAGTGCTTCGGTAACGTGTCCAAAGTCGACTGATAACACCTTTTTTTGTTGTTGCAACGAACATGGGCGGCCATTCCACAGCGTGATTTGGATGAACTCATTTTGAGTATGCCAAACCGATGTTCTTGTGTTGTTAGTGTTCGCGGTAGAAACACGGATTATTAATTGTTTAAGTTACCCAATAAAATTTTAAAGAAAACTGTTATTTCAGTCTTTTTTTCGAACTTTAATGTTAGTGGTTCAAATGTCAAAAATCCCTTTATTAGGAAAATGGCAAATTTCTTTATTAATGCAAAGGTGACTTGGTTTATCGTTACTGTGACAAACGAAAACACTTTATTTGATGAATCCTTAAAGAAAATTTAAATTAATATCAATCAAGAGAAAAGTTATTGCAAAAATATATGTTGATCCCTAGACACTTTTGATGTGTGTATTAAAAGCATCAAAATCCGTAGCGTAGTTTTAAAGATTTAAGCATACATAGGGTTATAGGGACAGAGAAAGCGACTTTGTTTTATACTATTGTAGGTACTTTTCTTAAGACTTTTCTAATCGTATGAAATGACGTTCGATCGTGGTCGTCCCACAGTTTGATGAGTCAATATGACGTCATTTGAGTCCCGGGACATTACAGTTATTTACTTCTCTAAGTCCGAAAAAGCATCCTTTTCAATAATACAACCGTGTCACTCTAGTGCCTGACACTGACACACACAACACTAGTATCAGTGACAACACAACGAAAAAAAAAAACTTGCCACCTCGCCAGCTCTAAGACATGTCTAACTCTGTGTGCCGATATTCGTGAAGGAAATTGATAATGATAAGGTACAATCATCGGGTGTAGACGTTCAGCGGTGTCCGAGAGCGGAGTTATGTGAGTGTTGTGCCAAAAATGTGTTTGGATGTATAACAATGCCGATTATTAAAGGTAAGTTTGTTTTAAATAAAATCCATTACTGCTCCCTACATGAGAGATATTTCTCAACAGCACGTGATACTAAGTCAGAGGCCCATGGGCAGCCAAGAACTCTGACACCAGTTTAGTAACTAACCACACGAAAAAGAAAGAAGAATAGAATTCATCTGCATATCACAGCGGGTGCACGTGCGAAAAATCTCAAACGGCACAAATCATTAAAATCAGCCGATAATGTTCCCACCGCTGGGACACAGGTATGTTCTCTGTAGCAGGGAGTCAAAGTCAAAAAAATCAAATCTTCGAATTTTTGGTCCCAAAACATGCCGGTTACCTCACGATGTTTTCCTTAACTCGAGAGCAGTGGTGATGAAATTAATTACACTAAGTAAAGTGTTTGTCGGAGTTCGAACACGTTAGTCGGGGCCGATACCTGCTCTTGCGCAAATACTCCCATCTTATTGGTACAGACGCCAGCACATCAAGCTATCCCTAACTGTCAAATTTTCTCAATTAAAAATGAACCTTATAACTTTGCCATAAAGTTGAAATACTATCAAAGAAATTTGACAGATTGTGGTAACTTGATGTGCTGGCCTCTGTACTTGTTGGAGCCGTTTGGGGTTGCAACACTCAGGTCCTGCGGTCAAAGTGTCAACTTCTCACGACATCACCAAGCGATTGGTCGGCTGTTCACGTGAGCAGAAGGCTGGCTCTATAAAGAATCAGCATTGCCATACAACGTGGCAATGCTGCCAGCCTTTTTGGCACTTTCCCTGTTGACAGTGATGCGGTAAATAGATGAATATGTGCCTCTGGTGGATAGCAATAGGCTCGCCCCCTATTACATGGTATACAAACATAACTGGAGAATCTGCCTAACCTTCGGGGATTATACAGGTCGTAATGTTATGGGTTCTTGTAGTGTCCTATTCGTTCAGGAATCTGTTTGACCCTTCTATTAGTACTTTAGAGTACCTTTTGTTTGGAGGGGGAAATCATCAAATGACCCCTCCCGCTCTGGGTGGAGCGGAAGGGAGTGTCAGACTTTTATTGATTAAAACCCATCCATGTTTCTCAATCATCATCACGTATATCACTGTAACAAAACATGATATAAATTAAAAAACGTAAAAAATTAAAGGGGGTTCCCATGCGAGAAACGTGTTTTTTTATCTGTCAATATTGTCATTCCCCAGCATGAGGTGAAATGACAACTCATTTTTTAGTAAAATGTGGTTATATCCTTTCTCAATGTGGTGCAATACTTTAACTTATTAATATGTCCTTCGATTTCTCAGATAATATTTTAATAATTAAACTAGCTAACAGTCTTAGAATAATAATAATTACATGTTAAGTTTTTTTTTAAAAAGGAGGGGATACAATTATTATACTTATGGCATCATAAATGTTCATAATTTTGTTTATTTGATATCATTATTTCATCTATCTAGCCCAAAAATGTGGGGTCAGCTTCCAGTCTGACCGTAGGCAGCATATACGTGTTTGCATGTGTGTATGTTTTTTTAATGTACCTAAGTACCTATAAGCATGAGAGTAAGTAAATCATTGAGAAATTAACACACACTTCGTAAGATAATCGCCGGATGGCAAGCCTGTTGATAAGAAGTGGATTTATCTACATTATCAGATCATTTCTAA
This sequence comes from Hyppa rectilinea, assembly GCA_951799385.1. Taxonomy (NCBI): domain Eukaryota; kingdom Metazoa; phylum Arthropoda; class Insecta; order Lepidoptera; family Noctuidae; genus Hyppa; species Hyppa rectilinea. The sequence continues at coordinate 14,386,664 of OX637316.1, forward strand.
CATAATATTTTTGTTACTTATGACTAAGCGAAGTTTCTTAGAGAACAGGATTTTGTGGCTAAGTACTTTCAGCCGCACAGGTCGATCCATCAGGTAAAGCTACGCTTGCCGGGGTTGGCCGTGGATGGGTGACCATCTTTACTGGCTCGGAAAGCACGTTAAGCCGTTGGTCCCGGCTGTCATGTGTGCATCTTTGACTGTCCTTACGGGTCGTCACAAGCCCGAAAATCTGACAGCCAGTCTTACATGGGGTATCGTATTGCCCAATTACTGGGTTGTGGAGGTCAGATAGGCAGTTGCTCCATGTAAAATACTGGTATTCAGCTGCATCCGGTTAGACTGGAAGTGGACCGCAACATAGTTGAGAAAAGGCTAGGCAGATGATGATGACATAGGCTGGTTATATTGTTACGCGCTTGAGCAGCGGCGTTCAGTAAACGCGCGCCAATCGTGCGCTTCTACGGCCAGTATGCGTTTTAGTGTAGACGCCGTTGAGACGCGTTCTTTTCCATAAAAAGTAAATAGCCAGTGTACACGTCTGTCCCACAGCAGTGAAACGTACAAATCTCGTTTCACGGTGCATCGGTTTTTAAGCGCGCGCTGTTAACGGTGCGCTACCCAGCGGCGCGTCAGGCTGCATGACTATAAAACCAGCCTTACAGGGAGTAAGCGGGATTGTCCGAATAAGCGGGATCGTCCGAGAAAGCGGAATTGTTCCACGCGCGCCTCAAAGAGATGTCAGCATATGAAGGGGCCCCTCAGGGCCAAGCCTGCCGGGTAAGCGGGATTGTCCGAAAGGGTTACCGCTACCCCGGAACATAAAGGGCTAAGCAAAGAACATGCATGGGTTTTAGTCAGTATAAGTCTGACACTCCCTTCCGCTCCACCCAGAGCGGGAGAAGACATTGGATGATTTTCCACCCTCAAAAAAAAGACTCCCACCGACTGACGCGATGCAATGACATTGCGGCGCGTCTTTGGCAGAAAACAATTATAATAATAATAATAATATAAAAATATCCTTGGACATTTCACACAACGCCATGTCGTCCCAAGCTAAGCAACCTAATGCTTATGTTATGGTAACGTCATGGCTGATAAACTACTTATATTATACATTTTTTTTTGTAAATACATACATATTATAGATAGAAAAACACCCAGACCCGTAACAAATATTTGCAGGTCGTACAAATATTTGTCCCGTGCGGGAATCGAACCCGCGACATGCTGCGCAGCAGTCAATCGCTCAACCGCTGCGCCAACCGTGTCGTCAATTCACGTAGATATATAATAATTGTTCCATAAAAATTGTTCTACCAGAGTCGCTGCACAACGTCACGTCACGCTTGTCTACAGGGGCAATTATACGGTCGTATTCAAAAATTGTCTTCTATACAATTGCAGACAGATTGTAGTAAGTAATTCTATTGTTAGATGAGATTATTAGTTCTTAGATATTGTTCCTTACGCGGGGAGTTCCCATAACATACCAACTCAGTTAATAAGAATGTTACGCCCCGTAACTTTTAGTAGCTTATTATTGTTGCTGCTCTGGGTGGGGCGGAAGCGGAGTGTCAGACTCTAACTGACTAAAACCCATCCATGTTCCTTCCTTAGCCCTTTATGTTCTGGGGTAGCGGTAACCCTTTCGGACAATCCCGCTTACCCGGCAGGCTCGGCTCTAACGGGCCCCTTCATATGCTGACATGTCTAAGAGGCGCGCGTGGAACACGTAGGTACGCGTCGTCCGGCACGGGCCTGGTCCTGATCGGTCGGTGAGCTTAAGAAGGAATCCTGATCAAATAACCTTGAGCATTCGTTTCCTCTTCAACGAACCCCAAATCTAATCCCTATCTCTATACCCAGAGCAAGAGATACGTTGCGACTACGCTCAGATTTTGGAGTATAATCGTTATAAAATCAAATTTACGTCTTTAGCATAATGTTCATTATTAAATTGCTTATCAATGAGTATAAGTAGCAAATCAAAATAATGATTACTTTTATGATGCATGTTATTATAAACCAAAATTTCTCATTGTTGTGGTTTCGCTGTGAGGGGATTAATTAATCATTATGTTACATAAAAAAAAACTACCAGTTTGGAGACTAGATTAGGTACAAATTTTGTCTATTTTTTTTAGTTGGTATTTCTTTTGGATAAAGAGAAGTTGGCTCCAACAAACTGCACAAAAATCGGTTACCGCTGCGTTTTGCTCGGGGATGCGCCTTAAACTGTAGGGAGCTGAGTTCAGATCCCACCTGTTATAGGTACTATTTATGTGAAGTATGTGAACCTACTTCTTGCGTATCGATAAACTACGATAACACGGCCCGCCCCACCAAAATTCAAAACGTTTGATAGTATTTGTGAACATAATTAGAAATTGCTGCCGGCCTGCTACTGAAGACGAATACTTACAACTACATACAAACTCTTTCGTAAAGATGTGACTACAAACATTGAAGCACTATTTGGAGGGGCGCGCCATGTTATCGTAGTTTATGTATACCTAGTAATAGCCGTACCTAGTTATTTGGAAAGGCTACTAAAGAATCATATTATTATTGTAGAGAGCAATGGTGGTTCAGTGGTATAGGCTGTGATCCACAGGGTTCGAACCCAAGCAAGCAATTTACTTTGAGTAACTTGCTCTCAAAATTATGAAGGAAAACATCGAATGGAAACCGGCAAGTCGTAAAACTAAAAGTTCGAAGACATGTATTGTGTAATGATAACAATGTTTAACAATAAATATTGGCGTAAAGCCGATGATCGGGAATGTTTTGGAAACCTATCATAGACTTGTATGTTTATGAAATAATAAAAATCTGTTTGTAACGACACAAAACAAAATATCTAAATCAGTTCATCGGTTCAAGAGCTATGGTGCCGCAGACAGACACACAAACACACTAAACTTATTCGTAGGTAAAACACCCCTCTTTTTCGTAGGGGGTTAAAACTTATATATAGCTTTTTACTAAATGCATAATTGTATGAAAATACGGTACTTAAATGCAGGGACCGGACAACCCCGCTTAAGAGTTAAGCCTTTGGACAGGGTAACCCGTACGTGGGGTAACTCATATCGCAGTGTTACCTTTTGTTCGAGTTACATCCTCGAAACCCAGCGAAATGGTTAACACCTTTATTAAGGTAACCACGGAAAGGGGTTAACCCCTTTAATGACTTAAGGCTTTGAAGAGGTTACCTTATCGAAAAGCTTTTTTTCGTGTTACCCTGGATTACCTAATACCTAAACATGAGCTGCATGTAGGTGGGGGGATACTTGCACCCGTGCGGCGCATTATTGCCTTACTATTTTTATTTAGTTATTATGATTTACGAATACGTAATAGGTATAATAGGTAAGCTACAACACACACTTAAACATAAACACTGCTAAATTGCTTTTAATTCCGTAGTTCCGTCCGAGTTCCGAATCAAATGACGAATGATGAAAATAAACCAGTATAGACACCTTCGATCAATAAATAGACACGAAAAAATAAATAATATTAATACAATGTTTAGCATGTGTGACGAGCAAAATTGAACTATAAGATCATACAGATAATAGTTATTATTCCATGTTTACAAGTCGCTCGGCAAGTCGGACTCGGTACACGCAAGATTGACCGCCGGGCACGGTACGATATCACGTGCGGTCGTGGTTATGCAATTTTCAAACTAATATCGATTGTAAACAGTGCATATTACAAAGTCTTGAGTTGGAATGGCTTACCCTGTTACAGTGTTACAGGGTGTTGAAAGGGTAACCCGTTCGTAACGGGTTAACTACACCCGTTCGAAGGTGTAACATGTATCATAGGGTTTTTTTTTGAAGCGCTTAAAAAAACCCCTTCATAAACCCTTTCAACGAGTATCCGGCCGGTCCCTGCTTAAATGAACAAAAAAAAAAAAACTGTCAAACAGACAGACTGTTTGATCCGTGTAATCTCCGAAACGACTGGACTGATATTGATGGTAATTTTTACTTACAGATAGCTGATGTTATAACGAGTAACATCAGCTATATTTATTTCGAAGCAATAATTGAGATCGACGCAGGCGAAGCCGCGGTCAGCAGCTAGTGAAAATAATTATAATTTGCAATATCTAAACAAAACTTGTACAGAAGCCAGCACATCAAGTTACCCCAATCTGTTAAATTTCTTTTATAGTTTTTCAACTTTATTACATTAGTGTAAGGTTCATTTTCAATTGGAAATTTTTAACAGTTTGGGCGTCAAACTAAGACAGCATCTAACATAAAAGACCAACAGATAACCCATTCAAAACAAGGAGAAGATTCGACCATCTCACACACAGATTAAAAAAACAAACAACATTCTCGTGTCATCACAATTCGTCATCCTTGACCTTGGAATAGTTTGCCGACACTTTTAACATGAGCCCAGTCTGTTTAGTTTATATTACAAGCATACAAGCAGCGGTCTCGCAATATACGACAATGTGAACAGATCAAAATTGAATGTTAAAAACAAGTAATTTAAGAAAAATGTGATAAAATAAATAGCCATTCGTAGCAAGTGATTAAGTATGTAGAATAGGTATTAAAAGTAAGAATTAGATAAAAATATAACCTAATAATACCTTACACTAAATTAAGATCGTGTTTTGCAGTGAATTGTAGTGTCAAAATCTTAAATTGAACACGGAAAAAGTTATAAAATACTATAATTAAATGTTAAAAACAAGTAATGTAAGAAAAAAATTGATAAAATAAATAGCCATTCGTAGCAAGTGATTAAGTAGGTATGTAGAATAGGTATTAAAATTAATAATTAGATAAACATATAACCTAATAATACCTTCTACTAAATTTAGATCGTGTTTTGTAATGAATTGTAGTGTCAAAATCTTAAATTGAACACGGAAAAAGTTATAAAATACTATTGACTAAGTACCTAATGTGAGTGTGTGTGTAGTGTTCTGTGAGTTAACCGTATAGTGTCTACATTGTTAGGTAATTTCGGGAATGTGATAATTGTCTGAACATGCATTCATTTTTGGAATTGTTTTTGATAATTGGTTCGTTTTGGCTAGTCACATGCTGAGTTTAGTCGGTGAAGTATTTAAAAAGACGCCATACTTTTTCTTCTTCTTCAAGTCTTAAGCCGGTATTATTTCCATATTTTGAGAAAGTGGAGTTAATGTCTACAAAACGAGTAAATGTACTTTTAAAATAATTTATGTGTGAAAGAAATTTCCTGTGATTTAATCGGATAGTGTCTATATTGATTAATAATTTCGGAAAAGGAATAAGTGTGAACATTTGTTTTTGGAATTTCTTTCGTTTATATTGGATTGTTTTGGCTAGTCACGTGTTGATTTCAGTATTTGAACCATACAAATGGACGCATAGAGAAGTTTTAAATCGATATTATTTTGATGTTTTGAGATATGATGACATAATTAAGTTTACCTGCCATTGCTATATGTGTTTTTCTTTTCACTTTTTGTGTTGTAATGTTTTTATTCTGGGTGCATCGTCTTCACATCATCATCTGCCTAGCCTTTTCCCAACTATGTTGGGGTCGGCTTCCAGTCTAACCGGATGCAGCTGATACCAGTATTTTACATGGAGCGACTGCCTATCTGACCTTCACAACCCAGTAACTGGGCAATACGATACCCCTTGGTAAGACTGGCTGTCAGATTTTCGGGCTTCTGACTACCTGTAACGACTGTGAAGGATACAGAAATGACAGCCGGGAACAACGGCTTAACGTGCGTTCCGAGGCACGGAGGAGTCTCGTTATGTAAAGATGGTCACCCATCCTCGGCCAACCCCGGCAAGCGTAGCTTAACCTGATGTTATAATTCGTGTATACAAAACATTGTAAAAGATTTTTAAAGAGTAACGGTGGAGTTTCTTGCCCATTCTTCTCCATAAGAAACTACCTTTTAGAAGGGGCAACTAGAATCAATTCTATTTCATGTTCATTTTGACGTTCAAAAGTGCCTTTCTTGTGCCTATTTGAAATAAATGAGTTGACTTTGACTTTATCATTGTTCTTATTCAGGGACCGGACAACCCCGCTTAAGAGTTAAGCCTTTGGACAGGGTAACCCGTACGTGGGGTAACTCATATCGCAGTGTTACCTTTTGTTCGAGTTACATCCTCGAAACCCAGCGAAATGGTTAACACCTTTATTAAGGTAACCACGTGAAGGGGTTAACCCCTTTAATGACTTAAGGCTTTGAAGAGGTTACCTTCTCGAAAAGCTTTTTTTCGTGTTACCCTGGATTACTTAATAAACATGAGCTGCATGTAGGTGGGGGTGTATACTTGCACCCGTGCGGCGCGTTATTGCCTTACTATTTTTATTTAGTTATTATGATTTACGAATACGTAATAGGTATAATAGGGAAGCTACAACACACACTTAAACATAAACACTGCTAAATTGCTTTTACTTCCGTAGTTCCGTCCGAGTTCCGAATCAAATGACGAATGATGAAAATAAACAAGTATAGACACAAAAAATAAATAATATTATTACAATGTTTAGCATGTGTGACGAGCAAAATTGAACTATAAGATCATATAGATAATAGTTATTATTCCATGTTTACAATCGCTCGGCAAGTCGGACTCGGTACACGCAAGATTGGCGGACCGCCGGGCACGGTACGATGTCACGTGCGGTCGTGGTTATGCAATTTTCAAACTAATATCGATTGTAAACAGTGCATATTACAAAGTCTTGAGTTGGAATGGCTTACCCTGTTACAGTGTTACAGGGTGTTGAAAGGGTAACCCGTTCGTAACGGGTTAACTACACCCGTTCGAAGGTGTAACATGTATCATAGGGTTTTTTTTTGAAGCGCTTAAAAAAACCCCTTCATAAACCCTTTCAACGAGTATCCGGCCGGTCCCTGGTTCTTATCGCGTCCGTATTAGTTATCGTATAAATAATTCCGGATTTTTAGTGCTACGTGTTATTATTGTACTAGTGACCCGCTCTCGCTTCGCTCGGTTTTAACAACTTGTTTATTAATTTTATACAAGGTGTATTTTATATAATACATAACTCTTGGGTATGAATGTGATCATATAAAAGAATCAACTGGCATATGAATTATTATTCAATTATTTGGTTTTATTTTTCATACAAAATAATTCGATAAACTCACGATTATAAGTGAAACACCCTTTTTTTTTTAAGGCTGGGAAATCATCCAATGACTGCTCCCGCTCTGGGTGGAGCGGAAGGGAGTGTCAGACTCTTACTGACTAAAACCCATCCATGTTCCTTCCGTAGCCCTTTATGTTCCGGGGTAGCGGTAACCCTTTCGGACAATCCCGCTTACCCGGCAGGCTTGGCCCTGAGGGGCCCCTTCATATGCTGACATCTCTTTGAGGCGCGCGTGGAACATATACGCGCCGTACGGCACGGGTCTGGTGCTGATCGGACGGTGAGTCACCCATTACTCACCGTCCGCAGGCCCGCGATGTAAAATACCCTTACGTAAAATATATGGTTTGATTTGAATGAAAATCAATTTTTCATTTTTATCAATAAAACTTAAATATCTTTTATACACACATCGAGATAAAATAATTATGATAAAAGATGATATCTTGGAAACTAAGCATTTTGGACCTCACAACCCGAGAGTTAGGGGATATAAAAAAAACACGTTGTTTATAAGGTCCCATTACAATAGATGGACAAATTTTAACACAGCGTTCAACCAAAGATATCTAAGCAATAGAACAAAACACTGATTAAAGTGACTTTCATTTGACCTAAAATAATAAATTGCTGGCGCACTAATATAAACACATAAGTATGTACATTATGAGTAGGTTACACACTTCTTTTAAGTATCTATTTACTTGCTTTTGCATGCATTTTTCTTTTTACTTTTTTTGCCATCGTCCTTATTTTGGTGGACTGATTCAAAATCAAAATCAAAAGTCATTTATTCAAATTAGGCTGAAGATCAGCACTTTTTGAAGGTCGAAAAACGCCCACCCTTCACCACTTCCTAGTGCTTTAGCTGGGATGACGAAGTGGCGCAACAAACTCCCCAGCAGCACAGCTGTCTGTTTAGTTGGAAGAACTTCACTCTACACATTTATCGTATGAGAAGTAGGTAATTAACATTACGAAACACGTCATCACATTAAAATCAATCATTTGCCACGTGTCAGCTAGCACACGTCAATATACCAATTAAAACATTAAAACTGACTGTACTCAAGCGTAAATTAAGAAAAAAAAAGAGCCTCCAGGTAAAAGTGCGTGCCCGCTTACATGTGTAATACTGTACTATGTCCATACAGCCGTAACTCGAAGTTACAAATGATAAACTAGGACCATCGAAGTAAAATCAATCAATTAATTGCTAACTAGGATCAGGATAAATAATTATGATCAACTGTCGAGGTCTCTAGCTAACCACATTTTGCAATACAACTCATTAAAAAAAAACATTGTAATGAGTAGATTATGTCAACAATAAATGGATAATAAAAAAAACACCAAAAACACAATGAATAGAATACATAATAATAATAATTTTAAGAAGCTAATTCTGGAGAAAGAACATAAACATTGTCTTGTGTTAATCACAGCGACTAAGTTTAAGTAGTCGTTGGTAGTATAGTAAGCCTTTGAACAAAGGATAGATTTTACTTTAGTTTTAAACGTAGGTATTAAAAGGCAATTCTAGCAAAGAAGAGGGCAGCTTGTTATAAAAGGTTATACCAAGCCTCACAAATGAGTTATGAACCCTAGGAAGCCGATGAAAGGGAGCACGTAGTTTATCCTTAATTCTAGTATTGATGTTGTGAATATCACTGTTTTTAGTATATAAGTGTATATTTTGTTTAATATATAAAATGTTAGCGAAAATAAATTGTGACGCTACCGTAAGAATACCAATTTCTTTAAAAAAATCTCTCAGAGATACTCTGGCACCTAGCTGGTAAATTGCTCGAACAGCTCGTTTTTGAAGAACGAATATACAATTATTTATATCTGCGGCTTTGTCCTTTTGATTGATTTCTAAAAGTTTGTGCATCTATTTAAATGGGACCTTATACTTAGATTAGAGGAGCTCGTGGCTAAGTAATCATCGTTAAGCTACGCTTGCCGGGGTTGGTCCATGACTTGGTGACCATCTTTACATATCGAAACTCATCCCGTTGCCGTTGGTCCCGGCTGTCATTCGTGGATCTGTGACAGTCGTTACGTGAAGTCAGAAGTCTGAAAGTCTGACACCCGGTCTTAAAAAGAGTTATCGTATTACTCAGTTACTGGGTAGTGGAGGTCAGATAGGCAGTCGCTCCATGTAAAATACTGGTATTCAGCTGCATCCGGTTAGAATGGAAGCCCCAAGAGTTGGGAAAAGGCTAGGCAGATTTATTTTATTGATACATAAACTAGAATAAATTATCTAAATAACGGTAAACACTGATTATCGCGGTCACGCAGACAAACTGTCTCTCTATAATACTGCTCGTCTATACTAAATTAAATCAAAATCGTTTCATCTGCCTAGCTTTTGGCAACATTGCATGATAAATAAAGCTAAAAAAGATTGTCTTGACCGAATCATAGTTATAAATCAACCTGCATAGCCTTTTCCAACCATGTTGAGGTCGGCTTCCAGTCTAACCGGATGCAGCTGAATACCAGTATTTTACATGGAGCGACTGCCCATCTGACCTCCACAACCCAGGAACTGGGCAATACGATACCACTTGGTAAGACTGGCTGTCAGATTTTCGGGCTACTGACGACCCGTAAGGACTGTCAAAGATGCACAAATGACAGCCGGGACCAACGGCTTAACGTGCTTTCCGAGGCACAACATCAAAATCGTTTATTTGCATTTAATGATGTGGATACAAAACATACATAAATTCGCACCTATAATCCCAAAAAGGTTTGGCAGAGGCGAACCTTTAACCCGTTAGATGTTCGCCTATAAGAAGCCGTTTGCTTCTAAGAGCTCAACGATGTTTACGGTTATATTTTATTGTCGTTTCGAGAGAATGAACCTATGGGATTCATCCGACATTTGAGAGGTTAGGCTCTAGACAGACGGACCGCATTTCAACTGCAATCCAACTGCAAATTGCAGTTCAAGTGCAGTTTGAATGCGGTTGACACGACTGCAATAGAACTGCAAACCAAACGTGCAGTTCGATTGCAGTTCAATTGCAGTCGGCGTGCAATCGTGTGCAATCGAACTGCACGGTTGGTTTGCAGTTCTATTGCAGCCGTGTCAACTGCATTCAAACTGCATCCGAACTGCAATTTGCAGTTGGATTGCAGTTGAAATGCGGTCCGTCTGTCTAGAGCCTTATTCTTTAGTACACTCACAATTCGTCAGTTATGTTTGAGTCCCTTGAATTAGGGGGCAAGCTTATTGCTATTAACCGGGCACGAATCCATACCCCAGAATGATACTGAGATATCCCAGATGGAAAAACCTAATAACACTTCCGTGCCGGGAATCGAATCCCGGACCTTAGCAGTAGCGCTTGCGACCATACTAGACCAACAAGGCATACAAAGTGGATACAAAAGTTGTTACTTATAAATTTCTATACAAAACCTTATTCCACCGTGCAGTGATGACATGCAAATATTTAATGGATGTTTGTCAGTAACATACAATTAAAGACAAATTAAAAAATATTAGCTAGAGTTTTCTCTGTATCCTATTAAAATCAGTTGAGCCATTTACGGTGAATTAGTAACAAACATTTAAATTATGTGGTTTTTTTTTGTTAATGGCATCTCGCAGTTCAACCACAGGGTTGTCTACTGCTTAACCGAAGTCCGGTTAAGCAGTAGAAAACCCTGTGGATGCCACAAAATAATTGTAACCTTCAGCCAGGGCTTTAAATTGTGTGGGCCCTTAACACAGTATAAATATTACAATGTTTGTTACTCGTGGCTAAGTAATAACAGCCACACGAGTCGATCGATCAAGTTAAGCTACGCTTGCCGCAGTTAGTCCGTGGATAGGTGACTAATCTTCCTCCTGCCTCAGAAATCACGTTAAGCAGTTGTTCCCGGCTATCGTTTGTAGATCTTTGATAGTTGTTACGGGTAGTCAGAAACCCGGAAGTCTGACAACCAATCTTACCAACGCGTATCAAGTTACACACTAACTGGGTTGTGGGGGTCAGATAGGCAGTCGCTCTATGTAAAATACTGGTATTCAGCTGCATCGGGTCAGACAGGAAGCCGACCCCAACATAGTTGGGAAAAGGCTAACCCATGGCTCATGGACATCCCAAAAAAAAGAAATTCTGCTCATCTGGTCAGTGAACGATTACGTATTGGAGTATACAACGTGGCGCTACAATGGTGACATTAATTTAACACACATATACGTTTTCACATTTTCGTTTCATGAAGACATAATCATAATCATAATCATTTATTGCATTCATGTAGTTTATAAGTTGTTACATTTAAAGGTAGGTTTCATACATGAACCCTGCTAGGGCACAGCAATATACTTAATCTAGTTTAAAGTGCTACATTGTGACAGTAATTTAGCAAACCACTGTACTTACACGAAAATACTTAAGTTAAAAAATTAAATTCAATCAAAATAATAGTAATCACAAAACAGGTACTTAGTCAAAATTTAAATCAAAATAATAATAATCACAAAAAACGTAGTCAAATTTAATATAATATGTCGAAATTGTATTGTATGAATTTGAATGTCTAAATTTACTTATCGTCAAAGAATTCCTTTAGAGTGTAGTATGATTTTAGTATAAGGTGTTTTTGGAGACTGTTTTTAAATTTATTTTCATTTTCTATGTCTTTAATTGGATTTGGAAGCTTATTATATATTTTCACGCACATAGCTAAAGGTCCTGAATGGAACATAGTTAATTTTGAGCTTGGTAAGGCTAATTCATTTTTGTTTTGGCGTCTAGCACTGCGATGTTGTGGGCGAATGTCCTTAGTGAGTGGAAATAGTGGCTGGTGTTTTCTCACAAATTTGCTAACTTCTAGGATGTAGATACCAGTTAGTGTGAGGATCTCGTAATTTATAAAGAATGGTTTGCAGCTTTCTGTGTTATCTATATTGGCAAGGATTCGTATACATTTCTTTTGTAGAATAAAAAGTCTATCCTTTTCTACACCATTTCCCCACACCACGATTCCATAAATTAGCCAGGAGTATGCGTAGGCATAATAAGCTGTTAGAGCAGTTTTAAAGTCCGTAGCTCTTTTAAGCTCCCCCAAAGCGTATGTAAAACTGGCTAGTTTATTTGTCACTGTATCTATATGGGCTTTCCAGTTTATGTTGGTATCTATAGTCAAACCCAATAGTTTAAACTCGTTTATGCATTGCAGCTTTATGTTGTTGTAGGAGTAGTTTATATCCAATTTGCGTTTTTGGTATGGTCTATATTGCATCAGTTTTGTTTTGTCAAAATTTAATTCTAAGTTATGATCTTTCAACCATGTTATTATTTTTGAGAGCTTATCGTCTAGGCTTGAGTTTAGGCTTTCGTTATTAGTGCAAGGAAAGATTATAGAGATATCGTCAGCAAATAAAATACTTTGAGCGTCAATTTCTTTAGGGAGGTCATTAATATAAACTAGAAATAATAAACATCCCAAAACGCTGCCTTGTGGGATTGACATAGTTGTTTTTGCCTTTTTAGATTTTACGCGAGTTATTTGGCCAGTGCTTGGGTCGCTGTATTCTATCTCTACAAATTGTTCCCTATTTTCTAGGTACGAGCAGAACCACTTGTGTGCTTTACCTCTAACACCTATTGCATATAATTTATTTAGTAAAATTTCATATGAAACTCTATCGTAGGCTTTGCTCATATCCAGTAAGATCCCTACTGCGTAATTTTTGTTACTGATTATATTTAAAGCTTCTTGGATATACTTAAATACTGCAAGTGTTGTGGATCTATTTTTCCTGAACCCATTCTGACTATCGTTGAATATTTTATATCTTTCGCAGTATGAATACAGTCGTTTTGACATCACAGTCTCCAATATTTTTGAGAAGGTCGGCAGCAATGCTATCGGCCTATAGTTACTAGTGTCAGTCTGGTCTCCCTTTTTGTAAATTGGTTTCAGTATCGATACTTTCAGCAGGTCAGGGACTGAACCTTCATCCAAAGACTGATTTATTAAATAAGTTAGCGGTAACGTTAATTCTTCAGCGCATGCTTTTATTAGTATAGGCGGTAGCTCGTCATGCCCGTAACTCCGCTTGTTTTTTAATCTTTTTATAATAAGGTTAATTTCGTTAGGGTCTACAGGTCTCAGGTAAATGGAGTTTTCACTTTGGGAGGAGCTAGGACGGCCAGTTGGACAAGCGTTCCCGTTTGCGGTATCCGTTTTTCCTACTGAGACAAAATAATCATTGAACGCGTTGGCAATGGTAGTCGCGTCTTCTGTCACAGTGTTGTGTACACGCAATTTCATGTTATTAATTGTTTTTTTGTTAACCTTATTTGTACGCTCTTTTATTATTTTCCACATTGTCTTAGTTTTATTTTCAGATTTACTCATTATCCTTATGTAATTTAGTTTTTTAGAGTGGGCGACAGTTCTCTTAAGTAACTTTTCGTAACGCTTGTAGTAATTTTCCAATATACTGTTATTGGTTGTAGTTATTAATGCTTTTAGTTGCCTTTTATGCTTGCATGCTACTCGTAATCCAGACGTAAGCCATGATTTAGATGATATCTTTTTAGTTTTTATGGTTTTCTTTGGTATGCACTGATTTAATATATTTTGTATGGTGTTGTGAAATGACAGATAATTGGTATTTATACTTTGGTTTTCCTTTATTATTTTACTCCAGTCTAGTTTTTGCAGTTCTTTTTTAAACGATTCTATGTTTTGTTTGTTATAGATCCTTTTTAGAGTTATCGTTTGTTTTTTATTATTTATTGGATCGTGGGTAGGTATTGTTATTTCAATTCCTCTGTGGTCTGAGAGTCCAAGCTCCACCACTTCTAGATGGCATTTGTCGTGCGCATTTGTAAATATTAGGTCAATACATGTGGTGCTAGAGGTGGTTACCCTGGTAGGTTCCGTTACTAATTGTCGAAAATTGTGTTTAGTCATAGCGTTAAGAAGATTAAATGAATTGCGATTTTTTTCAAGGATATTTACGTTGAAATCCCCGCCTATAATAATGTGTTTATGTTTGTCCTTTATGTTGATTTTATTTAGAAGTTTTTCCAAGGATCTATAGAAAATTTCGGTTTCCCTATTCTTTTGTGGCCAGTAGATAACTATTAATAATAGATTAATTTTAGGAATTTCTACTGCACACGTTTCAAATATAAATTCAATTGACATTTCCGTTAAATCTTGTCTTTCTTTGAATTCAACATCGTCCCTTAAGAATAAGCACACACCACCTCCCGCATAGTTATGGCGGCAGTATTTGGCGGCTGCAGTATACCCTTCCAAACTTAGTAGGTCTTTTTTAGATTCTGTAATCCATGTTTCCGTAAAGCAAAGCGCTTCTATTTTATGTTCATCTGTGATTTCTTCTAATAGGTATCGTTTATTTTTTAGGCTCTGTATGTTTTGATATAGAATGTTTATATTTTTGTTTGAATGTCTTTGTGTACTTTTTTTTGAGGTGTTTTTATTAGAGAAAAAACTTAGGGCTGGTTTGTGGTTGTGGTTCCATAGATATTTCTGTTTTATCACACGGTGAATGGTCTACCTCTAAGTCATCATTGCTTAAGTAGTTTATTGCCATAACGAGATCCTGAAGGTCTGATACCACAACTTTCGTGCCAGTACTATTCAGTGCGCCCGTGCGCTGGTTATACATATCGTAGTCATAGGAAAGATTGAGATTAGAGTCCAGTGGGTATGCATAATTAAATGTCTGTGTATCCATATATAAAAGGTTATTAAAAGTTTCTATTCTACTATTGTACAGGGTATTTCCATAGTTTTGCTGTTCTATATAACAGTTATTATTAAATTTAAATTTATATGTCGGTAGACAAATAATGATATTGGTATGGGTTAGTGAAATTAATTTTTCTCTAATAAAAATTACTAATTCCAGATAGTTTTGCGTTCTTCGGAAGTCTTCTTCGCCGATGTAAATAATACAGAAGTCCTTATTTGTTAAAGTTTGAACTTTTACGTCAATATTCTCAAGTACTTGCTTCACTCCACATTTTGGTTTGCGATAGTGGCAAATCTCGTAGTTTCCCAGGTCAGTTTTCTCTGTAGTGGTGTATAATATGTTTGAGGTTTCGCTGCTTAATAGACATATTTTTGGTTTATCTGTAGTTGTAGTCTGCTTGCTATAGGTTCTGCTTGGCGGTGATACTCGAGTAGTTTTAGTCCGTTGTTGTATTATCTCCCTTTTATCAGTCTTACCATACGCGTTAACATATTCGCTACTCAAGTTTTCTGTTTGGGTCTCCTTATTGTTTGGACATCTGTTTGTGGTTTTTTTAGGCGTAGATCTTTGTTTAGCGGGGCTATTAATTTTAGCAGGGCTATTAATTTTCTTAAGGAGTTCATTTCTTTTAGCTAGTTCGTCGATTTGTTTTTTCAAATTGCTATTCTCAAGCGATAGCGACTCAATTTCATTATGCGCACTGTTTAGTTGTGATGTGAGTCGTTCGATCGTAGTTTTTAATATGTTGAGTTGTGAGTCATCCTCGTCCTCGGACATGTCAGGCATGCTATTCGTTGTTACATTTTGAGACCTATCTGTACTGTCGTCTTCTGGTTCAGAGCGGGTGCGCGTGCGCCGGAACGTAATATTCTCCAGAAAATTCATGTTTTTACCAAAATAATCTCGTGTGCGAGATTCGAACTCGAACTCCTTGCTTCCAAGTCTTGTGTGTAAGCCTATCGGCTACTTGTTCGGTACGATAGGTGTTAGAAAAAGGCAAGTGCTATTCGATTCGGTATTCTTTTTTCTAGTCAGTAGATGTCGCTACTTTAGGTGTATGTGGACGAAGTAATTGCTTTGTGACAGTTGTAACACTGTATTCTGTATCGAGTGATGGCTTGATGGTTTGCAACTTAATCGTTAGATGGCGTTGTTCTCAATAATTTTCAAATAAAAAACGGATCCTTATTATGTTGAAATTTGACACATTACATTTCAATTAAACGTTATTATTTACAGATTTATTTAAAACTAGCTGACCCGACAGAAGTTGTCCTGTCTTAACTGTGATACCTACCCTACCTACCTACCTACCTGCCTACCTACCCTACCTACCTACCCTACCTACCTACCTACCTGCCTACCTACCCTACCTACCTACCCTACCTACCCTACCTACCCTAGCTACCCTACCCACCCTACCTACCCTACCTACCTACCTACCTACCTACCCTACCTACCTACCCTACCTACCTACCCTACCTACCCTAACTACCCACCCTACCTACCCTACCTACCTACCTACCTACCCTACCTACCTACCTACCCTACCTACCTACCCTACCTACCCACCCTACCTACCCTACCTACCTACCTACCTACCTACCTACCTACCTACCTACCCTACCTACCTACCTACCCTACCTACCAAAAAAAAATAATTAAAAATGTATTCTGCTATTCAGGGCGGAGACAAATCCAAGGAAACAAAAACCATGAAAATTGGTCCAGCAGATCTCGAGTTATAATGAAGGGAACAAACCCGACTTTCTTTTATATATATAGATGTGGAAAATAGCATCTTAGAGCAACCTGTACTTAAAGAACTGTCCCGCTTTGGTCCGGGGTCAAGGATCATAACATCAATGAAATTAAATCGAATTGATTTTAGTATTTAGTTTGATAGATTTTTTTTTATTTCAGTTTTATTTTAACCTATAAACATTTATATGATTAACTAGCTTCCGCCCGCGGCTTCACCCGCATAATATGTCGACAAATTATACACATAAACCATCCTCTTGAATCACTCTATCTATTAAAAAAAAACCGCATCAAAAGCCCGTTGCGTAGTTTTAAATATTTAAGCATACATTGGGATATAGGGACAGAGAAAGCGACTTTGTTTTATATATATATATATAAGATTTTATATCGTTTACAGACGTCTCTTTAGACACCTTGTAAACATAAATCGGAACTTTAGTACCTGCTGCCTTAAAGTTATTGTCCGAATCAACAATGGCATGGCATGGCTATGTAGTGATGAGCCTAGCCTCACTCGTGTGTTAAATTAATGTCACCATAGCGCCCCGCGTTGTATGTTTGCTGATGACCGTTTATAATGATTAGATTTGTATATATTATATGGATTTACCTCTGAGTGTATTTATAAAGGATTGCCGTATTATCTTATCTCTCAATATGATACAGAATGTCATAATGATCTATTCGCAAGTACATCGACCTAGTTCCACTAGAGATAGCCATTATTTATTCAGACTAATGCAACTGATAGATTCATTAGTGCTATTCAAATGCAGTGTTGGCCTAGTGGACATGGCCGAGGCTTACGAATCGTTGTGGGTTCGAACCTAGATAGGTGCTTTACTTGGTGTAAATTATTTAATTACCACTGCTCTCAAACACAGTGGTAACCTGCCCCGCTTGCGCGGAGCACCGCCGTGTACTCGAAGAGGCGATCGGCGGCGACCTCTCGTGCCCGGCACTGGTGCAAGCCATGGTCCGGAGCGAGAGGGAGTGGGAGGCAGTCACCTCCTTCTGCGAAGCGGTCATGCTCGCGAAGGAGGTGGAGGGACGGGAGAGGGAAAGGTCCTCCCGTCACAGCCGCCGCGGGCGACGCCCCGGGCGTTGGGAGCCACGTGTCGACTCCCGGCCACCGAAGGCGCGGGCCTGCGGGCGGTGAGTAATGGGTAGCTCACCGTCCGATCAGGACCAGGCCCGTTAAAGGGCTGATAAAGGAACAGGGATGGGTTTTAGTCAGTGAGAGTCTGACACTCCCTTACGCTCCACCCAGAGCCGGAGAAGTCATCGGATGATTTCAGACCCTCAAAAAAAAACCACTCCTCTCATAACTGTAAAGAAAAATATCGTGAAGAAACATAATAGAGAGTGAGTCCAATTGCTTGATTGAGAAGTGGTGGCGCAATTACTAAGACTTGTTGGGGCCAAAACACACAGGCCGTAGTCACCGGCAACTAAGCCCGCACAGTGTCACAAGCTAACTCGCTTCTCGTTCGGGCGCTTCCAACAGTATGAGTACTGTAGAACTATTCTAAACATAATCTAAAGGTTCGAATGCCGTCAGATAATTACCAGCCATGTTCAACATAAGGTTTCACTCGGGCTTTACCAGCCATGTTCAACATAAGGTTTCACTCAGGCTCTACAGAACCTACTCATTGCTCTTCTGAAAGTAGATAAAAAAATGAAAAAATAGCTGTATCACACATTTTCACTTTACAGTAAAACGACAGTTTTTTTTTATTATTTCAACGCTCGGAGGTTCGGAATCATGTACTGAAATCATAATAACCGATTTCGCGTCGATGTCTTTTCTACCCTGACTTAATCTATTATATCATTATTAATCCAAATAACTGACATTCGAAGACAAAAAATCAATGTAGACACTACCCGGTTAATACCCAGACACTACCCGAATACTACCCGGTTTTTACCCGGTTATTAACCAGTAACTACCCGATAAAGACACCACACAAAAACCCAAAATGCCAGACGTAATGGACTGGAAAATCGCCTGTAAAAGCTGTAAAAAAGTAGCTTCATTATTCGCTCAAGGCAAGTATAGCGCTATAACTCATAACGGGGTAGCCGAGGTGTGAGAGCTGCAATTTATGGAAACTCGTATCTTCACATATGGATGTACCTTTGAGATAGAATTTTTTGGTAACCTAATGTTCTTATTTTCTTTTGTTTTTCATCCGACTACGCCGGAGCCCAAATGGAGAGTTGTTATTGTTTATAGACAAATGTTTATTTAGGTATTATATTTTGAGTCAGTTCTTTGAAACTGCTCTAAGTTAGAATTGCCCTCAAATCTCGTGATTTTATGAAATAGTCATTCCGAATGATAATATGAAGTGAGAGGCCTGTATTGATGATTTTCGTTCTATTAATACGTATTTGCTACCGCGAATCATATTATGTTCAACATAGAACCTAATATTGACATACAAATTGAAAACAATGTAAAATAAAATGAATTTCAAGGGCAACCCTGGCGCTTCTACCTTAAAAACCACGCTAAACTTCATCGTGTTCTTAGTATACCTCAACACACGATACGGGTTACATAGAACGAGTCGAAAACTTTTAGAAAACCTAAGAAGGGGTATTTGGTCATTAGATGTAAGAGATTAGGTTTTCAAACTTAGGCGATACACACTGCCCGCTTTACGCTGCGGAGTGCGTGGCGACGAAGTCACGGCACTGCGTTTGAATGTGGTTCTGTGTGTTGCTCTACGCGTGTTTTTAATGTAAAGAGACATACTTTCAAGCAACGTAAGAACACGCCCTCTAGCGCTACGCTGCGTAAAGCGATGCTGTGTGCAAATCGCCTTAGTCTTTCAGGTAGACCATTATGCGTGAACCATAGCGGCCATCGCTGATATTCCCAACCAGCCCACCTCCCTCCAGAAGTTAATCACGTCTCCTGGTCCGTTGCGAACATTTGGGAAAGATCTGGGAGCCCCGAAGGTTCTGGTTCTGTTGATTCGACCAATGAAAATAGCACACTAAGTTTTCCTTCACAGATATTGAGCGGGGTCCAGAGGATGAGGCTACTCATCCACTCCTCAACCCTAATGAGGGGGGTGACTTCCGCATCAGGTTGCCCAGGCCGAGGCACCTGGGAGTTTCCGGGAACCAGTACGTATATTACTTATAATTACTACAAACTTGTGTTTTACACAAGGTTGCCAATGAAATAACAATACTTCTTCTTCCTCTTCATGTCACTGGCATGACTGCATGCCCAAAACTTTGCCACTTCCACGGCGTCGTCTGTGGCAGTGCAGAGATTTCTTAGGCTGCATGATTTGTGACTCAGAGGGCAGGATAGGAGGTGGCGCATAGTTTGCGATATAGCTCCATATCCACTCCCTGTTGCCGTACCGTCGAGGTAGCTCCACTTTACCAGGTTGGAGTTACATCTTCCTACTTGTAGTAGTTTCGGAGCTTATTCAATACAAAAAAAAAACAGTAAAATCTTTCCTCTTTAAAATATTAGTATAGATATATCATCTATTTGATATCGTTCGTGATAAAAATCGAATTCGCATCACTATACATGTATTCAGCTCTAGCACTGTCATGGGGGCGTATCAATTTATTTTTCCCATCTGTCACCGCTGATGAAAACTGGGAACAAAAGCGTCCCAATTGCCGGTGACTTCACCACTTGTGACAAATGGGATATTTTTTTGGGAGTCCCATTTGTCACCAGTGGTGGCGTTGACGGTGGGGTCAACTGGGAATAATCGGTGCTCGGAGACGGTTTTTGTTATGTGTAGAGTCAAGTTCTTCCAACTAAACAGACAGCTGTGCTGCTGGGGAGTTTGTTGAGCCACTTCTTCCCAGCTAAAACACTAGGAATTGGTGAAGGGTGGGCGTTTTTGGAGGACTGTCTTATGTAACTTTGACTTTCAAAAAGTGCTGATTTTCAGCCTAATTTGAATATATGACTTTTTTTTTTTCTTAATATGTAGGAGAGGGCAGGAAACCCTCCCCTCTTCTACTTATTGCACACTTACTTATTGCCACAATTCGCAACGGGCATCGGCCGGGTTCCCTGGTCGAGATGTCGATCGAATCCTCAAAACAAAACAAATAAAACTTTAATACAATCAGTGCATATAAGCGAAATGATATGATAGCATTTATGATCAATAATGATAATACTTTTATTAGTATGATTCGCCACTCAACAAACATGGCTGTTGATACCAAGCCGTTGTCAGTCCATAGAAAAATAAGTTAAACATTGCGCGTCTGGTAACAAAAGTAACTAGCTTATTTTTGTATGTTTGTGTTGTGTGCGTTTTAGCCTGTATATTTACCATATCAATATTTATTTTACAGTGCCTCAGAACGTCCACCGCTAGCCAAACTGATGATGCCAGACCTGACTCCATCATCAGTAGGGTCCACCGTCAACAGCACTCCGATCCTGGAGTCAGGAGCTATGATGTCCAAGCCCTGGAGACGGGGAGACAGGCGGCTGCAGAGACTGAACACGGAACTGCTGGAGGCTATTGAGGCGCATGATCTTGATGAGGTGGAAAGGTGAGTTTTTTCATGTACAGTCACCACAACAAGTTACCAAAAACTGTACAATTTTCTCAATCGATTGTGAACTTAACAGTCATCGTTTTAAGGTTTAAAATCATTTGGAGAAATTTGACAGTTTTGTATAACTTGATGCGATTGCGACCGCAGAGTCGAACAAAGTTTGGGATGTAGGCATAAAATTATCCTTCTGCTACCCTCTAGTGCAATACTAATTGATTTTAATTGTTTGAGTATATTTTTCCGTATAAAGGGAATTGTTATCACATCATTATATCGATACCACTCTAGAGGTACTAATTGACCTCAAATGTAACGACTTCATGAAATAGTCTCTACTCCATTGGCTGAATAGACAGCTGTGCTGCTGGGGAGTTTGTTGCGCCACTTCTTTTTCCCAGCTAAAGCACTAAGAAGTGGTGTGGCTAGGGTGGGCGTTTTTGGGGGACTGTCTTATGTAACTTTGACGTTAAAAAGTGCAGATATTCAGCCTAGTTTGAATAAATAATTTTTGATTTTGATTGTAGTTAGACAATTGTATTGTTGGTTTTAATGGTAAGTAAGAATTCTTATAATATTATTACAGAAGTAAATACCTATATATTTGTTACGGTCGTGAATATTTTGATCAACATGCAACCTGACACTGACCTGCAAATTACAGGAAACGTATGAAAATTTGAATTTCTTACGCTTCCCCGTGGGCCTAGACAAGTGTCAATCGCTCCGTGTCGATTCGATTTCAAAAATTGTTGATCGAACAATTCGTTACCTCAGCGATTCGGATTGTCAAGAACGCCACTTGTCAACGCATTTGTATGGGAATATTGATCGATTTTCGTTACACAATTTGACATTGACTAGCACTAAACGTTCGAAAACGGTTGATCACGTGACATTTCGAAAGCTTATGCCAATTCCATACATTTCGGATTTGTCTAATTTCGTTATAGTTTATGAAAACATGACTTTGTCTAGGCCGCCAGTACTGTAGCTTTCACCTTAAAACACTTTTAAGATTGATGTAAAAGATTTGGCTACTCAGCACAAAATTGTACAGAGTTTTGAGGAACAGGTTGTAAAGTTCACACATCCCCTATAGAAAAGTGATGATCCTCCGACCAGACGAGTGTTGTATCTGGTGGGCTACTGCCCGATGATTGATGTCGGGATGTTGTATTATGTGCAAGTTGCGCGGTAAACTCTGCTTGCGCGATGCAGGATTTTGCGTAACGTCAGTGTGACGCGTAGTCCGCATGTGGCGATGTTGATGCCGCTACATCACTCGCCTACGGAGACCGGTGGTTACTAGTGGGTTTTTTTTTTGGGTGGGAAATCATCAAATGACTCCTCCCGCTCTGGGTGGAGCGGAAGGGAGTGTCAGACTCTTACTGACGGGAGTGTCAGATTACATGGGAGTCACATATAGGTAACTGACGAGTCTGCGTAATCCTGTGGGGATTATAGACCGTTATGTTATGTTATGTTATGCAAATATACTATGGGTTCTTAAAGTCTCATCCGTTCAGGATTCTGTTTGACCCATCTATTAGTACTTTAGAGTACCTATTTTTTGGAGGGTGGGAAATCATCGAATGACCTCTCCGGCTGTGGATGGAGCGGAAGGAAGTGTCAGACTCTGAGTGACTAAAACCCATCCATGTTCCCTCCTTAGCCCTTTATGTTCCGGGGTAGCGGTAATCCTTTCAGACAATCCCGCTTACCAAGATCGATGCCGAAGTCCGAGCCAGTTGCAGGCTAGCTGTTTGTACTGTACCTCTATGTTTGACTGGTACCAGATACAGTCTCTCGTATTGACGCTAATTAACTACATTACATGCGTATGTCATAAAATTATTCAGCAAGCAAACCAATAAGTAATGCTTTTTCAAATCACGGTGATAAGTTTCATAAAGCACCAATTCATTCGGATTGCCACTTGAATTATCATACTTATGTTAATGAATGATTGGCGCTTGATATAATTCACATACCCACGTGAAAGAACAATTGGCGTTTGTTGGAATTTTATTAGAAGCTAGATGGAGTCGACATGGTAGGAGCTCATGGCTGAGTGATAACAGCCGCACAGATCAATCCATCAGGTTAAGCTACGCTTGCCGAGGTAGGTCCGTGGATGGGTGACCATCTTTAGATATCAAGACTCCTCCGTATCTCGGAAAGCACGTTAAGCCGTTGGGCCCGGCTGTCATTACGTGTGTGTACGGGTAATCAGAAGTCTGAAAATGTGACAGCCAGTCTTACCAAGGGGTATCGTATTACCCAGTTAGTGACTGGGTTGTGAAGGTTAGATAGGCAGTCGCTCCATGTAAAGTGGTTCCTTGGTTAGACTGGAAGACAACCCCATCATTGTTGGGAAAAAGCTAGGCAGATGTCAATCTCTAGCATTAAGTGGAATAAGAGCTCAGTTCACGCTCACTTCACCTGAGTTTTCACGGTGAAGTGAAGCGAGTCTAAAGTGAGCTGTCAATCGTGTCAGACTTTCGGTCTTCTGACGACCCGTAACGACTGTCAATGACGCACAAATGACAGCCGTGACCAACGTCTTAACGTGCTTTCCGAGGCACAAAGGAGTGTCGGTATGTAAAGATGGTCACCCATCCTCGGACAACCCAGGCAAGCGTGGCTTAACCTGATGGATCGAACTGTGTGGCTGTTAGTACTTAACCACGACCTCCAATTACAATTCTACTATTGACAATTCTCACTGTAAATTTACCTCACTTATGTTTTCTCGTGTGATTTTTACAGAATAGCACAATTGTTGATGTTCTGGCCAGCCAACTACGCTATAGTCCGTTCCTAAAATTATCTGACCAAAGAGTAAACAAATTCCACTTTGTAGTGCCACTTACAGTTGAGTGCTTTCGTCTATGATTTTTAATTATAATAATAATAATAATATCCTTGGACATTTCACACAACGCCATATCGTCCCAAGCTAAGCAACCTAAGCTTGTGTTATGGTAACGAGATGGCTGATAAACTACTTATATACTTTTTTTTTGTAAATACATACATATTATAGATAGAAAAACACCCAGACTCGTAACAAATACTTGCAGGTCGTACAAATATTTGTTCCGTGCGGGAATCGAACCCGCGACATAGTGCGCAGCAGTCAATCGCTCAACCACTGCGCCAACCGTGTCGTCATTCAATCAATTGTCAAGTCAATTGATATCAATTTAATGATAAGTACTGAGATAACATATTACATCACGCCTTTTAACCCTCAAGTGTTAGCCAGAGTTATACCTTTATGTTTTTATTACACGTACCGAATAAACGGGCGAGACGGTAAAATGTTTCTCGGCTGAGACAGTGATGTAAGCGAGTAGCTGTCACACATGTTTTGAAATCAGCACAATCGTTTAGTTCTATAGTACACCAACATTTCGGCAATTGACTTTTTGAAACGGTCAAAAATAAAATATGAAATCACATAGAAAAAAGACCCCTCGTTTTAAAAACTTCCAACACCGTACAGAAATTAAATACTATGCGAAGATATTATTTGTAAAATTGTATTTAATGCTAATAAGTATTCCATTTGATTTTATAAATCTGTGACGTCATATTGTAATATTTCATACAAATCACGTACAAATGCCGCGTTTTGACAGTTCATAAAAAGTAATGTTATTGACTACCCTTTCAAATACCCAATTATGTTTGACTCCCATGTAATGGGTAAAAATCCAAAATCAGAGTTGCTACTTCTCTTTAGCGTGTCGATTGCAATATAAATGGGCTCAGCCCAGAATTCGGCTACGTGTTCAAACTCAAACTCAAAGCATTTATTTCAAATAAACCAATTACAGGCACTTTTGAATTGTCAAGGGGTCGGTCAGTTAGAAAGATGAAGCTAGTTGCCCATTCCAAAGCAGTAGGTACCTATGGAGAAGAACGGGCAAGAAACTCCATGGACACTCTTTTAAATCAAAATATGTTTACAAAAACTGGGTTACATCACTCATGTTGAAATATACACGTGAGAACGATGCAGAACTTAATAAGAAAGCAAACAGAAATAAGCGTACATAATTATAAGATTTAAAAAAACAATTCAAAATTAATTTAAGTATTAAAACAGCCGTGGCAGCTAAGAGGTGACTAGTCCCTACTGACGGCGCCCGTTCATGAACATGACGCATGGATTAGCACCATTCAGCTCAACCATTTTGATGGGAGCTAAATGATTCAAAATGCCGCCACCATCAGTGAGAAATTACAGGGAGCATGACATGCTCTCAGCCGCCAGGGCACATTCAAGTCAATGTAAGACGTACTCAGTAAATGGTAGCTTTATAGTAGGTACATAGTACTCACAAACGTGCTATGCAATTATACAATGCTAAGAGATTGAAGTTATATAATGCAAAAAGTTTTTGTGAATCTTCAGCAGCCCCAGGAGTAATCTCAGATGCTAATCGAATTAGTTTAGGATATTAAAAAAAAAAAGAAAATTCAATATGTAAACAATTGGAGCAGCTCAATCCCAAGCCGTTTTGTCTTCAATAAAGTCTTTGACAGTATAATAAGCATTCTGGCACAACTTGCGTTTAACGAACGATTTGAATTTATTAAGGCTTAGATTTTGAACGTGGCTTGGAAGTTTATTATAAAAGCATATACATTGACATTTGAACGAGCCTCCTATTTTTTTGAGCGTTGTAGTGGGTACAACAAATTTGTGTTTGTTCCTAGTATTCTTATCTTGAATATCACTATATTTTTTACACAATTTTATATTTTTATGGGCATACAAAAGATTTTCAAAAATAAACTGTGAAGGTACAGTCATTACATTTATTTCTTTAAATTTTTCTCTCAGAGAGTGTCTCGGACTTAATTTATAAATTGCTCGAACAGCTCTTGTTTGGCGCCATCACTAGTGTCCATCAGTTCCTGCTACGTGCATACGGCAGGACACGATAAATAGAGTTACTACAGACAGTACAGACAGATTACTGTAGGAAAAACCCAATAACACTCTGCCCAACCTGGGAATCGAACCCTGGTAGGTAGAGTATGCGGCCATGACACTAGACCAACAAGGCAGTCGCAAAATCATGTACTAAAATCATGATCAATGAATTAGACACTCCAATGTCTAAACTACTCAAACATGTGCAAACTATACAACGTGGCGCTACAATGGTGACATTAATTTAACACACATATACGTTTTCTCAAAAAAGATTGAAAATAGCATCTTAGAGCAACCTGTGCTTAAAGAACTGTCGCGCAGCGGTCATTTGCCCGGTTACGGATCATAACATTCGCATCAATGAAATTAAAACCAATAAGCATTAACTACTATTAGGATGAAACAACTGCAAAAAGCAGGCGAATTGATTTTATTACTCTGTTTGTTTGAATTTTTTTTTCAATTCGCGATTTATTTTAACCTATCAACATTTTTTTGCTCTTTGATTATATACTTATTATTTCTGTATATATTACTATGAATATTTAGCTTTTAAATGTAAATATGATTATATTAGTGTTAGATTATTGATTGAAAATTTGAAACCAATAAAAATAAATAATTAAATGAATCTTATATCAACATTTATACGATTAATGAGCACTAGCCCCACACGTGTGTTAATGTCACCATTGTAGCGCCACGTTTTATGTATAAGATGCGACCACTGTATAATAATGATGTGTACGGGTGACCAACCTCAAGGTAATTGCTCCCAAACATGGCGTGCATAGTAATTTTCGAGCAATATCTAATAACACCAATTACTACCGTAGGTCAGTGGGTATAATTATGTGAATGACATAGTTGCCAACTGACGATGTATGTCTTATGTCACTAAGATAGTCTGAAAGGGTTACCGCTACCCCGAAACATAAAGGGCTAAGGAAGGAACATGGATTGGATTTAGTCAGTAAGAGTCTGATACTCCCTTCCGCTCCACACAGAGCGGAAGGAAAAATTTAATGATTTCCCTCCGTAAAAAAACAAAGACTTAGATATATAACCTTTTTTAGATTGGGAAATCATCAAATGATCCCTCCTTTTTGTTTGTTTTATACTATGTAGTATAAAATATTAGACACGTATATTTTCTTTTTTTACGTAATTAAAAGATTACACCTATACATTGAATTAAAATGTGGCATGACCTCACAAGTATGTAGTTTTTATACATACTTGTGACGTAGCGAGCCCAACTTTAATGCGTATTATCTCAGTCATTTTCTATTAATATGATAAAGCAAAAAATACGTGTCAAATATTTTTTTATTATCTGATTGACGGACTAAATATATATTTTTTTATTACCTAGGCATCACCCCTTTTGACTGTACTGTATAGTATACCAAAAATGATGATCGTGTATCCCAATACTTAACATATATCTGTCTTCTCCAGGTTGCTAAACGCTGGTGCTAGTCCCAACGCAACATGCCGCCTGGGTTTTGTCTCCGCCTGCCACAACGCTGCCCTCATCGGAGGAGACGCCCTGAGCCTGCTCATCAAGTTCGGAGCAGAGAAGCTGAGGATCGATAAACTTGGCAGGACTCCGTTGCACTTGGCAGCGTGGGCAGGGAACGCGAGACAGGTTGCTGTGCTGTTGGACTTTCCAGAAGGTAATTTTGATTTCATCATTCTCCTGCCCTTATCCCAATTTATTTGGGATCGGGGCAACATGTCTTCTTCTTCCATACTTCTCTATTAGTCGTCATCTCGATAGTCACTCCCTTTGTATTTGCACTCCCCTCTTAGCATTCTCATCTCAGCTGCATGCAATTTCTTCTTCTTTCGTCTTTCATTCATTCCTTTTGTGGCCCAACACTCTGATCCATACAAGATTTGATTGCATTTATTCAAGTATCTATATCTGCCTGCCTAGTCTTTTCCCAACGATATCGGGGTCGGCTTATTTTACATGTAGCGACTGCCTATCTGATCTCCACAACCCAGTCAACTGAATAATACGATACTCCCTGGTGAGACTGGCTGTTAGACTTTCTGGCTTCTGACTACCCGTAACGACTGTCAAAGATTCACGAATGACAACCGGGACCAACGGCTTAACGTGCTTTCCGAGGCATGGAGAAGTCTCGGTATGTAAAGATGGTCACACATTCACGGACCAACCCCGGCAAGCGTGGCTTAACCTGATGGGACGATCCGTGCAGCTGTTATTACTTAGCCACGACCTCCTCATAAAAATAGTGGTCCTTGGTAATCCGAAAAACGTTTTGCAGGGCAGTGTCGGACTATTAAATTTGTCAGATTACAGAGTACTGCCTAATATCCCCTATAGTCCAGAGCATTTTGACTACCTTGTAATCAGACGAATTAAAATTTTATACTAGGGTGAATTTCACATTGAATCTGAACGCAATCAGGACATAAACCTCGTTTAAGGGCTGTCAGTGCCGTGTCTGTGGAATATTGACTCTTGAACGCGGCTTAAGTGCTGATCGCGTTAAGTTGCATTGGTGAAATTGACCGTGGTTCCACTCCTATCTTCCCACCATTGTTCTCCCCCTTAGCCATTAAAAATTTAAAACACAATTCACGATAAACATAATTACTTATATTCATTACGCTAATCACCTAAATAAGCAGGCATAAATACATTTTATAATGTCGAAACTAAATTAAACAGCAATTTTGACGAATCGATTCCAAAAACACTGACAAAAACTATTTGAAACTTCTTTTCAAGAATGGTACAGTCTGATTGATGCTATTTCTTTTGTCTTCTCATGACCACAACAAGGTGGAACTCTGCATCAGGTGCCACCACCGCCTCAGTCTTTTTGGAGACCAGCCGTAGTACCCTGAGCTCGTCAGTCACGTCCTGAAATATTGGCAAAAGTCTTCATTAGTCTACGTAGCTATTCATTGCTGCGCTGCTCCGTTCATTAAGACTGCAACCCGATCCCAATACATGTAGTTCTTCTTCCTTTTTTCGTGTGGTTAGTGACTAACCTGGTGTCAGTTTTATGCTGCCCATGGGCCTCTGACTCAGCTTCACATGCTGTTGAGAAATATCTCTCAGGTATGTTGGTTTCCTTCACCAATTTTTAAGCAAGTGATAATTTACACAATACGCACATGAATCAGAGGTGCATGCCTTGGGTCCGAAATTTGGCAGTCTGACGGTCACACCACTAGGCGGCTATAACTGCTAATATATGTAGTTGAGTCTAGGGACTAGGAACTAGGGAAGAACTAGGGAAGGACTAGGAAGACGATGGTGGAAACTATAGGCCTCCCGCTAAACTGAAACGGTGGGACGGTGCGGGATGTGGCGATAAAATCATATCTGAACGCAGAAACGGTAGTGTATTTTAAAATTGCATAGCGTAATCAGCTTATAATGTTCCATCATTGCTCGGACACAAGCCTCCTCTCTTGGAGAAGGAGTGGGGTGTAATCTAGCACGGGGGTTCAGGTGCGGGTTGATAGATGAGACATGACTTCGGATTTTTGGTTGAAACATTGAACGTTTTGAGAGCAGTGGTGATAAAATTTACACTAAGTTAAGCGTCTGGCTGGATTCGAACTCATGACCTATGTACAACTCTTAATTCGGTGTCCTAAGTCGGTCGAGGCGCTAAGTCGGGGCCCCAAGTTGGCCCCTAAGTCAGAGCACTAAGTTGGGACTGTTACCACTAAACCATTGGGTCAATTTCCCCACCCCTTTGCAAAATACGCGCATTGACGTGGAGTTGCGGACACCAGTCCATATTACCTACCACTGGGTCATTACTGGGTCACCACTGCTCTAATAATAAGAGACTATAAATACTTTATGATGACTGATACTCACAATTTCTTTGAGTGCGTTGGAGGCACTTGCTGAGAGGTTTCTCATGTGGTTTGAATAGGTGGCAGCCGTCAAGCTGTCCAGGGTTGTGGTCTCGGGGAAACCTGTTGACAAAGGTAAATTGATGCATTTACAGCATTCGCTTCTGCCAGGGGCTACGCTCGCGTGGATGTGGACAAAATTATCCCACGGGAACATACTGCCCGAATAAAAAGGATCCTATATGCTAATCAAGACTATAATCTACCTCTGTGCCAAATTTTATCCATATCCGTTCAACCGTTCTAGCGTGATTGGGTAACAAACGTAAATACACACACATTCATCCAAACTTACAGAAGATAACTTCTATCCTTTCTGAGAGCAAGATGTACCTATAGTGCACTCATATTTCGCCAGTTAAGCTGAAGTCCCATGTAAAATAGGACGAGCCTATTGCCATCAAACGGGCACCAGACCGGGCCGCTACTGAGAAGTTACTGATGGAATGACCCAATAACACCGACCTGGCACTCTAACCCCAGCAGTAGCGCTTAATACCTCGTGATATGGGCTACTGCCCGACGATTGGTGTAGTGGCATTCTATATGAATGCTAGTAGCGCGGTAAACTCTGCTTGCGCGATGTAGAATTTT
This sequence comes from Hyppa rectilinea, assembly GCA_951799385.1. NCBI lineage: Eukaryota > Metazoa > Arthropoda > Insecta > Lepidoptera > Noctuidae > Hyppa > Hyppa rectilinea. Next base: position 14,417,395 of record OX637316.1, read on the forward strand.
GCGTGACGTCATTGTGATACCACTTCACTTGAGGTGATATAAATGCCGCCCCTACTAGCACCAAGTATACTGGTGCATTGCCAATTTTAGACGAATATAAAATGTATTTTTAATTCAATATTGTTCTGTGTCTGCAGTGACCCACGGGTGGGCAAAAGCCTACCTTCCGTCTTTCTATTTTTGTGACTAAGCCCTTAAGAGTTCGACCCCTAACATTAAGAATAATCAGCGGTATTGTCCGAAAGGGTTGAGTACCGCTACCCTGGAACATAAAGGGCTAAGGAAGGACATGGCTGGGTTTTAGTCAGTAAGAGTCTGACACTCCCTTCCACTTCACTCAGAGCGGGAGAAGTCATTTGATGATTTCCCGCCCTCAAAAAGAAAAGCATTAGGAATATGTATATCTGTGGTTTAATAGGACTAGAAGCTATGCTCTCATAGCTTCGCAGTTAAATATCCCACCCTCAAAAAAAAAGCATTCTGAATATTTTATATCTTTGGTTTAATAGGATTAGAAGCTATGCCCTCATACCTTCGCAGTTGACTATGATGGTTCCAACGACACTTCCATTTTCGTTGATACGTACCATAGTCTTGGTGGCCCCAGAGCCCTGCAAAAAAGATTTTTATTTTGTAAAAGGCGAGAGTAATTTAAGCTTGTGTGTGTGATGGCCACCTATATGATACTGGTATTCAGCTGCATCCGGTTAGACTGGAAGCCGACCCAACATAGTTGGGAAAAGGCTAGGCAGATGATGATGATGTGTGTGATGGCCACCTATCTGCAATTCCTATGTCGTTGGACATTTTCATATGCTGTGCTGACCACTTCTCGTGAGTTCGTGAGCCGTTGGGGTGTTTGGCATTCAATGAACAAAATAAGTATTTAGTTCGGCTAACTACAGAAGCGTGATTTTTTTTTATCAATTATCATTTCCGTGTTTACTATTAGTAACTGTAATTATGACTTTTGCCTTGATTATTGTGCCGAGTAGAGTGCTCGTATCAGAAAGGTACGCATGCGCAAGACCAGGCGCTTGCTCTATCTCTCTTTCTCTCACGCAAAGGATGCGTGAAAGAATCATTTAATCCTGACGATCCAAATAAGGATATTGGAATAGTTTTATCAAACTCGTGTATTGTCATCGGTCCTCGATAAGTCTACGAAGTTTAAATGAAATCTGACCCTTTGAAGTGGGTCGGTTACGAACATGCAAACAAACACACAAGTGAACCTAATAAAAAACGTGTGAAAAGAACTGGCGTGCGTAAACTCAGCAAAATAAGTCTAAAAGGTACGTGGTGAGCTTCTGTAATACCAGCTTTCCCTCTTAAGAAAAAGGCGGGAAGTATGAGAGAATGTATAAATGAGAATTTTCTACCAGTCGATGTGATGACACTTAAGGGCGACCTATGTCCAACAGTGGACGTCTTTTGGTTAAAGTGATGGGTGAAAGAGAAAAGTGCTGCCTTCTCTCTTCTCCGCCGTCACCTCAGAATCAGCTGTTTTAGGAAATCGCAATTTCGACAAAGATGTCAATAATTTTACGTACCATGAATTTACTCGCTATTTCCATTGTTACTGTGAATATATGGTGTGTTCTTCCAATTGATCTGTTGAAAGATAACTCTAAAACGATTCCAAAGACTTTTATATAAGCTGTCAATAATGACGTTTTACGGTGAAGTTTCACTTTCTAGAGGTTTTAAGCAAATTATTGTTTAGTGGCCAGGATTATTCTTGGTTTGGTGAGGTTGAGATCTTAATGTTGTTGTTATTGTTGCGTTATATTAGCATGCAAGCTTCGATCAATATTGATCGAAAAATGCAAGTGACTGGTTTATAACTTTTTTTTTTTTTGAAGTGAAACTTCTTTATCGGGGTTGGAAAAAAATTTAGTGTAACATTTTTTCGTTACGCGTCACATTTTTCCGTTACGCGCCATCTTCTTCTTATCCCTACCACGCGTGATTCGAAGTATACTTTCTCCAGCGGAGTAGGGATATTTAACTTATTATAATGAATAATATTTATTAAACTTTATCTAATTTAACTTTATTTAACCAATTTCTGTAAAGTTGCATATAGTAAATTATTTTTTGCAAAATAACGTCATAAAGAAGTTTCACTTCTTACGAGTGTACGCTAGTACACGCACACATTTTTTTTTTTGTTTATGGCATCTCGCAGTTCTACAAAAGTCTTGTTTACTGCTTAACCGGGCTTGCCTATGGATGCCACAGTGAAATTGTAGCCTCCAGGCAGGGTAACTTGTTTGACTTTAGAATGTTGTCTTTTTATATTCACTTCATTAAAGTACAGCTCGGAGTCTCTTTTTAATAAATTAATGTTACCTGCGATCGCCTGAAACACAGGGTTACCTAGTACAGGCACAAATCATTTGTGAATTTGACATAGATTTACGAACACTGTTCCCCGCGGTTTCACCCCCGCTGCGCGGCTCCTATTGGTCGTAGCGTGATGTTATATAGCCTATAGCCTTCCTCGATAAATGGACTATTCAACACAAAAATAATCTTGCAATTCGAACCAGTAGTTCCTGAGATAAGCGCGTTCAAACAAACAAACAAACTCTTCAGCTTTATAATATTTATTTAAAAAAAACTTATTATTATTATTTTATTATGTTTATTCAATTCATAACTCCATCTTTAACTCTGTCTTCAATCTTCCAGATATCCAAGAGAGGGTCGGTACAGACAGTATGTCCTCAGAAACAGAGGAGGACGTGAGGAAGCTGTGTCCTCACATCAAGGAGCTGACGAACGTGCGCTGTGACTTGGGAGAGGTGGACATGACGCTGCCGAAGCCCTGGAAGGACAATATTGACCATAATTGTCGGGATATTCGAGGGAGTGTAAGTGAAACTTTATTTTTAAATGTCTTAAATAAGGATGCGAATGGAACCTTATTTCTGAAGGTCAAGGTCACTTATTATAAGCCCACCGCTCCGGCGCAGTAACAGACCGGCACCGCCTCTAAATCCTCCCACTTGTCACCAAGTTGGTGTCAGCAAGATGCGTGCTTGCTGCTCGCCCGCCACCGATAAGGTGATGCTTGTGGTTCACGCGCCCCTCGCTAGATGGCAGCTCCCTGTTCTCGTGCCAATGGCAAGTTTTCAGCTTACACGCTGTTTTGCGAGCATTAGTGAGTGATCTCTTTTGACGCCCGCGTTTTAAATTGATGTCTCAGTTAACTTTGCTCGAACTGGCAATCATAGCTACTGTACTCGACAAAAAAAAATTGTAAAAAGAAAAAAGAGATATTGGGTGCAAAACATGTGATAAGAAAAGCGTATAGAAGGGGAAGAGAGTACGCTCGATCCAGCTTGTTCCTTGCTGTCCTCCCCCAGCGACGCCCTAAGCCGAGGTCCGTACCCCACAGGGGGTGCCCTTAGCGTATAGTCGCTCAGTTTGTAAGTTTTAATTAAGCCCTGGCTGGAGGCACCAATTCTTTTGTGGCATCCATAGACAAGTCCGGTAAAGTAGAGAACTCTATTGTTGAACTGCGAGATGCTATTTAAAAAGAAAAAAAAAGGGGAAAGGTGAATATTATTAGAGCTTAAGGCATTAGACATGGACATAGGATCGTGTGCGACCGGTGAGGGGTCCCCGCGCGGACGGCGTGGCGCTGGCATGCATACTTCTTGCTGGTGTTTCTTTGCCGCGGACTAGGCTGCTTGCATGTAGGCTGCAGTTGGTTGGACATGTGACGGAAAAAATACAGAATAGTGAACAGCTCGTTATAAAAAAGTAGCATCATCGTGATGTTTAGTCATGACAGGGGTTAAAACAAAACGTATTACCTGCTTTTACCAAAAAACTGTAGCTGTAAGGGCCGTGCATATGGCGATTTAATTACGCGCCGTCGACGTTCGTTCCGTATTTCTTTTCCGTTTCGAGTGGTCCGTGACTAACCTGGGTGTCAGAGTTTTTATGCTGCCCATGGGCCTCTGACTTAGCTACACAAGCTGCTGTTGAAAATACCTGTCAGGCATGCCGTTTTCCTCTCGATGTGTTCCTTCACTGTTTTTTAAGCAAGTGATAATTATACAATACGCATATGAATCCGAAAAGTCAGAGGGCTTGGGCATAAAATCATGACCTAAAACTTCGCATCCGATAGTCACAATACTAGACTATCACTGTGTTATGCACTATGTTAAATACATGTGTTAAAAAATTAACAAGAATTACCCCGAAATCGCAAAAAAATATATGTGCATAAATGTATGGAACAGCTCATATTTTTTTCGCGACTTCGGGGTTGATCCCATTGTAAAACTTGTTCGTAATGATGAGTACAATAATACTCCCACAAATTCTTAGAGTAAATTTTTTAACACTTAATATAATAACGTAAAATTCATCCGGTAAGCCGACCCTAACACAGTTGGCAAAAGGTCCTTGGGCTTGAAATCATGACTTAAGACTTGGCATCAGACGGTCACATCACTAACCTATCACTGCTGATTCCGTATAATCCGCATCAAGGGCGCGTATTCTTTCTTAGACTTGAGAAATTTACAATTAGGAGCTCGTGGCTAAGTAATAACAGCCGCACGGATTGATCCATCAGGTTAAGCAACGCTTGCCGGGGTTGGTCCGTGGGTGGGTGACCATCTTTACATATCGATACTCCTCCGTGCCTCGGAAAGCACGTTAAGCCGTTGGTCCCGGCTGTCATTCGTGGATCTTTGACAGTCGTTACGGGTAGTCAGAAGCCTAAAACTCTGACAGCCAATCGTACCAAGGGGTATCGTTTTACTCAGTTACTACTGGGTTGTGGAGGTCAGATAGGCAGTCGCTCCATGTAGAATACTGGTATTCAGCTGCATCCGGTTGGACTGGAAGCCGAGCCCAACATAGTTGGGAAAAGACTGGGCAGAATGAACTTGATAAATATTAAACCGTTGCATTTGTTACTTCTCATCTTTACTAATCATATTTTCTGTCGAAAGAGACTGGATCCTGCGACACAGGGTATCCTAGTGCGGGATCCAGTGTCACACTTAAACTCTGTAACCCTTTTTTATGAGTCAATTAACTATTATTATTATTATGCACAAAATTCGGTGGCAGCTGAAGCTTGCACGTCGATAGCGCATAAATAAATCGCAGTGTGCATAGGCTTTAAGTAGTAACTTGCTCTCATCTTGGGAATAACATCGGGCCGGTATCCAAACTGAAACTAACTGGATTAACTAAGTAGAACATGTAATTTAGTGAGTAGTTAGGAACACTCACAAGATTGCAAGCTCTATTAGATTGTGATGGCTAAGTTTTAATCAGGTTTGTTTTCGAAGCATATATTTTTAGATCAAAATCCTCAATTTAGGATTGTAGAAGATATATTTGAGTTTGAAAAATTAAAAAACTTTTTTCCAAAAAAACTAGCTGACTTTTCGAACAAAAAAATTTCGGAAGTCGTTGTCTTTGGTTTTGCATTTTCGGTTTTTGCCACCGTCTACCGAAATTAACACGTTGAAAGCCAACGCGGTCACCATTGTGTCCGTGAACAATAGTCATCAATTTTTTTTTCGGAAGTCGATTGTTTTTTTTTGTACAAAAGTTGGCCAACATTAACCTGACAACATTGGCCTGAAGTACTAATATATCATCAAGATAAAGAGTGGATTAAATTACGTATTATCGAAGCTATATAAAAAATAGTTGCAGGACGCTCGCAGATGAAGGGTTTTGTACTATAAAATCTATGAAAACGGCACGAAAAATATCACGTTTGTTGTATGGGAGCCCCTTTAAACATTTATTTAATTCTGTTTTTTTAGTAATTGTTGTTATAGCGGCAGCAGTAATATATTATCTGTAAACAACGGTTCATGAGATAAAGCCTGATGACAGACGGACATACCATCCCGTTTTACCCTCTGGATACGGAACCCCAAAAAAATAACAAATTTTTGGTCCCATCCCTATTCCAGAATGACCTAGAATCATGAAAGAACACGTTGAAATCAACATTTTTTCGGGCACACTGTGGTTGAATGAAACACGTCTCATTGAAAAACTATCCATCACACACATTAATCACTGAACAATTTCGTCGCACGTTGCACGAATAAGTATCGGAGCACAATTTGCTAATGGCTTTATTCATCAAATTAATATTGGTTGAAGGCTTTATTGTATCCTTCATCATAATATCTCCTCGTTAGTATATTCATCTGCCTAGCCTTTTCCCAACTATGTTGGGGTCGGCTTCCAGTCTAACCGGATGCAGCTGAATACCAGTATTTTACATGGAGCGCCTGCCTATCTGACCTCCACAACCCAGTAACTGAGCTACGATACCCCTTGGTAAGACTGGCCGTCAGATTTTCGGGCTTCTGACGACCCGTAACGACTGTCAAAGTACACAAATAACAGCCGGGACTCAAACTAAAACTCAAAGTATTTATTTCAAATAAACCAATCACTTTTGAATTAACGGCTTAACGTGGCCGTTCCAAGGCACGGAGGAGTCTCGGTATGTAAAGATGGTCACCCATCCACGGTCAACCCCGGCCCTCCTCGTTAGTATATTGCGTACAAATAAAATGAGCAATTCATAGAAATTGGGTATTTGAAAGGGTAGTCAATAACGTTACTTTTTATGAACTGTCAAAACGCGGAATTTGTACGTGATTTGTATGAATGAAATATAACAATGTGACGTCACTGATTTTTAGAATCAAATGGAATACTTATTAGCATTAAAGGCAATTTTACTATTATATCTTCGCATAATATTTAATTTATGTACGGTGATGGAAGTTCTTAAGACGAGCGGTCATTTATCTATGTGATATTTTATTTTTGACTCACGATGTTTTCTTTCACCGATTCTAAGCAAGACAATACGCACATGGATCCGTAAAATCAGAGGTGCGTGTCTTGGGTTCGAACTCGAGACCTGTGACTTGGCAGTCCGACGGTCACACCACTAGGCTGTCATTGCTGTTATGAGTGTGATGAATTCGCCTCTGTGACTCCATTATAAATAGCTCTCCAGTTAGTTAGTCAGTTAATGAATTCGTGTGTTGCTACAGGTAAATAAGGTTTTATAAGGAAGGATTCCTGATGCCTTTAGTTTCTTGACTTCCAATTCCTAGGTAGGTCTATCAGTCGTTCATTCGTTCACCCAATTTCCAAGGGAACCGAGTTTTTATTTTCGACCTTAAGGGTGCGACTATAGTGGCAACAATGGCGACCAAAGCGGAAGCGTTAGCGGTGCTAGCTTCAGCTTATATTGTAGTCTACAATCTGTACTTAGGTAAATTTTCGTGTGGTTAGTGACTAACCTGGTGTTAGAGTTTTTATGCTGCCCATGGGCCTCTGACCTATCTGACCTGAAAAGCAGTGATAGCCTAGTAGAGTGGCTGTCGGTCTGCCAAGTCATAGGTCCCGAGTTCGAACCCAAGGCACGCAACTCTGATTTTCCGGATTCATGTGCGTGTTGTATAATAATTATCACTTGCTTAAAAATCGGTGAAGGAAAACATCGTGAGGATACCGGCCATACTTGAGAGATATTTCTCAAGAGTATGTGAATATTTTGATCTTCTTCTTTTGGGGTGGTTAGTGACTAACCTGGTGTCAGAGTTTTTAAGCTGCCTATGGGCCTCTGACTTAGCCTTAGTTAGCTTGACTTGACTTAGCTTTTTGAATATTTTGATAAGATCAAAAGAATTCTTCATCCCGCTTCCGCTCAACCTACTCTGCTCACAGCCTCCTGGTAAAATCATTTCGTATTAAGCCAGGCTGCGGCCACAGGCTAGTTACTGCTGACATGTTTGATGAATGGCGCGGGAACGTGCCTCGATACGAGCCTCGGCTAATGAAACCACGGATATTACGGAATACGGAATACCCGGATCTTCAGATGAAGATTGAGTTAGTCCTGCGTTAATAGGGGTGATTTCGTCTGTCAGCTAGATTGTTAAAAAATATTTGACACGTATTTATTCACGTAATCAAAAGCTTACGTTGATACATTGTGTTAAAATATGACATGACCACATGATTTTTTTTTGTTCATTGCATCTCGCAGTTAAAACATAGAATTGTCTACTGCTTAACCGGACTTGCCTGTGGATGCGACAATAAAATTCTTCATTAAAAAAAAAAAAACATCGTCATCATTTTTGTTTAATGTCATTAAGTACGTACGAGAGCTTCAATTTTTAAGATATCTATAAAAAAACTCACAAAAGTAATGATTTAATTGTTTATTTCGTGTTATAGTGTACCCGCATTGTCACATATACGTGACAAGCAAGCACATGCCCTGTACGCCAACGACACAAATATGTGACAATGCAGGTACACTATAACACGAAATAAACAATTAAATCATTACTTTTGTGTGTGTTTATATAGATATCTTAAAATTGAAGCTCTCGTACGTATTTAATGACATGAAAAAAATTAAAAGACAACACGGATATTAGGATTTGCATGATATCAAGAAGAAATAAGAAGAAATACATTTCTAGCTTGGAGTGGACGTGCGTGCGTTTATGCTCTGGCGTTCAAAAGATTAACGCGAGCTAATTTAGCAAACGATACAAAAAAAGCTTATAAACTTACAATCCTTTCATGCCTCGCCATCCAGATGCCACTATTCCAACCTGGCTGGACCCCTCTCCACGTTGCCAGCTCGTGCGCTCGGAAGCACTGCACCCGCCTGCTGCTAGCAGCTGGAGCCGACCCTAACATCACGGATGTAGAAGGACGGACGCCTCTGGACGTGGCAGGCTACGCGTATTACTACGAACAAGATGTCAATGATAAACAGTGAGTATTTTAGTTCTATGTTATGGATTTGTTCGGTCCATTTAAGAGGTTATCTTCTTAGGAAATAATATTCCTCAACCCGTCCAGCTTTCATTACAGCACATGTCTTAGATAAAACGCATTAAAGTTGAGGAGAATGTTAAAAGGGATGTGTGGTGTCACGCGAATGGATATAATACGTAATGAGTATATAAGAGGAAGTCTGAAAGTGGCACCGGTGACTGAAAAGTTGTGTGGAAATCGGTTGTCATGGTATGGGCATGTTATGCGGAGGAATGAGGAAAATGGTGTCAGGAAAGTTGTGAGTATGAATGTGGATGGCTATACAAGTAGAGGAAGACCAAAGAAACGATGGATGGATTGTGTGAAAGATGATATGACTAGTTAAGGGAGCGACTACCGAGATGACGATTAATGGAGAAGTATGGAAGAAAAAGACATGTTGCGCCGAGCACAAATAAATTGGGATAAGGGTAGAAGAATGAGAATGATGATATTATGGATTTGCTCGGTCCATTTAAGAGGTAACCTTCTGAGAAATAATACTCCTCAACCCGTCCAGGCTTGAGTACAGCAGAGTGCCATTCTACCCTAGTGGTGGGACCGACGGACTAAAAATTCTTAGGTCTCGAGTTCGAACCCAAGGCAACCTCTGACTTTTCAGATTCATGTGTGTATTGTATAGTTCTTGCTAAAAAAACGGTGAAGGAAAACATTGTGAGGAAACCAGCATGTTTGAGATATATTTCTCAACATGTGAAACTATGTCAGTGCTACAACAATTGAATCTTCGCTATAATTGAGTCGTGCAGACGGACGCAAGTGTGAGCCTTTTTTTGTGGATGGGAAATCATCCAATGACTTCTCCCGCTCTGGGGAGTGTCAGACTCTTACTGACTATTTGACCTTTATGTTCCGGGGTAGCGGTAACCCTTTCGGACAATCCCGCTTACCAAGTGTGAGCCTAGTATTACACATCCCAGTGTTAAACGTAGAGTAAAATCTCCTTTGAAAATAGAACATTTCTAATTATTCTAAGATATTCTTCGAGGAAAGATGTATGGTGCTCTTGGGAAATCGAGGATAAAAGAGTTTTTGATTGTAATTAGGGATATGGAAGAAAAACGTTGAGAAAAAATCATAATGGCGGCTTTGTTCGGTGAACGAAAATTCCCGTGTGTGTAAACGTAAAAGTCCCCGAAATGGTAATTGTTTTTAGACGTAAGACGTTGAAAGCATTTGGATACTGAAAATTATTATTAGATAATAACAGGCAGTTTCATGACAAAGATTGTTCCCCCCCTTAAATAAGGAAAATAAAACCGTCCGTCAGTCCATTTAAATCAAAGTTCTACAGCCATAAAATGATCGCCAGCATTTTTTAAAAAATATCTATAGCATATCGGAAACCAAGTCGTTAAGGATGCGTTGAAGTAGCCTAACATAGCTTTCTCCTTAAGAAAATGTTACTTGAAAGTATATTTTTGGTAAAGTTGTTTTAAAGCTCTGATTTCGGCGAATCCAATGCGATATGCGGGATAAAAGCAGTCGATTGTACAGACACCAGCACATCAAGCTATCCTTTTTTTTTTTTAAGTCTGGGAAATCATCCGATGACTGCTCCCGCTCTGGGTGGAGCGGAAGGGAGTGTCAGACTCTTACTGACTAAAACCCATCCATGTTCCTTCCGTAGCCCTTTATGTTTCGGGGTAGCGGTAACCCTTTCGGACAATCCCGCTTAATCAAGCTATCCCTAACTGTCAAATTTTCTCAATTCAAAATGAACCTTATGTCTTTGCAATAAAGTTGAAATACTATCAAAGAAATTTGACAGATTGTGGTAACTTGATGTGCTGGCCTCTGTACCAACTAACTTGTCTGGAAGTGTTCAAACAGGCGTGAACAGTTGTGTGCCTTCCGAATCATTACAAAATTCGACATGCGCACGCGCTGTCGCGTTTCTCATCCCATGCTTTGAAACCCTCATTCAGACAGAATACAAATACCACCCTTGGACATTTCACACAACGCCATATAGTCCCAAGCTAAGCAACCTAATGCTTGTGTTATGGTAATGAGATGGCTGATAAGCTACTTATATGACGACATGTTTGGCGCATCCGTTGAGTGATTGACTGCTGCGCAGCATGTCGCGGATTCGATTCCCGCACGGAACAAATATTTGTTCGTACGACCTGCATGGATTTGTTCTGGGTCTGGGTGTTTTTCTATCTATAATATGTATGCATTTACGAGAAAAAAATGTATATAAGTAGTTTATCAGCCATCTCGTTACCATAACACAAGCATTAGGTTGCTTAGCTTGGGACTATATGGCTTTGTGTGAAATGTTCAAGTATATTATTACTATATACATTTTTTATAGTAAATACATAATAATAAATAATGTCTCAACAATGCAAATAATCTCTTTTCAGCTTCGTAGAAGTAATGAAAATGCTGCTAAAAGCTGGCGGGCATTTCAACACGATGAAATGCAATAACCTTAACAACATGGATACCCCGCTCCATACAGCGGTGGAGATTGAAAGTCTGGAGGCTATAAACGAGCTCCTGGATGCAGGAGCAGTGGTGACTTGCTGGAACAAAGCGGGGCAGACGCCGCTGCATGTGTGTGTGAAGAAGAACTTGGAGGAACATTTGCAGGTGAGAACACGAAACGAAGGGCACCAGAAGCTCAAGTATCTAATATGTTCGTCTGTATCTGATATTAAAACGATAAAAGTCTTCTTGATAGCGGCATCATTGTGGACATTCTTGAATCTGATATTAAAAGGTGTCTACTTAATTTCTTTAGCATTGCGGATAAAACTGAAAAATTAAATGTTTTAAAAAATGAAAATCAAAAGTCATTTATTAAAAAATTAAAAATTATGCTGAAAATCAGCACTTTTTGAAGGTCAAAGTTACTAGACAAGAGCCAATCGCTTCGTGTCGATTTGATTTCGAAAATTGTTGATTGAACAATTCGCTATCTCAGCGATTCGGATTGTCAAGAACGCCACTTGTCAACGTATTTGTATGGGAATACTGATCGAGTTTCGTTACACAATTAGACATTGCCCAGCACTTTGCGATCGAAAACGATTGATCACGTAACATTTCGAAAGCTTATGCCAATTCCATACAATTTGGATTTATCTAATTTCGAAAGATAAATAGATATTCGTACATTAAATAGGGACTAAGTCAATGAGAAACAATCTCGAATATAAATTCATATTGTTTTTTCTATGCCTACTCTGTATTTCAACCTATCTTTGAAGTAACGAACTTGAAGTAATTGCTAGATTTTTGTAGGAATTCAATTAAGACTATAAACTTTTTAATTAAATTCTTCAAATTCAATTGAATATTCAAGAGTATTTTTCTTAAAACCGACGATGTCTTACAGCTTTTAGCCAACTACGACTATATGAACGCGAACCCACTCCTAGCCATCGTAGACGTAAAGGACAGGGAAGGACATTCAGTTCTGCAGGCTGCCGTCGAAGCTGCCTGGGTTCCAGGCGTCTGCATCGCCTTAGAAGCTGGAGCTGATGTTACTTCTAAGGTAATTTAGCAATCTTTACCACAAATCTATACTTAATATTATAAAGCTGAAAAGTTTGTTTGTTTGAACGCGCTAATCTCTGGAACTATTGGTCCAAATTGAGAAATGCTTTTTGTGTTGGATAGAACATTTATCGAGGAAGGTATGTAACATACGCAACGACCAATAGGAACCGAGCAGCAGGTAAAATCGCGCGGGAGTAGCTAGTCATTCATCATCACCATTGAAACTTCGTTACTTGCAACGCAAACTTTTTAAAATATGTTTTCTGTAATAAGCATCTTTTGGCAATACTAAAATCTAGATACCTAAGAAGTTTTAGTACTGGAACCAGCTTCACGTGCCAAGATGACACTTTATCGATGATCATTTTTGTTGACTTGTAAAAAAAACAGAACTTCATATTTTTATATGATTGATAGTTTTATTAAAACCAAATAAAATCACATTTGGTTTTAATTATCATTCATACAAAAACGACAAAAGAAACGATGGATGTGAATGATGGAATTGTGTGATAGATGGTATGGCTAAAAAGGGAGTGACTACTAATAGAGAAGTATGCAAGAAAAAGACATGTTGCGCCGACCCTAAATAAATTGGGATAAGGACAGGAGAATGATGACAAAAACAAAACGTTTCGGTACTAAGAAAAATAGTTTGAAGGCCTCCGTTACTGACAATAAGGAAATTATTAGATGATTAAAATCTTTTCGCGTGTAATTTTTGACAAATAATATTTCTTTACAGGCTAATGACGGAGAAACTCCTATCCACTCGGCAGCGGCATTGGGCAACTTGGACGTCCTCAATGAAATCCTTAGTGTCGCCAAACAAAGAGATGCAATAGACTACCAAAACGAAGAAGGCGAAACTGCTCTATTCAAAGCTATTATACACGGCCACGTGAACTGCGTGAAGCAAATCCTCAATGAAGGAGCTAATTTAAAAATCACTCTACCAGGAGAAGTCAATATATTTCACGTAGCAGCTGACTACGGACAACTTGAAGTTCTAAGAGTACTTCTAGAATTTAACGAAGCAGTAACCGAAGCTTTAATAAACACTTTAACAGCAGCAGATAGAAGAGGCTTCGGTCCAGTACATTTTGCAGTCTACAACAATCACCCGGCTTGCGTAGAATTACTTCTATCAAAAAGAGCAGATATTAGACTAAGAACAACTTGTAGTCCTCACAAATCTTCAACTCCTTTACATTTAGCTGCTATTAAAAACACTGTAGATATAGCGAAAATTATCCTCAAATTTGATAAAACTACCGTACACGAAGTTAATAGTATGGGATGGTTTCCACTGCACACAGCAAGTCATCATGGCAGTCGAGACGTTATAAATTTATTGCTACGTGAAGGAGCAGATCTTTCAGGATACACAGATGGCCCGAAGAAATTTAGAAGAACAGCTATCGATATGATTATCAACAATCTGTCGAAACCGACAGAGTTTATTGAAGACGTTTTTGATTCGTACATATCAAGTAATGGCCAAGATTTATTGGATCATAACTGTGAAGTCACTGTAGATTATGGAATTTTGATGCCAACGGTCTGTGAGATGGAACAAATGAAAGTCATTGAGGCGCTTCTGAAGACTGGAAACAGATATGGGCAGAGAAAGTTACTCGTCCATCCACTGGTAGAGAGCTTTCTGTTCTTAAAATGGAAGGCACTTCTACCATTTTTCTACACCATCATAGGTTTATACGCAGTTTTCTTGTCATCGTTGACGATCTTCATTGTGTCAGTGTTCTTTTTTAGAGATACGAAAGAAACAACGCCTGTATGGTTGAATCCTGAAATATGGAGTTATGTAGTTTATGCCACGATAGCGTTGATACTTTTGCAGGTTCGTAGTTTTTCTTTTTACTTAATTTAATTTCCTATGTGTGACTATTGTATGCCCTAAGGGCGGGACATAGCTGATCGCAATTAATTTATCTAAGAACTGTATTATGTACCTACCTATGATCCACAATAAAGATATTGATTGATTGATTGATTGATTGATTGACTTATCACTTATGTATGTACTCATCTTTATCTATTGACAAGTTTAAATTTACATATTACAATAAAAACAAACCACATCATTGGACTATTACTTTAAAGCCCGTCACAGACGTAGCTATAATATATATATTAATATATCGGGATATAAATTATAGTATAGCGAGCTACACGGGAGCTATACCATAATATATATTTTGCCCTCACTCGGTCTGCGGTCTAATATATGTATCAATATGCCAAAATTTACTGAGATAAAAATATGAAGACATATTTTTGTGATGTCATAGAAATATATATTATAGCTGCATGTGCGGTCACTCGGAAATTTATATGGAAAATATGCCGTAATATGCCTTGCTCTGATTCATATAAATATATATATTATAGCTACGTTTGTGTCGGGCTTCAAGCCTAAAGGTTCAACCATTTTGCGGCTTAGAAAACAAAAAAAAAAATTAACAAACTTTTAGATTTTTGAAGTACATTTTCTTGCTTTCTTTTTATGGGGTTCCGTTCCCAAAGGGTAAAACGGGACCGTATTACTAAGACCCAGCTGTCCGTCCGTACGTCTATCTGTCTTTCCGTCCGTCTGTCTGTCCGTCTGTCTGTCCGTCAGTGACCAGGCTGTATGCTGTGTCTCATGTGAACCGTGATAGTCGTTAGACAGTTGAAAGTTTTACGAATGATGTATTTCTGTTGCCGAAAACAGAATAAAGTATATACAGAGTTGATATGACAGAGGGGCATTAAATTACCCTACGTATACTACACGTGTTTAGTATTAACTCGGTACGGTATAAAAATAAAAAGCACCAAAAATGAGGTTTTTATTTTTTCAAACAAACTAAATACCTTACAAATCAGAGTAAAACGCAATCACCCTTTGTAAATAAAAACTGACCTTGTAACGCAGCGGCACCGACGCGTGCACGCCGGAGCGCTGCTAGGAAAGATACATCGTGTTCAAACGGGGCAAAAACTTAAAAAAAACATTTGCGACTAAACTACTGCTCCTATTTAATTGATTTTTGGTACAGAGCTTGAAAATGGAGGGACCATTTTCAAGCTGTATAGGCTGTTTAAAGGAAAGCCCCTCTGTCGTATCAACTCTGTATTTAAGGGTGCTCACAACAAACGTGATTTTAATGCCGTTTTGATAGATAATGGTACCGATCCCTTCGTTCGCGAGTCCGGCTTGCATTGGGCTGGTTTTTTTAATCATAATCATTTATAGCAATCAAAAGCTGAACCAAAATCTTTCCAAACACAAGTCACTTAGTTCTTTTTTTAAATTACAGGAACTTCTCTATATGAACGTTAAAAGCAGTAGATACTTTTTACAACTTGAGACCTGGGTGAAATTCGGATCCTTAGGATTCGCAGTCATCCTCCCATATACGGTGGTCGTGGTGAACTTGAATGATGATGAGTGGCCTCGTCACGTGGCTACTGTGGCCTTGCTCCTGTCCTGGCTGGAGATGATGTTTCTGCTGTCCAGGTTCCCCAACTGGGGATACTACGTGCTGATGTTTGGGAAGGTCGCGTCTAATGTTGTGAAGGTGAGTCTCAGGCTTTTCCAAGGACTTCATTATGAAAAATTGTTCCTAATGTTTTTAAATAACTAGTATTTTTTTCAGACTAACGATATTCATTAAGAACAAATCTTAAATTCAATATATAAAGCCTTAAACTAAAAAATATATCTATTATGTACAAGTGGTAAATAAGGGGAAGAGCTCATAGGGAGTCATAAAGTTCATCCCCATCGCTGTCAGTGGGAAATGTACCCAAAAGGCTGGCTGGCTGGCTGGCTGGCTGGCAGGCTGGCTGGCGTGGCAGCGTTGCCACGTTGGATGGCAATGCTGATTCTTTGGCCTAAATGACCAGCCATATGTGTACGTGTAGAGTAAAAAAAATTAAATTAGAAAGAACTGTGGTGATTACTTTACATAGAAGGTAGAGGGTATTTTTAATATTATGAAGTATTTGCGACTCGCATATAGATTACTACCACTAGTTTTACATTAATAGATTTTTTATTCCTGGCTTCTGTACATACAGTCAGAGTATTTAATGTGTATAAAGAATTTATTTATTTATGATCCATTTCTTTTAAGGACTGGGCGAAGTCATTAAAATATCAAATTCCTATAATTTTTATGCTTTCTTTCAGATCCTCCTAACTTTCATGTTCCTGGTCGTCGGTTTCTCCCTCAGCTTCATGATACAGTTCCGTTCACAAATACCCTTTGACGGACCCTGGGCTGCCCTCGTCAAGACCATAGTCATGATGACGTCAGAGTTCGATTACGTTGCCCTTTTCGACGAAGAGCATTCCAAGGAACTGGCCACATCCCTCATCATAGTCAGGATTATTTTTCTCATCTTCCTCATTTTAGCAGCTATAGTACTTATGAATTTACTTGTCGGTGTTGCTGTCAACGACATCAATGATTTAGAAATTCTTGGCAACATAAGAAGATTAGTCAAACAAGTAGAATTCTTAGGAACTCTTGATACTTTAGTCTATAACAGAATATTTAACGCAATATTACCAAAGAGAGTGAATGCCAGTTTGAAAAATAAACGTAATGTCGTTAACGTGATGTGTCTGAGACCTGGTAAACCTCGGTGGAAGCACTCCAGATCTCTTCCATCAAGGATTAAAGATGCCATCTTCACCAAAGCTCAGACGCAAAAGAAACAAATCGAAGATGAAATGGGTCTCCAAGCCTTTAAAACTAAACTCAATGAAATGCATGACGCAATAATGAGTATTAATAAGAAGAAAGAAGAAGATGAACAGCAAAAGAAACCTGATTGTCCGATACCTATAATTGAGATACCTAAACCTAAGAAGAATAATAATTATGATGAAGTGGCAACTACATTGCATGAGTTGGATGACGTTGTTGTAGAAATGAAGAATCAGAACCAAGAATATGTTGAAGAATCGAAGACAGCGATGGAAACGTTGAATGTTAAGATCGATCAGGTTTCTTTAGAACTAGAAATGATTAAACAGTTTTTGAGCAGATTAGAGAGTAAGCTAAGATTGTGAATTGTTTATTGTTTTTTAATAAAGTGTTAATAGTTTTAGATGATTGGCGTTTGTTTCTTTTTGTGCTTCGAATTCGAGGGCGTCGTTGCTTACAACGCAACTTTAGCGATACGTTCCTGCTTTATGGTTATAACATCGAAGTCCTTTTTTATGTTCAATAAATTAAAATTAAAAGTCTTCCATTCAAAATAGATTGAAAATCAGTACTTTTTGAACGTCAAAACGACATAAGACAGTCCCCCAAAACGCCCCGTCTTCACGACTTCCAAGACTGAAAGTAGTGACGCAAGAAACTCCCCAGCAGCACAGCTGTCTGTTCAGTTGGAAGAACTTCATAACGTAACCTATATTCCCTACTCAAATAATACGTAACAACAAGCAATAACATGTTCTTAACACAGAAATAACTTCACATTATGGACTTGCACCACACTAAATACTCTGCTATAAGAATCAAAATGATTTACACCAAGCCGGTTCCAAAACAAACCAATTTTACTTGACCTCTGACATTCCCTGCAAACTCCTTTTTGCCTGTATGTTTTCTTAGATTGAGGGGAAGGGTAGAAGGTCTAGTTATAAAAGATATGAGCTGCGACGCCAGCAGAATAGTGATACATGGTTTTGTTGGAATCAGATGAAAATATGACTTATTTTGATACTGTACCCTGATTGGCTATTGTTGTTTTGTGAAGGTTTGTTGGTATAGTCAGCGGTGGTTTTTAGCTTATTTTTACCAAATTAAACCTTGTAGTTTCGGCAAAGAGTCTAAGTCCGTGAAATGTCGTGAAAGTTATTGCAAATATTATGTTGCAGCGAATAATATTTTCGGCGGGTTTGTCCAAAAGGGTTACCGCTACCCCGGAACATAGAAGGCTAAGGAAGGAACATGGATGGGTTTTAGTCAATAAGAGCGTAGACTACTTAAGGCATTGACTGCCACGCAGCAGACACAATAGAAAAACTATTGTTTGTCGGACACACGGTGACCGCGTTGGCGTTCAACGTGTTAAATAAATGTAGTCTGACACTCCCTTCTGCTCCACCCAGAGCCGAAGGAGCCATTTGATGATTTCCTACCCCCAAAAAACAAAAAAAAGCAAATATTTTTTAAAGTAAAAACAGGTTCTTAGATATTCACACTCCTCAAGTGTCACGTGAAAACTAGACTAATTAGCTAAGTTTTTGTCGTCTTGTCTCTTTTTCGCACCCAATAATGTCGTTATGCCGTCCTACTTTCACACGTCTTCTACTAACGCGACATTTTGAAATAAACCCAATCTTACCAAAATTTCCAGTTGGCATTTGAAAATCACGTGTGCGTAGGTACCAAATTAATTATAATTAGGTACATTTGATTAGTGAGTGAAATGATTTGGCACTAATGGTTTCTTAATGGGCGACGTGGGCGACATAATGGAACTGTTGTGTTTGCAATATTAAGGTACGGTGAAGTGGTACGGTGCCAATCAGAGCGGGGCGAGCATGAGGTCGTGAGTTCGATTTCCAGGTCGGAAAAATTCGGTCAGCGGAGTAAAAACTAAACTGGTCAGCAGGATTGTCCGAAAGGGTTACCGCTGCCTGGAACATAAAGGGCTAAGGATGGAACATGGATGGGTTTTAGTCAGTAAGAGTCTGACACTCCCTTCCGCTCCACCCAGAACGAGAAGGTTCAATTGTTGATATACCATTCTTAAAAATTTTTATCGGAAAGTCATTCTGGATTTCGGTTTTACCATCAGAAATTTTTCAGTAGCACGCCGGACCCTGGTGTTGTGTCCTGTTGATGGTAATAGGCTCGACCTCTATTACATAGGACTTCAAATAAAATAAAAAAATACACGCACCTCTGATTTAACGGATTCACGTGCGTATTGTATAATTATCACTTGCTTAAAATCGGTGAACGTAAACATCGTGAGGAAACCAGCATGTCTGAGAGATATTTCTCAACAGCATGTGAAGCTAAGTCAGAGGCCCATGGGTAGCATAAAAATTCTGACACCAGGTTAGTCACTAACCACAAACCTTTCGGAAATTACATGTTGTGTTATCTATCCCGTAAAAACCCATTCATAGCTCAATACGACCTAAGAATGAACCACAATCGGTAGGCAATAATATCCCGTATATTTGCCGGTAAATCAGAACAAATAGCTCATTACGAGCTCTATACTGCCCGAGATACCTTTTATTGGATCTTCACGAATGGTCTGATAAAAGTGGGTCTTTTTCCCTATTATGGGCAAGTCACTATTTATCAGGCATGTGGTATGTAAGGGAAAAGTTTTTTTATTCGTTTATTGAGTTAAACTGAGTTTGTGAAGGTGGGTTGCAGATCTATAATACTTAATTATGTATTATCACTACATAGTATAAAGCAAATTCGCTTCCCGCGTCCTAATGTCTGTATGTGTGCTTAGATCTTTAAAACTACACAACGGATTTTGATGCAGTTTTTTTTAATAGATAGAGTGATTCAAGAGGAAGGTTTATATGTAGGTATAATTTGTCGACATATTAAAAAATACAATTTATTTATTCAAGAATTAAGTCAAGTCAAAATTAAGGTTTACATAATTACAAGTGAGGTAATTTTTTTCTGTATTTAGTGTAGTGTTCTGCCTGATCTAGGTTTAATTAAAACCTGTGTTTCAGGTCAGGGCAGGTGTGTTCAGGATATTATGCGGGCGAAGCCGCGGGTGGAGGCTAGTATATAATATTATTAATGATCGTTCGTTAGGAGCTCGTGGCTAAGTAATAACAGCCGCACAGTCCGATCCATCAGGTTAAGCTACGCTTGACGGGGTTGGCCGTGGATGGGTGACCATTTTTACATACCGAGACTCCTCCGTGCCTAGGAAAGCACGTTAAACCGTTGGTCATTTGTGCATATTTGCCTGGCGTTACGGGTCGTGAGAAGCTCGAAAATATTAGTTGTGAGAAACCCAGTCTTACCAAGGGGTATCGTATTACCCAGTTACTGGGAGTTACTGGGTTGTGGAGGTCAGATAGGCAGTCGCTCCATGTAATGGTATTCAGTTGCATCCGGTTAGACTGATTCCCGATCATTTCCGACATCCACGCGGACGAAGTCGCGGGCAAAAGCTAGTATTGTATCAAAGAATACGACAAAATGAAACATGCAACTTTGTGCATGTAAATACTATAAATCATAATAACTGAAGCGTCTCTCAAAGGCAGAAAACACTGCACTACATAAACCCTCCCTTTATAAACGTTACATTCATAAACCACCTTTATGAAACTCCTGAATTAAAACAGTTGTAAACGTTATTTCCATTGCAGTTAAAAACGTTATAGAAACATATTTCCCTCACAAATTACGACTTTCATAGACAACCCGCTCGTTACCAGGAGTTTAACAATTTTTACAAACTGAAATAAAACTTTGTTTAGTTGAGACTCGTTGTATGAGCGTACACGAAGCAATAGGAGTATGCGTATAGTAGGTGGGGTTTTGTAGTTCCTGCCTACCGTATTACCTATTTTTTTTGAGTGTGGGAAATCAGCATATGACTCCTCCCATTCTGGGTGGAGCGGAAGGGAGAGTACCTCTTACTGACTAAAACCCATCCATGTTCCTTCCTTAGCCCTATATGTTCCGGGGTAGCGGTAACCCTTTTGGACAATCCTGCCTGCCTGGCAGGCTTCGGCCCTAACGGGCCCCTTCACATGCTGAAATCTCTTTGAGGCGCGCATGGAACACGTACGCGCCATCCGGCACGGGCCTGGTCCTGATCGGGCGGTGAGCTACCCATTACTCGACGTCCGCAGGCACGTGACTGACACGTGACTGTACTAGGTCCGGGCGCGAGAGGTCGCCGCCGCCGCTAATCGCCTCTACGAGGACACGGCGGTGCTCCACCCAAGCGGGGCAGATCTCCACCGTATGCTCCACCGTGTCCTCTGAGCGATCGTTACAATGGTGACACCTGGGCGCATCCTCGCGCCTGATGATATGCAGGAACCTTCCGAAACATCCATGTCCGGTGAGGACCTGTGTCAGGCGGTAGGTGAGGGCGCCGTGACGTCGCTCTAGCCACTCCTCAAAGAGGGGTACTGCCGATCCCTGTGGGAGGAAGCTGTGAGTTTACGCACAGACGCCAGTACATCAAGCTATCCGAAAAGGGATTTTTTTTTCAATTGAACATGACACAATTGAAATGAACCTTACGCTTATGTAATAGAGTTGAAAATCTATCAAAGAAATTTGACAGATCAGGGAAACTTGATGTGCTGGCCTCTGAACAGTCGCCAGCACATCAAGTTACCACAAACTCTGAATCGACTTTGAACTTAAAAATCAGCGCGTTAAGGTTTAAAAGAGCAAACTGTCAAATTTCTCCATATGAATAATATAATGTTTAATAGAAATACCAAAGCATTACTTCATGCGCTCGTGACCGTCCATATTGTGTTGTGAAAAACTTTAACCTGCAACCAATATGCCAGGATTTATTGCAATAAAGGTAATTAAAACGTACTGACGCTTCACAAATTGTTTACATTACTTTAATTTTGTCTACCTTGTCGGTTCAGTGGTCACAAGCGCTGCTGCTGAACACTGAACACAAGGACCTGGGTTCGATTCCCGGGTCGGGCAAACTGTTTTTCATAACATAACATCAACATCATCAACATCACGCCTTGTTTCCCCGAGGGCTTAGGTAGAGTTGTACCCAAAGTAAGTACCTACAACCACATATCTCTAGTTATGTTAAAGTCCCATGTAAAGGGGCGAGTCTATTGCCATCAACTGGGCACAAATCCAGGGTCCACGCTGCTACTGAAAAATTCCAGATGGAAAGCCCACTAACACCTATTTGGAACCCCTTTTACCAAAAGTGCGTAGTAGAAATAGAAAGGGTCCAGCGCAAGTACCTCCGTGCTAAGTACTTCAGATGTTATAGAACTATAACTTATCTGTCATACTCCCAACTTCTTGATAAGTACAAGCTTATCAGCTTGGAGAACCGTCAAAAATACCAGGAGGCCAACGTGCTTTATGATATTGTTCACAATCATTTTGATAACAACGAATACATCTGCCAAGCCCCGCGGCCTGAAGCGAACTCTCACTTGTACAAAAAGCCTCACTATTCTCAACATAATTTAAAGGTTCGAATGCCGTCAGATTATTACCAGCCATGTTCAACATAAGGTTTCACTCAGGCTTTACTAGCCATGTTCAACCTAAGGTTTTACTCAGGCTCTACAGGTACCTACCTATAAGTCCTTTTTTTTGAGGATGAGAAGTCATCAAATGACTCCTCCCGCTCTGGGTGGAGCTGAAGGGAGTGTCAGATTACATGGGACTCAAACATAACTAACGAATCTGCGTAATCCTGTGAGAATTATGGGGTTATGTTATGTTATGCAAATAAACTATGGGTTCTTAAAGTCTCTTATCCGTTCAGAAATCTGTTTGCCCCATCTATTAGTACTTAAGAGTACCTTTTTTTTGGAGGGTGGGAAATCACCAAATGACTCCTCGGAGCGGAAGGGAGTGTCAGACTCTTACTGACTAAAACCCATCCATGTTCCTTCCTTAGCCCTTTATTTTTCGGGGTAGCGGTAACCCTTTCGGAAAATCCCGCTGAACCTACAAGTCTGCCTTATCCTCAGACGTGATGCAATGTTATTTTTATTATTTGTCATGTTCTTCTTCTTTGTGGAGTTTTATGCTGCCCATGGGCCTCTGACTTAGCTTCACATGCTGTTGAGAAATATCTTACAGACATGCCGGTTCCCTTAAGATGTTTTCCTTTTTGATATTTGCCATAATAAAACAAGAAAACATATTTGCTATGATTTTTTCTACTATCTACAGCTAAAAGATGGCAGACGGACAGACAGACAACGTAAGCTAAGTTTGTTGGGTTCCATTGGTATTTTTTAATACGGAACCAGAACAAAAGTAAATCATCTGCCCAGCCTTTTCCCAACTATTTTGGGGTCGGCTTCTAATCTAACCGGATGCTGCTGATTACCAGAATTTTACATGGAGCGACTGCCTATCTGACCTCCACAACTAAGTAACTGGGCAATACGATACAAAACAAAAATAAATGAAAACCGCTATTCATAAAACTCAGTTTAATCCAGCTTTATTAATGAGTCAGCGTTTAATTTGTGCAAACTTGAAGCCATACAAATACAAACGATACAAAAACACTTTCTGTATTAACTGTTTTAATACATGTGTTGCAATTATTTATGTTGCTGCCTAAAAGCGAATTAATTTTGTTTCGGGTGTTTGTGTGTGGTGTTAGTTACGAGATTATCACTAGAACACTTACAGAGTTGATTTGACAGGGGGGCATTAAATTACACTACGTATGTATGTACTTTACCATAAAATGGAGTGAATAGGAATGCAGGGGTGAAACTATAAAAGGGATTTTTACAGTGAAATAATACAGTTTGTGATTAAAAAGGGCTCTTGTATATGTTTACTGTATTATATTGAACGATTAAGTGTCCACGTTGGCAACCATTTATATTATTTCAACGTTAAAATCTATTATATTGCGTTCCGATTCACCCTTGCATACCTATACACCCCATTTTACTATACGTGTTTAGCATTAATTCGATACGGTATAAAAATAAAAAACCCCAATTTTTTTTTTTTTCAATCAAACTAAATAGCTCACGAAGCTGAGTAAAACGCAACCATCCCTTGTAAATAAAAACTGACCTTGTAACAACGCATCGTAGGTTATACTAAGATTCATTGTTTTAAGGTGAATAACCTATGCGTATGTGACAATGGCAACAACACTATAACACGAAATAAACAATTAAATCAATTATTTTGTGTGTTTATATAAATATCTTAAAAATTGAAGCTCTCGTATGTATTTAATGACATGATACAAATTAAAAGACACATTGGATGGGAAATTCATGATAGCAAGAAGAAATAAATTTATAGCTTGGCGTGGAGGGCACGCGCGTGCGTTTATGCTCTGGCTTTCAGAAGGTTAAAGGGAGACAACATTATACAAAATCTGTCGTTAACCGCTTCATCCTATGCCTTGCGACCGCTACAGCACTGGATTTTAATCAAACCTATACGAATTTTCAAAATGGCTGCCGTATCGCTCACGCTTTTACTACTTATATTTTTTACAGCTTTCGAATTGATTTGCGATAATAACCTTCTCAACCTTCTTTTGTTAATAAAGTTAGGGTTGAAATTGAGGGATGTTTGTCGACGAAAGGGGTCCAAATGTTGGCATTAGTCAATTAAGAATGGGGTCTAGAATTTGTTCTTTAATTTTCACAGAATGTGTGCTACCAACGCTGCTATACCTAACAACAAATCACACTAATATTATAAAGGCGAAAGATTGTGGGAGTTTGTATGTTTGTCCGTCCTTCACGCTCAAACGGCTGAACGGATCTGGGTGAAATTTGGCACAAAGGTAGTTTATGACCTGGATTAACACAAAGGATACTTTTTATCCCGGTAGTACTTTCCTTTGAGATGATTTCCGACTATCACGTGGGCGCAGCCGCTGGCAGCAGCAAGTCTATACTAATATTATAAGGAGGAAAGATTTGTATGTATGTTTGTAACGAATAAACTCAAAAACTACTTAACGGATCTGGACGAAACTTTGCACAAAGATAGATAAGAGTCTGGAATAGCATATAAGATACTATTTATCCCGGAAAAATTTACGGTTCCCGTGGGATAATTTCCTACATACACGCGGGCAAAGCCGTTGGCAGAAGCTAGTACCTACGAGTAATAAAATAAAGTTAAACTTGTTGTTGTTTACTCGCGTCCCCGATTTTTATCTCGATGATTTTTTATTGTAAACGGATTTACAACTATCGGTGTCCATTGAAAATCCAACAGTGCATTCCAGTGCATGCAGTACAACGTTGGATTTTCAGCTCTCAGTGATGAGCAGTAGTTTGAAAGTCTTATAAAAAATTGTCACGAATGCATGTAGAACCATTTAAGTCAACCGTAGGTTGTGCACGGAGAGGTTTCCCACAATAACTTTTTTTGGGAAATCATCAAATGAATCCTCCCGCTCTGGGTGGAGTGTCAGACTCTTACTGACTAAAACCCATCCATGTTCCTTTCTTAGTCCTTTATGTTCCAGGGTAGCAGTAACCCTTTCGGACAGTCCCGCTGACCTGACAGGGTTCGGCCCTAACGGGCCCCTTCAAATGCTCACATCTCTTTAAGGCGCGCGTGAAACACGTCCGCGCCGTCCGGCACGGGTTTGGTCCTGATCGGACGGTGAGCTACCTATTACTCACCGCCTGCAGGCCTGCGCTTACGGTGGCCGGGAGTCGTCACGCGGCTCCTGGCGTGACGCCCGGAGCGTCTCCCGCGGCGGTTCCCACAATAACTGCGTCATTCATTTGTATGTCAGCCACACATTCTTTAGTGCGTAGCGTGGCGTGCGTGTGTCGCAGGAGACGATCCCTCCAACATTTCCAAACAAAGTTTACTTTACGCACTTCAAAGTCAAAGTCAAATCATTTATTTCAAATAGGCACTAGAAAGGCGCTATTGAACGTCGAAAAATGAACAAAGTCAAAGACAAATCATTTATTTCAAATAGGCACAAGAAAGGCACTTTGGAACGTCAAAAATGAACAAGAATTGATTCTAGTCGCCCCTTCCAAAAGGTATTTTCGTGTGGAGAAGAATTGACAAAAAACTGCACCGTTACTCTTTTAAAATGTTTTACAATGCTTCGTAGCTTAGCCGTGAGCTGATTTAAGGTCATGGCACATTATACCGGCACTGCAACGGCACCGCTCCAAACCAGAAATTAACTTGTCATTCAATTTAGAGCTTTAATCGTGTGTAGTATAATATATTTCACAATGTCAATATGAAAAAGACAACGGCGGATAATCAGCGCGCTTGCCACTACCATACAACTCGACTCGCAGCCCGCGTGCTGCAAGCGAGCGGACCATGTGCTTACAGCGCGCTGACCGCATGCTTATTACGCGCCGACTCCGAGTCTAATATTCTTGCAGTATTCCCCTTCTGCTAGTCTTTCTTTTAACATATTATGCACCCAATATCTTCTTCTCCTTTTATTTTCCTGTTCTTCGTCGAGAGCAATAGCGATTATGGCTAGTTCGCGCAATGTAAACCGAGACATTATGAAAACGTGCAAGTCCTAGGCGTGTTCAATCATAAATGCCATATAACAATATTGAATTCGCGGTGACAGCAAGCTTGCACCTCGCGGCCGGCGCGCGGACTGCCAGCTTGCACCTTGCGGACAACGCGTAGTTAGCGCGCTGGCAGCTAGCCGTAACTTAAATTCGAGGCAACGCCGTGCTGCAGCTGTGCAGTTGCGGTGCCGGTATAATGTGCTATAACCTTAATACGAGCCTTTATTCTTGCCCACACTGCAAATTGTTCCATGTAGCCACAAGCCTCAATGCATCGGGAAGTTAATGTATCATTAATTATTTCGTTTAATTAAAGGATAGCAGTTAACGGGTAATCCATTTACTCAGTCAATAAGATTATGCGGCTTATCATTGGTGCTTAATTGAGTACTGCCGTTTATATTTAATTACATACGTCCATTGTGTTCATGTGTGAGCTGTGTGTGTGTTCATTAATGTGAGCTTCCTCTGAGCTTCAATTTCCTACTGCAGTTTCAGAAATGTTATTGGTTCAGGATTTCAGGCGTTATTTTACGGAAATGTATCGCAGTAAAATGTATAATTTCAAACTAAAAAAAAAAACTTACTTTATGTCATCTAACGGTGTTCCCGCTAAATATATAATATTTGTTTTTTCCAAAAACCCGCCAACATAATGCGAATGACCATAGATCACCGCTTCTCTCTCTCAAAAATATTCTTGCCCTATTACAAAAATAATATTTTTCATTCAAAGATTTTCTTTATTTTTTACTTAAGTATTTTAAAAATAGCAAATAAGTAACATAAATTCTTAACAATAAAAATGATAAAATATTTATCTACTGTAAGGATTCGCGCGCAATGTTTTATTCAGTCATGTGATTGGATCTGTTCTGTCAGTCGCCATGTTGAATTTTGAGTGTCAATTTCACAAAATTCTAAAAATCGCGATCAGTGGTGCTATTCTGTCAAAATCTCACCGTGCAAAACGTAGATGAAGTGAGCTTAAAGTGAGCTGTCAATAGTGTCAATCCCAAGCATTAGGTGGAACGTTAGCTCACTTCATCGTAGATTTCACGGTGATATTTGTACAGTACAATATCTACACAGTGTTTAAGACCAGCCAGTGTCAAAATTCCACAGAAAAAAGCGACACGTTTCACCCTTCACAGACTGGGTTGCATTTTGTACCTTGTGTTTAAGAGGGACCTCTTGTGGGCCTTTCTCCATATAAACGCATTCCGCTGTTTTCTTCTAATGAGGAATGATTTTTTTTTACAAAACATCTAGGTCTAAAGCGTACGTGCCCCTATCGTTTCTTTTTACCAAAATGTAATCACTAAAAGAATTTATGACAATCCAAAATCCCCAAAAATAGCCCGTTTTTACCGCCATGTTCAGGCGACTATCAGACAAGTATGATAAGTTTTTAACAAAAAAGAAAATAATAGAAGCATAGATATACTTTTCCTTTAAATTTTAAAAAGTTAAGTAAGTTTTTTTTTTTTTTTATTAAGAGAACAGCGGAATACAAAACGTCTTTTGGTCGAGGTTAATCAGCCTCTGTCGGAGAGGTGTGTCACCTACGTGGGACGTGATGGCGGTAACCAGCACCCCATGTCGTGCGGTGTTCCGCAGGGATCGGTCGTCGGACCGCTCCTGTGGAACATCGGCTACGACTGGGTGCTGAGGGGTGAGCTCCAGCCGGGCGTGCAGCTGACGTGTTACGCTGACGACACGCTAGTCACGGCCCGGGGGAGCTCGCACAGGGAAGCAGCGTTGCTGGCGACGGCGGCGGTCTCACAAGTTGTGAGCCGCATTCGACGCCTCGGCCTGGAGGTGGCCCTCAACAAGTCGGAGGCCATGGTGTTCCTACCATGAAGTACCTAGGATTGGTGCTCGACAGCCGGTGGGACTTTGGCCCCCACTTCCGGCGGCTTGCGCCCAAGTTGTTGGGCGCGGCCGGGGCGCTCTCAACGCTGCTTCCCAATCTGGGGGGCCCGAGCGCCGCCTGTAGGCGGCTCTACGTGGGGATCGTGCGATCGATGGCCCTGTATGGGGCACCGATCTGGGCGGCTGACCTGACGGCCGGGAGCATCTCTGTCTTGCGTAAGCCACAGAGAGCTATGGCCGTCAGAGTCATTAGGGGATATCGCACGATCTCTTACGAGGCGGCTTGTGCACTGGCCGGATTCCCGCCCTGGGACCTGGAGGCAAAGCTACTCGCGTCACTGTTTAGGTGGCGCGAGGAAATGCGGGCGCGGGGCGAACGACCGATGCAGCAACAACTGGAGCTGCGTTGGTCACAGCTCCGCGAGGTCCTGGTGGCGGACTGGCGGGACAGGCTCTCACGCCCTACCGCCGGCCTCAACACCATCGAGGCGATCCGACCAGTGCTCAGCGAGTGGCTCGGTAGAAGGCACGGCTCCCTGACTTTTCGGGCGACACAGGTTCTCTCGGGGCATGGTTGCTTCGGGAAGTTCCTGTGTCGCATAACCAGGGAGCCAGAAGCTCGGTGTCACCACTGCGTCGACTGTCGGGAGGACACGGCACGGCATACGCTGGCAGAATGTGCCGCATGGCTGGAGCCGCGCCGTGCCCTCATCTCTGAAGTAGGCAGTGACCTGTCGCTGCCGGCCGTAGTGAACGCCATGGTCGGCAGTGAACAGGCCTGGGACGCGGTGGTATCCTTCTGCGAGGAAGTTATTTCGCAGAAAGAGGCTGCGGAGCGGGAGCGGGAGATCACCTCCCTCAACCCGGCCCGCAGCAGGCGCACCGGGCGTCGGAGGAGGGCAGACAATGCCCTTTCCAGCCCCCCTAAATGGGTCCAGGGGCGACGGACGCGGGGCTAGTCCGTCGCCCCCCACAACAACATCTGGACCCGAGGCGGCGGCGCGTAGTGTTCCACGCGCGCCCCTCCAAGACGGTACGAGGGGAGTGTCGTACACCTCACTCCCACTCGGCCGAGACGAGGCCCGCTGCGGCGGGCCGGCACCACGGGGGTTGCGGAAGTATTTTTGGTTCCAGCGACCCCCGGCGCAGGTGTGAGAGGGAACACCCGGGGTGGTTTTTAGTCAGTAAGAGTCTGACAGACCCCTCCGCCCTCCCCGGGGCGGGGGACATCCATGAGGATTTTCCCCCCGGATCAAAAAAAAAAAAAAAAAAGGTAAAATCAGCCTGAGCTACGGGGCTACGTCGCAGCGCGCGCGCGATACCTATTTTTCTAATTCCTCGAGACTAGAGTCCCCTTTTAGCTTTGTGAAAGGGCGGTGTTGCATACCACATCCAACCCTGGATCAAGTGGAGTTAAAACTAAATGTTCCTGCAAATTTAACTGGTCAGCGGGTCCGAAATGGTTACCACTGCCCGGAACATAAAGGGCTAAGGAAGGAACATGGAGGGGTTTTAGTCAGTAAGACTCTGACACTCCCGGTCCACCCAGAGCTGGGGTCATTATAGAATGATGATGATTGATATTACACCCTCAAAAAAAAAAAACTTGTTACCTATAATTTTTCGAAAACAAAACTAGCAACACGCACTGGATCCGTCTGATGAATTATGGGCCACTCCCTCTCCCAGAGAGGAACCCTGTGTCCCTGGCCAGTGCGTGTTAGTAGTTTCAATTTTGGTTCGAGGAACCTTTTTTTTTGAGGGTGGGAAATCATCCAATGACTCCTCCCGCTCTGGGTGGAGCGGAAGGTAGTGTCAGACTCTTACTGACTAAAACCCATCCATGTTCCTTCCGTTACCCTATATGTTCCGGGGTAGCGGTAACCCTTTCGGACAATCCCGCTTACCCGGCAGGCTCGGCCCTAACGGGCTCCCTCATATCGGCCAGGAACCTTAAAGGCTGATTATTCGAGAGCTAGAAAACGCTACATCAAACTATGTAGAGAAGTATCACATATTTATACGCTTTCCTGCAATACTTAGCAACAACCCGCTCAGAGATGCAGGTCAGGGTAGTGTCAAATTCATAAGATTCATCTTCGCAGCTATGCAGGCAGATGGAACTGTAAGCAGCCTTCCGGGACCTATCAAACATTCACCGATCCAACTGACCTCGGGCCGACACAGCTCTAGGCAGGTTTTAACCAATTCTTCATACTTAAAATATTCTGTTGCTAGTAGGCTAGCTTCTTCCCGCAGCTTGTCTGGCGTTCATTTAGAATTTGACAATCAATTTGGGTTGTACTCCGCTTGTTTTTTATCCGTTGCCATCATGGGCTCAGAACGGAACATACACGTGGCGCCATCTATTATCATACTAACGTTATTGTTGTTTTCCTCGAGAACAGTATTTTATTTTTCGGGATGAAAGGCACCCTATGTCCGTTTCTGTACACCTGACAACGTAAATGCAAAATTTCTGGATGATGCGTTCAGTGGTTTTGGCGTGAAAATGTAAGAAACGAACTGACAAACTTACTTTCGACATTTGCAATAGGTACTATTTAATTTGATTCGAAAATTGAAATTTGAAATAAATGCTTTGGGATTGAGTTTCGAATTTCAAGTTCCGAGCGCGTTCACTTCAATATCAAAAAGACCACAACACAAGTTACTCTTTGTGGCGATTCGAACACGTTTGAACAGAGCTCAAATATTTTCGGCGATAGTGATGTGTAATTCGCCAGCGAATTCGAAGCCGAAGCGTGCTGCGGTCGGATTGTTGAGAACTGTCTTTGAGTTTAATGTATTGATACAGTGAAAGGCGGAATTCCTATTCAGTCTAAGTTGGACCGGTTTTAGATTATTAAGGGTTCTGGTTAATTCAATTTAGTATTTGGTTGATCTTGTGGCTAAGTGATCCATCAGGTTAAGCTACGCTTGCCGTGGATGGTCGGTGGATGGGTGACCATCTTTACATATCGAGACTCCTACATATCTCGGAAGGCACGATGGAGCGACTTCCTATCTGACCTCCACAACCCAGTAACTGGGCAATACGATACCCCTTGGTAAGACTGGCTGTTACTCGTAGATTTTCGGGCTTCTGACGACCCGTAACGACTGTCAAAGATGTACAAATGACAGCTGGGAGCACCGGCTTACCGTGCTTTCCGAGGCACGGAGGAGTCTCGGTAGCTTAACCTGATGGATCGACCTGTAGCGACTGTTAGTACTTAGCCACGAGCTCCTCCTTTTTTGTATTATGGCGTAAAAATTGTCTGTGTGCACCTCATACCGGATGCACTAAAGTATCTGCTTGAGCTCAAACCCACATCCTTAGGCCGGGACTCCACCAAAGCGGAGACGAGACGAGCGGAGAGGAGATGTTTTTTAAACAACCAATAGTATTGTGTTATCGACACATCTCTCCGCTCGGCTTCAGTGGAGATCGCTGTCGCTGTCGCTGATTTGTATGGCGCGATGGAAGCGGAGATATGCGAAGACGACGCGCAGTGGAGACGAGAGATGTGAGCGGCGTGCAATGAGTGCGCGTACTGAGCACTCGACGCTTCGCACCCGAGCTGACAAACATTTCTTCTCGCACAGCACACCGCACACATCTCTGCTTTGGTGGAGTCCCGGCCTAAGACTGCGTTTCCATAGAAGCTGAGCTGCGCGGACCTGAGCAGACACTTATAAAAATTGACCAATCACATTGCTCAAAATACACATCTCATCTCCGCTCCGATTCAGTGGAAATAGTGTTAGCGGAGTTGAGAAGATTTACACTAAAATGCATGGTGCGCGGAGATAAGCGGGGCACAGCGGTGTCGACCATAGCGGAGCTGTGCCGGGTATAGCGGGGCTGTGAAGTTTTTTTTTATTTATTGAGACCTAGTGCATACAATTTAGCACCTTGGGTCACCCGCGCGGTGGCGGGTAATCCACCCACGAAAGCATTCCCAAGGAGGGTTGGTGTCAGGCAGGCGGCCGACTGTAAAACTATGCCAAAACGTATTGCAACATGGATAGTATGATTGGAATGCGCGATAGGACTAGGGCGTACCCCACAGGCGACGCGCAGGGGCAGCACCCGGCTCCTGCGGGAAATGGACAAGGGTTGTCGCACCAGAACGGGCGGGTGCGACGTAAGACGCAAGCTCGGAGTGTGAGAGAAGTAAGATTGAGGTGCGCGAGCTGGAATGTAGGTACGATGACTGGAAGAGGAAGAGAATTAGCAGATGTTTTAAAAAGGCGACGACTGAATATTGCGTGTCTGCAAGAGACAAAATGGAAGGGTGCAAAGGCTAGAGAGATAGGGGAAGGATATAAGTTTTATTACTGTGGATCTGATGGCAAGCGAAATGGTGTGGGTATAGTTTTGGATAGTGAGTTGAAAGAATGTGTGGTAGATGTAAAGAGAGTGAGTGATAGAGTAATAGCTTTTAAAGTTATTGTGAAGAGTTTTGTGCTGAATATAGTTAGTGTGTATGCACCCCAGTCAGGATGTGAGGATAGTGTAAAAGAGAAATTTTGGGAGGACTTCGATCGTGTGATGATGGATGTACCAGAGAGTGAAGAGGTGTATGTGGGGGGTGATTTTAACGGGCATGTAGGAAGACAGAAGGATGGGTATGAGAGAGTGCATGGCGGTTGGGGATACGGCGACCGTAATACTGATGGCGAAACACTGCTGCAAGCTGCTTCTGCCTTCGACCTGGCAATAACAAATACGTGGTTTCAAAAGGAAAATGAACACCTTATTACCTATAAAAGTGGCCGCCACGCGACACAAATTGACTACTTGCTGGTTAGACGGAACAGCCTAAAATGTGTCAAAAACTGTAAAGTGCTGCCAGGCGAAGACTTAGTCTCACAACACAGACTAATAATTATGGAGCTTAAAGTCAGTGTCTCGTCCAGTAGGAACAAAGAACGGCCCCCACCCAAAACCAGATGGCGTATGATAGAACAAGAGGAATGTGCAAGTATGTTTAAGAGTCAAGTAGTAGATAAAATGATTGAAATGAAGGATATGGAAGGGAAAACTGTGAACGAATGTTGGAAAGAGATGGCGGATTGTATAAGGAGAGTAGCAAAAGATGTGTTTGGAGAATCGGAAGGGAAAGGTGTGATAGAAAAGGATACATGGTGGTGGAATGAAGACGTGCAAATGATGCTAAAAGGGAAGAAAGTTGCGTTTAAAGAATGGCAGGGTGTAGAAATCGGGAATAATGATTTGAAAGATGATAAGAAGCGAATTTATAAAGAATGGAAGAGAAAGGCAAGAAAGGCGGTAGCAGTTTCCAGGCCTAAGGCGCAGGAGGAGTTGTATAACTCACTGGACAGCCCAAGAGGCCAGAAGGAGCTATACCGGATTACAAAAGCAAGAGAAAGAAGAACGAGAGACATAGTTCAGATTAAGTGTATGAAAGACGATGCTGGTAAGGTTCTGTCCAAAGATGACGAAATAAAAGAACGATGGAAGTTGTATTTTGAAAAGCTAATGAACGAAGAGAATGAATGGAATGGTGTGCTCAATGAGGTACAAGCAAATATGGGTTTGGTAAGGGAAATTAGCATGGACGAAGTAAGAAAGGCAGTTCAAAGTATGAAGAATGGAAAGGCCTTGGGCCCAGATGATATACCAGTAGAAGTATGGAAATGTTTAAAAGAAGATGGATGTATGTGGCTGACTTTATTCTTCAATA
Organism: Hyppa rectilinea; assembly: GCA_951799385.1. NCBI lineage: Eukaryota > Metazoa > Arthropoda > Insecta > Lepidoptera > Noctuidae > Hyppa > Hyppa rectilinea. Next base: position 14,451,655 of record OX637316.1, read on the forward strand.
AGTTGTTGCAAGAAGGAGTGATCCCACAAGAATGGTGCAATAGTTCGCTAGTGCCCATCTTCAAGAATAAAGGTGATGAACAGGACTGCAACAATTATCGAGGGATAAAGCTCATGTCCCATAGTATGAAGGTATGGGAGAAAATAATCGAGAAAAGATTGCGAGAGGAGAGTGAGATTACCCCAAACCAGTTTGGCTTTATGCCAGGTCGAGGAACAGTGGACGCCACTTTTGCACTCCGCCAATTGTGCGAGAAGTACAGACGTGCACACAAAAACTTGCACATGGTGTTCATTGATCTAGAGAAAGCGTATGATAGGGTACCTCGGGATGTCGTGTGGTGGGCCTTGAAAGAGAAAGGTTTGCCCGGGAAGTATGTAGAGTTAATTCGTGCTATGTACAGCCAATCCCATACCTACGTTCGGTCGGCTGCTGGCAACACCGACAAGTTCAATGTGGCGGTAGGCTTGCATCAGGGGTCGGCTTTAAGCCCTTACCTCTTCCTTTTGATTATGGATGCTCTAACGGCGGACATACAGGAAGAGGCACCATGGTGCATGCTATTTGCCGATGACATCGTTCTTGTCGGTGAAGATGGACCTGAGGTCCAGAGCAGACTGGAGAAATGGCAACGGAAACTGGAGATTGTTGGCTTGAAAATCAGCAGAACCAAAACTGAGTACATGTTCTGCGATTTCGGCGGTCTCTCCAGTTCTGGAGTCATAGCGCTTGATGGCGCGCTTCTCCCAGTTTGCTCCGACTTTCGGTATCTCGGTTCACTTGTACAAAGCGATGGCGAAATAGATCGGACTGTTAAGCATAGAATTAACACTGGGTGGATGAAATGGCGGCAGGTTACGGGAACAATTTGTGACTCCCGCATTCCCCTTAAACTTAAGGGGAAGATTTATAAAAGCATGATTAGACCTGCCGTCTTGTATGGATCAGAGTGTTGGGCCACAAAAGGAATGAATGAAAGACAATTGCATGCAGCTGAGATGAGAATGCTAAGAGGGATGTGTGGTGTTACGCGAATGGATAGAATACGTAATGAGTATATAAGAGGAAGTCTGAAAGTGACACCGGTGACCGAAAAGTTGTGTGGAAATCGGTTGTCATGGTATGGGCATGTTATGCGGAGGAATGAGGAAAATGTTGTCAGGAAAGTTGTGAGTATGAATGTGGATGGCTATACAAGTAGAGGGCGACCAAAGAAACGATGGATGGATTGTGTCAAAGATGATATGGCTAGAAAGGGAGTGACTATAGAGATGACGACTAATAGAGAAGTATGGAAGAAGAAGACATGTTGCGCCGACCCCAAATAAATTGGGATAAGGGCAGGAGAATGATGATTATCATTTATACAAATTATCACAGCATTACATATTAAATAGCAACCAAAAGCCACTAAGGTTTAAACTTGTGCTCAGGACCGAGAGGGGTAACGCGGCGTCAGGCGTGGGAGTTTGTTTGTTGCAGTTTGACCTGTACAGACACCGTACTGACTGAAAACAAAATGTATTCACACCCCGTTCAGCTCATCTCCACTTCACAGCACCGCTCTGCTAGTCCCAGCTCTGGTCCGCTCCTGTCGGCTCAGTTCCGTTACGCTTGTGTACGCTCCGTTCGGCTCCACTTCACCCAGCAACACAGCTCAGCCCTGCACCGCTCATCTCTGCGTACCTTTAGTGGAAACACCTACCTATTTACACGGCTCTGCTCCGCTGAACTCCGCGCAGCTCCGCTTCTGTGGAAACGCACCCTTAAACTCGTAAATCGCGGGCCATTATTGCTCTAACTAACTAATGAACTATAAATTATATTGATCTAACTCTAACACTCCAAAACAAACATAAATAAAGACCTATCGCCAACGTCATCACGTGTGATATATTAGCAGCCCGGGATCACCGAAAACTATACATGGATTCACTGTCTCAAATGATAGGACGATCGGCTTATCAAGCAAATATGTAGATACAATTCCGTTCGAAAGCTACTTAAAGTATACGAATAAACCTTCCTCTTGAATCACTCAATTGGTTATAATATGATATTGCAAACAAATAAAATAAAACATTCTGTAAGTACGTTGCCATGTATGCCATATCTAGTAGTACATCTACTTTTACTTTAGATCCGTGTTTACCCGGTTGGTGATTAGTTTATATTTTTATTTTTTTATAACTACCTTCCTATTTTAATTTTTACCTATTGTACGCTCATAACATTTTATGTAAATTTAGTTTCTCAGTAAGTTAATTATTGTAACTTCTTAATTAGGAATAATAAAGTTCTTAAACCACATATTGATGAAAACCGCATCCGTTGCGTAGGTTAAAAGATCTAAGCGTATAGAGAGGACGACGGGGCGCGACTTTGTTTTTAATTATGTACAGATAGTGGTTCTAAAAGTAAGTAAAGTATTAAGTGAGTTATTGGGTAAGGAACTGTCTGAAGGTGGGAACTCAAAGTTTAGGTCACGAAAACGCCGGTCTGTTACTGAGAAATTCCAGATTGCCTGACTCGGGAACCGTACCTCATGCTCAACCGTAGCGCTTGCAACCACTAAACCAACAAGACAGTCTGCAATACTAAGACAATATGCAGATAAACAACATTGTGATATACGACATAGCTCCGATATTATACAGGTTGTAAACGAAAGGGTATATACATGCAAAAAAAAACAACACAAAAAAAATCAGCTGTTCTATTCTTTTTTTGGTCACGTCACTCGTCGAAATATAGGAAACAGCTGATTTTTTTTTACGATTTCGTTGTTGGTCCCATAGTAAAAGTTGTTCAGTTTGGTGGTCTGTAGCACAGCCTTTTGTATGTATATACCCTTTCGGTTACATCTTGTATAATATAGTAACGACGACGTGTGGACGCCAGCACATCAAGCTATCCCTAAGTGTCAAATTTTCTCAATTAGAAAAGAACCTTATGTCTTTGCAATGAAGTTGAAATACTATCAAAGAAATTTGACAGATTGTGGTAACTTCATGTGCTGGCCTCTGTACATAAACATGCATCCATAACTTTGGGGTTTGAATGTAGCTCGTAAAAGTGTTATCAGCGACCCTTTCCTGGAAGGCGAGACCATCAGGGCTTTATCTCGTGCCAGGTTAGAATGGACCGGGGTTTTTGAAGTGATCACTTCTTTAGGCGCACTTTGCGCTCTTTCTGAATCGTGTATAATCGGCTCTGAATCGGGTATACTCGGCTCCAGATGGTCGGTGATGCTAAATCGTGTATGCTCGGCTCAGAATCGCTTAAACTTGGCTCCAGTTGGGTAGTAACTATGACACTGAATCGCATATACTTAGTGCTGGTTTGCGTATAGTCGGCGCTGGATCGCACATACTCAGCGCTGGATCCCGTATAGTCGGCGCTGGATCGCGTATACTCGGCGCTGGATCGTATATACTCAGCGCTGGATCTCGTATAGTCGGCACTGGATCGCACATACTCAGCGCTGGATCTCGTATTGTCGGCACTGGATCGTATATACTCAGCGCTGGATCGCACATACTCAGCGCTGGATCTCGTACAGTCGGCACTGGATCGCACATACTCAGCGCTGGATCGCGTATACTCGTCGCTGGATCGTATATACTCAGCGCTGGATCGCACATACTCAGCGTTGAATGACATATACTCAGCGCTAGGTCGCGTATACTCGGCGCTGGATCGTATATACTCAGCGCTGGATCGCACATACTCAGCGTTGAATGACATATACTCAGCACTAGGTCGCGTATATTTGGCGCTGGATCGCATATACTCAGCGCTGGATCGCGTATACTCAGCACTGGATCGCACATACTCAGCGTTGAATGACATATACTCAGCGCTAGGTCGCGTATATTTGGCGCTGGATCGCATATACTCAGCGCTGGATCGCGTATACTCAGCGCTGGATTGCACATACTCAGCGTTGAATGACATATACTCAGCGCTAGGTCGCGTATATTTGGTGCTGGATCGCATATACTCAACGCTGGATCGCGTATACTCAGCGCTGGATCGCACATACTCAGCGTTGAATGACATATACTCGGCTCAAGCCTATCTATCGTATCAGATACCCTCTGTTGTATGGTTTTGCAGAATACATTCAGGTTAGAGGTGATTGTCGTCTTCATTTTCTTTTTTATTGTCAAGCTTATTCCAATGACGTTGTCAAGCCGTCTTTAGACGCTTCCTTCGCTGTGATACGCTGCTTTAGATAGATTTAATATTACTTTGATAGTACATAATAAAAACGACTTGTTGCAGAGGGTTTCGATATGTAATTGACTATTTGAATCGGTCATGAATAAAATATGAAATCCGATGGAAAAAAGACAGCTCGTCATAAAAACCTCCATCACCGTACAGAAATTAAATATAATGCGAAGATTTAATTGTTGAACTGCAACTAATGCTAATAAGTATTCCATTTGATTTTAAAAATCTGTGACGTCACATTGTTATATTTCATACAAATCACGTACAAATTCTGCGTTTTGACAGTTGATAAAAAGTAACGTTATTGACTATCCTTTCAAATACCCAATTGATGGTCCCCTATCCACGAACCTACCGTGGCAAGCGTAACATAACCTCCTATCTACACGTGCGGCCATTATTACTTACCTACGAGCTAACTTACCTACAAATGCTCATCACTTAGAAAATAAATTCTTAAGTAGGTCACAAACAAACAAGTAATTGAAGCTGTCTTCATTTATCTTAGAAGCCTTGCCAACTAATCAGTCTAGGTTGGAGTTCTCTATAACTCATTCAAACAGTTCAAATAACATCCAATCTGATAACTAACGTAATTATTTATTTATACACATAATTATTTAAATAACTTACTTAGACTTAAAATATGAGTAACTACCTGCTCCCGTGGTGCCCCCGTGGTTTCACCCGCTGTTCGGCTCCTATTGGTCGTAGCGTTATGTTACATAGCCTATAAACTAAATAAACGATAAATTAAAAAAATATTTTTGTGTTGGGTAGTCCATTTATCGAGAAAGGCCTCGATGAATGGACTACCCAACACAAAAATATTTTTTTAATTTAGACCAGTAGTTCCAGATATTAGCGCGTTCAAACAAACAAACTCTTCAGCTTTAGAATATTAGTATAGATAACTACGTACAAGTATATAAAACGGGACGGGAAATAATTAAAAGGCATCAAAAAATTCATCCACATCACTGTTAACAGGAAAAGTTCCCAAAAGGCTGTCAGGATTGCTGCGTTGTATGGCGATACTGATTCTGTGACCAAAAAATAAGCCAGCCCTGTGGTCACGTGAAGAGTCGACCGCTTGGCGATGTTTCGACAAACATAGTGGGCACTCGGACCCCTTGGCCCTAGTGTTTCAACCCTAAACGGCTATAATAAACTGAATTTCATGTTATTTCTTCTACGTTTCTCTCTTGCGAGAGCAGTCGTGATCACCATAAGCTGGACCTGGTCCAATCGTAGCTATAGTCGTTGCACGCTTCACAATCTCTCTCCATCTGGATCTGTTAGGTGATAGTCTGGCGCATTCATTAATAGGGCCTTTTTTAAGGATCATGGGAAATTATCAAATTACCCCTCCCGCTCTGGGTGGAGCGGAAGGGAGTGTAAGGCTCTTTCTGATTAAAACCCCTCCATTTTCCTTCATTAGCCCTTTGTGTTCCGGGGCAGCGATAAGCCGTTGGTCCCGGCTGTCATTTGTGCATCTTTGACAGTCGTTACGGGTCGTCAAAAGCCCAAAAAATCTGACAGCCAGTCTTACCAAGGGGTATCGTTTTGCCCAGTTGGAGGTTAGATAGGCAGTCGCTTCATGTAAAATTCTGGTATTCAGCTGCATCTGGTTAGACTGGTAGCCGACCCAAACATAGTTGGGAAAAGGCTAGGCAGATGATGATATTATACTGAGGCTGATTATGATTATGCATGCGTATGATTGGTCATACTTTATAAGCGTGCAATAATCTATAACCTTGTTCAATATTTCCTTCTCATCGGAAGCGCAAATATAACATTTCCCTCACTTCTCGATCGCCATAAAATTTTATGACCAATAGGAATAAGTTTCTATCATAATATTCGATTGTTGTAGGTCCCTTTTTATTACTGTTCGAGGCTTGTTGGAAGGGGCTATAGGGTGTATACTTCCATCTCTTTTCCACTGGAAGTAATATTAAAATAATACCGCAATAAGAGGTGGTCGTAACCCCCTTGCGAGGCAAATATCGCTGATTTGACACCAAATTGATGAACAAAAATTGATCAGCAAGCAGCAATTATGCCAGGAATTAATACTGACATACCTAAAAGGGATGATGACTAAAATTTATTATTCAGTCCGTCAGCTGGATTATCAAAAAGTATTGGACATGTACTTTTTCTTTTTTCACATACTTAAACAAAAAAAAAATGTGGCATAAACTAAATGTGGCATGACGTCACTTCTTTATCTATAGATTTTATACTGAATTGTGATGTAGCGCGCCCCCACACGCCCCAACTTTAATGCGTTTTATTTTAGTATATTTTTATTAAAATGATAAAGTTATGACGATTACGCGTCTGATAGTTTTTTATTATCTGACTGACTGCCTAAATATATTTTTTCACCATGTCAACATCCCTATTTTTAGCATTGTGAATGTACGCTATATGTATAATGTGTATTACGGAACAGTGGCGTGACCTTATTCTGGTACATATTTATTTATTTTATTTATTTATTAACAAAGTACTGCCACATCACATACATTCAACATTCAATTATTAAAACATATACAATTTTTCGGTCTGATGCACGTGACAATAACGGCGTACATAACATTGATTATTCATCGGCTCGGAGATAGAAAAATTAAATGAACAAACATACAATACAATTGTTAAAAATTTAAATTTTGACACTGAGTGCAATAATAAATGTCAGATGTAATACAATAAATAACTCATATAATTACATAAAGTAATAAAACTGTCAATTATAAAAGTGTCAAACTATTAGTAGGAACATAATAATTATACAATATACCACTAATAGACAGTAATCAATTAAATAATAGCAAAATAGTAATCAAATAATAACAATATAGTAATCAATTAAGTAATAACAAGATCATAATCAATTAAATAATAACACGATAATAATTTAAAATGAAGTGTACATATGTATATAGTAGTTTAAAGAGACACTTCTATCAGTAGCTATGAAGTACTGTAGTACCTAGGGTGAAACCTAATGCAAAACCAAGCTGATCGGTTAGAAAATAAGTGACAGCATTAAACCTTTCAAAATGATAGAATATTTTGATAGGTTTTTATAAAACAAACGAATAAGAGTCTATCAGTAGCCGTGCTGCTGGACAAGTGTATTCTTGAAAAGTAATATAATTCAATAGCTGCTGCCCCGTGTGTTTCTATTTGTAGGATTGAAATCCCTACACCACAACACACTCCACGAGCTCTACCTCTGAGAGCTCCCTAACTGAAGGGATATTTTTTTTTTAAGGCTGGGAATTCATCCAATGACTGCTCCCGCTCTGGGTGGAGCGGAAGGGAGTGTCAGATTCTTACTGACTAAAACCCATCCATGCTCCTTCCGTAGCCCTTTACGTTCCGGGGTAGCGGTAACCCTTTCGGACAATTCCGCCTACCCGGCAGGCCCGGCCCTTCATATGCTGACATCTCTTTGAGGCGCGCCTATTAAACTTATCTCTTAATTTAATAGGCTGAAGGCCTAAGGAAAAATGCCACCGTCTGGAGACTTTATTCAGATGCCCAGTCGTCTCTGTGCATGTTTATATGATCCGCTTAAAACCGTTTCAGCTTGGGCAGCATTTTAGCTCACGTCAAGGACCCTCGTTTTGGTGCGATATACTACGATCCCACACTAATATTATCAAGGCGAAGGTTTGTGAGTGTGTGTGTGTGTGTGTTTGTATGTTTGCGCCTTCTTCACGCTAAAACGACTGAACGGATCTGAATGAAATTTGGCACAGATGTATATTTATGGCCTGGTTTAACACATAGGATGGTTAGTATCCCGGTAGTTTTAGTCCCGCGGGCAAAGCTCTTGGTACAAGTTAGCGGGATGCATGTAAATAAAAAACAAACTTGTCTATGATCATATTTATTTACTACTCATGTTCAGTGCACACTTTTAAACAAACAATCATAAAATATAGTAGCTGAAACGGAGTTATTATGATAGAACGAAATTAATTGAGCAATTAAAACTTCTACTCTCTCATGATACATGATATTGACTGCCAAGTTTTGTTGCATAAGGCCCCGTTCACATGTATAGACCCCAGCACATCAACCTATCCCTAACTGTCAAACTTTCCCAATTGAAAATTAACCTTATGCTTTTGTAATAAAGTTGAAAAACTATCAAAGAAATTTGACAGATGGGGGTAGACGCGCTGGCTTCGTACCACAACCAGACCACATTGCGGCAACAAAAGTGGGCAAGCAGTGGTTACGTGTGTAACTATATAGTGTCGCTGCAATTTCTCGCTGTTGCATTGTCTAGTAGGTAAATGCGATGTGGTTACGTTATGGCTAGTGTTTGAAGACAGGTGTTTGCGATGTGGTCAGCAGTTGCGCAGAGTTTTGCAAGTGGTTGTGTAGACGTTGCAACGTGGTCATTATGTGGTCGGTATCGCCTACACCGCCGCCTTTAATTTATTCGTCGGGTGGTCGGGTGCTAATTTTACCGCCCGACCACATGAATCTTTGGGGGTGTTGTTGTGTTGTGGTTGTGTACATGTAACCGGGCCCTTAGTTGACTTTTTGACAGTTGCAATAATGTCATAACTCTGAGTGCATACAATATTTACCTACGTCAAGTTATTTAGCCTTTTCCTTGACTGTACTAAGTTTTTTTATTCAAGCTCAGAGTTATAACGTATTTCGATGGTATCGGTCATGTATGCGTATTATTATTCTAGAAACTTACTGAACTGTCAAAGTGCGCCGGAGTGGAAACACCGCAGTAACACCGCCATACCGCAGTTTGAAAAGCGAATAATTAATTGATACAATTCTATAACCACACTGTTTCAGACACCAGTAATTAAATCTAAACAACCACAAAATAACAATAATTGAATCGCTTCAATGAAAACTAGCATCGCATTGCATTTTATAGAAGACTTATTTTTATTTTTTTTTATTTGTGAAATTATAATTATTATACAAGGTGTATTACTGGTTTTCAGCGGCATTAAGTTAGACGGGTACTTAATTATATTATTATTATTATTATTCCAACAGCGTTGGGTAAAGGCTAGACGATGATTTGAAAACGATGTAGGTATTGAAGTGTTTTTTTTTTATATTCGCTAAATAAATTATTTATTAACTAATAAAGTTGGTAAAATATTATCATTAAAATCTTGCAAATAATTTACAAAGATATTTGTATGGTAAGGTTGCCCGATGACGTAATATATTGTCAAGCCTCTTGTTTTATGTAATAATGATTTTATGTATAAAAGAATATAGGATTAAGTAGTTTTTGATTTTTTCCTTTTAAAGATTTTTTTTTATTTTGTGCACCTTGTATCTTCTTTTTTGTGTGATTAGTGACTAACCTGGTGTCAGAGTTTTAATGCTGCATGGGCCTCTGACTTAGCATCACATGCTGTTAAGAAATATCTCTCGCACCTTGTATAATAATAATAAATTAATTGCCTTAAATAACAAAACATTACCAAACTTGAACATAATTATAATTCGATAATGATGAAGTTTTTTTTTTGAATATAAATCAGCGAATGTTACAAGATATCATTCACCTAAGATAATTATTTCATGTCAGAATTTGGATTATCAAAATTAAAGTAATTAAAAAAATAACTGTGTTATTTAGAAATAGAAAGAGCTCATCGTCGTAATAGCGAAAATATAATGAATCCCACACATTTGGGTCGAACGTAATAATATGAATAGAAGTTTTGTATAGAATAGTTTTTTCAAGGTGTTCAATTTGATGATACAGATTATCATCAACTTATTACAGATTACAGATTATCTTTCTGAAACATGCTGTATAAAATATAAAGGAACAATTCCAGTAACTAAACTGAACGCGATCAGCACATGTAAACTGCATTCAAGAGCTGTCACTGTCATTATTTCTTAGGGAATATTAAGGCTGACAGCTGTTGAACGCAGTTTAGACATGCTAATCGCGTAAGGTTTCAGTGGCCCTTATACAAAAAGAATTCCTAATTCAAACATGAAATAGAATACTTTCATGAAATACCTAGATCACAAATTAAAAATGTGGATTTTTCTAACTACCTAAGATATCACAAAACACAGACGAGATTTTCAAGCGATTAAACATCATAATTATTTACATTAATTTATAATACTTCATTGTTATTTAATATTTACTTAGGATTTAAGCTTAAGTACATTAAGTTAAGACTTAATTTTACAATTATTTGACACTCATTTAAAATATTAATTTTACACAATATTATATTATTTTTAAATATTTGAAAATGACATTTCTATGTCTGCGTCCATTTTGTATTTAGTAACTTGTAGAGTTTCCTCGAAGAATAGTGATGTTGATTCGCAATTTGAAATTGCACAAGTTTATGCAGTGTTTTATAACAAAACGTAATCTATCTTTGGCCCAATCTTAAAACTTTGAGCTAGTTTTTGTATTTCGAACATTATTCCTTATTCATAGTTAAGTTCTCAATACAAAATTGACATCTTAGTATCGGATTAATTGGTCAGCTTTGAATAAAGAATTTGTTCGAGCACAGATAAATTCTTATTTCAAAAACTGTATCAATGGTTTAAAACCATGTCAAAAGAACAACCTTATTTCATAATAAGACCGTAATAGTTAATAACAAATAGGTAAAAAAAGTAAGACACAATATGACCGATAAATCATGGCTGGTGAGAACATTTTCGGTTTTTTTTTTTAAACCAAATGGTGACATTCAGGCGTTTGGAGTTCTTTGGTTCAAACTGGCCATTTTCTTCTTTTTAACTTGTCAATGGAAATCTAAAAAAATTGAATACGAGTATGGTACCCTTAGAAGCGCCCATCAGTATTTGTAACGTGCAGACAGCACGTGACGTTGTCACGTTCACACCGGACATTATTCTCAGCCGTATTGTACTTTTGGGAGATTCAAGTGGCGTCAAAATTCGTTACGAGTTTTTGCGCCATTTTCAAATATTTCGTTCGAAACTTAATTTTTATCGTTACAATCAAAACTGCACGTGGACGTTGCCTTTATCGTTCGTTTTTTAACTTACAATCGTTACCCCGCGTCCGTCTGTTGAAACCGATCGTCCTGCGAATACGCGTTTGTCGCGTTCTTACGGTAAATGCGCCAGAGTAGCGCGCGAATTTTAATTTTTCTTACGTTTGTTACAATTTGCAGGTGAGTATTAAGTTTTATGTTGATCTATTTATCATCTGCGTCTGTAACAAGCACGTATGTATATATGAAACTATAGCTATAATAATTAAAATTATCAATACTATCCTCTAAGTTCAAATTATGGTTCAATTTTCATGAAATATTAGAAGTAATATTTTATTAAATGATGACTTTCGAAAGCAATTCTAACTAAGAGTTTATAATTAATAATTCTAATGATTATAATCCTGTTAATATTTGTTTGTTACGGCCGCAAATAATATTTTTTACATACAACCGCACACTGATTGACTGATATTTAAAAAAACATGAAGTTCGAATTTCGCGGGCTACCGTGGCGCTACCCCCTTACGTCACTTTTTCCAATCCGGTTCACCGAACATAATAATAGTAATGATAATATTATTATGCAAGCAACGATCTTATATTCGCGGAACGATCGCTTTCTATTGGGACACGGCCATAAACGCGTAATAAATTACTTTAAAATATTTAATAATTATTTTCTACCATTTAACATTTATTTTTAAAGTTCCACTACATGACAAAAAAGTTTCATCGTATTTTTTTACAATGTCTATAAAGCAATAATTTTATGGAACTTTTAATTTAATCTTATATTACACATAAAACTTTAAATAGGTACTTACTTTTTATAATATTTCGAACTTGCTATTGGTAAAAACGTGTGCTTTTAAAATGATTTTATTGTGTGCCTGACATATTTTTTATTTTATTTAAATACGGTAATCTGACAAAAGAATTTTAAACCATGTGCACTGTGCTGTGAATCCGTTTTTCTATTATTCAACACGGTGATATTAATTATTATTCAAATTTAAATAATTATTATTATGATTATAAATCGGTTGTATTTCAAATTACAATGTACTTTATCAATTAAAATAATTATCTCAATTCTTTTTTATTCAAGTATTTGGTAATTTAAAATATACAGGATGTTTTATATCTACCTGTATCATAATTTTTTTTTAGGTATTGATCAAATTTGACTTCGGAGTTATTTAATTCCACAATTTATGTAAATGAGTGGTCATTTTTCATTCAATTTTATTTTTCTATCCGTGTTTTTGTAATCTTCTCCGTTTTGATTTATTCGAACATTTACTGGCTTTTAAGTAATTTATTTGACACTTTTAGATACTTAGGCATGAGGCTCAAATGCAGTGACAGGTGCGGAAATTTATGACAAAAATGTGTGTGTGTGTGTGTGTGTGCGAGTTACTGATCAGTTGTCTTTTATACATTCTGTGTATGTTCTTTGTATATTGAATTTATAGAACAATTTATATAAGGTGTTAAAAAATTAACTCTAAGAATTTCGTGGGAGCATTGTACTCATCGTAACGAACAACTTTTACTATGGGATGAACCCTGAAATCGCGAAAAAAATATGAGCTGTTCCATACATTTATGCACACGTAACTCAATAAAATGTATGGAACAGCTCATATTTTTTTCGCGATTTCAGGGTTCATCCCATAGTAAAAGTTGTTCGTTACGATGAGTACAATGCTCCCACGAAATTCTTAGAGTTAATTTTTTAACACCTTATATAGACAGCAATTATAATTTGAATTAAAACCGATATTAAAAGTTTAAAACGTTTTATATTCTGAAATATATATTAATTATATCTTCGTCTGCTAAAATTTGGCTTACCGCTATACATATATAGTGATATATTCTCTATATACAATACTCCCCTAAAAGGCATAGGATAATAAATACACAGTGGTCCGTTAATTATTATCTAAAAGCCCTACTTTTATGGGGTTTTTTCAAAAATAGTTACACTGATCAAAAATTGTTTAACACTCAGCCTAGGTAGCACGGGCGACTTTATAACTCGATGAATTTTTACTGTATACTGAATTTTCAACTCTATGTATTCAGTCGAGCATTCAAAAATCCAACAGAACGTATCCCAGGGAGGACAAAAAACACTGTTGGACTTTCAAGTCTGTCCTTTTTTTGAACATTTTGTAGGCAAAATAAAACGCCCGGTGTACGAGGGCTTATAAAAATGTCATAAACTTCACAAGATTAACCTTTAGAACGCCAGAGCATAAAAGCACGCGCGTGCTCTCCACGCCAAGCTACAAATTAATTTCTTCTTGTTATCATAAATTTCCCAGTGTATGGGGTGTCTTTTAATTTGTTTCGTGTTATTAAATACGTACGAGAGCTTCAATTTTTAAGATATCTGTATAAACACTTAGAAAAGTAATTATTTAATTGTTTATTTCGTGTTATAGTGTTGGCCATCGTCACATATTTGTGTCGTTGGCGTACAGGGCATGCGCTTGCTTGTCACGTACTTATATGTGACATTGGCGTTCAAAAGGTAAATAATTACATGTTTCGCAATTCAATGTATAAATAAATAGCGTAACACTTTTTTGATCAGTGAGATAGGCCCGCCTAGAATGAAATTATTTCATGGTATGAAGAACAAAACTTTGCGGGGTATTTTTTTTTATTTTGCAAATTTATTGACATCGAAGAATATGGCCTATACATATAAATAGTGCCTCGTATTTGAGGTCTCAAATTGATTTCCAGGTTGTGCAAAAGTGCTATAAGATTTTTTTATTGATATAATTCTTGAAATGGTCTTTTTGACTCAGCTTAGCTGATTATTTTTCTTGCCCTCGCAGAAAAATTACATCAATTTACGTTTATTTTCCTAATGATTTTCAGTTGCCTTTCCTTCTGTAGAACACATTTTGTCCTAAAATAATCTTTATTTATTCATATAATATAATTACATACATGAAAAACGAAACAAAACACGACTACATATAAATTACGTAAATCATAGGTAATTTCGCAGTAACCAGATATGTTGTTCTATTTTTTAAATAATCCCTTTCTGGTGTTTCAGTCCAAGTCCACCACAAATAATTGTCTATGATCACTCTACATATACACAGCATGATTATTTACTAAATTGTACATTTTATACTGGCATCAACATTCTTTTTTATTTTACTTAAAATTAAATAATTTAAATAATAATGACAGATTTTAAATAATCTGATATTTAAGTTACTTCGAACTTTAAAAAAGAAAAGCAGGTGTCAGACAGTTGTTTGACATTTACCTACATAAATAGAAATAGTTTAGCAGTGAGTAAAATTATCCAAGAAAATAAACAACTTTCTGTAAGTATATTAGCAAAGTTGCGAAAAACATCACTTACTTCGATCGACACGTGCCTACCTTTAGAGTATATATTAGTGGGCACGTGTCGATTTTTTCCAATATTCGGTGTTGTTTATTTTCCTGATTATTTTAACTCGGTGTCATTTCTTGGGACTGCACATATACAGTGTGTTAGGTTAAACGAGGGTCATACTTGCAGGTTGTTAAGTACTCATGAAAATCAACAACTTTGTCAACGGGACCAACAAAAAAAAATCAGCTGTTCCATACATTTCGACGAATTATGCGAATATATTATAAAATGTACTGAACAGCTGTTTTTTTTTTGTGATGTCAGGTATAGTTCCGTTTTCAAAGTTGTTCATTTTCATGAATATAGTAACCCCTTAAAGTATGTCCCTCGTTTAACCTAACACACTGTAAAACAAATTAAAATACTCGCCACTCGATTCGCAGGAGTCTGTTTCCATTTCATAAATACAATATCATCTTATTTATCAAAAAGAATACTTAAAGCAACGTAATTTTATACATATTTTAGTAACATAAAAAATACATAATTATGTGTCGATAAAGCAGGTACAATTAACATTTACCTTAAATTATACTAAAATTAATTCGATTTATTCATTCGACTAGATACAGACTAGGTTATCATTTGACTAGATAATTATATATAATTATGCTAGGTTGATATTGACACCCACGCCAGCCACGAAGTCGTCTCTTATAAGTGGTAGAAGGGCTGTGTGCCTGTAACAAGAAAATCATTATTTAAAAAAGAATTTATTTGCGTTGCGTTAAAATTTCAAAAACAGTTTTTACAATTTTACACGTCTTAAAATGGTTGGATAAGTTTAAAAGAATAAAAACAAATTAAATAAAAACTAATTGAAAAAATCATACGAGGTAACATACCTCGTAAAAATCACAGGTACATGATTATTTAAAAGAAAAAAAAATGCCATCAAAGACAATCAACGCTCTCTGCTTTTTTTGATAAATAAAATATGGACTGATCAAAATATTTTCTTTTAAAACGAATAAAAACAATTGAATTTTTATAGAGTATAAACATTGAGTCAACGTGTGTCGTCAGGAATTGCTTGCACACAGACTTGCTAAGCCAATTATTCGTAGTCGAATGATCATAAACAAATTCTCATCAAGGGATGTCGGAAGATGCGTCGGGCGTAGCGACATAAAACGACTCACCATATCGGTTGAGCGTTTTTTTATAAGTGCATCTCGCAGTTTAACCTAGGAGGTTGTCTATTGCTTAACCGGGCTTGTCTGTGGATGCCTCAATAAATCAAGGCCTCCAGCCAAGGCCTAAAAAAATTACTAACTCAGTGACTATACGCTAAGGGCTCCCCCTGTGGGGGAGCCTAGGCTTAGGGCGTCGCTGGGCAAGGACAGCAAGGGACAAGCTGGATTGGATAAAAGCATATCCATTGTGCGTACAGGGCATGTTTTATACGCTTCTGTCAGATGTGAGACTGGCCACTTTGGGCCAGTGCGGGTTGGCAGATCAAAGTCAAAAGCAAATCATTTCAAATAGGCACAAGAAAGGCACTTTTGAACGTCAAAATGAACCAGAAATAGAATTGATTCAGTGGCCCTTCCAAAAGGTCCCTTCCGCACATGCAGGCATAGATTTTAATAGCAGTGATAGCCAAGTGGTGTGACTGTCGGACTGCCAAGTCATAGTCGTCAAGTCGGTCTTGAGTTCGAACCCAAGACACGCACCTCCGATTTTACAGATTCATGTGCGTATTGTATAATTATCACTTGCTTAAAAATCGGTGAAGGAAAACATCGTGAGGAAACCAGCATGTCTGAGAGATATTTCTCTAAGTCGGAGGCCCATGGGCAGCTTAAAAACTCTGACACCAGGTTAGTCACTAACCACACGAAAAGAAGAATAATGTGCTTAACAATTAGTTTCCTTGACTGTACTGAGTTTTTAACTTTAATGCTTTTTATCTAAGTGATTTTTAGTAGTCCGTCAGACAAATAAAAAAAATATTAGACACGTATCTTTTGCTTTATTTTTGAAAAAAAAATGGCAGATTAGATAAAACGCATTAGAGTTTAGTCGGGGCGCACTACGTCACAACAAAGTGTAAAATCTACATAGGAGTGACGTCATGCCACATTTTAACCCAATGTTAGTCATCATCACTATTTACTGTAATACAGATGTAGGTTTGGCAGAAGTGTACCTATGAAACACTCACATTTCGCCAATTATGTTTAAGTCCCATATTATAGGGATATAATATAGCCTGGCCTATAGCCAGTAACCAACCAATGTCTGCTCGATTTTTCTTCTTTCTTTTCTTCTCTTAGTGTGGTTAGTAACTAACCTGGTGTCAGAGTTTTTATGCTGCCCATGGGCCTCTGACTTAGCTCCACATGCTGTTGAGAAATGTTTTTAAGACATGCTTGTTTCGTCACGATGTTTTCTTTCACCGATTTTTGGCTAATCTATACTAATATTATAAAGAGGAAAGATTTGATTTTTTGTTTGTTTGTTTGAAATGAATAGGCTCCGAAACTACTGGACCGATTTATTTAAAAATTCTTTCACCGTTGGAAAGCTTAGTTTTCTAGGAGTAACATAGGCTACCTTTTATCCCGGAACAAATAACGGGTCCCACGGGAAAGACCACGGGAGCGATCGATAATAATTTCGTTCAAATTTTAAAATGTTTAATATTGTTAACATAACACAACACATCACACCTTGTTTGCCGATGTGTTGTTTCACCGATGGTAAGTACACTCACATTTCCTCAGATATGTTTGAGTCCCATGTGTGATAGGGGGCGAGCCATTCCCATCAACCGGGCTGCTACTGAGAAATTCCTAATAGAAGAAACCTATAGCACTTAGGGCAACGTGGAAATGTAACCAAGGACCCCATCTTCTTTTGTTTTTAGTCAGTCGTTG
Source organism: Hyppa rectilinea (assembly GCA_951799385.1). Taxonomy (NCBI): domain Eukaryota; kingdom Metazoa; phylum Arthropoda; class Insecta; order Lepidoptera; family Noctuidae; genus Hyppa; species Hyppa rectilinea. The sequence goes on from OX637316.1 coordinate 14,469,243, forward strand.
TTAGTCGCTAACCATACGAGTTTTTATGCTGCCCATGGGCCTCTGACCTAGCTTCACATATTGTTGAAAATCTCTCGGTTTCCTCGCGATGTTTTCCTTCACCAATTTTTAAACAAGTGATAATTATATTAAATTATAAAATACGCACATGAATCCGAAAAAGCAGAGGTGTACTTTGGGTATAAACTCCAGACCCTAACTTGGCAGTAGGACGGTCACTCTACTAGGCTATCAAAGCTATCAAGGACCTAATGACAGACCACTAGACTAACTAGGCAGTCCCGACTGACTAATGCGTTGTTAGCTAGTTTGTGATTGGTTGAAAATCTACACAAGCTCGAGTCCTCCACACACAGATATCTTGCTTACTCTTTGTTTGACCGGCGTACCGGAGTTCTCAATCAATTGGACGATTTTGCACGCCATTCAACCCGGTTCTCTGCAACTCTCATGATGGCGTGCAATTGAAAAGGCCTATGTCCAAATGCAGTATAGGTTGATGGTGATGGACAATTAGGTATTTGAAAGTGTAGTCAATAACGTTACTTTTTCTATACTGTCAAAACGCGGACTTCGTACGTGATCTGAATGAAATTTAACAATGTGACGTCACAAATTTTTTGAATCAAATGGAATACTTATTAGCATTAAATGCAATTTTACAATTATATCTCCGCATAATATTTAATTTCTGTGCGGTGATGGGTGTTTTTGAGACGAGCGGCTTTTTTCTAACTGATTGCATAGATATATTATTTTTGACCTTTTCAAATAGTCAATTTCATGATCTTAATTGAACAGCTGCAAAACAGCCTCAAAAAAAAGCCTAGTGGAAGGCAATAGTCTCACCCCCTATTAAATGGGACTTAAACATAACTGATGATGAACCTATTATGAGTACACCACTGCCTTGCCTTTCGGGGACCCGAGGTATGATGTTATGTTACGTGTTAGTACCTAAGCCGGGTCGAGTAAGGACCGCCAATGAAATACTAGTACTATAACATTCTGGCTAATCTCGGATGTTTTTTTTGAGGGTGGGAAAGCATCAAATGACCCCTCCCGCTCAGGGTGGAGGGGAAAGGACTGTCAGACTGACAAACCCATCCATGTTCCTACCTTAGCCCTTTATGTTCCGGAGTTAGCAGTAACTCTTTCGGAGAATCCCGCTTACCCGGCAGCCTTGGCCCTAACGGGTCCCTTCAAATGCTGAAATCAACTTGAGGCGCGCGTGGAACATGTAAGCGCCGACCGGCATGGGCCTGGTCCTGATCGGACGGTGAGCTACAATCATGGTCACGTGTTTTCTTGAGCGTCATATACAATGGGCCTTATACTTAAGTGTTTAAGGTTCTTTTTTATGGATGGAAAATCATCAGATGACTCCTCCCGCGGTGAAGCGGAAGAGAGTGTCAGGCTCTTACTGACTAAAACCCATCCATGTTCCTTCCTTAGCCCAGGGTAGCGGTAACCCTTTCGGACCCAGTAGCTTCAATTAGTGTTTAAGGTACTACGACTACTGCGTTAAAACAAAATGATTCCAAAAATAAGATGGTATAGAATAAATTGTAATAACAGCCGCTCGGATCGATCATCAGGTTAAGCTACGCTTGCCGGGGTTGGTCTGTGGATGGGTGACCATCTTCAAATATCGAGACTCCTCCGTGCCTCGGAAAGCACGTTAAGCCGTTGGTCCCGGCTGTCATTCGTGGATCTTTGACAGTCGTTACGGGTAGTCAGAAGCCTGAAAGTCTGACAGCCAGTCTTACCAAGGGTTATTGTAGTACCCAGTTAGTGACTGGGTTGTGGAGGTCAGATAGGCAGTCGCTCCATGTAATAAACTGGTATTCAGCTGCACCTGGTTAGACTAGAAGCCGTCCCCAATATACATGGGAAAAGGCTAGGCAGATTTAGTAGAATTAAAACGTTGTTTAATGTTTATAATTTGACTGGGACAGCACTAAACTGCGAACAATAGGGATGTCACGTTCCGTCAGCGTTGAGTCTGGTCGATCAGTCGTTGAGCTGCGGGACGCATGGTGGGGCACGTATGTGATGTTTGTTGACAACATTGTCATATGATAGGGCTGCCACGCGAGTGGGAAATCACCGGGCAACATTTAATATCACAAAAAAAATGCAAATTCGAAATAGAAGGTCGAAAGAACGGTGTGGTTATTAAGCTATTAAAAAGTTTTTTTTTTTTAATTATATCGTTTGCCAAATGTTTCCCATTCTTGCAGACTAACTAGAAATACAACGTTTTTGGACTCTGGGTTATTTTTAGAGCGCTATCTTTAAGCCAAGGGGGGCTTGACGACTCCCGGCCACCGTAGGCGCGGGCCTGCGGACGGTGAGTAATGGGTGACTCACCGTCCGATCAGCACCAGGCCCGTGCCGGACGGCGCGTATATGTTCCACGCGCGCCTCAAAGAGATGTCAGCATATGAAGGGGCCTCTCAGGGCCAAGCCTGCCGGGTAAGCGGGATTGTCCGAAAGGGTTACCGCTACCCCGGAACATAAAGGGCTACGGAAGGAACATGGATGGGTTTTAGTCAGTAAGAGTCTGACACTCCCTTCCGCTCCACCCAGAGCGGGAGCAGTCATTTGATGATTTCCAAGCCTTAAAAAAAAAAAAGGGGGGGCTTGACACAGGGGCCTAGACAAGTGTCGATTGCTCCGTGTCTATGTGATTTTATGCGAAAAAAAAATGATTTTGACAAAGTAACATTTTCAAGTAAATGTATGGTATTGGCATAAGCTTTCGAAATGTCACATGATCAATCGTTTTCGATCGCTAAGCGCTAAACAATGTCAAATCGATCAATGTTTCCACCAAATACATTGAAAAGTGGCGCTCTTGACAATCCGAATCGCTGAGATAACGAATTGATCGATCAACAATTTTCGAAATCTGTATGACATGGTGCGATTGACACTTGTCTAGGCCCTCTGTAGTGTTATTCTGTAAAAATCTCACCATGAAAATGTAGGTCAAGCAAGTTTGAATGGAGCTGTCAATACTGTCAATCCCCTAGCATAAGATGGCATTTTTTTTTTAAGGCTGGGAAAAAAAAAATGCCATCTCATGCTAGGGGATTGGGCTTAAAAAAAAATGGCATGACAGTTCATTTCAATCATAAGATTCTAAAAAGGATAGGTCGTTAATAATACCATTATTCAGCGTCGGATAATATCTCGCGTCTTAAACAAAACCGATCGTCGCGCGAGTACGCGATCGATACAATCGTTTATAATTATGAGTTATGGCGTATAGCTTTTATCCGTAGTTTCGCCTCTTATACACAGGCGAAACATATCCCATCTTTCTTTTTCGTGTGGTTAGTGACTAACCTGGTGTCAGAGTTTTAATGCTGCCCATGGGCCTCTGAATTAGCATCTCATACTGTTGAGAAATATCTCTCAAGCATGCCGGTTTCCTCACGATGTTTTCCTTCATCGATTTTTAAGCAAGTGATAATTATACAATACGCACATGAATCTGAAAAGTCAGAGGTGCCTTGGCTTCTAACTCGAGACCTAAGACTTGGCAGTCCGACAGGCATATCACTAGGCTATCACTGCTATAAATATGTATATATATCCCATGTGCGACTAATATGTTATATTCTTTTATTTTAGTGTAAAATTTCGATAAAATGTAAAAATTGTTATTGAAAAAATTAAATGAAATGAAAATTACTTTTGGTTAGGACGCGGCATGGTGGCTGAGGAGTGAGTGACAATTTTTATTTTTTACACTGACAACAATTTCTTCCCCGTGGCAACCCTAAATAGCTTATACACACAGTGGAAAACGAAACCAGTTTCCCAATACGGCAGTATCAACTCCAAATTGTGTTCGGAAATTTTGGTTTAACGTTAAGTATTTGGAGAGCCCGTAATACCAGCTAGCTGGGTTTAGAATTCGAAATTTAAACACCGTGCAAACTCGGTGAAGTGAGCTGTCATTTCACTTGATGTGTCACTTCTCCTAAGTTTCCGGGGTGAAATTTTACAGAGTAGATCTGTTGAAGTCTTTGAACGCGGAAAATGGGTAAATACTGGGTGTAACCGAAAGGGTATATATGTCACCGTAAGATTGTAAACATCGTTATAATATTACAATCTATCTAAATCTATCTAGTAAGATTGTAAACTATCGATAAATTGTGAACCGTATCATTATGATTGCAATTTAACGCATCATTTTTCGCTTGATTGTAATCTATCGATGGGAAGCGGTCAAATTGTGAACCGGTAGTAGGACGTTTAAAAAAATGATTAGGTTAGGTTAAAACTGTGACCACCTACGCACGAGCCGAGCGAGCGAAGCGAGCGGTGCCGCGGCAGCGGCCGGCGAGTGGCAGAAACGACTAGATTATATAGAAAAAAATATGGAAAAAAGAGATTATTTTTATTCAGATTGTAATTTAACGGTTTCACTTCGGTAGATTACAATATAGCGAAGAATAATGAGTCAAATTGCAATCATAATGATACGGTTCACAATCTATCGATAGTTTACAATCTCGCTTAGATAGATTTAGATAGATTGTAACGATCTTTACAATCTAACGGTGACATATACATACAAAACGATATGCTACAGACCACCAAACTGAGCAACTTTTACTATCGGACCAACTCCGAAATCGTGAAAAAAAATCAGCTGTTCCGTACATTTCGACGAGTCACGTGACCAAAAACTTATAAAATAGCAGATTTTTTTTTTAGTTTCGATACTGTCAAAGATCCACGAATGACGGAATGACAGCCGGGAGCAACGGTTTAACGTGCTTTCCGAGGCACGGAGGAGTCTCGATATGTATAGATGGATCGGTGCGTGCGGCTGTTATTACTTAGCCACGAGCTCCTCACGTGTAAGTGCCTTAAAAGATCTACTCACGGAAATATACATTTAATTTCAAATAAAATCGATATGATACTACTATAGACTAGTGGATTGGGATGAGTATGTATCCCTTCCCGCATCATACTCTTGACCTGACTACCGAACGAGAGCCTCTTCAGGTTTTGTTCGATGCTCTTGGCTATTGGATTGGCCGTAACTATTCTAGATCCACTATGACCAGATTGGAACATTTTGTTTTATCAATTTAAAAAAAATCTGCGTAGCCTTTTCCCAACTATGTTGGGATTTGCTTATGGATTTGCTTTGCAGCTGGATACCAGTATTTTAGATGGGGTGATTACCTGAACGGTGAAGGAAAACATCGTGAGGAAACCCGCATGTCATAGAACATAAATTCGAAGACATGTGACATCCACCACTGGGGCCGCGTAGTGGATTATGGCCCACTCCCTCATATGTATATCAATCACATAATAGGCTGATTATGAATTATGATTACCTATCTGACTAGCGCAACTCAGTTACTGGGTAACGTGATAACTTTTTGGCGACACTGGTTGTCAGATTTCCGGGCTTCTGCCAACCCGTAACGACTTAACCCACTCCCGCTCACAGAGAGGAGGCCCTTGTCCCAGCAGTGGGAACATTATACGCTGATAATGTAATATCAAATGACGTTCCCTATCTAAATACATTGAAACAAATACATCCAATAGTTTTGTCACAGTTTGCTTGCTTTTTTATGATTTTGTTATAACTTCTCACACATTGATTAAGCAACATAAGATAATTACATATTTACATTTTAAATCTAAATATTCATAATAATATGTACAGAAATAATATGTATATTAATCAAAGATTTTGATTTGATTTTGTTTGTTTTTACTGTGTCATTTTTGCCGCAAATAATCGAATTTTCTTTCTTCCACTATATTATGTAGTCGGGTGATTGGCAAAACCCATAGTCGCCCTAAAACTAATAAATTTCGCTCATTTGGTGCAATAATGCCGTAATTACACTTTTAGTAATTTTACAGGAGATCCAATCAAGGATTTCTATTAAAGGTTTGGGTAATTTGAAGGGACTTATTACATACAGTCTTAGTGATTTTAAATGTAAGTTTAATAAATCACTATAAATTCAATAGTGTCGATGTGTCTCCCGATGTAAATAGTCTTACCGTAAATTTTTGCATAGTAAGCTTATTTATTAAAAAAAGTGTAATTACGTCATTGTTGCGATTTATTAAATAGTTTGTCAGAAAAAGTCACTTTTTTAAAATTAAATGATAGAATTAATTTCTCAGTCGCAAAGTATTGTTTGTGGTGTTTCCTCGTGGTCCTACTGTCCTACCAGTAGGACCGCGAGGGTATGTTATTGCTGTTGGTCCTACTGAAGTTTTGAAACCAAAATGTACCTCGTTTATAAAGAAATATACTATATAAGGCATCTCGGTTTTAATTTTTATCCTGCTTACTTCTTTTTATTTGTATTATTTTCAATGAAGAAACCTCTGTTTTAGTATAGCCAGAGTTTTTTTTATTTAATTTACTGTCGTATTGTTGTTTCCACATTGTATTATGTATCCCAGTAAGATGACCACAACCTGAGGAGGCTCGCCGTGGCGGGATCAGTCAGGGATTGCCGTAGGATCGTACGTTCCGACCCCCGGCGTAGAAGTGGATGGAATACCGGAGCAGTTTTTTGTCAGTAAGAATCTGACAGACAATTAAAGAAAAACTGCCTAGTCTTTTGCCAACTTTTTTGCGGTCGGCTTAATGTGCCATTGGCAGCTGAATACCAGAATTGAAATAGAGCGACTGCCTATCAGACCTCTACAATCTAGTTACGGGGTAACACTACACCCCTTGTCAATATCCCAAAAGAACCTTTAAGTTACCAATTGAATACCATAATGCAAGACCTTACTTTCTGGTACAGTTCGCTTCATCAGGCAAACCACCGATTTGTGCAGGCGATTTGATTTCATAAACAGAACAGCCCTACCTCACAAGTTCCTAGAAGACATGGCAACCCTAAATACGCTAGGGTCATCACTCACTTTAATAGCATTACGACACCAATCAGAAGCCACTTATCTCTTATCAAAGTTATCCATGAAAATACTCACATAATCTACATCCCTTTTTGGAAGACGCTCATGTCCAGCAGTGGACTGGGATACGCTGAGTAGTATGTCAGCTGCGGTCTACATAGAAAGGTTTACACACTGTTAATTTCTCACAAACCATGCCTGATAAAAAGCCACTCTGAAAACGGTAGCAGCCCTAGCTGATATTGGGTTTTATACTCACTCGTGGGGAGCGGGCCACGCGGGTGCGTGTTTGTGAGTGGCAGCCCTAGCGCGCGCAAGCAGGGTCATCACAGCCCGCTTAGTCGGCGACATTGCGGCTCGAGCACCTCCGAGCAGAGGGCGCTTGCGGGCTGTGCTCGCAGCCCCCGGACCGGCCGCACCTGACACATAAAACGTCTACAGTCCTTTTACAGTTATTTCACCTCTGATCTTTACCGTCCTCAGAATAAGGTTGCTATTGGAATGCCGCCACGTAAGTCTGTCAAAATCGCAGCGATCTTCATAATCTGCCTAACTTTTACCGAACAATGTTGTTGCAATCAGCTACCAGTACTTTGCATAGAACGGCCGCCTGGTAACTGGGTAACATGACACCCCTTGGTACGACTGATCTTTATCATCCTCATAATAAGGTTGCTATTGGATTGCTGCCACGTAAGTCTGTTAATATCACAGTGATCTTCATAATCTGCCTAACTTATACCCAACATCGTCATCTGCCTAGCCTTTTCCCAACTATGTTGGGGTCGGCTTCTAGTCTAACCGGATGCAGCTGAATACCAGTATTTTACATGGAGCGACTGCCTATCTGACCTCCACAATAAGATACCCCTTGGTAAGACTTGCTGTCCGCTTTATACCGAACAACGTTGTTGAAATTAGCTACCAGTGCTTTACATAGAACGGCCGCCTATATGATCTTCACAACCCAGTGATTGGGGAACATGACACCCCTTGATACGACTGATCTTTATTGTCATTACAATAAAGTTGCTATTGGATTGCTGCCACGTAAGTCTGTCAAAATCACAGTGATCGTCATAATCTGTCTAACTTTTACCCAACAATGTTGTTGGAATTAGCTAACAGTACTTTTCATAGAATGAGCGCCCATCTGATCTATACAACCCAGTGACTGCGTAAAATGACACCCCTTAATATGACTGACCTTTATCGTCCTCAAAATAAGGTTGCTATTGGATTGCTGCCACGTAAGTCTGTCAAAGTCACGGTGATCCTCCTAATTTTTACCCAACAATGTTGTTGGAATTAGCTACCAGTACTTTGCATAGAATGACCGCCCATCTGATTTCCACAACCCATGGTATGACTGATCTTTATTGTCATTATAATAAGGGTGCTCTTAGGATGTTGCTGTCAGAGGTAATATAACTGCGAAAGGGCTGTACATGCGTTCTGTTGGAGGGTTCGGTTTGTTGTTTACGAAAGTGGCTACCCTGGTTAATGGGGCCTAGACGAGGTCACTTTTTTCATTCTTTGAAGAACAAATGAAATTTTTGGTCCAAACGTTTTAGGAAAATTTTGGTGACGGAATTGTGAACGTTTGTAATGGTAAAAGTGACCTCGTCTTCGGGGGGCTTGGAGCATATTTTCTAGTCACATGATATATTATGATAGATACCTATGTTTCAACTTACTTCATAATCATCATCTTATAGCCCATCGAGTATTTCTAGTCATAACTCAGCGGTTGGTCGACTCTACACGTGACCAAAGGGCTGGTTAATTTTAAGGCAAAGAATTTGCATTGCCATCCAACGTGGCAACACTGCCACCTTTTCGCACTGACAGCGATGCTCATAAAATTTTTTATGCCCAATTAGCCTTCCATTTTTTTCTTTATATTCTTGTACATAATGACGTCATCATCTGCCTAGCCTTTTCCCAAATATGTTGGTCGGCATCTAGTCTAACCAGATGCAGTTGAATACCAGTATTTTACATGGAGCGACTGCCTATCTGACCTCCACAACCCAGTCAGTAACTGGGTAATACGTCACCCACCTGAAGACCCCTAACAACTGTGTAAGGTCTACATATGACAGCTGGTATCGAGAGCTTAATGTGATTTCTGAGGCATGGAAAGTTTTTGGTCTGTAAGATGGTCACCCATCCAAGGACCTACCTCGGCAGACGTAGTTTGGTAGTAAATATTTGGTAGGATTTTTCTAGGAAATAACAATAAATAACTGACAAGACAAGTGGATACGTGCACAGTTGCATTTCCTGACTTCGAAATTGAATAACTGCCTATGTGGTACACAATAATATAAATATTTCACCAATAACTCAAATAGCATCAAAACGTACCAGCGATTGTGGCGCCATCTGAGATGTACTTTGCCTTCGCCGCCCCATTACTGACCAAAGACTTAATACGATTCGATGGCTCCATTAGCCAATCACATGCGGTCGTGTGACGTCACGTTACACGGGATTCAATTGCCTGTGTTACAGGCTTGCGGTCGAATCAATACGGCCTTGTGAATTGGTTGGACTTGAATGTGCCCTGGCGGCTAAGAGTATGCCATGCTCACTTTAATGTCTCGCTGATGGTGGCGTGTGTGTTGGATCATTTAGCTCCCTTCAAAATGGTTGAGCTGAATGGTGCTAATATATGCGCCATGTTCGTGAACGGGCGCTGTCAGTGGGGACTGGTCATCTCTTAGCGGCTAAGGCTTATTTTATTTTAATTATTGAATAGTTTTTACATATTTTATATCAGATGCTTTTAACGTCCTGCATCGTTCTCACGTGTATAATACTAATATGAACTATGTAACCAATATTTTGTAACCATATTTTGTTTAAAAGAGTGTCCATGGAGTTTCTTGCCCGTTCTTCTCCATAGGTACCTACTGCTTTGGAATGAGCAACTAGCTTCATCTCTCTGACTGACCGAGACCTTGACAATTCAAAAGTGCCTGTAATTGGTTTATTTGAAATAAATAGTTTGAGTTGAGTTAACTGGTTTGGTTGGATTATGGCCCGTTAAAATTAGTCGTTTAATGTTTGTCTCTTATTTTTTTTTTGGTAATAGCATGTCGCAGTTCAACCTTATGGTTGTCTACTGCTTATCCGGACTTGCCTGTGGATGCCACAAAGGAATTGTAGCCTCCAGCCAGAGCTTAATAAAACTTTACAAACTAAACGACTACATGCTAAGGGCACCCCCTGTGTGGTAGGGACTTTGGTTTAGGGCGTCGCTGGGGGAGGACAGCAAGAGAGAGCTGGATCGGGCGTATTTAAAACTACGACAGGCTCAGCGGCAACGCGGGCTGGCTCGAGCGAGGGTCGGGGGTGGTTTGTCTTTTTATGTAAGTAAGTGAGGTGTGAGGTACAGGGTGTAAAATTCACTTCATCCCCTATAGAAAAGGGATGATCCTCCGACCAGAAGGGTGTTGTGTCTGGTGGGCTACTGCCCGACGATTGATGTCGGGATGTTGTATATTTGCTAGTCGCGCGGTAAACTCTACTTACGCGATGCAGGAATTAGCGAGACGTCAGTGTGATGCGTAGTTTGTATGTGGCGATGTTGATGCCACCACTGTTTAATTGCCAAGCCCATTAAAGTCAAATCACCTCATAGTATAAAATAAATTCTCTCCTCGCGGGGTACCGCTTATGTACTTCAAACCCTTCATCTGATTGACTATCTACATATAGAGAACCCACCGCGAGTTTAAAAAAAATCTATGAACCATCACTAGAAAACCTGTTTGTAATAAAAAAAACGGCATCCAAACCGGTGCACCCGTTTAAGAGCTACGATGCTACACACATACATAGCGCTCAAAATCATAACACTCCTCTTTTTGCGACGGGGGTTAAAAATATTCGAGCAAAAGCCAAGTACAAATCAAGTTTATACAATGTTTCATTTTAAGTAACTAAAACCTTCAGTCGACTTCAGACTTAAATCCCAGATCACGTCACAACAAACAATTAAGTCAACTGAACTAATAAAATGCAACTGAGCATTGTCTTAAGGCACGACTAAATGACGTCTAGACGAGTTACTCAACTTTGCTCAGTTTACGATGCGCCTTTGTTTTGCTTAAGAGAGGAACGTTGAGCGTTTTGTAAAAATAACACGTTGATAATTATACGTATGATATGTTATAAAACGTAGTTATAAAATATATTTCTATAGAGTGGTGAGCAAGCTTAAATAATGTGGACGTGTTAGATAACAAATGTTTATGTGTTATATTACATAATCTGTACGCACCCTTATATCTCTCAGATATGCTTGTTTCCTCACGATGTTTTCCGATTTTTAAGCAAGTGATAATTATACAATACGCACATGATTCCGAGGTGCTGTCTTGGGTTCGAACTTGAGACCTATGATTTACCAGTACCATGATCACACCACTAGGCTAACGGCAGTAGTGGCCTAGTGGTACTAGTAACAGCCGCTACTTACGTAGTCATAAGTTTGAACCCGAACAGGCGATTTACTTCGTGTAAATTGTCGAGCGGCTGTTATTACTATGATGCATTTTTAATAGCATTTGCATTGCGAGTAATCGCCCGTCGCAGATAACCAACCGATAAATCTATCGGAACTACATACTCGCTGCTTGCCAAATTTCAGTTGCTAGCTTTCACTCGCTACTCGTTAATCGCTGAAGATGGAATTCAATCTCACTCCCAGGCCAGGGCAATTTATATTGGGACCACTTCCCAATAAATTTATAAAATATAATCTGCTATAATATCCGTAAACAATTTACTTCAGGGTCATAAAATTTTCAAAAGCGTCATATTGATTGTTTTAATGTTTTTTTTCGTCTAGGTTTCTTTTTTATTACCAAACTAAACATGTATGACTAAATACATTTTCTCTCGCTTGGTTTACAAATCGCTGTAAATGTACTATCATTTAGTCAACGCAAAGTACTTGTTATATTAGTTGACTTATACTAGTTACTTATAATATAAGACGACTTATATTAGTTGTTTACATGTGAAAGCTTGTAATCAGCAATTTTTCCTACCTAAGAATTATATCTAAGTATTTATGTTATTACTCTGTAAGCTCTCTGTAAAATAAAAATATCACAAAGAGTTTGCAAAACAGTTTGATCAATGTCAAAAAAAAAATCTGACGCTTTTGACTTATACCAAACGTCAACCCTTTAAATGTCGTTTTAACTTTATAATATACAACGGTATACTTCGAAATGGTTTTCAATTACGGGTCCGTGGTGACAGGCGTTTCAATTAAAACGTTGTCATTTCCGAATGAGCTGAAACAATTAGCTCACTTTTTAGATTAAATCAGAAACAGGAACAGAGCTTTGTTGCGGCTTTCTTTGTAGTTTTCGAAGTGAGCTTAATTGGTTTTCGGAAATCATTTCGAGCTTAGTTTTGGTTCTGTGGTTCTTTTGAGTAAACGTGATGGCAAAGGATTTTGAACGGACGTGGAGCGTGGTAAAAAATACAGAGCCATTTTCGGAATTATACTTTTTGGAGTTTTTCTTATTTGTACCTACGCTTTTGCGTCCAGCGACAGTACACTCGATACTCAATTGTTTATTGCGTTCCATATGTTACAAAGATGGTACCACTACATAGTATAAAGCAAAGTCGCTTCCCGCGTCCTAATGTCTGTATGTATGTATGCTTAGATCTTCAAAACTACACAACGGATTTTGATGCAGTTTTTTTTAATAGATAGAGTGATTCAAGAGGAAGGTTTATATGTATAATAACATGCAATTTCCGTCATCCACGCAGGCAAAGCCGCGGGTAGAAACTAGTTATAAAATAAAAAGATCAATATGGACCCTGCCGGGCACAGCTACATTACTACAGGAGAGAGGAAGAGGGCTTAGTAGTAGTTCCATATTATTATTATAATAAATTTATAGATGTATTTATTACTGTAGTATATTGTCGCGTGACGCAAAAATGGTGTACGGTTGCACTAGTCAACGCAACGGCATGAACATGTTCGTGGGCGTGGCTAATATGTATGTTATTAAGTTATTTATCTTGTTATTATTTATTAATTAATACAATGAAATGATTCCCTAAATTGATTTTAAATCTTAAATAAATTATCTACGTCAGTACGGCAACAGTCACGATTATAATTTTAAAATCAATCAATCAACTACTTATAATTTTTCGGTTTTGTTTTTTAAATCTAAGCGAATTTTTATTGTTCAATTAATTATTTTTCTATATAATAATATAGATATCATTGTCATTTTTAACTTTATTTCAAATGTAAATAATATAATATTAATAATTTTATTGAGGAACAACATTGGAACCATTCTTGTTAGTAAACACCTTATATACTATAACTTATGCACTAGGGTTCGTAACAAAATTTTAAATATTATATATTTTTAAATATGCTCTGAATGGATTGAAATAAATGATTTTTGATTAGTAGGATTTCCAGTACCAGAAACTTCCACCATTTTGTGCTAGTTTCCTTCTAAAATAGCTAAATCCAAAGATAAATCTCTTCAAATAGTATAAAGGAATAAGACGTCGCGCAGCAATTATTTCAAAATTAATACTCTCTTAAAACACTCCGACATTTCTAAATATCAATCTGAATAAACAATTTGAATATAACGAGTACGAATCTGAATTTCATAGTCGGTATTGTTTATTTTACTTAAGCCATTAGTAACACAGACGGCTAGGTTCCGTTACAAAGTTGTTTTAATTGTAGTCAACTTAGGTCTTAGGGTTTCTCTTTGCAATTGAAATTTGGGAATAATATTTCTTAACACGTTGAGCGCCAACGCGGTCACCGGTGAGCTGCGAACAATAGTTTTTCTATTGTGTCTGCTGCGTGGCAGTCAATGACTTAAAGCGCAAACGTCACCCACGAAATTCCATTTTTATGAACAATTTCTTGGTCAAAGTCAGGTTGTATCTTGATTAAATTGTAATTTTCGATCATAAGTCAGTCTTTCTTCGTTTGGTTAGTGTCTAACATGGTGTCAGAGTTTTAATGCTGCCCATTGGCCTCTGACTTAGCTTCACATGCTGAGAGATATCAGGCATGCTGGTTTCCTCACGATGTTTTCCTTGACCGTTTTTTAAGCGAGTGATAATTATACAATACGCACATGTATCCGAAAAGTCACAGGTCAGAGGCTTGGGTTCAAACTCGAGACCTAAGAATTGTAATCCATCATAAGTAAATTATGTATTTATATGATTTTAACTATGCTGGAATTGGTCATATTTGTCATGGATGCGAAACATATTTTAATCAATACGGTATATATCCCGACATTGCAAAAACACGCAACAAATTTTAATTTCACGGTTTACCTTTATAACCATAAAGATTTTTAGACGAAGATTAATTCAAATCCTTCAAAGTAAGCTAAGACGGTGAAAATTTATACTGAATTAGTTTTGTTTTTAAACCAAGACGCTAACGAATTTATAACAAAGCGAAAGTTAAAATCAAATCATTTACTTCAAAAAGTCACATAAAAGCTAACATTTATAAGAAAACTAGCTTCCACCCGCGGCTTCGCCCGCAAAATATGTCGACCAATTATACACATAAACCTTCCTCTTGAATCACTCTATCTATTAAAAAAAACCGCATCAAAATCCGTTGCGTAGTTTTAAAGATTTAAGCATACATAGGGATGTAGGGACAGAGAAAGCGACTTTGTTTTATACTGTGTAGTGTTAGAACTTAGTCCAGGGGCCACTTCCAAAAGGTACGTATGGAGAAGAATGGGTAGGAAAATCGACACTCTTTTACAATATGTATAGAATCACGTTCTTCTTCTAACTAAACAAACAGCTGTGATGCTGGGGAGTTTGTTGCGCCACTTTTTCTTCCCAGCTAAAGCACTAGGAAGTGGTGAAGGGTGGCGTTTTGGGGGACTGTCTTATGTAATGTTGACCTTCAATAAGTGCTGATTTTCAGCCTAGTTTGAATAAATGACTTTTGATTTGACAATGTATTTTCAAGTAAATGTACAAGAACAAGACTTAAAGTTCGATTGTGTTCAGAACGTGTATTACCAACTGTTTCAAATCGCAAATTCTGAAGTTTATTTTAAAACGACCAAAAGTTTTTACGTGAAATAATAATTTGAAGTTTGATACTTAATGTAATAAGTTGTTGATCAGCTTATAAATTTTGTTGGCCCAACACAAATTTTCTTTTGTTATAAACCTATTGTAATTAATGGATTTACATTATTTATAAAGCTCATAGTTTGGGGACTGTTTATAAGTACCTATCTATATCGTGCCCAATTTAAATAGTTTTGAGGGTGGGAAATCATCAAATGACTCCCTCCTTCTACTCTCTAGGTAGAGCGTAAGGGAGTGTCAGACTCTTACTGTCTTAAACCTATCCATGTTCCTTCTTTAGCTCTTTATGTTCCGGGGTAGCGGTAACCCTTCCCAAACCCGCTAAGTTTTTATAGTTGGGGGATAACTAATTTTAAATAAAGAACCAATTACATCTATGACAATTAACGGCTTACTTTTGGAGATGTTACATTATTTCCAATAATTATAACTACGTGTTACTTTTTTCATAGTTTTGAATTTTTAATCGCCATAATTATGTTTAAAAAAAAAAAACAAAATCGAAATTCAAAACAATTTTTTCTCTCTAAAATTTTGAGCTTAGTCTGGGAGCTAAATAAAGTGCGACGTACCGACCTTGCGTCGCGAGCGCGTGGACCGCTGTCGGCTTTACGCCTCGCAGCGCAGGGTGGGCATGCAGTACGCCCCCCAGCACTGGGCTGCTGAGTCCCAGGATGTCGCCGCCACCTGGTTAGTTATGTTAGTGAGCTTAGTTATGTTTTAGTAAATTGTTCAATCAAATCAAATCAAATCTTATTTATTCTGTTCCCCAAAACGGTCGCCCTTCACTACACCTTACTGGTTTTTTTTTTGGGGGTGGGTAATCTTCCAATGACTTCTCCCGGTCTGAGGACGGTGAGCTACCCATTACTCACCGCTCGCAGGCCCGCGCCTACGGTGGCCGGGAGTCGTCACGTGGCTCCCGACGCCCGGGGCGTCTCCTGCGGCGGCTGGGACGGGAGGATCTGTTCGTCTCCCATCCCGCCACCTCCTTCACGAGCATGACTGATTCGCAGAAGGAGGTGAATACCTCCCACTCCCTCTCGCTTCGGACCATGGCTTGCACCACGGCCGGGCGCGACATCTTAGTGCTTAAGCTGATAAGATGTGGCGCAACTAAGATTTATGGTCATAAGTACTGCCCACCCAGTGCTGGGGAGCGTATCGCACCACCCTACGCTGCGAGGCGTAAAGCTAGCAAGCCATTTTGTAAAACAAAGCTTTTTACTATCAAATTACCGAGTAGTTACTGTATCCGGTAACAATGAGCTTAATTAAAATAGCTAACTGGCTTTACGCTTTGTTACACAGGGTAGTGCAGTACGCACTTAGCTCCAAGATGCTGATGATGGCTGCTGAGCTTTAAGAAGTCACTGGTACTAGTTAAATACGTTAGTGAGCTTAGTTTTATTTGAAAGGTCAATATAGTAATACTTACAAAAGTTAAGCTTACTGTCAATTAAGTAATTAATTCAAAGCATGATTAAACTGCTGTATTTTACGAGGTAACCAGCTTAGTATACGTTAGCGAGCTTAGTTTTGGTTCTTAAGTTGTAAAGCTTAATATGTTAATTTGTTAAATTTCGGTCGTAAAGTTTGCTTTGTTAACGCGCTTGTTATTTGGAAACCAATCAAAGGATACAATTGATTAAGTGACACATTGATGCCACATAAAAGAGTCAATTCCGATATTTTAAATGGATCTCTCAGAGCTTAAGCGTATTTAAGTAAGGATATATCTATCTACTAATAAATTAATGCATTTGGTGGTGTGTATTTTAGCATCTGTCTATCTTTAAATGCTGAAATGAACCTTTTTGGCGCGGCCGTGAGGCAAACTCAGCTATTATTTAATTTTTTTTTGTTTGTGTTATTTGAATTTTGTTTGTCCCCGACCGTTTTTCTTTCTTTCTTTGTTATGTTTGTGGCATCTCTTATTTGTTATCACAAACAAAGATCAGTAATGTTGTCATTGCAAGCTTCTGGATCCATCATGTTTCTCGAATAATTTTTTGATAAAAATAACTTATTTTATTTAGAACTCCATTTTCAATAAGTACTACCCAATTTTAAAGCATATAAACTAAAACCTCTGAACATGTTATTTCTTTTCTACTTTGAAAGTTTGAGTAACATATTGGATACCTCTTTTAAGCTTTCCTGTGTTCAAATACCCGCCATATTTTTCGAGCTTAGTTCTGGAGCGTTGCTTTGTGCTTAGTTTTTGAACTGTATTTTAGAAAGTATCGTTGCAACTAATGATCAGCAGTTCAAAGTTTGTTCGGAATTGTTTAAAAGTTAATGGTCCGTTGTTTTCTAAGGGGTGCTACACACTTTGTTCTGGTTGGCACATTTTTTAATGTTTGAAAGGCATCTCGCGGGCTCAGTCAGGAGTTGCGGAAAGATCATACGTTCTTGTGACCCCCGGGTGAGAGAAACACCAGGGCTGTTTTTATTCGGCTGTTTGAAAGACCCCTTCGCCCCCCCAGCGCAAAAGACCCCCATGAGGAAATTCTACGCTGGAATAAAATAATGAGGAGGCTGTTGACTTCTAACCGGGCTTGCCTGTGGATGACTCAATAAATTAAGGCCTCCAGCCAGGGTTTTAAACTTAAAATCTTTTTTTTATTGAGGGTGGCAAATTTTCAAATCACCCCACCCGCTCTGGGTAGAACGGAAGGGAGTGTCAGACTCTTACTGACTGACTCCATGTTCCTTCCTTAGCCCTTCATGTTCCGGGCCAGCGGTAACCCTTTCGGACAATCCCACTGAGTGTAAGACCCCTAAGAATGCTGCCAAGTTCTGTAGATTGCAGGGAAGGAGAGTAGTTTACTCTTTATTTTATGTAAATACTGTTGGTTATTGGTGAATGGTGGATACTATAGAAACTCGCATAGAGTTGTTTAGCTTACAGCGGAACAACTTCCGTTAAATGTTAACTTGAAAGTTGGATTTAAGTAACACTTGGAAGGTATTATATTTTGCGTAAAAAAAGGTAGTTAGTTTTATTAGGCTAAAAATATTGACATGTTTGTGTCATATTGGTGCGGTAAACAACATGTCATGGTCATATTTTTTTTTAAGATGAGGAATAGTCTTATTGCACTTCCCGCTGACTAAAACCCATCCACATGGAAGGAACATTCCTTCCTTAGCCCTTTGTGTTTCAGGGCAGCGCGGTAACATTCTTGGACATTTTACGCTGATGATTTGATTAAGTTGTCAATATTTTGTCTGTGGTCCATCCATTGTCCATGCCCGAGATACTAATTGTCAATGGTTTTAATGTTTCAGAATACGAGGTAATTTAGCTGCTTTGCACGGGTGTTAAATGACTTTTAGAACGAAGTTCCTTATCGCGCGTTGTGAAAGGGGGCTAGACGGAAATTTAGACCAAAAGTTGTAACGACACTTTTTTTGGAGTAAAACTTTTTAATCAATATTTTTTGATTGGTTAATTTTAGATCACATTTTTTTTATTATTATAACTTAAAAGAAATAAAATTTTATTACAATTCCTTCACTAAATAATCGAAAGGAACTTCGTTCCATCCGGGCGTCCCTTGACACCTCTCAAGTTTTTAAATTCTTTTTAGAAATGCGCGTTTTGTTTGTGCTGAACGAAAATTTTTTTTTCTTTCTTTTGTTGATAAATCCGGCCTAACCAGAAACCATCAGTATATTAACTTACCAAGTATGGAGTTTTGTGTGAGCAGATGGTGTGTGGGAGGCTGTTGCAGCACCCCCCCTCCAACCAGGACTCCATGTCCCGTGTGCCCTGCAGCCAGCTGTAAAAAGACAAGGTAATTATTATTTATTCTTCTTCTTCGTGTGGTTAGTGACTAACCTAGTGTCAGAGTTTCTATGCTGCCCATGGGCCTCTGACTTAGCATCATATGCTGTTGAGAATTATCTCTCAGACATTCCGGTTTCCTTACGATGTTTTCCTTCACCGATTTTAAGCAAGTGTTAATTATACACTACGCACATGAATCCGAAAAATCAGAGGTGCGTGCCTAGGGTTCGAACTCGAGACCTATGACTTGGCAGTCACACCACTAGGCTGTCACTGCTTTTTATTCAACATTCATTTATTTACTCTAAACATACAGGCTAGACCCAATCATGAAGGGGCCCTTTAGGGCCAAGCCTGCCGGGTAAGCGGTATTTTCCGAAAGGGTTACTGCTACCCCGGAACATAAAGGGCTACGGAAAGAACATGGATGGGTTTTAGTCAGTTTTATTTGACATCGATATTTTTTTAATAAACAGTAGCTCTTTTTTATGCCTTTTGATTTGTTTCCCTCCCGTTTTATAAACTTGTACATAGTTATTATTAATATTTTAAGTCTTTTCAGTTTTGTAAATATTATGTGTATTAATATAGAGCTACTGTTTATACAAAGGTTAATAATTTACACAGTCAGAGTTTTAATCAAGAACAGAAAACTCATTAAACGTAAAACCCAAAAGTAACTCCCCTTTTTCCGGACAGGATTTACGGTCATACAGAATGACCAAAAAAAGTTTTGTTTCCGCTGAAATCCGATTTCAATAAACGAGAAAGTCATCCAATATAGCACTGTAGCTCGCTTTCTATGACGTACACGGCACTGAACAAATATGCTCACCCCTGCCTGTATTTCAGGACGTGACAATCTTTCAGTAGCTAAAAAACTCAACGTGAAAATTCGGAGCGAAAAAGGTATTTTTTGCTTTTTGAAACCTGCAAAAAGAAGGACCTGGGGCCCTAGCACGAGCGAGCGACGTGAACGCAACGTAGATTCGAACGATTTTTGAGTCAAAGACACAACTTTTTAAAATGCGATAGGCGCAATTAGTATCTCCCATGGATATAAATAAAGTCTTAAAGCTAGCAAGCACTGACTGTCAAAGATCCACGAATGACAGCCAGGATCAACGGCTTAATGCGGGTTCCGAGTCACGGAGAAGTCTCGATATGTAAAGTTGGTCACCCATCCAAGGACCAACTCTGGCAAGCGTAGCTTAACCTGATGGATCTATCCATGCAGCTGTTATCAATTAGTCACGAGCTTCTCACACAACGTGTGCGTGTGTGTATGTGTTTGAATAGATTATAACTTAAATTAACACATAGGATACTTTTTATTCTGTTAGTACAGACACCAGCACATCAAGCTATCTCTAACTGTCAAATTTTCTCAATAAAAAATGAACCTTATGTCTTTGCAATAAAGTTGAAATACTATCAAACAAATTTGACAGATTGTGGTAACTTGATAATTATGCTGGCTTCTGTACGTTCCCTTTGGATAATTTCCTACATCAACGTGGGCGAAGCCGCGTGCAGAAGCTAGTTAGAAATAAAAGCGCACATTCAGTACAGCATAAAACAGCTGAAATCTCCGACCCTAATCAAATAGGTATTATGTGTGAAACGAGTATTTGCTGTTTTAAAATCGAATCGTTCCAATTTACGTTTATGTTTTCACCGCGCGTTCGTACCAGGTCCACAGAGCTATTGAAGTGAAAATCCCACTCGATTCTTTTGCCTCCTTTTACTTTGTGGTCTGGGACTAATTAGTCGGTTTTGGTCAAAGGAAGGTACAGATCGTTTTAGGCTACAAATTTCGGAGGCATTCCATTTTACGAAAAGTATTAAATGATTTTCTGTACATTCTTCTGTTCTCATTTGAAATAAATTATTTCCATCATTCATGATCAGCTTATAATGTCCCATTGCTGAGACACAGGCCTTCGAAATAAAAACATCTCACAAAAAATTAAAAAATCATTGCTTTGTAGTGATTTTATAACAAAAGGTTGTCTCAGCGAAAGCCTACGCTTTTGCGTAGCACCCACGTAGCATGAGCTACGCCGTAGCTTCACACGTAGACAAACTAGATCTATGACGTCACTGTCATGCCACATTTTAACACAATGTATCGATGTAATCTTTTGATTACGTAAAAAAAGAAAAAAATATTTATCCAGTTATTTTTAATAATCTTGCTGACGGACAAATAAAATATTCATCAACACTATTCAAGAAGTTGAAGTTATTTTGCTTAATTTACTGAATCAAGTGATAGTGTATACCAAGTTAGTCGCCACGAGATTAGGACCAACGGAGAAGTTCTTGAGAAAGTGCTATTTCTGGAGTTGGCCGATAAAGTAGGGAGTATTAAAGGCTATTTGAGGAGAGCTAGGTATTCAGATATTTTAGACCAAAGCTTTGCTTACGAAGGCCGAATTTATGACAAACTAAACGAGGTTCTTAGGTAATTACCTCAGATGGTTGAAAGAATACATACGCGTATAAAGCGACGCTTGTAAGGATTAAGCAGCAACAATCGCCAGTTAAAACATGACTGGCGATTGTAAGGGGGCGATCCTATTGCAATAAACCGGGCACAAAACCAGACTCGGGGCTCCAGTGAGCAGTGCACTTATGCACTGTGAAGGTTAAGGGCACGCGTTTTGGTGGACTGTCTTATGTAATATTGATGTTCAAAAAGTTCTTATTTTCAGTTTAGTTTGAATAAATGACTTTTGATTTTGATTTTAGAGGTGTTCATCCATATATTATTCGAGCAGTTTTGAGTAAATTCTAAGTAATACAGAATGAGCCTTTTTTTTTTTTAAGGCTGGGAAATCATCCAATGACTGCTCCCGCTCTGGGTGGAGCGGAAGGGAGTGTCATTATGGATTTTCTGAAATCAAATGATTACTATAAAAAGTATCCTCACCTGATGATGAGCAGCAGTCAAATGATCAGGTGCTGGGGTTGGGGCTGGTGGCGAGAAGTCCCGAACGTTGGCGCTGTGGTTGATGGCGATACCGCCCGGCAGAGCAGCCGGCGCTGGTGATGGCGGCACTCCTGAGAGCTGGTCATGGAAAATAAGACAGAGTCAAAATAACATAACATCACGCCTGTGATCTCCAGTTTATCCTAAATGTACTCGGCCCAGAATTCGGCTACGTGTTTGGCGCCATCACTAGCGTCCATCACTTCCTGTAACGTGCATACGGCAGGACACACAGGACACGAGATTAAGTGTCCCATCGTTTGTGGAACAGCACCACATTAACACTCCAAGGCGGAGTTGTCTATGAATCCCCACCTGAGCAGGTTTTCCTTGCTTCGGCCAACCTGGGTCCGGAGTCTGTTTAAAGCCTTCCAGGCTGACCAAGGCAAGTCGTGCTCAGGAGGGAGACGTTCAGCACGTGGAACGAATGGAGTGGGTAAGGAAGCACTGTCTCGCCACAGCTTCAGTCTTTCTTTTGATGGTTCGACAGTGAGGTGAGCAGAGTACTTATGCAAAAGAAAGTGGTGAAGGGCGGGCGTTTTGGGAGACTGTCTTTATGTAATTTTGATGTTCAAAAAGTGCTCATTTTCAGTCTACTTTGAATAAGTGACTTTTGAATTTGATTTTAGAGGTGTAAGATCAATCAGTCTTCCTAGCCTTTTTCCAACTATGTTAGGGTCGGCTTCCAGTCTAATCAGATGCATCTGAATACCAGAATTTTACACAGAGCGACTACCTATCTGACTGCCACAACCCGGTCAGTAACTGGGTAATACAATACCCCTTGGAAAGACCGGTTGACAGACTTTCAGGCTTCTGGTTGCCATAACGACTGTCAGAGTTCCACGAATGACAGCCGGAACCAACGGCTTAGCGTGCTTTCTGCGGCACGGAGGAGTCTCGATATGTAAAGTAGACATGGTCACCCATACACGGACCAACCGCTATAATTTGGTACAGGCATCAATAGGGTTTAGTCATAAAATACCTATAAATATAACGGTTTGAAAAGCAATAGCACCCCACAAAGGCGTGTATAGACCCTTAACTAACGGACAATTCACTTACTTCTAATAAAAACGGATCACACATGTGACTACAAAATGATCCCATATATCAAAAATCACTAAACTAGAATCAACCCTCTGACATTTACGAATCAAACCCAATTTTTACATAACTTCATACGTCTCTATATAATTTTTCATCCGGCAGCTCTGAATGCCCTAATAACGGATCGCTGGACCCTTATCCGTCAATAGGGAGGGTCCAATCTACGGCCTATTGTGTTCCGGACGTACTGTTACAATTTTGATTTGAGCGCGGGTGTCTACATGGGTACGTTTCGCTCCATAAAATAGTTTCAGAATGGAGTACGGTGTTGTGTAATTTCGTTTTGTGATTTCCGTTTCAGGAATTTTCAGATCGAGCGTTTGATTATGCGGATTGTGAGAAGGATAGAATAGGGTTGATCACAAATATGTTTTAGTCCATCAGCTAGTTTGTTAACACTTTAAGGGACACTCAACCCCAAAGGCATTAGAATAATAAAACTTCTATTGTGTCTCGTTCAGTGTCCTTGATTGGATTAACAAATATTGGACGTACGTAATTTGCGTAATCCAATGATTACGTCCTATACATTGTGTTAGTCCTATACATTACGTCACTTTTTTGTAGTTTTTATACTGAGTTGTGACGTAGCGCGCCCTCACTCCTCAACATTAATGCGTTTTATCTAAGTATGTTTTTAATAATATGATAAATCAAAAAATACGTGTCTAATATTTTTAACCGACTTCAATAAGGAGGAGGTTCTCAATTCGGATGTTTATATTTTTTTTTTATGTTTGTTCGCGCATAACTCCGTTGCTTGCCAACCGATTCGAAAAATTCTTTTTTTGTTGGAAAGGGTATACTTCCCAAATGGTCCCATAAAATTTTTAACGATATCGAATAAGCGGTTTTTGAAAAATCAACAAAAATCTAAAAAAAATCCTTCTTAATATATGTGGACGATGTTCTAATAAGTTCCTGTCACTGTAATTTACTTACCAAGTAGTGGTATTAAAATTGGGGGGAGGGGGGCGTGGGTTGTGTAGGTAGGTACCTAGCACAACTAAAAAGTGAAAAATAAAAACTTTTTTACAAAAAATCAATCAGAAAATAATAACGTCAATCAGAAAATAAAAAAACTTTTTTACAAAAAATAAAACCGACTTCCAAAACAAACACTACAAAGTGAAAAATAATTTTGATTTCGGAAGTCGGTGTCTTCGGTTTTGTATTTTCAATTTTTGCCACCGACTTGGTAGGTAGGTGGGTTGGTTTATATTAGTCCATAGGATTACAGGCTATTGCCCGCGGCTTCACTCGCGTAAATTAATAATTTGACAATCAATGCGGATTGTACTCTGCTTGCATATCGAAATATCATACTTTAAACAAATACGTTACTGAAAAGAGAAAAACAAGCATTATAATTTACACGCCGCGCCATCAAGGCGAATCTAATGCCGTTTCGTTTATCATAATCTGTTGAGCCGTTGAGTAGTTACGAGCGGATATAGGCACAGACATACATACAGGTCAAACTCATAACCCTCTTTTTGGGCTTTGTCACATTCGGGTAAAAAAAGGAATTGTCTTAGAAGATACAATATTTCTCTCTTCTCATACTCACTCTCTGTTTATGTGTAGTGTCTCTGAGTGGGAGTGCCTCCTCGCTGCCACTCCGGGAGGACTCGGGAGGAGAAAGCCGACGCTGCTCACTCTGGGAGGACAGGATCTGCATTTCCAGCATCTGTTCCTGTCTGATGTCGTCGTTGTAGTCCTGGAAAAAAGAAAAAAAGTTAGTTAGTATCACAATAATAAAGGGTTTTTCAACAAGAACTTTGTTTTCTAAAACAAAGAATTTAGATGAAGATGATTCAAATTTTTATTGTAATACGAACATAAAAGTTAGGCAATTATGAATAAAAAATGATATATTGCAAATGTCCACTGCGACCACGCTGACAGATGAAAATTCTTTCATCGAAGTTTTGAATCACTTTTTTGCAATATTTCGTTAACCACATCACGGATTTTGAGTTTTAAGGCTGCAATCGATTCAAAAAAAATATTATATATAATATATAATAATAATATATTCGAAAAAAATATCCAGTTGTGTTAAATCACACGATCTGGCTGGCTACTTAACAGCTGAATTTCGTGAAATTAGGCGATCAAGGGTTTGCTATAAATAGATCGTTTCATTGGCTGTAATAATAAGACAATAATTTCAGTGCAGTACAAAACACATAATCGATCTTCTCAAACTTAAAATCTCACCCTGGTATACACCCGTGAGATTTTAATAAAATTCCAGGACCTAGAATCCTGAGAAAATAAATTTAAAAACAAATAATTATATTCATTCAATAATAGGCCAAAATTGAGTTGTTAACATCTCGCGGTAGCGTGATCCATTGACCGCATTTCCAGCTTCATCTTCGAAAAAAACGGCCCAATCACGCCTCCAGAACACATAGCGCACCATACAGCCGGCTCAGAAGGACGATCATGTTGTCCGAAAATATCACGAACTTTACGAAATGTAACTTTAACAGAAGCACCATTTTCATAGTGGATTTTAATTCGATTTTCGAGCGAAACTAAATCGTAAACTATCATGTTGTTGGTGTAGCCCCAATTGAAAAACAAAGTTCTTGTTATAAAATACCCTTTATTATAAAGGCGAAAGTTTGTGCGTTAGTGTGTTTGTATGTTTGTTACTTCTTAACGCAAAAACTACTGAACGGATCTGTATGGTGTTCGGGCGTCTCCGGCAATCATCGGCTTCGGCGACACGATGTGCGGCGCGCGTGACGACCAACGACCACTTCGCAACCAATCTCCATCGACGGCACGCGCGCGCACTCCTTATTGTTACCAACACATATTGTAAACCCTATTTTAGAGATTATAATTATACTCTTTAACTACAGTCCACTGTCTTAATTAAAGTCCTGAGATAGGTCCCTAACAAATGGTCCTTCGAGCCGGATATGAACCAGCGACCTATGGATGTACAGTCCAATTTGGTACAGAGATAGACTATAATCTTTTAGGAGGATTAACACATAGTGCATTTTCATCCCGTTAGTACGTTCTCGTGGGCTTATTTGAAAAAAAGCACACAAAAATGCACGCGGGCGAAGCCGCGGACAGAAGCCAGTCATAAAAAAAGTGAAAGATAAAACTTTACAAATACAAAACCAATGACACCGACTTCCGAAATTAAAGTTATTTTTCCTTTTGTTTTTTTTTGACGTCGGTTGTTTTTGGTAAATCTATAGAGTCGGAGATCAGCCTTCGATTTGAACTGGTTGACGGCAGCGAAGGGAAAGAGGGGTGTAGTATCGCCTGAGTGGCGTGTGTCAGCGTTTAGTGGCTAGTGCCGGCCATAAGAAGTTAGCAGCGACAATAGGGTATTTTACTCTATATGAGAAAAAAAATATAGACATGTTATTAAGATACCTTAGGCAAAATCAGGCGGAAAACGTTAGTTTTCTATAAGTACTAATATAAGGAAGAGGAAAGATTTGTATGTATGTTTGTAACGAATAAACTTAAAAACTACTTAATAAAATGTATGGAAACTTCAGAAAAAAGTTTTTAGTCGGTAGCCCGTGACAAGCCAGGCTTAATAAAATAATGCTCATACCGAAAAAAGGCGCATAAAAAATAAATAATTGCCTCCCAACCTAAGCTGACAAAAGTCCTTCAACATAATACATAACCATAAACAAAGTTCCTCTGTCCATTCTCACCTATTTGCACAACAACACTGTTATCAATTCTCACTTAATCACTTCTTGTCGAGACTTTTTGGTCGTTACGAATATTCTACAAACGTAGCCGTCACCCGATAAGAAATGCTTGGACTTATTTATTGCCTTGGCTATAAGAATAATATGAAAAGAAAGTTCTTTTTGTTTCTTATTTGTTGGATTAGTAAAAAGTATCTACCCATGTTATATACGACGACATATAGGTACACATTTTTTAGAAGAACAATATATAACCTTACGGGAACAAGGCGTGGTGTTAACGCCTTATTAACCCAACCAAAATCGACCGCGTGTCTACCAGCAAATCCGGCCGATGCCTGTTGCTAACTCTGGCAGGATACCTGTCCACCTCCTGCTTACTATCTTCCACCAAAGAAGCATCTCGCAGCAGGTTATAACCTTCCGTGGTCTATCCGGAAGTCCCTGAACCGTCTCCGGGCATAAGTAGGAAGATGTAACTCCAACATGGAGAAGTGGGGCTACCTCCACGGTACGGCAGCAGGGTGTAGATGTGTAGCTATATAGCAAACTATGCTCCACCTCCTATCCTGCCCTCTGTGTCACAAAACATGCAGCCTAAGTGATCTCTGCGCTGCCACCGACAACGCTGTGGAAGTGGCGAAGTTTTGGGCCAACAAAATTTAAAATACAATCGTGCTAACGACCCGAAGAAGAAGAGTCTGACAGATCAAAGTCAAAGTCAAATCATTTATTTCAAACAGGCACTAAAGGCACTTTTGAACGTCAAAATGAACAAGAAATAGAATTGATTCTAGTCGCCCCTTCCAAAAGGTAGTTTCGTGTGGAGAAGAATGGGCAAGAAACTCCACCGTTTCTATTTTAAAATGTTTTACAATGTTTTGTATACATGAATTGTAACATTATGTGAGGAGACGATGCACCTAGAATAAAAACACTACACCACAAAAGGTGAAAAGACCCATCCGCCTTTCGAGTGCGGAGGACATCCATCTATCATCCAAGGATTTTTTACCTCAAAACTAACAAAAAATACAAGAGAAACCGTGTACTACGGCTAGTATAATATTCAGTTCTAAACCACTTTTCGACGAGTCAATCTTTCATCTAACTTATATCTCATCATCGGCATCTGCCTAGCCTTTTCCCAACTATTTTGGGGTCGGCTTCCAGTCTAACCGGATACAGCTGAATACTAGTATTTTACATGGAGTGACTTCTTAACTGACCTCCACAACCCAGTAACTGGGCAATACGACCCCTTGGCCCTTTGGTAAGACTGGCTGGCTGCTGTTGTATTTTTCGGGCTTCTGACGACCCGTCACGACTGTCAAAGATGCACAAATGACGGCCGGGACCAACGGCTTAGCGTGCTTTCGGAGGCACGGAGGAGTCTCGTTATGTAAAGATGGTCACCCATCCACGGCTAAACCCGGCAAGCGTAGCTTAACCTGATGGATCGACCTGTGCAGCTGTTAGTACTTAGCCACGAGCTCCACCAGATAGCATATATCCCATCTAGCTTATATCTTCCTAAGATATTATTGTACTATCCTTGTAACAATTCCACCTCACGAAATACCGGTAAACACATCAATCATTCAAACAATCCGTTTAAATACAGTGCAAGCTGAGATATTGCATCGGTTATAGTTGTTGTATTGGTCTTAGCAATTTGAACCTTATGTCGATGTACTACATAAAAGTCACTGAACAATGAATACACAACAATGACTTTAAGAAAATAATCACACTTAGGGGTGATATATTTACAGGCCAGCATATTTAGTACAGATAGGCCAGCACATCAAGCTATGTCAAACTGTCTAATATTCCCAATTGAATTTCCACCATATGCATTTGTAATAAAGTTTAAAATCTATCAAAGAAATTTGACAGATTCATATTTAATTTTTACATGTGAGAAATCGTTCTCACATGTAATTTCAAAAACAGAACGTAAAAAGCGTCCGTAATAACAGTTAGGTTAGTGTCTAACCTGGTGTTAAGAGTTTTAATGCACCACTCGGGGCCTTACCGCCTGACGCAGGTCCTCACCGGACATGGATGTTTCGGGAGGTTCCTGCACATCATCAGGCGGGAGGAAACGCCCGGGTGTCACCACTGCGAGGATCGCCCAGAGGACACGGTAGAGCACACGGTGCAAACCTGCCCCGCATGGGCAGAGCACCGCCGTGTCCTCGTAGAGGCGATCGGCGGCGGCGACCTCTCGCGCCCGGCTCTGGTGCAAGCCATGGTCCGGGGTGAGAGGGAGTGGGAGGCAGTCACCTCCTTCTGCGAAAAAGTTATGCTCGCGAAGGAGGTGGCGGGATGGGAGAGAGAAAGGTCCTCCCGTCCCAGCCGCCGCAGGAGACGCCCCGGGCGTCGGGAGCCACGTGACGACTCCCGGCCACCGTAGGCGCGGGCCTGCGGACGGTGAGTAATGGGTGACTCACCGTCCGATCAGCACCAGACCCGTGCCGGACGGCGCGTATATGTTCCACGCGCGCCTCAAAGAGATGTCAGCATATGAAGGGGCCCCTCAGGGCCAAGCCTGCCGGGTAAGCGGGATTGTCCGAAAGGGTTACCGCTACCCCGGAACATAAAGGGCTACGGAAGGAACATGGATGGGTTTTAGTCAGTAAGAGTCTGACACTCCCTTCCGCTCCACCCAGAGCGGGAGAAGTCATTGGATGATTTCCCAGCCTTAAAAAAAAAAAAAAAAAGAGTTTTAATGCTGCCCATGGGCCTCTGACTTAGCTTCACATGCTGTTGAGAAATATCTCTCAGGCATGCTGGTTTCCTCACGATGTTTTCCTTCACCGATTTTAAAGCAAGTGATAATTTATACAATACGCACATGAATCTGTAAATTCAGAGGTGCGTGGCTGGGGTTCGAACTTGAGACTTGGCAGTCCGACGGTCACACCACTAGGCTATCACTGCCATTCCTATTTCAAATATCCACTACTATACGCTCATCACTTTAGTACAACGATCTCCGAATTGAATGAACGTTTATGGCGGCTAAGCTATAAAATCTTGTATTATCGTCCTGTACGTTATGCGCCGTTTTATGGGCAGCCTCCTATCTTACTATGGGTTTCATCCCGCGTTATGTAGATACTTGTGTGGGTGTTGGAGAGTTGATAAGTACCGGTTTAGATATAAAAATGATTCAGCGGGATTTCCCGAAAGGGTTACCGCTACCCCGGAACATAAAGGGCAAAGGAAGGAACATGGATGAGTTTTAGTCAGTAAGAGCCTGACACTCATGTCAATTGATGATTTCCCACCGTAAAAAAATAATAAATATGCCACGTTAGCCCGCGAAAATTCAAATTATGTTAAGTTTGTTGTAATTTGCAGGCCTGTAATTTCTCTGCAGTAGTCCGGAGTCCGGATTTGTACCCGGTTGAGTGCAATAGACTCGCCTTACATGGGACTTAAACATAATTGGCGAAAAATGGTTGTACTAAACGTAAACTTGTGCCGCACCTTAAACTGCATGTCAAAGTCAAATCATTTATTTCAAACAGAAACAGGCACAAGTAAGGCGAGAAGTTGACGTCGGAGGATTTAACGACATTTTCATTTTCATATTTAATGGCGCCATCATGCTAAATTGATTTAAAATTTTATATCTATTTTATAGCTCGATTATTTTCAGGGGTAGAAAATACCGCTGTTATATACAACTCAGTATAAACTTTATCCTTCTTTAATAAAGTTGTTTTACTTTGCTGTCCTTTAACCTTTTGACCGCCACGTCAAAAATGAAAAAGCGTGCCCTCAGCGCCAAGCTCCGAATATATCCTTTAATATTGTCACCCAGTCGCGACCGTGGCGTGCTGGGCACATTTTGGTTTGTCGTCTAAACACGACTGTGGCGGTCAAAAGGTTAAAGCTAAAAAAAAACATAGTCTTCACATAATGTAATTAATGTGACTAACTATGTTGATGTGTACAAAGATTTTTTTATAAAATCATTAAACTTCTGTAAGCAGTTACATAATTAAGTAACTTACAGAACATTCATTTTATTTTTCTAGCCTGGCAATTTTGTTAGGGCCTAAAAGTGTAAAACCTCTTTTTATAGTTTTATTTTTATTCCTCTTTATTTTAAACATCTTGTTTTGTTCTTTTCTATGTGACATCACAATATATGCTCAAAAACTAAACAGATATTTCATTATAGTGCTTGTGTCTAACTTTATTATAATATACATATTTTATTGCCGTATTAAACTAGTGGTCGTGTGTTGTGTTTTTCCACTAGGATATGTTTTCACAGTAGGATTTGTGTCTTACCAAGGGGTATCGTATAACCCAGTTACTGACTGGGCTTTGAAGGTCAGATAGGCAGTCACTTCACGCTGCTTCCGGTTAGACTGGAAGCCGACATCAATATAGTTAGGAAAAGGCTAGGCAGATTGATTAAACTAGAGTAGTTTACTTTTTTCGTAAAGTCGAAGTCATATACTTCGACTTTGAGACAACCATTTAGATATATGGAGTTCATCATAAATTCAAACATAATATCTTAAAAAAAGACGCAGATACTAAAATGTAAGAAAATATACAGACAGCGCCCGCTGTCACACTAGTATTAAATATACAATACGCACGCATGGTACGCGGCGTATTAAAATTCACGAGTTAATATCTCAACGGCGTTTCGCTGCCTCTCTGTATATGCCAAAAGCATTGGTGGCGTTATCATTTATGTAGTGTGCGCGAATTGGTACGTGAAAGTGAAAATATGGATATCGAAATTGGACTTGCGTTGCAAAGCTTTTTTGTTTGTTTGATTTTTTTTTTAATCTTCGGAGTGAGAATATATTTTTCTTAATATTCATTTTTTTGGGCTTACTTTTATGTTATTTACACATATTACAACTACATTTGTAATTGCTGGTGCTAATCTAGCGGGATTGTCCGAAAGGGTTACCGCTACGCCGGAACATAAAGGGCTACGGAAGGAACATGGATGGGTTTTAGTCAGTAAGTCTGACATTCCTTTCCGCTCCACCCGGAGCGGGAGAAGTCATTTGATGATTTCCCACTGACAAAAAAAAGTCTGCCTCGTTGGTCTAGTGGTTGTTAACGCTACTGTTGAGCAGGAAGTCCTGGGTTCGACTTCCAGGCTGGGCAAAGTTTAATGGGTTTTTCCATCAGGAATTTCTCGGTGTCTGGAGTCTGGATTTGTGCCCGGTAGATAGGCAGCAATAGGCGTGCCTCCCATTACATGGGATTGAAACATAACTGGCAAAATGTGGATTGAAACAAACTGGGCTTACAAAACACAGCTTGCCACGAGACCAAATGGAACTAGGAAATTGCAGGCAAATTCCATCATAATTGTTTTTGCTCTGTTCATGTGAAAATAAATAGGCAATATTTTTACCACGGTACAAGCTAGTAATAATAGTAATAATAATAATAATAATATTTTATTTCTAAGTATATGGTACATTAAGATCTAAAATTAAACATTGATTTACATATACTACCATTGCTGGTGTAGAAAAATTAAATAAGCTAAGTGCATGCAAATCATAGACATTACAATAAAAATTATAATTAATAAAAATGATTTGAATTTACATTTTTAATTTGATACAATAATATTGATTCAGATGAATTGCATAGTATATTATTTGTAATGTCAAAATATTAATTATTATGTCAAAAAGCATTGAATATTAATTACAATGTCAAAAAGTATGATTTAAAAATTCAATAACGGAATAGAAACACGTGTCTAAGAGCCAAGTAAACATTTTACATTTGAATTTATTAATTGGTAACATTCTCAAGCTAGGTGGTAATTTATTATACATTTTTACTGTCATACAACTGGCATTTCTACTGTATAGTTGCAATCTCTGAGGAGGTACTAGCAGTTCCCCGGCATTTTTTTTCTTCAGTCTGTGGGAGACTTGTTCATTTAATGGGAATAAATGTGGGTATTTTTTACACAAGACTCAAAAATATAAAGGCAGTAATAATAGAAGTGCAAGCTATTTAAGAAAAAGGCACAAATACACCTCACACACACATGACACACATAACATTTCACTCAGCACACACACATTTTTACCACACTTTTATCTGCTTTTCAATCGTAGGTATGCTGGAAGAGATTTCTTTAGAAATAAGCATTAACTTTGCACGTATATTTCTATTCCCTTTTTCTTGTACGTTTTATCATCATTCCATTATCACAATTTATTTGGGGTCGGCGCAACATGTAAATTTTTTTATGTATAAATGCAAAAAGGAGCTACGTTTGCTAACAAACTGCTTTGCAGTTTGGCAGAGGTAATATGTCTTTTAAAAAAAATATTTCTGTGTATAAAAACTTTTTCATTTTTTATTTTTTTTTCATGGCTGTTTCTTCCATACTTCTCTTTTATCTTGTATGTTTATATCACACTAATACATATTATGAAAGCGAAAGTTTGTTAGCGTCTGTGTGTGTTTGTAGCTTCTTCATGTAAAAACTACGTAACGGATCTTAATGAAATTTGGGACAAAGATAGAATATAACCTGGATTAACACATATAAAACTTTTTATCCTGTTAATACGTTCCCGTGGGTTAATTTCGTACGTCCACGCGGGCGAAGCCACGAACAGCCTGTAGTGTTATTCTGTAAAAATTTCACTGTGAAAAAGTAGAAAAAGTGAGTTAACCCCTCGAGTTAACCCCTCGAGCGTCTTTATGAGCCCCCGGGGGATCATAAGGAAAAATGCTTCAAATGTCGCGTGTGCACCCGTTGGATCACAAGGAATTGGTTGCCATTCTCAATCTTCATTTTTCTGAAGGTCTACCCATAATAATTAAATACCTACCTACAAAATGCTTCGACATTTGAGGCATTTTCAAGCAATGTTTACGGACGTACGAGGGGCTAAAAGTGAGCTGTCAATAATGTCAATTGCCCTAGCATTAGGTGGCAACGACAGCTCACTTCAAGCTCATTTCACCCGAGTTTTCACGTTGAGATTTTAACAGAATAAACCTATAGAAGCTATAGTGTGTATGCATGGTTAAATAAATAAAGAAACACCTCTTAAACTTACCGGTACTAAGAACCTCCTCAGCTCAGCCAGGGCGTATGCAATCCTAGCATGCGCCTCAGCTGGTGTAGCGAACGCGCTAATCTCCACGTGCAACTCGTCTGACAGGTGTGCAAACTTCGGGTCCCCTGAGACGCGGAGTTCTTCCTCCTGGGGGAAGAGATTGTGTTTAAGAAGAGATTGGTTGTTGGGTGTATTGGTTAAATAGTCACAAGGTTTAATGGCAATTTAGCTCAAGCATGGGCTGCCAATGGTGGCAGCTCGGCATGGTATGGTATTTTAAGGCGAACGTTGAAATTTCAACTTTATTTCCATACAGTTAAGTTATGTTTTATTCGTCACCTAAAAATACCTTGCCATGCCGTGCCGCCAATGTGTTTCGGACCTAAGGTGAAAAACTGGGGTGGAAACTATTAGAAATCGCTTCGAAAACGAGACAAAACAAAACATGGTAGTGGAAAACTGCAGTATTTTGTTTAAATACGTAGTGTTACATATTGTTCAGTAGTACGAAACTTTTCGTGTGCGAGTTCGATTCGCACTTGACCAATTTTTTTCTTCACATTAAGTCACCCTTGCTTGGTAAGGTCACATCAAGCTACCCCGATCTGTCAAATTTCTTTGGTAGATTTGCAACTTTATTACAAAAGCATGGGGTTAATATTCGATTGGGAATATTTGACGGTTTGGCATAGCTTGATGTCCTAGCGTCTGTACCTACTCAAGGTTTATACGAATTTTTATTTACCTTCTGTCGATCCTTCATTGATCCACGTCCCAAGACTGCCATCTTGCACATGGTGTCCTCTTGTAGCCTCTTCAGTGAGTTACCTTTGGGCCCCAGCAACTTGCCCACGAAGTTGAACTGTAACAAAAATATTTTTTATATGACATGGCTAGTTTCTGTATGGATGTTGGCATAGTTATCAAATTTAGTGTACACCAATAATTTTGGGTTTTTTGTATTCGTGTATATTGGCATATTGCTGTGCTATAAATACAAAACTCAAAGTACAACTTGTACTACAGACTAGACGTAAACAAACCTAGACAAGTGTCAATCGCTCCGTGTCGATTCGATTTCGAAAATTTTTGATCGAACAATTTGTTATCTCAGCGATTCGGATTGTCAAAAACGCTACTTGTCAACACATTTGTCCCATACAAATGCGTTATGTCGATCGAGTTTCGTTATACAATTTGACATTGTCTAGCACTTAGCGATCGAAAACGATTCATCACGTGACATTTCAAAAGCTTATGCCAATTGCATACATATCGGATTTATCTAATATCGGTATCGTTAATGAAAATGAGACTTTGATAATAATCCCCAGTATTATCAGCAAAGTCACAGTCTAGGCCCCATAAAACTTTTAATCAGTGAAGAGTTTCTGATTTGATGCTATTAATAAAACTTGATGCGTTATATTATAATAGCGAATAGTTGCAAATGATTACGGTTAATTGATATGTCATAACATAGGTAATATGACCTGAATTCAACAAAGGGGTAGGCAGTAGTGCACCTATAGAAACCCCTTATTTCGCCCAAAGTTTAATCAAATCAATCTTTATTTGTGAACATAAGTACAAAAAGGTGTTATTTATACATTTTAGCTGATCTGTATGTTTGGCCAATAATCGGCATACAAATACAATATTAGTAAGTAGGTTATTTTTACTATCATAATTAATAAAGTCTAGGATAAAAGAAATGAACCAATTGAAAAATGTCATGAGTCGCATAAAATAAAGTAATTGAATTATAGAAATACATAAAGTAATTATTAAGAGTGTCAAAGAAAATTAAATTTGGTCATAATTTGTCATTTAAAAAGTCTTCAATCGAGTAATAGGTCTTTTCAACTAGAAACAGGAACAACTGATACACTTTTTCAAGACATTTGTCCCATACAAATGCGTTAATGTCGATCGAGTTTCGTTACATAATTTGACATTGTCTTAGCGATCGAAAACACCATATAAAAACCAGCCAAGAATTATGACGAAATGAATTCTTCTTACTAATTTATTCTTTCTCGTCTCCTAGTTCAAACAATTTCCTCCACTCCGCTTATTTCTTTCTACGTTTTTTTTGCCAACTTAGAAATAACTGAGACACGGAAAACGTCGCCGTATTAATCTTGCTTGAAATAACAGCTGAAAGCTGAAATTTTCCAAGTCTATTGTGTTTAGCTCATTCGTATTTTTACTTCAGTGATATCTTACAGTTTTTACTGAGAAATTTCTAAATATACTAAGTTTTTAATGTAGGTATTCTCAATAATATCTACAGAGAAAACTGTCTGCGAATGTGTGTATGTAGACTCGACAGAAGACATGTCATTATCTGCCGGAACGCAGATACCAACCAGTTTTAAAATCTTGACCAAATTTACTTCTACAGGGTGCAATCGGAAACTACGGGAACACACCTGATATCGCGAAAAAAAATCAGCTGTTCCCTACATTTTGACGAATTATCTTTGAAACGGTTAATTTTTTCTCGCAATTTCAGATTGGTTCCCATAGAAAAATTTCTTCATAATGATGAGTACAATGACCCTTTAAATATTACCCATGAATCAAATTTTACCCTGTATTAGCCAGCGCACATCGTAGACGGCGTGGGAGAGTATTTTAAAGCCAAAGGAAATTCGTAAGTATCTAAAGGTAGTAAAGTATAGATTCCAAATCTCAGAGACCGACCACAGAGCATCAAAGAGGATTTCTCTTTGATGAAAAGTGCGCTGGAAAATACCGCGATGGGATGACGGAAGCATGCGACGGTATACGTCGGAGTCAGCTAGCATACGATCGTGGGAAAGACGCAGTGCAAGCGGGGGTGCACTGCACATTTCTACTATGGGACACCGTGGAATGCCGCGGGCTGCTGCTCGGAAAATCCTCCTTCACAGCGGTGGACGGTGGGGGACATCATCAAGTCACTCAGAGCGGGAGGGGTCTCCCGCTGGCTCAGAGCGGGAGGGGTCCGGGAGCGGAAGGGAGGGTCAGACTCTTACTTCTTCTCTTCTTTTCGTGTGGGTAGTGACTAACCTGTTGTCAGAGTATTTTTATGCTGCCCATGGGCCTCTGACTTATCTTCACTTGCTGTTCAGAAATATCTCTCAGACATGCTGGCTTCCTCACGATGTTTTCCTTCACTGACTTTTAAGCAAGTGATAAATAACAATACGCACATGAATCCGTACAATCAGAGGTGCGTGCTTTGATTTCGAACTCAAGACCTATGACTTGGCAGTCCGACGATCACATCACTAGGCTATCACTGCTGTGCTTCTCAGACACTTACTGACTAAAACCCATCCATGTTCCTTCCTCAGCCCTTTAAATTCCGGGGCAGCGGTAACCCTTTCGGACAATCTCGCTGAGTGTGTTGTGACCCTATGAGTATCTTGGAAAATCTACTCACAGAAATAACTATTTCATTTCAATGTTCAAATTCAATCATCTAGAAACTTGGACTCTACACGTGCCGAAGCTTTAGAACTGGGTATATTATTAGTTCTGAAGGCACGTGTATAGTTTAGTCGTGACCACACGGCGTGGCACCCTTATTGATTTAATATGAGTTTGTTTGGGTATTCGGAAAATGGAGATGAAATGCGTAATAAATTATAGTCTTTGGACATAAAATTAAAAAATATATTTTCAAGAATGAATTTAAAAAAAAAATCGAGAGAATTTCACACAACGTCATATAGTCCCAAGCTAAGCAATCTAATGCTTGTGTTATGGTAACGAGATGGCTGATAAACTTAGTTTTATACATTTTTTTTTGTATTAATCATAGAAATACACCCAGACCCGTAACAAATACTTGCAGGTCGTACAAATATTTGTTCTATGTGGGAATCGAACCCGCGACATGCTGCGCAGCAGTCAATCGCTCGACCGCTGCGCCAACCGTGTCGCCTTACAATCTATATCTATATATATAAAAGAAAGACGGGTTTGTTC
Organism: Hyppa rectilinea; assembly: GCA_951799385.1. NCBI lineage: Eukaryota > Metazoa > Arthropoda > Insecta > Lepidoptera > Noctuidae > Hyppa > Hyppa rectilinea. Next base: position 14,507,016 of record OX637316.1, read on the forward strand.
CCTTCGTTATAACTCGAGATCTGCTGGACCAATTTTCATGGTTTTTGTTTCGTTGGATTTGTCTCCGCCCTGAATAGCAGAATACAATTATTTTTTTTTCGATCAGCTGCTGATTTTCCTCCTATAGGGTAGGTAGGTAGGGTTGGGTAGGTAGGTAGGTAGGGTAGGTAGCTAGGGTAGGTAGGTAGGGTGGGTAGGTAGGTAGGGTAGGTAGGTAGGGTAGCTATGGTAGGTAGGGTAGGTAGGGTAGGTAGGGTAGGTAGGGTAGGTAGGGTAGGTAGGGTAGGTAGGGTAGGTAGGGTAGGTAGGGTGGGTAGGTAGGATAGGTAGGTAGGGTAGGTAGGTAGGTAGGTAGGGTAGGTAGGGTGGGTAGGTAGGTAGGGTAGGTAGGTAGGGTAGCTAGGGTAGGTAGGGTAAATAGGGTAGGTAGGGTAGGTAGGTAGGTAGGTATCACAGTTAAGACAGGACAACGTCTGTCGGGTCAGCTAGTTAATTATATAAAAGAAAGTCGGGTTTGTTCCCTCCATTATAACTCGAGATCTGCTGGACCAATTTTCATGGTTTTTGTTTCGTTGGATTTGTCTCCGCCCTGAATAGCAGAATACATTTTTTTTTTTAATTTTTTTTTTTTAGGTAGGGTAGGTAGTTAGGGTAGGGTAGGTAGTTAGGGTAGGGTAGGTAGGTAGGGTAGGTAGGTAGGTAGGTAGGTAGGGTAGGTAGGGTAGGTAGGGTAGGTAGGTAGGGTAGGTAGGGTAGGTAGGTAGGGTAGGTAGAATAGCTAGGGTAGGTAGGGTAGGTAGGTAGGGTAGGTAGAATAGCTAGGGTAGGTAGGGTAGGTAGCTAGGTAGGTAGGGTAGGTAGGCAGGTAGAGTAGGTATCACAGTTAAGACAGGACAACGTCTGTCGGGTCAGCTAGTATATTATATAATTCGAATCTAATAAAGTCTAAAGCAGTGGTAGCCCAGTGGGTAACACTCAGAGGTTAATGTATTCTTGATATCTTCATAGAAAAAAGTGAATTTGACTACCATGTAGACTCGACAGAAGACATGACACCCATTGACTGCCGGAACGCAGATCAACGCGAGACATAGTGGTTTATGTTATTTTTCCCACCCCAACTTATGAGTTGTAGGTCGTGGGTTGGAATCCAGACAGGCACTTTACTTTGTATAAATAACTAGCTGCTCTCGCGCGGTTTCACCCACTACTCGGCTCCTATTGGTCGTAGCGTGATGTTACATGCCTATAGCCTTCCTCGATAAATGGACTATCTAACACAAAAATATTTTTTCAATTCGGACCAGTAGTTCCGGAGATTAGCGCTTACAAACAAACAAACTCTTCAGCTTTATAATATTACTAGCTTCCGCCCGCGGCTTCGCCCGCAAAATATGTCGACAAATTATGCACATAAACCTTCACCTTGAATCACTTTATCTATTAAAAAAACCGCATCAAAATCCGTTGCGTAGTTTTAAAGATTTAAGCATACATAGGGATATAGGGACAGAGAAAGCGACTTTGTTTTATACTATTTATTATTGAAATATAGATTAATAATTTTCTAGAATAATCTGCAGTCACCAACGGATAATTGTCAGTATCACCAAGGGAATATGTGGCTGTTTGTTTCTTCTATTTCCTCATACCGTGGTGATCAACAACCGTGATATTTTTGACTGTTGGCACAATGAATCACAAACACTCCCGAGACTTGTTCCGAATAGAGACATCTATGGACTCGACTTCTTTATTTTATTGTTATGTAAATATAGAATCTTATACATACTTAAATTAAAGGATCTAACTAACTATATACAAATAAATACAAAAACAAAAAGGACACTTAGGCGTCGAAGTACTCATCCGCATCGCTGTCGTCCGGGAACGTGCCCAGAAGACTGGCAGCATTGCCACGTTGAATGGCAATGCTAATTCTTTCGCCAAGAACAATCCAGCCGGTCATGTAAAGTGTCGACCAAACATGTCATTTGATTTATTTATGTGTAGCTGACGGTTCTTTAGGTTATTTAACAAATAAAACGGGTAGATCTATATCCAGTAAGAAATTCCTTAAGATTGTTATAATACTAACTTGAACCCATGTGTATTAACATCGCCACATACGAACACTGACATCACGTGAAATCCTGCATCGCGCAAGCAAAGTTTACCGCACGACTAACGTACATGAAACATTCCGACATCAAATGTCAGGCAGCAGCCTACCAGGCACAACACCCGTCAGGTCGGAGGATCCTTCCTTTTCTATGGATTTATCTCGGCTGTCATTCGTGGATCTTTGACGGTGGTTACGGCTCGTCAGAATCCTGAAAGCCCGCAAAAAGCAAGCAAAGCAAAAAAAATCTGCTGTTCCCTATATTTTGACAAAAAAAAAACAATCCACCTAGTTTAATTGTTTTAGTGTTATGGAAAATTGATAAATAAAAAAATATATATATTCTTGGACATTTCACACAACGCCATATAGTCCCAAGCTAAGCAACCTAATGCATGTGTTATGGTAACGAGATGGCTGATAAACTACTTATATAATTTTTTTTTTGTAAATACATAGATATTATAGATGGAAAAACACCCAGTTCCCTTCTACCTATTTTCTAATTTTCCTGTGCCCGACTCCATATCCATTATTTTATTGTATTTTACCACCTGTGTATGTACATTATGTATTTCAATAAATAATTTGATTTGAGTTAGGCGAGAATAATGTATGGAAAAGTTGATTTTTTTGCTGTCAGACTTTCAGGATTCTGACCAGCCTTAGCCACCGTTAAGATCCACGACCCCTTAAAATTATAATGAAGATTACAATGACCCTTAAAATATTGCCCATGATTTCCAATTCATCATCTGCCTAGCCTTTTCCCAACCATGTTGGGGTCGGCTTCTAGTCTATCTGACCTCCACAACCCAGTAACTAGGCAATACGATACCCCTTGGTAAGACTGGCTGTCAGATTTTCTCGGGCTTCTGACGACCCGTAACGACTGTCAAAAATGCACAAAAAACAGCCGGGATCAACGGCTTGGCGTGCTTTCCGAGGCACGGACGAGTCTCGGTATGTAAAGATGGTCACCCATCCACAGACCAACCCCGGCCAGCGTAGCTTAACCTGACGGATTGACCCGTGCGGGTGTTATAACTTAGCTACGAGCTCGTCCATAAATTCCAATTCACCCTGTATAAATGCAATACAGATACTGTTACCTCATTTACCATGAGAGGGAAACAAATGAAATGCATTTATTTTGTGTTCCGAATAATTGTGCATCTCTCGAGCTAAGAGGAATCTGTGAGCTGCAACGTATAATTACTAGATGGCATGAAATACAAGATGCAAGACAAATGTATATTGATGAGGTGCTCTTGAATATGCTGTGTGGGGAAACAGATGATAATATCTGGCGAAGGGGTTTGTGAGAATATTTTATACTATACTAGCTATTCTCCGCGGTTTCACCCCCGCTGCGCGGCTCCTATTGGTCGCAGCGTAATGTTATATAGCCTATAGCCTTCCTCGATAAATGGACTATTCAACACAAAAAGAATCTTGCAATTCGAACCAGTAGTTCCTGAGATTAGCGCGTTCAAACAAACAAACAAACAAACTCTTCAGCTTTAGAATATTAGTATAGATTGTAATTTTCTTTAGCTGTCTCATTTAGTAAACAAATGTCGCGACTAATATTAAGATTTATAGGTAATGTATGTGTCTCTGAATGTATAAATCATACCTTAAGTGTAATATACAATGATCAAGACGTTTATGCTCAACTTAAAGTTTATGATTGATACGAAAAATCAGAATTCTTGTTCCGCGTTTGTTTACCTAATTGGACACTGAAAAAGAAATACACTGTAGTTGCTCCCGCAGCGTGATGTTACATAGCCTATAGCCTTCCTCGATAAATGGACTATCCAACACAAAAAGATTTTTTCAATTCGGACCAGTAGTTCCTGAGATTAGCGCGTTCAAATAAACAATCTCTTCAGCTTTATAATATTAGTATAGATTTCAGGAGAGTAGTATAATGGACTTGGGTGTGGCAATAAATCCCTTCCTCGAATATAGCACAGTTCTAAAAGAGAGAGGAGATCAGTAGTAACGGCTGCGACTTACGAGTAGGTCGTGGGTTGGAACCCAAACCGGCGCTTTACTTTGTGTAAAATTGTTTCATCCATATACTATATGTGCGTGTGTGTGTGGGTATTTGTATGTGCGTGTGTTTTTTATTGTGTTCCGTATATATGTGTGTATTTTATATGTTCAGTTTTGTATTTTTATTACCTAAATGCTGAATACCAGTATTTTACATGTCGCCACTTCCTATCTGACCTCCACAACCCAGTCAGTAACTGGGTAATACGATAAGACTGGCTGTCAGACTTTCGGACGATTACCCATAACGACTGTCAAAAATCTGTAAATGACCGCCGGGTTTAACGTGCTTTCCGAGGCATGGGTCTCGATGGTCACCCATCCATGAACTGGCCTCGGCACCCGTAGCTTAACCTTTAATTGACCCGTGCGGCTTTTATTATTTAGCCACGAGCTTTTCCACTCAAGATGTCTTGGTTTTGATAGTTTTTTTTAAAATTACGTTCTGTATCTTCTACCGAAAAGTGCAGGATATAAAAACTATTTCTAAACAAATGACGACTCCACTCACGTCTTATTCCCTCAGCATCAGTGCGGAACGTCGTCAGTAATTGTCGGTCAGGTAACAGTGTACACATAGCTCCCTACAGCGGTTTGCACCACTTGAGGATCGATCAATTAATTGTTCACAACTTTTCTAGTCTGTGACCCTAATTGGATGGGACCTCAGCGTGTCTTATAATTGGTTTCTGAAGTAACCAATTTTGGAAGTTGTTGTGATTGGTTTATCGAAATTGCCACAGACAATTAAATCAACTGTCAAAAATAATAAATGGCTGAATATAATAACAAAAGCCAATTTATTAGTTAGAATAGGGATGGGGGCAGGTTAAAAAAAAGCAATTATATTTAGTCCGTCAATCAGATAATGAAATATTTGACACGTATTTTTTGCTTTATCATATTCATAGAAAATGACAGAGATAAAACGCATTAAAGTTGAGGAGTGGGGATCGCTACGTCACAAGTAAGTTTAATAACTACATACTTGTGACGTCATGCGACATTTAAAAAAAAAATATCGAGGTAATCTTTGGATTACGTAAAAAGAAAAATACGTATCTTTTAAAAATCGAGCCGGACGACGGAATAAAATAAAAATTGACAAAAGAGGGACTGTTCCCATCTATACTAATATTATAAAGAGGTAAACTTTGTAAGTTTGTATGTAGGGGGTAATCTCCGGAACTAATGATATAATTTCAAAAAAAAAACCACTGTTAGAAAGCTACATTATTCCTGAGTGCTATAGGCTATAAATTATATTTATATCATACATATTAGCCGAGCTATCGCAATTTTCGTCATGCAAGTCGGAAAGAAATACCTCCGAAAACAGAATTATTTGCATGCGCTGCCTAAACAGTTACAGTATATCACAATTTTCCGCGGACGAAGTCGCGGACAGAAGCTAGTATTTTGTAAGATCACATTCTTATCTCAGTAAAAAATATACAACGAATTATTGACGCAATCTCACCATCCTATCATTACAAAAATCGTTTTAATACACACATCAAAAGTGTCTAGGGATCAACATATATTTTTGCAATAACTTTTCTCTTGATTGATATTAATTTAAATTTTCTTTAAGGATTCATCAAATAAAGTGTTTTCGTTTGTCACAGTAACGATAAACCAAGTCACCTTTGCATTAATAAAGAAATTTGCCATTTTCCTAATAAAGGGATTTTTGACATTTGAACCACTAACATTAAAGTTCGAAAAAAAGACTGAAATAACAGTTTTCTTTAAAATTTTATTGGGTAACTTAAACAATTAATAATCCGTGTTTCTACCGCGAACACTAACAACACAAGAACATCGGTTTGGCATACTCAAAATGAGTTCATCCAAATCACGCTGTGGAATGGCCGCCCATGTTCGTTGCAACAACAAAAAAAGGTCTTCTTGCAACTGGATACCCTCCATATTCGGCAGAGCTCTTCTCTGTAGCATATCCCATGCATGCTCAATCGGGTTCAAGTCTGGCGACACGGAGACAAGACCGATACATTCAAATCTTAACTCGAAGAGCTCCAACAATAACCGCCATGATGTTAGCCGTGAGGCTTCATCACTCTTCAGGGAACTTAATTAGCGACCAAACAGTCAGAAACCGCTTGCATGAAGTGAACCTTCATTCCCGAAGACCGCTACGGGTACCACCTATAGCAATGCACAATCGTAGGATTCGATATCAATGGGCTCTTGAACACAGAAATTGGGCAGAAGAACAATGGCGTTTCGTGTGCTTTTCTGATGAGTCTCGTTTTGGTATGAGACCGGATACAAGACGTATACGACACTGGAGAACCCCTGGACGCCAACAGCGATTAAAATCCTGCCAGGAAGTCCATCCTTATAGTGGTGGAACCATCATGGTATGGGCGGGTATTTGGATCGGCGGAAGAACTGAGTTGATTTGGATCAGAGGCAACCTCAACGCTCAAATTTATGCTGAGACGATTGTATCTGACGTCATCGTTCCTCTACAAGTGCAAATCGGTCCCTTATTTCAGTTAATGCATGATAATGCACGACCGCACACCGCAAGAGTTGTAAGACAGACTCTCGCCGCAGCTAACATCAATGTCCTGCCCTGGCCTGCTCAGTCGCCAGACTTGAACCCGATTGAGCATGCATGGGATATGCTACAGAGAAGAGCTCTGCCGAATATGGAGGGTATCCAGTTGCAAGAAGACCTTTTTTTGTTGTTGCAACGAACATGGGCGGCCATTCCACAGCGTGATTTGGATGAACTCATTTTGAGTATGCCAAACCGATGTTCTTGTGTTGTTAGTGTTCGCGGTAGAAACACGGATTATTAATTGTTTAAGTTACCCAATAAAATTTTAAAGAAAACTGTTATTTCAGTCTTTTTTTCGAACTTTAATGTTAGTGGTTCAAATGTCAAAAATCCCTTTATTAGGAAAATGGCAAATTTCTTTATTAATGCAAAGGTGACTTGGTTTATCGTTACTGTGACAAACGAAAACACTTTATTTGATGAATCCTTAAAGAAAATTTAAATTAATATCAATCAAGAGAAAAGTTATTGCAAAAATATATGTTGATCCCTAGACACTTTTGATGTGTGTAGTTACGGCTAAAATTTCCTGGAGCTCGTGGCTAAACAATAACAGCCGCACGAGTTGATCCATCAGGCTAAGCTCCGCTTTCCGGGGTTTGTCCATGGATGGGTGACCTTTACATATCGAGACTCCTCTGTAACCCGGAGAGCACGTTAATGCGTTGGTCCCGGATGTCATTCGTGGATTTTAAAAGTCGTTACGGGTCGTCAGAAGCCCGGATGTCTAACAGCCAAAGGGTGGGCTGGGTTATCTCCACTTTTACCAGATAACAATAACTTACAAGGTAACCTGGGGGCCTAGACAGGTGTTAAATGCTCCGTGTCGATTCGATGTCGAAAATTGTTTATCGAACAATTCTATGTCAGCGATTCGGATTGTCAAGAACGCCACTTGTCAACGCATTTGTATATTCATATTAATACAGTTACGTTACACGATTTGAAATTTTCTATCACTTATCTATCGCAAACGATTGATCACGTGACATTTCGAAAGCTTATGCCAATTCCATCCATACATTTCGGATTTATCTATTTTCGTTATCGTTAGTGAAGATGTGACTTTGTTTAGGTTCCTATATCAGCGCATAATTTTCACTTTTTTTTTTTGAGGCTGGGTAATTATAAAATGACTTTTCTCGCTCTGTGTGGAGCGGAAGGGAGTGTCGGACTCTTACTGACTAAAACCCATTCATGTTCCTTCCTTAGCCCTTATGGCTCCGCTACGCCGGAGCATAATTTTCACTTTTTTTTTTTTAAGGCTGGGAAATCATCCAATGACTGCCCCCGCTCTGGGTGGAGCGGAAGGGAGTGTCAGACTCTTACTGACTAAAACCCATCCATGTTCCTTCCGTAGCCCTTTATGTTCCTTGCCCTTTATAATTTCCACTTAATGGCACAAAACAAACCACATTACAAAACAAAAGTACCAGGGCCACATAACAAACCAAGACATTCCACAATAAATCTCGTGGGCCCATTACAGCGGTAAATAGTTCTAGCAGCGAACAACAGATCAGCAGGGATCGCCAATTAAAGGGATTTAAAGCTCTTAATCAACAATCGAGCACTTAAGCACGGGTGATTTATTTTCGAGCTAATTGCGCCGACTGGGAAATCTGTTGTTTTGTGTTGTGTATTAATTAGTGCTTTAGTTCAGAATTTAGTACACTGTTCATAATTTGAAATCTTACTAATATTATAATCTAATGGATATATGGATGGATGTATGCATGGATGTTTGGATGTTTGTTATTCTTTCACACAAAGTCTATTGAAAGGATCTTGATAAAATTTAGCACAGAGATAGATTATAGTCTGGAATAGCACATAGGCTACTTTTTATCTTGGAAAGATGTACGGTTCCTTTGGGATAATTCCTACATACACGCGAGGGGAGCCGCTGGCGAAAACAATGCTAGATGATATCACTACATAGTATAAAACAAAGTCGCTTTCTCTGTCCCTTAATCCCTATGTATGTTTAAATCTTTAAAACTACGCAACGGATTTTCTTGCGGTTTTTTTAATAGATAGAGTGATTCAAGAGGAAGGTTTGTGTGTATAATTTGTCGACATATTTTGCGGGCAAAGCCGCGGGTGGAAGCTAGTACTAAATATGAGATACTAGGATTTTAGGTCTTTTTTAAACTTTGATAGTTTTTTGACTTATATCGAAATTAAGATTCTCACTAAGTATTTAAATTTTCAACCAAGGTTATATAATTAAAAATACATACCTAACAATAACAAAAAAAACACATCAAAGTAAACTGAAAATAATTTGAAACTACTCCAAAATATCTAAAATGGCGGACAGGCAACTGTTTTATGATTCCGGCTCTATATATACGTGGCAACAAAATGTTTTTATTTTTCCCCTGAGATCTGCACTGAATTCGGGATTAAAGCTATTCTATGTTCGCTTTCATAACACTGTCTCTCATGTAGACTGTCTGCTCTAGCAATAGATATGTGGAGTGTATTTGTAAAACTACTTTGTATTACTAATCTAAATAAATATTTGAAAATCTTGTATGATCGATTCAATTTTTATACAGTGTGTAAACGAGCGACATACTTACAGGGGGTGCTATACTCATGAAAATGAACAAGTTTGACGATCAAACTATAACTGAAAACATGAAAAAAAATCAGCTGTTCAGTACATTTATTTTCGCATAATTCGTCAAAATGTATGGAAAAACTGATTTTATTTTCCTATTTCAGTGTTGGTCTCATGGACAAAGTTGTTGATTTCCATGAGTACTATACAATCTGAAAGTTTGTCCCTCGTTTAACCTAACACACTGTATTGTTATGTCAAAAGTGTCGAGGAGCTCGTGGCTAAGTAGTAACAGCCGCACAAGTTGATCCATCAGGTTAAGCTACGCTTGCCGGGGTTGGTCCGTGGATGGGTGACCATCTTTACATATCGAGATTCCTCCGTGCCTTGTAAAGCACGTTAAGCACGTTTGGTCCCGGCTGTCATTCGTGGATCTTTGATATTCGATACGGGTATGCAGAAGCCTGAAAGTCTGATAGCCAGTCTTACCAAGGGGTATCGTATTACCGCAGTTACTGACTGGGTTGTGGAGGTCAGATAGGCAGTTAATCTATGTAAAATACTGGTATTCAGCTGCATCCGGTTAGACTGGAAGCCTACAACAACATAGTTGGGAAAAGGTTAGGCAGATTGATGTCAATAGTGTCAATGTCCTAGCATTAGGGAGCACGATAGCTCACAAAGACTTCATCTAAAACACGGTGAAATTTTCACACAATCGAACGGCTGATCTATAACGTAACTACAACAGTAGCTTCGTATAAAACCTTACTCAGTAGTCAAAAAGAACAATCCCCCGACCCTTGCTCGAGCCAGCCCGCGTTGCCGCTGAGCCAGTAACTTTAAATACCCCCGATCCAGCTGTCCCTTGCTGTCCCCCCCCCAAAAACGCCCGAAGCCGAGGTCCGAACCCCGCAGGGGGTGCCCTTAGCGTGTAGTCGCTTAGTTTTGTAAGTTTAGTTTTTATTAAGCCCTGGCTGGAGGCTACAATTCTTTTGTGGCAGCCACAGGCAAGCCCGGTTAAGCAGTAGACAACCCTTTGGTTGAACTGCGAGATGACATTTCAAAAAAAAAAAAAAAAAGGAACAAGCACTCACTCGCTACTTAACCGGCACAGTGGTCGATAGCCCCGCAGTCACCACTGTTGTCATAAGCTTGCCCTGAGGGGAGGCTCCGTCGCCCTCAGGAACAGCCTAGCTAGGAGGTGAAGGGATAGGATAGCCCCGCAGTCCATCCCTAGGTCCACCAATAGGTCTTACCTTAGTCTAACTTTTGTTTGCTATAATCTGTCAAGTGTTGAAGTAAAGAGAATAAACTCCTATTTGTCATCAACGTTAGTTTTATTCCATCGCCACCATTATAAGCCAATAAATTGGTAATACCCATTTTGGTGGGTATTACCAATTTATCTCGGCGATTATCTCAAAATTCTTTGTCTCCCTAATTGTTATTCCAATTACAGTCCCTCGGCTATAAATCGGGCGATATCGTCCGATTTGGGACGAAGTCAACATAACTAATTGACGCTCATAAAAATTAAAACATTGTTCTTTTTAACTGCCAGTCCGATTTGCCTTATTATTGCCTGGGGAGTGAAGGGGAATGAATGAACGGAATGAATGATTTTCCATTCAAAGGGGGATTGGGGTAATTGGGTTTAGAGCTCGTCGATTGGAGTACGGTTTGGGTCTATGTTTTTGGTTTAGTAGAGTAGTATTTAAAAATACACAGATGCATAATATACTTATTTTTTTTTTTAAATGTTTGAAGCTTTTTTTCGCGGATTCGTTTCTCTGCGGTGTTCAACATTTTAAAACTACATTAGAAAACAGACAAGCGTGTCACAATAGATTTAGTTCCTTTTACAATTTAACATCAAAATCAGAACATAAAATTCAGAATCGCCAATTATTCAAGGCGATTTATCAAGGAAAAGACGAGTGATCATGTCTCGGAAAGTACGTTAAGTCGTTGTGCTCGGATTTCAGGCGTTCGTTACGTAAAACTACATAAGACAGTCCTCCAAAGTACCTGCCTTTCACCACTTCTCTGCTGACTGTACTTGAAAGATCGGAATTGACTATTTGAAACGGTCAAAAATAAAATATGAAATCACATAAATAAAAGACCGCTCGCCTTAAAACTTCTATCACCGTACAGAAATGAAATATTCTGCGAAGATGTAATTGTAAAATTTCATTTAATGCTAATAAGTATACCACTTGATTCTAAAAGCCTGTGACGTCACATTCAGACAGACAGTTCATAAAAAGTAACGTTATTGACTAAATAGCCTTTCAAATACCCAATTGTTCGTGCGTTTACTTACGAGATTGCACGAAAGACTTTTGCACGAAAAAAATTAGCAGGAAAAAAAATTGCACGAAAAAAATATGCACGAAAAATGATTGCACGAAAATACATGCAAGTAAGTTACGACCAGAGACTGAATTATCCACAAGTTAATCAGTGTGGTCTTCACAATACCATTGAATGATAAGGGTTAACAGCCCGCATGTCGATAGTGGTCAAAGCGCACATGACTGAACGTGATCCGTTGTAGGGTTGATCGCATTCATTATTCGTAGGACAGGTTTATTTATCGTGTTGTGGGTGGATTGTACCGACGCCAGCACATCAAGCTATACCGAACTGTCAAACATTCCCAATTGAACATGATCCTTATTCCTTTAGTATAAAGTTGAAAGTCTATCAAAGAAATTTGACAGATTGGAGTTGCTTGTTCGTGCCTCTGTACTCACGTTAGGTTTTACATGATTGCTTAAAAAACTTTTTACTACTAGATATGGTATAACAAAATAACGTACAGAAATTTAGGTCAAGTCAGAAAAATTGATGTTCCAGTCTGAGGCAATCAATCTGCCAGCTTTATCCCAACTATGTTGGGGTCGGCTTCCCGTCTAACCGGATGCAGCTGAATACCAGTATTTTACATGGAGCTACTGCATAATATGACCTCCATAACTCAGCCAGTAACTGGGTAATACCACACCCCTTGGTAAGACCGGCTGTCAGTCTTTCGGGCTTCTGACTACCCGTAACGACTTTCAAAGATCCGCGACAGTCAGAACCAACAGATTAACGTGCTTTCGGCACGGAGGTCTCTCGACATGTCAAGATGGTCACCCATCCACGAATCAACCTCGGCAAGCGTAGCTTAAGCTGACCATATAAACAAAACTGAGAAAATGTAGGTGTACTGTACATCTCTGCCTATTCCTGCCGGGAATCAAATCGTGTTTTTATGTTATAAAGTGTGTACTATACTCATGAAAATGAACAACTTTGACTATGGAACTATACCTAAAATCATTTAAAAAATATGTTCAGTACATTTACGTTCGCATAATTCATCAAAACGTATGGAACAGCTGATATTTTTTTTCATATTTCAAAGTTGGTCCCATGGGCAAAGTTGTTGATTTCCATGAGTACTATTCAACCTGAAAGTATGTCCCTCGTTTAACCTAACTCACTGTATAATGACTGCAATATTTGTATTGATTATATAAACAAGAACCTTGCATGCTAGCAAGCTGAGAGCTGAGATATGAACAAACATGGACTCCGAGAGTATCGAGTACCAGGTCACTCGATGCTCTCAGTAGGGTTTAAAGTTGGAGTGATGAGCGATTTTGCATCAGGGTAAAATTATTTGGACACTTCGGAGTTCTTTTCCACATACATGTAACTAAATACTAAATACTTTATTGCGTTCCATATGTTCCATAGATGGTTTTAAAAGGTTATCAATATGGACGGGCAAAGTAGAAGTTTGGAGAGAGGAAGAGGGCCGCAAACACGTCTGCCTTCAAAGTAAGAGTGGACAGGCACTTTCTGGGCATGCTCGTTCCATCATAAACTGAATCCATCGCTTCCCATCAGGTATAATCGAGATCAAGAGCAGGCGCATTCAACAATAAAAAAATGGATTAATTTTATACAATAAAAAAAAAAGTTCGAGTCTTTCACACATTTGGAAGTAAAGTAGGTAATATTTTAGTAACCGACTTCAAAAACAGGAGGAGGTTTACAATTCGACTATATGTTTTTTTTTTATCGTATATTTGGTATGCGAATAGAAAACGAGTCCATAACCACTGTTCGATATTAATAAAAAATATAACTCCATTTGTAAATTTTGTAAATTATAAAACTTTGTAGTAACATAATAATCCTGACATCTTTAATTTTTTTCTGTTATTCATTTGATCATAGAATAAGAATGTTCATATTGACAATATTTTAGACTATTTAGCACTTGCACGGAATGTTTGCATGCCTAAATTAACGTATAACGATCTCTAATTATAATACCTCTACATTGCCGTTGGTCCCGGCAGTCACTTGTGGATCATTGAAAATCGATACGGGTAGTCAGAAGCCTGAAAGTCTTACCAAGGAGTATCGTATTACCTAGTTACTGACTGGGTTGTGGAGGTCAGATAGGCAGTCGCTCCATCAAAATTACTGGTATTCAGCTGCATCCGGTTAGACTGGAAGCCGATCCCAAAATAGTTGGGGAAAGGCTTGGCAGATTGACAGACCTTTACATTTGTATCTGTTTTCTATGTAAATAATTTATTCTATTCTGTTCCGGAAATCAACGTTTTTTTTTCAATTTTCTCTTAACACGCTTTTCACTTATTTTCAGTATCAAAAGCGACCATAACTTTACTATGCCGATATAAAGTGGTCTCCTAATTGTCATTTACGGTCTTACATCGGGCCATTATAGTTACAATAAAGTACCTAATGTGATTGGTTAGAGGCCGTATTCTGAACGACTAGTGATGGGCAAGCCCGGGAACGGACGCTCAATAACCCGGGATTGAACTCCGTAAATATTTTGTTATGAGCGTTTTTCTTTATTAGGTCCGCGGTAAATGTGTTGTTTTGATTCTTGTAAAGGGAGATAGCATTGTTAGTTGTAAAAAGTCAATTAAGTTTGATAGTTTTTTGGTTATTTTATGCAGCTGTTAGGCGAATTTAGGGGCTTTTAAGTGGGGTAAGTAGGTTAACGGGCCCCAAAAATGAGGCTGTAAAATTAAATGATTCAACTTTGGGTTGGGTACATTATTTATTATGAAACGGTTGTGGATGAACAATCATTAGAAATAATTATTATCATTATGTAATGAGAAAGCGAAATTTACCTATTCACACGGGTGCTAACTAGTAAAATTATACGTATAAACCTTCCCCTAGAATTACTCTATCTATTAATGAAAACCGCATTGAAATCAGTTTTGTAGTTTAAAATATTTAAGCGTTCAGAGGAACAGACGGTGGGGAGCGACTTTGTTTCATACGTAAAGATTGTACTACGAATACATATAAATTACACTAGGTATTATGTTACGAAAACACGGAATTAGCAGAAAATCCCGGGACACGTGACAACACTAGTAATGACTCCACGGTGGCCTATTAGCTCTCTATTTGTAGCCCCGGGATATCGTCTGCTCTCTACGTGATAGAGATTTTATATACTTAGGATGTAGAGCGCTAGAGTTTCGGCCTAAAATAAAATTATTAAGGTTATATTAGGGCCGTTTGGGACGTGACATTGAGGGAAGGGTTATTTTGAAGTAAATAAAGTATATATTATACATCTGCGTATTACGGGTTTTTCTCTATCAATATGTTATTGAGTTGATATGACAGAGGGACATTAAATTACACTATGTATACTAAACGTGTTTAGTATTAATTCGATAAAGTACAAAAATGAATATCACCCAAAAAAAAAAGTTGTTTTTTTCAAACTAAATAGCTTACAAATTACAGTAAAACGCAACCACCCTTTGTAAATAAAATCTGACCTTGTAACAACGCATCGTAGTTTATACTAAGATTGATCGTTTTAAGGTGGATGACCTATGCGTATAAACATAATCAGATGTTTGGAAAGATACATCGTGTACAAACGGGGCAAAAACTTAAAAAATATTTTGCAACTAAACTATTGCTCCTATTTAATTGATTTTTGGTACAGAGCTTGAAAATGGGTCCTAGTATAGGCTGTTTAAAGGAAAGCCCCTCTGTTGTATCAACTCTGTATATGGTATCATGTGTTGTGCAAAATTTCAGGTCTCTAGATACAGTGGTTTGGGCTGTGTGTTGATATATCACCCAGTCAGTCAGTCAGTCAGTTTACTATTTTATATAATACTAGCTGCGCCCGCGCGTTTTCACCCGCTGCTCGGCTCCTATTGGTCGTAGCGTAATGTTACATAGCCTATAGCCTTCCTTGATAAATGTACTATCCAACACAAAAAGAATTTTTCAATTCGGACCAGTAGTTCCAGAGATTAGCGCGTTCAAACAAACAAACAAACAAACTCTTCAGCTTTATAATATTAGTATAGATAAGAAGATGTACGTCTCTACAATAATAATTATCTGATTTCGAGATTCATGCATTAATATGTATCGTCAAGATGGCGGCAAATTTATTTGTGATCATCTGTGGAAGGCACATACATGCCAGCACATCAAGCAATCCCGAACTGTCAAATTTCCCCAAATGAAAATGAACCTTATGCTTTTGTAACAAAGTTGAGAAACTATCTG
Source organism: Hyppa rectilinea (assembly GCA_951799385.1). Lineage (NCBI taxonomy): Eukaryota > Metazoa > Arthropoda > Insecta > Lepidoptera > Noctuidae > Hyppa > Hyppa rectilinea. The sequence continues at coordinate 14,522,958 of OX637316.1, forward strand.
ATACACCCTCTGTCGTATGAACTTCGTATATGTTTTAAGGTTTATCTCCATCAATATGTTACTGCACGCTTATTAAATCAACTCGGAGACGGATCGTCACCGTATCGCCTTGTTCGTGAGCTTGTCCCGAGGCGAGGCGATTACCTTACGATTCCGATTAGTATGCATTGCAGTAGGGAGTTTTTTTCAAAGACTACTGCTCGGCTTGAGGTTATACAGTGATGATTCCTTTTTCGAGTAAATATGTATGCGCGTTAACAACGCTTATACCTTAAAGTTTATATCTTAATTTTAACCTTTATTCGGGTGATTATGGCAATCTTCCCTTTATGAGTTATTTCTTCCGAGTTTGACTAAACAATGTAGCAAATAAAAAAAATCGGATGACGCATTTTTAATCAGATAAAACCTTAAACTTCATAGCTTCTTTGAAGGTCTACGAGTATTTGTAGCACTTGCTACGAATGTTCGTAGCAAAAGCTACGAGACTGACGCTAAGATTGTTATATTTGTGGTGTAGTGTTTTTATTCTGGGTGCATCATCTTCTCATATAATTTTATGATTCATGAAAGTAAACAAAACATTGTTATGCATTTGAGAAGAGTAATGGGTTTTTCTCCATACGAATCAATTCAATTTTTTGGTCATTTTGACGTTCAAGAGTGCGTTTCTTGTGTCTATCTATGCTAATATTATAAAGCTGAAGAGTTTGTTTGTTTGAACGCGCTAATCTCTAGAAGTACTAGTCCGAATTGAAAAATTATTTTTGTGTTGGATAGTCCATTTATCGATGAAGGCTATAGGCTCTGTCACGCTACGACCAATTGAAGCCGCGCGGATGCAGCTAGTTTGAAATAAATGATAAGAATTTAAAGACGCTACGAATCTTCTAAGAAAACCTATCAAAAACGTCACAAGGACCCATGTCCATACATCCCAAAAACGACTCTCACTCTGTCTCAATTAGCTTTGTAACCCTACCTATTCACACAATCCACCAAAAACATTTCACGAATTCACAGCATCATGTTACTCGGATTGGCGCGATTTTTTCTGTTAACAATGACAGACGAATGAAAGAGAAATTGGCTATGGAGGGTGTTGTTATATAGACTGGTTTGTTTGTAATACGCGATGTAAGGGCGACGCCATATTGGACGGTAATACGAGGTGTAAAGTAAACCATCCACTGCTAAAGCTGTGAAATTGAAATTAAAGCCGACATTTTGTTTTTTCCGTTCTTCTTTCTTTTCGTAGGACTCTTGTTAGAGAGGTCATGGTCGTCATGTAGGTTCTTATCAGGGGCTGATGTGATCAAGGTCTAGCCAAGTGTCAAACGCTCTGTGTCGATTCGATTTCGAAAATTGTTGATCGCACAATTCGTTATCTCAGCGATACGGATTGTCAAGAACGCCACTTGTCAACGCACTTGTATGGAATTATTGACCGAGTTTCGTTACACAATTTGACATGTCTAGCACTTAGCGATCGATTGATCACGTGACATTTCGAAGGCTTATGCCAATTCCATGCATTTCGGATTTATCTAATTTCGTTATCGTTAATGAAAATGTGAGTTTGTCTAGTTCTGTCGATTAACGTGGATGATTAATTAACAAATACTGACTAACGATTTTATGTATAGGCACAATTTATACAGCTATACAAATGCGTAGCTTAGCCATAGGCTGCTGTGGAAAGGTGCCTTAAATGCGACGATACATTGGACGTAATGCGACACGTGACGCGATTGTTAGTCGCAGGTGTGTGGGTGTTTAACAAGGAAACCTGTGCCTTTTTGATCTTTGGGAGATTGGTGTGAAATAGTTTCTTTTTTGTTTGTTGAAAGATTGTGTCGTCGACATTCTTTGTGCCATTTCTGAGACACAAAAAGCCACTGAAAAAATCAAGGTATTTTTTTAGTTAAAACTAGCTTCTGCCAGCGGTTTCCTTCGCGTGGATGTCGGAAATTATCCCAAGGAAACGCACTACCGGGATAAAAAGTATCCTATGTGTTAATCCAGGTCATAAACTAACTATGGACCAAGTTTCATCCAGATCCGTTCAGCTGTTTGAGCGTTAAGGACGGACAAACGTACAAACTCTCTCACACACACACTCACAATCGCCTATTATAATATTAGTGTGATTAAAGCAAATGTTTAAGTTGCGTAACTATATTTTCAAATTGCGAACACCATTGATTTTCTTTTTCTTTACTGAGTTTCTAAGTATTACAATATGTTTAGCAATAATTGACCTCCATAATACTTAAAAGACACCTAACTTTTTCGGAAAAGTTGTTCTGTCAACAAAATACAGCTCAAAGTGACAGCATGAGGCTTAACAACGTATAAAAAATGAGTTGCAGTCAATTATTCGGCTGCTTTTTTTTTTAAGGCTGGGAAATCATCCAATGACTGCTCCCGCTCTGGGTGGAGCGGAAGAGAGTGTCAGACTCTTACTGACTAAAACCCATCCATGTTCCTTCCGTAGCCTTTATGTTCCGGGGTAGCTGTAACCCTTTCGGACAATCCCGCTTATTTATTCGGCTGCTAAGTCAGACTGCAATAAGCAGTGGTGGTTCATTGGTGACGGCCCCGACTTACGAGTTGTAAGTCGTGGGTTCGAACCTAGTCAGTGACAGGCGCTTTCTGTAAATTATTTCATCACCACTGCTCTTGAAACGGTGAAGGAAAACATCGTGAGGAAACTGGCATGTCCTGGAACCAAAAATTCAAAGACGTGACATCTACCAAACCGCACTGGGCCCGCGTGGTAGATTCGAGCCACTCCCTCACTTAGAGAGGAAGCCTGAGTCCCAGCAGTGAGAACATTATAGGCTGATTATTCTAAGTTGGACTGTTTGGAGAACAGATGGCCGATGGGGTCGAAAGTTTCTGGAGTGGTGACCACCGGAAGACGTAGCATTGGAAGGCCTCCTACAAGGTGGATCGATGACCTTCTAAAAGCCGTAGGAATCCGCTGAATGGCGGATGGTTGGTGCCTGGGGGAGGGCTATGTCCAGCAGTGGCCGTTTATCGGCTGAAATGATCATGATGATGATGATTCGGCTGATTATTTTATTAGGTTTGATCAATTATTTTTTTATCGGACCATTTTTTGGGGCAATAATAAAGCGTCTATTTGTCATTCGTCTGGTGAATAAAACGGTTTATTAGGTCTTTACTCGTAAAATATTTTCATTGGAAAAAAAAAACATCGAACAACAGCTGTCAGAGTATTAGCTATTATTAGGCACTTATTAGCTACTATTAGTGTTAGTGGAATGTATGAGAAATTTGGTTTTAATGTATAAGTGGAGTTCGCCTGTTTAGAATACTCTTTTTAATTGGGTATTTGACAGGGTAGTCAATGATGTTACTTTTTATAAATTGTCAAAAGATTTGTATCATCATCTGCCTAGCCTTTTCCCAACTATATTGGGGTCGGCTTCCAGTCTAATCGGATGCAGCTGAATACCAGTATTTTACTTGGAGCGACTGCCTATCTGACCTCCACAACCCAGTATCTGGGCAATACGATACCCCTTGGTAAGACTGGCTTGTATGAAATATTAAAATGTGACGCCACAGATTTTTGGGCTCAAATGGAATATTTGTTAATATTAAATACAATTTTACAATGATATCCCCGCATAATATTTAATTTCTGCACGGTGATGGAAGTTTTTAAGAGTAGCGGACTCCTTTTTATGTGATTTTATATTTTATTTTGGCCGTGTCAAATAGCCTAAGCAAAAAAAAACGTTCTTTCCCATTTATCATAGTACCCAGTACCTATGGTTCAATCAATTCCAGTGTGTTATCGCTAATGGCACTTTTTGTGGATTTTATCGCCCTAAGGGAGCGATTTGATTTATCTTCGTAGGGTTTTTATATCCATGGGGTTTTAATCCTTATTGATTGTCATTCGGATACGGGTTTTAGTGACTTTGGTTTCTATTATTAGGAAATAAAGTGTCGATTTTAGGGTTCCGTATTACTAAGACTCTCATAAAACGTGTTAGTTAAACAGTTCAAATTTTCACAGATGATGTATGTCTGTTGCTGCTATAACAACAAACACTAAAAAATAGAATAAAATAAATATTTAATGGGCTCCTATACAAAAAACCATTTCCTTAAGTTTGCCACTTCGCGGCCTGCACTCAAGAACACGTCTACCCCAACGGTCTTCGTTTCTACGGCTAATATGGCCCGCTCATTGACACTTCAGCTAGCTTCTTTCTTCTTTTTTAGCGCTAGCCTGGTGTGGTGACCGTCGGACTATCAAGTCATAGGTCTCCAGTTCGAACCCAAGGCACGCTCCTCTGATTTTTCGGATTCATGTGCGTATATAATTATCACTTGCTTAAAAATCGGCGAAGGAAAACATCGTGAGAAAATCAGCATATCTGAGAAATATTTCTCAACAGCATGTGAAGCTAAGTCATAGGCCCATGGCAACGTAGAAACTCAGACATCAGGTTAGTTACTAACCACACGAAAAAAAAAAAAAAGAAGCTTGCTTATTCTGCGAGCAATGTCGACAACTTTAGGTCTGACGGATCACCTCATTTCAGATTCGATCCCTTAGAGAGACTCCAAAACATAGCCCGGTCCATAGCTTAAATAAATATGAGAATTATGAAAAGTTATTTCATACTTAGCCATTTTTTCTCAGAAAATAAAATTCTAAAGGCTGCCGATACAACCACGGCCTAAGCCTCCAAAACAAATTTATGTAATTTTTCAACGTGTAATAGCGAGGAAATACTAGATAGCCATATTCGTACGTGGGGTTATTTTTGTAACACGGAGTAGTAAGCCAATAGAGTGCTCAAACGTATACATATCTGTCGAATGAAGTCTCTAAAATGCATGTAGTGCGTCGAGAAAGAAAGTTTCAATAGGATTCTTCTATCATAAATTTATAAATAATAATAATAATAATATCCTTGGACATTTCACACAACGCCATATCGTCCCAAGCTAAGCAACCTAATGCTTGTGTTATGGTAACGAGGTGGCTGATAAACTACTTATATACATTTTTTTTTCGTAAATATATACATATTATAGATAGAAAAACACCCAGACTCGTAACAAATACTTGCAGGTCAAATAGTAGCCTAGAGTCTGGGTTTGTGCCGGGTAGATCGCAATAGGCTCGCCCACTCGTCCTTAGATGGGCTACACAACATAACTGGCGAAATGTGAGTAGGATAGGCTGCACACCACTGCCTTACCCTTACACCTATGTCACGTAACTAAAAGTCGAATATTAGTTAAAATTACCCGGAAGCAGTAAAAATGTATTTAGTTATCGTCGTTATCAATAGAAAAGTAGCATATTTATCATTAAGCCATTTTATAATTGGGTGTATTGTTGACCACCAATAAAAACATTTAAATTGTCAAGGAGTCGATCAGTTCTTCAGAAAGTTAAAGTTACCTATTATAAAACGTAAATCTTTATGGAGAAAAAGAGACAAGGAAACTAGAGCTATTATAAAAATAGATATGAGCTCTTTATTGGACACTATAACAAATATATTATAACATAACATATACAACATAATCTATTATGTTGAACGATTGGTACATAAACAGAAATCATATGCCAAACACGGCAGAAAGAGAAACACGTAGGCGTCGATGAAGCCATTTGTTGTTCACATTCTCACTCCATTTACTACATACTCAACGTTCAGTAGCGGGAGTGATCCTTTATTTATCACACGCAGAGCGATGGAATGAGGGCGGTACTCGCTCATTCGAGCAAATTGAGCGTTATTGCAATCAAGCACGGGTTCCGTAGGCCTTTGCAACGTTTCATTCTAGTTTATGTGTGTATGTAGTATTATAAAGAGGTTAAGTTTGTGAGTTTGTAGCTAGAGGCAGATAGATGAGAGTTACCGAGAAATGAGCTGAAAGGCGTGTAACTGAAAAGGTCTTTTTTCGTGAGGGTGGGAAATCATGAGATCACTCCTCCCGCTCTGGGTGGAGCGGAAGGGAGTGTCAGACTATTACTGACTAAAAACCATCCATATTCCTTCCCGAACCCTTTATGTGCCGAGGAAGCGGTAACCCTTTCGGACAATCCCGCTTAACTGGAGAAACCTAAGGGTCGGTTCACATTTGACGGAAGATACGTCGAGTGAGTCATCGGTCGCGTCTATTCGGTCAAATAGAGTGTTTTCATATCTGATGGAAGATGCGTCGCGCGTAACTTCGTTTTGCCACATCATTAGTATCTCCAGAGCGATTGTGTTGTGTGATAATCACTACATAGTATAAAACAAAGTCGCTTTCTCTGTCCCTATATCACTATGTATGCTTAAATCATTAAAACTACGCAACGGATTTTGATGCGGTTTTTTAAATATGTAGATAGAGTGATACAAGAGGAAGGTTTATATGTATAATTTGTCGACATATTATGCGGGTGAAGCCGCGGGCGGAAGGTAGTTAATTATAAAATGAAGACCATCAAACCACTGAATCCTTTGGGATTTACGCAATTACGAGCGTGATGTTACCTATGTGTGTTTTGCCTCCCGGACGTGTTCTGCAGTGGCCTATATGGAAAGCTCTCAATCGACTGCGTATCCAAGTAGGCCGCTGCAGGCACAACCTGTCGAAATGGGGGATTACTGATCCACCCAACACCCAGTGTGATTGCGGAGCTTCTGACCAGACCATGCCTCATCTGCTGGAGTGTCTTAAGTGCCCGTTGCCTCGGATGACAAACCATGCCACTGATGTCGCAATCAATCTGGCAACTTACTGCGCGCATTCAATTTAATAACATCCAAAAAAGTACAGTCCGCGAGGTATAAGCTGAGCTTTGCATTAGTGTGAGTGATCACCAAAAGTACAGTCAGAATGGCGCCGCGCCTCAGGCCGGTTACCCAAAATCAGTTTAAACCGGTTTTTACCGGGCGAAAATGGCGCCGCGCCTAAGGCCGGTTATCACACCTACACTATCCATGTACACTCACACAAATGCAAAGCTCAGCTTATACCTCGCGGACTGTACCATCGACACGAAAAGAAGAAGGTGTGTGTTTTACATATTTTTTTTTTAAATATCCTTGGACATTTCCCACAACGCCATATAGTCCCAAGCTAAGCAACTTAATGCTTGTGTTATGGTAACGAGATGGCTGATAAACTACTTATATACATTTTTTTTTGTAAATGCATACATATTATAGATAGAAAAACACCCAGACACGTAACAAATACTTGCAGGTCGTACAAATATTTGTTCCGTGCGGGAATCGAACCCGCGACATACTGCGCAGCAGTCAATCGCTCAACCACTGCGCCAACCGTGTCGATTATAAAAGTTGAAGGGAAAATGGAGAATGTGCAAACATTTTGTTTAGGTCGGAGATAAAAAAGTTGGAAATATGATATTGTTTGTTTAATAGAGTGATTCCGGTTTTTCGGAAATGTCCTACTGTAAAACGATATCCATTTTAAATCTCCTTCGTGTATACTCGGTTAAATTTTAGTCGTTTTAATCCCCTTAAGGGGTCATTGTACACATTATAACGAGCAACTTTTACTATGGGAACGAACCTGAAATCGCGAAAAAAAAATCAGCTGTGCAGTACATTTTGACGAGTTAGGATAACATAAATGTACTGAAAATCTGATTATTTTTTTGCGATTTCAGGTTCGGTCCCATAGTAAAAGTTGCTCGTTATAATGTGTACAATGACCCCTTAAGGGGATTAAAACGACTAAAATTTAACCGTGTATAAATATGTTGGGGTCGGCTTCTATTTTAACTAGATGCAGCTGAATACCTTCCAGTATTTTACACGGAGCGACTGCCTATCTGACCTCCACAACTCAGTAACTTTGTAATACGATATCCCTTAGTAAGATGACTGTTAGACTTTCGGATTCCTGACGACTGTCAAAGATTGAAGAATGACTGTCGGGCCCAACACCTTAACGTATTTTCCAAGCCACGGAGGAATCTCGGTTTGTAAAGATCGTCACCCATCCACGGACTAACCTCGGCCAGTTTAGCTTAACCTTACGGGTCGATCTGTGCAGTTGTTCTTACTTAGCCACGAATAATAAAAAAAAACCCAGCCAATACTCAAAACTCTGACACCAGGTTAGTCTTTAACCACACGAAAATCACTACATAGTATAAAACAAAGTCGCATTCTCTGTCCCTATATCCCTATGTATGCTTAAATCTTTAAAACTACGCAACGGATTGGTGGATGGACGATGCGGTTTTATTTAATAGATAGAGTGATTCAAGAGGAAGGTTTATGTGTATAATTTGTCGTCATATTTTGCGGGTGAAGCCGCGGGCGGAAGCTAGTAAAAAATAAAAAACTAATTCTCAAAATGTATCCTGTCTCCAAATTGAAACACAACAAACTTCCTTTGACAACAGAAATATAATTTAGCCAACTATTTCCCTTACTAAAGCTTCTGCTACATCCACAAAAACATTCAATAGATTACACTAATCCAAATTACCAATTGCGGAACCCTGAACGTTTTGCGTTCCGTGTTTCGAGTAGAGGTATTAACGCACGTGCAACTCCGTCAGGACGATATTTTTACGTCAAAACGATTTCAATTCGTCTACCAAACGTGACTGGGGGAGTACCCTTATTTATGTAAGCGAAAATAACGCTATTTATTATATTCAGGAACAAACATTTTCGTGGTGATGGTAGGGAGAAAAATCGGTATGATTTTCAACTGTTTTTGTTTGGAGTAGTCCAAACAAAAACAGTTGTATGCACATCCATCTATCCCAAACTGTCATGTTTTCCCAATCGAAAATCAACTTTAGGGTATTGTAATAAAGTTAAAAATCTATCAAAAAAAATTGACAGAATAGGGTAGCTTGATGTGCTGGCCACTGTCGAGTCTAGAACCACGCGTGGCACACGTGGTCTTTATTTCTAAAGTAGCCGTAACTTTCAGCAGGATTGTTCAAAAGGGTTACCGCTACCCCGGAACATAAAGGACTAAGTAAAGAACATGGGTGGGTTTTAGTCAGTAAGAGTCTGACACTACCTTCCGCTCCACCCAGAGCGGGAGGGGCCATTTGATGAATTCCCACCCTCAAAAACTTCTTATATCGTCAGCTATCTGTCAGTGAAAGTCCCATCGTTTAATGGGACTTTCACTGACCCATAACTGATGCAACAAATAGACGCACTAACTGCGACTTGCGGCAAGGCCCGCGTGGATCTTCCACGCGGGCCTTGCCGCAAGTCGCAGTTAGTGCGAAATAGAATCTTTTCAATGGGAAAATACAGCTGTCCTTCCCAAGCGATGCCGCTTCAGAAAACACAAGCGCATTATCAGGGCCGGATTTAGAGTTCTGGAGGCCTCGGGGCAACAAAGGAGCGGAGGCCTCCTTGCCCCAAATTATAAACATTCTCTCCTCGATCATGACTCGCGACTCGATAAAGGTAAAAGAGCCAAAAATATATAAAAGGAAAAGATGTTTGATAGTGTTTACTAGTTGGAATTTTAAAGATTTTTTTTCCGAAACCTCTATTGTGGGGGCCCCCCGTTTTTGGAGGCCCCGGGGCTTTCGCCCCGGTTGCTCTCCCCTAAATCCGGCCCTGCGCATTGTTAGGAAAATAAACAATACGTTTGGAGTTATTTTTCCAATTAAAAACATGTTCGGCATCACAGTTTGCTGTTACAGTTTGTTACAGATTCAGAACTACACCGCTTGAAAGTTACAAACTAGTTTTTTGTAGGTACGGACTGTGTGGCGATTTCCTCCTTGATTTTAAGTCATTGACTGCCACGCAGCAGACACAATAGAAAAACTATTGTTTGTCGGACACACGGTGACCGCGTTGGCGTTCAACGTGTTAATTATGAACACAGCAAGGTCTGTGTGAATTTTGAATTACACTGATTTATTGAAGACAACAAACTATTACACTGATATGTATTATGTAATAGCCTAGTGGTGTGACCGATGCAACGCCAATTCTTAGGTCTCGAGCTCGAATCCAAGACACGCCCTTCTGACTTTTCGGATTCATGTGCGTATTGTGTAATTATCATTTGCTTCAAAATCGGTGAAGGAAACCGGTATGCCTTTTTTTTTTTTTTTTAAGGCTGGGAAATCATCCAATGACTGCTCCCGCTCTGGGTGGAGCGGAAGGGAGTGTCAGACTCTTACTGACTAAAACCCATCCATGTTCCTTCCGTAGCCCTTTATGTACCGGGGTAGCGGTAACCCTTTCGGACATTCCCGCTTACCCGGTAGGCTTGGCCCTGAGGGGCCCCTTCATATGCTGACATCTCTTTGAGGCGCGCGTGGAACATATATACGCGCCGTACGGCACGGGTCTGGTGCTGATCGGACGGTGAGTCACCCATTACTCACCGTCCGCAGGCCCGCGCCTACGGTGGCCGGGAGTCGTCACGTGGCTCCCGACGCCCGGGGCGTCTCCTGCGGCGGCTGGGACGGGAGGACCTTTCTCTCTCCCATCCCGCCACCTCCTTCGCGAGCATAACTTTTTCAAACCGGTATGCCTAAGAGATATTTTCCAGCATGTGGAGCTAAGACTATCGGCAGCATAAAAACTCTGACACCAAGTAAAAAAAAAGAAAGACTAAAGGTACAAATCTGCTGTGCCTAGGGATTATAGACGTGATGTTATGATTTATTTTGTATCTATCATTAAGTTTCATTAATTTACTTGTAACTGCTATATTAAAATTGTATTTTTGATTGTTTTACCTTTTGTGGTGTATGCATGTTACCTATTCTAAGTGACACATATTATTCTATAATTAATGTACTTATACAAAATATTGTAAAACACTTTAAAACGTCTTTTTTGCGGGGTACAAGTTTGTACAACTGAACAAAAACGAAAAAATCCATAAATTTTGCTCCAAAACATTATTATACTTTTAAGGCCAGTACAACTTGTTAATATTAAAATAATCATGGCAACTGTCAAAATTCACCTTCCTAATTTTAAAAAGAAAACAATTAGCACTCACTTTTGGATGATCTCGAACTGGCACGACGACTCGCACGCAGACCTTGACCGGCTTGTCTCGTGTGATATCCAGCATCCTTCTTTCACCACGCCATTCACCTGCGAACAATAAGAAATAAGGTTTAACATCAATAGTTTAAATTCCACATTCAGAAAGTTGGCAACATCGCAAAAAACTGTCAAATATTTCGCTATCATAATTTGCGAATATTAAGTACTAAATGAAATTATTAAATATCGCTTTGTAGAGCACTGAAATATTGTTTATGACTTGCAATAATTAACATCGTATCAATGAATATTAATTTTCAATCCATATTCAACATTTTAGAGCACACAAAACGGTATCCAATAATTTCATAGGCATAATAATATTGTCACATAAACAAAAACAGCGAAATATTTGACAGTTTTTTGCGACGTTGCCAACTCTCTGGATATCACATAATTGTATGACAGTGGTAAGTTTTCTTACTCAAGGGGCCGTGGTTCGCATTGACAGATAAGCTCATTGAGTTGGTTATACGGGCAAGGGTAGTGCAGCTGCTCTCAGGCACACTACCACATGGAAAGACTTCGGAAGTGGGGGCAGCTTCGACACCTGATAGGCATAATAATATTGTCACATAAACGAAAACAGCGAAATATTTGACAGCAATTTGCGACGTTGCCAACTCTCTGGATATCACGTAATTGTATGACAGTGGTAAGTATTCATACCTAAGGGGCCGTGGTTCGCATTGACGGATAAACTCATTGGGTAGGTCAGACGGGCAAGGGTAGTGCAGCTGCTCTCAGGCACACTACCACATGGAAGGACTTCGGAAGTGGGGACAGCTTCGACACCTGATATGCATAATAATATCGTCACATAAACAAAAATAGCGAAATATTTGACAGCAATTTGCGACGTTGCCAACTCTCTGGATATCACGTAATTGTATGACAGTGGTAAGTATTCATACCTAAGGGGCCGTGGTTCGCATTAACAGATAAACTCATTGGGTAGGTCGGACGGGCAAGGGTAGAGCAGCTTCTCTCAGGCACACTACCACATGGAAGGACTTCGGAAGTGGGGGAAGCTTCGCCACAGCTGTTTCGCGAGAACGACCCAAAATAGAAACTCGCGTCGGCAGATACCACAATTGGCTTAATAAGATGAATGAGATAATTCTCAGACAGATCTTGAGAATGCGATTCTGAGTATCGTGTCTGGTCAAGCCAGGCGGGGTTAAACGGCATCTTGCTTTCGAAGATGTTGGACCGTTCCAAATCTTCAGGTCGGGCGAGATGGAGTGAACGGGACGGATAGTAACGTCCTCTTGTAATTGCTTGTAATTGATTTTTCAGGGTCACGTCTTGGCGATACATTTTTGCACTTTTTAGAGAAAGCAGTAATACAGCTGTTGTTGCAGGGCAGGGCCTTTAAGTATGTTAGTAAAAACTCAGTAATACGAGAACAACACTCGATGACTGCTGGTTTAAAACTGAGCTCTTAATTCAACATTCCCTTTTTATATATTTTTCAACTCGAGGAAAATAAAACTCCCCTGTTTTGCGTAAAGACAGGGAAAAAGGATTTCAACAGAACTTTTCAAGTTGGAGTTTCAGCGGCTTCATGTAAACGTGACCAACGTGAGAGATTGAGAAATCTTTTGTTTGAATGTACAATAGTTTAATTTTATACTTGCAAGCTAAAGATTTCACAACGATAAAATGTTGGGAAATTTTCAGAGAACTTTTCATTCTGTTTCGTAAAAGAAGGGTGTGCGACACGTGCTTGATCGTTTTTTTGGCTTCTTAGCACAACTTTTTTTTTACGAAATAAAGGTTTCGAAATGCCCAAGGGTTGTTAAATATTCCTATTTTATTTGGCTTCGTTATTTCTCTATTTCAAAATCACTGTTCTTATGTTATTATGCTCAACTCGTGGCTAAGTAATAACAGCCGCACGGGCCAATCCATCAGGTTAAGCTACGCTTGCCGGGGTTGATCCTTGGATGGGTGACCATCTTTAAATATCGTGCCTTGGAAAGCACGTTAAGCCGTTGGTCCCGGCTGTCATTCGTGCATTTTACAGTCGTTGCGGGTAGTCAGAAGCCCGAAAATCACCACCAGTCATAGCAAGGAGTATCGTATTACCCAGGTAATCGGTATGTAATGATGGTAACCCATCCACGGACAAACCCAAATTATTTTATTGATAATTTCACAATGAAAAAAATAAATCTAATCGAACAGAGGAAAGACAAAAATGTGTACTTATTATTTTGAACATCTGCAAATCAATCCATTTGTTACACCCAATCACCTCCAACTGACTGCTCAAGCCTGAACTTAGTGTACGACCAAAACCGCTGTATATTGTACTAGAACTACCTCCCCCGGCTATTTAACCAGGCCGGAAAAAGTTCTGAGTGCTGTCCCACTGTCGGCGATAAACGAGAAGCGAGTAAGTACAGCTTGCATCATAAAACAAGTTGGCGAGCAGCGAGTGCGCGTCGGTAGCGAGTGGTTACTTGTTGGTGTGCGTATGTATTGATAAACTACGATAACATGGCCCGCCCCTCCAAAATTTAAACTGTTTGAAAGTATTTTCTGAAAGTAATTACAAAGCGCCACCAAGACTCACAACGCATGTCGCTGCCGGCATGCTACTGAAGACGAATATTTACAACTACATACAGACTCTTTCGTGAGGATGTGACTACAAACATAGAAACAGTAATTAGTAAATTGGAGGGGCGCGCCATGTTATCGTAGTCAGTAGTGTATCTCTACGCCCGACTCAATCTCAGCATGTGTCGCTGAGCGAGTAATATCTTTGATAGCTCTTGTCAATGCTACAAACGAGTACTCGCCGGCGGTATTGGTACAGCCAGCAATCAACTATTAATTTGCTCTACATGGGACCTACAATGAAATGGTTGATTCGGTAAATACTCGTTTACGAAGTAGGAATCACTTTTAAACGTCATATTAAAAAATATCTTTTAAAGTGAAAACTTCCTTAGTGGCGTTGTGCACTTTTTTTGTGATGGGTAAAAAATTTTAAACTCGCGTCAGAAGACGTGACCAGATGGAAAATTCGTAAGACGTAGGGAGAGATAAACTTGTCAATGTAAAATAACTGTAATAGTTCTGAAGTGTTAAATTAATGTAATATAAATTCTCATGTTTGTGTACGATAGCGCAATAAATGAATATTGTATTTGACCACATAAATGATAGTACTTTTCTACCGATAATTAAAACAATTCGTGCAAAATTATTCCCTAACCATTCCAAAATATCAAAAATGCACAACGTTAATATTCAAGTTTTCACTTCTGCCGACACTCCCGGAGTACAACCCGTTTTTTTTTTAAATAAGCTAGATGGAGTCGGTGTTTCCTAACTGACTACAAACTCAGAGGTCACAGCTGATGACTAGGCAGCATGGTCTCAGACCTTAGCCTGTTCCGTCGGGAACGAATAAAAAAAAAAAAAAAAATCAGAGGTCACAGTCTCTTCAACGTCCAGAAATATTCATAGTCAGATCATGTGAGGACCATGTAGATCCGTGTCTGAAATGATCTTTTGAGGAAAAAACCACACAATATGTTTTAGTGGAACTGTCTAGTCAGTGCAAGCATTTGTCAGTAATCATCCTGAAATTTTGCATATACATATATTGTCAGGAGTACAGAAACTGTGAGGATCACTCAGAGGACACGGTGTAGCATACGGTGGAGATCTGCCTAGCTTGGGCGGACCACCACCGTGTCCTCAAAGTGGCGAATGGCGGCGGCGGTGACCTCTCGCGTCTGGCCCTGGTGCAAGCCATGGTCCGGAGCGAGAGGGAGTGGGAGGCAGTCACCTCCTTCTGCGAAGCAGTTATGCTAGCAAAGGAGGTGGCAGGATGGGAGAGGGAAAGGTCCCGTCCCAGTCGCCGCGGGAGACGCCCCGGCCAACGTAGGCACGGGCCAGCGGACGGTGAGGAATGGGCAGCTCACAGCCTGATCAAGACCAGGCCCGTGCCGGACGGCGCGTACGTGTTCCACGCGCGCCTCAAAGAGATGTCAGCAATAAGGAAGGGGGCTGCCGGGAAAACGTGCAGAAACGGACAAGCAGATTTCAGACTTGTGTTTTTAAGTTAACGCGTGTGAAGCCACGGAAAAAAGCTAGTCTTATACCTATACGTTTCCTGAGCGAGAAACTCGTTAATATCTGGTCGCATCCATGTCCGGCGGTGGGACAGATGCCTTATAGTTGGTCAACTTCTGTAACTTTCGAATGGCAAATCCCATAAAACACAAATAGTGAAAATACTTAATGTTCTGAATTAGTTTGTTTGTTTCGCGTTTAGTTCGAAATTAGTTTTAAAACAAACAAAGTAGCTTGTGTTGTTTTTGTGATAATGGTGCTTGGGTGTTATACCCTGAATCTTATGTAGACAGCCATATTTATATGCATAGGATAATCGGCTTAAAGGTAATGCTGATATGCAATACAATAACCAGCCTATAATGTTCCCACTATTGGGACACAGGGCTGCTCTCTAAGAGAGGGAGTGGGCCATAATCTACCACGCGGGCCATAATCCACCACACGGCCCATAATCCACCGCACGGCCCATAATCCACCACATGGGCCATAATCCACCACACGTGCCATAATCCACCATGCGAGCCATAATCCACCACGCGGACCCAGTGCGGGGGTTCATATAATTTTCTTTAATTAATATGCATAGGAACAGAAAGAACTTTGGTTGTGGAGGTCAGATAGGCAGTCGATCCAATTAAAATACTGGTGTTCAGCTGCATCTGGTTAGACTGGAAGCCAACCCCAACATAGTCGGGAAAAGGCTAGATACAGCCTGGCGACAGACGGACAGACAGCGGAGTCTTAGGCCCGTATTACAGAACCTCACTCAAGACCCAAGCATTAGGTACAGACGCCAGCACATCAAGCTATCCCTAACTGTCAAATTTTCTCAATTAAAAATGACCCTTATGTCTTTGCAATAAAGTTGAAATGCTATCTAAGAAATTTGACAGATTGTGGTAACTTGATGTGCTGGCCTCTGTACTTAAAACTAGTTTTGAACCAATCAAATGGCTTTAATCGAGATTCAAGCAATGCTTGAGTATTGAGTGAGGTTCTGTAATACGAACATTAGTATCAGGATCCCGTTTTGAATGCGGAATCGTAAACACATTCTTCTGACAGGTCCTGTCATTAATGTCAAAATTATCAGTAAAACGTATAGATGCATTCATCAAACCTATTTAAATAATCAATATTTCGTGAATCAAATAAAAAGTAATTTGATTTTATAACAATCGACTATTCAGAGTCGTTCCGCCATATTGAATTCACTTTCGACAGCTGTCATTTTGCCCGCCAATTGAATCGTCGAGTATCGGAACCGTTTAGTATGGTGACATGGAGATGGGCATGTGTAGTTTATTTTATAAAGTCTATAGTGTTCATGCAGTAGTTAAAGATTTTGCCTGTAATAATAATAATAATAACTATCATAACTCGGCTATCATTGTACCGATTGTCGTAACAGCTTATGGCCTGATGGCCAAGAGCCTCGACCAACATCTTTCGAGACTCTCGTTAGGCGGTTGGATCAAGAGCCAGATTCAGAAGGCAGTACTCCTCGATACGGCTCGCATTGTAAGGAGGTTCCTGTCTCTTCAGCCCTAACCACCGGTAGCTTGGACCCTGCTCCCGACACCGGGACCATTATTTTTTATATTTTTAAATGTTTATGTTTGTTTTTTTTAATAAAAATATTTAAAAATGTATTAAGTATGAGATTGTATGAATAAACGAATAATAATAATAATATCCTTGGACATTTCACACAACGCCATAATTATAGTCCCAAGCTAAGCAACTTAATGCTTGTGTTATGGTAACGAGATGGCTGATAAACTACATATACATATTTTTTTTGTAAATAGATACATATTATAGATAGAAAAACACCCAGACCCGGAACAAATACTTGCAGGTCATACAAATAGTTGTTGGAATCGAACCCGCGACATGCTGCGCAGCAGTCAATCGCTCAACCACAGCGCCAACCGTGCTGTGCCGTTCGTGTAATGCACGAAGTTTTGGAATCAAATCCAGGCGAGTACTACAGTGACTTTTCAATTTATATGTATAGACGCCAGCACATTGATTGATTTATTATAATTAACTCTTAGAAGGTTTGTAAATATGTGAGCACCATGTATTTATGACATAATTAATTTTACCTGTCATTGTTGCATTTGTTTTTTTTTTCACCTTTTGTGGGTAATATTTTTATTCTGGGTGCATCGTCTTTACATATCATTTTATAATTCATGTATACAAGACATTTTAAAAGAGTAACGGTGGAGTTTCACACCCATTCTTTTCCACACGAAACTACCTTTTGGAAGGGGCGACTAGAATCAATTCTATTTCTTGTTCATTTTGACGTTAAAAAGTGTCGTTCTTGGGCCTATTTGAAATAAATGATTTGACTTTGCACCTCAAGCTATCCCAAACTGACAATTTTGCCCAATCAAAAATGACCCTTAAGCTTTTGAAATAAGGTAGAAAAATCAGAAAAGAAATTTGACAGATTGGGGTAACTGATTGATGTGCTGGCCTCTTTCAGAGTTTATCTTAGACATTACTGACAGGTGAAGGAAACCTGGGGCCCTAGACAAGTGTCAATCGCTCTGTGTCGATTCGATTTCGAAAATTGTTGATCGAACAATTCGTTATCTCAGCGATTCGGATTGTCAAGAACGCAAGTTGCGTAACACATTTGTATAGAAATATTGATCGAGTTTCGTTACACAATTTGACTTAGCGATCGAAAACGATTGATCACGTGACATTTCGAAAGCTTATGCCAATTGCATACATTTCGGATTTATCTAAATTCGTTATCGTTAACGAAAATGTGACTAAGCCCCTTGAACTTTTATTTAACTTATAGAACTCGATTACTTTAACCCGGGTCTGACTTGTAAGTCAGATCACTTTACTATATAGAGCAGCACTGCTTTCCGTGTAAGAATAACTTCTTTTAATTTAATATTAATTGTGCACAAACACTCAGACACCAAACAAATATCCAGGCTACATAAATATTAGCATTAGGCCGTTACTAAACCAATAGAGTTCCAAATCTATTGATTTATAGTTGAACTAACAAACAACGGAACACATCAATACACAAACATTCCATCAAATTGTTACGTTGTATGTTATCTGTCCTATTTTAAAAACAGAGAATTTCGTAGTTTTATTTTGACATTTCATATATTTCCCCTAAATCGAATCGTTTACTCATTGGTGCGTACTGTGCGACATGTTACTGCGACAGTTTTGCGACTAGACGCAAAGACAGTAGTCGTCAATTTTGATAAATTTTGTTCAAAACTTCGCGCACTTGGCATCGAGTTGTAGAGTCGTAGCAACAGGCTAGGGTTGGTACGACTAGAGGAATGGTGCTCGCGCATATTGGGGATGATGACTATATTTTTTTATTTAATCCGCAAGCTAGATTTAAAAAACAATATTGGACACGTAATTTTCGTTTTTACGTAATCCAAAGATTACGTCTACACATTGAGTTAAAATGTGGCATGACGTCACAAGTATGTAGAGTAGGATATTATTGGGCATTCTACCCCACCTGCCGTTCCTACGGCTCACTCCGTTCGCCTTCGTCACTCTCGGTGTGTTAGAATGCCCAATAACATCCTACTATAACTAGCTCTTCATATCAACCACTTACCTCGATTAACAAAAGCAGATCTACGGTTTAAACTTTGTTTCACTACACTACTTTACTGTCATTCTTTCATAGTTTCACTACACATTTCACCACTACTGAATTTATTCCTAATTTTAATCTACATGAAACGTGGTAAGCTAAACTTCAGGACAGATTGTCTCATGCCTCTCCGCAAAGTTAGAGATAGCGCATTACCACAAAGGTTCAACGCACACTCAGTTTATGCGACCAGATTGGTACCGAGGGCATCTGAAATTTAGAATATCGTATATATTAAACTAAAACTTGGGACAGATTGTCACTATGCCTCTACAAAGTTAGAGATAGCGCCTTACCACAAAGGTTCAACGCGCACTCAGATTATGCAACCAGATTGGTACCGAGGACATCCGAAATTTTAATTTAATTTCGTTTCATATAGATGAAAATTTACACGTTTATTAAACAAGTAAATGCGTCGGCTGTCTGAACCGATGACCTAAACTTCAGGACAGATTGTCACTAGTCTCTCCACAAAGTTAGAGATAGCGCCTTACCACAGAGGTTCAACGCGCACTCAGGTTATGCGACCAGATTGGTACCGAGGACATCTGAATTTTAGGCTACCGTATGCATTAAACTAAAATTTGGGACAGATTGTCACTATGCCTCCACAAAGTTAGAGATAGCGCCTTACCACAAAGGTTCAACGCGCACTCAGATTATGCAACCAGATTGGTACCGAGGACATCCGAAATTTTAATTTAATATATTCACCCAGACGACACTACTTACACGTTAATGAACACGTTACGTCTTCTACTGATGTCTGATTGCTAACCAACCGCACGTCGCGCTAATTAAAAGCTAAGGCTAAAAAGTTAAGGCGCATTTACACTAATATTTACCGTCCGGTGTGTGTAAGTCCGGTCAGTTTCGCCACATTGTATTCTTTCATGAAATACCTGACGCCGCGCGCCGGCGTCGGAATCGACCGTATCAGACAACTATTACGAGTGGGTGTAAATGAGCCTTTACAGTCTGTGAAACTGCAAAATTGCAAGTAGCAATAATTTGCTGCGTATATTTTGTTGTATGTAAGGTATGTGTGTGTGTGTAATTTCCATGGGAACCTTTGTATAATATGCAAGATAAGCACTGCGCTTGTTGCAAACATTGTTTAAATTTGTCTTATACAGGACTTTCTATGTTCATATAAAATAGGTACTTACTTCATTTTCGGTACGGCACACTCATCTTGGAAATTACTTTATTGTAATAATTATGACCTTTATGACTTTGTAGTTACAATAAATAAATATAAAAATATTTTTAATGAGTATTTTTATTGTCTAGGGATTGTTTAAAAATACTATTTATATTATCGAAACTGTAAGATTTCAATATAACTTCTACTTTATGACTTTATTAATATACTACTTATACTTATATTTCTATTATAGTTGATGGATTAATATTTGCAGTTTGACTGCAACATACGTAATAAACTAGTTTTGGTACGCGTATCCGTTCAAAACTTTTCTGCACATAAATTATTTCGAATGCAAGTTATTGATTGATGACGCTGGCGTCATCCCTATATGATCAAAGTACAGGTTAAGTTCGACTCTGCAAATAGGATTGCGAATAGCCCTGGTAGCAAATAGGCTTATGTATATTTCTAGGTTTCAGCTTCGAATCCCTATCGCAATCCCTTTTCCTATAAGTTAATAATTAAATTAATAAATTCGTTCAGCATTCGTTATTACCCTAAGTATTTTAATTATATAAATATACCTAATAAAGTAATCACCAAATATTTGCTCCAGATTTTTTTTTCACATTAGTCTCAAAAATCTATTATTTTACAACTGTGCATACCTAATGATGTCTTGTTATTATTTTTTAAATAAACAAACATACAGAAATTAAATAAATAGTAGTAAATGTAGTAATCCTATACCTAAGCCAGGTAACTAACGGCACCTTTGTCGGTGTCGGACAAATGCTGGCTTTATATTTCATTTCTCACGATAAAATTGCATTTTGACGGAATCAATATTATGATGTAAATGGACGTAACTGACATAAGTTAGCAATACAATTGTAATGCTTTGATTTAAGGTTTAATTTTGTAATGAGGTTAAATTTGCTGAGATTGTATTTTTCTTTACTTAAATTCGATTAATTTATATGAAAATTCACATTCGCTCGAACGTCTTCTAGTGAAAAGCTCCACTTAAGTTTATTGTCAATTACGAATACCGCATACTTCCATAAAATGTACGTAAGTATTTTAAAAAATAATTATGTTATTTCAGTGTCCTTGTGTTTCATAAGTCGAGCGTTCAATTGTTCTAATCTTACTTACAGACTTTTTTCATTTGAAATTAATTGTTGTCTACTCGATTACAGGTCTGACTCCGAATCTGAATATACACGTCGCGCACCTGAGGTTGCAAAGGTGCAGCCAAAAAAGAAATCTCACAAGCGTAAAGCTTCTGAGAGTACCTCCACCTCGCAATCGGAATCTAAATCTAAATCAAGGTAATTTCTATTATTTCTTGTCTTTAGGTATTTGTGTATTTTGTTCCAATAAGAGTGTTATACGTTAGTAGTGGATTTATTTCTATACTTAAAACCAGGAACACAATCCAATGATTCATAATCTTATTCCATTGGTTCTTTTTTGATAAGGTACTTTATTATTTTATTTTTTTACAGTAAAAATCAACAACATGATAGCTCGGACCTCTTCGGCCTAGAGGATAGCGAGCATCGCGCACCAGCAACCGGCAGCGAGGACCTCACGTCCTCTCTCGTGAGCCGAGTCGCTAACGGGAAGTTGCGGCGGGCGGTGAACCTACAAGGTGACTTTTACGTGGAGGTAAAAGTTTATAATAAGTCTGATGCAGCGTCCACGACTCCACTTGAACGGTGGAAAAAAGCCTTAGTGGCACTTAAAGTTCAATTAAACCAAGAAACTCCGCAGTGGGACGCGCTGCAGACATTTATGAGACGGGTTCATGTAGTTTTTCAAGACTCGGAGCCCGTGTTCTACAGTGACAACATAAATATAAAATAATATATTAACTATTATTTTTGTTATCCGTTTATTCTAAGGCTAGGATAGGTTTAGGTTAACTGTAAAAAATATTTGGGACTTTGGGATACCATAGCTTTGTTACAATTATAATTTGTGTCTTTTGTTTGTGTTGTTAATCTAAAACTTGCTCTATTTTACGTGGACCTTAGACCTAATAATACACAAAAAATGCCTTTCTGTACTGTTTGCAATACATCCGTTGAGCGCAGTCAGTGGACAGGTCACCTACGCAGTACTAATCATAAAAACAAAAATATTTCGTATTTTTGCGAAGGCGTTGAAATAATACATGCTGCTTTTCGTAATCGTATAGCTTCGTATAGAATTGCCGATCCGTCTGAGAATTACTGTCCAAAATCATTTTTAAATATTGTTGAAGACAAAATTAAAACTTTAATTGATATGTCCCTTAAAGATCACACTAGTATAAAAGTTAATTTCGAATATTTTGCTATGTTTTTGATGGTTAAAAATGATTGTCAAGAGATGAAATCATTTTCCACAAAAAATTTTACATTGCATCAGAATTATGAATTTACACCATTATTGTCTCAAGTTAAAAACACTTTAGCAAAAAAGATAGAAGAATTTCAAGACCGTGATAGTGGATGGACGTTCTTGTACAGTTCTCATTTGGAAGTCAATGTCAACAAATATCAACCTTTGCGCGGTTCAGGCTTTATCGAATTGCCTGCTGCTATAAAATCGAAAAAAGCATGCGTTAATATACGCAATAACGATGAATATTGTTTTTTATGGTCAGTAGTTGCCGCTTTATATCCAGCTAAAAGTCATCCTGAAAGAGTATCATCTTATCCTGATTTTAGAAACGTGTTAAATGTAAAGGACATATCATTTCCATTAAGTTTGTCAGATGTTGCGCGGTTCGAATTAAATAACCCTAATTTTTGTATTTACATCTATGGTTTAAAAAATAATATCGTCACGGGACCGCTGTACAAACCAAAAGCTTTGAAAGGAATGGTAATTCATTTACTCTACTTAGAAAAGGGCGATTTGTCACATTACTGTTTAATTAAGGACTTGCCACGACTTGTTAAGAGTCAAATATCAAAACACCACGGTAAACTTTACTTTTGTGATAATTGTTTAATGTTTTTTAATTCAAATGATGATCTTAGTTCGCATAGTTGTGGGGGTATTGCCACTGAACTACCTCCAAAGGGTTCCTTTATACAGTTTAAAAATTATAATAGAAAGCAAATTGTACCATTTGTTATATACGCGGATTTTGAAACAATGCTTGAACGGTACGAATCTTGTGACCCTGATCCAACTAAAGCGAGCACTGTTACACGTCAGCGACACGTGCCCGTAGCTTACGGTTATCATATTACGTGTGCGATAGATGAACGCTACAATCGTTACGTTTCATATCGCGGTTCGGATTGTGTACCAAATTTTGTAAAGTCTATCTATAAAGATGCGCAAAAAATTCATAATATTTTAAAAAAATATGTTCCTATGATTTACACCTACGATAATGCTCGCGACTTTGAAAACGCGATAACATGTCACATTTGCGAGCACTTCTTATTCGGTGATAGAGTTCGTGATCATTGTCATTTAACAGGTAAATATCGCGGTGCAGCTCACAGCTATTGTAACTTACAATTTAAATTACCTAAATTTTTGCCTGTGTTTTTTCATAATTTATCTGGTTATGATTGTCACCTTTTCATAAAAGAATTAGGTGAAGCTCCTGGATCTATTAAAGTAATACCTAAAACAAAAGAAAACTATATTTCATTTACAAAGTTTATTCCGATTTCCTCCGAGGAAAGCATACAGGTCCGGTTTGTAGATTCTTTTAAGTTTTTAGGAACCAGCTTAGAAAAGTTGGTCAGTACAATGAAAAAACAAGAGTTTCAACAATTAAAATCTTATTTTCCTGACCAAAACGAATTTGACCTACTTACCCGTAAAGGCATATATCCATACGACTATATGTGTCAATGGGAACGTTATGAAGATACGTGTTTGCCTTCTAAAAAATGCTTTTATAACTCTTTGAGTAATAAACCCATTTCCGACGAAGATTATGCACATGCTTGCTCCGTTTGGTCTGTATTTAATATCCAAAATATGGGTATGTATACAGATTTATATCTTAAAACCGACGTTCTTTTGCTAACAGATGTATTTGAAAATTTTCGTAAAACTTGTAAACGACACTATAATCTGGATCCCGCATTTTATCTAACAGCACCAAGTTTATCTTTTGATGCAATGCTTTTAAAAACCGGAGTTCAATTAGAATTGATAAGTGATGTTGAAATTTTTAGAATGATACAAAAAGGTATTCGTGGTGGTGTTTGTATGTGTTCCAAAAGGCACATTAAAGCCAATAATAAATATTTAGACACCTACGATCCATCCCATCCAGATTCGTTTATCATTTATTTAGACTGTAACAATTTATACGGCTATAGTATGTGTCAATCGCTACCCTATTCTGACTTTAGATTAATGAATAAACAAGAAATAGAACTTTTAAAATTAAACTTAACTGACATCAGTGATACTGCGGAAAATGGTTACATTCTTGAAGTAGATCTAATATATCCAAAGAATTTGCACATTGAACACAATGACTTTCCATTTTGTCCAGAAAAATGTTTACCACCGGGTGGTAAGAACAGAAAACTAATACCCAATTTGTATGATAAATATCACTATGTTATTCACTATGTACATTTAAAAAAATGCTTGCAGCATGGTTTAGTATTGAGAAAAATTCACCGTGCTATTACATTTAAGCAAAGTTGTTTTTTAAAGCAATATATTGATATTAATACTCAGTTACGACAAACAGCAAAGTCAACGTTTGAACAAGATTTTTTCAAATTATTAAACAATAGTATTTTTGGAAAGACGTTAGAAAATAATGAAAATCGAATAGATGTGAAGTTAGTAAACAAGTGGTGTGACTTAAGCAATAAAACAAAAAAGACTACTTGTGCTGAAAAATTAATAGCCAGCCCATATTTTCATACCGCCTCTATATTTTCTGATGATCTAGTAGCAATTCAAATGAAACCTTCGCGTATTATTCTTAATAAACCGATATACATAGGGTTTACAGTATTAGAATTATCTAAGACTCACATGTATGATTTCCACTATTCTATTATAAAACCTTTTTATGGTAACCGAATTGAATTGTGCTATACTGACACAGATAGTCTTGTTTATGATGTGCAGAGTAATGACGTGTATAAAGATTTCAAGGTCCGTTTTCTAAAATATTTTGACACAAGCAATTACGATTTAAACAACGAATTTAACCTGCCAATTATTAATAAGAAGATTCCAGGTCTGTTTAAGGATGAAATGGGTGGTAAAATTATCCAAGAGTTCGTAGGACTGCGCTCAAAATTGTATTGTATTAAAACTTTAAATAAAACAATAAAAAAAGCAAAAGGCACAAGAAAAAATGTCACAGCAAATTTAAACATGTTAGATTATAAAAATGTTTTGTACAATTGCGATGTCATTCGCAAAAAAAATGTACTATTTAGGTCTATAAAACATGAAATATTTACCCAGGATGTAAATAAAGTAGCACTTTCAAGTAATGACGATAAACGGTTGCTATGCGCTGATAAGGTCTCTACTTTGGCCTGGGGTAATACAACTATGTTAATGTAATCCACTATTATAATTTAACTAAATCACTTTCACTATATCATGTATTTTATTGATTGTAAAAATGTAACTGTCTAAATATATGTTAAGAAATATTAGATATGTACTACCAATCAAATTATTATTGATCCTTAATTTTAAGATAATTGTATCCATAATTAGGATTAAGTTTTCTTTGTATATACAAATAAAATTTAGGTACTATTCCATTCAAATATGTGTTTAATTTCTATACCCATTGACAACCCGATCAGACATTCTGCTTGCATTCAATGTGCTGTGCAATTACAAGCATGTTTCAACTTGTTGAAACTTGAAATTGGTTAGCAGTAATAAAGCAAGTACTAAGTAAAATAATATACTTATGTATTATTATAAAAATGTATACAATTCCTGATGAATAAGCGTGCGCCCGGCGCCGGCGCGCGGCATTGAGAAATACGACACTTATCAGGTGTTCGCGCTCGTGAGGAGGTAAGCGCTGTCCACAAGGATACAGGTTCAAACTTGTCGAATTCAACATGAAATTGATTCGCAATATATTGTACAGGCTCTGGTTACACTAGAACATTCATCCATCATAAACAATGTCATTACATTACGCAGTCACTTGTTGGAGTGGTCACATCGGTTCAAAGCAAATAACTCGTAAGTATATTCTGTTCTGTGTATCTTTTATTTCCTTTTTTGTTATACAATTAAATAATATTAATGGCTATTTTGTTTGTTTCAGATCTTCAATAATGTCAGATTCGCCTGATATGGTCTTCTCCCAATACGGCCAAGGTTTCCCGACTCCGAGTTTAAGTTGGCATATCCCAGAAGCACACGGGTCTGCCAATAAGAAGCCTAGAGCAAGACGGGAGTGCCAAAAACGAAAATCACCTGAGCAGTCTGCGTGTCAATCGTACGTCGTAAACAATGAAAAGAAAAAAGGTTTACGACTTATACAAGTGAAAGTTTTGGACATCAGTGAAAATCAAGAACCTGCAAGTGACAATGAGGAGGTGATAGTGATAAGTGCGCAGTATGTAGTCAGTGAACCAGTCGACAATGTTATGGACGAGACAATGTCGTTAATTAACAAAATATCCAAGAAACTCTGCGATGACTATTATTAGTGATATTATTAAGTAAGTAATTGGTATTAGTTATGGCAAGTTATTTTTCTTATTTTTCTGTATTTAAAAATAGTTTATAAGTTATTGTGTAGAATAAGTTTTAAATTTTATTGTAAGTAATGTTGAAATAAATAATACATAAAGTATGTTTAGGTTAGAAAGATGAAATAATTAAATATTATAATTTATAATTGGTAAATAAATGATAAATGTATAAATAAAATAATTTTCTTTCTTATTGTAGAATAATAATTATGCATCACAAATTTGTAAATAGATAAATAAATGTTTTACGTATTAATATCAATTTTGTAAATAAGTAGGTAAATAATGAATCTATTAATAAAAGAATTATCAAATAGGTATTATAAGTTTTTGTTGTAATTCATGTAGCAACTAGGTAAATAGAATTAAGAAAATGTATTAAGAAATCATTACATATTTGTAAATAATATAAAGAATAAATAAAAAATATATTTCTAATTTAAATTACGTATGTTTTTTAAGTAAGTAATTGCTATTAGGGCAAGTTATTTTTCTTATTTTTCTGTATTTAAAAATAGTTCATAAGTTATTGTGTAGAATAAGTTTTAAATTTTATTGTAATTAATGTTGAAATAAATAATACATACATTATGTTTAGGTTAAAAATATGAAATAATTAAATATTATAATTTATAATTGGTAAATAAATGATAAATGTATAAATAAAATAATTATGCATCACAAATTTGTAAATAGATAAATAAATGTTTTACGTATTAATATCAATTTTGTAAATAAGTAGGTAAATGATGAATGTATTAATAAAAGAATTATCAAATAGGTATTATAAGTTTTTGTTGTAATTCATGTAGCAACTAGGTAAATAGAATTAAGAAAATGTATTAAGAAATCATTACATATTTGTAAATAATATAAAGAATAAATAAAAATATATTTCTAATTTAAATTACGTATGTTTTATTATACATTACATTGCTTGAACTTCAAATTAACTGTAGTAAAATAATGTTTAGCTTACTATTCGTTCCCAGTTCTCATTAATTGTTATAAAAATATTGTATTAAATTATTAGGTACTTGAAATTAAATTTATTTACATGACTTATTTTGCTACATCTAATTTAGAGCTTCATATGGGTGAATCATAGTTAGTTATTAGTAGAGTGATGTTTAAATAAAATAAACACAAGTAGGTTAAAATATTTTTTATTACCAAAATAAATTAAATACAGACATGTTATGGTCAAAATACCATTTCTTAATACATATAGCATTATTCAAAGCACAATTCAGTCTATGATTTACACAATTAAATTCATTAATATTTTTACAATATTTCTTTGTCAATCTTGAAAAATTAGGACATCCTTTTTCACCTATATCTATCACTTCACAGTTATCACATAAGTCTTTGATCCACTGAATTTTTTCTAATCCCTTCGTCATAATTTTTTTATTTTCTAAATAGGGTATAATCACGCGACGAAATTCTTTATAGTCTACGTAGCCCTCACTCCAGTAAATTCCTCTATTTCTTTCTAACCACCTCACCTGCTTTTTTTCTTCTTGGGTTAGGTAATGGAATGAATATGGTGGTTTTACCAAGAACGTTTGTGTATGCTCCTGACTTACGATGGCCACTTCTTTCACAATAAAATAATTGGTCGAATCTTTAAATCCTTGGATTTCCACTATGACGGTATCCGGCTTCATGATAGCTTCTTTACAATATTGCTTAATGGTTTGTATTCAACAATGCAATCGTTGAGAATGAGACAATATGCTGATGTTTGATCTGGTATCTCTGTATCACTCTCAATTTCCACTCTCACATCCACAACCGGCCCTGTCTTTAGATTATCCGCTTGTCTAGAGCAATCGACTACAAACAGCGGTGCTAAATCTCTAAATTGTTTCTCACTTAGTATGGGCTCCGAGCGACGTCCGTAATACGACTGTTGAAATCTGGTGTATTGCTCGTATAATAAAGCGATTCTGTTATTAGCAAAACTCACATTTAAGCTTTCGTATGGAAAATACGTTGAATTAAGATACACTCTAACGTCTCGAATATGACAGTGATCGAATTGAGACATGTCGGAACTTGCATTGTTTTTTCTATTTGTCTGTAGCCCAATAATAATGTATCTTGGTTTTTCTATTTGAGATGAAGTTTTGATGGACCAGGTATGTTTTGTAGTTTTAGGCAAAGCTGGATATTCGTACAGATCCCAATTTCTGTATATCATTTGAAGAGGGCGATCTTTTTCTAATACTTTTAACAAACCAATTTTTTCTTTGTCTGATACTTTAACATGCGGTACGCGCCATATGATTTTGTTAATCTGAACATCATCCACAACTTCGCCAGTATTAAGTTTTACAGCGTTCAAATTAGTATTACTACGTAACAAAATCAGTTCATGTCTACTATTTATCACGACTTTTTTAAAATCTTCAGCAAAACCGAGGAGGTTACGAAGTGGTATAGAAGCAGAAAATCTCCCTCCATGTATATTTTTTATGCCATCAATATTCCAGCCCCAGGCATTTGACATTTTTGATTCACTTTCGTTCATTGAAATGAGTGATTTCATGGTTGTTGTTATACCTGCATTTTTTATTTTATCAATCTCCACTCCATTTAGCTCATACCTAATGTCTTGGAACAAGTAGAGTAGAGCATTGTTCGTGAAATTGATACTAGTAGCTTTGTCCTTCGTATCTTTTTTGCTAACGATAACAGTTCCTTCCAAATATAGGGTGCTAGCTGACGGTAATATGTACAAGTCCTGTTGGTTGATAGGTATGCGGATTTCATCGTTCCTGTTGAAACTCGTTACATAGGGCTTGTAGGAATGAAATTCGATTCCTTCTATAGTATTATCGTATGTTGGAGCGGATAAAACATCTAAGATATTCATTTTAATAATCCGATCGCTCTAAGGAATGCTTTATTGTCCTTAGTTAATTTTATTTTCTTCTTAAAGAGAGGTCTTATTTGAGAGCTAGCTCGAGCAGAACTGATATTCTTTACTTGTTGAGACACATTTTTATTGTAGTCAATCATTTTTTTCTTCTAAGATGCAGATATACCTGCACTTCTTCACCACGTAAATTGATTAATCGTTTGTTTATATCTAACAGTCTGATATGTATGCAGCTTATGTTGTTTTGATTGATTGGAAAGTATATTGCGTTTTTCGGGATTTCTATGATCCTGTATCCAGGTGGCACATTAAGTGCAAATTCGTGAATAATATGACTTGGTTCACCGTTTACATATGAACCGCTTACAATATCACATTCAATCCTGACTACGGTCGTAGGTAGAATGTTGACTGGAGACTGTGACACATGCCATTTATTTGCTTTCAAGATTTGTTTGTTAAATCCTAACAGTCTACTAAAAGAGTCTTCATTGATAAAATTAATGTCTTTTGTACAGAATATTGTAGTTTTTAAAGTATTATTATTACACCGTAGTTTGATCGCTGCATGTTTTATTTCGGATTTTAAATAATCGCAGATATCTTGCAATTCATAAGTGCCTTCCGGTATTTCAATAACTTCATTAAAACCATAATAGAACTTATTATTACTTTTATCAATGTTTGGAATAGAATTAAATGTTGAAAAGTGCAATAACGCACACTCATACTCTCCATCTAGTTGCAATGTATTAGGATAGTATGTAGTTAACACTGACGAGTCTCCAGTTATCGACAAAGTGAGTGACATCTTGCAAATGATTGAAATGAAAGAAAAGCATTTATTTTATAATACATTTTTATTCCAAAAAGTCCACAAATAATTTAAACATAAATGACCACAATTGACTGCGTTAAATTTTTGATATCTTGTGTAGTTATAAAACACATTACAATTTTTAAAATATTGCATCAATTCCATTGGAGGTTTTAAATTTCCATAGCTATCAAAGTATTCACAGTAATTGTGTACTTTAGCATAAGCTATACTCAATACTCAATACTCAATTCTTTATTGCATTCCACAATGTACATGCTTAGGTGGTAGGTGATAATTTTTGAGACACAATTATGGACCCTGTTGGGCACAGCAAAAGACAATAATTTAACATAAGGACTTATATACTAACTTATTCTAATTACAATTTTATTAAACATACACAATACAAACAATTTAATTACACATATTATTTGGGTGAAATATTCATTATTATTATTATTATTGATATATATATTATTATTCGAGCTGTATAAATTTATCATTCATGTATTCATTTATGCTGTAATAACATTTACTTAATAATAGTTTTTTTAATTTGTTCGTAAAAACAGTCATCTTTTTTTCATTTCTTAATAGCTCGGGTAATTTATTATAAACTTTTATCGACATTACTAGAGGCCCAGATGAGTGCATTTTTAAACGAGAAGTTGGTAGGTTTAGACGTGTTTTATGTCGGAGTGTGAATCTTGTTTGAATGTCTTCTCGTTTAGTGTAGAAGTCCTGGTGAGTGTGCGCAAATTTACAGATTTCCAGTATGTAAATTACCCTGCTACCCAATGCGTTCCTTCGTTCTTAGAATCGTCTAAGTTAACGATACCACATTCAATACATTTCGACTTCCGAGGAAGTCGATCCTTCATGTAGACCCCACGAAAATATGGGATGTCACTTGAAAACTTTCGGATGTCTACATTTGTTAGAGGACGATTGGGTAGCATATTTTTCAGTTTTTTGAAGATGTTACAAACAATCCTTTACCACTTTTATATGGCTTAATGTATAAACCCTTGCCCAACACTAAAGCCTCCATAGCTTTATTATGTCGTTCTGTTTCTTGCAAATTTTGTTTGCTTGCTTTGTAATCATTAACGGTTTTTGCAATGCCAGCTGCACCACCAGCTAAAGTTCCTAAAGCTGATAACCCAGCGAAAATTGGAATTAAAGGTAAAACTCCTCCAGTCTTTGGTATAGGTATTACTCGGGGTACTCGAATTCGATGATGAATGTTTGGAAATAACTTTTTTGCGGTTAAGTAAGCTGCTTTAATTAAAGTCTTATTATCTTTGTGTTTAAGTTTCTTAATTTTTGATTTGATTTTTGAAACTAAGCTTTTATATGTTTTAATACCAGATCCAGACTTTAGTTTCGCTTTCATAACTTTGTTCACTATCCAAGAGCTTAGTTTTTCACCTTTCCCTGCATCTTTTGATTTAAGTCTTTGTTTAGCCATGTTAAGTAGTTGTAAATCGGCTTTGTGACGATTTGATAAGTCTGTATGGTTTGTATACGCAATATCGTGTTGCATGCAAGCTTCGTCTAGCTTATTTACACCTCGGTCACCTCGCGCTAAGCGTTTCTGAAGTTTGGTTCCTGGTCCGCAATAATTGTATCCTGGTAAATGAACTTCGAATGGTAGATTATTTATTATGCTGTTAACTAGTCCACCTCCTTGCATTACTCAAATAATAATGATAGGATTTCAGATGAAAAATGGTTATATAATAATATTATTTCATTATTGCAGCTTTTTCAATCCAACTATTTTCTGCGCTGTTTAGACCTAACCATTTAACATACAATTTATTTCCTTTCTTTCTCAAAACCTTTTCTATCAAATAAACATCAGGATAATTCGATTTTTGTAGTTCTTGTTCGTAAAAAGCTCCTAATATGTTTTGCTTCCGTTGATCTTCTATGTGATAAGTAACTGGTAAGGTTTTATTTATATTTTTTATAATAAATAATTCAGTTGACCAATTAGGAGTGTAACCTTTCTCAAAATTATGTTTGTATTTACTTATACGAACACAATCACCAACTTTGAATTTAGGCTTCCACTGAACTAAATCAAGTTTGTTATTTTTTTTAATATTTTCTTTGATTACTTGTTCATTATTTTTATTCACGTCAACCGGTTTAAATTGAATAGTACGATGTTTTGTGTTGTTATATCTCTTCAATGTATCTTCCAATGGCAGACCTAACCACTTATAGTTTCCATTGAGACTAAAATATTTATATAATTTATTTTTTACAGTTCTAATCAGTCTCTCTACAATTGATGCTTTTTTAGTAGAAAACGATGAGTAATGGTTAATGTTGTGCTTTTTCATAAGCGTTTGAAAAGTGATGTTATAAAATTCAGTTCCCATATCAGTTTGTAAGTTCACAGGATTATTACGACTACTAAGCAATATATGTTCGAATGCACGAGTAACATCAAATTTATTTTTTGATTTTAACGGTTCAGCCCAGGCATACTTTGAGAAGCAGTCAATCACCACTAAGATGAAATTGTAACCTTTGTTATACTTTTTCAGGTTTTGCATGTCCATCAAATCTGCTTGCCATAAGTCGTGGATTCCTTTCAGAATAACAGAACGTCGAAGGTAATTTCTTCGTGCCGCTTTGTGTATTTCATTTACAATCTGCTGTTTTACCATTACGGAGTTTTTTGAAGTAATTTATCTACCTCTGCTTTAGTATAAAACTTATCTTGCAAATGAGTTGAAACCTCTGGTAACCTTGCTTTTAAAGTAGCTTGAACTGTACCCTTTGCATCTTTTATGACTTGAGAACGCAAGGTAGCAATCAGATTATTAACTTCTTTAAACATATTAGCATTCAATCCATCTACATAATCCTTGTTCACACCCAGATTCTTTAATTCTTTTATCGTGTTAGCATTCAATTGATCTACGTAATCCTTGTTCACAGCATCATCAGCTTCTACTGGAGATCTAATTCCTCTCAGTCTTGATGTTTTGATATCGTAATCTCCGTTTTCTGATTTTAACAATGCATTCTCATTAAACTCAAATAACTCTGATAAACGCATTCTTTTGTGTATGTAGTGTCCGAATTTGTCTACGTTCATGTTTAAGGTGTATTGTATCGAGAGGCTGATAGTAAAATAAACACATTTTTAAATATTTATTTATTTATAATTTTACTTTCACGCAATTCTTCAATGATAGATATAATTTCATTATCTAATCCAGTGTTGCCAGCATCTCTAGATGCAATTAATAATTTCAATCTTTCTACTAATTCATTAGGATTATCCCAGTACACTAAATCTACGTTTTTTCTCCACTTTTTTATTAATGGTAGACCCTTTCCCTGAACTGTATTCTTCAGTTTAAAAAGAGGTTTAATAATTTGCATATATTTTTGCCCTTTATTACTTTTTATTGGTTTACTTGGATCGTAGTCTCGACGATGTGCATTTGTATCAAGTAACATCGACTTATAATTTTGCATATCATTATCTGTAACCAAGTTTAAGTCTACATCTTTCTTAAGCAACAACTGTTTTAAACCAGGTGTATTTCGATATTTACGTTCAGCCACGGTAATGTATTGATCGTTGATCGTTATGCAAACAGAACCTAACATCAGTTTCCCGCGGTCTGCTCTAACCCCAAATGGAATATCTACCAACGCTTCTGAAGATACTGACCAGGATGATGTATCATAATCTTGATTCCCTTCAACTACTGATCCATAAGAAGAGTCACTGTTGATATCGGATTCATATTTGTCTTCATCGCTATTATTATCATTACTTTTTGCGCTACCAGTTCCTTCTTTCGGCATAGTTTCGTTAGTAAACGGAACATCAACAAAATCATCACTAGCACCCAGGAGAGCAGTTTGTTTACTAGCATTAGCAATTAGGTTGAGAGGATCTGTAACAGGTTTGAAAACAGATTCCAGTGCTTGTTTATTGTTAATCTCAGTATCTCTCATTTTTCGTACTTTTATCTTTACAGCTTCTGCCGCATCAACAATTTGTCGTTTCAATGATTTTTCCATATTGGTAAAATAGGTCGTAATTGATTTAGCGTCGTAAGGTGAATAATAATGTTTGGCAGGTAATAAGCCTTTTATATGCATTCGTGTTCTTAGTCAAATACTACAAACGTGTCAAATTTATTTCTATAACATCCTTTGTTTTTGGAACAATCTTTATTAATTACAACATAATTGAACGGTACACTCCATATTTTTGAACACATTTCACGAAATTCATTCCATGTCATGTCAGTGTTGACGTGTTATTCATAAACATGTCTCATATTTCTTTCATCTTGTTTAAAAAGTACGATTAGGTTTGCGTTGTCTCTTACTAACTGCTTAGGGATTTTACTATACGTCTGATTTAGATAAAAACAATCGATGGACTTGTGTCTCCCCATAGCAAAATAATCACGTATACTACTTTGATTTTCACAAGCAACATCATCAAATACAATTACAGAATTCGGTTTTGCAGTTTGAACACTCAGTACTTGCTCATTTTCATGATATTTCTGAAATGAAACGCTTGGTACTCGTTGCAAGACTTTTTCTAAAAAAACGTACTTGGGTTGTTGCAAGGTTTTCGAATAAACATAAACATTTTGAAATCTTAAACCATTCTCGTGTATAAGAAGACCAATTAATAAATTAGTTTTTCCACAATTTGACGGTCCGCAAATAATGCATCGTACCGATTTAGGTAATAATTCTCCATGACGAAAACCAGTCTCCTGAGAATTAACACAAAGTTTGTTTACATGTAACGATTGTGGTTGTTTTACAAATTTCATGACGACTGCTTGAAACGGCTATATTAATAATGAGTCGATTAATGTATTACATTGACATATATAACTAGTTCCATCGGCTGAACTAGTATTTTACTGCACTCCTATGTATCCTACATGGATTTCATTTATATTATTGGGTATAATACCACACCGAGAGAGACGGAGGCGAACGGAGTGAGCCGATGGAACAATCTGGTCGCATAAACTGAGTGTGCGTTGAACCTTTGTGGTAATGCGCTATCTCTAACTAGTAGGATGTTATTGGGCATTCTAACACACCGAGAGTGACGAAGGCGAACGGAGTGAGCCGTAGGAACGGCAGGTGGGGTAGAATGCCCAATAATATCCTACTATGTAGTTTTTATATTTACTTGTGACGTAGCGAGCCCCACTTCTATGCTTTTTTATCTGCGTAATTTTCTATTATTATGTTAAAGCAAAATTTGTCAAATATTTTTCTATTATCTGATTGACGGACTAAATATAATTTCTTTTTTTTTAACAAGGCATCATCCCTATTGACGATAGTCGCAAGCGACCGGATAGAGTAAGTCTTGCTGAGAGCACTGATGAAGACTGAACGTGTGTTTGTATTGCTAGTCTAAACATGTAGTCTCTCAATGTCGATGTTTACAAATCGTCGAAGCGCGAATACTTAAAGAAAATGATCGCTTCCTACACGACGTTTGTAACGACTAGTCGCAGATGCGAACGACAGCTCTGAGTCTAGTCGCAGCGCCAAGATACAGATGCACACGACATCTCTGCGTTTTGTCGCAGCGATTAAACGCAGCGATAAGACGCATAGTTTGCGCTGGTGCTTTAACTATAAATTCCTGTATCAACAAACAAACCGTCGCTCAATCTTTTTTTTAAAACAATATGTCATCTTACTAAAAACGAACATGGCTAACTAACATAGAAATAATACAACTGAATAGACGTCATTGTTTATTTGTAGATGTGATGTGAAGTATAGAGGGCCTCGTGGCTAAGTAATAATAGGCGCAGATTGTCCGAAAGGGTTTTTTTTTCTTTTAACGCTGGGAAATCCTCCAATGACTCCTCCCGCTCTGGGTGGAGCGAAACGGAGTGTCAGACTCTTACTGACTGAAACCCATCCATGTTCCTTCCTTAGCCCTTTATGTTCCGGGGTAGCGGTAACCCTTGAAGTGTTGAGATTTTGAATCGTTGGTCTTACGGCGTTGATGTTTTAACTGCTGATATTATGGCTGTTGATTTTAAGTATCAATCCCCTTTCGAACAATCCCGCTTAGTCCGTAGATGAGTTTTAGTCAGTAAGAGTCTGACACTTCCTTCTGCTCCACCCAGATCGGGAGGTGTGATGTGATGATATCCCACCCTCAATAAAAAAAAATTGGGTCGGTCGATATGACGACGCGGTTGGCGCATCGGTTGAGCGATTGACTGCTGCGCAGCATGTCGCGGGTTCGATTCCTGCACGGAACAAATATTTGTACGACCTGCAAGTATTTGTTACGGGTCTGGGTGTTTCTATCTATAATATGTATGTATTTACAAAAAAAAAATGTATATAAGTAGTTTATCAGCCATCTCGTTACCATAACACAAGCATTAAGTTGCTTAGCTTGGGACGATACGGCGTTGTGTGAAATGTCCAAGGAAGGATATTATTATTATTATTATATTTTTGCGTCTTATAGAGATCCCCCATGTTGTGTCGATCGATGTGATTCGTGGATCTTTGGACTTTAGTTCCGGGTTGTCTGAAGCCCGAAAGCCTGAGAACCTTACCAAGGAGTATCGTATTACTGTAAGACATTAATTGAATATTACACGCGTTCTTTGAAAAAAAAATATTATGATAAAATTAATTCAACCCATAATAAAGTTTTCAACTTTATAACAAAAGATTAAGGTTCATTTTCAATTGGGAAAATTTGACAGATTTGGATAGCTTGATGTGCTGGCATCTGTACATACATCTTCCTTCTTCCCATCTTTACATACTAGTTTTGCTTCGTCTACGTTCATAATAGGGGTTAAAGTATGAAATTTCCGTTTTATTGTATTACTTCGAATTGACATGGAACCGTCATGGTTTGACTTTTTCCACTTGGTATGTACCTATGAAGTTCTTCTTTTAAAAAATGTGCAACATTCGATAATAGACTTTCAGTTGTTTTTTTTAGTCAGCTTAGACAAGAAAGATGGATACTTCGAAAATCTGTCGGTCAGACGATTCTGTAAAAATCTCTTCGTAAAAACTAAGATGAAGTGAGCAAATAATGCTAAGGTTTGATACTATTGACACTTGTAACTCTCTCCACATACGTTATCACGGTGAGATTTTTACAGAAAAGCACTGCTGATCATACACACATGCGAATGGCCAGTTCTACTTTTTGGCCTCGAACAGTTCTTTTTTTTTCTTTTTGTTTTTGGCACTGAAAAGTTGTGTGGAAATCGGTTGTCATGCTATGGGTATGTATTGCGGCGGAATGAGGAAAATTTTGTCAGGGAAATTTTGAGTATGAATGTGGATGGCTATACAAGTAGAGGGAGAGTAAAGACACGATGTATGGATTGTGTGAAAGATGATATGGTTAGAAAGGGAATGACTACCGAGATGACGACTAATAGAGAAGTATAGAAGAAAAAGACATGTTGCGCTGAGCACAAATACATTAGGATAAGGGCAGGAGAATGATGATGTTTGTGCCTTAATTTTTAATTGGTATTTTTTTTTGCATTTTGTTTTTTTTATTTCTTTGTATTTCCTGTTCAGAATAAAGTATGATTTTGTCTTTCTTACTACGCACTGGATCTTTCTAAAGAACATCACCAATAAAGTAAAACTCAACAAAATACAACAAAATCGACAACAACAGCGGTGATATTATACTTCTCTGCTCCAATCGTTCTATTCAACCCACATCCGCCATATTTAATTCACATTTGACACCTGTCATTTTGCGCGCCAATACGACCTTTGACCGTTTATTTTTCACATGGCAACATAATCCCATTTCAAAACTGGAAGCGTGGCCGTTAAAACATAAATGATTAATTTTGACGTGAATAGGATTATTTAGGAATTTGTTTTAATATTTATAGGGGTTGGTTGTTGTTTTTACCGTAAAATAAAATGTACTTAGAGGCAGTAACATCATGTTCTTTTTTTTCATAAGCGATCCATGAAGATCAATCAATCTGCCTAGACTTTTTCCAACTTTGTTCGGGTCGGCTTCCAGTCTAACCGGATGCAGTTGAATACCAGTATTTTAAATGGAGCGTCTGACTGTCAGATTTTTGGGCTTCTGACGACCCGTAACAACTGTCAAAGATGCACAAACGACAGCCGGGACCAACGGCTTAACGTGCTTTCCGAACCACGGAAGAGTCTCGGTATGTAGATAGTCACCCATCCACCGACCTGATGGATCGACCTGTGCGGCTGTTATTACTGAGCCACGAGCTCCTTGATCCACCATCTTTATTTCTGAACAAATAATTTTATATTAGTTGGTGATTGGAGCCTCTTTTGAAGCAAGTAATGCCCCTGTGTTAGAAGACTCCGCTCTTCTACAGCAATATATAATTAATATAGTACCTTGGATATGAACAGTATGTTTGTATGCATGTGTGTGTGTGTGTTTATGTGTTTGCATTTGTGGTAATATTATTATAATTATAATTTAAACAGGCAGAGCTTTTCTACGTTTAATAAAACAAAAATGTCTATTAGAAGTTTTTCGTAGAAGTAAATAGCCGTGATATGTTCTTTCTTTTTATTTAGACATTTTAGAGGCCGTGCAAATATTGCGTCTTGAAAAGACGCTTCGTCTAATTGCTGGAGTTGTCGTTTGCATCTACGTCTTGTTGCTACGACTAGACACAGAGCTGTCGTTTGCGTCGGCGTTTAGTCGTTGCAACAGACGTCGAATCGGTAATTATCTTTAAATATTCGATTTGAAAACATCGTCATCGCACGGATCCATTATAAGATTCGCAATACAAACACACGTGCACTTACCTCAGCTGTCAGCAAAACTGAGGCTAACCTGTCAGGTTGTCGCATACGACTGTCGTCACGTGTGTGAGCGTGAACTGTGTGTGTAATCGCAGTGACTAGCAGCAAGAGCTTGCGACTCTGCAATTTGGAGCGAAGTGTGCGGAGCTTTGAAAAAAATTTATGAAAATCGTCGGCCGCAGTCTGTCGCTGCGTCTAGTCGTCGTTCTGTCGCAGTTTCATGTCATGTGTGAGGCAGTTTTCTAACTTTTTCTAGTTGGCAATAAAGTCTATTTCTGTGCAACCAAGACTTAAGGAGTGCGTGCTTTTCATAATAATATTTAATTAAAAACTTCATAGCTAGGTTTTATTTCTGTTTTTATTTTT
This sequence comes from Hyppa rectilinea, assembly GCA_951799385.1. NCBI lineage: Eukaryota > Metazoa > Arthropoda > Insecta > Lepidoptera > Noctuidae > Hyppa > Hyppa rectilinea. Next base: position 14,562,617 of record OX637316.1, read on the forward strand.
ATTAATTATTTTTAATGCGAGGTTGACCATTGTACTAGTATATTTATTTGAAAATTAAAGTTTGACGACTGCGTTTTTTTCATTTTATTTATGTATGTTCATGAGGTTAGTCGCATGTAGATTTTAATTTAATAATAGTAAGTTTCTAGAACATAAACACGGTCAATATATAATATAATATAATATAATATTCTTGGACATTTCACACAATGCCATATTGTCCCAAGCTAAGCAACCTAATGCTTGTGTTATGGTAACGAGATGGCTGATAAACTACTTATATACATTTTTTTTTTGTAAATACATACATATTATAGATAGAAAAACACCCAGACTCGTAACAAATACTTGCAGGTCGTACAAATATTTGTTCCGTGCGGGAATCGAACCCGCGACATAGTGCGCAGCAGTCAATCGCTCAACCACTGCGCCAACCGTGTCGTCAATATAATGAGGTAAAGCAAGTTGGTTCATTATCACAAAAATAAAAATGTTTAAGCGTTTGCACGTTAGTTTGTATTAAATTGGAACACAAAATTTTTGTTTTTAAATAATGGGTACTTTATTTTAATTTTTGAACAATATAAGGTGTTAAAAAATTTTAGTGAAAAAATTATGAACTGTTCCATTAATTTATAATAAAATGTATGGAACAGCTCATTTCTTTTTCGCGTTTTCGGGGTTCATCCCATAATAAAGTTATTTGTAACGATGAGTACAATGCTCCCACGAAATTCTTTAAGTAAATTTTTAACACCTTATATAAAATATGTAACGAAAACCCTGTTGTTCCTTCTAAGTTCGTTTCTTTTTAAGAATCGGTATACATACGTAACAAAGCAAGTCATTTAAAAAAAAACTGGTAATAAAAATAATAAAATAAATATTTAACTATGAATATCCCGCATCCACGAAATTTTTAGAGTTAATTTTTTAACATCTTATCTATTACATAACAATCCGGTTAGACTGGAATCCGACCCCAACATAGATGGGGTAGAAAAGGCTAGGCAGATGATGATTATGATATTACATAACATAATTATCATCACGCCAGTAATCCCCGCAGGGTTTGGTAGAGGTACCTATACCATTAGCAGACCTACACTTCCCCAATTATGAGTGAGTCCCATGTAATAGGGTGTAAACTATGATGACATTAACCAGGCACAAATCCAGACTCCGGTCTGCTACTTCTTCTACTTCGTGTAGTTATTGAGTAACCTGGTGTCAGAGTTTTTATGCTGCCCATGGGCCTCTGACTTAGCTTCACATGCCGTTGAGAAATATCTCTCAGGCATGCCGGTTTCCACACAATGTTTTCCTTCACCGATTTATAAGCAAGTTATATTTATACAATACGCACATAAATCCGAAATATCAAAGCCTTGGCTTCGAACTTGAGACCTAAGGCTTGGCAGTCCGACAGTTACACCAATGAGTTATCACTGCTTCAAACAGAAATATCTCTCATGCATGCCAGTTTTCTCACGGTTTTCGGTCTGCTACTGAAAAATACTTTTCCCGACCAAGGAAGCAACCTAAGACCTCGTTCTCGGCTGTAGTGCTTATGACCATCAGACCAACAAGGCAGTAAATTTATTCATCATCATCTGCCTAGCCTTTTCCCAACTATGTTGGGGTCGGCTTCCAGTCTAACCGGATCCAGCTGAATACACTGGTATTTTACATAGAGCGACAGTAAATTGATTAATGAGTTAAAATAATTTAAATGCAGAAGCCCTGAGATTTAAATGAGTAATGCGATATAGCTTATATAGCTATAGCTTTGTGGGCCTTTGAGTTGACCCTTTACCCTGAAGGGCCCTTGACATTTACGCAAATTGAAGGTATCAAACGTATGTGGGTAGTCCGATGTCAGAAGTGATAGCGGACACGACGTAACCTTATCAAACATTAGCCAATTAACTTCCTTGGAAAAAACACTTGAAAATAAGTGAATTATTTAAAGAAACGAAAAACTCGACTGAAAAGAGGGAATAACTATCTATAGAATTTTGGTATCGTAGGCTAAATCAATAAACTGAAATATGATTTAACTTTTGGTTGTTTCCACATTTTTAAAGGATGGGAATTCATCAAATGACTCCTCCCGCTCTGGGTGGAGCGGAAGGGAGTGTCAGACTCTTACTGACTAAAACCCATCCATGTTCCTTCCTTAGCCCTTTGTGTTCCGGGGTAGCGGTAACCCTTTCGGACAATCCCGTTGGAGATATTTAAATAATTTTATGTCCCCAGGTATATTAGCGCGATAGAGACAAATCTAATGACGTATTATTTATTAAAATCGTAGTATAGACGCCAGCACATCAAGTTATCCCAATCGGACAAATTCCTTTGATAGTTTTTCAACTTCACTACAAAAGCATAAGGTTCATGTTCAATTGCAAAAATTTGACAGGTAGGGATAACTTGGATGTGCTGGCGTCTGTACCATTGAGTAGTTACAAGCTGATGTAGGAACGGACATACACACATACAGGTCAAACACGTAACCCACCCTACACAAGATATAAAAAAAAACATTTCTTCTGATTTCATGCGTTTATGGTTAAATCTATTAACTCGACAATAAGTCTGATTGCTTGACTCGGAAACAATAAATAAGTGCCGGTCGATTCTGCACGGTGATATTTGTACAGACGCCAGCACATCAAGCTATCCCTAACTGTCAAATCTTCTCAATTAAAAATGAACCTTATGTCTTTGCAATCAAGTTGAAATACTATCAAAGAAATTTGATAGATTGTGGTAACTTGATGTGCTGGCCTCTGTACATAATTTAATTCCTTAATAATTCAGCTTTATACTGGTATTTTTTCATTTGCTATAGCTGCAATAGATTGCTAGACAATTCACTTTGAATCAGTTACGGCATGAGGCGCTCGACGCGGTTCAACACCGATCGCGCTATGACGTACAAGGGTATATTAGGGGCGCCGTCTTTTCACGTTTCAGTGGATAGTGTCAGTCCCTAGCATAAGACAAACTATTCAAACACACACCACAACAGCCTTTCCTACAGTGGGCGATAACGCCCTCTTGTGGGTGCTGCAGGCCAAAAGGGGGACAGTAGGAGACTCAGAAAAATATGGGGGCGTTATGTAGAGGCTTAGGGACAATTTCCACGCGCGCCTCAAAGAGCTAACCTTTGCTTATCCACTTTTGTGTATTCTTATTATTACAATTGACCTTGACTCTATTCACAGGAAAACACAGATAGTAAAATATGCAGAACAATTCATGAAAATCATTGAATGCATAATTTGCGTCAGTGGTGTTTGCATAGACATCGGACCAAGAAAGACTTTGCAAGCATTCTTTGAATTTCCGGATGTTGTCCGTGTTGAAATCTCTTTTATAAATGTAGTGTCCTGGCGATTTCAACAGTTGATGTTTACTAGGAACAGTCAACATTTGTGCGGTGTCATGGTCTGAAAGATGCAGAGGTAGTACGGTTGCAGTTGCATTGTCAATGTTGCTTAATATGTGGTCGATACAAGATAGTTTGCGCGTAGGGACATTGATGTGAATTTTTAAATTATAATTTTTACACAAGTCCTGTAACGTATTTGTGATGTTGCCTTCTTTGAGGGTATTTATATTAAAATCTCCCGCTATAACTATATTTAATTTAAATTTGTATTTCTTAAGCAAATCATGTAAAAGTGTTTCCAATTTTGTTAGAAACTGAATTGGGTCAGACTGAGGCGTTCTGTACACACATATAATTACCAATTTATTACTTAACTCTAAGCCACATACTTCAAATGTGTTCTGTGTTGCATAGGGTTTTATGAATGTCAATTCTTTGTAATTTAATCCTTTTTTTACTAGTATACAAGTGCCTCCTCTTTGTTTCTCTCGACAGAAGTTGGTAGCCATTTCGTAGTTGTATACTTTAATATAGTTTTCACAGCCTTTTTTTACGAAAGTTTCTGATAGGCAAATTACATCAGGATCATTATTTGCTACCTTTAATTCCTGGATCGTAATTTCTAGTATCTCCTGTTTAGATAGTATACTAGCGATATTCTGGTGAAGTATTTTTAGATGATGCCTTAGTGACTTTGGACGCGAAAAAATGAGTTATATATAGGGTATAGTCCCTCTATGACCTGTCTTGAGTTGTGTAGGGGTGCTACATTCTTGAGGCTCTACTATTTCACGACGTTTAAAATAGTACGGAATTGTCCCTTTTTTGGGTTTTATCAAACTGTCGTTTACTTTAAAACCTGATTTGCTACTCGCTATCCTTTTTCTAATTTCATTAGGGTTCAAGTATTTATCATTGTAATCACTACAATCTATAATGTAATTCAATGACTTACAAATATGTACTAATTTAGTGTGCGCTTGATTTACAAAGTGACATTTTTTATACCTGTTACACATATTTTTTAACGAATAATTTAATTTGTTGACATTCTGATATGAGTTAGTTAGGACATTTAATACAATTACAGTGTTATTTTTAAATGTATCCAATATAACTTGCAATTCAGACAAGACTAAGTTTAAGTTCTGGTCATTCTCTCCTATGCATATTACAAGTTTGTCGTCAGTTGTCAATCTAACATTTCTACATTTCGCTACTACTTCATTGCACGGCGCATTTGGCATTGTTTCGGCTACACTTCTGTATTTTTCATATTGTGTATTAGTTCTCGAATGTGAGATAGCAGCAGCAAGTCCAACGCAACTCTGAGTGCCAAAAACATATATTTTCTTCTCGAGAGTCTTATTTTGCACATTTTCGACAGCACAAGCCTGAACACAGGCGGTCACAGATTCCCGTTTTAGTTCCTGAATTTTTGGTTCATAGGTAGTGCGCTTCTGTTGCGTTAATACTCCTATACGCTGCGTGAGCATAGCAATCTCCTGTTCAGCGATCTTTAGTTGTTCTTGTAGTGTTATAATTTCTTGTTTCAAGTTTGATATATTTACATCCTCTTTGGTTTCGCCGCTCAACCTGGACGATAATAGGGTGGACGGCGTAGGACGCATGTCAGTTTTATGTGTAAGAGCTGGTTTTTTTTTCTTGCTGCTACCAGGAGTTCCAAGTATTGAGGAGGAAAGGCATAAAGATTTAAGAGTTTTGTTTTCTATGGTTAGCTTATTGAGTTGTTTATAAAGGTCACTGTTTTCCAATAATGTATTATCTAGCTCTTTCTCAGTACTTTCAAGCTTAAGTGTAAGCTGAGCAATCGTCTCCTTCATCTCTGAGGCTGATACGAGGTCAGATACTGTTCTGTCAATGCTTCTTGATAATTTATTGGGAGTACTAGATGAATCATCTGATGTTTCGAGGTCAGTTAGTATATGGGAATCCGGTAAGTTTGCAGTATTTCGAGCTAAGGTTTGATAACCCAGTGCTCCATAATCTATGATTTTCATTGCATCTTGTGTTCCTTTTGTTTGCGAAGGTGTTGCTAATGACATTTGTTTTTTCCTTATGGTTATGTTAGATGTTTCGTCCGTATTTCTAAATTTTTTATTCCTGATACACCTCGTACATCTCCATTTCCTTTTCTCCTCTGCATTCTTGAGTCGATAAGTTGGTTCTGGATAACCGACGCAATCAAATTCGTACCATTTATCGCAGGCGGAGCACAGAGCAGTGTTTTTTATGTTAACTGATTTTTTACATTCATGACATGTAACTATTGGTGCCATCTTGCGGATATTGCTGGAAATACTTATTGGTTGATGATACTGGTATTTTTTACGAGTATTCTACACATCCAGTGACGACTCCTCATATAATTCACAAACATGAAATTTTAAATTTTCTAAAAGTGGTTTGTGTTAAAACTGAGGTTTGAACTAGCGACCACTCATTGAAGCTAGTTATATATGCAAAAGAATGACTATACTTTACGAACTGCGCCACCCGTACATGTAATAACATTACCAAAAATTCACAGTACTTGCCTTAAAATCAATGTTCAGTTCGCTCAAGTTTTTAGTGACGGTTGGAATTTAAATCACAGAATGAATCACTTTTTTTACTTCGTCTTTAGAACTTTTGTTTTGTTGCACTTATTTTAACGTGTTTGGATTGCAGAACTTTTATATAATTCGTAATGTTTTGTTTATTGGGAAATGTCACTTGTTTTACGTTAATAATTCACAGGATAGTTTTGCATTAGGTTATTTAGACTTAACTTCACTGTTTGTATTTAAAACTTGTAGATAACACTGGCACTTAGTTATTAGGTAATGTTCCATTGAGTAACTGAGTTTTATTAACTTTTATGCACTAATTGTATTTTTAAGAATTTTTATTTAACAGAGCGTTTGCTTATATGTTATGCTAGATACAGCGCCATCTAGCGTCGCCCTATTTCGTCTAAGGTATTTATCAATGCATCTATTAAAACGTTATTATAGGCATTAGTGATATCCAAAAAACACGCTATAGTCGGAGTTTTACGCGAAAATCCAAAGTATATTTGGCTTACTAATTTGACTAGGCAGTCCTGACACGACTGTCCTCTTCTGAATCCAGCAGTAAACGGGGACAGCAGCTTATTTTTCTCTATATACCACTCTAGTCTTTTTGTCAGCATTGCGTGAAATATTTTGCATAGACAAGAGATTAAAGAGATTGGCCGGAGTTTGGTACCACTGTGAGGTGAGTGTTTTGAAATTGGTGTCACTAATATGTCGCGCCATTGTATCGGAATACTACAGGTATTAAATATAAGATTGTAAAGCTCTAATAAGTATAATTTTCCTGCCGAGGGTAAATGATATATGAGGGAATATGTAATCCCGTCGTTACCGGGTGCTGTATCCTTTCGCTTAAAACAGTTATCCATTTCTTGTAAGGTAAAATTGGCTTCAAGTAATATATTATTTGAATTAAAATGTGGGGCCCTCGAGCAGACATAGTCTGGAGCAAGATTAGAAAGGAGTTCAATTTTCTGATCGTTTGAAACGCGGGATCTGGACGAACTGACTCCCTTAATCCAGCCCATGCGTTTCCACATATCAGAACTTGACGTTTGTTCATCAATACTACTACAGTAACTTTGCCAATCTTTTGTTCTGGCTTGACCGATGGCATCTTTTGCAACTTTTGTTTTGTGTTCAATTATGGTTAAATTACTTGGTGAAGGATTATTTCTGAAATTTTTTAAAGCCAACCTACGTTGTGCGACTAAATGTGAGAGTGTTGTGTTCCAGTAAGGTTTAGGTAGAAAGTTGTTCTTTGGATTATCACAGCTCATAATCCAAGGTATGTGTTCATCGGCTGCTTTATTTATCTGCTTGATAAAATTATCATACAGAGATTGCACATTAGGTGTATCTAAAGGTTGTAATAAGTAATTGTTTAAGGATTTACTATATTCTGACCACTTTGCTAGCTTGAAATTTCGCTTTTTATTTATACGAACAGCGTTCATACTATTACTATATTTATATGAAATTTTAACAAACAGATGATCACTGCCGAGATTTTCATTCATGACACTCCAGCTTAGCAAAACAGACAGGTCGCTCGAAACAAAAGTAACATCGGGAGATGTCCTCCGAACAATGTTATCTACTAAAGTCACTCTAGTGGCACTTCCGTCGTTAAGAGGAATAAATCCAGCGTCTAAAGCCGCGTCATAAATCTGAATTCCTCTTCCATCGGCTTTAGAAGACCAGGTTGCATGGTGGCCGTTAAAATCCCCGGCTATTATGCATTTATTGGAATATAGTGAGAAAACTTGTTCCCAGTCAGCAAGGCTTGTACGAACTGAAGAAGGGCAATATAACAATACTATATTTTTAATTTCACTACAGTTTAAAAGCTTAATTGACATAACTTCGATGCCTGAGTTTCTAGTAGAAATAAAACATTGTTGTACGTTTATCGATTTACAAATAACAATAGCTATCCCCCCATACCCATCCGTTCTATCTTTTCTAAAAATATTGTACCCACTTACATTGAAATGAGATTCAGGTTCCAGCCACGTTTCAGATATTAAAGCTATATGTATTTTTTCTTGTGTCATTAGCAACTCGAACTCATTACGTTTAGGTCGTAAGCTCCGTGCATTCCACTGTACAATACGTAGAGTAGACGTTCTTATTGTAATGTTAGCCATTGTTAAACATAGATAAAAATGTAGTATAAATGTCGTCTTTCTTCAAAGCTTTAACAATCAATTGACCTAATATTTCCATAACAAGTTTACCTAGTTGTTTAAGTTTGGTATCCCAATCAGTATCAGACTTACATATATCTTTAATTCTCTGAAAGATACTTAAAAAATCTAAGCTGACGCTTGAGTTTTTCGATTCTACTGGGTTCTTTTCTTTTTCTAAATATGTAGGTTCATAGATGGATGATGATAACGAATTCTCTTCACCTAAACTACACCTATCCAACACTCTCGTCTCCGTCGTCTTCTTTTTCGATACATGTTTTTGTTGACGTATGTTTTTCCTTGAGTTCCTCTCTTCATTGTCATTATTCAGCATCGTATTATCATCATTCTTACTGCTATTAGTCATTTGTTCCGATACCACTATATCTCTATATGTTTTCTGAGTATTCTGTTCATTTTCATGTTGTGAATTGATGTCGTTGCTATTTTTTTCAATTTCCCCCATTTCAAAACATGTTTCTTGGCTTCTGTTTTCTTTTAAATATAGTTCTAATGCTTTCCTGTAGGTGTAGTTATGTTTGGTCATTATACCTCTAATATCTTTTTCTTTTAGGAAGATTGGGCATTTCTTGTACATGGCCATATGCGGTCCCTTACAATTCACACAAACAAAGTTATTTGTTTCACAGTTTGAGTGATTACCACCGCATTTGGGACATATAATTTTTTTAATTGGACATGTTCTAGAAAGGTGGCCAAATTTCCAACATCCCGAGCATTGGGATACTGGGAAAGTATAAGGTTCCACTTTGAACCTGCAACCGTACCCAAATACGTACGGCGGTAAAGTGGCGCCCTTAAAACATAATATTCTTATTGTCTCTGAATCTATCCATACACCGCTGTCAGACATCCTCTTTAGCCTTCTTATAGATATTATGTCATGCTCACATGACAGATTTTCAAAATTTTCTGTTTCTTCTGTTTCAAGATCTATCTGTCTTAAGATACCATAGCATAAGCTAGTTTCGTCAGTCCTCTGAACTCTGTATCCCAAACTGATAAAACTTTCACAATTCAATAATTTCAAGGCGCTTTCTGTATTTTCAAAATAGATCAGGACCCTGAATGCACTTTTATATACCATCTTAACAATTTTTTCGATTTTTAACGATCTCAAAAGCTTTGCCATACCAAACTGTTTGGGTAAAGTTTCCTTTCCTGTCACACATACACAAATATAGTTTTCTGCAGAGTTTCCACTACTGTCTCCCATTAACTTATCATTTAAAGAATCTTTTCTGTCTGCTCGCTTATGCTTTCTTATCACTGTTACAAATCCATCTTCTTCCACTATTTCTTCATCTTCTTGTCGCCCTCTCTTTGGTAGTCGTTGCTCACTGTCTTCGTTCATCTCCATTTCTTCGGTCAAATTAAGGTTGAGTTGTTGTTCTCTTTGCACTGGTTCCTGCACTATGTCATCACTACCGCTCAAATCACAAATGTCCTCATTAGTGTTTATATCAGCCATTTAAGAGTAACATACGATAATTTAATAACATAATTATTATGTGGGTAGACGTAAAAATCACGCGATAACTTTCGATATAGCTAAGAGATGTCAGCATATGAAGAGGCCCCTTAGGGCCAAGCCTGCCGGGTAAGCGGGATTGTCCGAAAGGGTTACCGCTACCCCGGAACATAAAGGGCTACGGAAGGAACATAGATGGGTTTTAGTCAGTAAGAGTCTGACACACCCTTCCGCTCCACCCAGAGCGGGAGCAGTCATTGGATGATTTCCCAGCCTTAAAAAAAAAGGGGGCAATTTGTAATTTCATCTAGATAGTGGTTTATAAACAGGTGAAAAATCGGGGGCGTTAAAAAAAACTTGAGAGGTGACAAGGGACACCCGGATGTAACAAAGTTCCTTTCGATTAATTTGTGAAGGAATTGTATTAACATTTTATTTCTTTTAAGTTATAATGATAAAAAAATCTTATCTAAAATTAACCAGTCAAAAAATATTGTTTAAAAAGTTTTACTCCAAAAAAAGTGACGTTACAACTTTTGGTCTTGATTCCGTCTAGCCCCCTTTCGCAACGCGCGATAAGGAACTTCGTTCCAACAATATACCTATTGTTGAAGTAGGCAGTAGACAAAATAAGTTTGGAAACGCCTGGGTATACTTAGATCTTTAGCATAAAAGCCCACTTCATCTAAGTTTTCACGGTCATATGTCATAGAATGGAAGATCGATAGATGTAATGACAGCTCGCTTGAAGCTAACTTCACGTGTTCACGGTGATATAAGTTGTGCTCTAAAGTTCGTACATTAAACACCGTCGTTCCGTCCTCGCCGTCGAGGCCCGTAGCGACGACCCTGTCCATTCCCATCCCCCCGACCCTTGCTCGAGCCAGCCCGCGTTGCCGCTGAGCCAGTAGTTATAATACCCCACATCCAGCTGTCCCCCCCCCCAGCGACGCCCTAAGCCGAGGTCCGAACCCCGCAGGGGGTGCCCTTAGCGTGTAGTCGCTTAGTTTGTAAGTTAGTTTTAGTTTTTATTAAGCCCTGGCTGGAGGCTACAATTATTTTGTGGCAGCCACAGGCAAGCCCGGTTAAGCAGTAGAAAACCCTTTGGTTGAACTGCGAGATGCCATTAAGAAAAAAAAAAGGTACATTAAACAGAACCAAGAACAAGTGACATAAGGAAATACATCTTTCTCATTTCATATCCCCGAAGGCAAAGTAAGCAACATTTCAAACTACAGCAAGTTAAAGCGAACATACATCCTCCATACCGGAGGGACTTGAACATTGCAACTTTGCCTACCTTCTGAACCGGACACTAGTGCTGCCAACGTATGAATCAATAATACTTTACGCTTCCGGCAAAATGGAGGAGGATTTCCGTTCAGTTTCTAAAGGGATTCTGAAGATAGCTGTCCGGGTAATAATCATCATCATCATCACTCGTCAGAGGCCCATGGGCAGCATAAAAACTGACTAACCGTTTCGCTGCGTTTTATCTCAATGTATTGAATTAATATTTAGATTACATAAAAAAAAAAATACGTGTCCAATATTTGTTAATAATCTATATAGCTGACGGACTAAAAATAATATTTAATCATCCCTATTATCGTGCAAATTTATAACAGGTTTGCCCTGGATTAAAACCAATAAAAGCCAATATGTACGTAAAATGAAATACGCCTAAACTACATTTACGTCACTAATCATTATTCCAATGTTGGTAAAAACGCATCTACAATAAAGGCCGGCACACAAGATATCTCGTCCACTAATGAACAAACCGCTTAGCGCTAATGCAAGCAGATAGTCTACTAATGACCCTTGTGTATATGACTTTATACCTTGAGATTGGCAATTTGTATGTGTGTATTGATTTTTGAATTTAGTATTTGAAAGGGTAGTCAATAACGTTACTTTTTATGAACTGTTAAAACGCGGAATTTGTACGTGATTTGTATGAAATATAACAATGTGACGTCACAGATTTTTTGAATCAAATGGAATACTTATTAGCATTAAATGCAGTTTTAAAATTATATCTTCACATAATATTTAATTTCTGTACGGTGATGGAATTTTTTAAGATGAGCGGGCTTTTTTCTGTGTGATTTCATAATAAATACTTAATTTCGTGTCAAAAAATATCGCGGCCAACTCTGGCGCTTTCCCATTAATTTATACAACTTTTGAATATCAAAAACCGCTCGTTGAACACGCACAATAATCCACCTGAAGGACTAAGCGTGGAAACGAAGACCAGATAACAAAACCGCTCGTTGAATTAACAAAGAGTAAAAACAAATACACGCATACCGCAAAGAATGGATCGAGGTGGCTCAAGAGAAAGATGTCTGGAAGGATTTTGGGGAGGCCTTTGCTCAGCAGTGGGACAGTGTAGACGAAATAAAAAAAAAACAAATGAAGCTCACATTTAGACATGAAACCAGAAATCTTCATCAAATAGCCGTGTCTATTTTTTTTAAACATGCTAATTGCCACTTCAACATGGCTGCCGCGACTCAAAATGTGGATCAAATATGTAGGTAGATGGAATTTTTTCCGCGTTGAAAGCAAACCTAGGGCCTGCGCCCACGGCACAGGACGGCAAGGGATTTTAAAGCGACAAATAGAAATATGACTTATAAGTATGACATTAAAATTGAATTTTAGTTATAATCGTCGTAGTTGCTGCAGTATGTTTAGATTGCTGTTTCAATGAAATTCCAATATTATTGTCATTATCAAATTAATTAAATTAAAGAAAGGCACTTTTGAACGACAACATTAACAAGAAATAGAATTGATTCTAGTCGCTTAAGGGTAAAAGGTCGTTTCGTATGGAGAAGAATGGGCAAGAAACTCCACCGTTACCCTTTAAAAATGTTTTGTATACTTACATGAATTATAAAATTATATGTGAAGACGATGCACCCAGAATAAAAATACAACACCACAAAAGTTGAAAATAAACAAATGTAACAATGGCAGGTAAAATTAATTATGTCAGAAATACATGGTGCTCACATATTTACAATACAAATAATACTTCTTTATTACTTGTTAAGTTGGTCTCATTTCTGACTAATCCACTCCTTGACACTTCAACAGTGCCGGTTTAATTGAAATAAATGCTTTGAGGATAAGTTTGAGAGTTTATTATGTAGTTGGTAGTCATTCTGCCTAGCCTTTTCCCAACTATTTTGGGGACGGCTTCCAGTCTAACCGGATACAGCTGAATACCCGGAATCGTACATGATGCGACTGCCTATCTGACCTCTACAACCCAGTAGTAACTAGGTTATACCGTACGATACCCCTTGGTAAGACTAGCTGTCAGACTTTCGGGCTTCTGACGACCCGTAACGACTGTCAAAGATCCACGAATGACAGCCGGGACCAACGGCTTAGCGTGGTTTCCGAGGCACGGAGGAGTCTTGATATGTAAAGATCCCGACCCCGGCAAGCTTATCTTAAACTGATGGTTGTCTTAATTTTGAGGTATATTCTTATTCGTCAGATAAAAATCCCTTGCCGTGTCTTGCCGCCAATGGACACAGACACTACCGTTGGAAGTGAATTTTAAAGAACGGTGTCAAGAATTGACTTTCAGATGTAGTGAATATACTTATTTCGGCTTACAGTGTATTCAAATTAATTTGAATTATGCATTATCTTTATTATATTGGCGGGGTTTGAAGGTATGTGTAGTTAGCTGATGATTTTTTAAGGGCTCTTCAAGGTGTGTTGGATTGTTTCTTTTTACATGATTGCGACAAAGCCCAAAATTATGGTTATGTGTTTGACATGTATGTATGTCCGTTCTTATGTCATTAGATGTTTAAGTGGCGTGGCAAACAATTCTAAAAAAATCAAAAATGACTTTCGGGCTTCTAACCACCCGTAACGACTGTCAAAAATCTTCGAAAGCCTGCCGGGACCAACAGCTTAGTGTGTTTTCCGGGGAACGGAGGGATTTTGTATAGATAGTCGATGGTCACCCATCCATGAACTGACCGCGGCAGAAGTAACTTAACCTTCGGTCAGCCTGTGCGGCTGTTATAATGTAGCCATGAGCCCCACAAGTAACAGATCACAAGCTAATGAAAAATCGAAATTAATTGAATCTTATCGAATGAACAGCGAAGAGCAATCTAATTAGTTGTATTTTCTGGTAATTAATGATTTTTAATCTTGAACTCAAGTTGAATGGTTCGTACTAAATTGCATTGGTTTGTCAATTGGGTATGTGAAAGGGTAGTCAATAACGTAACTTTTTATGAATTGTATTTTTTTTTAAGGCTGTGCAATCATCCAATGACTTCTCCCGCCCTGGGTGGAGCGGAAGAAAGTGTCAGACTCTTACTGACTAAAACCCATCCATGTTCCTTCCTTAGCCCTTTATGTTCCAGGGTAGCGGTAACCCTTTCGGACAATCCCGCTTACCATGAATTGTCATAACGCGGAATTTGTATGTGATTTGTATGAAATGATGAAATGTGACGTCACAAATTTTTGGAATCATAATTATGGAGTACTTATTAACATTAAATCCAATTTTACAATATCCTCGCAAAATATTTAATTTCTGTATTGTCTGTTGATGGAAGTTTTTAAGACGAGCGGTCTTTTTTCTGTGTAATATCATAATAAATATTTTATACTTGACCGTGACGAATAGCCAATTCATGAAATTTCAAATCGTCGATTTTTTTTAGGTATTTAGTAACTACCCAATATTATATTACACTACCTGCTGCCAGTGGCTTTGCCCGCGTAGATCATCATCATCATCATAATTCTCCTGCCCTTATCCCAATTTATTTGGGGTCGGCGCAACATGTCTTCTTCTTCCATACTTCTCTAATAGTCGTCATCTCGGTAGTCACTCCCTTTCTAGCCATATCATCTTTCACACAATCCATCCATCGTTTCTTTGCCCGCGTAGTACGTAAATATGTGAGCACCATGTACTTTTGACATACTTAAGATTACCTACCATTACTATAATATATGTGTTTTTCTTTTCACCTTTTGTGGTGTAGTGTTTTTATTCTGGGTGCATCGTCTTCACATAATATAATGTTATAATTCATGTATACAAAACATTGTAAAACATTTTTAAAGAGTAACGGTGGAGTTTCTTGCCCATTCTTCTCCACACGAAACTACCTTTTGGAAGGGGCGACTAGAATCAATTCTATTTCTTGTTCATTTTGACGTTCAAAAGTGCCTTACTTGTGCCTATTTGAAATAAATGATTTGACTTTGACTTTGACTTTGTAGCTGTGGGAAAGTATTCCAAGGGAACTTACTCTAGGACATGCCGGTTTCCTCAAGATGATTTCCTTTCCCGTTTCGAGAGCAGTGGTGATGACATTATTCACTAGTGAAGCACCTGCTTTCCCACTGGTCCACCATTGCTGACAATTCGACATAATTATAAGGCAGTAACTGAACTCAGTTTAATATAATCAACGGTACTTACCTATACATTTTCATCGGAGCTCGTGGCTAAATTATAACAGCCTCACGGATCTATCCAGGTTAAGCTACGCTTGCCGGGGTTAGGCCAAGGATGGGTGACCATCTTTACATATCGAGACTCCTCGGTGCCTCGGAAAGCACGTTAAGCCATTGGTCCCGGCTGTCATTTGTGGACCTTTGACAGTCGTTACGGGTAGTTAGAAGCCTGAAAGTCTGACAGCTAGTCTTACCAAGGGTATCTTACCCGGTTACAGACTGGTTTGTGGAGGTCAGATAGGCAGTCGCTCCATGTAAAATACTGGTATTCAGCTGCATCCGGTTAGACTGGAAGCCGACGCCAACATAGTTGGGAAAAGGCTAGGCAGATTGACCTATAAATTTTCATAATTTACCTGTCAGATTCTAAGCTAAAGTTTATTTCATTAAACTGCAGTTTCTGAATTCAAACTGCTATGCTGCTTAATCCAATAAACAAAACATCAGCTAGCATACAATCAAACTCAGAAACAACGGAACTATTAACAATCCATTGCTTCACGCTTAGAATCTCCAATTCTATATGCCTTGTACCAAATCCGACGTCCAACGGCCGTCAAACTTCAAAAACACACAGTTAAGGGAAAACCACTGGTGTTTGCTGCACGATAGAGTCTAATTTGGCGTGAAAGATTGGTTCTAAGTTTTAAAGTGGATTATGTGGATGGGTTGTCAGTTGCAGCGGATAAAAATTCTTTGTTTGAATTTGTGGTTATTACTCGTATGTTAGTGATAGTTATTGACGCAAAATGGGAATGCGAAATATCAAATCATTTATTTCAAATAGGCACAAGAAAGGCACTTTAGAACGTCATAATGAACAAGAAATAGAATTGATTCTAGTCGCCCCTTCCAAAAGGTAGTTTCGTATGGAGAGGAATGGGCAAAAAACTCCACCGTTACTCTTTTAAAATGTTCAAAACCTTTCAAGCTATATCATCTTTCACACAGTCCATCCATCGTTTCTTTATTCTTCCCCTACGATTTTAGGCATACATACAGACTCAGAACTTCTCTCACAACATTTACTTCATTTGTGGGGTAACTTGTGGACTTGGATAAAGAAACCTGCCTTCCTACCTAATATAAACTGGAATCATTCAATTAAATAAACAAAGTATCTGCTTCTTGCAACCAAAAAATCAGAATCCTATTCGAAGGACCAAAATAGTAAAGTATCCGGCTCGAAGGATTAAAATAATACATGAATGGAGAGTTGGAAGGTGATCCACACACGTGGTTTAATTTGGCTACCGGTAAAAAGGGTACTGCTACCAAAGTTTAGAGCTCTTTAAAGGTTTTGTCGAAAGTTATTCTCGTTTAGCTCATGCCGTAGAAGAAGAAGATATCCAATAGCAACATAGATAATACACACAAAATAGATAGACAAGATCACTGTAATTCCAAGTCTTGGCCTAACTACCATCTAATTTGAATGTCCAGTTAGTAACTCAAACACGATGTCTGACCCAACCCCCGACCGCGCTAACTAGGGCCCTGCACTAAACAAACAAACTGGTCTATATTACCCCACAGTTGTTTGACTTGACTACTCTAGCGATTGGGTCAATCTACAAACCTAGTGTTGGACTAGCACTAGTTTTGTAACCATGGCTGTAATTTATTTTAAAGCGGGTGGTTAAAAATGTACGGGTTGATTCCGTATTTTAGGGCTGCAGAAGTTTTTTTTTTTTGAGGGTGGGAAATGATGGTATGACTCCTTCCGCTCTGGGTGGAGCGGAAGCGAGTGTCAGACTCTTACTGACTAAAACCCTTCCATGTTCCTTCCTTAGTCCCTTATGTTCAGGGTAGGGGAACCCTTTCGGGCAATCCCGCGGAAGAGCTTGAGGCTTCGAATTGCTTCCAGTTTTTGGGTAGACGCAGTTGCTTGTTTGTTTTTAAAATGTTTTGTTGCATTGAATAAATATTGATGTCTTTGTTTTTTTTTTTAAGGCTGGGAAATCATCCAATGTCTGCTCCCGCTCTGGGTGGAGCGGAAGGGAGTGTCAGACTCTTACTGACTAAAACGACTAGGTGTGTTGAGAAAAATAAGAATCCTTATAATAGATAAGGCTTTGTAAATTGTCTCAAATAAAACATAATGCTAGTTCCTAGGAGAATACACGCCGTTTTTAACCGACTTCTAAAAAAGGAGGAGGTTCTCAATTCGACTGTATATATTTTTTTTTTTTATGTTTGTTCGCGCATAACTCCGTTGCTTGCCAACCGATTTAAAAAATTCTTTTTTTGTTGGAAAGGGTATACTTCCCAAATGGTCCCATAAAAATTTTATCGAAATCGGATAAGCGCTTTTTGAAAATCAACAAAAATCTAAAAAAATTCCTACTTGATATATGTGGACGATGTTCTAATACTGTAATTTACATACCAGGTAGTTGTATTAAAATTATGGGGGGGGGGGGGTTGTGTAGGTACCACAACTGAAAAGTGAAAAATAAAGTCTTTTTAACAAAAAATCAAACCGACTTCCAAAAAAAACACTACAAAGTGAAAAATAATTTTGATTTCGGAAGTCGGTGCCAAAAAATGAAAATACAAAACCGAAGACACCGACTTCCGAAATCAAAAAAGTTTTTTGGTATCCTGCTCATCTTAAATAGTTTAAAATTAAAATAGTTTATTTTCTATAACTTTCTTGAATCTTGTGTTTACCAAATCATAATCCACGATCAGCAAGTATTTTACGAACCGTGGTAGGTACTGAGTTTGTTGAGTAAGCGCATCATATTTCAATTTTATAGCAGAGGACAGCTTTCGTAGTTTATGATATTATGTTTATGATATTATGTATTATGTATAACGTAAAAATACATCCACAAACTCAACTTCATCGCCCATATTTTCCAAATAGCTTAGATATCAGAAAGCGTGACAAATCCCTCGCGTCACATCGATGGCGGACTTATCCGGTGCGCGCCACCGTAAACCGGTTGACACCAGTTCAATCCGGTTCGAGAGAATGAAGACTAGTTAGATGAAAGTGGAAATTTTAGAAGTGCGACTGTCCTAGATTTAGTTTTTACTGTAGAAGAATCTATTTTGATTAATGTGCACAAACTTTGGATTGAAGAGCTCGGCTTTCACGATAGTGAAAATGTCTAGAGGTGTAAGTAGTGCAGTGGTATTTAAAAAAACGTAGGTAGCGTCTGATATAGTCAAAGATAAAATGTGTGACTTTTCGTAAAGATGGATTTTTAATATAGGTGCCACGATAGTGTTGTACTCATCATTATGAACAACTTTTACTATGAGACCAAACCTGAAATCGCGAAAAAGAAATCAGTTTTTCCCTAAATTTTGACGAGCTATGCGAACATGAATGTAGGGAACAACAGATATTCACCTCGATTTCAGGTTCGGTCCAATAGTAAAACTTGCTTGTTAACATGAGTAGAACACTGTCGTGGCTGCTCATCATGCACATCTACCTTTAAAGGATAATATCATTATAATGCAATAAATCCGTCTATGAATCACACTAATATTATAAAGGTGAAAGTTTGTGAGTGAGTGTGTGTGTGAGTTTGTATGTTTGTCCGACCTCCACGCTCAAACGGCACAGAGGTAGTTTATGACCTGAATGAACACAGATAACTTTATGCCGGTAGTACCTACGTTCCCTTCGGATAATTTCCGACATCGACGCGGGCGAAGCAGCTGGCAGCAGCTAGTATGAATATAAAACCATTAAGAACTGAGAAATACAGCTCAGATAACCGAAAATACAGAAGCTGAGCTGCAATTGTGCGAATCGTCTGAAATGGTGTCAAACGAGAGGATGCTGTGTTTCGGGCAGCTGCGGGTGTTGGGTCAGCGCCAACTGATAACTGGGGTTCCGGAAGTTTTAGATAAGACACGGAGTATGGAACGGATGGAGGGCTAACGCGAGCGGAGTTTTGTCGCGTCAGAAGATGACGGTGAATCGGATTTGTTATAACTTTATAATTTGGTTATGGTTTCATGGGAGCTTGTGGTTGAGTAATAACAGCCGCACGGATCGATCCATTAGGTTAAGCTACGCTAGCCGAGGTTGGTCTGTGGATGGGTGACCATCTTTGATTATCGAGACTTCTACGAGCCTCGGAAAGCACGTAAAACCAGTCAGTAACTGAATAATACTGGCTGTCAGGCTCTTGGGCTTCTGACAACTTATACCGACTCTCAAAGATCCACGAATGACAGCCGGGATCAACGGCTTATCGTGCTTTCCTAGGCACGGAGGAGTCTCGATATGTAAAGATGGTCACCCATCCACGGACCTAGCCCTATAAGCGTAGCTTAACCTGATAGATCGGTCCGCCGGCTATTATTACTTAGCCACAAGCTAAATATCATTTATCATAAACAGCGACATGAAAAGGTAAAAAAAAACTTGAAAATTGATTTAATCACTAAAATGGCAAATCATTGACCTACATTAATTTTCATACGTTTTCAAAGTTTGTGGCTAAGTACTAACAGCCGCACAGGTCGGTGCTACTCTTGCCGGGGTTGGCTGTGTGACCATCTTTACATACCGAGACTCCTCCGTGCCTCGGAAAGCACGTTAAGCTGTCATTTGTGCATCTTTGACAGTCGTTACGGGTCGTCAGAAACCCGAAAATCTGACAGGCAGTCTTACCAAGGGGTATCGTATTGTTCAGTTACTGGGTTGTGGAGGTCCGATAGGCAGTCACTCCATGTAAAATACTGGTATTCAGCTGCATCCGGTTGGACTGACAGCCGACCCCAATATATTTGGGAAAAGGCTAGGCAGATTATGACTATAGCGCTCCATTTGTCACTAGTCTGTGTAAACTATCCTTAAATTCTGTGGGAGTTTCTGAAGATAAGATCTTCCAATGAGGGTCCACTATCTGTTGCACAGATAAATACTTGCTTTTTAACTTACATTATAGCGTGTATTGAAACTAAAATATTTGGGCTATCTGATATTGTTGGAGTTTTTGATTCAAAACAGTAAAGTTCAATATTTGATTTGAATATAAAGATAGGTTTGTTTGCAATATTAGTTTTAAAGGTTCCGTATTCAAAGGGTAAAACAGGACCTTATAACAAAGACTCCGGTGTCTGTCCGTCCGTCCGGTAAGGCTCTTTGAGGTGTGGCTAGAGAGGCGTCACGGCGGCCTCACCTACCGCCTGACGCAGGTCCTCACCGGACATGGATGTTTCGAGAGGTTCCTGCACATAATCAGGCGAGAGGAAACGCCCGGGTGTCACCACTGCGAGGATCGCCCAGAGGACACGGTGGAGCACCCGTTGGATGGTGGCTATTTTTTTTATCACTTGCTTAAAATCGGTGAAGGAAAACGTCGTGAGGAAACCAGCATGTCTGAGAGATATTTCTCAACAGCATGTGAAGCTAAGTCAGAGGCCCATGGGCAGCATACCAACTCCGACACTAGGTTAGTCACTAACCACACGAAAAGAAGAAGACCATCAAATCCACCATAACAACCATCCCATAAACAACACTGTCATTGAGTAAACGATGCCCATCTCCCGAGCCACTTTGAAGCTTGCTTGCAGTAACAAGACCACAGCAGCGCAACGTTTCTCCCCTTACATTGTGTTTTAATTGAGTGTAACAACAATTTGACGGTCAGTTTGAATACACTGTGGCTTGAGTGTGGTGAATGTTGCAAGAGGACTTTAGTTTCATTGCTGTATAGTAAGGATGTTTAGGTTAGTTGTTGTGGCTTCTGTTTAGTGTCCTTTCAAATGTAATGTGTAAAATTAAATGGAAACTACTGAATGTACAGGATGAAATTGATTTCATGGGCATTATTTTAAGGGGTCATTGTACTTCATCATTATGAATAACTTTCACTATGGGAACAAATCTGTAATCGCGAAAAAAAAAATCAGCTGTTCCCTAAATTTTGACGAGTTATGCGAGCATTATGTATGGAACAGCTGATTCTTTTTTCGCCTCGATGTCCTTTCAACCTTGTTTATTTATACAAAAGCCGAAAAACGGTTATTTTACTCATTATTATGAACTTTTACTATTGAAACCAATCCTAAACTAGCGAAAAATAATCGA
The DNA here is from genome assembly GCA_951799385.1 of Hyppa rectilinea. Taxonomy (NCBI): domain Eukaryota; kingdom Metazoa; phylum Arthropoda; class Insecta; order Lepidoptera; family Noctuidae; genus Hyppa; species Hyppa rectilinea. Next base: position 14,583,867 of record OX637316.1, read on the forward strand.
CATTTTGTAGATTTATTTGAACACAAATGTCCATACATTATACAGATGTTTTTTTTAAACGTATTTTTGTTTAGATGATTTTAATGATTGTACTTCTACATCTATACTAATATTATAAAGAGGAAAGATTTGATTTTTTGTTTGTTTGAAATGAATAGGCTCCGAAACTACAGGACCGATTTAAAAAATTCTTTCACCGTTGGAAAGCTTAGTTTTCTAGGAGTAACATAGGCTTTTTATCCCGGAAAAAATTAACGGGTCCCACGGGAAAGACCACGGGAGCGAAGCCGCGGGCAAAGTGCTAGTCTTTAAATACGTTTTTTTGTGTCAGCTGCGAATCATATGATTCGCAGCCGACACAATATGTTGATCAAGATATTATCTTGATCAACATACAACTAGACACTGCAACGCAAATTGACAAACACATATGAAATATTTAATTTTGTGCCCACGAATTTAAATAATAATAAGAAATAATAGGACATAACCAACCGTGATTGTGTTTTTGATAATCTTTTCGTGGCAGAATCGGTGATATCTTAGAAGCTAAGGATGGGAAAGACACTTTTATCTTTCTCATATATTGCGTGTTTTATCGGCTGTTTCACACGTAAATTCTTTCAGAAAAAGTCTAAAAATCTTAAATTATTTGATAAAAAAAACGAGAACCGGAGCACTTCAAATTTATTGGGCACTGCCCAGTCCTGTGAAAACGAACGGTTTTTCTGAAATCTTAACTACTGGAGATATCTCGTCGTAAAAATAAAAGGTTTTTCTAGGATCGCACTAATATTATAAAGGCTAAAGTTTGTGAGTGAGTGTGTGTCATTCGTATGTTTGTCCGTCCTTCACGCTCAAACGGCTGAACGGATCTGGATGAAACATGGCACAGACGTAGTTTATGACCTGGATTAACATCTAGGATGGATTTTATCCCGGTTGTAAGTACTCATGGGATAATTTCCCACATCCAGGCGGGCAATAAGATTCTAATATTGGCGAAGAGTCGACCGATTAAAGTTTCACCATGTACTTTTGACATACTTAAGTTTACCTGCCATTACTATGTTTTTTTTTCACTTTTTGTGGTGTAGTGTTTTTATTCTGGGTGCATCGTCTTCACATATAATGTTATAATTCATGTATACAAAACATTGTAAAACATTTTAAAAGAGTAACGCTCCACCGTTACTTGCCCATTCTTCTCCACACGACCGACACGACCTTTTGGAAGGGGCGCTAGAATCAATTCTATTTCTTGTTTATTTTGACGTTCAAAAGTGCCTTACTTGTGCCTATTTGAAATAAAAGATTTGACTTTTACTTTGACTTTACCAAAAATGGATGGCCAGGGTTACCGTACCCCGGAACATAAAGGGCTACGGAAGGAACATGGATGGGTTTTAGTCAGTAAGACTCTGACACTTCCTTCCGCTCCACCCAGAGCGGGGGCAGTCATTGGATGATTACCCAGCCTTAAAAAAGTATATCCCCACTGCCCAATACCAAATTGACGTATGTCGTTGAAAAGGTTCTTTTATGACAATTTGTGACGATTTTTAGTAATAATTACACAGGTATTTCTTTGAATTGTAACCTTTTCCCACAGTGGACTGACCGCCACAGTAACAAATGACAGTCGTCAAAAGAACTTTTCAACGACAATACAAAGACAACTACAGTACTCCCAAATTAATAATGCACATGCAGATCTTCGCTAATTGTCGTATTACCGGAAACACCCGAATCATTGAATCGTTCGAGTCCTTAACAATGCACTTGCATTTTGCACCTTGTTCGAAAGAAATAGGAGTCAATATCATGTGTACACAATCGAAAACTATTCGGGCGGTCGGCGGCGGTCGGCGGTCAGTCAAAGGTCCGTCAGTCGTCTTGTTATATTGGTGGTGACTGCACGTGTTCTCTTTGTCTGGAATTATATAGAGCTGCTATTACACACCCTTCTTGGTTTTGTTTTCAAAGGTGAATTTAATTTTAACTTTAATTATCTTATTCAAATTTAAATAGTTAATTTTGTAAAATATTTAAACATACTAACATTTTTCACGTTTTTTCAATATTAAAAAAATAAAAATACCTACGTAAAATACATATTAAGTACTAGAAAAATCATATTAAAAATCAGATTTAGGCTGTTATGGCTCGCTATTTACTTACATGGAATTATTGAATCAAATTTCGTTACTGATAAATCAATATTTATCTCTTTTAGGACAAAACACATAATCTTACTAAATTATGCATGAAGAAAATGCACTTAACCACTCTATATACATATCGTCTTCCGACGCTCGGGGAATACGACCGTTGCCGAAAAGTGGCGAAGATTTCTATGCGCATTATCACTTTTGGAGACCTGTACAATACGATCATATATTAAACTGCGTATATCTAATGCTGTCCCCAGCCTGCATATGAAATTCAATCAAAACTATCCAATAGTTTAGTCACTATAGCACGTCAAAGATTGGCAAAACCCATAATCGGCCCGTCACTATTATTTAGTTTGTTTGAAAAAAAAAAAAACTATGTTAGGATTTATTTGATAGTTCCAAAATAGTCCTATTCATTAGTACTGTCAGTGTTTTCATTTATGGTTGTATTGTTTTCTCCGCATTGTATATGTAGAGATTATTGGTAGCTGGAGACGCTCCCTATACGTTTTTGCTCATCCTATTTTGGATTGCATTCGACAAACATAATTTAAATAATAAGTTGTCTTCATGTCTTTTTATCAACTTTCCAATCGTAGAAATTCTGGAGACGCCCCGGGGGTCGGGAGCCGCGTGAAGACTCCCGGTCACCGTAGGCGCGGGCCTGCAGGCGGTGAGTAATGGGTAGCTAACCGTCCGATCAGGACCAGGCCCGTGCCGGACGGCGCGTTCGTGTTGAGAAGATGAAATTCCATACCTCAGAACATAAAGGGCTAAGAAAGGAATATGGATGGGTTTTAGTCAGTAAACATCTGACCCACTTTTTCACTCCACCCAGAGCGGGGGGAGTCATTTGATGATTTTTCAACCTCTAATGCTAGGGTTCCCTAGAAGAGGGGTGGACATCAGGATAATCTATCATTTTCACCAATAATTGTCATTTTTTTATTACTCTGTGTTTGGGCATCCATTTTGTGTGATGATTCACCGCATTATTAGGAAACCCAAGCTAAGACAACAACCCTGAAACTTCTAAATGAAATGCTCTTTTAAAATGGATTACTGTGGTTGACTTATTACGCCCCACAGTGTATTGTTTGAGATCATTGAAAGTGTATCAGTGTCAACCACATACTGCCACTGAATGCATCATCCTTATCATGTTCTAAACCTTATTCCAATGTATAACAGGTTGGTGCAGTATTTTTCTTCTATCAACAATTTGAAGTAGTCCATACATTCTTTTGTCTGTTCACTGCATTATTTAGATATGGTATGTATAACCAATATGCTGCCATAAACACGTTGGTGTGTTGAAGAAACTGAGTTTCAAAAAAAAAAAAGTATTCTGGAAGAGATTTGTTTAAAAATAAGTATCACCTTTGTATGTATTTTCTGTTCCTTTCTTCTTGTATGTTTATAATCTGTGTGCTTGAATGCTTAGATAAATAAATAAGGTACAAAATCTAGACCAGAACAAAGCATAAAATGAAGCAATATATTAAGAAAAATTCTGGAAAGGAACCATACCGCCCGCGGCTTGCATCGGGAACTATAAAATTTAATATTGCATGCCTCGCTTGCGTGATTTTTATTTTAGCTTGCTCACTCGCTTGGTTTTGCTCCGTTTTAGGGTTCCGTATATTATGGATGCCAACTAAACCGAGTGGAGAAAAGAACTGTCCATTTAGTTTTACGTAGATGGCGCTAGGTGTTTGTTTGTTTTATTTGTGCATATTGACATTCAAAAGTGCGTATTTAAAATAAATTGTTTGATTTTGACTTTTGACATTTAGCTGCCAATAAGCACTTTAAAGAAAACTTTACCGCAAGATGACGCCTAGTGTTTTGTATTGTCACCGATTGGTCGCTTTTCATTCAAGATGACTTTGACAATAGACAAATACTCAGCCCAGCAAGGCTTTCAAACTACCCTTATAGCTAAGCCTATGCTGTCTGTCTGTTTGATCGAGGATGCACCTATGTATATCTTTAGCCCAGTCAGTAAGTGCAGCCAGCTGATCCCGTAGTCCACACGTCCGACTCACACTTGTCCGTTTTTTCCCAATATTCCATGCATACCTGGGATTGAAGAAAAACATCGCATACGAGGAATGGTGGAGGCTGCATGTGTTAAGCTCTGATAAGAATGATTGACGCATATTATAAAATTCTTGGTGATAAAATGTAGTTCATCTGCCTACTGCAGCTGAATACCAGTATTTTATATGGAGCGACTGCCTATCAGACTCCACAACCCAGTAACTGGGCAATACGATACCCCTTGGTAAGACTGGCTGTCAGATTTTCGGGCTTCTGACGACCCGTAACGACTGTCAAAGTTGCACAAATGACAGCCACTTCACACATTCATTTTCGCGGGTAATCAACCAAATCCCCACCGCACTCACTAATAGGTCAGAGCAATAAATTCAATAAAATTTTCAACAAACCCAAACACTTGCGGAGCTATTACAATCACAGAATACAAACTCCAAAATAGCCGGGCAATTTGGATAATGTCCAAGTGCATATTTGATTTAATGCAACTGTATTTTGCAGTAAGGAGGATCTCGCTTAATTTACGACTCTGAAGATAATATTGAAATATCTGCAAGTATCAGAGGTGGTAAAAAGATAAAGACAATATCTAAAGGTGTGTATAGACAGCGCAAGGAATGTACCCAATGGTTTATAGGGGCTGTCAAAAGCCGCATATACACGTGCCTGTAACTTCCACAAAAGTATTTCATATATGTACTAACATGTTATATACAATCTTAAACTATAAAAATATATTATGTTCATATAAAATTATTAACTAACTAATATATCATCATTCTCGTGCCTTTATCCCAATTTATTTGGGGTCGGCGCAACATGTCTCTTTCTTCCATACTTCTCTATTAGTCGTCATCTCGGTAGTTACTCCCTTCCTAGCCATATCATCTTTCACACAATCCATCCATCGTTTCTTTAGTCTCCCCCTACTTGTATAGCCTATCATTCTCACAACTTTCCTGACAACAGTTTCCTCATCCCTCCGCATAACATGCCCATACCATGACAACCGATTTCCACACAACTTCAGTCACTGGTGTCACTTTCAGTCTTCATTATGCTGTCAAGGAATTCCTCCGCATCGCTGTCGACTGTACCTATCCAAGAGAATGCCGGCATTGCCGCGTTGTAATGCTTAACCTCTGGCCAAGGTAAAAGCCAGCCTTTGGGTCACGGGAAACAAACTATGGGTACTTGGAGTAGTATTCAAGTAACTAGCATGGTTTTGTGTCATTCACCAATGAGTTGTTCTATCATGGGCCTCAAAGAGATGTCAGCATAAGGACAGGGGCCCGTTAGGGCCGCAGCCTGCTGGGTCAGCTGGATTGTCCGAAAGGGTTACCGGTACCCTGGAACATAAAGGGCTAAGGAAGGAACATGGATGGGTTTTAGTCAGTAAGATTCTGACTCTCCCTTCCACTCCATCCAGAGCGGGAGGAGTCATTTGATGATTTCACACCCTCAAAAAAAAAAGTAGTGACGGATGCTGACAGTGAGCACACCATCCACACAGCCTGGGGCAAATCATTTCTGGCGCCTGATGTCTGTTGTAGAATAATCAGCCTAAAACATCTACCACGCGTGCCCAGTGCAAGTGTGGGTTAGTGGATGTCACATGTCTTCGAATCTTTATGTTTCGAGACAGCATTTTCCTCACGATGTCTGTACACGGCTTAAAGTATCAGATGTTTTCTATCCAAAGACATTTATGTCTGGATTCTGGACGCCATTATTTCGATATTGGCTGCAATTCCATTTATTCTATGCCTGCAATTTTTCTGTTGCTCTGAAATAATTGTGCAGTGAAACTAGCGTTGCGATATTTTTATATTTATTTTGAGTTGTGTATTATTCTCATTCCTTTAATAAAATGTAATGTAATGTAATTGTAAAATAAAACCCATACTTTGTCAGTTATATTTATGTCCTTTATAATAGGGGGCGGGATTATTGCCATTAACCGAGCAAAAATCCAGACTCCCAAAATAATACTGAGAAATTCCTAATAGAAAAACCCAATAACATTTTGCCCGACCTGGGAATCGAAACCAGGACCTCGCGCACAGCAGTAGCGTGACCACTAGACCAACGAGGCAGTCCAATAAAACAAGAGAAGAAGAAAAAGAGAAGTAGAATCATATACTAAAATAAAATAACCTGTATAAATATATATATTAGGTAAAAGGCACTCATTCATACATTCACTCACCCCTCAAATGTCGTATGAACCCCATAGGTTCATAAGAAATATTCTCTCGAAACGACAATAAATATAACTGTTTAGATCGTTGAGCTCATAAGCAAACGGCTTTGAACATCTAATGGGTTAAACATGAAATCTCAAAAAATACTGGACCTACGAAGATGCACAGAGGTAGATTATGAGTTGGAGACGTAAGCTTTTGTTTTTGAGGGTGGGTAATCATCCAATGACTTCTCCCGCTCTGGGTGGAGCGGATGGGAGTGTCAGACTCTTACTGACTAAAACCCATCCATGTTCCTTCCTTAGTCCTTTATGTTCCAGGGTAGCGGTAACCCTTTCGGACAATCAAGCTAAGAAAACTTATACATACTTAAATTAAAAGACTATCTGACAAACCATACACAAATAAATCCAAAAAAAAAGGACACTTAGGCGTCCAACTCATCACGCATCGCTGTCGTCCGAAAACGTGCTCAGAAGACTGGCAGCATTGCCACGTTAAAAGACAATGCTAATTCTTTGGCCAAACAACAATCCAGCCTTCAGCTAAGAACGGAATTTAGGAAACTGCCCCCGCAAAAGAAGTGACAATAGGGTGGAAATTTGTATGAAAAATGTCCACAGCTAGTAGTATAATAATATATAATTATAATAGTGCTGTACAGAAGTAAGTCGCAGCGCACTGAAATATTAAATCTAGTAACTTTATTGCATCTTGATGCGTGTGTGTGTGCTGGAGAGCTCTTGGTGGTGCAAGAGTTAGCGGCAGCGGGTGGATGCAACCATTTCATTTTTATATCCACCTGAAAATCTGACAGACAGTCTTACCAAGGGGTATCGTACTGCCCAGTTACTGGGATGTAATGGGGTGTATGGGTGTATCGTCAGGTTGTATATGAATCAAAATATGATTCGCGGCCGTAGCAAGCTTGTGGCTTAGTAATAACAGCTGCACGGATCGATCCATCAGGTTAAGCTACGCTTGCCGGGGTTGGCCGTGGATGGGTGACCATCTTTACATACCGAGACTTCTCCGTGCCTCGGAAAGCACGTTTAGCCGTTGGTCCCCCATCCACGGACCAACCTCGGCTAGCGAAGCTTAACCAGATGGATCGGGCTGTGCAGCTGTTATTACTTAGTCACGAGCTCTCAGATTGCATGGTTAGCAAAAAACAGATATAGAAGGAAAATCGCTTCATCTCGTCCCTCAGACCCGTGTCATACCTTCAACTGCCACGGTTGGCTGCGGAGCTAAAAGATGTCTTTGAAGTTTTACATTAAGGGACATACGGCATGCGCGTTGGGTGTAGTGTCAGGTTGTATGTGAATCAAAATATGATTCGCGGCCGTATCAAGTTCGGAGCTCGTGGCCAAGTAATAATAGCCGCTCGGATCGATCCATCAGGTTAAGCTACGCTTACCAAGGTTGGTCCGCGGATGGGTGATCATCTTTAAAAAAAAATCAAAATCAAAAGTCATTTATTCAAAGCTAAGTTTCATAAGACTGTCCCCCAAAAACGCCCACCCTTCACCACTTCCTAGTGCTTTAGCTGGGAAGAAGTGGCGCAACAAACTCCCCAGCAGCACAGCTGTCTGTTTAGTTGGAAGAACTTGATTCTACACATTTATCGTATGAGAACATATTGAGACTCCTCCGTGCGTCGGAAAGCACGTTAAGCCTTTGGTCCCGACTGTCAATCGTGGATCTTTGACAGTCGTTACGGTTAGTCAAAAGCCTGAAAGTCTGGTATCCAGTCATATCAAGTGAGTATCGTAATACCCAGTTACTGACTGGGTTGTAGAGCTCAGATAGGCAGTCACTCCATTTAAGATACTGGTAATCAGCTGCATCCGGTTAGACTGGAAACCTATCCTTATCTCGTTAGGAAAAGGCTCGGCAGGTTGTTGGCCGTAGCAAGTTCGTATGTACAGGATTATAATCATTGGTCATCATCAACAACATAACTCCATCTCTCTCTCTTACAGTCGAACAATAATAAGAAGAAAAGAAAGAAAAAATGTTTATTCTGCACAAACAAAACGCACGTATGTAAAAAATAAACTTAGTAACTAAATAACTTCAACAGGTCTTTAAAAATACCCTTAACATTGCAGGCTCAAACACACAGGTGCGACGCGACCGTGTGATGCAATTCTAGTAAAAGAATTTCCATGAAGTAGTCTATTCGTGTCGCGTCGCGCCTGTCTGCAAGAGCCTTAAAACTTGCAGAAAACATCTGAAAGAATATGACATTAAAACTTATCGCTCACTCGGATAAAAACACAGTCACACTTTACGAATGAATGAAAGAACGAACAAGTGAACATGAGCGTTTGTGAACGACGTACCGCTCGTTAGTCAAATGAACGAATGCGTCCACTGAATGAATGAACGCAAATAATTATCAAAGGAGACATTGTGTTTGTATGCTTTTGTAACTAAATAAACATGAATGGGGCACGAATGAAGGTTTTGTGTTAAACTACCGTATTACAAAAGATTTGGTGAACAAAAGGAAGAATGGACGAATGAGATGAAGAGTAGTCTTGAAGAAATACAATGACCCTTCACAGTAACTTGCCTATTAAAGCTTTGTTTGTTTCCATAATAAAAGAGTTTACGAGTGGTAGTACTGTAGCAACATCGACACACATGCGAACTACGCGCCATAGTGACGTCACGCAAGATCCTGAATCGCGCAAGCAAAGTTTACCGAGCGATTGCATGTAAATAAAACATCGCGACATCAATCGTTGTGCAGTAAGTAGCCCATCAGACACAAAACCCGAGAAAAAACTGCATAATTCCATAAAATTAACTTTTATTGACCGGCACGGGCCGTATCCGATACAGTCTGATAGCGTCCGAATGCGTCCGGTTTGAAGCGACGCTAACTCGATTGAACCAGTTGGAACTAGTTAGGTCCGGACAATATGGCGGACGGTAGTTCCGGGACCATTTGTTGGTAACAGGTATCATGTAGGTTGCCGGGAACTGGGGACGGTAATGTTTTCTAGTTAAGAGTCGAAAAGTTTTCAGGGATGCTTTAAAAGCTTTTTTCGGTTGCGGCAAATCTGCTTAGAACTGTTCACCGCTCCCTACGGCGACGCCTTGTTGCCATTTTTTTCCGTGAGAGGTGTAATTCTCATAAAATAGCGACAATGTAGCCGTAGCATTAGAGCTCAGTTACATCTATACTCACTCAAATATAGCTAGAAATGGTCGCTGCAACGAATTTGTCGTAAGTATGTTGTTAAAAAAACATTACTCCATGAATATAAATATGAATAATTTAAATTCCCATGTCGTTGCATGGAATAAAAGGCTTTTTTATTTTATTTATAAATTCCCATGGCAGTCAAACGCGAGACATATTTTAATCAAACAAGCTTTTTGATCGGTACAGGTTGCAGCGATATCTACATAGTCACATGCGTACTATGCATCTCTCTTACGTCACGCGAAATCCTGCATCGCGAAGGAAGAGTTTACCGCGCAACTAGCATAAATACAGAATTGAATTCATGGGTATTATTTCCGTCGTTCCGTCCTCGTCGTCGAGGCCCGTCTCGACGACCCTGTCCATTCCCATCCCCCCGACCCTAGCTTGAGCCAGCCCGCGTTGCCGCTGAGCCAGTAGCTTTAAATACCCCCGATCCAGCTGTCCCTTGCTGCCCCCCCCCCCAGCGACGCCCTAGGCCGAGGTCCGAACCCCGCAGGGGGTGCCCTTAGCGTGTAGTCGCTTAGTTTGATAATTAGTTTTTAGTTTTATTAAGCCCTGGCTTGAGGCTACAATTCTTTTGTGGCAGCCACAGGCAAGCCCGGCTAAGCAGTAGACAACCCTATGGTTAAACTGCGAGATGCCAGAACCAAAAAAAAGAAAAAAAAATGGGTATTATTTTAAGGGGTCATTGTACTCATCATTATGAACTATAGAAACAAATCAACAACAACAATATCGTCATGGTTTGGATACTTTCAATGCTTAAGAATTTTATCAATTACTATAAGACTACTATAATGTATGCGCTCCTGCTGCCTGTGATACAGGTTCAACTTAGTACAGGCAACTTACAATATATACTTTTGTAAATTACATCTAATATTTTTTTTTTAAATCTGAAGTCGCGAAAACAAAGTCACCTGTTCCCTACATTTTGACGAGTTATACGAGCATAATTTATGGATTTTTTTTTATGGAGGAGGCCTTTTCTATGTAGCATGAGTGTACTTTACACCCTGTTCCTCATCCTTCATCTCTAAACCATATTTTATTTCGGGCAAACCCTTCACATCTCATAAAAGGGGCTGAACCTATCACATCTGAATAAAGGGAGACAAATGGATTATACTAAGATTATCTGTAACATAGCAAAGTGTCTATCAGTATCCCTAAGTAGTACAAAACAAAATCCTCTCGCCGCGTTTGTCTCTCTAAACGTAATAAACTCTAAAACTACCGAATGGATTTTCATACAGTTTTCACCAATCAATCAATCTGCTTCCAGTCTTACCGGATGCAGCTGAATACCAGTATTTTACATGGAGCGACTGCCTATCTGACCTCCACAACCCAGTCAGTAACTCTCAAGTCTGACAACCAGTCTTACCAAGGAGTATCATATAACCCAGTTACTGACCGTGTTGTGGAGGTCAGATAGGCAGTCGCTCCATGTAAAATACTGGTATTTAGCTGCATCCGGTAAGACTGGAAGCCGACCCCAACATAGTTGGGAAAAGGCTCGGCAGATTGATTGAGTTAAAGGCATTTCAGAACAGATAACGTGTAAACCAGCAGTGTCATCTGACAAGAAAACACAAGTTCAACATCAAAATTAATAGCAACAGCAATAATTTGTCAGATATTTATCTGAAATTCCTCCTGAGCGGTGGCCGGACATTAAACATGGCAGTTACAATTTATTAGCTAAGCGCAGTTAAACGTTATTTACGGTTAACTTCTAGTTTAGCGTTTCGGTTAAAATAGTGGTAAATCTGGTTTAATGTCGGGTAGTGCTTGTAAATCTAAATAGACTGAGATTTATGTTCAAAGTGGCCATGTTTAGACGCCAGCACATCCAGTTACCCCAATCTGTCAAATATCTTTGATAGATTTCCAACTTTATTACAAAAGCAAGGTTAATTTTCAATTGGGAAAATTTGATAGGGATAGCTTGATATGGCATCTGCATATAAAACAGCTGAGAGTACATTTGTCGAGTTACAGTTTATTACAGGTCAAAGGATTTTTTCTAAGGATGGGATTTTTTGATGACAGAAGATGTGACAGACTTTTACTGACTAAAACCCATCCATGTTCCTTCCTTAGCCCTTTATGTTCCGGGGCAGCGGCAACCCTTTTGGACAATCCCGCTGAAGAGCTTGAGGCCTGGAATTGCTTTTAGTTTTTGGGTAGACGCAGTTGCTTGTTTATGTTTTCAAAATGTTTTGATGCATTTAATTTGAGAAAAATAAGTTTCAGACTCTTAATGGCTAAAACCTATCCGTAACTGACAAAAAAAAACTTTGATTTGTATAAGTCCTTCAGATCGATTTTTACTTTGGCTTTTAAGCTCAGCAGAGAATAACCTTCGGAGCGGAAGGTATGTGACGTATACAGTCTTTGGAAAAGCCGACCTCATCAAGTTTTATACAGAGTTGATACGACAGAGGGGCTTTCCTTTTAACAGCTTATACTAGGAACCATTTTCAGACTCTGTACCAAAAATGAATTAAATAGGAGCAGTAGTTTAGTCGCAAATGATTTTTTAAGTTTTTGCCCCGTTTGAACACGATGTATCTTTCCTAACAGCGCTCCGGTGCGCGCGGGTCGGTGCCGCTTTGTTACAAGGTCAGTTTTTATTTACAAAGGATGGTTGCATTTTACTCTGATTTGTAAGCTATTTAGTTTGTTTGAAAAAATAAAAACCTCATTTTTGGTGCTTTTTATTTTTATACCGTACCGAGTTAACACGTATAGTATACGTAGTGTAATTTAATGCCCCTCTGTCATATCAACTCTGTATAGTGAAATAAATTAAAATATGATATAGTGTTAAAGTGTTTGTTAAAACCCATTTACAAAAATAAAATCATTTATCATAACATAACATTCATAACTAATGGCTGTAAGGATAGTCCTCGCGAGAAAAGGCGTGCAGAACGCACTATGTATAGCGCCACGATTGTATTAGTGGGTAGGTACAGAGGCTAGCACATCAAGCTACCCCAATCTGTCAAATTTCTTTGATAGGTATTCAACTTTATTGCAATGGAATAAGATTGAAATCCAATTGGGAATATTTAACAGTTTGGGATAGCTTGATGTGCTGGCGTCTGTGTACTGAACAGTTGATTATTTTTTTCGTGATTTCAGGTATAGTTCCATAGTCAAAGTTGTTCGTTTTCATGAGTATAGTACCCCCTGAAAGTATGTCCCTCGTTTAACCTAACACACTGTATAACCTTGCATAGCCCTACTTCACCCGGCAAATTCACATCATTCCTTACACTGTAAGCCGTTATTTAGCGACCCAGTGAGACGGAAGCACCAGATATAAACTCGCAAACATTTCGGCAAGATATGTGTACATGTGTGAGATATGAATTGTTTGCTCGCCTGTTACTTTTTGCTTACAGTGTATGTTCTTAGTTTGAATATTTGAAGGGTGATGTTGACGTGTTACGATTCTGAAAATAAAACAAAACACGAACGTACAATATTTTGTACGGGGGCCTATACAAAGTCACATTTTCACTAACGATAACGAAATTAGATAAATCCGAAATGTATGGAATTGGCATAAGCTTTCGAAATGTCACGTGATCAATCGTTTTCGATCGCTAAGTGCTAGAGAATGTCAAATTGTGTAACGAAACTCGAATAATATTCTTATACAAAATGCGTTGACAAGTGGCGTTCTTGACAATCTGAATCGCTGAGATAACAAATTGTTCGATCAACAATTTTCGAAATCGAATCGACACGGAGCGTTTGACACTTGTCTAGGCCCTAGTCTGTCCTAGGTGAGCAGCGATAGCCCAGTGGTAATTGCCCCGACTTATGAGTTGTAGGTCACGGGTTCGAATTTAGGCAGGTGCTTTGCTGTGTGTGAATAATTCCATCACCACTGCTCTCAAACTGTGAAGGAAAACATCTTAAGGAAACCGGCAAGTCTTGGAAACAAAAAATCAAAGACATGTGATATCTACCAACCCGCACTGGGCCTGCGTGGTGAATTACGGCCCACTTCCTCTCGAAGAAAGTAAGCCTGACGTGTCCCAGTCTTACCAAGTACCCATCGTGACACCCAGTTACTGGGCTGCGGAGGTCAGATAAACCAGTCGTTTAACTCTGATATGTATATTTAGTTTGTTTGAAAAAAAAAACTAATTTTTTGTGCTTTTTATTTTATACCGTATCGAACTAATTCTAAACACGTATAGTATACGTAGTGTAATTTAATGCCTCTCTGTCATATCAACACTGTATAATATCATAGAAATGAGATACTTAACTAACCCGATGACGTAATACTCAATTTACAATCGCCCATAAATTATAGCAACAGCTAATGATCTAAACAGATCGATCTAATTGAAACTTCTCATTACAGTAGCATAATCATGTCCACTGCAAACGAAATCGAACCTTATCGTTCACCAAATTAAGTTCAAAACAGATAAAACTAATCCTAATAGTATTGGGTCTAGAATAATCAGTATGTAGCAAGTGATTTTGCAGCTTGAGTGTTAGACGGTAAGGTTGAAATTTAATTGTGTTGTCGCAAGCGATTTATCCTACTACTGGCTAAGTGTGGATATTGCTTGAAACATCATTAATCATGATGTTTGAATATCGACACTTGTACATACATACAGTACACTAGATGACGCTGAATGATTACGTAATGCAACTCATACAGCTGTAGAGCGTAGGTGAAACCTTATCTGGAACCTAGTTGATTGGTTGGAAAATAATAAATACTAGCAGTATTCGAGCTTCCAAAATGATAGATTAATTTAAATACTTTTTATAAGATATTTAAGGTCACAGCTCATTAAAGCCACCCGGCACCCACTCCACACCGCCTCGTCGTACGGCGTCCACTCTTTGTCGAAAGGTAGTCCATGGGTGGACGCCGCGCTATCACCAATAAACGTCGCGCGGTCAACCAGTGGACCTCGCAACTCGCAGTGAAGTGAACGCAAGGCAAGCATGCGAGCAGCGAGTTGTCACCGAGTGGTCCACCCGCCATCCGCGTGTGGAAGGCTTACGACCGAAGCGATCCGGTGACGAACGACGGTCCATATAAAGAGTACTAGTCGCAGTAGGCGAGGCGGTGCGGAGTGGGTGCCGGGTGACTCTAATGACCTTTAGAATGATGAACTCTGTCAGAAAGCGTGCTACTGAACGGATGTATTCGAAAAGTAATATACATTCAGTCAAAAAAGTATCGGGAATGGATGATTTGTTTATGGTACCAAATTCAAATTTTTGTTTTTTTGTAGTTGTTAGATTGGCACAACTGTTTTCCATTTTGGCGCGGAGTTTGAGTTGCATCTGTTATTTATATTAAATACAGTGCTGGTTTTAGTAATATCATATATAGTGTGTATTGCGAATTTCATAATGGACAAAAATATCGAACAAAGAGTTTGTCTTAAATTTTGCATCGCCAATGGAATTTCGTGTTCGGAGTCACTGAAAATGTTACAGAAGGCTTACGGTGAATCGACTTTATCAAAAACTCGTGCTTATGAGTGGTTCAAAGCGTTCAAAAGCGGTCGAGATGTGATGGAAGATTTGCCTCGCTCTGGTAGGCCGTCAACGTCTGCAACTGAAGTTAACATCGCAAAAGTGAAGAAAATAGTGACTGAAAATCCCCATTCAACTCTGAGAGAGATAGCCGCCGAACTTTCTGTATCTCACGAGTCGATTCGTACCATTTTAACTAATCATTTGGGTATGAAACATGTTGCTGCTCGGCTAGTCCCAAAAGATCTGAATTTTCTCCAAAAACTCAATCGCATGAAAGTCGCTGAGGACATGCTAGAACGAGTCAGTTCGGACCCAACATTCATGAAACGCATTGTTACTGGTGACGAGACGTGGGTTTACGAGTTTGACATGCAAACTAGTCAACAAGCTTCGGAGTGGCGCCTTCCAACTGAACCGAAACCGAAAAAACCACGCCAAAGTCGATCAAAAGTCAAAGTCATGTTGACTGTTTTCTTTGACTATCGCGGTGTTGTGCACTCTGAATTCTTACCAGAAGGTCTAACGGTAAATAAAGAATATTATTTGAGCATTATGCGGCGTTTAAGAGAGCAAATTCGACGAAAAAGGCCAGATTTGTGGAAAGAAAATTCTTGGATTTTGCACCGCGACAATGCGCCTTCGCACAAGGCTATCATTGTGAACGAATTTTTGACCAAACACTCAACAAATACCATCCAGCAACCACCATATTCACCAGATATGGCTCCTGCTGACTTTTTTTGTTTTTCCTAAACTCAAATTACCACTTCGTGGCACCCGTTTTCAATCGATAGAAGACATAAAGGAGAATTCGCGGCGAGAACTGAACTCAATTCCGGAAGCAGCGTTTAAAAAATGATTTGATGAATGGATTATTCGGTGGCGCAAGTGTATCGTTTCTAAAGGAGCATACTTTGAAGGTGATAAAATAAATTTGGATGACTAACAGACATTTTGTGTATTATTGATCTTTTCCCGGTACTTTCTTGACAGAGTAGTAAATATAATTTATTTGCGTGCGGCCCCAGCGTGTTTCCCTTGCAGGTTTTTGAATCCTTACACACAAAACAAAATACAATATATGAGCTCTCCTGCTTTGAACTCTGAAGTGAACATCCATCTGTTTTTCACAGTACCTATCGCGTTCCGTATCCCTCAGTAAGTCGTAGAGATGACCTACGATAATTATGTCACGCCCCTCCAAATTACTGTTTCATTGTTTGTAGTCACATCCTTACGAAAGAGCTTGAATGTAGTTGAGTAGTTGCTTCTCGACCCTTGAGGTCTAGCTGGTCTTCACTCAAACATACTCCACGACCTCCTCAACCTTCGTGGTGTGATGTACCCGGGACACTTTTAAATACAATACTGGCGATTGACACTAATGACAGCTACCGTCAAACTCACTTCTCCTAAGTTCTTCAGAATAGGTCAGCCATTTTAATGCTCTCCTGCCATCTTAAACCACCTCTTCCATAAAAGATTCCTCTTACCTAAGGAAGATATTAATGAAGCCGATATTTTACGCCAAACACCGTTCTGGGTGGATTTCGCGCGCATAAATTTAAAGCACCAAGAAGAAGGTTTTGTTAAAGGTTGATTCCTTTTTTATGTTACGCTGTTAAAAGTTAAGTGTTTTGTTTTTTTAGGGTTGTGTACCCAAAGGGTAAAACTGGACGCTATTACAAAGGCTCCGTTGTAAGTCACCTCTCAAAAACTAAATTAAATGTGTAGAATAAAGTTCTTCCAACTAAACAGACAGCTGTGTTGCTGGGGAGTTAGTTCCGCCACTTCTTCTTCCCAGCTAAAGCACTAGGAAGTGTTGAAAGGTGGGCGTTTTTGGGGGACGGTTTTATTTAAATTTGACCTTCAAAAAGTGCCGTTCGTAAAGTTCGATTTTCAGCCTATCCACACTATCCACACTAATATTATAAATGCGAAAGTAACTCTGTCTGTCTGTCTGTTAACTTTTCACGCCTAACCCACCCAACCGATTTTGCTGAAATTTGGTATGTAGATAGTTTGCATTCATGAGAAGGACATAGGCATATTATTTTTTGGAAATTCAACCCCTAAAAGGGTTACAAGGGGTGGCAAAGTTTGAATGAGAAAAATATTTTTATTGCACATTTTTGCTAGGGTAGATAGGGTAGGTAGGGTAGGTAGGGTAGGTAGTGTAGGTAGGGTAGGTAGGGTAGGTAGGGTAGGTAGGGTAGGAAGGGTAGGTAGGGTAGGTAGGGTAGGTAGGGTAGGTAGGGTAGGTAGGGTAGGTCGGGTAGGTAGGGTAGGTAGGGTAGGTAGGGTAGGTAGGGTAGGTAGGGTAGGTAAGTTAGGTATCATAGTTAAGACAGGACAACGTCTGTCGGGTCAGCTAGTTTTGAATAAATGACTTTTGATTTTGAATTTTGACCGTGATAGCTAGACAGTTGAAATTTTCAATCAACAAATACTAAACAGAATAAAATAAATATTTAAGTAGGCTCCCGTAAAACAAACGTTTTTTGTCGTTTTTAAATTTATTTATGGTTCCCATACATGGGTCTGTGTTCCAACTACTTCAAGATTTTCCAAGTCATTTCACATCAGAAATTTTTGCAACGTACGTACTCATTACAAATTTGCTAAGATAAGCCTGGGTCGCAATAAATGCTCAAATTAATGCCGAACATAAATTTCAGGAACATCTTGAGCCGAGTGTAAATAAGCAGGTACTTATTTTACGGGTTTTGTGTGGCGCAAGTCAAAAGGGATGACCAAAGAATTGGTCTCTTCTCTGGGAGACAGAGTGGGCCGTAATCCACAACCTGCACTTACAGCGCTACAAGATTATTTAAGGACATGGCTAAAACCGGAACTATTGCCAGCATCTTGTTCTTTAAGGTTCCGTATCCAAAGGGTAAAACGGGACCCTATTACTAAGACTCCGCTGTCTGTCTGTCCGTCCGTACGTCAGTCTGTCTGTCCGTCTGCTGTGTCTGTGCGTCACCAAGCTGTATCTCAGGAACCGTGATAGTTAGACAGATAAATTTTTCACAGATGATGTATTTCTGTTGTCGCTATAACAAAATATACTAAACAACAGAATATTTTTTTTTTTAATCATTTTTTATTTAAATATTTATTTTATTCTGTTTTTTTCTTACTAAGACGTGTTTTTTTGCCGGTTTTATAGATAACGGTTCGGAACCCTTCTCGCGAGAGTCCGACTCGCACGTGGCCCGTTTTTTTTAAATTAATAATGCACAAGTATGTTACCAGTCAGTCTTGTTTGAAAACGCTATCGCTTGTAACTCATTCCTCACCTTCCAGGTATAAGGATGCAACCATTGGACTCTCGATATTTGCATCCGCGAGATGGCGCTGCAGGAACCATGAATAATTTACTAGCCTGGAAATATTTATACAGAGCGACTTCACCTGTGACATCGGATAGGGTAAGTAGAAGTGCAGGTGGATGAAATATTGTTATTTGTATTCATTGCGTTTCGCGAGTTGAGGTTGCACGTGGGTTTTTGGGAGTGCTGTAATAAGGTGAGGTCTTATTGAAGGTGCGATGCGAGATTTTGGTATTAAAGAAGGAAAGACGACACGGTTGGCGCGATGGTTGAGGGATTGACTGCTGTGCAGCATGTCGCGGGTTCGAGTCCCGCACGGATCAAATATTTGTACGACCTGCAAGTATTTGTTCCGGGTCTGGGTGTTTTTCTATCTATAATATGTATGTATTTACAAAAAAAAAGTTTAAAAGTAGTTTATCAGCTATCTCGCT
Source organism: Hyppa rectilinea (assembly GCA_951799385.1). Classification (NCBI taxonomy): domain Eukaryota; kingdom Metazoa; phylum Arthropoda; class Insecta; order Lepidoptera; family Noctuidae; genus Hyppa; species Hyppa rectilinea. Next base: position 14,602,839 of record OX637316.1, read on the forward strand.
ACCATAACACAAGCATTAGGTTGCTTAGCTTGGGACTATATGGCGTTGTGTGAAATGTCCAAGGATATTATATTATTATTAAAGGAGGTAAAGATTATTTGAAAAGTAAGATGGCAATAAAAACTTGGTGATTACTGATATAACGGTTTAATAAATCCTAACTATCTTAATTAATAAATACGAAAGTAAGTTTATAAGTTTGTTTGTTACCTGTTCACGCCTAAAACAATGAACCGATCATCCTGAAATTTTGCACATACGTTGTCAGGTACAAAAACGGACATAGAGTACCTTTCATTGCGAAAAAAAATCCTTTTTCCGGGGAAAACAACAATAAAGTTCTTATGGTAACAGATGGCGCTACGTGTCTTTAGAATCATGATTGAATTATATTAGTACAAGTGAAGTACCACCCAAATAAAATTGTTTGTCAAATTATAAATAAAAACGGACGCTGCGGGCAAAAGCTACTTATAAATAGATAGACAACCTCATTAAAATTTCAAGAAAATTGCATAGAGTTGCAAGATTATAAAAAAATATATTTATATCTCACTTCCGAACATAAATAATGTATTCATCTTTTGTATAATTTCCTGTATTTCTCCTCGGAGCTAGCGAGCTAGCGAGTGTCTTGGCAAACATATTTTTTATTCTGCCTGGCAGTGATACTATTAATTTTGTCCTATATCCGGCTCCCAGAAGCGAAGAAGAATTTATTATTTAATGGAAAATTCATACTTTTTTTTTATAAATTTGAAAGCAACTCTCTCTGTCTGTATGTTACCTTGCATGCCTAAACCACAGAACGGATTTCGATAAAATTTTGCAGACAGATAGATTGCATTCCGAGGAAGGCCATACGCTATTGCCCTAAAAATATCTCCCGATATTGCGATATGCCCTAACTCCACGCGAACTTTTGCTTAATAAAAAAAATCTAAGATAAAACGTATTTAAGGAGTGGGAGCGCGCTACGTCACAACTCAGTAGAATCTACATAGGAGTGACGTCTTGCCACATTTTAACACAATGTATCGACGTAATCTTTTGATTACGTGAGAAAAGAAAAAATACGTGTCCAATATTTTTTAATAATCTAACTGACGGACTAGAAATAAATTTTAATCATCATCCGTATTCTGAAGAATCATAACGACTGCCAATCCACGAATAACAGCCGGGACCTACGGCTTAACCTTATGAACGTCAGAGGATACCGCACGCGCGTGCCCTCCACGCCAAGCTACAAATATATTTCTTCTTGTTATCATGAATTTCCCAATACCCATGGTGTCTTTTAACTTGTTTCATGTCATTAAATACGTACAAGAGCTTCAATGTTTAAGATATCTATATAAACACTCAAAAAAGTAATGATTTAATTGTTTATTTCGTGTAATAGTGTTGTTGACGCTTGAGTACAGTCAGTTTTAATGTTTTAATTGGTATATTGACGTGTGCTAGCTGACATGTGGCAAATGATTGATTTTAATGTGATGTGTTTCGTAATGTTAATTACTTCTCATGCGATAAATGTGTGTAGAGTCAAGTTCTTCCAACTAAACAGACAGCTGTGCTGCTGGGGAGTTTGTTGCGCCACTTCTTCTTCCCAGCTAAAGCACTAGGAAGTGGTGAAGGGTGGGCGTTTTTGGGGGACTGTCTTATGTAACTTTGACCTTCAAAAAGTGCTGATCTTCAGCCTAATTTGAATAAATGACTTTTGATTTTGATTTTGATTTTGTTGCTATTGTCACATATTTGTGTTGTTGGCGCACAGGGCATGCGCTTGCTTGTCACGTATTCGTGACAATGGCGTTCAAAAGATTAACGTTCAGAGGCCAGCACATCAAGTTACCACAATCTGTCAAATCTCTTTGATAGTATTTCAACTTTATTACAAAGACATAAGGTTCGTTTTTAATTGAGAAAATTTGACAGTTAGGGATAGCTTGATGTGCTGGCGTCTGTACTTTTCAAGCCACGGAGTATATTTATTTATTTAATACTTTAAGCACAGAAATGTACAGAGGCGGACTTAATGCCTTGCCTTGCCTTGCCTTGCTTTGCCTTTATTCTATTTTGTTTTTCACTAAGATAAGCATAAAGGAAGAAAAACAAAAAATATGAATAATTCTAATATATCATTTGCCCTATGTTTCCTTATGTCTTGATTTATAAGATGACCCACGTGGGAATTTAAGTTAGTAACAGACACCAGCACATCAAGCTATCCCGAACTGTCAAATTTTCCCAATTGAAAATGAATCTTATTCTTTTGTAATAAAATTGAAAAATTATAAAAGAAATTTGACGGATTGGGGTAACTTGATGTGCTGAACTCTGTACATAAAATTTAATGGATGGTTTAGTTACTGCAGTTATAAGGGTTCTGTAACGAAATAGGAATCATTAGTTTTTAGATAAATAAAGCATATTACAGTGTATCTGGAGAGACTTTCACTTTGGGAACAAAAATTTCAGCTGTTCCTTACATTTCGAAGAGTTATGCGAGCACAATGTATGGAACAGCTGATTAAATTTCGCGATTTCAGAGTTGTTCCCATAGTAAAAGTTGTTCATAATTATGAGTACAGTGACCCCTTAAAATATTGCACATGAATTCAATTTCACTCTGTATATCGTTTTATATATTTGGTTTTAAGATTTTTAATTATTATATGTCTTTCATTAGCTAAAACACCTACATCAAAACAACTCAAGCTACATTAGAACCCACTCCTTTCAATATTAATCGTCCGCCAGGCGGTCCCTGCGTAATGCGTTTGACGTTTATTGTACATCTAAGATGGCGCCACCTGCGCCCTGTACCTACTTCCTGCGGTTAAAACTGAATTAATGGCCTCCTTGTACAGTTGAGAACAGAAGTCGCTTTATGTATTATAATAAATAGGTATAATATAGGCTAGTTTAATTTAATTCTTGAATTGTTTGTTTATATGCGCTGTTCCATACATTTGTGCACACGTAATTTAATAAAAATGTACGTAACAGCTCATATTTTTTCGCGATTTCGGGGTTCATCCCATAGTAAAAGATGATCATAACGATGATGCTCCTACGAAATTCTTAGAGTTTATTTTTTATCTATTTATAATAGGTACACCAACAGTATATACATACTGCGTTAAATAGAGATATTTATAGGTAAGGGTTCTTATACAAATACCAATTACAGGTGTACACGACATTCTTACAAAACAAATTTTTTAACACCTTATCACTACATAGTATAAAGCAAAGTCGCTTCCGCTGTCCTAATGTCTGTATGTATGTATGCTTAGATCTATAAAACTACACAACGGATTTTGATGCAGTTTTTTTTTAATAGATAGAGTGATTCAAGAGGAAGGTTTATATTATTATGTATAATAATAGGCAATTTCCGTCATCAGATTTTTTTACGGCACCTTCCGTATAAAATTTAGTATAATCCTGGCCAGGATAATCTCACAGATGTCTAATGTTTTCGTAATTAGAGCCTTTCGTATAACCAAGACAAACAAAGTAACTTATGTTGCCGACTGTACCCCCCACCCCTTTTAGGACCCTTTTTAAGCGATTATAAGGGACAAGTAAAGTTACTGATCACCAACAACCAACTCAGACACCAGGTTAGTCATTAACCATACGAAGAAGAAGAAGTTACTGATCGTTATGTTAATCCTATCCAGGCTTGCTGCTCTCCCCCAGCGACGCCCTAAACCGCGGTCCCTTATAGTCGCGTAGTTTTTACGTTTTATTCTCTGGAGGCCTTAATTTATTGAGGCATCCATAGGCAAGCCCGGTTAAGCAGCCGACAACCTCCTAGGTTGAGCTGAGAGATAGAATTTTATTCATGAGTTACATAATGATGTTTTTAATATTTATTTTTCTGAATTTCTATAACAACTCCTCTCAATCAAAGCACCTGCCATCTAATCTCTTCACCACCCTTGGCTGACTGATAGAGAATGCCTAAAGCATTAATTCTACCTTAATACCTTTATTGTGTGCGAAAAGTTTAAATAAATAAATAATGAATAATTATAGCATATAGCGTAAGCATATAATTACCTTATAACACCCCGCAGGCCCAGAGCAGGTTGGTTAAAATCATAATCAAAAGGTCCCTATCAATAAAAAAAGACCAATTAAAATAATCCGGCCTCATTTAGTTTGAAAAATATTATTGACGTATTTATAAAAGTGTTCGTGAAAACTTATTTACAAAAATAATTATAATCGATGACCATCTTTACATATCGAGACTCCTCCGTGCCTCGGAAAGCACGCTAAGCCGTTGGTCCCGGCTGTCATTTGTGGATCTTTGACAGTCGTTACGGGTCGTGAGAAGCCTGAAAATCTGACAGCCAGTCTTACCAAGGGGTATCGTATTACCCTGTTACTGGGTTGTGGAGGTCAGATAGGCAGTCGCTCCATGTAAAATACTGGTATTCAGCTACATCCGGTTAGGCTGGAAACCGACCCGAACAACAATCAATCAATTTTTCTCCAAACACTTCGGAGTATATGAATGCTTACTTAAAAATAAATCTAGTTTGCTTAATATTACTTGGAAAAACCTTATTTCCTCACAAACCAACCGACAAATATCACGAGAATGATTTCTACCAATTTTCCTTCCACACATAATTTCTACAGCAAAAATAACTTAGTAATTAATATCTCACTCCTCGTTAAATGTTCTCAATTAGTGACACGCGCTCTCATTTCTTACCAACACTAGTGCTAGTGCCACAGATAACAAAAACAACAGTTGGTACTCTTCAAGTGTCTTCGGTGAGACAAAACAGAAAACAAGATAGTTAACAGCCGGCGTGTGCGGCTCGGAAACGAGCGGGGGCGGTAGAGGGAGCCAGTTTTAATATTGATCTCTACAAATAAATAAAATTGAAGACATGTTTGTTTGTAATGACAAAATAACAGCTTTTTACTAAATGCATAGGAAAGTAAATACGGTACTTTTAACAAAAAATTGTTTTTAAAATTTTTGTGTGTCTGTCTGTTTGTTCCGGCTTATCTCCCAAACGGCTGGACCGATTTTGACGGGACTTTCACTGATTGATAGTTCATGTTATAAGATGTATTTAAGGGTACTTTTAATCTAGAAAAAGTATTAGGGATCAAACGGGTGAAGCCGCGAGCAGCATCTAGTGTATAAATAACATTACGCCAGTAATCCCTGAAGGGTTAGGCAGAGATGTACCTATAGCACATCAACATTTATGTTAGCCAGTTATGTTTGAGTCCCATGTAATAGGGGGCTAGCCTATTGCCATCAACCGGGCAGGAATCCAGACTATGAGCTGCTACTGAGATGTCCACATGCAAAAGTGAAGCTAGTTGCTCATTCCAAAGCAGTAGGTACAGACGCCAGCACATCAAGTTATCCCTAACTGTCAAATTTTCTCAATTAAAAATGAACTTTATCTCTTTGCTATAAAGTTGAAATACTATCAAAGAAATCTCGACAGATTGTGGTAACTTGATGTGCTGGCCTCTGTACCTATGGAGAAGAACGGGCAAGAAACTCCATGGACACTCTTTTAAATCAAAATAATATATGATTACAAAAACTGGGTAACATCATTCATGTTGAAATATACAAGTGAGAACGATGCAGAATTAAAAAAGCGTCCATAATTACAAGATTTAAAAAACAGCTTAGTTTTGTAAGTTTTTATAAGCCCTGGCTGGAGGCTACAATTCTTTTGTGGCATCCACAGGCAAGTCCGGTTAAGCAGTAGACAACCCTATGGTAGAACTGAGAGAATCCATTTTCAAAAAAAATAAAAATATATCCGAATTATCCGCGAGCTTCAAAGCCACATCCCACACAATACGGTACACCAGTGACCACGGCCGTAACTCACACAATATTGCCACATCCAGGAGTGATCTCTCGCGAGCGTACCGACTGCTCATCACTCCTTGTCAAGACAAAATAACAAATGCAGTCGTGTTGTACTCGTTTCAAATTGCTAGCAGAAAAGTGAGCAATACGAAAGATTAGTTAAATTATACTAAGGGATCCGCCCTTACTATAATTTAACTAATCTTTCGTATCTTAGGTAAAAAAAAAGAAAAAAAATTTTGTCCGTCAATCAGATAAAAAAAATAGTAGACACGTATTTTTTGCTTGATCATATTAATACACTTTGATCAGTATACAATAATACATATTATATAATCACTGGAAAAACTATGTTTTGTAGACAAACAAAACACTACAGTTGTTATTCGAAAACTTGCTTTTGCCTGCGGCTTCACTCGCCTTAATTTACCTAAAATTTGACTACGGTATCAATTCGTGTTGTACAGATGCCAGCACATCAAGCTATCCCAAACTGTCAAATTTCCCATCATGCCATTGTAATAAAATTGACAAATTATCAAAGAAATTGGACAGCCTTGGGTAACTTGATGTGCCGGCCTCTGTACTTTGCTTGTTGTTTGACCGTTGCAATCATGAACTCAGAACGAAACGAACACGTGGCGCCATCTATTTATCAGAAGATAAAATTGACAAACTATCAAAGAAATTGGACAGCTTTGGGTAACTTGATGTGCTGGCCGCTGTACTCTACTTGTTGTTTGACCATTGTAATCATGTACTCAGAACGAAACGAACACGTGGCGCCATCTATTTATCAGAAGAACGTTATTGTTGATTTCTCCAGGAACAGTACCTACATTTTTTCGGGATGAAAGGTACCCTATCTCCGTGTTTGTACTCTTGACAATGCATTATGCAAGATTTCAGGATGATCGGTTCAATAGTTTAGGCGTGAAAAGGTAACAAACAAACTGACAAACTTATTTTCGCTTTTATAATGTTTGTTCGGATTGAGGGTGATTTGTTAATAAGTGACGTGAGGACGCGATAATAATAATAATAAAGTGATTAAAGGACAAACACCTAATGTCCTTCATTCATCTTTTATGAAAACGGGACGAAAACAGCGTTTCAACTATCCTTATTCATCAATATTATTCAAAACTTCGTTCAAACTAAAATGTTAATAAATCACTTATCTAAGTAAAATCGTAAAGTTTTACAATTTGTAACTGATGAGAACTATTTGTCATTTAAAATTATAATTTATTGTAAAATTCTGAGGGGCTTGTGGCTAAGTAATTACAGCCTCATGTTGATCGATCAAACTCAAACTCAAACTCAAAGTATTTATTTCAAATAAACCAATTACAGGCACTTTTGAATTGTCAAGGTGTCGGTCAGTCCGAGAAATGAAGCTAGTTGCCCATTCCAAAGGAGTAGGTACCTATGGAGAAGAACGGGCAAGAAACTCCATGGACACTCTTTTAAACAAAATATGGTTACAAAATATTGGTTACATAGTTCATATTAATATTATACATGTGAGAACGATGCAGAACGTTAAAAGCATCAGATATAAAGTATGTAAAAACTATTCAATAATTAAATTAAAACAAGCCTTAGCCGCTAAGAGATGACCAGTCTCTACTGACAGCGCCCGTTCACGAACATGACGCATATATTAGCACCATTCAGCTCAACCATTTTGAAGGGAGCTAAATGATCCAACACACACGCCACCATCAGCGAGACATTAAAGTGAGCATGGCATACTCTCAGCCGCCAGGGCATATTCAAGTCAATGAAAGACGCACCCAGAGACTGGTCGCTTTATAGTAGGTACATAGTACTCACATATGTGCTAAGTAGTTATACAATATTAAGAGATTGAATTTATACAATGCAAAGATGTTTTTTTGTTGTTGTTGATCTTCCGCAGCTCCAACAGTTTTCAGTAGTCTAATAAATTAGTTGATGCGCCCTTGTGGAGCTGGACTAGCATTGACCCAAGCATTTTTATCAGCAATGTAATCTCCCAATTTATAATACGCTTGGCTGCATAGTGTGCATTTTATACAAGTTTTAAATTTTATTTCATTAAGTTCCAGAATGTGGGGAGGTATTTTATTGTAACATTTTAAACAGTACCCCATGAAAGATGAATCTACTTTAGCCAGCCTGAAACCTGGTTGAACTAATTGGTCCCTATTTCTAGTGAAATAGTTGTGTCTTTCACCTCTTTTACTAAAAAGATGCAGATTTTTCCGTGCGTACATGATGTTTTCATAGATATATTGACAAGGTACAGTCATGATGTTAATAACCTTAAACCGTTCCCTTAGAGAATCGCGCCTACGAAGATTATAAATGGCTCTGATAGCTCTTTTCTGCAGAATAAAAATAGACTCGATGTCTGCAGCTCGTCCCCAAAGTAAAATACCGTAAGACATAATACTATGAAAATAACTAAAATAGACTAGCCTCGCGGTATCTACATCAGTATACTGACGGATCTTTCTGACAGCATATGCTGCAGAACTTAGCCGTCCTGCAAGAGATGTTAAATGAGGACCCCATTGTAGCCTTGAGTCGAGCGTGATCCCCAGGAAAACAGTTTTATCGACAAATTCTAGTTTCTCTTGATTCAATACTATCTCACAATCACTACTTTTTACATTTGGTAAAGAAAATCTAATGCACTTCGTTTTTTTTCCATTTAATACTAAATTATTTGCAGTGAACCAATTTTGGACCTGCAGTAGGGCGTTATTTACGTCGTCAAAATTTTTTGCACGTCTATCTATCTTAAAAATTAAAGAAGTGTCATCAGCAAATAACACCATTTGTGGTTGATTTTTTAGTAAATGGAGAAGATCATTTATGTATACTAAAAAGAGGAAAGGACCCAATATAGAACCTTGTGGCACACCCATTTTTACTTTTAAACCGAGTGAATTGACACCTTTTATTTGAACTTGCTGTTGTCTATCGTTTAAATAAGATTTTACCAAACTAAGCGCAAGTTTTCCAAGTCCGTAATGCTCTAGCTTCAACAGCAAGGTTTCGTGCTCAACGCAATCAAATGCCTTGGAGAGGTCACAAAAGATTCCGATGGCGTCTTGAGCCTCTTCCCACGCATTGAAAATGTGTTTTAATAAGGTCACACCAGCGTCAGTTGTACAACGTCCTTTGGTGAAACCATACTGTTGATCGTTAAGTATTTTATTCGTGTTAAAATGATTAAGCATTTGATTAAGCATTATCTTTTCAAAGATCTTGCTGAAAACCGGCAACACGGATACGGGTCTATAATTATTGGTGTCTTTACTGTCCCCGGATTTGAAAAGTGGTATTACCTTGCTGTATTTCATTAAATCCGGGAAGATGCCTTGATCCACACATAAATTAAATATGAAGGCTAAATAAGGTGCTATCGTCTCAATGATCGAGGTACAGACTTTACTGGACATTCCCCAAAGATCTTCGGTTAATTTGATTTTAATTTGTTTAAAAGTTTTAAGTACTATTATGGGGTTAACATGCTTAAAGTTGAATTCAATTAGGCAGGCTGAAACGTTTGCCTTTAATAAATCAAAAGAGAGGGAAGGCGAGGAATTTAGAGTTTCAGTAGTTTTTAGGGGAATACTGGTAAAGAAATTTACAAATTCTTGAGCTACTTGTTTGCTATCACAAATGGAACCACATGACGTCTCCAGTACGTAATCAGAACTATGTCTTTTGCTCCTGTTCGTTTCGTTATTGATAATTTTCCAAACCGTCTTTATTTTATTTTCAGCTGATTTAACCTTGTTACTAATGTATTTGGCTTTAGCTGCTTTACAAGTGTTTTTAAAAATTCTTGAGTATGTAGAAACATACTTATTAAAAGATTCTGTGTTAATAAAAGGCTTAAGGCCATAAAGCTCGAAAAGTCTTTCCCTACTTTTCCTGAGTCCTTTAGTGGCCCAGTCACTAAATATAAATTTAGGGTTGATACTTTTAGTGGTCTTCTTGAAACAATTATTAAATTCGGTTTGCACTACCGTAAAGAATTCTTTATATAAAATATTAATATTTTTCAAAGAAAGTTCCTGATCGCTTAACTTACAATTTAATGTGATATTAAATTTATTTAAATTAACAGATGTTATTGGTCTGGATTGTATTTCGATTTTTTGTATAGGTGTGTTGGACTGAAAAGTTACAGTTTGACCACTGTGATCAGAAGGGAGATAATTAATGATGGATTTATTTAAATAGTCGCAACAACAAAAAACATTATCAATGCATGTAGCAGTAGACATAGTTACTCGGGTTGGTTCTACAAACACATTTGACAAATTAAATGATTTAAACAAATTTAATAATCTACTCGTATTTGAATTATTTTCTAAAATATTAATGTTAAAGTCCCCACAGATAACTACTGATTTATTACCAATAGCAAGTTTTGCCAAAACATCTTCCATTACTGCCTCAAGGTTAAGGATCAGGTTAAGGTTCGCTTGCCGAGGTTAGTCAGTTAATGGGTCACCGAAACGGTATATTTATACAACTCATTCCTTAAAAAATGCAGATAGTATTCGGCGTTTAGAGTTGCTGGTAGTTCAAAGGGCCCTATTATTTGCCCATTTATTATTCCTGCCCATAAATTTATTTTAAATTGATGTTGGCTCCTGTCCTCTCGCATCAAATGTGGGTTTACCAGCTGCCAACTGTGCAAATTATGCAAATTGAGATATCCATCTCGCCGGCATGAAGACTCGTCACTCCATAAAATTTTATTAAAAAACTGTGGGTCCGCCCGTATCATTCTAAGCATCCTTTGGCAAAATGCTACTCTTTGCGGGTAATCACGTGACGTCAGCGTTTGAACACGTTGCACGTGATATGGGTGCAACCGGTGCCTTTTTAGAACTCGATGTACCGTCGATCTTGGAATACCTGTGCGTTGCGCTATGACGCGAATTGAGACCGACGAATCTTCCTCGATTTCTCGAATAATAATTTCGTCATTGACTTGTGACGGTCGCCCTTCACTGGCACCCCCAACTCCGGTGCCAAGAATTCTTCCCTCAAGAAGCGCGTTATGCACTCTAATGAATACGCGATAGTCGGGATGTCGATCCCGGTTCGGGTATCTTTCACGATACAATCTTGCGGCCGCCCTGGCATTACCTCTTGCTTCTCCGTAGATAAAATGCATTTCGGCATACTCCCGTGGCGTGTACTCGTAACGAGGCATCGTACTACTGCACACACGTACAACCACACACAAACGATTGTTTTCGAAGTCCGTAGGATTGCCAAGTCATTCATCCAAAACACAAACAGTTCCAAATCGTTAGGCAAAGCAAAGTCCAAATACACCGCACAAGTTTAATTTTAAGGAACACAACAGTTAGGCACAGCAGGAGCGAAAGTAGTCTGACGTACGTATCAACTCGAAGAGAGATTCGTGTCAACTAAACAAATAAAATCAAGCAACATTACCAAAAATACAAAAGCGGCGCTATCTATCCCTTTCACACTGAGTGAGGTGCAACTCCGCAGGTAGCGGTCCCAAATGCCGAACAGATGACGTCATCGGCTCGGAATTACGCTACACGCTTAACCACATGCTTAGATTACAAGCATAAGCCATTACGAGAAAGAAAAGTTAGATTGTACCATTTTAATTTCTGTTCTGTCTTCTTCATCACATTCATACGAGTAGCAATATCTTTGTAACCGCAAGGACTAGACGTAAGTTTTATACCAATTTGCAAACCTTAGTAATTTTACAAGTTTTTAAAATAATGGTACACTTTGATGTCATACATTTTTTTTACAGGAGAATTTTTCCAATTCTGGTCTTTTCATCGTAAAAACAAAACTTTTCAATTCAAGATTTTTTTTCTAAGGCAAATAAAATGTTATTTAAAAAAATGGTATCTTATAACACTAGTAAACTATTCAGAAATGTATGACAAAAATCACACCTAAATATGATACCATTTGCAGCAACAGCATTAAAAACACTGAATGCTGGTACAGAAAATAGTAAAAATCGAAAAAAAAAATTATCTTGGTTACCTTATGGGTTTTTTTTTTACTGTTCAAATTAGTTGTTGGAAATGAGGTAAGCTACCTACCCGTTACGTTTGATCCATTATTTACGGGACACCCTGTATATTATTTTAATAATCTAGCTGATATACTAAACAAAATTTAGTCGTCATCCCTTTTGTAAGTACTCATACCTAACTCAGCTAAAAATATTTTTGTTATTACATTGCTTCAACCACTCGATTCAGACCCAAAATCGTTCATTCCAATTTTATTACCCATACAGGCGAAAAGAACATCCCAGTAATGCGTTAAACACTCAATATTTCGCTTCAAAGTTGGCCGAACACTCAGTAACCAGTGCACGCGCACCAATCATCACAATAGCATGAAAAATAGCAAGTAATAACAGCACGAGCAGCTCGCTGTGGGGCCATAAAACCGGCGAATTTATTTGTAAAGTTTAGCTTTGTCGCGTCGACTTGGACATATTGTATGCTAGTAGGTGTCCATTCAGGTTTAAGAGTTTTAAAATCATGATAAAGATGGGAGAAAGTTTTAGTGTTCGATGTTTGTGGAGTGTGGTTTTAGCAAATTGAAATACTGCAGGTGCGTTTTAGTGCTGCAGACTAGAAAAGAGCTAGCTTATTTGTTAGATAAAATATACCTATCAATAAAATAACTTTTCCGTAGGGGGAAAAAGTAGGGCTGTATACAGGATTGTCCGAAAGGGTTACCGCTACCCTGGAACATAAATGGATAAGGAAGGAACATGGATGGGTTTTAGTTAGTGTTGCCCAAATGCAAGACCAAGACGAGACTTAGGCCAGTCTTGGTCTTGGTCTTGCGTCAATACACCTGGTCTTGGTCTTGGTATTGCGCTCTCAGTCTTGGTCTTGGTCTTGGTCTTGCAGCAAGAGTCTCGCAAGTCTTGCAAGTCTTGCAAATACCTATTAGCCTATTGCTATTTATTGAACACGTTAGTTTAGAATGAGTTTGACTTTGAAAAAGTCATTTTTTTTTAATTTTTCCTCGACCTTTATGAACTTGGAGAGTTGTATTGATGATTTTGATGATTATAATTCTGTAACTACATACGTCTTACAGTGCGAATAATATTGTTAACAACAAACAATCTAGCACTGGCTTGCAAATTGCAAAAAAAATAAGAAAATTTGAATTTCGCGGGCTATCCTGGAGCATTCACTAATGTACAATGTTAATCAACCAATAATAGAAGACTACAGGCAAAGCCTACCTATGCGGCCAAAATAAGGAAGTGCGTGTCGTGTTGAGATTTGCAGATTTCATTACAGTGTGCGTAGGTAAATTTTTTAGGCAATTTGTCGTACTCGTGTCTGGCGCGCTTTGCTATATTTACGTAGTCTGTCATCGTTGAACATGGGCAGTGGCGGCGACCTTTGATATGAAAGCGGCGGCGGCGACACAAAGTCTAGGAGCGGACTAAATTTTTACCTATTTTGGTAGGGTTGTCAATGTTGGCATTAGTACTTACAGAAAAATAAAATTAAGTAAACACAACGTTTATCAACTTTTTAATAACTAGGTATCCACGATAGAAAATTTATTCTACTAATTTCCTAAGTAATCAGTCTAAATATATTTTTCATAATTTTTATTTTTCAATAATTTGTTGTGTGTAATTGAATGGTAAACTCTAAATCTTACTTGAGAGCTTTTTTTAAAATAAAATTATGGAAAGCCCTGACATGACATAATTATACTTGATTTACGATTACGATTTTTAATCTTGCTGCTCACATTTTAGTACCACTCACTATCTATCATTTACCGATATTAACAATGATTATTTCGAAATCCAAATATTTGCAATTCAATAGATGCGATACCTACTTAGTTATTAATTATCATCTCGCCCGACAGCTTTAAACGCTGTAGTGTTCGAATTCGAGCCAGTGTGAGAATGTATTTATACAAGAAACTCAAAGCATTCAATTTATACCTACCTACTGCTGAGAAATCTTCAAGGTCATTTAATTTTATCCTCCTGTACCAACCCTACAAAAATAGGTAACAATTTTGTGTGCCTCTGTCCGTACTCTTTGTCGGCGAATGCGGCGCTCAAACAGTGTCAAATGCTGTGATACACTTGTTGCAAACCGCGGTGTCTTTGTCGGTAAATTATCAAATGAGTAGGTATATAATACATCGACCGACCAACAGTTTATTCGCGGAACGTCACATTATCCCAATCAACCTTGACCTTAATTCTTTAGCGATAAAGTTCAAAATCTGTTAAAGAAATTTGACAGATTGTAGTAGCTTGATGTGCTGGCGTCTGTACCATAACATTGGCTGCCGTAGAAACTGTTACTAGACCTACTCGACTCGCTGTTAGTTTTAAATTTTGCTGAATAAGAATAATAATATAAACTTTGAAACATAAGTAGGTACCTACATAATGTTTATATAATTTTGTTGGCTATAATTTTAAGCACATACCAACCTACTAACGTTACATCTGCAAATTAGACATAAACAAGCATAATATATATTATTATAGGTAGATACCTACAAGGTATGAACTTTGCTAGCAAGTTATTCTAGGTACATTTAATCACATGGGATGATGGGAACAGATTTGTGAGTATTAACACGCTACCTACTTAATAAATAGTTGAAATATAATAAGTACCTACCTAATCAATACAATACCTTTTAGGGTTCTTTCAGACGAGCGGCACGTTGCCAACTGCAGATACAACTGCAGCCCTTAGTTTAGTGTTATGACGATACGGTTTTGATACTGGGGAACGTCTATCAAAATCGGGATTGAAACCAAAGAGGTACCTACTTAATAACGCCCAAATTTCAAATTGTCTTAACTGCAAGACGCAAGAGTCTTGCAGGCTTAAGTCTTGTCTTGCTCAAGTCTTGCAGGGTTTAGTCTTGGTCTTGGTCTTGCTACAATAAGGCGGTCTTGGTCTTGGTCTTGGTCTTGCGGAAATGCAAGAACAAGACCAAGACTGCAAGACCAAGACCGATTTTGGGCAACACTAGTTTTAGTCAGTAAGAGTCTGTCACTCCCTTCCGCTCCACCCAGAGCGGGAGGAGTCATTTGATGATTTCTCACCCTCAAAAAAAAAGGGGACTAAAGGCTGGATAGCTACAAACGACTGTATTCATCCTCAGTTTTAATTTTTCTATAAAAGTTTGAGTTTCTTGGCCATTTTTCTCCGTACTAAATTACCTTTTGGAAGAGGCAAGTAGAATCAATTCTATTTCTTGTTAATTTTGACGTTCCAAAGTGGCTTTCACGTGCTTGAAATAAATGATTTGACTTTAATTTTAATCTGAAATCCATTCTGAATTAAAAAAAAACCTGACCGACTGCTTGACAATTCAGAAGTGCCTGTAATTGGTTTAATTGAAATTTATTTTTCGAGTTCGATTTAAAATTCTTAGTTTCTCTACAACGTCGCGACGTTGTAGAGAATTTTTATCAGTACTCCAAATAGTTTATAGTAATAAAAATATCTTAAACATCTCGAACGACATAGGCCTCGCCATCTTTAATTTTCCGCCATCTTAACTAATTCAAATCATTGAAAAACTCATTCTACAACTTTTTTAACAACTGATAATTCCTTTATTATCTCTTAAACATTTACAGACATTTACAAATATAATTTATGAAAACTTTATAATATTCTTTTATTTTCTTTGATGAATGTATAATGCTATGTGTGGGTTGTTTTGTAAATAAGTGTGAGTTGAACTCTTGCACGAAGGGTTCCGTACCCTTATATATAAAAACTGCAAAAAAAAATGTCTGTTGTATGGCCCCCTTAAATATTTTTGTTTCTGTTTTTTCGTTTTTGTTGTAGCGGCAACAGAAATATTATCATCTGTGAAAATTTCAACTGTGTAACTGTCACAGTTCATGAGATACCGCCTGGTGACAGACGGACGGATTGACTGACGGCGAGGTCTTAGTAATAGAGTCCCGTTTTACCCTGTAGGTACGGAACCCAAATAATAATACAATACTATGGTTCTACATTTATCGCCTGTATATATAAATAATAAAGTTTCTTGTGACATAGGTACATTTGCAAACACGTATTTTGGCAAAAACCCAAACATTTTTCTACATATGTCAGTGTCCTTAATTAAATATTTAAAAAAGTGTATGATTTATTTCTGAATTCTTGACAGAAATAAAATGTTCAAATAACAGATACACGTTTAGAGTACATTATTTTCTTATTTATTTAGTAAAACTATTTATCTTAGAAGAATTTGTTTTGAACAAAAGCTATTTCAGATGACAGAAGCGTTTAAAATGTATGATTTATGAGATAAAAGGAATGCGGCATTTTGTTTCTTAAAAAGTATATACTTGAATTCAAGTAACCTTGGCTTTTAATGCATTTTAAACCAAAATAATAAGATACATGATACTTTATTCGAATTTTCTCAAAGTTTGAGTGACTCAAGGAGTATAACTCAAGTGGTTGTAAGTGCTCCTACTGAACATGTCCTGGGTTCGATTCGACATATAGATGTATTTATATAAAAATATTTTTATAAAAACATCCGCTGGTTTCATAGCCCACTTCAGTACGAGAGGTAACACTATTTCTATTGTACGACGGTTTCAATTTAAAATTGCAGAATAATCGAAGCATTTCGTGATGGCAGCTAGGAAATTAAGTTAGGTAACATAATGTGAAGAAAATTGGAAATTGCCAACAGGATTTGATAGGCGAGGGAGTGAGTGGAATATGAGGTGTAATATCTTGGAAATAGGGGTGTAAATGTGAGGGTTTGAAATGATATAAATGATTGTTTCGTTGATTTTGTATTGGATATTTATTTTTACGTTATTTTTCGAGTGGTCAATGGGAATCTAAGCTTCATATACTCAAAAACTCAAACTCAAAGTATTTATTTCAAATAAACCAATTACAGGCACTTTTGAATTGTCAAGGGGGTCGGTCAGTCAGAGAGATGAAGCTAGTTGCCCATACCAAAGCAGTAGGTCCCTAAGAAGAAGAACGGGCAAGAAACTCCATGGACACTCTTTTAAACAAAATATGGTTACAAAATGTTGGTTACATAATTCATATTATTATTACTACCGCACGATGTTTTCCTTCACCGTTTTGAGAGCAGCAGTGATGAAATTAATATCACAAATTAAAAAGCCTGCTTGCATGGGTTCGAACTCGCGACCCACATTTCGTAAGTGAGGGCTGTTATCACTAGGCCACCACAGCTCTATTTTAGGAAATAATCGTTGAAAATGTATGGGTTCTCAATGTAAACGGTTCCTGAAAAATAAAGCAATGAGAAAACTGGGATGCCTTAGAACCTCAGATTCAAATCAAATCAAATCGTTTATTTGCGAGAAATACATTTTAAATAGGAAGATCTTACAGCGAGTCACTGTATTCTGCTTACAAGCAAGCGTGCAAAATTTTTAAATATTAATGTCCATATTTAGGATCCATTATTTTCCATTATTATTACACATCACACATTCCATTCTTGTTATTCATAGACATGTGACATCGTAGTGTCGTAGATTACAGCCCACTCCATCTCCAAGAGAGGAGGGCTGTATGCCAGCAGTGGGAGCTGATAGGCTGATTATTTCCTAAAATTACGTTAGGTGACGTCATGGTAATCAGACTCTTTAAAGTTTGGCAGTCAGTCTTACCAATGGGAATTTATTACCAACGGATATAGTATTAACCAGTAACTGGGTTGTAGAGGCCAGATAGTCGCATGTATATAATAATAGGGATGACGACATGTTCAAAAAAATATATTATGCTCGTCAGTCAGATAATAAAAAAATATAAGACACGTATCTATTTTTTGCTTTATCATATTAATTAAAAATGACTCAGATAAAACTCATTAAAGTTGGGGAGTGGGGGTGCTACGACACAACTCGGTATAAAATCTACATAGGAGTGACGTCATGCTACATCTTAACACAATGTATCGACGTAATCATTTGAATACTTACGTGAAAAAAGCAAAAACACGTGTCAAATATTTTTTTTAAATGTAGCTGACGGACTAAAAAATAAATTCTAGTCATCGTCCCTATTTTAGTATTCAGCTGCATCCGGTCAGACTGAGAGTTGTACCCGACACAGTTGGTATCCTAAAATAGCGTTCCATTTCGCATGTCGAAATTAAAATTCCAACTGCCCACAATAAAAACGGTGGCTGTCTCTCAAAATTTCATTGACAATCGCTCACGGGCTGACCGCGTAGCTAGAATACGTAATTTAGTCAATTCAGGTCACTGTACCACTAGAGGCAGGGGTGCCGTATAGGGGCTGGTTGTTCTGCATAGATAAAATTTCTTTTACTATGTATGTACTCGTATTACCCGTCCTCTTCACTGACACCGTTCTTGAGGTAGCTGCGCGGTGCATGAAGGGTGACAGTTGTCAAAAGGTGACGAATCGATGAGCTCTCGCGCCGCGTCATCACCTCCCTAACGCAGCGCGTTCTTTTTTTTTTTGAGGTTGTGAAATCATCAAATGACTCCTCCCGCACTGGGTGGAGCGGAAGTGAGTGTCAGTCTCTTACTGACTAAAACCCATTCATGTTTCTTCCTTAGCCCTTTATGTTCCGGGGGCGGTAACCTTTTCGGACAACGTGTTACTATGAGTTAGCCACGAGCTCCTCTTACAATGCTTGGCTGGTATTTTTATTAAATGTTAGCTGGAAGATCGCACGGCACAGATTTTTTTTATTAAAAAGAAAGAAACCGTGTCTTACCGTCGACCACACCATATCTGACCATCAGGTGAGATACTCGTAGTACTCAAGCGCGAGCCTATTGTCAATAAGAAAAAAAAATGTAAAACATTTTAAAAGAGTAACGGTGGAGTTTGCTTATTTTTCTCCATACGAAACTACCTTCTGGAAGGGGCGACTAGAATCAATTCTATTTCTTATTCATTTTGACGTTCAAAAGTGCCGTTCTTGTACCTATTTGAAATAAAAGATTTGACTTTGACTTTTGACTTTAACAGATTGTTACCCGCAAAAAATGGATACTTTTTAAAACAGCCACTACATCAACCACATCTTTTAAAATAAAGCATATCACAGACAACATACAACATTACAAGGTGTGAACCCTTAATTTCGTATAAAGGCAGTGCACACTTAACCGTTAAGCTGCGTCCACTGGGTGCACGGCCCACGTGAAATTGCGAGCCCGCGCCGCATACAAATAACCCACACTCCATTTTGAATCGGCTTATTTACTCGCCTAGAGCTAGTGGCGTTAGGCGACGCTGGTTTCGTGGACACACGTGTATCGAATATTAGAAATGAGTGGGATTAATAAATAATTATTATGGCAACACTGCTCTTTAAAATTTAACGTTATTTTGGGATTTTTTAAATATATTTTGTAATAGTTTTATTTGTTACGTGTGGCAAACAGTAACATAGGTCGATAGACCATGTTAAGCTACTGTTGCCGAGGTTGCTCCGTGGATGGGTGACCGTATCGTTTTAAATTATATTTTTGCTATAGTTTTATTTGTTACATGTGGCTTAGTAATAATAGCCACAAGGGTCGATCGATCAGGTTAAGCTCCTCTTGCCAAGGTTGGTTCGTGGATGGGTGACCGTATTGTGGAATTCAAGTAGTTTTATTCATACTCTACAAGATGTGGCATGGTGACAAAGTTACGGATACAAGCTAGAATAAAAATAAGACGGCTGTTTTTTCTAAATTTCACACCTAATTTCAAACGGTGGGCAACGTTTTCCTATAACGAAACATCCCTGAAATTAGATTTACAGGTACCTTTTTTTTTTTTTTTAAGGCTGGGAAATCATCCAATGACTGCTCCCGCTCTGGGTGGAGCGGAAGGGAGTGTCAGACTCTTACTGACTAAAACCCATCCATGTTCCTTTATGTTCCGGGGTAGCGGTAACCCATTTACAGGTACCTACGACGATGTGTGACGTCACAATTTGCTGAAAGGTCAATCATATTCCTATTCCTATTCCTATTATATTACGTCCGCATAATGTTTTTAGTACTACCTTCTGCCCGCGACTTCGTTCGCATGAAATTTCGTCCCCGTCGCATCGTCGCTTCGCATCGCATCGCCCGCGCTAATTATTTGTTTTCACTTAACGTTCTTATCGATATTGTTTTTTTTTTTTGCACAGCCCCTAGGTATCGTAGCGTGATGTTGACAAATGCAAAAAGTATCTTTTAAATCAAACTGGTAGTTCCTGACATTAGCGCGTTCATACAAACCGACTCTTCAGCTTTATTATATTAATGTAGATTTATTTATAAATTCAGGCACCTTAGATTTATATCAGGCTGAAAAGTATTATTAAGGCGTATTTAAGTAGCAATTAGTTACACAATATTTTTGTATTTTTAGTGTAGGTACTAGGTACTATCCCAATCTGTCAAATGTCTTTGATAGATTTTCAGCTTTATTACAAAAGAATAAGGTTCATGTTCAATTGGAAATATTTGACAGTTTAGGATAGCTTGATGTGATGGCGTCTATACATCATACTTGGTTCATACACGTTAATTATATTAGTTTAGTTGGAGTTTTAAACGTTTTGAACGCCAGAGCGTAAACGCACGTGCGTGCCCTCCACGCCAAGCTACAAATTTATTTCTTCTTATTATCATGAATTTCCCAACATCCAATGTATCTTTTAATTTGTTTCATGACATCAAATACGTACTAGAGCTTCAATTTTTAAGATATCAGATATAAACACACACAAAAGTAATGGTTTAATTGTTTATTTCGTGTTATTGTGTACACGCATTATCACATATTTGTGTCGTTGACGTAAAGCTTGTCACGATTCACATATACGTGACAAGCAAGCGCATACCCTCAATGGCGTTCAAATGTTAATTGGTTTTCGAAGATGGATATATATGAGAAACTCGCGACCTGAACTAGCGATGCGCCCCGGCTTCACACTGGTACAATGTAGATACTATCAAGCGACCAAAAGCTAATAAAACTGTACTCATAAACCTTCCTCTTGAATCACTCTATCTTTCATAAAAATCCGTTGCGATGTTTAAAAGACCTAAGCGTACACGGCGGGGAGCGACTTTGTTTATACTATGTGGAGATACCGAAATTTTAAACTAATGACTTTGTTTTCTAGACCATATTATTTACCTATAATACTGACCACACCATTTTAATACGTAGAGGTAATTGCGCAGATAGCACTAATTGCGAGTTGTAGGATTAGCGTGAAGTCATGCACGTGACGTAGTTTGCACGTGGCTGTTTTATTTAGCAAAATAAAGTTAATAATTCTAAACACTAAATGATGAAATGTTCCTACTCATTGCCTTGAACTTTTCTAAGCTTTTCCATAAAACAATTCATAAGGAAAAGTATAATAGAAACAAAAATAACGCGGCGACACATTTCCCCCATTAGACGGGAAATATCAAATCCATTCTAATTAAGACTCAATCATCATATTATTACAGTATCTTATTGGCTGCAAGACATTCGAGGGATGTCTTATATCTATTATTTTTTGCTTAAAATCCCTTTTACATTCGTTAATGTCAGGTTTCAAGTAACAATATTGAATTTAAAAATGTTTTTATCAAAACTTTGCGTTTACCTACAATTTTATTTTTTATGCCGTTTTAAAAATGGATTCGAAAGTGTGCATTTCACAGTGATATAGTCAGTATCAGGTATCAGAATGACACTCTTGACAGTACGTCAATTTGCCGTGTTATACCCATGTCAAAGAATGACACTTGTGATATAAATAAACGAACAGTTTAAAATTGGTTGTCAATTTCTTGGAAGTCAATGATTTTCCCTGACTGTACATGTACCGATTACAGCACATCAAGCTATCCCAAACTGTCAAAATTTCCGAATTGAATATGAACCATAGGCTTTTGTAATCGGGCCTGCGGACGGTGAGTAATGGGTGACTCACCGTCCGATCAGCACCAGACCCGTGCCGTACGGCGCGTATATGTTCCACGCGCGCCTCAAAGAGATGTCAGCATATGAAGGGGCCCCTCAGGGCCAAGCCTGCCGGGTAAGCGGGATTGTCTGAAAGGGTTACCGCTACCCCGGAACATAAAGGGCTACGGAAGGAACATGGATGGGTTTTAGTCAGTAAGAGTCTGACACTCCCTTCCGCTCCACCCAGAGCGGGAGCAGTCATTGGATGATTTCCCAGCCTTAAAAAAAAAAGGCTTTTGTAATAAAATTGAAAAACTATTTGACAGGTGAAATTTGACAGATTGGGGTAACTATACACAAAAAAAAAGATCGAATCTAACGGGAATTTAATGTTGACACAAACAAACCCAGCAAATGTTTAATATAATTTAAAGAAGGAATCTCAATCAATTTTAATATACGTAATTAATACCTCATCCGTCAAAAAGTTTCACTTTACCAGAATTCCAATGATGTGTCTTTTGTTCCCCCCTCTGCGTTCGGAGTGGGTCGTATTGAATTTAATTTGAAGTGCTTTTGTTTATTATTTAAACTAGCTTTCGCCCGCGGGTTCGCCCGCATAATATGTCGACAAATTATACACATGAACCTTCCTCTTGAATCACTCTATCTATTAAAAAAAACGGCATTAAAATCCGTTGCGTAGTTTTAAAGATTTAAGCATACATAGGGGATATAGGGACAGAGAAAGCGACTTTGTTTTATACTATGTAGTGATAAACCATCGAGTAATGTGATATGGGGTGAAAGAAAGGTATTATTTTCGTGATATTAGAAACTGTTGAAACATTGTGAGCAAGTGAAATCAGTTAGGTTAGGTTAGAACTGTGACTTAGGCCCGTACTCAGACGAGACGAGAGGAGACGAGATGTTTTTTAAACAACCAATAGAATGTCGTTATTGACACATCTCGTCTTGGCTCAGATTAACTTATTGGTTGTTTCAAAAACATCTCTCCGCTCTCCCCGTCTCCGCTTTGGTGGAGTCCGGGCCTAAACGCGCGCGAGCCGAGCGAGCGAAACGAGCAGTACCGGCCGGCGAACGCTACGTATAAGTTGCTCGCAGCTACGCAGGCAATTAAGTATTATTACAACGTAAGTTACGCCGCAAGCAAGTTTGATACCAGTTTACAATTTGTCAGTTTGCCATATACTCTTGATTAGGTTTTGGATAAGGCATAATTATTATTTTATAGGTGGATGACACCTATCTAGAGCAGTGTTGATTCAATTGTAGCGTCAACTGGTCATTAGTTTGAACTCAAACACAAAATACGAATCTATACATCTATAAATATAAATAAAATTGGAGTGTCTGTTTGTAATATTGAAATAACCATTTACATGTAATAATACGGTACATACACCAAAATATTTTTTATTACAATTTTTGTCTGTCTGTATGTCTGTTTGTTCCGGCTAATCTCTGAAATGGCTGGACTGATTTTGACGGGACTTTTATTGGCAGGTAGCTGATGTAATAAGGAGTAACTTAGGTAACGTTTATTTTAGAAAAAAATCTTTTATTTTAGAAAAATATCTGTTAGGCGGAACGAAGTTCGCCGGGTCAGCTAGTATCAAAATAAAAAATGGAAAAAAATGTTTTAATAACAATACTGTGAGCTTTACTTTTGCGCCAAAAGGGTTTATTTTAGCATGCATGCCAGACAAATGCTGTCTGACGCTGCATAAAAAAATATCAATAAACTCTATAGCCTCCTCAAAAATATCCATCATCAAATCTACCTGCATATTATTGTTAATCCAGAAATGAAGCCACAACAAAATGTTATAATAAGCACCGGCAGACGGACCAACAAAATAAATGAAATTATACGGAACCCGCGTAATTGGCTGACGTAATTACTTTTTGGGGATCTGTATACATGGTGGAGAAACACAGAAGTTTCACCGAGTGTCCCCACTGTCGCGATGAATGAAGACAGTGATTTGTTTAGTGTTGTCGTAATGTGTCAGACACATAGTCAGATAACGAATGGTTGTTTTCAGTAATTGCTGTCAGACAACCTCGACCTAATTTCAGACATCCTTGACTGAATGTTTGCAGGCCTCGACAAGTGACAATCGCTTTCGTTTATTCTAGGGTATTTTATTTATTAATTTTATGTTTAATTTTATCACATCCTGAACCGGTTGACGTCATCACTGAAATTCAGTGTTGGGACTGTGCTTCACTTAGGGTCAAAGTAGTGTGTTGAGCGATGGCCGCTATGCGCGGATCTGACGCATGTTTTATTTATTTATTTAATACTTTAAGCACAGAAATGTACAGAGGCGGACTTAATGCCAGAGGCATAGGTATTTTCCTTCAACCTCTTTTTTTTGCGGTGTATTTAATTTTCCCAATTCCTAGAAGATACATTATGAAATGTATGTACAGACAAACCTTTTAATAATGGACCTTCTGTCCTTAACATTCGGTGTGCCTAGAGGGTGATATTTTTAAACCGGGCTCAATTTGTTTGGGATTAATGTTGGCTTAGCGCCTGTATCACATTTAGGGTGAACAGCGCTTCAAGGGTAAGTAAACATGGAGCCTCTGGTCGAATTTTTTAAAATGCCAAATAGAATTTTTACGGAATTGAAATGGGAGGATATTTTCTATTCCATTTTTTAATACATTGTGCGTGCGCGCATACGTTCTGCACAGGCATTCGGTGTCGCGTCACAGGCATTTAGAAAGAGACTGTCATCTATCTATACAGGGTGGAATTTTGTAATGCCACCTGGAGGGGAAGTACTCTTAATACTGTAGATAGCAAATTTTACTCAAAGAAAACATTCCTTTATTTTTGAATAGAAAGAAAACTGCATTCAAAGATTTTCGAAAATTCGCTTGCCACACCCGGGACTCGAACCGACTATAATCTGTAAAAATTACACCCTGTACTTTTATTGCATCGATGGTCAGGATCAATTATAATAACGAAATCTTTCTAAGAATCTTGATAAATTAAATGAAAGGAAAACCATGAAATCTGGACTTATAAATTCAATGAGTCAAGTTAAAGCTCTTTAACTCAAAGAGCCAGAGCTTATGTAAATAATTAAAAATTATCATTGACGTCATTTATCCATTAAAATGACGAGTTACTATTTATATAAGACGATTGAAGTTTGGTACAAACGGTACAATCAGATGACCTGCGAGATTACCAGACCTCAACCCTTAAGACTTTTTTTGTGGGGATATGTGAAAAATAAAATTTTCATTAAATCTTACGCGAAAGTAAACGAGTTGAGAGTTGAAGTTCAGAATGCGATTAATACTCGTAATATTCACCACAACACGTTATTAAAAGTTACTTGATATGAATTCATTACAAGAATACTTTTACGTATCCACGAAAATGGAGCCCATTTCAAGCAACTAATTAGTTAGTTTACCATTTTTTGTAAATAATTTAAGATTTCATGGTTTTCCCATCATTTAATTTATCAAGTGTGTTAGAGAGATTTCATCCTTATAATTGTTTCTAACGATCGATGCAATAAAAATACAGGGTGTAATTTTTACAGATTTTAATCGGTTCGATTCCTGGGTGTGGCAAGCGAATTTTTGAAAATCTTTGAATGCAGTTTTCTTTCTATTCAAAAATAAAGGAATGTTTCCTTTGAGTAAAATTTTCTATCTGCAGTATTAAGAGTACTTTCCCTCCAGATGGCATTACAAAATTCCACTCTGTATATATGTATAAAATGAAAAACTGACAGACTGAGTGAAAAACAGCCAATTTTTTTATGTTGGGAAATCATCCTATGACCTCTCCCGCTCTGGGTGGAGCGGAAGACTAAGACTTAGACTCCTACTGACTAAAACCAATCCATGTTCCTACCTTAGCTCTTTATTCCGGTGTAGCGGTAACCCTTTCGGACAATCCCAATTAAAAATCTACTCCTAAAAGAAGGAGTAAAAAGGGATAATATAATATCTTGGTTAACTTGAATTGATACCTAAAATATTACTTTTTATTTCGAAATTGCGATAAACCGGAACTCCACGCGGACAAAGTCGCGGGCAAAAGCTAGTATTCTATAACTATTACATAAACAGCTTTTATAAGGTCGCTAATCGTATCATTCTGTCAGCGTAACCATATTATTATTCTACATTGCACCCCGCATTTTGAAGAGATTTTTAACAGCGTGTACAGAATTTATTACGGACTAGCTTCTGCCCGCGACTTCGTACGCGGACCCTGTCGCTTATGCCAGCGACAACGGGGTCGCCATTTATGTTATTTTTTATCATTTTTCCCATTTAAATCTTTTATCACACTGAGCTTTAGTTTTATTTCATTCCAACAACCACCAAAACATACAGTCCATTTGTCATCGTTTTCATTTTGGTAACCGCATTATTATATTCCCCACTTGTCTCTAGAGACCTAGAAGTCAATGCGTAGATACGGTTGGAACTCAAGCACAATTCTCTATCCGTGAACGTCTCCGACTCGCGAGACAATACATGACGTTTACGATCAGCGGTCAGTCGCACATCACGTGCCCCACTTGTCTCTAGAGACCTAGAAGTCGATGCGTAGATACGCTTGGAACTCAAGCGTAATTCTCTTTCCGTGAACGTCTCTGACTCGCGAGACAATACATGACGTTCACGATCAGCGGTCAGTCGCGCATCATATTCTTCACTGGTCTCTAGAGACCTAATGAATACGCTGAGAACGCAGGCATGCTTCGCGACCCGAAGAGGTTTCCACGCAGCGAGTTGCAGCCTAATGTTCTCGAACAGCATCAAGTCTCTCCTGACGCTCTTCGGTAGATTCTTGGGATCTTATGATCCTCAATCTTTTAGCTCTCTTGGAACATTGGGAAAGATTTGACCTCTTTCTAGGCATGGTCATAGTTTTATAGTGAAGATACCTGATCAATAAAAATCTAAATTAAAATGACTGCTCCCCTGCGTTACCGGGTTGGCTACCGTGTCATGAAGATAAATGGAAAAGGAAATTAAACACTCAAACAACATAAGCCCGAAGGCATATTCATACGATAAAATAAAAAAATAAAAAGGAGTTTTGGCCAGTAGAGTCAAATTTTCCTTCAACGCGTGCAGGTACTCCCAGTTTATGTTATTTTATAATTACACAGTAAAATTAGTGATAGCTTTGATTTCCACATCAGATGTTTCTGATCTTCGATTTTTATAAGTCAACAGGAAATGCCCATCAGATTGTACAACAAAGACGTCAAAGACGTCATTCCTATGTGCTATGTTGTAGCTAGGCTCTTGGAGTTCCACAACAGGTGTTCCAGATCTTCGATTTTTATAAGTCAACAGAGAGTGCTCATCAGATTGAACAACTTGTGCTTAGACGTTATTCCTATATGTGTTATGGTGTAGCTAGGCTCTTTGAGTTCCACAAAAGGTGTTCCAGATCTTCAATTTTTATACGTCAACAGAGAGTGCTCATCAGGCTGAACAACTTTCGCTAAGACGTCATTCTTATATGTGTTATGGTGTAGCTAGGCTCTTGGAGTTCCACAACAGGTGTTCCAGATCTTCGATTTTTATAAGTCAACAGGAAATGCCCATCAGACCGAACAACTTTTGCTTAGACGTCATTCCTATATATGTTATAGTGTAGCTAGGCTCTTGGAGTTCCACAACAGGTGTTCCAGATCTTCGATTTTTATAAGTCAACAGAGAGTTCTTATCAGATTGAACAACTTGTGCTAAGACGTTATTCCTATATGTGTTATGGTGTAGCTAGGCTCTTGGAGTTCCACAACAGGTGTTCCAGATGTTCAATTTTTATACGTCAACAGAGAGTGCTCATCAGGCTGAACAACTTTTGCTTAGACGTCATTCTTATATGTGTTATGGTGTAGCTAGGCTCTTGGAGTTCCACAACAGGTGTTCCAGATCTTCAATTTTTATACGTCAACAGAGAGTGCTCATCAGGCTGAACCACTTTCGCTAAGACGTCATTCCTATATGTTTTATGGTGTAGCTAGGCTCTTGGAGTACCACAACAGGTGTTCCAGATCTTCGATTTTTATAAGTCAACAGGAAATGCCTATCAGACCGAACAACTTTTGCTAAGACGTCATTCCTATATATGTTATAGTGTAGCTAGGCTCTTGGAGTTCCAAAACAGGTGTTCCAGATCTTCAATTTTTATACGTCAACAGAGAGTGCTCATCAGGCTGAACAACTTTTGCTAAGACGTATTCCTATATATGTTACAGTGTAGCTGGGCACTTGGAGTTCCACATCAGGTGTTCCAGATCTTCAAATTTCAGCAGAAAATGCTAATCACGTGGAACAATTTTTACTATGGTATCATTTTTGTATCTCTTATAGTTTAGCTGGTCTGTTGCGGTTCTGCATCAGGTGTTCAAGTTTCCAAGATAAATTATAGCCTATATGTTGCCCAGACTTAATACCTATACAACAAAAAAAAAATCATTCCAATCCGTCCAGCAGTTCCGAAGATTAGCGTGTACAAACAAACAGACAAACAGACAAACAGACAAACAGACAAACAGACAAACAGACAAACAGACAAACAGACAAACAGACATACAGACAAACAGACAACATTTTTTTTTTGGATTCGTGCTCTATTACTGTTTCTAAACCCCCCTCAATTATTATTTTTTTAATATATTCAATGTACAGACACAGTTTTTTTACTGTTTTATTATATGTATAGATTAATAATCAGATGCATGAATGTTGCACTTACTGATTAAAGAAACCTCGATGTACAGAGGCTAGCACATCAAGATATCCCAAACTGTCAGATATTCCCAATTGAACATGAACCTTATTCTTGTACTGTTATAATTGGAAATCTATCAAAGAAAATTGACAGTTAGGGCTGGACTGATGTGCTTTTTTTTGAGGGTGAGAAATCATTACATGCCTCCTGCCGCTCTGGGTGGAGTGATAGTGAGTGTCAGACTCTTACTGACTAAAACCCATCCATGATCCTTCCTTAGCCCTTATGTTCCAGGATAGCAGTAACCCATTGAGGAGCACGTGGCTAAGTAATAACAGCCGGACAGGTCGATCTATCAGGTTAAGCTACGCTTGCCGGGGTTGGCCGTGGATGGCTGACCACTTTCCATGCCTCGGAAAGCACGTTAAGGCGTTGGTCTCGGCTATCATTTGTGCATCTTTTACAGTCGTTACGGGTCGTCAGAAGCCCGAAAACCCGACAGACAGTCTTACCATGGGTATCGTATTACTCAGGTAATGGGTTGTGGAGTCGCTCCATGTAAAATACTGGTTTTCAGCTGCATCTGGTTAGACTGGAAGTCGACCCCAACCTAGTTAGGCAAAGGCTAGGCAGATTGATTGGTAGCGGTAACCCTTTCGGACAATCCCGCTGCCCCGGCAGAGCCTGATGTGCTGGCGTCTGTAAATTATCACTGAAAGGTTTCTTGAAGTGCTTTGAACTAAGATTTCCTCAAGATGATTACTAAGTAAAATCCTAGTGAATACACCTAGTACGTTAAAGCATACATAGTGTTAGCATGGCGGTGAGTGCACTTAGTATGAACAAGCTAGAAAGTATATTATATTGTAGGCAACACGTGAAGGTGAAGTGCCTTTTTGTAGCGAGGAGAGAGACATAATTATTTTGTTTAAATTATTGACGCATGCATAATAATTATTTATTTCTACAAATTAAACACAATATACTGGGCGTAACCGAAAGGGTATATACATACAAAAGGATATGCTACAGACCACCAAACTGAACAACTTTTACTATGGGAATCCAACCAACTCCGAAATCGCAAAAAATAAATCAGCTGTTCTATAAATTTTTTGTTACGTCACTCGTCGAAATGTAGGGAACAGCTGATTTTTTAAATCACGATTTCGGAGTTGGTTGGATTCCCATAGTAAAAGTTGTTCAGTTTGGTGGTCTGTAGCATATCCTTTTGTATGTATATATCCTTTCGATTACACCCTGTACAATCTATAATATTTCTTGCTGTTACCCGCGGCTCCGCCCGCGTCAATGATGAAAATTTTTCATACAAACTTCTATCCCCTATTTCTCCCCTTTGCGGGGGAGTTTCCTACAATCCTATTTCTTTTTTTTAACCCCTAATTAATAATTTCAAGACACCATTTGAAACATTAATTGCATCGATATTGTGCCAATAGTCAACGAGTAAAATGACTGTACAATCTGGATAGAAAGACCGACATACAGACGGACGGGCGGACAGACAAACAGATGGACGGGGGGGACACACGAACAGAAGTTGAGTTTGAGTTTGAGTATAAGGGGTCTTTTTTCCAGTTGCTTACGGAACCCTAAAACGACAACGGTGCTTGAAGTAAAATAAAAAGAGTAAAAAGGAATAACGGCTGTCTTGCACAGCATTGAAAAAGAAATGGATATATAGGTAGATGGGGCTTTATGCGTCCAATACACTCGTCAATTGTTTTTATGTATTTGGTTGTTTTTTAATTTCCGTAGGACGGACTCACCGTGGCATCACAGCGGGCCCAATAATAATACCAGCGCTGCGGTATTTATTTATTTCTAAAATATCGCAGCATTATGCTGAAATAGGGGCCTTTTTGGTCTCCCACAGGTCTTTGTTTTTTTTAAATTAATTAATTTATTACTTTAAGCACAGAAATGTACAGAGGCGGTCTTTATCTTTTTGTCTTTGCCTTAATTTTTATTGTTATTTTTTTTTAAATATTCTGTTTTGTTTTTGAATATAGAAGAAAAATACATGTTGCGCTGACCCCAAATAAATTGGAATAATGGCAGGAGAATGATGAAAGATGATTATGTTTTGTTTTTAATCATTTTTTTCTGTTTATTTCCTGTGCGAGTCCAGAATAAAATATTTATCCTTCTTTCTTTCGATAACGAATAATCTTATTGATTATGTATTTCGCTGTAGATTTATAGGACCTAGTCGGAATCAATACTTGTTGCGAAAAAACAACTGAAGTTCACTTCTAATTGTTGTTTATGTTGACTTATCACTAAGATCTGCTGATGTGGATTTATGTGACGTCGGAAATTATCCCCCGGAAACGTATTACCGGGATAAAAAGTATTCTATGTACTATTTTAGACAATAATCTATCTCTGTGGCAAATTTCTTCCAAATCTGACCCATACACGGCCATGAACACAGCTGTGTGTTTTCTGTTCTACCTCACAGTGCCCGCACACACATACGTGCTCAATACATTTTGATCCATTCTAAGCTCAGTGCCTTCAATACAAATAATAATAATAATATCCTTGGATATTTCACACAACGCCATATTATCGTCCCAAGCTAAGCAACCTAATGCTTGTGTTATGGTAACGAGATAGGGCACGCCACGATAGTGGCGGTAAGGCCCCTCTTTGAGGAGTGGCTAGAGAGGCGTCACGGCGCCCTCACCTTCCGCCTGACGCAGGTCCTCACCGGACATGGATGTTTCGGGAGGTTCCTGCACATCATCAGGCGGGAGGAAACGCCCGGGTGTCACCACTGCGAGGATCGCCCAGAGGACACGGTAGAGCACACGGTGCAAACCTGCCCCGCATGGGCAGAGCACCGCCGTGTCCTCGTAGAGGCGATCGGCGGCGGCGACCTCTCGCGCCCGGCCCTGGTGCAAGCCATGGTCCGGGGCGAGAGGGAGTGGGAGGCAGTCACCTCCTTCTGCGAAAAAGTTATGCTCGCGAAGGAGGTGGCGGGATGGGAGAGAGAAAGGTCCTCCCGTCCCAGCCGCCGCGGGAGACGCTCCGGGCGTCGGGAGCCACGTGACGACTCCCGGCCACCGTAGGCGCGGGCCTGCGGGCGGTGAGTAATGGGTGACTCACCGTCCGATCAGCACCAGACCCGTGCCGTACGGCGCGTATTATATGTTCCACGCGCGCCTCAAAGAGATGTCAGCATATGAAGGGGCCCCTTAGGGCCAAGCCTGCCGGGTAAGCGGGATTGTCCGAAAGGGTTACCGCTACCCCGGAACATAAAGGGCTACGGAAGGAACATGGATGGGTTTTAGTCAGTAAGAGTCTGACACTCCCTTCCGCTCCACCCAGAGCGGGAGCAGTCATTGGATGATTTCCCAGCCTTAAAAAAAAAAAAAAAAATGGTAACGAGATGGCTGATAAACTACTTACATACTTTTTTTTGTAAATACATACATATTATAGATAGAAAAACACCCAGACCCGTAACAAATACTTGCAGGTCGTACAAATATTTGATCCGTGCGGGAATCGAACCCGCGACATGCTGCGCAGCAGTCAATCGCTCGACCACTGCGCCAGTCGTGTTGTCAAAAATATGTGTTTATTGGCCATATATATTGCAATGCGTGTTGAGGGCCTCTGTACAGAGGCCCTCAACACGCATTTAATTAAATGGCCTCTGTACAGAGGCCAGCACATCAAGTTACCACAATCTGTCAAATTTCTTTGATAGTATTTCAACTTTATTGCAAAGACATGAGGTTCATTTTTAATTGAGAAAATTTGACAGTTAGGGATAGCTTGATGTGCTGGCGTCTGTATCAGATATTTTTTTTTGGCAGTGTTTGCGCTAAGCCTATCTAGCGTGATTGAGTAAGAAATATCCAAACAAATATAGGTATTTATAAGATATTCTCATGTTATAATTATTCCAACAACACGACTGGCTCATACCGCTTTGTGAAACAATAAAAGCCTTGAGTGTGAATGGCAGAGCATAAATTGCGCGCTTGTATAATTTCTAACGTGACGATATTATTCTGGACTTCCACGTCCATAAAATGCATAGAAACACGTAAACGTTAGAATAGTTATCGTGGACGGAAATTTAAAAGCGGCTTCATAAAAGTTGAGAAATGTTATTTGCCTGTTTTATCGTCATCGATCACGTCCAACACATAAAACCATACATTAAGTGTTTCCAAGCCGAAAAATCGTTTGTTCAGATTTGTTCAAAAATCTCTTCTCGATCTACGTAAATAAGATCTTTAGTTTTGATCTGAGTCTCAGCTTCCCCTTGCCCGCTGCTCTAACCACAGTGCTATCAATTTTCTCGATGTTACTAGCTCGGAAGTTTGAGGTCTTCTTGCCTTTATCTTAAATGTAGACTGTTTATTGACAACAATGCAATGACTTCTTCCGCTCCACCCAGAGCGGAAGGGAACTTACCGACTAAAACCCATCCATGTTCCTTCCTTAGCCCTTTATGTTCCGGGGTAGCGGTAACCTTTTCAGACAATCCCGCTTATCCGGCAGGCTCGGCCCTAATGGGCCCCTTCATATGCTGAAATCTCTTAAGTGCCACGGCTCTTTTAACATTTTATTTTTATTTTTTTAATTGTTTTTGATTACTATTTAAATCTTTCATGAAACCGCGCGGGATCAGCTAGTTTGAAATAAATGCTTTAAGTTTGAGTTTGGTTGTTTAGTTACTTAAATTAATTCTCATTAATGCTTAGGTTAGCCAAACGCAAAGTGTCCTCCGCGGAACTCTAGGGCCCGCAAACCTTTATGAGCAATCAATCTCAATCTGCCTGCCTGTTCCCAACTATGTTGGGGTCGGCTTCCGGTCTAACCGGATGCAGTTGAATACCAGTATATTACATGAAGCGACTGCCTATCTGACCGCCACAACCCAGTAACTGGGCAATAAGATACCCCTTGGTAAGACTGGCTGTCAGACTTTCGGGCTTCTGACTACCTAGTCAGAAGCCCGAAAGTCTGACAGCCAGTCTGCCAGCCAGTCAGTCGTTACGGGTGTAACGACTGTCAAAGATCCATGAATGACAGCCGGGACCAACAGCTTAACGTGCATTCCGAGGCACGGAGGTGTCTCGATATGTAAATCTTTACCATGTCACCCATCCACGGACCAACCCCGGCAAGCGTAGCTTAACCTGATGGATCAATCTGTGCGCCTGTAATAACTTAGCCACGAGCTCTTCCTCCGCAAACCTTTATGAGCGCACGGCGAAATGTGTGTGTGTGTTGGTCGATTTTATAAGCTTATTATGATATATATATTTTTGTATACAAAACCATACAAATACGATACGACAGAACCTATCTAGATGAGAGAGATAAAATAGAACTTCTTCGAACATAAATACGTAAGAAAATAAACAAGTTATTATTCGTTTTGTTGCCAAATAATAAATATAGGTTCGACCCACAGACATTGTAACTATTATTGTTACCCTTAACACAAACAAAGCCCACAGACACCCACACAATAGGTAGTCATTGGATTTCTGAATGATAAAATTAAAGATATTGGGTTGTAACTTATCTTAGGGTTGTCTTTGTTATTACCCGACTGCGGCCTAAAAGGGGGGTTATATGTTTAATTTGTATGTATGTATGTTAATTGGCCTAATCTTTCCCAACTATAGTGTATTTTTCTTTAGTTGTCTCATTTGGTAAACAAATGTCGAGACTAATATTAAGATTTCTAGGTAATGTATGTGTCTCTGAAGCATTTTTTTAAAATTATTCATGCCTTAAGTGTCTTATTCAAAGTTCAAGACGTGTATGCTTAACTCAAAGTGTTTGATTGATACGAAAAATCAGAATTTTCGTCCCGTGTTTGTTTACTAAATTGGACACTGTAAAAGAAATACACTATAAGTATATTGGGGTCGGCTTCCAGTCTAACCGGATGCAGCTGAATACCACTATTTTACACGAAACGTCTGCTTATCAGACCTCTGTAAGACTGGCTGTCAGATTTTCGAGCTTCGTAACGACTGTCAAAGATGCACAAATGTCATCCACACGTAAAACACAATACGTAATTAAAATTGTATCTGATTAAAATTTAAATATGCATAATAAATTTCTTTTATGTAAAATAGAGTAATGGGTAGTTTAAATGGCTTTTTAGTTTTTATTTGTCCCGACAAAAAAACTGCGATATTTATATTATCTTTCAAATTTCTTCACCCTTATTCTCTACTAGCTTCTGCCCGCGACGTCGTCCGCGGAAAATTGCGATATACTGTGACTGTTTAGGCAGCGCATGCAAATAATTCTGTTTTCGGAAGTATTTCTTTCCGACTTGCTAGACGAAAATTGCGATAGCTCAGCTAATAATTATGTATGATATAAATATAATTTATTGCCTATAGCACTCAGGAATAATGTAGCTTTCTATCAGTGAAAAAATTATTGAAATTGGATCATTAGTTCCGGATTAGTATAGATAACCAGTACGCTTGAATCGTAGCTTTCAAATCAGCTTTAAAACAAATAAAAAACAATCGGTACAGTCGTTATGGAGCTACGATGCTAGAGACAAACATACATGTTAAACTTACAACACCCTTCTGTTCAGTCAAGGCTTAAAAAAGAGAAAATCACTTGACAGTCCCACACGAAATCACAGAACAACCAACAAATAGTTCTAACCAATAGAAAAGATCTCTACGAGGCAAACAAAATGGTCACCAACTAGATTACTCCTGAAACTAAAGTAAATAAAAACGAATGTCTTTCATGGAAAACATTTTATTTCCCTACAAACAAAACTGAACTCTATAAACAGACAAACACAGTTTATATCCGTGTGCTTGGATCGGTAGACGTGATACACACTGCCACATAATTCGTCGAGCGTTGGAATGAAAAAATAATATAGTCGAGATAAATTGTGAAAATATTATTGAATCGGATAAAAATTATGGCGGAGGGTAGATATTGTGTTATTTTTTGGTGTTTTCGTATTATATTACGAGAAAACATGTTTTTTTTTCGGGGAACACGATTCTGGCGAGAATATTTGGGTAAAATGTCGAAAATGGAATCATTATTGAACCCAGTACATAGCATAGGCTCTCATAATATCTGGTTGAAAAATGCCACATTGAATTTTTTTTTCTGTTGAGCCAACCAATGTACATAATTTATATGTAAATGGTGTTAAAATTGGGCCAGCATATTTTTAAAAATATATAGTTTTTCTAAACTAAGCTGTTGATTCAGATGCGGTTTTTATCATCTCCTAAAGACATCCAGATATACCATCTGCCTAGCCTTTTCCCAACTATGTCGGGGTCGGCTTCCAGTCTAACCGGATGCAGCTGAATACCAGTATTTAACAATGAGCGACTGCCTATCTGACCTCCATAACCAAGTAACTGGGCAATACGATACCCCTTGGTAAGACTGGCTGTCAGATTTTCGGGCTTCTGACGACCCGTTACGACTGTCAAAGATGCACAAATGGCAGCCGGGACCAACGGCTTAACGTGCTTTCCGAGCCACAGAGGAGTCTCGGTATGTAATGGTCACCCATCCACGGCCAACCCCGGCAAGCGTATTTTAACCGGTCTGCGATGTTCATTCGTAAAACCTCACAAAACAGGTGCGGGTCGCTAATCTTCTCGTATATAGAATAAAACCATCAAAACCCGTATGTATTACGATCACCATACACAAAGACAATTCTAATCCTAAATCACAATATGCTGCTCTAACGACATACCTCTATGTCCCGAAACTATTACTTACCATCCATTCATATTACACGAACGGTGATAAGCCCCAAAAGGGACCCGGGGGCGAAGGCCTAAGCCATCCACCGACGGTGGAATCCAAGACTTTGTATCCACTATTCACACAATGGTCACCATTTATCTTGTAGTCGGGTTTATGAATTGGCTTGAATGTTTTTGCTCTATTTTGAGGTTATGTGGTGGTTGCTTTCAAGTTG
This sequence comes from Hyppa rectilinea, assembly GCA_951799385.1. Classification (NCBI taxonomy): domain Eukaryota; kingdom Metazoa; phylum Arthropoda; class Insecta; order Lepidoptera; family Noctuidae; genus Hyppa; species Hyppa rectilinea. The sequence continues at coordinate 14,639,483 of OX637316.1, forward strand.
ATTTGAAAATGGAATCTTCATGGAATGTCGTGTTCGAATGATTTAAATCGTGTTTTGTTTGTTCGCCGATCTGTCATTTGTCAATGTTGTATTTTCCTAAAGCCAAAATAACATTACGAAGAAGCATCAAACAACAAAAAAAACAAAAGATATAAACTGTTTATTCCAGTCTATTTTCTTTTTAATTCCAAGACTGCACCCGCCAAAACCATCTTCATTACCGTTCTACAGCCGCCATTTTGTCTTAAATGACAGTTTAATTCAATTTTAGAACACCCAAAGGCGCAGGTTTTGACAGTAAATAACTGCGGTAACACGGTGTCGTTTGCTGAATCGTAAAATGTTTAGGGTAGTGTCATATTACGTTACAAAGTGGGCAAATTGTGTTTTGAATAAAATAATTGTCATTTTCATGATGGAGAAATGTTGATTAGCTGCTAGACAATTTACAACTGGTTAATTCGTTGTGTTAGAATTTTATAAATAATTAATAGAAACGAAATTAAAGCGTAGGTACTTAATAAATGCATTCTAATAATATTGTAAAATAAACGGACATAGGTAACTTCTCTCAAATAGGTTCATATATTCCTAGTTTATTATGTAACGCAACATCAAGGTACCCCAATCTGTCATAGATTTTTCATAGATTTTTAACTTTACTACGAAATTTGATGATTGTTGAGATGTTTCATAGATTTTACTACGAAAGAATAAGCTTTGGGTTTTTTATATGGTTATTGGTGGTTTACAATTGGGAATATTTGACACATTTGCTGTGCTGACGTGTGTACTATGCCATTATTATATAATTCTAATACAAGGCCTTATTGTTAACATTTATGTAAAATAAATTAGTTCAATAAACAATTTCAATTTTGTTCGCGATAATGTGCGTATGTGGAATAGTTTTCTTTTGACTGCATTTTTTTTATAACAAATACGTCAACAATATTTAGATAGGCGTTTGATTGCCTTGACCACGACACACTGGTGTGTTAACAACACCACTATGGAGTTTGTGGACAACTTGCTGGTCTAGTTATTTTCTGTCTATCAAAATGGCAGTAAAAGTCAACGTTAACTGCGCGACGCCCTCGGGGACTTAAGTTAAGACTGGCGTACCTCAAGGTGCAATACTTGGCCCTTTCCTATTTCTAGTTTATATTATCCTTACAAATGGTGGCTATATTTTCGGGTGCAATTCTATTTGTGTTATTTTTAAAATAGATAGAAAAGATATGAATGTCTTGTCCTGTCAACGATAGTCTGTCAGTTCTTTCGAAATAGGTCGCAGATACCAAACTAACTTACTTAACTTCCCACTATCCCATCAATCAATCTGCCTGGCTTTTTCCCCACTATGTTGAATACCAGTATATTGAACACAGAGCGACGGCCTATCTGATCTCCACAACCCATTTAATAACTGGGTAATACAACACTCTTTGGTAAGACTGGCTGTCAGACTTTCGGCCTTCTGATTACCCGTAACGACTGTCAAAGATCCACGAATGACAGCTCAGATAAAGCAGCAGCAGATAAAGAGGGACGGAGAGGTCTCGGTATGTAAAGCTGGGCACCCATCCACGTCATTACCAGGAACATTCTCATTACCTCATGAGGCTCTAAATTCAAAACTTGATGGCAAGAAACTTTGTGTTATTATAGAAACTGTATTTCTACGAATTACTTCAGATTCTAAGTTGCAATTAGCGCCGACATTAGAGCTCTTTGAGGTACATTAAGTTCAGCTACATATTGCAGTAACAAAGGTACGGTAAACATATAGCCATAACTAGGAACTACTAGATATTTTCCTTACTTTCTCATGACATTCTGCTTTAGGGATCGGCTGAAGTAAATTCAATTTTTATTTCACAAAAGACAGCAGCCCGCTCTGTCTACAAAATGGGTCCTCGCAAGTCCCTTACAAACAAATTCAAAGATATACAAACTCAGGCTTCTCTTTGTAACTTAGAAAGTATTTTGTATATTAGCAAAAACTTTGAACTTTTCAAAATTAGAAGCAATTAGCATCAAAATATACTTAGCAAACATGAAATTGTGATACCTAAATTTGGATTAATTAAAACTTGCAACTAATTTCTTATAAATAGAATCCGCTTTAATAACAATCTGCCAAAGTCGGTTCCAGAACTTAGAAGAGAAATTTCAAAACCCATACCAAACGTGTCCTTATCAAAAAGACATAATAAAAGATTAAAGACGACGCTGAAGTCAAGGATTTTGGCAATAATTCCTTCTGCACGTATGGCTCCCTTGGTACAGGTCTTTAACTTTAAAACTGCATGCCCCACCAATAAATTTCTATACAAACATTTATTCCTCTTCTTAACGTGTGGTTAGTGACTAACCTGGTGTCAGAGTTTTTATGCTGCCCATGGGCCTCTGACCTAGCTTCACATGTTGTTAAGAAATATCTCTGAGACATGCTGGTTTCCTCACGATGTTTAACATTTATTTGAAAAGCATATACATCAAGCAGTGGACGATGTTTATATGTTTTTTTTATGGTTCCTCGGTACAATATTATCATTATTTGATATTATACAGGGTGGAATCGAATTCATGGACAATATTTTAAAGGGCCATTGTACTCATCATTATGAACAACTTTCACAATGGGAACAAATCTGAAAAAAAAATTAGCTGCTCCATACATTTTGACGAGTGATGCGAGCATAATGTATGGAACAGCTGCCCATGAATTCAATTTCACCCTGTATACCTACAATTCCAATTTCAACTCTTTATTCATTGCTCTTCGGGACAGGTAATGATCATTGAAATCTGTTTCAGTTGTTAATGGCAATCATGTCATTTATTTTAAAAAGGTTTTTATTTGTATTATTTTATTGTTCTTTCTTATAGTTTCTTTCATATTTTGTGAAGGTGAGAACGTTGTAGGTCAAATAGACTAACATATTTTGTTACTAATTTTGGCACTAATAAATAACTATGCGGAAACTTAGGTACCTTAGCGTGACAAATCAGCATGTTTAATTGCTCACAAATAAACATCTCACTACCCAACTACGCGACTTATAGTGTGCCCCAACCCTGAAGTGCCCAAAGTCCCCATTTCAGCAACAGTCAGTAATTATTCAGTCCCATCTAACATTCAAGTGTTTGTCCCTTTATTATAATTTCTCTGGATCGGCACGAGTCAGAGACAACGGCCAATGAGACAGTTTATTGCTCAGACAAAGTTTTATCTATGCATCTCTGTGTTTTTTGTTTGCCTCTCGAGTTTAAAAAGGCAAGCGTGAGTTGAACGTTTATCGGGGAAGTCCATCTCTATTTTTTTGTTGTTTTTTTTTTGAGTGTTATAAATATTTGATGGAGTGCTTTGTTTGAGAAATGGGGAAAAAAATATTAGATGTTCGCCTATTAGAAGCCGTTTTGCACAACGATATAATATACGGTTATATTTATTGTCGTTTCGAGAGAATTTTTCATATGACCTTTGGGGTTCATACGACATTTTGAGGGGTTAAGGCTGTCCCAGACAGGCGCGACGCAATTCTGGTAGAACTATTATCATAAAGTTTTCATTTCGACTGCGGGAGATAGAAAAGTAGTGGGAATTAATGACTGGCCAAAAATACCTTGAATAGACTCATAATTCTGCAAGATTTTCAAATTGCATAGCAGTTCATAAATTGGTTATTTTTTTTTAATATTGTCAAAGTAGGTACAAATATCTAAATAAATATTATAATATGTAAAAATTTATGTATTTATGTTAAAATAAGTAAAATGTAAAAAAAAATATTGGTATTTTTTATCGACTTGGTACGTTTGTCGTTCGCAGAAGGAATGGATTCAAAGGGATTTATTAATAAGTGTACATACCATATCGTACAGCTTAATAAATTAAAGACCCAGTATGGAGACTTCGATTCGACAACAAAAGACAACGCTGTCGTACCGATTAGGTTGAGAGCGTTGTCTTTTGTTGCATTTGTCATACAAGTATTTTGGAAGTAACAAATTACTTTTAAACTATTTTTTTTTATTTTAAACTAAATAGGTAAACGCGTCATCTAAAACTATTCCAAAGGAGATTGTTCTACGCCCATACATTGTTCGCCCTGGAGCCAACAGCATAGAAAAAATCATTTTCTATATTTTGTAAACTTTGTTTTGTTCATTATATTTTCATCATAATCGTGCTAGGTCATATTCATCATAAGTTCCATTAAAATGTTCACGGAACTAATTCCATGAAAAAAATATGTATGAAAAACTTTTACGTTGCACATTTTCAATGTTTTGGAAGTGATAAATATCGAACATCCATTATTTATCACTATATATTATTGACATCGTCGTCGATATCGATATTTATGTACACACATCAAAAGTGTCTAGGGATCAACATTATATTTTTGCAATAACTTTTCTCTTGATTGATATTAATTTAAATTTTCTTTAAGGATTCATCAAATAAAGTGTTTTCGTTTGTCACAGTAACGATAAACCAAGTCACCTTTGCATTAATAAAGAAATTTGCCATTTTCCTAATAAAGGGATTTTTGACATTTGAACCACTAACATTAAAGTTCGAAAAAAAGACTGAAATAACAGTTTTCTTTAAAATTTTATTGGGTAACTTAAACAATTAATAATCCGTGTTTCTACCGCGAACACTAACAACACAAGAACATCGGTTTGGCATACTCAAAATGAGTTCATCCAAATCACGCTGTGGAATGGCCGCCCATGTTCGTTGCAACAACAAAAAAAGGTGTTATCAGTCGACTTTGGACACGTTACCGAAGCACTGGTACCGTGGCTGAGCGCCATGAAGGACGGTATCGCTGCACCACACGGAGACAAGACCGATACATTCAAATCTTAACTCGAAGAGCTCCAACAATAACCGCCATGATGTTAGCCGTGAGGCTTCATCACTCTTCAGGGAACTTAATTAGCGACCAAACAGTCAGAAACCGCTTGCATGAAGTGAACCTTCATTCCCGAAGACCGCTACGGGTACCACCTATAGCAATGCACAATCGTAGGATTCGATATCAATGGGCTCTTGAACACAGAAATTGGGCAGAAGAACAATGGCGTTTCGTGTGCTTTTCTGATGAGTCTCGTTTTGGTATGAGACCGGATACAAGACGTATACGACACTGGAGAACCCCTGGACGCCAACAGCGATTAAAATCCTGCCAGGAAGTCCATCCTTATAGTGGTGGAACCATCATGGTATGGGCGGGTATTTGGATCGGCGGAAGAACTGAGTTGATTTGGATCAGAGGCAACCTCAACGCTCAAATTTATGCTGAGACGATTGTATCTGACGTCATCGTTCCTCTACAAGTGCAAATCGGTCCCTTATTTCAGTTAATGCATGATAATGCACGACCGCACACCGCAAGAGTTGTAAGACAGACTCTCGCCGCAGCTAACATCAATGTCCTGCCCTGGCCTGCTCAGTCGCCAGACTTGAACCCGATTGAGCATGCATGGGATATGCTACAGAGAAGAGCTCTGCCGAATATGGAGGGTATCCAGTTGCAAGAAGACCTTTTTTTGTTGTTGCAACGAACATGGGCGGCCATTCCACAGCGTGATTTGGATGAACTCATTTTGAGTATGCCAAACCGATGTTCTTGTGTTGTTAGTGTTCGCGGTAGAAACACGGATTATTAATTGTTTAAGTTACCCAATAAAATTTTAAAGAAAACTGTTATTTCAGTCTTTTTTTCGAACTTTAATGTTAGTGGTTCAAATGTCAAAAATCCCTTTATTAGGAAAATGGCAAATTTCTTTATTAATGCAAAGGTGACTTGGTTTATCGTTACTGTGACAAACGAAAACACTTTATTTGATGAATCCTTAAAGAAAATTTAAATTAATATCAATCAAGAGAAAAGTTATTGCAAAAATATAATGTTGATCCCTAGACACTTTTGATGTGTGTAATATGAGCGAGAGCGACACTGTCAAATCTTTTGTGACATTCACATTCCATGAAAGATGGCGAGTTTAGTTGGTAATAAAATCAATGAGGTCACTTTTAAAAACCTATTAAGAATTAAACAGTGTCCGCTTGAATTTATTATTTTTAAAAAACATATTAAAATATAATTAAAATTAACGTACACGTCAAATGTTTGTTGGTTATAGGGCGGTCTAGAACAATCTCCTTTCAAGTTAATTGCATTAGTAGTTCTTGAGATATCCAGCTATGACAGACGGACAAACACAAACAGACTGAGTCGCACCATAAGGGTGCCTTTTTACCACTTTCGTACGAAACCCTAAAAAAACTACACAACTTATAAAAGCTCCCCTCACTTCATTACCGAACCCCAAAGAAAACTTTTTAAATCCATTTTTTAACTGAACTTTGTTGAAAACAATGTTCCCCCATCGGGGTGTTTTTGTACGAATGATAATGTATTTTTTTTCTCCCAAACTTTGAAAGTCAAACGTTGACGTTAATGAGTTCGTCCTTTTTGCTCCACCTTTTAAGGGCCAAGTGTATATGACTCCTTATATTAAGTAAGGCTTAGCACACATTGGCGGCACAGCATGGCAAGGTATTTTTCACCTCACAGGCTCGGAAAGAGTCTGTTTGTCATTCGAAATCTGAGCCGAAAATCGCTTTTTGCTCTCTAGCGTGGAAAGAGTTTTTAAAATTCGAACCTTTCTATTTAATAATTTTCTGCTACTGCCAGTCCTCTGAAAATGCATGACACGGTCTAAAATAAAATATTAAATAATACCGCTCACCTTAAAAACTTCCATCACGGTACAGAAATTAAATTTTTTGCGAGGATATAATTGTAAAATTGGAATTAATGTTAATAAGTATTCCATTTGATTAAAAAAATCTGTGACGTCACATTTGAAGATGCCATAAAAATACTACCCTGTCAAATACCCAATTGTGTAGTAATTTAAGTTTAATTTTTTAAATAAAATAAATACTAATATAATATGTTATTTAATCCTTTGCTTGGCAAAAATAAATATGTATTAAATTAAATTAGTTAGTTATTTGTATTAAATTAGTTTTTTTCTTTCATTCTTCTTAGAGGACAAGTAGGACAAAATACAGGGTATTTAATTTTGGAGATATTCTATGTAACTCATAAGATACATTGCCAAGTATCTGTTATTTTCTTCACATGAGTCAATGTATGTGAGAGGCTCAATCTCAAACTCAAACTCAAAGCATTTATTTCAAATAAACCAATTACAGGCACTTTTGAATTGTCAAGGGGTCGGTCAGTCAGAGAGATGAAGCTAGTTGCCCATTCCAAAGCAGTAGGTACCTATGGAGAAGAACGGGCAAGAAACTCCATGGACACTCTTTTAAATCAAAATATGTTTACAAAAACTGTGTTACATCATTCATGTTGAAATTACACGTGAGAACGATGCAGAACTTAATAAAAGCGTCCATAATTACAAGTTTAAAAAAAAACAATTCAAAATTATTTTAATTTTAAAACAGCCGTGGCAGTTCATGAACATGACACATGGATTAGCACCATTCAGCTCAACCATTTTGATGGGAGCTAAATGATCCAACATACGCATCACCATCAGTGAGACATTACAGGGAGCATGACATGCTCTCAGCCGCCAGGGCACATTCAGGTCAATGTAAGACGTACTCAGTAAATGGTAGCTTTATAGTAGGTACATAGTACTCACAAACGTGCTATGGAATTATACATTGCTAAGAGGTTGAAGTTATATAATGCAAAAAGTTTTTGTGAATCTTCAGCAGCTCCAGGAGTAATCTCAGATGCTAATCAACTAGTTTAGGATATAAAAAAGAAGAGAAAGAATGTTCAATATGTAAACAATTGGAGCAGCTCAATCCCAAGCCCTTTTGTCTTCAATAAAGTCTTTGACAGTATAATAAGCATTCTGGCACAACTTGCGTTTAACGAACGATTTGAATTTATTAAGGCTTAGATCTTGAACGTGGCTTGGAAGTTTATTATAAAAGCGTATACATTGACATCTGAACGAGCCTCCTATTTTTTTGAGCCTTGTAGTGGGTACAACAAATTTGTGTTTGTTCCTAGTATTCTTATCATGGATATCACTATATTTTTTAAACAATTTTATATTTTTACTAGCTTCTGCCCGCGGCTTCGCTCGCGTGGAGGTCGGAAATTATCCCACAGGAATGTTCTACCGGGATAAAAAATATCCTATGTGTTAATCCAGGATATAAACCATCTCTGTGTCAAATTTCATCCAAATCTATACAGTAGTTTTTACGTGAAAGAGTAACAAACATCCATACATCCATACTTACAAACTTTCGCCTTTATAATAGTAGTAGGATGGGCATACAAAAGATTTTCAAAAATAAACTGTGAAGGTACAGTCATTACATTTATTTCTTTAAATTTCTTTCTGAGAGAGTGTCTCTGACTTAATTTATAAATTGATCGAACAGCTCTTTTCTGCAAAACAAAGATAGTCTGAATATCGGCGGCATTTCCTCACAACAAAATACCGTACGACATTACACTATGAAAATAGCTAAAGTACACTAAGCGGGCTGTCTCTGTGTCAGTTAAAGAACGAATTTTTCTAACAGCGTATGCTGCGGAGCTTAGTTTTTTTGACAATTTATCTATATGTGGGCCCCACTGAAGCTTAGCATCCAAAGTTAAGCCCAAGAATACTGTGGTATCTTCAGGATTCAATTCTTCGCCCTTTATCAACACTTTGGTTTTCACCTGTCTAACGTGGGGTAGCGTAAACTTAATACATTTGGTTTTTTTTTCATTGAGAAGTAAGTTATTAACATTAAACCAATGAACTACCGTTGCGATCGCGCTATTTACATCGTCAGGAACCAGCTGCTGACGTTTAAGTTTAAACAAAAGTAAAGTGTCATCTGCAAATAACACTATATCATGACTATTTTTTATGAGGTAAGGCAAATCGTTAATATAAATAAGAAACAAAAAAGGGCCAAGAATCGAGCCCTGTGGGACTCCCATTGTTACTATAGATCCGGGAGATCTTTTTCCATTAACGTCAACGCTCTGAATTCTATTACTCAAGTACGAAGTAAGAAGATTCAGAGCGGTGCTTCGGATCCCGTAATGGTGGAGTTTCCTGATTAATGTTTCATAAAGAACGCAATCGAAGGCCTTAGACAAATCACAAAAAATACCCAAGGCGTCGCATTTATCTTCCCATGCATTGTAAATATGTCCTAAAAGATCAACACCGGCATCGGTAGTTGAACGACCCCTTGTAAACCCGAACTGTTTGGTATGTAATAATTTATGTTTTTTAAAAAATCTTTGTAATTGCTCTAGAATTAATTTCTCAAATATTTTACTGAAGGTAGGTAGTACTGAAATAGGTCTATAGTTAGTGGGGTCTGATGTACTACCTGATTTAAACAAAGGTATTACTTTACTATGTTTCATTAGGTCAGGAAACTCCCCACAGTCGATACAATTATTAAAAATAAGAGCTAAATTAGGTGCTACAATGTCAATAACAGACTTAGCCACTTCTACAGAATTACCCCACAGATCTGCAGTCTTTTTTACATTTAAAGTGTGAAAGGTTTTAATTATGTCTCTACAGGTAATATGCTCAAAATGAAATTCCGTATCGCAAATATTAACATGTTCCTTAAGTAAAGACTCAGCAATAGAAGGTGATGAGTTTAAGGTTTTAGTAGTTGAAATGGGAATATCCGAAAAGAACTGTTCAAACGCCGCGGCGACTTGTAAGTCTGATTTAATTATGTTGCCATTAATAGACAAGCTGTAGTCAGAATTTCGGTTACTAGATTTTCCCGTTTCACTATTAATAATGTCCCAAGTCGTTTTAATTAAATTACTACTGTTTTTAATCTTCGCACTAAGATAACGCGACTTGGCTACGCAACAAACTTTTTTAAATAATTTTGAGTAATTTCTAACATATAAATTAAATTCAGCAGTATTTACAAAAGCTCGAACAAAATAAAACTCAACAACACCTGTTTTCTTGCACATAACAGTTTCCTCGCTGTAGTGAGGTGAAAAATTGTGTGTTGCGCTCGGCAGCAAAGCTTTTCTGCGTCTCGTACCTTTGAAACCTTCGTTACGCTCAGGATTCTCAACCCTAGAATCCTTCGCTTACTCAGGTTTCAATAGAAGTACTCGCGCCAAAAATCAACTTTCCAGCCTTGCATGACAAATAACTATTTAGGCGGCGAATAAAAATATAACTTAAATTAATGAGGATAAAGTTGAAATTTCAATGGTATGGCCCGACGCCCGTTGGCGCCAGGGCATGGTAAGGTATTTTTAGGCGACGAATAAAAATATAACTTAAAGGTATGATTATAATGTTGAAATTTAAATGTTCGCCTAAAAATACCTTGGAGTGCCGTGCCATCAATGTGCGCCGGGTCTAAATTACTTAATCTTGGAGTTTTCTTTCTAAGAGGGAGTAATGTAAATCTTTACTTACTTGTCATGTTTATGGCTTTTTTTTTGAGGGTAGGAATGATTTCCTACCCTAGAGCGGAAGGGAGTGTCAGACTCTTACTGACTGAAACCCGTCCATCCTTAGCCCTTTATGTTCCGGGGTAGCGGTAACCCTTTTGGACAATCCCGCTGAATGTTTATAGCTTGATTGTTTATTGATTTTACTTCAATGGTCCTAGTTTGTCATTTGTGACTTCAAGTTTTAGTTGTAAACGAGGCACGCCCTTTATAATAATAGCCTCCGGGCGGAGGCTATTATTTAGTTTTGTTCTTAATTATGTTTTCAATGTTTTTATTGATATATTGGCATGTGCGAGGCGGCAATCCTTACTAATGTTATAATTTTGTATACATGAATTATAAAATAATATGTGAAGACGATGCACCCAGAATAAAAAAAACGACACAGCAAAAGGTGAAAAGAAACAAATATAACAATGGAAAGTAAAATTAATTATGTCAGAAATAATTTAAATAAATATGAACACAACGGTTGGCATAGTGGTTGAGTGATTGACTGCTGCGCAGCATGTCGCGGGTTCGATTCCCGCACGGATCAAATATTTGTACGACCTACAAGTATTTGTTCCGGGTCTGGGTGTTTTTCTATCTATAATAATTATGTATGTATTTACAAAAAAAAAATGTATATAAGTAGTTTATCAGCCATCTCGTTACCATAACACAAGCATTAAGTTGCTTAGCTTTTATTTTTTTTTTAAGGCTGGGAAATCATCCAATGACTGCTCCCGCTCTGGGTGGAGCGGAAGGGAGTGTCAGACTCTTACTGACTAAAACCCATCCATGTTCCTTCCGTAGCCCTTTATGTTGCGGGGTAGCGGTAACCCTTTCGGACAATCCCGCTTACCCGGCAGGCTTGGCCCTGGGGGGCCCCTTCATATGCTGACATCTCTTTGAGGCGCGCGTGGAACATATACGCGCCGTACGGCACGGGTCTGGTGCTGATCGGACGGTGAGTCACACATTACTCACCGCCCGCAGGCCCGCGCCTACGGTGGCCGGGAGTCGTCACGTGGCTCCCGACGCCCGGGGCGTCTCCTGCGGCGGCTGGGACGGGAGGACCTTTCTCTCTCCCATCCCGCCACCTCCTTCGCGAGCATGACTTTTTCGCAGAAGGAGGTGACTGCCTCCCACTCCCTCTCGCCCCGGACCATGGCTTGCACCAAGGCCGGGCGTGAGAGGTCGCCGCCGCCGATCGCCTCTACGAGGACACGGCGGTGCTCCGCCCAAGCGGGGCAGGTTTGCACCGTGTGCTCTACCGTGTCCTCTGGGCGATCCTCGCAGTGGTGACACCCGGGCGTTTCCTCCCGCCTGATGATGTGCAGGAACCTCCCGAAACATCCATGTCCGGTGAGGACCTAAGTCAGGCGGTAGCTGAGGGCGCCGTGACGCCTCTCTAGCCACTTCTCAAAGAGGGGCCTTACCGCCACTATCGTGGCGTGCCCTGCGCTGGGTTGCGACAGTCGCTGATTCCAGGCCGCCATGAGATCGCGCCGGAGGTCCGTCCGCTCCGCCGCAATTTGCTGCGGAAACGGAGTTTCCCCCCGGCTTAGTACCTCCACGCGCCACTCGAACAGGCGCGCGAGGACCATCGCCTCCAGATCCCACGGCGGCAGTCCGGCAAGGAGGCTTGCCGCCTCGCCCGAGATCGTGCGGTACCCCCGGATTAGCCGAATGGCTACCACCTTTTGGGGCGCGTTCAGATAATGAACGCGCCCACACCGGGGCCCCGTATAGGGCCATGGACCGCACGACTCCCGCGTAAAGCCTCCGGCAGGAGGCGTTTGGCCCCCTCAGATTGGGCAAGAGCCGCTTGAAGGCGGCCCCAGTCCGTTCCAGCTTGGGGGCCAAACGTCGGAAATGCTCCACGAAATTCCATCGGCTGTCGAGGACCAGACCCAGGTATTTCATCGTGGTCTCGACGCCGATGTGAACCCCTCCTACCGTAAGTTGGGATCCCGATGGTGGCCTATTCCGAGGCCCATGAAAGGACATGGCCTCGGACTTGTGCAATGCCACCTCGAGACCCAACTGCCGGATCCTCTCAACGACTATCGCAACCCCGCGTGTCATCGCGTCGGCCGCCGCCTGATGCGACCTTCCCTGCGCCAGGACCAGCGTGTCGTCAGCGTAGCAAACTACGCTGACGCCGTCAGGGAGGTCGGCCCGCAGCACCCAGTCGTAACCGATGTCCCACAGGAACGGCCCCAGAACCGATCCCTGCGGGACACCGCACGACATCTCTCGCCGGTTCCATTCCCCATCGCGACTAGGGTAGATGACGGCTCTGTCCGTCAAGTACGCCCCGACTATTCGACGGAGGTAGGTCGGCACCCGGTGATACCGGAGTGCTTCCCCAATGCAACTCCAGGGCAGGGTGTTGAAGGCGTTGGCGATGTCGAGTGACACCGCCACGACGACCCTACCCTGGGACACCGCGTCCCCCGTCGTGAGGGCTCTAACGCGCATGATGGCGTCCACCGTCGAGCGCCCCTTGCGGAAGCCAAACTGGCAGTCCGCAAGGTCCGGCCCCGTCCTTCCAAGGTGCCCGACGAGGCGGCCCGCAATGATTCTCTCGAAGAGTTTGCCGACCTCGTCGAGCAGCACTATGGGCCGGAATGCGGACGGAGAGTCCGCAGGGCGCCCTGGCTTCTGTATGAGGACCAGCTTCCCCGTCTTCCAACGGAGCGGAAACTGGCCTCTCTCCATGCATGCGCTTAAGAGCGCCTCCAGTCGGGGCCCGAGAGCCCCTGAGGCCAGGACCCAGGCTTTACCCGGCAAGCCGTCGGGTCCTGGGGCGGTATTCTTGGCCTTGAGCCTTCCAACCGCCGCTCTCAGATCTACCTCGGTCACTTCGGGGATGTCGTCGTCGTCCTCGTGGTCCGCTTCGGGCGGAGCCATAGGCGGGGGAGTATGCTCCCCCCGTGAAGGGAACAGAGCGCTCACCACCTCCTCCACCAGCTGAGGGCGGAGACTCTGCGTCAGTGGGGGGGCCCAGGTGCGGAGCTTGTTCCGCACCATTTTATATGGGCGCCCCCATGGATCTCTGTCCAGAGTCCCCACCATCTCCTCGCGGGCCGAGTCCTTGGCCCGCTGGACAGCCTCTTGGAGGGCGGTCTTCGCCGCTCTGTACCCCTCGTACAGCTCCGCCTCCGTGGCTGCCGCATCCGGAGGGCGGATGCGGAGCCTGCGGTGCCTGGTGTACAGGTGGCGCACCTCCATGCACGCCTTGCGAAGGTCATCCACCTCTTGCGACCACCAGTACACCTGACGTCGGGCGCATCCTGGCCGAACTCGGGGCATTGCCACGTCGCAAATCTCGGACATGGCCTCCCGGAACCACTCTGCCTCGTCGTTGATGTCGGCAGGCCTGACCGGTGACGACGCCCAGGCCTGCACGATCGAGGCTTCCAGGAGGAGCTCCCGGTCCAGCTGCTTCAGCGCCCACCGCGGACCACTCGGGGCCTGTCGGACCGGCGCGCTTGAGGTCTGGGTGGAGACGTCGAACCGGATATACCGGTGATCGGAGTAGGTCTCCACCTCCTCTACTACGCGCCAGTCAAGGACGCACTGTGACAGAGCGGGGCTCGCGAACGAGATGTCCACAACGGACTCACCCCGCATCCGCACGCACGTGGGAACAGAACCCCGATTGAGGACGGCTAGGCCTGCTTCCAGAGCCCAGTCCTCCACCATCCTACCCCGCACATCCGTGTAGCGGGAACCCCAGGCCAGGCTTTTGGCGTTGAAGTCCCCGAGCACTAGCACGGGGAAGGGATGGCTTCTGGAGACGACGACACTCAACTCTGTGAGAGAGTTGTGGAACTCGGCGAGAGTTCGGTTCGGAGAGTAGTACACTCCCACTACCACAATCTCTCCGAACCGTGCTGCGACGCACCCCTGTCCCTTCGAGACACCCTCGAGGGACGGGGTGCCGGCGGCGGCCGACGAAGTTATGGCCACTGAGCCGCTCAGGTCCTCCACCCAGTTATCCCTGGGCGGGACAAAGTACGGCTCAGCGACCACGGCGATATTGATCGACCACTGCGCCATGCTCTGGAGCAAGAGGTCCTGAGCACAGGCGCAGTGGTTGATGTTCGCCTGGAGGAGGCGGAGAGGGGCCATCACTCCTCCATATTAATCCCCCCCTGGGTTCCCTGCGAGGGAAGTTGCTTAGCTTGGGACTGTAATTATGGCGTTGTGTGAAATGTCCAAGGATATTTATTTTATTTTTATTACTCACATATTTACAAAACCTAAATTTATAGCAGAAAATCCTCACATAGCTAACATGTAAACGAGTTTTACCCCTCAGAATAGTAAGAATAGGATTTGTTTTGTCGCCAGTACACACAATAGTGTATAGAGTATTGTCAAGATAATCAAATCCTCTTTTGTAGACATTTATTTTTTACAAACTAACTTTCAGCCTGTTCTGTAAAAATGTCACCGCGAAAACTTGAATTCATTTTGTTTTTCAAAGTCAAAGTCAAAGTCAAAGCATTTTATTTGGGTTAAACATAGGTAATATGGTAGGTACATGGTATAAAATTTGTGTTGTATCACTATGTTTTGCCTTGCGAGGCGTACAAATTCGGCGTAAAAACTAAATAAAACTATTTCAAGCAAGTAACGTCGTAAATAAGATAGTCATAACAAGTGGATCGGACATTTTTTATTTTATGCTTCTATCATCTAAAAACTCATTGATATCGAAACATCGGTCGACTATTCATGTGACCAGAGGGCTGGCCTATTTTTTAAGGTCAAAGAATCAAAATGACCATACAACGCGGCAATGCTGTCAGCCTTTTGGAAACTTTTACTGTTGACAGCGATGTGGACTTTAATGGCCATGATTATTTTCCCCTTTTTATGTACTGTTGAGCCAAGGGTGAAACCTTCTGTTGACCCTGGCTGGTTAGAAAATAATTGACAGCATTCGACCTTTAAAAATAATAGAATAGTTTGATACTTAGGTTTAATCTATCCTAATAATATTATAAAACTGAAGAGTTTGTTTGTTTGAACGCGCTAATCTCTGAAATTACTGGTCCGTATTGACATCACGCTACGACGATGCTCCCTGTAATGTCTCACTGATGGTGATGCGTATGTTGGATCATTTAGCTCCCATCAAAATGGTTGAGCTGAATGGTGCTAATCCATGTGTCATGTTCATGAACGGGCGCCGTCAGTAGGGACTGGTCACCTCTTAGCTGCCACGGCTCTTTTAAAATTAAAAATAATTTTGAATTGTTTTTTTAAAACTTGTAATTATGGACGCTTTTATTAAGTTCTGCATCGTTCTCACGTGTTATTTCAACATGAATGATGTAACCCAGTTTTTGTAAACATAATCTTGATTTAAAAGAGTGTCCATGGAGTTTCTTGCCCGTTCTTCTCCATAGGTACCTACTGCTTTGGAATGGGCAACTAGCTTCATCTTTCTGACTGACCGACCCCTTGACAATTCAAAAGTGCCTGTAATTGGTTTATTTGAAATAAATGCTTTGAGTTTGACCAGTAAAACGCGTGGGAGCAGCTAGTCACTACATAGTATAAAACAAAGTCGCTTTCTCTGTCCCTATATCCCTATGTATGCTTAAATCTTTAAAACTACGCAACGGATTTTGATGCCGTTTTTTTTAATAGATAGAGTGATTCAAGAGGAAGGTTTATATATATAACTAGCTTTTGGCCGCGACTTCGTCCGCGGAAAATTGCGATATACTGTAACTGTTTGAGCAGCGCATGCAAATAATTCTGTTTTCGGAGGTATTTCTTTCCGACTTGCTAGACGAAAATTGCGATAGCTCGGATAATGTGTATGATATAAATATAATTTATATATATAGCACTCAGGAATAATGTAGCTTTCTATCAGTGAAAAAAATTTTGAAATTGGATCATTAATTCCGGAGATTACCCCCTACATACAAACTTACAAACTTACAAATTTTACCTCTTTATAATATTATTATTAATATATTAATAGTATAGATAACATGCAATTTCCGTCATGCTCGGCGGGCGAAGCCGCAGGCAGAAGCTAGTAAGAAATAAAAAGAAGAGCCTGTCAGTAGCCGTGTGCTACTTGACGCATGTATTCGTTAAAAGCAATATAATTCAATAGCTGCTCATACAAACACACGGGGTGTTTGTATTTAGGATAGAAATCCCAACAACACATTACACATAGCTCTACCACTGAGCTCCCTAAGTGAAGGTATCTCTGACCTTCACAGTACACAAATCTCAGGGGAAATATCACTAAGCTGGATTGTCCGAAAGGGTTGCTGCTACCCCGGAACATAAAGGGCTAAGGCAGGAACATGGAAAGGTTTTAGTCAGTAAAAGTCTGACACTTCCTTCCGCTCCACTCAGAGCGGGAGAAGTCATTGGATGATTTCCAACCCTCAAAAAAAAAAGGGTAATTATCATAATCACACTGAACGCGATAATAAAATATATATAAACCTCATTTAAGTGCTGTCAGTGTCATTTTCCTAGGAATATTGACACTGAACTGAACGCGGTTTGGATGTTCAGAACGTGTTCAGATTCAATGGTTAAATTGACACTAAACCGCGTTCGACAGCTGATAGTGTCATCACTGATGTGGAATTTTGACACTCACATTTCTGAACGCGATTTAGATGTCCTGATCGGGTTAAATTTTGGTGAAATTCACCCTAAATCATTATGCTTTTTCATCTTTAACTAACTCCCCTTTATGAAGAAGTTCATTAAATTAATTTAATTTCGATCGAAGCTCTCCTAGTTAGCGTCTCAAATGTTGACAACCCGTCGTTTAGGAATTAGCATTAATTATGAACGTTAACTTGCTTAATTTAATCTAATTTACCTGAAATTAGGGGTATTCGCCAACCCGCACTGGGCCGCGAGGTGGATTATTGCCCACTCCCGCTCACAGAGAGAAGGCCTGTGTCCCATCAGTGCGAACGTTATGATTTTAGTGGAGGTATTCGAACAAGGCCTTACCTGGAAATAAAACAAATTAAGTTTATTATGTATAGTTAGTAAAAAATATTATATATAGGGTGACTGGTCATTAGTGACCGATATTTAAACACGTGATTACAATCAACTTTCTCAAATAAACTTTTTTTGTATACTCAATAGTTTTATTTTTATCACAATAACAATACAACTGACGCGCGCAAAGTTCAATGAACTTAGCGCCGATCAGCTGTAAGCAGCTATTGAGTATAGAAAAAAACAAAGTCGTTTTACATGCCCATGTTACCGCTTAGATCTTTTAAACTACACAATGAAACTTTACATCAAACTATGCCTCTAACTAACTGTCAAATTTTCCCAATTGAAAATCCACAAAAATACAATCCAAGAAAAATAAAATATTGGTTATTAAGTATTTTTAGATGCGTATTTCATATGGGAATAGGCATAAAATTCAGTCAATAAAAATCTCTTACCAAATTAAACCACTGAAAAGCTCTCGATGGAAGGAATGTGATAATTTATCTATGTCACAAAATATATTCCAAAGGGTCAAGGCGAAAAACCCCATTGAACACTCTTATTTATTTAACTTCTTTCTTATCTGGACTTTGAGAGTTACTTACAAGATCCGAAGCTTGACATAAAATATTTTATGGGGTTACTCCCAACTTTTGTGAGGACATTGCCAATTTTTTACCGCCATTATCCTATGTGACCTTCGCAGCATTTTTTATAAGTGTTGACCTCCATAAAACATGGTGAATTATTAAGAAAAATTAGATGCAGTTTAGACATGGACAAAAGAAAATGGGATGAAAAATTGGGCCCGACTTAAAATTGGACTTAAAAATTAAAAAAATCAAACCATCTAAGCATTTTCTTTTAAATTTTTGTCCCTACATCTATGTACATACGCCTGCTCATAAAGCTATCTCTAACTATCAAATTTTCCTAATTGAAAATGAACCTTATGTCTTTGCAATAAAGTTAAGATACAATCAAAGAAATTTAACAGATTGGGGTAACTTGATGTGCTGGCCTCTGTACATTCTTATTTTAGTACTGTTTCTATTGAATTATGTCTTTAAGAGTTATGAGGGCCCATTGGTAACGACCCTGACTTACAAGATGTAGGTCGTAGATTCGAATCCAGGCAGCGCTTTACATTGTGTAAATCACCAGTGATTTCAAAACGGTGAAGGAAACCATCGTGAGGAAACCGACATGACGTGCTTGAACTTAAAATACGAAGATATATTGTGTGACATCTACCAACCCGCACTTGGCCGATTATGGCCAACGCCCTTTCAAAGAAAGGCCTGTGTCCCAGCAGTGGCAACATTATAGGCTGAATAAACATGATGCCTGTGTCCCAACATTACAGTTATAACATTATAGGCTGATTATACATTGTTTGTAGGTCAAAGGTTGAAGGTTCCTTCCCCTTCTTATTCTCTTGAAAACCAAAATACTAAGCAGTAGTGAGACACCCACTACATTCCGGAAGACTCAATAAATAAACTTGTTTATGTTAGAAGGAACCACTTCCACGTACCGTCAACAAATACATTGGATAAATAATGGTCTCGACAAAAAAAAGTTTTGGAGAAATAGTGAAATAATTTTTCTGAAAGATACGACGTATGTATAAATAAGGTCGGTGAACAGCCGGTTTTAGTTTTCAAGGTTATAAAGCAGTTTTGGGTTTTAGGTAATCCTAACTAAACTTCTTTTGGTGTTTAACCTTTTGAGCGCCATCGTCACAAATACGTGACAAGCAAGCGCTTGCCATGTACGCCAACGACATACATATGTGACGATGCGGGTACACTATAACACGAAATAAACAAATAAATCATTCCTTTTGTGTGTGTTTATACAGATATCTTATAAATTAAAGCTCTCTTACGTATTTAATGACATGAATGACATGAAACAAATTAAAGGACACCCTGGATATTGCGAAATTCATGATAACATGAAGAAATAAATTTGTAACTTGGCGTGGAGGGCATCAAAAAGTTCTCTGGCGTTCGAAAAGTTAAAAAAAAAACAACCGACTTCCAAATAAAAAACTACATAGTGAAAAATTACTTTAATTATGGAAGTCGGTGTCTTTGGTTTTGTATTTTTATCACCTTCTGGTCCAGACATCGTCGTGGATTGATTTAAAAGCAACAAGAATATTGTTCCCCGGTGTCCTAGGGTTTCTTGCCCATTTATCTCCATAGAGATCTATGTTTTGAAATGAGCATCTAGCTTTAACTTTCTCACTAACTGACCGACTCCTTGACAATCCAAAAGTGCCTGTAATCGGATAAATTGGCTACTTGACAAAGTCAAAAATAAAATAAGAAATTACGTAGAAAAAAGACCACTCGTCATAAAAATTTCCATTACCGTGCAGAAATTAAATATGATGTGAAGATAAAATAATTGTAAAATTGGATTTTAGGTTTGTTTCATTTGATCCCAAAAATCTTTCTTTTGCCATATCACGTACAAATCCCGCGTTTTGAAATTCAAAAAAAGAAACGCTTTGGACTATCCTGTCGTTAAATAAAATGTTTAAGATTGAATTTGGAACTTTTTTGTTTCTTAATATATATTTATGATGGTTTAAAAACGAAATCATTTTTACTTTGGGAATAAGATCTCCTTTTACGAGTCTACCCCTCCCCTTTCATATTGCGCCTCAAAAAGTTTGACGTAGACTAACTATAGTGTATTTTCCTTTAAT
Source organism: Hyppa rectilinea (assembly GCA_951799385.1). Lineage (NCBI taxonomy): Eukaryota > Metazoa > Arthropoda > Insecta > Lepidoptera > Noctuidae > Hyppa > Hyppa rectilinea. Next base: position 14,659,745 of record OX637316.1, read on the forward strand.
TGTCTCATTTGGTAAACAAATGTCGCGACTAATATTAAGATTTCTAGGTAATGTATGTGTCTCTGAAGCATTTTTTTAAAATAATTCATGCCTTAAGTGTATTATTCAAAGTTCAAGACGTTTATGCTTAACTCAAAGTGTTTGATTGATACGAAAGATCAGAATTTTCGTCCCGTGTTTGTTTACCAAATTGGACACTGTAAAAGAAATACACTAAAGGTTCTAGTCCGTCGTTGAACATGCCAGCGACATCCAATTCAAAGTATAACGAAGTCTGACAGTCAAGGCAAGGGTCTTGTGTCCTTTGAAAAGGCCTTGGCTGTCAATTATTTATGGTACGAATAATTAAATAACCTATTGATACTGCTCAATATAGACAAGGGTATAAAAACTCCTTAAAAAATTCAAATCTAGTCATAGACAAAGAAAAAACAGAACAATAAATAAAAATACAATAAAATTTACTGCCTCACCAAATACGGTCAGCAAAAGAAAAAGTAGGCGACCGCGACTTCGCATAATTGTGGCAAAAAGTCCCCGAACCCAACAAATACAGAGTGCCGACATAAATTCACGATGCTCTGTTGTTTTTTTTTTGCCGACCATACCCAAGAAAACGGGCGGTTATTTTTCATTGTGACCCCTATATTATGTTTTGAGTTCGGCCATGTTTGTTTAGGATGGAACAAGTGACATACGAACATACAGCCTCGGTAGACACGTGCTTGACTTTCGGTGTTATTTGTAATTTGAATTATTAATATAGAAGTTGGGTTTGAGAAAATATAACCCTAATTTATTTTCGTAAACATAAGACAGGGCAGACAGGGTTGCCTGACAACCAATCTTACCAAGGGGTGACTGTGAGGAGTATCGTGTACATAGTGACTGGGATGTGGAGTTCAGATAGGCAGTCGCTTCATGAAAAATACTGGTATTCAGTTGCATCTGGTTAGACTGGAAGCTGACCCAACATAGTAAGAGTGAAGCTAGGCCGATAAAGACAGAACCGATTTAAAGTGCGTATCAGCATGTCTCAGAACAACAGCATGTGAAGCTAAGTCAGAGGCCCATGGGCAGCATAAAAACTGACACCAGGTTAGAGCGGGAGCAGTCATTGGATGATTTCCCAGCCTTAAAAAAAAAAAAAGTTACTAACCACACGAAAAGAAGAAGAAGTGCGTATTGTAGAATGAGTAACAAATAATTTAGTTTATATAAACACTACCTAAAATACGCGACATAAATATACAAATATATTTACGCTACTCAGTAGAATGGTAAATAAGTAGCTACCGTAATTCGGATCCCCTAAGCACAAAAGGAAAAACCTTTTCTTGTCCCCTTGTAAGTAAATTAAACGGACAAAGGTACGGAACCCTTCGAATCAAGTACAAGAATACACCTTAATTTTGCCGCATTCACTTAAGTTACTTATCCTTACTATCAAAATATATTACGTGCCTTAACTGAGCTTAGCAGTTGGAAGTATACAAAACTGGTCGTCTGAATATGCACAAAATAAACATATTGGTTTTGGATGCTTTTTTATTTTATTATTACTGAATGTGCCTGTTCTTGAGTAAAAGCAGCCGCACGGATCGATCCATCAGGTTAAGCTACGCTTTCCGGGTTTGGTCCATAGATGGGTGACTATCTTTACATATCGAGACTCCACCGTGTCTCGGTAAGCACGTTAAGCCATTGGTCCCCGCTGTCATTCGTGGATCTTTTACAATCTTTACGGGTAGTCAGAAGTCAACTAAACAGACAGCTGTGCTGCTGGGGAGTTTGTTGCGCCACTTCTTCTTCCCAGCTAAAGCACTAGGAAGTGGTGAAGGGTGGGCGTTTTTGGGGGACTGTCTTATGTAACTTTGACCTTCAAAAAGTGCTGATCTTCAGCCTAATTTGAATAAATTACTTTTGATTTTAATTTTTTGAAGCCCGAAAGTCTGACAACCAGTCTTACCAAGGGGTATCGTATTACACAGTTACTGACTGGGTTGAGGAGGTCAGATAGGCAGTCGCTCCATGTAAAATACTGGTATTCAGCTGCATCCGGTAGACTGGAAGCCGACCCCAACGTTGTTGGGAAAAGGCTAGGCAGATTGAGTGTCGCAAAAATCACGGGAGTAGCCTACTCAGGCTACTCCCGTGATTGTTAGTGGACACTGCTGAGCTTAGGAAACTACACCCAATTACTTCAAAACAAAGACCAAAATAGCAAACACCTTTGTCCAATATTGAGTTGACAGCAACATAAATTGACCACTTAATGTGCTGGAAGTTTTTATTGTCAGTTAGCTCAGCTCCACGTGGATGCCGCAAATAATCCGACGGGAACCGTTAATTTTTTTCCGGGATAAAAATATAGACTACTAGCTTCCGCCCGCGGCTTCGCCCGCAAAATATGTCGACAAATTATACACATAAACCTTCCTCTTGCATCACTCTATCTATTAAAAAAAACATATACATAGGGATATAGGGACAGAGAAAGCGACTTTGTTTTATAGTATGTAGTGATAACCTATATGTGTGACAAATTTCATCTAGGTCCGTTTAGTAGTTTTTGCGTGAATGAGTTACAAACATCAATACACCCTCACAAAATTCCACGTTTATAATATTAGTAGGATGTGTGTGGAATATTCCAAAGTCCGTGTTATCTTAAAGATCTGGGCCAAACATTACGCTTGGTCCCAGCGGGCTATAAACCAGGGTATTGGGGCAAAGCGCCCTTCAACTTAGCCGCTTTAACTTAACTCCTCGAGTTACGTACTGGCGTCAATTAACTTTGACTACCATTAGTACCTACTGGTTTGTTTTAGGTTCTAGAAAAACACGCGGGACTGTAAGCTTTTAGGGTAAAATGTTTGTAGAATAAGTTATTTCTAAAACTGGCATTTTTGTTAGGTTTATGATGCTTAAGTGACTGAAGTGTCTATTATAAGTATCGATAGAATTCACAATCAGCCTAAAATGTGTTGTAAGCTTGTCCGAAAGGTTTACCGATACCCCGGAACATAAAGGGCTAAGGAAGAAACATGAATGGGTTTTAGTCAGTAAGAGTCTGACACTCCCTTCCGCTCCATCCAGAGCGGGAGGGGTCATTTGATGATTTCCCACCCTCAAAAAACAAAAAAGGCAGGTAGTTGAGCAGCAGAGGATAAACTACAACCTCGTGAAACTACAATTATTAAGATCTCACAGTCGAAGTAACTTCCCCAGTAGCTGACCGTAACTCTAACATCCAAATCTTGCCAAATATGTAAAGCGAGGAGAGTATGCTGGCTAATGAAAACAAACTTGCAACTACGACTGTGAAACTTACCTCGTATACTACAAATCTGCTCTATCTGACTTGGGGGCGAATCACCACTTCAAAGGATAGTATTATTTTGATATAATTTATAATACATCTTGAGGAAACCAGTATGTCTGAGAGGTTTTCTCAACAGCATGTGAAGCTTAGTCAGAGGTCCATGGGCAGCATAAAAACTCTGTCACAAGGTTAGTTACTAACCACACGAAAAGAAGAAGAAGATTTTGATATAACTTCTTTGTGAGAAAAAGATGAAGATGTACAGGAGGTGTAACTCCATTACTATCCTAATGTCAAGCAACCTTGCTTTCTTACTATTCATAACATACTTCTTACTTGTAAAGCAGTGATAGCCCAGTGATGTAACTGTCGGACTGCCAAGACTTAGGTGTCAAGTTCAAACCCAAGACACGCATCTTTGATATTTCGGATTCATGTGCGTATTAAATATCATTTAGTTAAAAAAACGGTGAAGGAAAACATCGTGAGAAAACTGGCATGCCTTTTTTTTGAGAGTAGAAAATCGTCAAATGAGGATTCATTTGATGATTTCCCACCCTCCCTAGCTCTGCGTGGAGTGGAAGGGAGTGTCAGACTCTTACAGACTAAAACCCATCCATATTCCTTCCTTAGCCCTATATGTTCCGGGGTAGCGGTAATTCTTTCAGACAATCCCGCTTAAACCTAACAAATATTTCTCAACAGCAAGTGAAGCTAAGTCAGAGGCCCATGGACAGCATAAAAACTCTGTCACCAGGTTAGTCACTAACCACACGAAAAAGAAAAGGAAAAATCCAAACGTGTAAACCGCACCTTACCTAAGTAATTAACTTATTATAAGTAATTTGATCCATATCATAACACGTAGCCGTGTCATTATGGATACATTTTTTAAATCACTTCGCCATCAAATAAGGTCTATTTGACCATTAACAGCGCCATAATATATTTATTAAGTATACAAATTATAGTAATATCAGGAAAAGAGTCGTGAAAAAAATGTACAGAGGCTAGCACATCAAGCTAACCAAATCTGTCAAATTTCTTTGATAGATTTTCAACTTTATTACAAAAACATGAGGTTCATGTTCAATTGGGAATATTTGACAGTTTGAATTACGGTAATTAGGGAAAGAGTCATGAAAAAATATGTGCAGAGACACAAGCGCAAAGATTTTTTTGTTTTTTTTTTTAATTTTTTTTTTCATCTATATTTTCAACTTTATTACAAGAGAATAAGGTTCATGTTCAATTGGGAATATTTGACAGATTGGAATGGCTTGATATTGTGCCTATAGTAAAAATATCAAGACGACTGGAAATTAAAAAAACAAAACTGGTTTTATTATAGAGGTGCTATATTATTTGCTTTGTGATATCCAAGTTCAAGTAAATCTTCGACAAATAATATTTATACTATTGATGACTGCCTTGTTTGTCTAGTGGTCGCAAACAACGCAACTGCCAAGCATGAAGTCCTTTTTTTTTTTTTAAGGCTTGGAAATCATCCAATGACTTCTCCCGCTTTGGGTGGAGCGGAAGGAAGTGTCAGACTCTTACTGACTAAAACCCATCCATGTTCCTTCTTAGCCCTTTATGTACCGGGGTAGCGGTAACCCATTCGAACAATCCCGCTTAGTCCCGTTTTACCCTTAAACATGGCTGGAGTAAAACCTTATGTTGAACATGGCTGGTAATAATCTGACGGCATTCGAACCTTTAAATTATATTTAGAATAGGTAGGCTTTTTGGTACAGAAGAGAGTTCGCCTCAGGGCTTGGCAGATGTATTCGTTATAATCAAGAGATAATATAAGAAGTGTTTCTCGTCCCATGTGTTTGCTTTCAAAGCATTGAAAAAACCCGATACACACTAATTACCACTAATTACCACTGAGCCTCCTCAGTGGAAGGTCTTGAACCTTTCTACAGTACCTACTATATCTGAAAGTTCTCAGTAGCAGCCTGAACTCTGGACTTGTGCCCGACTGATGGCAATAGCCTCGCCTCCTATTAAATCTATACTATGTATAATAGGTAAAATTTGTAAGTTTGTATGTAGGGGGTAATCTCCGGAACTAATGATCCAATTTCAAAAATTTTTTCACTGATAGAAAGCTACATTATTCCTGAGTACTATAGGCTATAAATTATATATAAGGTGTTAAAAAATTAACTCTAAGAATTTCGTGGGAGCATTGTACTCATCGTAACGAACAACTTTTACTATGGGATGAACCCTGAAATCGCGAAAAAAATATGAGCTGTTCCATACATTTTATTGAGTTACGTGTGCATAAATGTATGGAACAGCTCATATTTTTTTCGCGATTTCAGGGTTCATCCCATAGTAAAAGTTGTTCGTTACGATGAGTACAATGCTCCCACGAAATTCTTAGAGTTAATTTTTTAACACCTTATATATATCATACATATTAGCCGAGCTATCGCAATTTTCGTCTAACAAGTCGGAAAGAAATACCTCCGAAAACAGAATTATTTGCATGCGCTGCCTAATTACTTATAGTATATCGCAATTTTCCTCGGACGAAGTCGCGGGCAGAAGCTAGTGGGACATAAAATATGTTATCGGCAAAATGCGGGGTACCCTACTGTCGACGGACTACCATTTTTTTCTATTTTTAAATTCAAAAATGTAATTTGCATATCAAATACAAAATGAAATAAACGAAATAAAATCTATCAAAGACAGCTCAGCAGTTGATTTTTATGTATTTTTCTAATTTGATCTGAATAATAAGGCATAAAACCCCGAACTAAAAAGTATTGACAAATGTGTTAGCTTCAATAACACACACACTCACACACACACTAAACTACTGCTTACCACTTCTGAGAATACAAACATGATATAATTTTTTTGCAGAATTAATTTGACCTCCAGAAAAAGCAATATAAACACGAACTTAGAAAGTATTAACAAATATGTGTGCTTCACACACTCACACACACACACACTACTCTCCTGCTTGCCACTTCCACAAACACAAACGTGATGTTATGTTTCAACAAAGTATTACTGCAATTCGTTGCTCGCAAACAAAATTTCTGACACGAGGAACTACAATACGTTTTGCATAAAAATAATTTAAATTTTATAACATCGTAGGCGAAGGGGAAGTAGGAACAGACATTTCATAACATTTCGTGAGTGAAAGACACTTGTTTATTAACAAAGTATGCCTTTACAAACCTTTTCGCGTATGTCTGAGTAGTTTCAAACGTAATATTAAAGCTCAGTGTACATACTTAAAAAGCGGGGTAGTGCGAGTCAGACTTGCATACAAAGGGTTCTGTATTAACGTGCAGAGACCAGCACATCACGTTACCACAACCTGTCAAATTTCTTTGATAGTATTTCAACTTTATTGCAAAGACATAAGGTTCATTTTTAATTGAGAAAATTTGACAGTTAGGGATGGCTTGATGTGGTGGCGTCTGTACAATATCTCGCCAAAACTACTGAATGGATCTGAATGAAATTTTGCATAGAGTTAGATTGTAACCTGGATTAACACACAAGATACCTTTTATCCCGGTAGAACGTTCCCGTGAAATAATTTGTGACATACACGCGAGTGAAACCGTGGGCAGAAGCCAGTGTAGTATAAAACAAAGTCGCTCCGCGTCGTCTGTCCCTCTGTATGCTTAGATCTTTTAAACTACGCAACGGATTTTAATGTGGTTTTCATCAATAGATACAGTGGTTCAAGAGGAAGGTTTAGACGTATAGTTTAACTAGCTTTCGCCCGCGGATTTGCTCGAACGATTGTATTTACATTTCACCCGTTCGAAGCCGGGGCGGGTCGCTAATATAACATCGTTTTTTAAATTACTTATTTTTTTTTCTTTATTATACTTTAATTCAATCTCATTCTTTGCCCAACTATGTAGACGTCGGCTTCCAGTCTAACCGGATTCTGCTGAATACCAGTATTTTGCATGGAGCGACTGCCTATCTATGCTCTACAACCCAGTAACTGAATAATACGATACCCCTTTGTAATACTGGCTATCAGATATTCGGGCTTCTGAAGACCCGTAAATTACCCGTAACGACTGTCCAAGATCACAAATGACAGCCAGGACTAACCGCTTAACCTGCTTTTCGAGGCACGAAGAAGTCTCTATATGTAAAGATGCTCACCCATCCACGGCCAACCCCGGCAAACATAGCTTAACCTGATAGATCGACCTGTGCGGCTGTTATTACCTAGCCACGAGCTTCTTTATTATACTTTAATTATTTGTTGTTATAGCGGCATTAGAAACACACAATCAGTGACACCAGAACCTTACTAATAAAGTTCCATTCGGCGTCCTTCGGATACGGAACCCTAAAAATAAATAGAGGCACGGCTAAAAAAGTTGTACAGTTGAAATGCATTTTTCCTTTTCATGTATTTCATGTACATATTTTCATGTACATATGACCGTTGAGCTCGGATTCTTTTGGTAGGAAATGAATTTCTGACATTTGCAAAAGTGTAGTCTAGTGTTTAACAGAATAACTTGGCTGTTTTGCATGCTGGGTGTTATGCAAAACCTTGAAGCTTAATCTAGAGATCCCAAGTCTTATCGTACGTCAATAATTCTTCCTAGCCTTTTCCCAACTATGTTGGGGTCGGCTTCCAGTCTAACCGAATGCAGCTGCATACCAGTATTTTACACGGAGTGACTGCCTATCTGACCTTCTCAACACAGTAGCTGGCTAATTCAATAGACCTTGGTAAGACTGGCTGTCGGATTTTCGGGCGTTACAACCCGTAACGACTGTCAAAGATCCACGAATGACAGCCGGGACTAACTGCTTAACGTGCGTTCCGAAGCACGAAGGAGTCTCGGTATGTAGAGACGGTCGCCCATCCACGAACCAACCCCGGCAAGAGTAGCTTACCCTGATGGGTCGACCAGTGCGGCTGTTATTAATAAGCCACGAGCTCCTAAGGTACATAATGTGTGGTGGTTTAATCCCAAGGTCTAAAAATCAGAAGATATAAGTGCGAAACACGAGATAAAGATAAAACCACTCCATAAAAAGCAAAAGAAACAATCTTTTTTACATCAACACCAAGACGACAACAATGTAAGCAAATAATGTCTTTCACAATAAACAAATAAATTGAAAAAGCTACTTTATCTACATGAAAATATCAAATCGAACGGGGATAAAGACAGTGGGTACTAGGCTGTCAGACAGACAAAGGAATAATCTGAGCATCTAATCAATCAACCATTCAATTGAAAACTTGAAGTACAAAACAAGGGTGGCACTTTATTGATCAATCCTTTAGCGCTATTTAGTAGATCAATCATTTGTATCTTTTATTTTTTTGGGTGGGAAATCATCAAATAACTTTTCCCGCTCTGGGCGGAGCGGGATGTCAGACTTTTACTGACTAAAACCCACATGTGTTGCTTCAGTTGCCAGTCCCAGGCACCATGGAGAGCTACCATGGTCCCTGGGACTTTAAACATACCCGCGAACCTGGCAGGCATAGGCCTTAGCGGACCCCATCAGTTACAAAGTGTCCTGCCTGAGCGACGAATACGACGCGACGCGACGCGTCGCGACAAGACGCAATGCGCGACAAATGTCCTACGTTTTTTGGTCATTACTTCTCGAATCATAGAGAAGCACAAAATTTTGTTTTAGTCTACTGACTCTAAGCAAGAACGCGTTACGTCGCGTCTCGCCGCAGATTGCCATATAGGCCGCAAGCAAGGTATGCCAATAGGGCACGCCACGACAGCGGTGGTAAGGGCCCCTCTTTGAGGAGTGGCTAGAGAGGCGTCACGGCGCCCTCAGCTACCGCTTGACGCAGGTCCTCACCGGACATGGATGTTTCGGGAGGTTCCAGCACATAATCGGGCGGTAGGAAACGCCCGGGTGTCACCACTGCGAGGATCGCCCAGAGGACACGGTGTCAACCTGCCCCACTTAGGCGGAGCTCCTCCGTGTCCTCGTAGTGGCGATTGGCGGCGACCTCTCGCGCCCGGCCCTGGTGTAAGCCATGGTCCGAAGCGAGAGGGAATGGGAGGCAGTCACGTCTTTCTGCAAAGCAGTCATGCTCGCTAAGGAGGTGGTGGGATGGGAGAGAGAATAGTCCTCCCGTCCCAGCCGCGGCGGGAGACGCCCCGGGCGTCGGGAGCCACGTGACGACTCCCGGCCGCCGTAGGCGTGGGCCTGAGGGCGGTGAGTAAAGGGTGGCTCACCGTCCGATCAGGACCAGGCCCGTGCCGGACGGCGCGTATATGTTCCACGTGCGCCTCAAAGAGATGTCAGCATATGAAGGGGCCCTTCAGGGCCAAGCCTGCCGGGTAAGCGGGATTGTCCGAAAGGGTGCCGCTACCCCGGAACATAAAGGGCTAAGGAAGGAACATGGATGGGTTTTAGTCAGTAAGAGTCTGACACTCCCTTCCGCTCCACCCAGAGCGGGAGAAGTCATTGGATGATTTCCCAGCCTTAAAAAAAGGGCCAGGCTTGAGGGTGTTACTGAAATTAAAAGAACGTCATGGAAAACCACAATAACACTTTGCCAGACTCGGGCTTAGAACCCAGGACCTCACGCTCAGACTTCGGGCTTACGGCTACTACACCAATGAGGTAACTAGCCTCCTAGTTTTATATGCTACTGCAGAAAATTCTCATTTCCACCATATCATGATAATGAAAACGACGCTAACCTTTCATAGTCGGTATAATTACTGATCATAGCGCAAGTTCCGTCATTAAACGCCAAGTTTGACACTTCCCATGGCGGCCATTTTAGCCGCCATGACACTTTATTCTTCCTGCATGTACATTCACGTTAAGTAAGCATCTCACGTACCTACGTTCGTATATATAACCTGATGTTTTATGCCCTTTCATACGGGCTAGGGTGTAATGTATTTTGAATGGGCCTCGTCACCTGTTACCGTGATGCTCATTTGATGGGTTGTGTGGAAAGCCTTTATTATCTGTGAGATTTATTGGTTTTTGTCCGTAGTTGTAGTGTTGGTGGCCATCTTTAATGGCTTTGCTATGATGGGTGGAGGATTTTTTATGTCAATGATTTTCAACGTTACTATTATAATTATAATAATAGAATGTTACTGTTTCCTAATGATGAATCTATGTTAAGGATTTTATACGCGTTAATTTTGTATTTATATATAGAATCGAGAATATTTTAAGGGATGTGACCAGAGGGCTGGCCTATTTTTTTGGTCAAAGAATCAGCATTGCCATACAACGCGGCAATGATCTACCTAACTAAAACGTATCGAAAATCAACGTAAGCTTATTATTTGCTAGCACAAAAATCGTCCTGACGACCGTAGTGGGTATTAAAAACACCGTATGCATATACCCCAAAAACGAAAGCCGTAAACCCCTCCAAGGTGCGAAAGTCGTAAAAATCTTCCTCTATCCTACAAAATGTATGTCCAAAAGTGACGTATGTTTAAAGCTAGTGTAAAATTCAGTACTTACGACTTTGTTTCTTACAGCGTTCTACCCTATGAATTATTTGTAAAGACCGTAAGGCTTAGTTTACACAACCCGCTTTTACGAACGCGAGCAATTTTGACCCAGTGGTTTCGGCTCCAACTTACTAGGTTTATAAGGTAAGTTCGAATCCAAGCAACCACTTTAGTTTGTGTACTTAGCTTCATCACCACAGCTCTCAAAACGGTGAAGGAAAAACAAAAGAACATCGTATATCCTAGAACCAAAAAAATTGGAAAATATTTGTGACATTCGTCAACTCGCACTAGGCCTCTAAATATTCTATTCTTCTATTCTATTCTATAGCTCTCTTCTTCTCACATTCTCACATAAAGGAGGACTGCGTCCCAGCAGTGGGAATGTCATAAACTGATTATATTTTTAGGAAACACAGTTGCGTGCCGCGTTGTACATCTTTGACAGTCGTTACGGGTCGTCAGAAGCCCGAAAATCTGACGACCAAGAGGTATCGCATTGCCCAATTACTGGGTTTGGAGGTCAAACAGGCAGTCGCTCCATGTAAAATACTGGTATTCAGCTGCATCCCGTTATAGACTGGAAGCCGGCCCCAACATAGTTGGGAAAAGGCTAGGCAGATTAGGCAGATGATGAGTTGCGTTCCGCGAACACCGTTTCGTAGAATTTGTGTTCAAAACCGTATAGAATCGAGGCCGAAACTATATTTCATTTTAACAAAAACAAATAGAATTCTTGGTAAAGAATTACTGTGAATTTTAGATGAATGAAATGCAATCCCAACGAGTTAACCTCATTTTTCAGTTTATTAAATTAGAAATAGTGGGTAATTTCATTTCTGTTCTCCTTCTTTTCGTGTGGCAATGTGAGAAAAACCACAAATTAACACGTTGGTCCCCGTCTGCCTTCATCAAACGTGGTTATGCGGTTTCGGCATCCGTCGCGGTCTCGGCCTACCTGTCTACACTCACCCTTACAAACGAAGTGTATATTGCAACAGTGGTTTCGTCAAAAGCCTAAACTTTGTAGTTTAATATGGGTTTGTTTTAATATTTACAAGCAAAGTGTGGTCGCTGGAATTTTTGGTAACTACGCAGGGTATAAAATTTGGAGAGATATTCTTATGGGTGGACCGTTTGATGTAAAAGTCTGCTTGGAAGTTTTGGGGATTAAAAGTAATATTTTGGTAGCACTCTTTAGTCTTTTGTCTCCATAGCGCAGCATTAAAGTCACAGCTCATTAGAGCCTCCCGGCACCCACTCCGCACCGCCTTGTCTCTTGCGGCTAGTATTCTTTACATGGACGTGTGGGTATGCGCTCACTACTTCAACTCCGTGGCGTCACCGGATTGCCTCAGTCGTAATCCCTCTCGGTGACAATTCGCTGCTCGCATGTTTGCCTTGCGTTCACTCCACAGCGAGTTGCGAGGTCCACTGGTTGACCGCGCGACGTTTATTGGTGTTAACGTGGCGTCCACCCGTGGACCACAAGTCGACAACGAGTGGACGCCGTGTGACGAGGCGGTGCGGGGTGGGTGCCGGGTGGCTTTAATGAGCAATGGTCGTTTTGCGAAGATATGACCAAAAATTCCCTTACTTGATATTTCTTTCCACGCGTCCTGTTTGTCGCAAATAAACGGTTTCTCTTCATTTTCTTTCTCATTTTCTTAAAAGTCCAAGTGCGTAACATAAGGTCTCCAAACCAAATATCAAGTGCATTCGCGTAAAAGTGGTAATCAATCTTGTCATTTCCTGGGGTTCTGATAACCCTACTTCCCTACTGCCCTTTCATTTTGAGTGACATTCATCAATCTCCACATTCCTTTGGGGTAGGTAGGACTTGAGTGTATCAATTGTATGTTTGTGTTGCTTTTAACCGTACTTAAACGCACGAGCAGCCTTTGATGTTGACGGCTTTTTTTTAAGGATGGGAAATCATCAAATGACCCCTCCCGCTCTGGGTGGAGCGGTAGGGAGTGTCAGACTGTTACTGACTAAAACCCATTCATGTTAATGTCCTTTGCCACTTTTTTTCAAGGATGGGATATCATCAAATGACCCCTCCCGCTCTGGGTGGAGCGGAAGGGTGTATCAGACTCTTATTGACTAAAACCCATCCATGTTAGTGTCATTGGCCCCTTTTTTTAAGGATGGGATATCATCAAATGACCCCTCCCGCTCTGGGTGGAGCGGAAGGGTGTATCAGACTCTTATTGACTAAAACCCATCTATGTTAGTGTCCTTTGCCCCTTTTTTGAGGATGGGATATCATCAAATGACCCCTCCCGCTCTGGGTGGAGCGAAAGGGTGTATCAGACTCTTATTGACTAAAACCCAAGAGTCCTTTGCCACTTTTTTTAAGGATGGGATACAATCAAATGACCCCTCCCGCTCTGGGTGGAGCGGAAGGGAGTATCAGACTCTTATTGACTAAAACCCATCATATTAGTCTCCTTAACCTTTTTTTTTAAGGAAGGGATACCATCAAGTGGCCTCTCCCGCTGTGGCTGGAGCGAAGAGCGTCAGACTCTTACTGACTAAAACCCATCCATGTTCCCTAAAAATTAGGTGTCCAATTCTTTTAATAATCTAGCTGGCGGACAAATCAAAATATTTTAGTCATCATCCCTATTTAGATCTTGCAACATTTATCTTTCATAATATTCTCTTTAAGTCCAACATAATCCGTCAAGCACACGCTACTCCAAAGTAAGATACGGGTCCCTATAAAAGTGTCTGGAGTGTGACGTGTATGTGTCAGACTGACGGTTTAAGTAAACAGTGGACTTATGTCAGCGAAGATATATTGACGTGGCATTTTCGTGGGAGACACACGGGCATGGGGAATGGTTAGCTTAATTTCTTTTTTTGTTTCAACAACAATCTGTGTAACATTGTTATATTTTTTATTTACGGTAACTATAACAACCTTGTCTTGTATAAAAACAAAAAAAAACAATTTTCTATCGGCAATTATGTTAACCTCCGTACAAACTTTTATAACCTATAAGTACCCTAAAAGTTGAATTTTTAATCATTTCTTAGTAAATAAAAATAAACAAATAATTTAGTTGGACCAAAAACTTTTCCACATTTCATACAGGCTGAATTTGAATTCATGGATAATATTTTACGGGGTCATAATTGTACTTATCATTATGAACAACTTTTACTACGGGAATGACCAATCATGTTCCTCCTGGAAGTGGGTGGTAATAGCTGAAACACAGTTATGTAACTAATGTGGCTATTTACGTACACAATTAATTTGTAAAATGTATTTTTGTTCTAATCAAAAATTATTCATCATCTGCCTAGCCTTTTTCCAACTATGTTGGGGTGGGCTTCCAGTCTAACGAGATGCAGCTGAATACCAGTATTTTCCAAGGAGCGACTGCCAATCTGACTTCTGACGACCTGTAACGACTGTCAAGGATGCACAAATGACAGCCGGGACAAACGGCTTAACGTGCTTTCCAAGGCACGGAGAAGTTTCGATATGTAAAGATAGTCAACCATCCACGGCCAACCTTGGCAAGCGTAGCTTAACCTGATGGATCGACCTGTGCGGCTGTTAGTACTTAGGCACAAGCTCCTCACAATAAAAGCTCGCATGAGCTCCTCAATTATCACAATAAAAGGTAATATTTATGATTATTCCCTTTGACCTTTGCTCGACAAAAATGTCATCCGTATGTCACTAGTATCTTCCAACCTCTTCAAACGCGTTCTGACAAACAAATTGCAAATGTCGCGGTCGCTTTGGCGCGAAAGTCATTTTGGCGGGAGATCTACTTGTGCTGGCGGCCATTACTATAATCGTAAAGAATGCTGCTCTTTGTAATATAGTTTAGCGTTAGGGCTGTACCGAGGGGCTTGAGTCTAAATGGTAACAGCCAAACGTGTCGATTGGAGGTTAAGCTACGTTTGCCGCAGCTGATTTTTGGATGGGTGGCAATCTATTAAGGTTACGTATTATAATATCTTAAGTTATTCTAACTATATTTGTTGATTCACATATGTTCATAACACATTTTGGTCGACTGAACTACTGCTTTACTTACTTAATTATGATTAAACTAAAATTAATTGCACTAACGAATCACGCCTGCATCCTCCAAAGGCTAAGACTGAGGTGTAGCTATAGTACATCTATTCTCTTCTGATGTGGAAGTACCATGTAATAGGGCGCATGGCTATTGCCACTAACCGGGCACAAGTCCTGACTCTGGGCTGCTAATGAGAAATTAATACAGGAAAACCCGAATAACACTTTGGCGTTTCTTATTTAAGGATGGGAAATCATCAAATGACTCCTCCGCTCCGAGTGGAGCGGTAGGGAGTGTCAGACTCTTACTGACTAAAACCCATCCATGTTCCTTCCTTAGGGACAATTCCGCTGAAGAATAATACTTCGCCTGACCCGGGAATCGAACTCCGGTACCGCTTGCGACCACTAGACTATCGAGATATAAACATGCTGTGATATAGTGCCCAGAAAATTTTGTTCACCAGAAAATATATTCATACATCATCAAAACTGATTTAGATTATTTGGAGTCATCGACACGTCGAGTAAGAAAAAGACTGACCAATGACTGACCAAAAACATGAATCGCAATTATCAATTCATGAAGACAAAATACCTGAAAAAATGAAAACCAACAAAAAAAAACATGCATTCACAGAACCAATCCATTCGCGTAAAAAAAAAATTCTGTAAACTAAATAAATGCTGAAAAAATATCTGAAATCATTCGTTGAAAGCCAGCATTAATGACATAATCCGTCGTGCTCTTGTCACCGCCGGGGTGCCAGCTGTTTTAGAACCCAAAGGCTTGGCACGCGACTATGGGAAGAGACCAGATGGAATGACACTAATGCCTTGGAAGGTAGGTAGGCCTTTGGTGTGGGATGCAACGTGTGTCGACACCCTTGCGCCATCCCATCTTCCTTGCACGGCGGGTTGTGCTGGGGCAGCCGCTGCAGGTGCAGAAAACCTCAAACGGCGCAAGTATAACAACCTTATTGGAAGTTATATATTCGAGCCGTTTGGGGTTGAAACACTAGGGCCATGGGGTCCGAGTACCCACTATGTTTATCGAGACATCGCCAAGCGATTGGTCGACTCTTCACGTGACCAGAGGGCTGGCCTATTTTTCGGTCAAAGAATCAGCATTGCCATACAACGTGGCAATGCTGCCAGCCTTTTGGGAACTTTTCCTGTTGACAGCGATGTGGACGAATTTTTTGATGCCCTTTGATTTATTTTATTTTGTTTCCCTCCTGTTATATACTTGTAAATAGTTATTAGTAATGTTTTAGGTTTATAGTATTGGTTAAAAATGTAAGAGAATTTCATATTACAAATAAATTTCTGAAAGCCGTGGAATTATGACCGTGATATTTTATCCGGTATTCATAGACGTGTGTTAATTTCAATCTCTGTGCAAACGACCTACTTTTTGAGGGTGTATGGACGAATGTTATTTTAGCTTTTTAATTAGGGATGAATGTTATGCTGAATTTCGGTTCATTTTATGTATCCTTGTACAGACGACAGCACATTAAGCTATCCCTAACTGTCTAATTTGCCCATTTCAAAATGAACCTTTTTATTTTTTTTTTAAGGCTGGGAAATCATCCAATGACTGCTCCCGCTCTGGGTGGAGCGGAAGGGAGTGTCAGACTCTTACTGACTAAAACCCATTCATGTTCCTTCCGTAGCCCTTTATGTTCCGGGGTAGCGGTAACCCTTTCGGACAATCCCGCTTACCCGGCAGGCTTGGCCCTGAGGGGCCCCTTCATATGCTGACATCTCTTTGAGGCGCGCGTGGAACATATACGCGCCGTACGGCACGGGTCTGATGCTGATCGGACGGTGAGTCACCCATTACTCACCGCCAGCAGGCCCGCGCCTACGGTGGCCGGGAGTCGTCACGTGGCTCCCGACGCCCGGGGCGTCTCCCGCGGCGGCTGGGACGGGAGGACCTTTCTCTCTCCCATCCCGCCACCTCCTTCGCGAGCATGACTTTCAAAATGAACCTTATGCTTTTGTAATACAATTGAAAAACGATCAAAGAAATTTGACAGATTGGGGTAACTTGATGTGCTGGTCTCTGTACTAGTTTCTGCCAGCGGCTTCGCCCGCGTGAATCTCGGAAATTATTCCATGGGAACGTAATACAGGAATAAAAAAGTTTCATTTGTCTTATGTCCTTACTTCCAAAAATTTGATCCAAATGGTGTGATATTATTATTGTTTTTTTCAAAATCAACAGGTTCGATTTCTGCCTAGAAATAAGTATATTTTTTTAATTCACGCAGTTTTAGTTTTTCATCAAAATCGCTATTCCATATATCAGATTTTGCCATCCACGTCCATTTGAAAAGTCATAAGTCTGCCTTTGTATGTACAGTTTTTTTTTACTTGTGCATAAAGTTTATTAATAAATAAATAAATCGAAATCTAAAAATATCGTTTCTCCTTAAACCAGGCATGGTTTCCGGCACTCACTTCTACGTAAGATTTTATGCTGATATTACAATACTTAACGGGCCATTATGGCTGGCAGTAAGCCATGGGCAGCCACGCGTTGCCAGCCCGCCCGCGGAACGGCAACAGTGCCAACACACCTGTGCCTTTGACTATCATCAGATCTGAGATCTCGAGATAAATTATGGAGATTAGGTGTATGAGTTTAATAGCCGTTTGAATATGAGGTTAGGCTTATAGCAGTCAGGAATCGATGCATCTCTATGACTCTTCAATGAGCTTGTCTAATTGTCATTAAATTGCAAGCAGGCAACTACGCCTGGTTTGCCAAAAGTTTGAAGCATACCTTGATAGTATACCCACCTTTCACCAGTTATGTTTAACCTTTTGAACGCCATTGTCACATATACGTGACAAGCAAGCGCATGCCCTGTACGCCAACTACACAAATATGTGATAATGCGGTATACTATAACACGAAATAAACTAAAAAAATCTGATCTAAAATTAACGAATCAAAAAATATTGATTAAAAAGACATCATATTTTACTCCAAAAACAGTTTCGTTACAACTTTTGGTCTTATTTTTTTGTGTCGTTACAACTTTTGGTCTTAATTTTTCCCGGCTAGCAACTCAACGCGCGATTAGGAACTTCGTTCCAAAAATAAAAAAATACCATAGACACCAAAAGAAGCAGAAGACGAATTATGCGAACATAAATTTACTGAATATAGCTGATTTTCATAATTTCAGGTATAGTTCCATAGTCAAAGCTGTTCATTTTCATGAGTATAGTATCCCCAAAAAGTATGTCCCTCGTTTAACCTAACACACTGCATATCTTCACCTTCGTTGTGTCCACAGCCTAATAGGCTCGAGGCATATTGGAACCAGCGCAAACTGATTGAACTACAAGATTAAACACTGCTATTGGCAAGCTTGAACTGGTCTTGATGATAATCTATGACGAGCGTCATGACCATCGGTCAATCGCGAGCCTGAAATATTTGATGACTGATTTACGATTAGTATTCCAGTCCCATCACTAGTTGATGTCTGAAATCGATAAAATATAATGAATCGATGACCTTAAGAAGGTGACTGGGACAGATTGGATGCGGAAGGCGGAGGGCAGGGTGTTGTGGCTGCCAGGTAAGCAGGATTGTCCGAAAGGGTTACTGCTACCCCGGAGCATAAAGAAGAACATAAATGGGTTTTAGTCAGTAAGAGTCTGACAGTCCCTTTCGCTCCACCCAGAGCGGGAGGGATCAAATGATGATGTCCAACCTTCAAAAAAAAAAAAAACAGTGTTGTGACGCAACTTGGGAGAGGCCTATGTCCAACATTGGACTGCGATAGGCTGATTTGATTAATTGATTGATTAAATTACACTGAAATGTAAGAATTAAGAATGGCTCTTAATTTGTTTTTTTTTAGTAGTATATAATTTAATATTAAGTGCGAATTTCAAGAATCAAACTGAACCCGATCAGCACAACTTAATCGAGTTCAAGAGCTCTCAGTGTCAACATTTCCCAACCATGTTGACACTACCTCTTAAACATGGTTTATGCGCTGATCGCCTCAGTATCATTGTTGAAATTCACTCTAACCGCTCGATCGCTTCTCGCAACCACAGTTGCAAAGAAAAAGTTGTTAGTATTGCTTCGTGCAACCGTGGTTGCAAGGCGACGAAGTCTTTTTAATCTAATTTAGTTTCTATACCAAACGCATAGAGTCGTAGTAGTATGTATTTAAACCAAAGACAGATATATTTCTCATAGACGTGTGCCCATACTACCAACATCTCAGTAGAAAAATAACGAAATATCGTCAGTTGTGTTTACGTGAGTGAAGTGACCCCATAGTGTTTTCAAGGAGGTGATAAAATATGTCGTAAGTTTATTATTTTACTGATTTCTGCTGATGTTTATATACTAAATTAATCTGTAACGTGTGTGTTTTTATATTAAAGTAATATTTTTGCTCGAACGAGCGTTGAGATATAAACCAACAATTGGTTCAAGAGTTTCCTAACGTGAAACTCGTTTATTTGTTCGCCCTTTCACGACTGAACGCTGCGAGCAGCCATCGTGAAATTTGGCACACAGAATACTCTGTTCACTTTAAATGATTAATTATCTGTGACACAATGCTAAACGATTATTTTAGAGCCGAGCCGCTTATTCGATTGTCGATTGTTAGGCACTAGACAGACGGACTGCTTTTCTACTGCACTCCTACTTTAAATTAGCAGATAAAAAGCACTTAGTAGGACTGCAATAAACCTGCACCTGTTTTTCTGTCCGACTGTAGCTGTTTTAGATAAACAAATGAAATGCCGCAAGGGGCGAATCGATACACCAAAGTAATTATTTAAGAAGGGGCGAATCACGACACCAAAATAATAAAAAACGGGGCTAGTGGAATATTTTAATCGCGGGGGCGAGCCTATACCGCTAGCTGCACGGTCGACGTGTAGTTCACATGTAGTTGCACCAACTGCATTAGGACAGCTATAGAACTTTATTTGAACTTCAAGGTCGGTATTCGAAAAAAGTGCGTAAGCGCTCTCTCTAACGATCTTTCTGTCACTGGTGGTGGATGCGCAGGCGGAGCGGAATATTTCTTTGATACTTTTCAACTTTATTACAAAAGGATAAGGTTAATTTTCAATTGGGAATATTTGACAGTTTGGGATAGCTTGATGTGCTGGCGTCTGTGCCTACATCCTAAGCGTAGTGATGCACTCGGCGTGCAATCCGTCTATCTAGAGCCTTAGGGCCTGTGTACACGTTTAGTTTACGCACCGTCGACGGGCATGTAACGCGCTGCCAACAAAACTTGTGCATATTTCTCAAGTTTAATAAGGAAGTAAACGCGCCGTCGACACGGATTATATGGAACGCGATTATATAAAAGAAAGTCGGGTTTGTTCCCTCCATTATAGCTCGAGATCTGCTGGAACAATTTTCATGGTTTTTGTTTCGTTGGATTTGTCTCCGCCCTGAATGCTATTCATTTTTTTTTTTGTTTTATTTATTTTTAGGTAGGGTAGGTAGGTAGGTAGGGTAGGTAGGTAGGTAGGTAGGGTAGGGTAGGTAGGTAGGTAGGGTAGGTAGGTAGGGTAGGTAGGTAGGTAGGTAGGTAGGTAGGTAGGGTAGGTAGGGTAGGTAGGTAGGTAGGGTAGGTAGGTAGGTAGGGTAGGTAGGGTGGGTAGGTAGGGTAGGTAGGTAGGGTAGGTAGGTAGGGTAGGTAGGGTAGGTAGGTAGGTAGGGTAGGTAGGTAGGTAGGTAGAGTAGGTAGGGTGGGTAGGTAGGGTAGGTAGGTAGGGTAGGTAGGTAGGGTAGGTAGGGTAGGTAGGTAGGTAGGGTAGGTAGGGTGGGTAGGTAGGGTAGGTAGGGTAGCTAGGGTAGGTAGGGTAGGTAAGATAGGTAGGGTAGCTAGCGTAGGTAGGGTAGGTAGGGTAGGTAGGGTAGGTAGGGTAGGTAGGGTAGGTAGGGTAGGTAGGGTAGGTAGGGTAGGTAGGGTAGGTAGGGTAGGTAGGGTAGGTAGGGTAGGTAGGGTAGGTAGGGTAGGTAGGGTAGGTAGGGTAGGTAGGGTAGGTAGGGTAGGTAGGGTAGGTAGGGTAGGTAGGGTAGGTAGGGTAGGTAGGGTAGGTAGGGTAGGTAGGGTAGGTAGGGTAGGTAGGGTAGGTAGGGTAGGTAGGGTAGGTAGGGTAGGTAGGGTAGGTAGGGTAGGTAGGGTAGGTAGGGTAGGTAGGGTAGGTAGGGTAGGTAGGGTAGGTAGGGTAGGTAGGGTAGGTAGGGTAGGTAGGGTAGGTAGGGTAGGTAGGGTAGGTAGGGTAGGTAGGGTAGGTAGGGTAGGTAGGGTAGGTAGGGTAGGTAGGGTAGGTAGGGTAGGTAGGGTAGGTAGGGTAGGTAGGGTAGGTAGGGTAGGTAGGGTAGGTAGGGTAGGTAGGGTAGGTAGGGTAGGTAGGGTAGGTAGGGTAGGTAGGGTAGGTAGGGTAGGTAGGGTAGGTAGGGTAGGTAGGGTAGGTAGGGTAGGTAGGGTAGGTAGGGTAGGTAGGGTAGGTAGGGTAGGTAGGGTAGGTAGGGTAGGTAGGGTAGGTAGGGTAGGTAGGGTAGGTAGGGTAGGTAGGGTAGGTAGGGTAGGTAGGGTAGGTAGGGTAGGTAGGGTAGGTAGGGTAGGTAGGGTAGGTAGGGTAGGTAGGGTAGGTAGGGTAGGTAAGACAGGACAATGTCTGTCGGGTCAGCTAGTATTAAATATAACAAGGTGAGTAACCATTGATTTAAATCGTAATCTCTCACCGTAGTTACACACATAAAAGTGTCCACGCTGAGAAGCGCTACCTAGTCTTAAAATATTGTTGATAAAATGTTAAAGTTATTAAAAATCTTCTACATCCAAGCGAACAAAGTCCTTAACAAAAACTAGTGCATAAATATATAAATATGAGAAGTTACATAAACTAGGACCACACGATATTAGCCCTGACAACACTCGGGAATTCTCAGTGTGAGAACTAAGCGCAAGTCGGTTCCATTTGACTAGTGTTCCGTACATTGCACATCAAAGTTAGACCGGACGATAATTAAACGTTTTGAGAGGTAGCTTTGAGAATAGAATGTCTGAAATGAAAGTTTGCTCTGTACTAAAAGGTGTAATTTGATATTTTAGTTGTGAAAATGATATTGAGTCTAGCTTATATGTATATAACATCACGCCTTGTTTGCTCGGAGTTTTAGGCAGAGTGGTAGCCTCAGTAGATACTCACTAATTTTTTTGCCAGTTATGTTTCTATTAGCCAGTTTTGTTTTGTTGTTTATCAGCGGGATTGTCTGAAAGGGTTACCCGCTACCCCGAAACATAAAGGGCTAAGGAAGGAACGTGGACGGGTTTTAGTCAGTAACAGTCTGACACTCCTTTCCGCTACACCATGAGCGGGAGGGGGCAATTTGCAAAAATTCTCAAAAAAAAGCCCATACATTTTCTGACTGTGCCCAAAAAAAACTCTTTTAGTTTTATAGAAGAAAAAGTAAGTGTAGCGAGCAATATTACTCAAACTCAATACCTAGTGTAATTAAATAAGGTAATACGTAGAAAGCAGTAGAGCCAACCTAGAGATTTAAAACAAAAAAATCAAAGATTTAAATATTTTAGGAAACATCACTTGGTTGCTCATGATTTTCTAAACTTTTGGAAACTAACAAGTCATAATAATCAAAGAGCATCAAAAAATTTATCCACATCGCTGTCAACAGGAAAAGTTTCCAAAAGGCTGGCAGCATTGCCGAGTTGAATAGCAAAGCAAATTCTTTGACACAAAGTGGGCACTCGGACTCCATGGACCTAGTGTTTCAACCCCAAACGGCTCGAAGATATAAGTCTAGTATGTAAAGTCTTTGTTTACACAAGTATTTAATTTCCACCATCCAACTTAACTCGAACCCAAATAAAAGCGTTTCATCAATTTCGACACAGAACCCCAAAACTCGAAGACAAACTTAAACCATTTCGTACTCCATGAGAAACTTATCGCTATAAAGATATTAAATGTATCCAATGGCTATTTCTTTTTCGGACGAAAACAATTTGGTCTCGCATTACCTTTGTTCAGAACATGTCATTTGTTACGATGTAACGTTAATGATGCGAGCGGTGACATTTGAGTCTTACGGAGTCTTTTATATTTTCCTGGACACTTTAGCTATAAAGTGTCTGCCTAGGCTTTTCTCAACTATGTTAGGGTCGGCTTCCTGTCTAACTAGATGCAGCTGAATACCAGTATTTGACATGGACCGACTGTCTATCTGATCTCCACAGCCCAGTCAGAAACTGGGTAATACGATACCTCATGGTAAGACTGGCTGTCACACTTTCGGTCTTCTGGATATCTGTAACGACTGTTAAAGATCAAGGAATGACCGACTGTCATTCGTTGATCTTTGACAGTCGTTTCTTGAACCGGACCATCAGTTTTTTGCTGTTTTTTCGGATTCATGTACGTCATCATCTGCCTAGCCTTTTCGGATTCATGTGCGTATTGTACAAATGATATTTACTTTATTGCAAAAAAATCGGTGAAGGAAAACATCGCGAGGAAACCAGCATGACTGAGAGATATTTCTCAACAGCATGTGAAGCTAAGTTAAAGGCCCATGGGCAGCATAAAAACTCTGACACCAGATTAGTCACTAACCACGCGAAAAGAAGAAGACAGAGTACTTATTTCCTCGTACTAATGTGCAAGTATGGATGGATGGGTCTGTGGATCTTTCTTTCTATTTATGCCAGAATGGCTTAACAAGCATGTGAAGCTAAGTCAGAGGCCCAAGGGCAGCATTACTACTCTGACACCAGGCTAGTCAATAACCAGAAAAAAAGCTCAACATACAACGTTGTCGTTCCGATTCAATATGCACAGATACCAGCAAAGAACTTCCAAGTTCACGTTCTCTAATACACCTTTTTTTATTATTCACGCCAAGCTCACTCTAGAGGCATAAACCGAGGCCCAGGAGGACAATAAAAAGGTTTACGGCCCCTGTCCAATACAAAGGCAGCAGTCCGAATTAGAGGCAAATTGATGTATTGTGTCTTCAATGTGATGGAAAGCTGCTCGTAATTCAGACGGGATGAGTAGGAATTTTTGTGGTTGTGGTAATTTCAGTGTGGTTAGTGACTTATCTGGTGTCAGAGTTTTATGCTGCCCATGGGCCTCTGACTAAGCTTTACATGCTGTTGAGAAATATCTCTCAGGCATGCCGGTTTTTTAAACGATGTTTTCCTTCACGATTTTTTTTTTGTGCCAAGGTGGCGCGTACGTTTTTCACGCGCGCCTCAAAGAGATGTCAGCATAAGAAAGAGTCCGTTAGGGCCGAAGGATGCTGGGTAAGCGGGATTGTCCGAAAGGTTTACCGCTACCCCGGAACATAAAGGGTTAAGGAAGAAACATGGATGAGTTTTAGTCAGTCAGTCTGACACTCCCTTCCGCTCCACCCAGAGTGGAAGGAGTCATTCGATGACTTATCATCCTCAAAAAAAAGGTGCCTAAAGAAGTTTTCTGTTATTCCAATGACACCTCGTACCTAAATGTCATAGTTCTTTCTTGTGAAGCGAAATAATAGGTACCTAACCTTAAATTTAATTTCAACAAAGGTTTAATTTCATACAATCACAACCAACATAACCTTTATAAAAGCCACTTAAATTAAACACAATTTTAATTAAATTCCCTTTGTTAACGTTTTCAATTCAGACTGATGTTGAAACAAGTGCCAATATTTCTTAATCAAAGCTAGCATTTTAAAGGTCTTTTAAGGTCAGCCCCAAGTAGCAAAATTTGGTCATGTAAATATCTTAGGAGTATGTATTTTTTTGTCCTACTGGAATCCTACAAACGTTTACAAAACCGCATTTGGGCGCAGTTTATAGGACCATTATGCCCTATAATCATTTTTTTACGGTTCGGTAAAGTGCAATTCGATTTTATAATTATCTTATTAGGTGTTTTTACAAGATATTATTGTTCTATAAAGATCCGGTAAACGCATTGAATAAGCGCGATTACTCCTCTAACGATATGACGAGTGCTGCTACTGGTGTAATTGATCCAACAGTTGGCAGCGCGATGCCATTACTAGAGCATTCATTTGATCACTTTTTGTAACGGTAACGTACTGCAGGTGTCTTAAGAAAAAATATAATATTTTCAAAGGGTAAGTATTCCACATTCTAATATCTATTAAAATAGGTAAGAACTTTTGTCTTTTGACTGTTGTGTTTAGAATGCCTACTCAACTTGCGAAATTAATTTTATTGATAAAGTGTTCGATTGTAATAAACATATCTTCATGCCCCTTCAAAACTAAACATATTTGTTATTAATTTTATTCGATAATAATTAACAAATACTCATTAAATTAAAAGCCGCCATAGGATCTGGATCCCGTGTCATAATATTGCATTATCAAACCTGTTATAAACCAACTTAGTCAGAGTTAAGACTACTACAGGATATACCTACTTGGCCACCATATTTAAGTTTTAGGGTTCTTTTAGAAAATACAAAAGAAAGAACCCCCACATGCCAGTATATGTATGGTAATGTTTTAAACAGAACGAATATTTTCAGAATAGTGTAAGAATTCAGGTTTGGTCCCATAGTAAAAGTTGTTTGTTATCATGAGCACAATCATATGTTTAGGTATCGGTCACTAATTACCAGTCACCCTATATAGGCACTTACCTAAAAAAATATTTCAGCGTGTCACATTTGAGCCTGGACTGGAAATGGTTGTAAGCCATTATATTTCACTGTGGCTCAAAGGGATATAATAAAATTATTAAACAATGATTTTTTTTGGTGTAAAAACTGCAAACAATATGCTGTTTATGACCATTACCCTACCGACGAGTGTAAATTCTGCTGTTGATATATTTTTAGGTACCTTTCACATTTTATCTTAATTAACGTAAAATAATGCATAATAGTATTGTAGGGATATTAAAAATAATATTGATGCCGTTGAGAGGTGATATTCTCTCAATGAGAACTCTTATTTATAGTACCAACTACGAAATCCCGAAATAATCAACTGTTCCTTCGTAGGTACAGAGTAGATATTCAACAATTCGTTATAAATCAGAATATTCACTTAATGAAATCAGAACTATATTTTCCTGTAGGACAAACCTACTTAATTGCTTACCTTGTTTTTTAGATTTGCTGTAACCAGGAAATTATGCCATACAAAGTAGTACAAACTATAGAGGGAGGCAAATCTCTGCTGGGAGCTGTCCCACAGCAATGGGAACAAAATGGGATCTTATATTGGCCCAGAAAAAACCCCGACAAATTACAAAGGCATGAACATTGTGAACCAGAAGAAAACTGGTCAAAGAAAAACTGTATTTTAAAACGAAATAATATTATAAGTCTTCAAAAGGCAGAATCTTTAATTGATGCAATTGTGTCAAAACTCGGACACTGAAACTGAGCCCGACAGAAGCGTAAGTCGGGCTCAGTTTCAGAGTCCAAGTACAAGGCAATTTAAATATAAATGTAATGTAATGTTTTACTGTATTGTTGTCATCATTAAATTCACTATCACTGCTTCCGCTTTTATTTTCATTATCTTCTTGATTATAACAAATATCAGAAGAGTTATCTTCCCAGTCTTCTAGGTCTATATCGATTTTACTTTGTACGGAACCATCACAAACTTCACGAAACTCACGTTTATTCAATAAAAGTATCGACTGGTAATCTGACCCCGATTTCATTTCAAGGTACTTTTTCGAAACTCGTCTTCGATAACTGCCACTACGCTTAAATCTTTTCCATTTGTTTAAATCCATTTCTATTTTCTCTAACAAATCACAAAATGAAAGCAAAATGGATGATTACTCTAGTAATAGCAAATGTAGGACACATTTAAGTAGAATCATACCTATAAATATCGGAGGGCATGCTAGTTTGGTGCTAACAATCCATTATAAGTCACGACTAAGACAAATTGATCCTATAATATCCTTGACCTATAGCAGCTATATCTAAGACGTCTATAGAAGTGCATGTCTTATAGAAGAATGAAACAAGACGTTAACAAGAGCAAACAATCATATTAAATGCGTTTATAGGACGAAAAGCGACACTTTCCTAATTAGTTTTATAACATGCGCTTATAAGACTGCAACTACTAGTAAGAATCTTATAAAGTAATCCTGTAAACGTTTACGTTACGGGATCGTATGTACTTGTAGCACAAATCCTCTTTTAAATGCTGTTGTAAGATCACTGCCTTAGTCAAAACGTCTATTAGACTCCTAAATGACGTTTATTCTTATAAGTCGGTTACTATAGGAAAATTTTGCTACTTGGGGCGCAGCGTAGACAGAGCACAAAATTCTTGCAAGCTTGATCGTGCACAGGGAATAGTCTCTTGCTATTATTATAATTATCATTCTTCTTTTTTGAGGCTGGGAAATCATCAAATGACTCCTCCCGCTCTGGGTGGAGCGAAGAGTATCAGACTATTACTGACTAAAACCCGAACATGTTCCTTTTTTAGCCCTTTATGTTCCGGAGTAGCTATAATCCTTTCGGACAATCCCGCTTACCCGGCCCCTTTCTGATTGCTGACATATATTTGAGGCGCGGGTGGAACACGTACGCGCCGTCCGGCAAGGGGCTGGTTCTGATCGGACGGTGAGCACACGGTCCGCCGGCCCGATGGATAAGTACAGACGCCAGCACATCAAGCTATCCCTAACTGTCAAATTTTCTCAACTAAAAATGAACCTTATATC
This sequence comes from Hyppa rectilinea, assembly GCA_951799385.1. NCBI lineage: Eukaryota > Metazoa > Arthropoda > Insecta > Lepidoptera > Noctuidae > Hyppa > Hyppa rectilinea. The sequence continues at coordinate 14,687,369 of OX637316.1, forward strand.
TTTGCAATAAAGTTGAAATACTATCAAAGAAATTTGACAGAATGTGGTAACTTGATGTGCTGGCCTCTGTACTATGTTGGAATTAACACATTAATAAATTACCAAGCCATTAATAAAGAACTGCTCGCGATTGCTTCTCTGTCTAGCCTGAACCTTAGCAGACGTTGTGTTTAAATTAATCAAAGTTGTTCAAGGTTCAGTCAGACATTAGACGCAGATGTTGCCAAGTTTAAGACGGGTTAGGAAATTAAATTATTTTTAACTTCAAACTTTAACTTTTAAAGAATTTGTTTCGGTCGTTTGGACTCTAGTTTCGAAAGTGGCTTCGAGTTTCGCTGCCTGGTCTATTTTTGAATACATAAGTTAAACTTTAGATGAACTTTGAAGTAACTACAAAATGTTTTGCCACTACAAACTACAGCTATTCTTCTTTTTTGTTTTTGTACACCTTTCCGGTCCACCCACAACGGGAGGAAACATTTAATGATTTTCTATTCTATACAATAAAAAAGGTATATTTTGAATTTTGTGGGCTAGCGCCAGGGTAGTCCTGGCGCATCCACCTACCCTGAAAAAAGATTACAAAAGACGGTCCTCGAAACGGACTCCCGCCGTGATCAAGTGTGACTAAGCTGGGAAGAAGAAGTACCGTAACAAACTCCCTACTGTTTACTTTTAGCGTTATCTCATCTGAAAGCATTGGTGGTCCAGTGGTAACAGCCGCGAGTTACGAGTTGTAGGTCGTGGCTTTGAACCCTGACAGGCGTTTTACTTAGTGTAAATTTAAATTATTTCATCACCACAGTTCTCAAAACGATGAAGGAAACTGGCATGTTCTATAACCAAAAATATGCCCTGTTAGTGCATGATTATTTTTACCGATGAAAAATTTCAACGCATTCGGCTTCGGGTCGATGTCCTTTCCATCATCTGCCTAGCCTTTTCCCAACTATGTTGGGGTCGGCTTCCAGTCTAGGAGGCAGCTGAATACCAGTATTTTACAAGAAGTGACTGCCTATCTGACCTCCATAACCCAGTAACTGGCAATACGATATCCCTTGGTAATACTGGCTGTCACATTTTCGGGCATCTGACGACCCGTAACGACTGTCAAAGATGCACAAATGACAGCCGGGACCAACAGCTTAACGTGCTTTCCGAGGCACGGAGGAGTTTCGGTATGTAAAGATAGCCAATCATCCATGGCCAACCCCGGCAAGCTTAACCTGATGGATCGACCTGTGCGGCTGTTAGTACTTACCCACGAGCTCCCTCTTGTATCTTATCCCATTTGCAGTCTACACAGATAGTTCGAAAAGAATGTTATTACAGGCCACGAATAGCAAAACTCGAAAAACAACTCCATTCAAGCACGAAAACCCATTTACCACGCTTCAACCAACAATATCAATATGAATACGAGATTACAACCTGCGGCGAACTTTCTAGAACTTTTACAAGATACCCATAGAGTTGCTAGTTCTACAGTGCGCTCTTCGCATCTGTCTTGTTGTTTCATGAGCTCCTGGTACCGGGGCGAAGTTTCTCTTCGTTATATAGGCATCACGAGGAGTTCAGCCGGGAAATGGGATGGTTGGAAGTTCGTCACGGTACTTTGTTTGGGTAATGGAGGGCGTTTTTATGTTTTATTGGAATGGAAGTGATATTATTATCTTTGCAGTTATTCACTAACATATTATTTTTAGAACATTCAACTACAGACCACGAAGTGTACAACCTCTTTTAAAAGTTTTATTTTTATTATTCTTTATTTGAAATACGATTACATATTCTTTTGTTTTTTTTTGTTTTCTTCGTGTCATCTCATGTATGCACAAAAACTAGATAAATGATGTTATGATATTGCATTATTTGGTCAGCTTTATTGTGAGCAGTGATTACTGTCAAAAATGGGAAAAACATAAACGTACATAAACAATACGTAAACCATCATTCATGTAAAAAGAAAAATGATAAAAGAAAAACGATTTTTCGAAAAAATAAAGACTTTTTTTTTTTAAGGCTGGGAAATCATCCAATGACTGCTCCCGCTCTGGGTGGAGCGGAAGGGAGTGTCAGACTCTTACTGACTAAAACCCATCCATGTTCCTTCCGTAGCCCTTTATGTTCCGGGGTAGCGGTAACCCTTTCGGACAATCCGGGATTGATTCTTTGCCAGAATAATCGATCTTAAGTTGAAAGATTTATTTTCCAAAGACACCATCATATCTAACACCCAAAATTTGCCAGTTACGTAAAAGAAAGTTCTGTGTAACAGAGGACTAGTCGATGGCTATCTACCGGTCACGAATCCAGACCAATGGGTAGCTCACCGTCCGATCAGGACCAGGTCTGACACTCTCTTCAACTCAAGGGAGTGTCAGACTCTTAGCGTGCCCTATAACGTGAAAGTCATGTTTTGATGATTTAGAAAGAATGAAAAATATTTAACTCTGCACACACAGGAAATACACAGGGAAAAATTAAGGCAAACGTAAAAAATAAAGACTATATTTGTTTTACACAACTTTTTCAAAATACAAACCACAAATATTAATAGAAAAGCAATGAGCAATGACTAGCAATAATTTATCGAAATAAAAACTAAAAATGTTTGAAACAAAATTGGATAGTTCCGTGGAACTAACCTCGATTCGATACCAATTTATTTCGGTCCAATTCCCGAATCCAATGAATCAAATAATAGAGGATTCATATTTATGAGCTTGCTAGCTACAATTAATTCCGTGTCATGACTTTTTTCTCTCACAAACACGTTGTTTTTAGGTAAAATAAAATCAGTTAGCACCCACTAGAGTAGCAGTAACTTTTGGAAGGGGCGACTAGAATCAATTCTATTTCTTGTTCATTTTTGACGTTCACAAGTGCCTTTCTTGTGCCTATTTGAAATAAATGATTTGACTTTGACTAAGCATCTTCTTCTTTGTGTGGTTAGTGATTAACCTGGTGTCAGAGTTCTTATGTTGCCCATGGGCCTCTGACTTCGCTTGACATGCTGTTGAGAAATAATATCTCTCAAGCAAGCGGTTTTTCCTCACTTAGATAATACAAGACAATAAAAGAACTTAAAAATTATACAAAATTGCGATGCATTTTGTATAATTTTTAAGTTCTTTTATTTTTGCATGTTTACATTGTCTACATTTCAATTGCATAAAAGTGACAAGTGGAAGCGCGGAGTCTCCTAATACAAGCAATTCCTTGCTTAAAAGGTGATCTCCAATAATATGTATCAAAAAGCCTGATGTAATTAAAATAAACGTTTTTTTTGTTTTTTTTTTCCTCACGATGTTTTCCTTTATCGATTTTTAAGCAAGTGATAATTATATAATACGCACATGAATTCTTAAAATCAGAGGTGCGTGCCTTAGGTTCGAACTCGAGACCTATGACTTGGCAGTCCAACGGTCACGCCACTAGGCTATCACTGCTGCACCAGGTTAGTCACTAACCACACGATAAGAAGAAGACCGAGGCAGTCAAGAAGTTCTGGTTTTTGATTATAATGCCATTTTAATGAATCAAATAGTAATATTTGAAATAAATTATTTATTACATATTATAAAAAAATAAAAAATAAATACATACATATTACCCTTACTCCTTTTTTGTTATGATTTTGTTAGCTGTAAGTCCTCCATGTACTAAATAAATAAATAAATAATTAAATTACATATTATTAAATCTGACAGCCAGTCTTCTTACCAAGGGGTTTCGTATTGCCCAGTTACTGGGTTGTGGAGGTCAGATAGGCAGTCGCTCCATTTAAAATACTAGTATTCAGCTGCATCCGGTTAGACTGAAAGCCGACCCTAAGGGCCTATGCACACCACGTTTTTTAAACGCGCCGTCGACGCGCGTTTGAAGCGATACAGACGCGATACGCACGCAAGTCAGACGCAGCCTGTAGACCTTTGCACACCTGACGCGCTTGTGTAGCGATACAGACGCGATGCAAACGCGCGTGTGTAGCGATACAGACGCGCGTGTGTAGCGATACAGACGCGATACAGACGCGCTCGATTGCTACTATCGTAGATTCACACTTCCCTTTTCCTCGTTGCGGGGGAAAGGGAAGGCGCGCGCGCTAGCGCTCGTATCGGTGTCGCGCGTTTGAATCGATACAGACGCGCCGGTGCCGCGCGTTTGTATCGATACAGACGCGCCGGTGCCGCGCGTTTGTATCGATACACACGCGCCGGTGCCGCGTGTTTGTATCGATACAAACGACAACAAACTGCTCTGCAGGATAAAAACGCGCCGGCGACGCGCGTTCCCAAAACGCGCGTCGACGGCGCGTTTAAAAAACGTGGTGTGCATAGGCCCTAACATAGTTGGGAAAAGGCTAGGCAGATGGAGATGATTATAATATAATCGGCGTTTCCGCGGCCGGCTACGCTACACCTCGCAGCGTAACTCGACGCCGTCACAACGAGTGCAGTAGTTTTTAAGTTATTATGGTATTTTTAAAATTATGTATTAGTTTATAGTTATCATTTTTATACATGTAATCCATTTTATGGGCCTTCGTTGCCTGAAATAAAGGATAAATAAATAAATAAATAAAATAAAAATAAAATGGAAATTTTGTGTGTGAGTTTATGTTTGTCCGTCCTTCACGTTCAAACGGCTGAACGGATCTGGATAAAATTTGGCACAGAGGACACCGTATTTGGCACCTGGATTAACACATAGGGTACTTAGGTTATTTTCTGACATCCACCCTGGCTAGGCCGCTGGTAGCAGCTAGTATAACATTATAAAAATGAATTTCTGATCGTTAGTCTTGCTAAAACTCAGAAACGACTTGACCGAATTGAATATATTTTTTTGTTTTACACTTTCACTGCCCAGCACCTGGCTCCCGGGTTCAACGATAATTTGTTCCCGTGCCCACAACGCGGCTCCCGCGTCCTACATATAAATAGATGTATGTGGCTTGTGACCATGCCCAGCACCCGCCTACCGGGTGCAAATCAAAACGTGCTACTAGGGATGCCAGAAATAAGTTGAGAATGGTTTTAACTGGGCAGTGAAAGTGTTTATTAGCTCTTAAAACAGGATTTATTTTAAAGGAAAAAAGTTAAGTAGGTAGCGTAGGTAGGTAGGTAGGTAGGGTAGGTAGGTAGGTAGAGTAGGTGCGCCGTAGATAAGTACTGTAGAGCCTAGGTGAAACCTTATGTCATGTTCATGATCGGTCGCCATCAGTAGGGACTTAATTTTGAATTGTATTTTAAATCTTGTAATTTATGGACGCTTTTATTAAGTTCTGCATCGTTCTCACGTGTATATTTCAACATGAATGATGTAACCCAGTTTTTGTAAACAGATTTTGATTTAAAAGAGTGTCCATGGAGTTTCGTGCCCGTTTTTCTCCATAGGTACCTGCTGCTTTGGAATGGGCAACTAGCTTCATCTTTCAGACTGACCGACTCCTTGACAATTCAAAAGTGCCTGTAATTGGTTTATTTGAAATAAACGCTTTGAATTTGAGTTTGAGAACCTGGCTGAATTATAAAATAACTGGCAGCATTCGACCTTTCAAAATGATGGAATATTTTGATAGGTTTTTATAAAAGAAATGAATTGATGGACTCTGTCAGTAGCCGTGATACTAAACGCATTTATTTTTTTAAAGTAATATAATTCAATAGCTGCTGCCCCGTGTGTTTTATTTGTAGGATAGAAATCCCTACACCACAACACAATACACGAGCTCTACCTCTGTTTTTTTTTGTGGGTGGGAAATCATTCAATGATTTCTCCCGCTCAGGATGGAGCGGAAGGGAGTGTCAAACTCTTAGTGACTAAAACCCATCCATTTTCTTTTTTTTTCAAATCAAATCAAATCATTGTTTATTTGTGTAACATAGGTAATGAATAGAGTTCTTAATAAATATTAAATAGGTCGCTATGTTATGCCCGGAAGCGTACAAATATCATGGTTGCATGCAAAGAGATATTAATCATGCGAGAGGTAAACATTATTATTTGTATGTCAAAATTAATAGGTTAATGATAATTAATAAAGACTGAAAATTATTAATGTCACAATATTAAAAAAAAAACAAAAAAACATAAATTAAAATTAAATTAAAATTACTTAGTCACAATGTTCAATTATAAATTGTTTCCAGCGTCAAAATAAATAAATAGGTCTACAATAATTTATCATTCAGAAATTCGTCGATTGTATAATAACATTTTTCATTTAATAAAAGTTTTAATTTATTTTTGAATTGTGTTACATTTAATTGTTTTATAACATATGGTAATTTATTGTAAATACGTGGTGCTATGCCCAAAACGCTCTTACTAACCAAGGCAGTCTTACAACGCTGATTACTTAAAGAGTTGGCGTATTGGCTACGATGTGCTACATCTCGTAACGTTGACACTTTTTCAAATAACCTCATGTTTGTTTTGACGAAAACACTAAATTTTCAGCGTTTTAAATAATGGTACACAGCTATCATCAATTTTCAAACCACACATTGAACTTATGCATCTTTTTTGTGGCTTAAAAACGATTCCGTAGCCCTTTATGTTCCGGGCTAGCGGTAACCCTTTCGGACAAGCCCGCTTAGAGCTCTACCACTGAGTGCTCGCTAAGTGAAGGCCCATCTGGTCTTCAAAGTACTTCGAGCTACCTACCGGTGCGGAGCCGGGCCGGGTAAAGCTAGTCCTAGTAAAAAGAACACTCAACTTGAATCACTCAATACCCCAAATCACTTTAAACATTAATATTAATTACGACAAGTCTTCAACAAATTAATTATTATGGACCAATTGATCCAATTACCTATCATTTGTCACCAATCAAAGCGGCCAACGTAATAAATTAATGCGTTTCAATGGGTTTCAATTAAATTCGTATATTTATTAATAATTCCATTATTTTGGGTGTTCAATTAATTCATTATATTAATTATACGGGTTTAAACTTTGGTTTTAGTTATTTGTTTATGGGTTGGTTTGATTGTATTTAATAATTGTTATTTATTAATTAGCGCTTCGCACGGTTTTGAAACTGTGTGATAAATGAAACGGGTGAACGTTATAATAAAATAATATAATCTCAGCTTGACAACTATTTGGATTACATTACAAATTTAATGGTTGGCCGCGCGGCCTACAATGTTCTTCCCGGTACCGGGTACCGGGGTCGTTTGGAGGTGATGAAAAAAGGAACGCTCTGCGTGGGCGCTCGTCTTTTATAGACGCCGCCGCGCCGGCGATGACGAAACGGGGAGCGTGGCTACGTTCCGTTCTCCGCACCCTCCGTTGGTACACTTGCGCGTGTACATCTTCCCAGCCTTGAAGGAGTCAGCCTTCAACAGGTTCTTCTTCACCCGGCAGCCTGACGATGTAGTGGATAGCTCTGCGGACTGTTCCTTTGGATGTGTAGATGTCTACCACCCGGCAAGTGTTGTCTGCGCCCATGTGTAGACGTGTAATGCGGCCTAGCCGCCAGCGTTGCGGAGGCAGATTCTGGTCCCTTATGAGCACCATCTCCCCAACATTCGGCCCGGCAGACCCAATTTTCCATTTGGATCGCTGCTGGAGTTCTGCTATAAATTCTTGAGACCATCTTTTCCAGAACTCAAGGCGTAGCTTGCAGATGAGGTTGTACTTCGGTCTGGAGTCTTCAGCTGCAAAAGAGGGCACCGACGTCAGTGGCCGTCCGATAAGGAAGTGCCCGGGGGTCAAAGGGTTCAAATCAAAGGGATCAGAAGATAAAGGGGAGAGAGGGCGAGAATTTAGGATCGCCTCTATCTGAGTGAATAGAGTTGACAACTCCTCAAAAGTAAGAGAAACATTAGCGGCTGTTCTTTTTAAATGATATTTGGCCGCCTTTACGCCTGCCTCCCAGAGTCCACCAAAGTGCGGTGAATAAGCTGGACTAAATTTAAATAAAATGCCTTCGTTAGCCGTATAGTCAATGACCGAGTCACGACTGGAGCGTAGCACCTTACCTAGTTCATTGTTTGCCCCCACGAAGTTAGTGCCATTGTCGCACCAAATCTCATAGGGCTTACCTCTGCGCGACACGAATCGTCGTAAACATAAAATAAATGCAGATGTAGTGAGGTCACTCACCAGCTCTAGGTGCACAGCTCTGGTACTTAAGCAAACAAATATACAGAGGTAACATTTACTTATTCGATTACCTCTTCCCCTTTTACTAGAGATTTGAAATGGTCCTGCGAAGTCGGTACCGGTAGAGTGGAAAGGGAAAGTAGGTCGCATCCTCGCTGATGGTAAGTTGCCCATTATAGGCTGTATAGTCTTACCACGAAATCTAGTGCATACAACGCATTGTTTATATACTTTGCGCGCTAAGGCCCTCCCACCTACAGGCCAGTACCTTTCTCTTACGGAGGCTAATAATAATTGTGGACCTGCATGAAATAAGCGATGGTGTTCACTTTGCATTAATAAAAGGGTGAATCTATGTTTACAATCTAATATGATAGGATGCCTTTTATTGTAATCAAAGCTTGAATTGTCAAGACGACCTCCTACTCTTAGTAGACCTTCAGAGTCATGAAAAGGATTTAAATTGAATATTTTAGATTTTTTAGGTATTCCTTGACCTCTTTTAATAGATTTTAATTCTGTATCAAATGATTCGAGTTGACATATTTTACATAGAAAGGTATGAGATTTATTTATTTCGTTAGTTTGTAGTGGACCATATAATTTGGTTTTATTCCTACAATTATATAAAAACCGCAATACATAAGCTAACACGCGACTTAAATGATTATACTTTGAATAATTACTAAAATTAATGATAGATTTATGACTGTCGTCGTGAGCTATATTTGTTTGTACATGAACCTTTAGTTCAGGTAAGTCCACTGACTTATGAGGTTGCTGTGGCCAAGCAGATGATCCATCCTTTAAGAAGGAGGGTCCTTCCCACCAAAAGGGTTCAACCTGCAGTCGCTGAGGATCTACACCTCTAGAAGCAAGATCTGCAGGGTTAAGGTGAGTGGGAACATGCCGCCACGAAAAGCCCTGTGTCAACTCATTAATTTCTATTACTCGATTGGCTACAAATGCTTTTAAAAGGTTTGGTTGTGAATTTATCCAACCAAGTACTACAGTTGAGTCGGTCCATATAACCTTTTGTGTTATCTTATGACATCTAATGGACTGGATTACCTTTGTGGTCAACCTAGCACCAAGTAATGCGCCACACAATTCGAGGCGAGGTATTGTCATAGCCTTCAGAGGTGCAACCCTAGCCTTTGCACACAGCAATTTAACATCTACAATATTTTTATTACTAATTGACCGTAGATAGACACAAGCTCCATATGCTTCCTGAGAAGCGTCTACGAAACAATGTAATTCAACTGACATGGGAATATCGCATAGTACATACCTAGGCAAACTAATTTTAGACAGATTATTAATATTTTCTGCTATCTTAACCCACTTCTTTTCAATGTGGGGTGGCACAGGGTCATCCCAGCCTAATTTTTCATTCCATAATTGCTGTAAAATAATTTTAGCTCTAATTATGCATGCACATAGCAGCCCTAATGGATCAAATATTTTACAAGTTAATGATATGATAACCCGTTTAGTAAGTTTCTTAGACATATCCATATCAACAGTGAAATGTAAAGTATCTGGTGACGGTGACCAGTTTAATCCTAAAACTGTGGAATATTTACTCAGATCAAGTGATTTAGATGTAGTCTCTGTTTGCAACGCTTGGGGGCAGTTTGTGCGTATTTTATGAAGAGGGAAACAAGCTGATGATAATATATTAGTGATGTCATCATATATTTCTTTAATTTCTTTTTCTGATTGACATCCTGTATTTAAATCATCCATATAAATATCATATTTTAAAATATTAGAAATTATGGGGTTAGAACATTCATGAGCTAGTTGAATTAGACACCTGGTGCTCAAGAAAGGTGCAGATGCTGTCCCATAGGTGACAGTGTTTAGCTGCAAGACCTTAATTGGCTGTGAGCAATCATCTCTCCACAAAATTAGTTGTAAATGTCTCTGAGAAGGATCAATTTCTATTTGCCTGTACATTTTTTGTATGTCCCCTGTTAAAACATACTTGTAAGTTCTAAACCTTAATAAAATAGACAACAAGTCATCTTGTAGAACTGGACCAACATACTGAATTTCATTTAATGATTTTCCTGAAGTAGTTTTGGCAGAGGCATCAAAAACAACGCGTAATTTTGTGGTTTCACTGTGCTCTCGCAACACCGCATGATGTGGCAAATAATATCCAAATGAAGGACGTTTAATCTCATTTAAATGCCCTAACTCTTTATACTCTTCAATGAATGCAGTGTAACTTAGTTTGAGCTGAGTATTTTTATGTAATTTCTTCTCCAAGTTAAGGAAACGTTTTTTCGCTAAGTAATATGAATCGCCTAGTGCCTGTTCAGGAATCTCCTTGAATGGCATTTTAACAGAAAATCTACCACTGGGAAGACGTTTCATATTTTCTAAAAAATGTTGTTCACACAATTTATCTTGGAGTGAAGTGTTATCAACACAATTAATTTCTTCAATTTCCCAAAACTTTTTTAGGTCATTATGAATTTCTTTTGTGAAGTTACATGTCAAGTGACTACTAAGGCTACATTCTCCTAAACGTCCACTGACTAACCATCCAAATTGTGAATTTTGTAGGATAGGTTTACCTACACCTAGTGAAATACGCTTAGTCCCTACAATGTTCCAAAAAACATCTGCCCCTAATAGCATATCTATGTTAGAGGGATAATTGAACTTTGGGTCTGCAAGCACAATATTTTCTGGTAAATTCAGTTCCTGAATGTTAACAGGTGCACTCGGCAATGTTCCTGTAATTTGTGGAACTACAAGACAGTTTATTTCTAAATTAAATGAATTTAGTCTTGATTTTATTATTATATTGCAGCGCTCGGATATATTAAAAGAAACATTATTAATACCTGAAATCCGTAGCGGTTCAATAGTTTTAGTGGACAGACCTAACTTTCCTTTCAGGTTTTCTGTCACAAAAGAGGATTGAGATCCTGTATCTAATAGAACTCTTACACAGTAAGTTTCATTAGTATGTTCATTAAATACTTTTACAACAGCGGTACACAATAAAACCTGGCTGATGGATACCGCAGACAGTGATACCGGTTGTTGTTGAGTTGACGTAGAAGGTGCAGCAGTAGTATTTTCAGAACTGCTGTTGCTATTAGTTTTATTTACATGTACTAAACTATTATGTTTGTGTTTACAAAATTTACATAAACCCTTCATACGACAACGAAACGAGTTGTGGCCCTCACGCAGGCAATTTAAGCATAACTTTAATTTATTAACCTCCTTAAGCCTATCTTGAACATTCATATTATTAAATTTGAGACATTTTTGGATTCTATGACCCTGCTCGCTACAAATTAAACATAAAAGTTCACTTAAGTTTTCAACTGAAGAGACAAAGGCTTTTGATTTATTTTGGTTAAATTTATTAATATTCCCTTTGTCACTTTGTTGTGATGTGACTGATGTTGTTTCTAAAACATCAGCACGACTACGAATAAAATTAAAAAAATCACTTAGTGTTGGTAAGTCAGGTAAGATATTCCTGTATTCCTCCCAACGTACAACCATACTGGTATCTAACTTCCCAGTTATTATAAATATTAATAGAGCATCCCATTGGTCAGTTGCTAGACCTAAATTGTTGAGCGCTCTTAAATTTTTTGAAATAATATCAATGAGATTTCTCAATTCCTTAACAGAGTCTTTATTAACATTGCCAATGCTACAAAGCGCCTTTAAGTGATTATTAACCAAGAGTTTTTTATTATTATACCTATCATTAAGTAATTGCCATGCAACACTGTAATTCTCAGAGGCAAACTCCAAGGATCTGATAACTTCAACAGCACCACCCTCTAGTGAAGACCTCAGATAGTGATATTTATTTATATTTGGTATAGACTCATTACTGTGTATTAATGAATAGAAGGTATCTCTGAATTCTAACCATTTTAAATAGGAACCATTAAATGTTGGCAATTTAATTGTGGGCAATCTTATTGACTGTAAGCCATTTTGTAGGCAATTTGAATGGGAGCCTTTGTTACTACATGCATCACCAAACTTTTCTTTGTCTGACCCTTGCCTTTCTAAAATGTCCTCAATGACTGACATTATTGAAATAAACTTTGATTCAATGGACTCTCTTAATGTGAGTTGTTCCTCAGTGTCACAATCCTCACAAGTGTCCTCAATTATTGTTTGAACGTCGTTAAATTGACTAAATAATTCTTGACAATTTTCTAAACGTCTACCTAACTCTTTTAAATTAACGCTACTTAAAGTAGATTCTTGGTTTTTCATATCCTGTACATAATCATTTAATTTAGTTAAACGCCCTCTGATATTACCGCGTTTCCGAATTAGTTCACTGAATTTGCACGCATCCTTGTCCATGATTGCACTAAATATACTACACTAACCGAGTACAAACAATGAAATAAGCAATAAATGTGCATCAAACCAAACGCCCGGTTAGGCGTACACTCCAGTCGCAGCTCGCAGCCACGCGTTGTTACGGCAGGCACGCCGCACAGGCACACAAGATGGCCGCTCTGCTATTCTGCGACCGCGCCGCGGTCCGCGGAGCCCTGCTCGCCACGTGGTCGGACGGACGCTAGGAGGCAGCGCGCAGACGCAGCCCGCAGATTTCCTGGAAGTGTTCGGCAAATCTATTTGAAGCAAGAATGCAGTGCAAGGCTTAAGCTTTGTTATTGGTGCATGAAACACGGAATTGGGTATTTAGTACCGGAATATAAACACTAGATGTATAATAAGCGTTCAAAATTATATGCCTTCACTCACAGCGCACGGCACAGCACAGAGGCACGTGTATTATTTTATAACCCATGCGGGCATGCGGGACCTATTGTATGGTCGCCATAAATATATATGCTTAAAATATACTCCTCATATTAGTCTGGAGTTACGACCAAATTATTTAGATACACAACTCACGAGATTTTAAATTTACCACAATGCAATAAAATTCTGTTTGCAAGCTGCCCCTAACCTCGAGGAATACACTCTACGAGGAGGACGCTCTAAACACACAAACAAAGCGGCGGAAATTGGGGACGGAAATATAAAATAGGAACGAGCTCACTTCCCTTCGGCAGACCTCCTGACGCGATGCCCGCTGTATCCAGGTAGATCTTCGACAGCCGTGGTTGTGTAGCCGCCTCGTGTTCCCAGCAATGTCGCCTGATGCACGCGGTTGCGATTCCCGATGGGCAGCGGCGGCGCCGGCGGTTTAGCGCCTGCACGGCGCGCGCACGTGGTCGGTTCGAAGAATCCGGAACACGCTACCGAGTCGCAGTTTTCTCGTAGTTGTGGTTGCAGATTTCTTTTTGCTCACGGTCGCCAAATGTGTGATAAATGAAACGGGTGAACGTTATAATAAAATAATATAATCTCAGCTTGACAACTATTTGGATTACATTACAAATTTAATGGTTGGCCGCGCGGCCTACAATGTTCTTCCCGGTACCGGGTACCGGGGTCGTTTGGAGGTGATGAAAAAAGGAACGCTCTGCGTGGGCGCTCGTCTTTTATAGACGCCGCCGCGCCGGCGATGACGAAACGGGGAGCGTGGCTACGTTCCGTTCTCCGCACCCTCCGTTGGTACACTTGCGCGTGTACAGAAACTATCAATAGTCTTTATTTGCAAACATTGGTTCCAACAGTGTGCAAGGTATTTGGTATTTATGTATTACAAATTGTTTTATATAGTTTCTTTTTGTTTTGCTGTTTGGCGTGCGAACATTTATGGAAGACTTTTGCCAGTTAAATAACTTTATTTATAAATTCAATATCAAGGACAATTTATATAAAAAAAAATATAATGTAATAGGTAATTTCTGATAATATCAATATGTCAATATTTAACGAAATGCGATAATCAATCTGCCTAGCCTTTTCCCAACTATGTTGGGGTCGGCTGCCAGTCTAACCGGATGCAGCTGAATATCAGTATTTTACATGGAGCGACTGCCTATCTAACCTCCACAACCCAGTCAGTAACTGGGTAATGCGATACCCCTTGGTAGGACTGGCTGTCAGACTTTTGAGATTCTAACTACCCGTAACGACTGTCAAGGATCCACGAATTACAGCCGGGACCAACGCCTTAACGTGCTTTCCGAGGCACGGAGGAATCACTATATGTAAAAAGATGGTCACCCATCGACGGCCAACCCCGGCAAGCGTAGCTTAACCTGATGAATCGACTTGTGTGGCTGTTAGTACTTAGATTATTAATATCAATTTATCTATTTTTTTTATTTTTATTCAATAGGTAATGTCTAATAATATCAATGTGTCAATATTCAACAAAATGCGTAAATAATTATAATGTCAATAGGTTACTGATGAAAAGAATGTTGAAAATTGACATTGCCGACATACATAATTACTATTTAGAGTCGACATGCATGACTATTCATCATTCGAGTCATGTTACGAAATTAATATTATGCTGGCAATGGGCTTGGTCCCTATTACAAGGGACGTACGAAACGTGGGTGTAGGAAATGCGGGCGTTTTTTCAAAATATTCCAAATATTATTATTATAAAATTAATTAATATAATTACATTATTATTATTAAATAAAAATGTATAAATCATTATATATCATCCGAAACGTTTGTACTTTAGAAGCATTTGCCTAGAAATGTGTGCTAAGCGAGAGTTTATAAAATAACACATTTGCAGAATAAGTTCTTTGTGTAATAGAGTATACGAAGCGTTGGTTGTAAACTAAAAAAATGTCAATGATGTTTCGGTGAAATATTAGTAAACCAAGGGCCCTAGACAAGTGTCAATCGCAAGTGTCAATTCGATTTCGAAAATTTCTGATCGAATTATTCGTTATCTCAGCGACACGGATTGTCAAGAACGCCACTTGTCAACGCGTTATTTGAATTGGAATATTGAACGAGTTTCGTTACACAATTTGGCATTGTCTAGCACTTAGCGATCGAAAACGATTGATCACGTGACATTTCTAAAGCTTGTGCCAATTCCATACATTTTGAATTTATCTGATTTCGTTATCGTTAGGTAATGAAAATGTGACTTAGTCTAGGGCCCTGGGTGTACTACCTACTACTAATTGGTACACCGCTGCCAACCCCTACAGGCAAACATGGCGTAATGTAATGTTTATCTTACACTCATCATTACTCTCCTGCTTATATTTCAATCTATTTGGGGTCAATGCAATATGTCGTTTTCCTCCATATTTATCCATTAGTCGTTATCTCGGTAGTCACCCCCTTTCTAGCTATATTATAATCTTTCACACAGTCGTTCTATCATTTCTTTTTTCTTTTCGCTACTCATATAGCCATCCACATTCATACTCAAAACTTTCCTCAGAAAAGAGGAAATTGGATGTAGGTTCGTTTTATTTTGAAAAACAATTTTTTTTTCTTAATAAATTTTACACGTACACTTAGGTAACCAACTAAGCGTTGATCTGGCGTCTGTGTCGTCAATGGTGTATTTATCTGTAATTGGCATGTATACAACCTGTAACAAAATAAACGCAATACATTTTAAAGGGTCATTGTACTCATCATTATGAATAACTTTTACTACGGGACCAACCACAAAATCGCGAAAAAAAATCAGCTGTTGAGTACATTTGGTCCAATTTTTGACTGCCCTTGTAATAGCAAATGCAGTACTTGCAAAATGGCGGTTTCGAGAAAAACGCGGTTAAGTGTTTTTTCTGAATCTCTACTAAAACTGATTAAAAAACTCATATGTTTTGTTATAGAACAAGTACAAAAAATACAAATTATTATTTAGTTTGATTTTGACATTATTTTTTCTACTGTAGGTCTTTACAAACTTGAATACGGCATTTAAACCTTGGGTCGCCTATTTACAAATATATCAAAGTAGTGCGGTAAAATGCAGTATTCGCCTTTGTTACTGCATTTGTTTCTAGGAAATACATTAACTGCATTTAGCACTAGCAAAGTTAAAAAGGGAAGACAACTAAAATAATAGACGTAATGCAGTGTAAATAAATCTTGTCCTAGTTTTTACATAAATAAAATAGGAAAAAAAAGGAAAGACACGGGTATTATGAAATTCTTTTAATTTATAATAAAACTAGCTTCCGCCCGCGGCTTCGCCCGCATAATATGTCGACATATTATACACATAAACCTTCCTCTCGAATCACTCTATCTATTAAAAAAACTGCATCAAAATCCGTTGTGGAGTTTTAAAGATCTAAGCATACAGACCGACATTAGGACGCGGGAAGCGACTTTGTTTTATGCTATGTAGTGATTTAAACAGTCTTTTTGTTGCGACATGGAGTACTAAAAATGTATGTACGTTATTTAACTAAAATAATAAAACATGTATTTAGAAATACCTATTACTAATAATCATCATGTTTATAACATGTGATTTAATACCATAAAATAAATGAGATCATTCTTCATACGCTTTCGCATTAAATTATTTAAACGGAACATTGCTTCCGTAGGAAACAAAAATCATATTTAGTTAAGTACTTAATAAACAGTCTTTTAGTAGTAACTAAATCTAATTAATAAATCACAGCATTTGTTTCATGTTTCATCAAAGTCTCCTACTTCCAAATTATTCACAAGATCAGCCGAAGAATCATTGATGTGGAAGTTTTTCCAAAACGGTAATCTATTTTGGGGAATTATTTTGAAAATGTAAAAATAAAAACTGATTTTCTGTCGTTAGATGACCCCTTGGAAAAGATTTTTTGTTGGGATCAGGAATTGACAATGACTTCAAGTATTTTACTTTGAGGAGCTCAATTTCATGCAGCGTTCCATCATACTCCGTCTTCACAAACAACTTACTTTCATTTTTGCGTACCGCCGCAATAACAATATCTGTGAAATATACTCTATTTGTGCTCTTTTTAAGTCTATATTGAGATGAATGATCCATATATTTTCAGAAATCTGGAACTTCCATAGCTTTTACTGTAACTTTCCCTGAATTAGCCTACTGCACACAATCAATGAAATCAGAAAAATCATAGACCTTTCCTGCTTTTTGAATTGGTTTTCGACTTGGTGGTCAAAGTTGTCAGCTGACATAAAAGTATGTCCAGGTTCTAAATATTTGATTGTGATATTTTCGGCAAATATTTCAGAACTGTTAACAATCTGCACAAGAAATGTTAAAAAAGCCCAATTCTTGTTCAGACTTGAACAATTATCTGTCCACAAACTATATCGGCCAACTATATCGGAACAGTCACGTTTGCTGAGAAAAAACGCCTTATAAGCGCTGATGATGTCTTCTTGTTTCCTGCCTGAAGTACCTTCATGCCAAACTGCTGCGAAGGGCTGTAGATATGGAGACTTCGTAGGCCCTAAAGGCACGAAACTTTCATTAAATGCTATAATCCTCGGACAAAAAGTAACTGATTTGAACATGTCGGTCCTTGGTAGCATTATCACTTTCTTTAAATCAGCAGAAAAAAAATATTTTTCACCTCACAGGCTCGGAAAGAGTCTGTTTGTCATTCGAAATCTGAGCCTAAAATGCAATTTTGCGCTCAGATGAAAGAGTGAAAGTCAAATCAGAGAAAGAGTTTTTAAAATTCGAACCTTTCTATTTAATAATTTTCTATACAGCTGCCAGTCCACTGAAAATGCATGACACGGTCTAAAATTAAATATTAAATCACATAGAAATAATACCGGTCACCTTAAAAACTTCCATCACAGTACAGAAATTATTTTAATGTAAAAAAACAAATGTAATATTTGTATTAAATTTGTTTTTTTACATTCTCCTAAGAGGACAAGTAGGATGAAAAAAATACAGGGTATTTAATTTTGGAGATATTCTATGTATCTCATAAGTTCCACCATCGCGAGTGACGAGCACAGACTGAGGCGCTAATGTAAAACGCAGTATACGCTATAACAACGCAGCAATTTTACATTATTTTGTTTTTTAATACTAGGTTAAATTGCAGTATAAACCAATACTGCATTTCACCTTAGAAAACGATGAATAACTAAATATTCCAATGTACTAAGATAAAATGCAGCCAAAATGCGAGAACTGCGTTTCTTACTAGTATTTAGACGAATACTGCATTCTAACTTGGTACGAAATACGTTATTACTGCATTTTAATCTGGCTTATGATCATTGCTGCATTCATACTAACAATATCAGACAATTTCAGAGAAAATACTGCATTTTTCCTTGTTGTTTCATCATGTTCCTGTACCAAAAAAAAAAAAAAAAATTCTACGTGTAGCTGAAAGCCTCCAGATAACATTTTTGAGAAAAACGAGAAATCGAAAAAATGTCGATTACTGCATTTGCTATTACGAGGGCAGAACCTGTAACAAAATAAACGCAATACATTTTAAAGGGTCATTGTACTCATCATTATGAATAACTTTTACTACGGGACCAACCACAAAATCGCGAAAAAAAATCAGCTGTTGAGTACATTTGGTCCAATTTTTGCGATATCTGTGTTGGTTCTATAGTGAAAGTTGTTCATAATGACCCTTTAAGAGGTATGGCGTTAATTCTATTACACGTTGTATGTACAGACGCCTGCACATCAAGCCAAAAGTCAAATTTTCTCAATAAAAATGAACCTTATGTCTTCGCAATTAAGTTGAAATACTATCAAAGAAATTTGACAGATTGTGGTAACTTGATGTGCTGGCCTCTGTACGTGCTCTGGGTGAACCTAAATAAATAAATACACGTACCCAACTTTATAATACGCATTCATAATTTTGCATTCAAAATTAATCACGAAATCACAAATTGAAAACAAAACTGGACGACTCTTGCATAGCACCGGCCGCTTGATTATCCACCAATCACAATACGTCACATGCGTCATGCCGCCCGACGTCATTACACGGATGGTCGGTATTATGCAAATATGCAATGGAAATAATTCCGCTTTCTGTTTAATTCATATGCCAATAATTTTATTTGCCGGTCCTTGATTGCATGATAATTAGTATAATATTGGTTAGCTCAGAATAATTTTTGAATGCGGCTATATAACAGGAATTTCATATTTAAATCCGGATTATTTGGTGGAGTTATTTTAGTTGAGTCGATTGTTGTTTGGGTAAATTACTGCTTTTGTGGTAATAGTTTATTATATGGAATGTTTGTAGCATTTGTGGGGAATTGGATATTCGCGTGTATCTATTTATATTTGTCTAATTTGATTCCGACGATATTGACTGCTATTATGAAAATGATGGCAGAGGGTAAAAGCGGGATTGTCCGAAAGGGTTACCGCTACCCCGGAACATAAGGGTTACGGAAGGAACATGGATGGGTTTTAGTCAGTAAGATTCTGACACTCCCTTCCGCTCCACCCAGAGCGGGAGAAATCATTGGATGATTTCCCAGCATCAAATGAAAAAGTGGGGTAAAAACGCTTTCTGAGAAAACACATAACTTGACTTAATTATGTAACGTTTTAGAGACGTCATATGCCCGTAAATCGCGGACACTATGAAGTGCCGATCTTATAGGAAACCGAAGTTCAACCCATTGACTGCCGGAACGCAGATCTATGCGAGACATAATGGCTTTTTAATTGTGTCTGTAATTTCGGCATACAAAAGTGATTGACTACAAAAAATGCCATTGATTCCTTGGCTTGCGAGGCCACATAGTAGGTTCAACAAAAAAAAATCTATTGACTTGAAAAGAAAACGAACGACATTAGTTAAATAAGATTAAAAACAAACTGCTCGTTAGACAAGAGCTACTCAAATCAAGTTTTATTTGAAGATTTCGGAATTATAAAGTAAAATAAAATGTCTAAGATATTTACTGAAATTTTAGGCAAGATCAACATCTGCTCTGAAACTTTTTATTGCACGGCCATGTCTTAATTTCTCAAAATTAATTCTGTCTAAACGAGAAAATACATCATGTCACATTTTTATCGCCCTCTTTGAAAGTCTAATCCATTCTGAAATTACGCAAACGTCCCACTTTATTCTAGACAATTTTAATTTTACGCAAAATAATAAAACAACTTATGGTATATTCTTATAACGAATTTGTTATGCGTAGCATGAAAATAATATAAGAAAACATTACGTATTATTTTATGCTAACGACAGCTATAAAAACATGTTCGGCGTCCATTTTAGTTTGAGCTCTGACACGTCAAATAATTTAAGCGGGAACAGGTCAAATTATTCGGTCGTTTAACATTCTCTAGGGGAACGCAGTACGATGCAGATTACAGGGAAATTTTGTCTTATTTGAATATAATAAAGCGTAAGATCGACGGTTTGTAAATATTCATACAATCAGAGTGGTTTATGTTAATTTACTTGTGTCACGACAACATTTTCAATATGGCTGATTTCATTTTGGCGCCAAAGTGGAGTATTATGCGGCTCGTTTGGTATTAATTCTGATGTTTTGCTAAATTATTTTCTTTTCGAATTTGAGTCGCTCGGCTTTTACGTTGTGGTGAATGGAATTTCATGGCATATTTACTTAAGTTGGGCTTCTTATTAATTTAACCGTTTAGGTAAGCCGCCATCTTTAATTGGGGTTATTTTGATAATGAATTAGATGGTGTGCTTTTTGTGCATGATAAGATTTTTCTTGTGGTATTATTGTTTTAGGTGAACTAATTCTATACAGAGGACTGGAGGAGATTTGATTGTTTCTTTGCATTGAATAGGCTTCGAAACTACTGAACCGATTTGAAAAATTGTTTCACTGTTGGGAAGCTTCACTATTCCCGGGTGATATAGGCTATATTATATTTAAAAAAAATGGAAACCTCACTGAAACTCCAATAATGTAACAATGTCCAACATCCATGCGGGCGGAGCTGCAGCGGGCAGAAGCTAGTATAAAATATACATAAAGCTTCCGCCCGCGGCTTCGCCCGCAAAATATGTCGACAAATTATACACATAAACCTTCCTCTTGAATCAATCTATCTATTAAACCGCATCAAAATCCGTTGGGTAGTTTTAAAGATTTAAGCATACATAGGGATATAGGGACAGAGAAAGTGACTTTGTTTTATACTATGTAGTGATATTACGCCTAGTTTCCCTGAAAGGTTGGGCAGAGGTGTGTACACCCATATATCGACAGCATGGGTTTGAAGTATTATGCTGAGCGATGGCCATTTGGCGCGGATGTGACGCATATTTCCCCACAA
This sequence comes from Hyppa rectilinea, assembly GCA_951799385.1. Taxonomy (NCBI): domain Eukaryota; kingdom Metazoa; phylum Arthropoda; class Insecta; order Lepidoptera; family Noctuidae; genus Hyppa; species Hyppa rectilinea. The sequence continues at coordinate 14,708,670 of OX637316.1, forward strand.
CTTGTTTTTTACTGCGTGATGTTTGCCGTAAATAAACGTGTTTTCATTCTTCGTTCTTTCTTATTCTTGAGTCCCATGAAAAAGGGAGGAAAGTTTATTGCCATGAACCGCACATAGCCAGACTTAACATCTGACCACCTCAACACCAGAACATAACCAGAAAAAAACTGAAAATCTAAACTATTTAAAAAATGTGCATCATTAGAAGCGCAAATTAATAAGCGATTCATTATTTCAACAGCAGAAGGTCATTGCACTAAACACTAACTCGAACGGTTTTGTTCTTTTTAGTCTTCTCACTATGTCCGTGTGATCGAGAAGCTGGATCACCTCGACGTTCACATGCTGATGAAGTCTCTTGTCGTGAGCTTCTGCAGATTTTTGAATCACTTTATCGATGAGCTCAACATTTAGGTCCCGATGGAGGTCATCATTTCGTACGTACCAGGGTGCATTTACAATTTCCCGCAGTACTTTATTCTGGAATCTTTGAATGATTAATGCATTTGTCTGTTTGGTGCAGCCCCACAGCTGAATACCATAAGTCCAAACTGGCATCAGGACTTGTCTGTATAGTAACAGTTTGTTCTGCACGGACAGCGCGGAGTTTCTTCCAAGCAGCCAATACATTCTTTTGAACCGTAGGTCGAGTTCATCTTTTTTCTTCTTGACGTGAGTTTTCCAGCGTAGCTTTGCATCAAGGGTCATACCGAGATACTTGGCTGTATTCTCATAAGGTATTTGGTTGTTATTAATATAAACTGGAAAATACTGTTGCTTTTTGTTGGTAAAATCTATGTGTACGGATTTGGATTCGTTTAATTTAATCCTCCATTTTTTGGTCCAGTCATAAACTTGATAAACAGCCATTTGAACCTTTTCTACTGCTTCTTCGTGGCTGTTTCCAACGGCCATTATGGCTGTATCATCAGCAAAGGTTCCAATGGTATTGTTTTCTAATTCGGGTATGTCGCAAGTGTATAGTAGGTACAGGACCGGACCTAACACACTTCCTTGCGGTACGCCAGCTTTTATTGGTTTTAATTCTGAATAAGTATCTTCTTGTCTTATTCTAAAGACTCTGTTTAAGATGTAAGTTTCTAATATGTCTGCAAATGGTTTCGGTAGCAGGTTCTTTAGTTTATGAATAAGGCCTTCATGCCAAACTTTATCAAATGCTTGGGCTACGTCTAGAAAAACAGTAGAGCAAACTTGCTTGTTTTCCAGCGCGTTTTCTATTACGTTTGTGATTCTGTGCACTTGATCGATCGTTGAGTGTTTTTCTCGAAAACCAAACTGGTGCTCAGGTATAATGTTTCTGTTATCAATGATAGGTTTAAGGCGTTTGAGTAGTAGCTTTTCAAACAGCTTTGACATTATTGGTAGCAGGGAAATCGGTCTGTATGATGTTGTTTCGTGAGCCGGTTTCCCAGGCTTTGCTATCATTATGACTTCAGCAACTTTCCATAACTCTGGTACATATTTAAGCCTCAATGCTGCATTAATAAGGGTTGTTAACTTAACCAGACCCTTTCTTGGTAAGTTATGTAGGATTTCCCCTGTTATTAAATCGTAACCTGGTGCTTTCCTTGGGCTTATTTTCTGCTTTATTTCTCGTGCAACTTCTCTCGGTGTTACTAGTTTTATGGCATCTATTTGATCTGGCAACACTATATTAACCAGAGTGTGGTCTTCAATGGTTTCCCCCTCGTTAGGTTGAAAGATGTTTTCTAGGTGCTCTGCAAACCTCATAGCTTTTTGCTCATTAGTTCGTGCCCATTGCCCGTTTTCACACTTGATGGAAGGGATTTGGGCTATCGGCCTCTTTAGATGCTTAGTAGCCTTCCAAAGGGAGTAGTTTGTCCTTTGGTCGTTACTTAGTTTCTGCAGGTAGGTTTTGGTTGAGTCGTTTTTGTAGTCCTGGATTAGTCTTCTTAGTTTTTTTGTAAGATTATTTAGTACTCTTTTGTCATCAGGACACCTAGATTGATGCCACATTTTTCTTTGCCTTCTTTTTTCTATAATGAGCTGCTTGATTCTGAAGGGGAAGATGTTTCCCTTCGTTCTTTTGTTGTAGTCAGGTGTATTTTCCCACGCTGCTTGTTGTATGTGAATAATAAACTTCTCAACTTCGATGTTTAGATGTTCTGGGGTTTTTAATGGAACTTTAAGGTTTATTTGATCATTCAATCTGGCCTTAAAGCTCTCCCAGTCCGTAAACTTATTAACAAGAGTGATACTATTTTCTTCATACAGAATACTCTCGCTAATTTTTAAATAAATTGCAGAGTGATCCGAGTTCAAGTCATAGCTTTGTTCCGTTTTTATATAGCTATTTGACAGGTCTTTGGTTACGAAAAAATCTATTAAGTCTGGGATTTTATTTGGATCTGTTGGCCAATAAGTGGGCTTTCCAGTAGATATAACGTCACATTTTAGCTCTTTTATGGCACTCAGTAGTTCTTTGCCTTTAGTAGTAGTTAGTCTGGAACCCCAATATGTATTTTTAGCATTGAAGTCACCACCTAAGATAAATCTATTACCAAGACAGGCTAGAAAAGACGTATAGCGATCTTTTTTTATCATGTACCGTGGTGGACAGTAGATGGCACACACGGTTAAGGGGTATTTTTTGGTTTGAAGACATATTGCCACTGCTTGGATGTCTTTCTCTTCGCATTTTAACATTTCATAGTGTTGCAAATTATCTTTAACAATAACGGCACTTCCGCCTCTTGCAGTATTGTCTGGGTGTAGCGCATGGAATACTTTGTATCCTTTGAATTTAATGTGACATTGTTTTGTGAAGTGAGTTTCTGATACAAGGCAAACATCAATTTTTTCAATTTCTAGTACGACCTGCAACTCATTTTGATGTTTTTGTAACCCATTTGAGTTCCACGCCATAAGTTTAAGTAAAGTATTCATTTTTTGGTTTTAGAGGTAGCATTTATGTTGCTATTTTCGATTTTTTTTAATCTCTCGTCGAATGATGACATTAACTTTAGGATTTCATCCAACTTTTTGTTGCTGTTCATATCTGCCAAGGGGGCTTTCGCTATGCCTGTTGAAGTTGCTTGAGCGTATGAAACGTTTTTAGTTGTTGTTTGCATCGCGTTTTGGCTTGGTTTGGCCTTGCTAGCGTCATCTCTTCGGGCAGGTGCACTTTGTTGAGGATTCAAATTTCCTCCTTTAGTTTTTTTGAGTCTTAACTGCTGTATTTCTTTAGCTACAATACATCCCCTGTAGTTAGCCGGATGTGGGGCTCCGCAGTGGACGCATTTTGGCTTTTCTTCTTGCGGTTTTCTGCAATCCTTGGTGAGATGTTTACCCGTGCATTTTACGCACCTCGGTTCTTTACAGCAGTACTTTTGAGTATGGCCGTACGCCTGGCATCTTTTGCATTGTGGTACCAGTTTTGTTGATTTTACCGGTTGTATTTCCACATTACATCCTAAAATATGTTTAATATTGTAGATTTTGTTGGTTTCCTCATCATTTGAGAATGACAACATGAACATATTGAGTGGCTCTTTAGTTTTCCAGCTCAGTTTGTTGACTGCTTCTAAAATTTTGTAGCCTTTGCTGCGCAAGTCTTCGATTACTCTTTCTGGAATGCACGAAGAATGCAATTTTTTTGCCATAACTCTTATTGGCCTTTCTTGCTTGTTTTCATATGAGTGCCAAAGACAGTTGTTATCTGAAAGGGCTTTTGAGATTGCTCTATACGATTCTTCGTTTTTAGCATTTACCTTTACGGAATCTCCATGCATCATTTTGACGGTGAACGTGTCAGCTGATTGACTTTCACATAGGAAATCAAAGAATTTTTGATAATTCTGGATACCATCTACAACAATCGGTGGTGGCAGAGAAGTTTTATTCCCTCTATTCACGTCTCTTCCGTGTTCGTTTTGAGTGAGTTGGGTGGGTTGGGCAGGAGAAGTGTTCAATTTTCTTTTCTTCCTGCTCTTTTGCCGGATCCACCCTGTTTCTCGAGCGAGTTCTTCTTCGTCTGTTGCATATTCAACAGGTGGCGGAGTGGTCTCGGTGGCGGTTGTTGCTGATTTGGCTGCGTTTTCCGCTTGAAGTTTCAGCTGTTGCTGGAGGTTTTCTATTTGACTTTTTAGGTCATTTATGTTCTTTTGGAGCTTTAGACGCTCATTTTTCTCTTCACAATAGTACTTGTACAACAGATGTTCCGTCTCTGTTTTTAAGTCCACTTTGGCATCACTCGGTGTATTCTGTTTCGATCCCATTGTAATTTTTAAGCCAGTTTTAACTTGGCCTTAACAATAATATTTGCCGTCAGCCGTCAGCATTACGCAATAACTAGGTCATTGCGAGGCAGCCGTCTTGACGGCGTTGTTTTGATGCGTAAGCACTAACACTGTGGTACGCGCGCGATCGCATGCAACACAACTGTTCTCAGCGAAAATCGAACGCGAATGACGTTGAACAAAACCGTTCGAGTTAGTGTTTAGTGCTAGTGTTAGTGATTAGTGAAATGTAGCACAAGTGTTACCAAAAAGACACAAGAAAAAGTGTATTCGCCTTAATAGAGACAATAAGAAAAGTGCCAATGGACACATTCTTAGTACGTAAAGACAATATTTCTAACAGTTTAAGTTAAAATTAAATTACTTATTAGTCTATATACAAGGCTAGATTGTAATAAGATTAGGGTCCATCATTTTGATGAACACTAGGTTAAGAGAAAAAAAAAAAAAAAAAAAGAAGGTCATTGCGTTTTAGAGAATCAGTTAAGTATATTTCCTGTTTTTTAACTAAATATATTTTGTTAAAGCAACGTGTCCACTACAACAATGTTCAACCAATCAATCAAGCTAGCACTTTTGCATACTACCCACGAAAAGTTAACGGGGTCGAAACACGCAATGGTTATGGGTGTATTAATAAAAATACTCATAAATGTTTACTAGGAAATAAGGAACGAGGAAGGGATTTAAAACGGATGGGCGGTTAGAGCAGTTAGCTTTGCTGACATTTTGGGATTCGTAACAGTGTCTTATTCCAGTACAACTTACACATTGATTGATTTATTATTATTCACTTTTAGAATGTTTGTAAATATGTAAGCACCATGTACTTATGACATAATTAAGTTTACCTGCCATTGCTATATGTGTTTTTCTTTTCACCTTTTGTGGTGTAGTATTTTTATTCTTGGTGCATCGTCTTCACATATAATGTTATAATACATGTATACAAATATTGTAAAACATTTTAAAGGAGTAAAGGTGGAGTTTCTTGCCCATTCTTCTCCATACGAAACTAACTTTTGGAAGTAAACTTTGCTTGCGCGATGCAGGATTTTGCGTGGTTGCTGACAAGCTGACTAAGCCAAGCAAAGAAGCCAAAGATTTACAGATATACTAGATTTCAGATACTACGTAGCTCACATATATTGTTGAACAAAATAACAATACAATCGTACAGTAATATTCAAAGTCAAAATCAAAAGTTGACTTTGACTTGAATTTGCCCTTGCCCAAAATTTATGGAGCCTAAACGTTCTCCTTTGATAACAAACTGATTTAAAGTCAAGCAAAAAAGCCAAAGATTTACAGATACACTAAATTTCAGTTTCTACGTAGCTCACATTATTGCACAAAATAACAATACAAACGTACATATTAAAACAACAGACGGCGTTTCTAACGTAACTAATTATATTAATTTGTCACAGCAAGTATTTATTCACACCTTGACAGCTGTTACAAAATAACAGCGAAATGTCCCAACTGCTTAAACAATGTGACATTTATAGTGTTTTTTATTGCTTTACCGGCTCAATTATATGAGGCTGTTAATGCCGAATTTTTGGTAATAAATCGCTATAAAGATTGGTCAAATTTTGGGAAATACCACGTTTGGAACTGGTTAGGTATTCACGCTGTATTTATAATGCTGGTCTTTCAGTGCGTAGAACAAGGTCAAAGTCAAAATCAAATCATTTATTTCAAATAGGCACAAGAAAGGCACTTCTGATCGTCATAATGAATAAGAAATAGAATTCATTCTAGTCGCCTCTTCCAAAAGGTAGTTTCGTATGGAGAAGAGTGTGCAAGAAACTTTAATTCTAACAATATCATGTTTTAGGTTCAAATTGTAACTATTTAGTAGTAATTAAAACTATTTACAACGTGGCGCCACAATGGTGACATTAATTTAACACACATATATGTTTTCACATTTTCATTTCATGAAGACATTAAACGTTATTATTTACGGATTTATTAAAAATGTTAGAAAATAGCATCTTAGACCTACCTGTACTTAAAGAACTGTGAAATTAAAACGAATAAACAATACTATTAGGATGAAACAACTGCAAAAATTAGGCCATTTGATTTTATTATTTCGTTTGTTTGAAAAAAATCAGTACTTACACGAGTTTTTATTTAATTAAATATTAATTTCAATAAGTCTTCAAACTAAGTGTCACTATATTTTTCACCTACCAATTACAATTTATTACTGAGCTCAATATTTCAGTTTTCACAACAGGTATTTCAACTTAAATAAAACTGAGTTATCTAATTCTCCCCGATGCTAGTGATTAACACCATTGACAACTCATACATGGTCACTTTACGTAAGTTTCACGGCGAGATATTTACAGAATTGATCAGCTATAGTATAAACCTATAAGGTTCTCTAAACAGTTAAAACATTGAAATCTTTAGCACCTAAATGTATCAAAACAATCACTTTGAGCGAACACTTAAAACTATTAATCTTTATCTTGGACGGTAACTATGAGAAATCACCGGTTGCGTGGCTCATGACGTAACCAGCTTGCGTGACCATTCAGACGTTGTTAAATTATTATTTATTAGTTTGTAAAAAAAGAGTATGAAAGTATACACGCATTCATACAAGAAATTACATTAAAAACCAGTGCTATGCATAGCAAAAACCGCCAAGTTAATTGATAGAATGATATGCAGTCATGACTGGCCAAAGGTTAACGAACCTCATATTAAAAATAGATTCGAATTGAGAATAGTAGGTACAGCATCTGTCGACTTTATAGCAGCATCTTTACCAGGTTTAGAGCAACGATCTACATCGACGATCTAAAATGAGGAAACAGATATCAAATATGCATACAACTTAATCTTGTTCGGCAGTGATAAGCAAAATAACTATTTTTAAATAAATCTGTTCAGAAATAAAAATGGCGCCCAACATGAGACTAGAACAACTACCCAAAAACTTGATAGAGATCCGATAACGGCGATAATTATTAGAGAAAACTAATAAATTTTAAGGTCAAGTTCAAGGTCACAAAGGTTGCTGTCATGGTACAGCCGCCCGCCGAATTGGCGCCCACAATGGGACAATTTTATACCGCTCTGATATTTGAAGAAGCTATTAAAACATGTTATTACGATAGTCAATGATCATTGATTTAGTAATAAATGAACAAAATTACTTCCATACACCATTAACAATAAGTATACGTCGAACAATCTATGTGAACAGCATTGGCGCCCATTGTGGGACTAAACACAGATTTAAAGGAGCTGTGTTGTTTTTAATATTACACCACTTTACTATTTAGGTACTTTTTAAATTCATACGCCTCAGTTAAATATCAAACCACAACCCGTAAACATTGGATACTGCGTTAAACTGCCTGATTGAACGGAGTTGGCGCCCAACCAAGTCACTAAGATTGAATGGAGCTGATATATTTATAGCAGCTCCATTATATAAATTATTATTGGTTTTAATTACTTTATTACTACTTTGTTATCTATAAATTACATCAATTTTAAATCGCCTTATACATAATTATAAAAAAATCCTTAAAAATTATTGCATTGTACATTTTTGGCGTTTTACTGAAGAGCACTTGTTGAAACATATCAGTAGCATACGTGCATTGCATATTTTATAATTACTATGAACAATCAGATGTCTAGCTATATTATAAAGTTGCAAACTTGACTAAGGATATAAAATTGAAATAGACCAGAAGTGCTATTCTGTAAAAATCGTTAAAAAGAGTTTAAAGTGGGCAGCCAATAGTGTCAATTCTTTGCAAAAGGTCGAATAACAGCTTACGTCACGCGCACTTATCAGTTATCACGGTGAGATTTTTATATAATTGACTGACAGTCCACAATAGTTTCAAAATGAATTTGTCTGTAGCTTCACAAACTGAAATCAGTTTAAACAATCTTCAATTTCAATTTAAAAGCAATTCTTATCAGTGAATGACGTCGGTGATTCGCAGTCGCCTAGTCGGTCTGATTAAAGGGTTGTGATTGACCCACATTCAGGAGAGGGGAGAGGTAAGTGGCGGGAGGGGTCACATGATTGTGACTACAAACGAGGGATTATTGTTTGTTCTGGGCCTGCGTTTTGTTAAAAAAAAATGGTTAACCGATGGAATTTACCAACGGCCAAAATGAGAGAATTCTTAACATTCATCTCCGCCGTTTAGACGGTGCGTTTTCCGTTAGTCAATCTATACTAATACATATTATAAAGCTGAAGAGTTTGTGTGTTTAAACGCGCTAATCTCTGGAACTACAGGTCCGAAAAAATATTGTGAAAAAATATTTTTGTGTTGGATAGTCCATTTATCGAGGAAGGCTATAGGCTATGTAACATCACGCTACGACCAATACGAGCCGAGTAGTGGGTGAAACCGCGGGAGCAGCTAGTTCCTAATATTCAACCGACCAACAGCTGTTTAGACAGTTCGTTTTCCATAAGTCAATAAGTATATAAAAGGAAGTCTGAAAGTGACTGAAAAGTTGTGTGTAAATCGATTGTCAAGGTATGGGCATGTTATGCGGAGGAATGAGGAAAATGTTGTCAGGAAAGTTTTGAGTATGAATGTAGAGGGCTATACAATCAACAATTACTAACACCAGTTTGTAAGCGCGCTTTCTGCTAACAGTAATGCGATATGAATCTGAAAATAAATTATTATTATTATAATTTATTAAACAGAGGAGACCTAAGAACCGATGGATGGATTGTGTGAAAGATGATATGGCAAGAAAGGTAGTGACTACCGAGATGACATGTGACGCAGACTGAAAAAAATTGAAATAAGGGTAGAAGAATGAGTCACTTTATAGCCTAGGACTTTACCAAGCACCTCTAGTAGCCTATAACTATTCCACAGTTGAATAAGCCAAAAATCTACATTCATCAACACACTTTCTCAATACAACAAAAAAACATACAATATTAATAACAACCGAAACATTCCAAAAATACGAGAACTATTTAATAAAAATGTTTGTTATTTTCGTAATTAATAGTTTTGTTTTCAGATCGCCATAAACTTTACAACCATTTTTATAGCTGGCAACATTTCTTACAACACAAAGAAAAAAAACAAAAGAATTAAGAGGTATTTTAGAATAACTACCGCTGATGCGTATCCAATAAGTCCTGAAGGGTCCCATATATCAATAAACCTTTTTTATTTTAGCTTCAGTAGACATAACAATTGGTTAACGAGACTGGAATTTCTTATGGCCATAGTGTTGACTAGATATTGTTTGTAAACTTTTCCTGGTAAAATAATCTATATGGCTCAAGGTTACAGACATCACGAAGGAAATCTGCTCCGCTTGGGCGGAGCACCGCCGTGTCCTCGTAGCGGCGATTGGCGGCAGCGGCGAACTCCCGCGCCCGTCCCTGGTGCAAGCCATGGCCCGGAGCGAGAGGGAGCGGGAGGCAGGCACCTCCTTCTGCGAAGCAGTCATGCTCGCGAAGGAGGTGGCGGGATGGGAGAAGGAAAGGTACTTCCGTCCCAGCCACCTCGGGAGACGCCCCGGGCGTCTGGAGCCGCGGCGCGGGCCTGCGGACGGTGAGTAATGCGTAGCTCACCGTCCGATCAGGACCAGACCCGTGCCGGACGGCGTGTACGTGTTCCACGCGTGCCTCAAGGAGATGTCAGCATATGAAGGGGCCCGTTGGGGCCGAAGCCTGCCGGGTAAGCGGGATTGTCCGAAAGGGTTATCGCTACCCCGGAACATAAAGAGCTGAGGAAGGAACATGGATGGATTTGAGTGAGTATGAGTCTGACACTCCCTTCCGCTCCACCCAGAGCGAGAGGGGTCATTTGATAAATTCCCATCTCAGAAAAAAAATAGGGTTACAGAGGTGATATCAACTAATCAACTTGGTTTATCGAAGTCTACTGCTGTATATAACCCTCTCCCAGACTGCGCCACAATACCCTGTCCACCGCCTTCCGCATCCAGTCTATCCCAGCCACCTTTTCAAGGTCGAGATAATCTAAAGTATGTGATGAAAATATCATCAAATCAATCATAAAACCAGTGAATGCCAATTTGTTGTGCTGATTACAAAGTTGAGTGCTTTGATTTTTGCGTTCGATAGTAAAAGTTAAATTATATATTCTAATTATTTGTATAAATCTTAAATTTTATTATTTGAATATTTAAATTCGAAATTCTAATTTAAAAAAACTTTAACGATGTTTTTCATTTGATATCAGATGAATAGTTAAGAACTTCTAAATGTAGATGAATGTGCTAATAATTTCGTTTAGTGCTTGATTGTGCAGGAATTTAATCTGAACAGAGTTTGTTTATATTTTCATGAGATACTTTTGAAACAGACTATACTAATTATGTTTTGTTGATCTTTTCTGGAGACATCAGAAGACTAACCTAAATTAACCTTTTGAACGCCAAGCTACTAATTTATTTCTTCTTGTTATCATGAATTTTCCCATATCAATGGTGTCTTTTTTTCTGAATCATATCATTAAATACGTACGATAGCTTCAATTTTTAAGATATCTATATTGTTGTAAACACTCACAAAAGTAATGATTTAATTGTGTTGTTCGTGTTATAGTGTTATTGCCATTGTCACATATTTGTGTCCTTGGCGTACAGGGCATGCGCTTGCTTGCCACGTATTATGTGACAATGGCTTTCAAAAGGTTAACCTTGTTTTTGATACTTTGAAGAAAAAACAAGGCAAACCAATTAATCGCACGTAATTAGAAAAAATACTTCGCCTCAGCATTTATAGGATTTTTTTTTCAAGCAATTTGTCAGTCTAGCGGCAATTTATATGTAACTTAGTAAAAGTACGAAAGTACTTGTAATATATCAAAGAGGGGCTCGTGGCTAAATGGTAACAGCCGGACAAATTGATCGAAGGTTAAGCTAAGATGGACGCGGTCGGTTCATGGATATGTCCATCCATCCATAACATATCGAGACTTACTCGTGTCTCGGAAAATCTTTAAGCCATTTGGTCCCATCATTGGTAGATCTTTAACAATCGTTACGGAAAGTCAAAAGCCTGGAAGTCTGACAGCCAGTTATTTGATTATGGAGGCAGTCGCTCCATATTAAATACTGATATTCAGCTGCATCTGGTCAGACTGGAAGCTGACCTCAGCGTTGTTGGGAAAACGTAAGACAGATGTATGGAGTCAATTATCTAAATACTTTTAATTTGTTCCTTTATCAACGAGACGAATCGATTGAACAAATCGACATAGGCACAAATAGAGGCTGTGACTGCCACAATTATTATTTTAAACTTAATTTTAATCTCTTTAAGATTTAAAGTTGTCTGAATGAAATAATGTTGTCTTAGTATTTCCTGATACTTATACATTTTAATAAAATTAATGATTTTAAACTTTAGCGTAATAACAATAAGGTCGGTATTGCAGTGTTTAGTACTGATTGTATTAATCTTTCTTAATTTTTCAACATGGTTATCTCAGACAATAAAAATATATCATGGGTCCAGTAAATTGTGGGGATTCTTAGTTTCTTATTGCCCATTAGTTATAGTAACGTATGGCATTGTTCGGAACATCCATTGAAATCGTATATTTTACTAATTCAATGTCAAGAAGACATAATGGACGAATTAATTTGATTTAAATAAAAGTTACGTCACTTTTGTTTAAAAATGGAATCTAAATAACGTTTTTGTTAAAAGAAATGTCGGATAATTTTGAGAATATCGTTTTCGTGACACAATTTTAAACGAAGAACGTTTTTGCGACTCTTTTATGATTTTAAAATATTTTTCTGGAAATTTCAATTTATTGCTAACAACAAAATAGAAGGACAAATGCATGATTATAATTATATTAAAATTATAAAAAAAAAAAAAATTGTATCGAGTTCATTTATGGCTACTTTTTTTTTAAGCAGTGATATCCTAGTGGTATGACCGTCGGAATGCCAAGTCTAAGGTCTCGAGTTCGAACCCAAGGCACCTCTGACTTTTCGGATTCATGTGCGTATTGTATAATTATCTCTTGTTTAAAAAAACGGTTAAGAGAAACATGAGAGATGCTTCTCAACAGTATGTGAAGGTAAGTCAGAGGCATATGGGCAGCATAAAAACTCTGACACCAGGTTAGTCACTAACCACTATTCACACGCAGAAGAAGAAAGAAAAAAGTTTGCCAGCAGGCTTCCAGAGTGGCGATTTGTGAACGAAATCTTCACGGGTATGAAGCGAGCTAGTCACGATTACGCGACGTGTTCTCCATGTTATCACAAAACTATACACTCGCTTGTCTCGCTCTCTCATATACACTCACTTCAATAGCAACTGTTACGCCCACACGGCGAACAACGAGCGCGTTTAACAATCGCCTTGCTGGAAATACGCTCCCAAATCGCCAGTATGGTAAGACCCTTTTTTTTGAGGATGGGAAATCATCAAACGACTGGGTGGAGCAGTCCTTTAGACTCTTACTTACTAAAACTGATCCATATTCCTTCCTTAGCTCTTTATGTGCCGGGTAGCGGTAACCCTTTAGGACAATCCCGCTTAAGTCGTTGACTGGGGCGCAGCAGACACAATAGAAAAACTATTGTTCGCGGCTCACCGGTGACCGCGTTGGCGCTCAACGTGTTAATGATGAAGACCCTTTTTTAAGGCTGGGATATTATCCAATGTGTTCTGCCACTCTGGGTGGAGCGGAAGGGAGTGTCAGACTCTTACTTAATAAAACACATCCATGTTCCTTCCTTAGCTTTTAATGTTCCGGGGTAGCGGTAACCCTTTCGTACAATCCCGCTTAAATGATGAAGACCCTTTTTTTTTTAAGGCTGGGAATCATCCAATGACTGCTCCCGCTCTGGGTGGAGCGAAAGGGAGTGTCAGACTCTTACTGACTAAAACCCATCCATGTTCCTTCCGTAGCCCTTTATATTCCGGGGTAGTGGTAACCCTTTCGGACAATCCCGCTTACCCGGCAGAATGATGATGAAGACCCTGAGGCAGTCATTTTAGATATCAGATTATAATCAAATTCCTTTAAAACAAAACCATCCATTATCATGAATATAACCACCAAAATAATCCAGAGAGTAGATCTAAAAGCCATTAAGCCCAGGTGTTGTACCTTCACACTACATTACTCTCTTTGTTAACTTTATATCAATTATGCGCTATTCATTCCAGAGTTTTTATTTAAAGAGTATTATTTAGGTGTGTGTGAAGTGAGAAAATGTCTAATGATGTTGGTAATTTGTGTTGGTTTCAAAAGAAATTAGTGTAAGCTAAGATATTAGCAGTTACCTAATGTCTTTCTTTTAAAAGACGCGCAAATCGCTCAGCATAATGCTTCGACCACATGCGAGACAGAGCCACAGCGCCGATTTTCAGCGACAGCTGACGATAACGTGATGACGTCAAACCGGTGCAGTATTTGTTAAAAATAAGAAATAAAATAAATACCCAGGAATTAAACCAAACAATAATAAGGTTTTTATAAAATTTACATTTCGGGCAACGACTCACGCGCTGCCTTTATTGTATATGCGCGAAACTGAAAAGGTTCCCTAATAGTGAAAAACACATTTGAAGCTGATGAATGTAGCTGCATGAACTCTAATTATTTATCTTAATTTTAGATATGTTTCTCAGTAAGTGAATTATCTATGTAATTCTTATGAGGAATAAAGTTATTCTTAAACCATAAACCATGAACTGGCCTCCACGATACAGGGAATCCTAGTATGGAGACCAGTGATCTATCTGATTTAACTATGTTTGTACTTTTCTGAACAATAAAGATTATTTATTTATTTATTAATAGCTTCTGCCCGCGACTTCGTACGCGGACCCTGTTGCTTATGCCAGCGACAATGGGGTTGCCATTTATGTTATTTTTTATCATTTTTCCCATTTAAATCTTTTATCACACTGAGCTTTAGTTTTATTTCATTCCAACAACCACCAAAACATACAGTCCATTTGTCATCGTTTTCATTTTGGTAACCGCATTATTATATTCCCCACTTGTCTCTAGAGACCTAGAAGTCAATGCGTAGATACGGTTGGAACTCAAGCACAATTCTCTATCCGTAAACGTCTCCAACTCGCGAGACAATACATGACGTTTACGATCAGCGGTCAGTCGCACATCACGTGCCCCACTTGTCTCTAGAGACCTAGAAGTCGATGCGTAGATACGCTTGGAACTCAAGCGTAACTCTCTTTCCGTGAACGTCTCTGACTCGCGAGACAATACATGACGTTCACGATCAGCGGTCAGTCGCGTATCATATTCTTCACTGGTCTCTAGAGACCATTAGGTCTCTAGAATACGATGAGAACGCAGGCGTGCTTCGTGACCCGAAGAGGTTTCCACTGAGCGAGTTGCAGCCTAATGTTCTCGAACAGCATCAAGTCTCTCCTGACGCTCTTCGGTAGATTCTTGGGATCTTATGGTCCTCAATCTTTTAGCTCTCTTGGAACATTGGGAAAGATTTGACCTCTCTCTAGGCATGGTCATAGTTTTATTGTGAAGATACCTGATCAATAAAAATCTAAATTAAATTGACTGCTCCCCTGCGTTACCTGGTAGGCTACCGTGTCACGAAGATAAATGGAAAAGGAAATTAAACACTCAAACATAAGCCCGAAGGCATATTCATACGATAAAATAAAAAAATAAATAGGAGTTTTGGCAAGTAGAGTCAAATTTTCAATGATATACCATCGTCATTGAAAATCAGTCCTAAACTGTTACCGCCTTCACCGCGAGCAGGTACTCCCAGTTTGTTTTTTTATAATTACACAGTAAAATTAGTGATAGCTTTGATTTCCACATCAGATGTTTCTGATCTTCGATTTTTATAAGTCAACAGGAAATGCCCATCAGATTGAACAACTTTTGCTAAGACGTCATTCCTATATGTGTTATGTTGTAGCTAGACTCTTGGAGTTCCATAACAGGTGTTCCAGATCTTAGATTTTTATAAGTCAACAGAGAGTGCTTATCAGATTGAACAACTTTTGCTAAGACGTCATTCCTATATGTGTTATGGTGTAGCTAGGCTCTTGGAGTTCCACAACAGGTGTTCCAGATCTTCAATTTTTATACGTCAACAGAGAGTGCTCATCAGGCTGAACATCTTTCGCTAAGACGTCATTCCTATTTGTGTTATGGTGTAGCTAGGCTCTTGGAGTTCCACAACAGGTGTTCCAGATCTTCGATTTTTATAAGTCAACAGGAAATGCCCATCAGACCGAACAACTTTCGCTAAGACGTCATTCCTCTATGTGTTATGGTGTAGCTAGGCTCTTGGAGTTCCACAACAGGTGTTCCAGATCTTCGATTTTTATAAGTCAACAGGAAATGCCCATCAGACCGAACAACTGTTGCTAAGACGTCATTCCTACATGTGTTATGGTGTAGCTAGGCTCTTGGAGTTCCACAACAGGTGTCCCAGATCTTCAATTTTTATACGTCAATAGAGAGTGCTCATCAGGCTGAACAACTTTTGCTAAGACGTCAATCCTCTATATGATATAGTTTAGCTGGGCTCTTGGAGTTCCACATCAGGTGTTCCAGATCTTTAAATTTATTCTCTCAGCAAAAAATGCTCATCACGTGGAAAAATTTTTGCTATGTTATCATTTTTGTATCTCTTATAGTTTAGCTGGTCTGTTGCGGTTCTGCATCAGGTGTTCAAGTTTCCAAGATAAATTATAGCCTATATGTTGCCCAGACTTAATACCTATACAACAAAAAAAATCATTCAAATCCGTCTAGTAGTTCCGAAGATTAGCGTGTACAAACAAACAGACAAACAGACATACCTACAGACATACAGACAAACAGACAAAATTTTTTTTTGGATTCGTGCTCTATTACTGTTTCTAAACCCCCCTCAATTTTTTTTTTTTATTATATTCAATGTACAGACACAGTTTTTTTACTGTTTTATTTTGCATTAATGCAATATTGGTTAAGCAGGGGTTCCTATAAGCTGTAGTGACCCATGGTATCGGCCCCAACTTACGAATTGTAGGTCATGTGTTCGACCCGAGGTACTTAACTTTGTGAATTAAACATCACCGCTGAGGGCCTAGACAATGACACGTTTTCATTACCGATAACGAAATTAGATAAATCCGGAAAGTATGAAATTGGTATAGGCTTTCAAAATGTCACGTTTTCAATCATTTCGATCGGTAAGTCAAATCGTGTAACGAAACCCGATCAATATTCCCATACAAATGCGTTGACATGTGACGTTCTTGACAATCTGAATCGCTAAGTTAACGAATTATCGAAATCGAATCGACACGGAGCGATTGACACGGATGGAAGGGAGTGTCAGACTCTTACTGACTAAAACCCATCCATGTTCCTTCCTTAGCACTTTATGTTTCGGGGTAACCCTTTCGGACAATCCCGCTTACTTAAACTGTGACTAAACAGACACATTTACTTTTTCTATTGTTTTTAATCACTAGGAGATTTAGTAATGGCTCAGAGGTTAATTATAGCGAGTAAAGCCGTGGGCAGAAGTTAGTCCTCTATATTTGTAAATAACCCTACATTTCGCCGAAGCAATGGTCATCATATTGTCGTTACTTCGTAATGATATATGAGTGTGAGTTACTTCGACTTTGTTTGTCGCGGGGTGAACATAAATATATCATGATTTTTTATAGAAGGTCGTAACCTTGTTTTGAATGTTTATTTTAATGAGACTCAAAATCAAAAGTCATTTATTCAAATTAAGCTGAAAATCAGCCTAGTTAGGTAAGTTACATAAGACAGTCCTTCAAAAACGCCCACCTTTCACCACTTCCTAGTGCTTTAGCTGGGAAGAAGAAGTTGCGCAACAAACCACCCAGCAGCACAGCTGTCTGTTCAGTTGGAAGAACTTGACTCTACACATTTATCGTATGAGAAGTAATTAACATTACGAAATACATCACATTAAAATCTAGACTATATTAAAGCTAATTTATAATTAAATTAAATAAACGCAGTGACTTTTGTGTGCATGTTGAACAGACGCCAGCACATCAAGCTATCCCTAACTGTCAAATTTTCTCAATTAAAAATGAACCTTATGTCTTTGCAATAAAGTTGAAATACTATCAAAGAAATTTGACAGATTGTGGTAACTTGATGTGCTGGCCTCTGTACAATGAAAAACCGGCCATGTGCGAGTCGGACTCGCGCAACTATAAAATCGCCAAAAAAATCACGTTTGCTGTATGAGCCCCCTTAAACATTTAATTTATTCTGTTTTTTAGTATTTTCTTTATATAGCGGCAACAGAAATACATCATCTGTGAAAATTTCCACTGTCTAACTATAACGGTTCAAAGTCAAAGTCATATTCATGAAATACAGCCTGGTGACAGACGGGTGGACGGACAGAAGAGTCTAAGTAATAGACTCCCGTTTTACTCTTTGGGTACGATACCCTAAAAATTAATAGTTACAGCCATATACTGTAGGTACAATACCTACTCACACTTCCCCGTAACGAATATGAAACCATTTATCTAAAAGCCAAATCTTTCACAATTCCACGCACTGCGCTCAAACGACATTTGGCGACGAAAATTTGACCCGAAAACCGTATCGCCGACAATCTTGAAAATCTAGCATAAAGGCGCAATGCCACTGCGACATTACCGTTGCGTCCTCGGGTAGTCAGAAGTCCGAAAGTCTGACAACCAGTCTTACCAAGTGGTATCGTATTACCCAGTTAGTGACTGGGTTGTGGAGGTCAGATAGGCAGTCGCTCCATGTAAAATACTGGTATTCAGCGGCATACGGTTAGACTGGAAGCTAACCCCAACATAGTTGGGAAAAGACAGGCAGGCAGGCCACTGTGGCGCTAAATGTGAACATAATTTATGTATTTCAAATAAATACTTGAAAGGCAATTTGGGAAGTCAAATAAAAAAAATAGAAGGGGGATCATAACAATTTTATTTTAAATTGTTTATTATTAAAGAATATTGGGACCATTGTGTTAAAATGTGTCATGATGTCACTCCTATGTAGATTTTATACTGAGTTATGACGTAGCGCGACCCCACTCCTAATTTTAATGCGTAATATCTAAGTTATTTTTATTTAAATGATAAAGCAAAAAATACGTGTCTAATTTAATTTTATTATCTGACTGACGGACTTAGTATATTTTCTTTTCTTACTCCGTCATCATCTCTGTTCTTTCTAGTCGAAAAGCTAACACCGTATGTAGCGAAGCCGTGTGCAGCAATGGAACAGCGGCTTTACTTCGTAGCTTAGATTCGGTCACAGAGCTCATAAAATATAAGTGAATCAGATAACTTGACTTTGTGTTGACTTTGAAGTTATTTACTTGTTATTTATGACGAAAGTCGCCCCATAGTCTGTCATTATGTTAGTTTTCGGATTTATGAAAGCGTAATAATTTTCTGTTATTTTCGTTATTATGCGTTGGTATAATCATACTTAATTCTGTGTTGTAATGACTTTGACAATCATACTTATGTTATGCCTACGTTCACCTGTACTTAAATGAGTTTTAATAATAATGTAGCTACTTTAAAGTTTTCTAACAAGTCATAATTCTGGTGTTTATAAAGGTACCGTAAATGTTCCATTTCGATTAAGATCTACGCTCCTGTGAAATGTCTACGCACCTACGAAAGTTCTACGCCCCTACATAGGCTCACGCGGCTACGAAAAGCCTACGTGGCTACGAAATGCCTACGCGCCTACGAAAGGTCTACGGGCCTACGATAGGCCTACGCGCCTACGAAAGGCCTCTGTGGCTACGAAAAGTCTACGCGCCTACGAAAGTTCTACATGGCTACGGAGGCCTACGCGTCTACGAAAGGGTTATGACGATAACTACTAGAAGCGAAATATTAAAGCTAAACTCACAAACCGTTTCAAACATCGGCTCTTATGGATCATTTTGTGTATAGGTAGGTTTAAGGCAGCACATTATGTCAGCGACACGAGCTAAATCTGCATACTCTATGTTGATTTTTAATTGACCGTTTGTATTAATAAATCCCGTAGTAAATCCAGTTGCTATGGAATTCGTAGTTTGTGATACTTTATGGTTCTAAAACTCGATAATTATTCTATAATTCTGAATAGAAATAATCAAAAACTCACCGTTCTTATGCGCATAGTATCCGGTACCCGATGAAGATCCACTCCCAGTAGAAGACCCCTGCTGGGGACGTCCCTCCTCGTCCACCTCTAGAGGCAGCGGGGTCGCCTCCATCACAACACTCACTCACACACTCACTTGTCACTCATCACTTTACACTCACAGCACTGTACCTGGAAAGAGAAAAGTTTTTGGTAAGAATAAGTGAAATTATTCAGCTTATTTTTTTAAGACTGGGAGAAGTCATTGGATGATTATCCAATGACTTGTCCCGCTCTGGGTGGAGCGGAAGGGAGTTTCAGACTCTTACTGACTAAAACCCATCCATGTTCCTTCCTTAGCCCTTTATGTTCCGGGGTAGCGGTAACCCTTTCGGACAATCCCGCTTAAAATTATTATTCAGCTTAAAATTCAAATAATAATTCATATCGATAATTTTAATGGTAGGTTTACTTAATTAAGAGTATTCTATTACTTTTTAACTATCAATAATTTGTACCTTATTTGTAAGAGGAGCTCGTGGCTAAGTAATGACTGCCGCCCGGATCGATCCATCAGGTTAAACTACGATTGCCGTGGTTGGTCCGTGGATGGGTGTCCATCTTTACATATCCAGACTCCTCCGTGCCTCGGAAAGCACGTTAAGCCGTTGATTCCGGCTATCATTCGGGGATCATTGACATTCGTTACGGGTAGTCAGAAGCCTGAAAGTCTGACTACCAGTCTTACCAAGGGGTAACGTACTTACTGACTGGGTTGTGGAGGTCAAATAGGCAGTCGCTCCATGTAAAATGTTGGTATTCAGCTGCATCCAGTTAGACTGGAAGCCGACCCCAACATAGTTGGGTAAGGGCTAGGCAGATTGATTTTTCAATTTGTACCTTATTCATCCGAGATGAGAGCTACATTGCAACGACTTAGTATTGGTGTACGTCAATATTGAATGTCCCACCTTAGTAACACTGTGATCAAACCGGAAAACAATATAAACGCATCCCTTTTCACAAAAGAGGTTCTAAGTATGTATTATAATATCAAAGGATTTCTCAAACGGCCGCAACAAAAACTTTTTTCAGGAAAATATTTTTTTATTAAATTATCAAATTAAGTGCAAGCCAGAAGGGACCAAACCTAAGGCTTCGCTTCCTGTGGAAGCTGGCATTTATCGCTTTACCATCTTGATTTTATTCGGCCTACCCAAATGTCCTTTCTATGGTATTGTTCATCAAATCGTTGAGCTCCTTAAGTTTTGTGTTGAGCTGCGCGATTAATGACGAGTGCGTGCACTGACTGCTGTAAATACACACCAAGTAAGTACATAAGTAGTAAAAAACCATACATGGCTCTTTCCTTTAAAAAAGACAATTTCAGACACCAATCTACATGGTCTACACAAAGGTCAAATAAAATCAAATTTATTTCTGAACCAAAAAGTGTTACATTAGTTTGTGATTGGAGCCTCCTGTTAACAAGTAATGCCTGTGTTAGGAGACTCCGTTCTTCCACAGCAGTATAAAAAATTTTCAGTGTGTGTGTGCGTGTGTGTTTGCTTGCGCATGCATGGGTGTGTGTATGAGTGTCCGCGTATGTGTGTGTGTGTGGGTGTGTGAATGTGTGTGGGTGTGTGTGCGTCTATACAGACGCACCTTACACATAGTACACATACACTATTAGTCACATGTACACATACGTGTAAGGTGACTAATAAGAATAGGTATTAAATAATATTCCTGGCAAAGACAACGCCACCACCCATCTTGTTTGCTAATAAACAAGTTATAAAGGAATTCATAATTACAATTGCGTCCAATGCTCTGTTTATAATTGGCATGTGATAAGCCTTCATAGCCTAGTGGTGTGACCATCGGACTGCCAAATCATAGGTCTCGAGTTCGAAGCCGGATTCTTATGCATATTGTAGGTATATATTATCACTAACTTAACCTTATGAACGCTAGAGCGTAAATGCAGTGGCGTCCTCTCCCACAACGAGCCATAAAAAAATTGGTTTTTTACTGGCTTTAACCGATGCGCTCAAAAGATTAAACGGTGGAAAAAACGAAATCGTGAGGAAACCGACATGCCTTAGAATTATTTATCGATAGCATGTGAAGCTAAGTCAGAGGCCCATGGGTAGCATAAAAACTTTGACACCAGGTAAGTTACTGACCACATGGAAAATAAAGAAATATATGACAATGCCAGTATTGTCTTCCAATTTAAGAAATAAATCCAATCAAAAGTACCTTTATAGTTACATAAACAGTAGGTTCCTAAATATAATACCACCTTCACTGACTGCCAAACTGCCACGTTGGTCTACTGATCGCAAGCGCTACTGCTGAGCTTGAGGTACTGGGTTTTATTCCCGGGTCGGGCAAAATGTTATTGGGGTTTTTCAATTAGGAATTTCTTAGTAGCAGCCCGGTGTCTGGACTTATACCTGGTTGATGGCAATAGGCTCGCCCCTTACATGGATTTAAACATAACTGGAGAAATGAGAATGTGCTATGGGTACACCATTATTTTTTTGAGGGTGGAAAATCATCAAATGACTCCTCTCGCTCTAGGTGGAGCGGAACCGAGTGTCAGACTCTTACTGACTTAAACCCATCCATGTTCCTTCCTTAGCCCTTTATGTTCTGGGGTAGCGGTAACCCTTTCGGGCAATCCCTCCTGTACAGCACTACCTATTTCTTTGATACTATGTCATGTAAGGTTACTATAATAAATGTTGTAACAAGTATGTCTTCTAAGAATATCTTCCTTCATAGGTGTCAGTTTAAAGTGTCATAAACTAGGGTTGTAATATCGATACATTGTGCCAAAAGATCGTTAAATATAATGTTCATTGTTTAAGAACACCTCTAGTTTGTAACTCAGTATCAATGTTCTGTTCACGTACGCATTTAATAACTAACTGACAAGGTCTACCTTGATGAAGAAGGGTCATGCCAACGATACAAAGATTCAATACGAGAGCCATTAGTGATAATATTAAGCGGGATTGTCCGAAAGGGTTACCGCTACCCCGGAACATAAAGGGCTACGGAAAGAACATGGATTGGTTTTAGTCATTAAGAGTCTGACACTCCCTTCCGCTCCTTCCAGAGTTGGAGAAGACATTGGATGATATCCCACCCCAAAAAAAAAAATTGTGACAATATAATTAGAATTAGAATTAAACAATCAACTCAGTTAGCTTCATATTACGCGGGATTGTCTGAAAGAGTTACCCCTACCCCGGAACATAGAGGGCTAAGGAGGGAACACGGATGGGTTTTAGTCAGTAAGAGTCTGACACTTCCTTCCGCTCCACCCAGAGCGAAGCGGAGTCATTTCGATGATTTCCCGCCCTCAAAAAAAAAGCATAAGTCAAAATCAAAGTCAAATTTATAGGCAAGTAAAGGCACTTTTGAAGTGAAAAGTTTACAAAAATAAAATATATAAATCGTGACGAAACCAGCATGTCTAAGAGATATTCTCAACAGCATATGAAGCTAAGTCAGAATCCCATTGGCAGCATAAAAATTCTGACACCAGGTTAGTTACCATAAAAGACATTAACATCGGTCTTAACACACAGTTAAGACCATAAAAGACGAAAAGAAAAAAAAATGCAATGACAGGTAAAATTCGATAGATACATGGAGCTAACATATGTATTAACAAACATTCCTAAAATATAATCTGTAATGAAGGTATGTCGAAAACCTCGTGAGGAACATTTTGAGTATTTAAGTGGATTGATATAAAAGTAGAGAAGACCAAAAAAGCAATGGATGGATTAATTGTGTGAAAGACGATATTTAGGATTGAAAGAGGTTTGCCACTGAGATGTCGAGTGATGGAGGAGTATGGAAGAAAAAGACATGTTGCGCCGGGCAAGTAAATTGGGCTCCTCCCAATTTTGAAGAGAATGACGATGATGGCTCGCTCTACTTGAAAATCCAGAAAATTTTTGGATCACCCGGTAAACTTTGCTTGCGCGATGCAGGTGTTTGCGTGACGTCAGTGCGACACGTGGTTCGCATGTGGCGATGTCAATGCCCCTATAAATGTACGGCAGTGCCACGGTGGGAGACCAAATACACGTTTTGCATGCTGGCTTACGAAAACTATAACGGAAAATATATAATCTTCTTCTTCTTTTCGTGTGGTTAGTGACTAACCTGGTGTTAGAGCTTTATGCTGACTTACCTTCAAATACTATTTGGAAATATCTCTGGACATGCTGGTTTCCTCACGACGTTTTGCATCACCGATTTTTAACAATACGCACATGAATCCGTAAAATCAGAGGTGCGTGCCTTGGGTTCGAACTTGAGACCTATGACTTGACAGTCCGACTCTCACACCACTATTACTATAATTATAATTTACGACTACTGTAGTGAACATAATTATATAACTGTTCCATCAAACCCAACTAATATTCCTACCACTAGAACACTTAAAACAATAGTACAGCAATTTGAATGGACGCAGCTTGTAATATATATATATATAGTATTAAATGTCGGCCCTCGCTCGTAAACTAAGAGTATGACATCACACATACACACCGTGCCAAGTCGCACTGACTGACATTTCCTTGTATTGTAATATTTTTGTTTTAATATTGTATTTCAAAGTACTTGCTACAGTTTTTCAGAGAAATTGTGATAATAATTGTGAAAGACTCGACTGCATAAACACGTGACAAAAAATAGAAAAACGAGCATTATAATCTATTGAATTTTACTATCAATGCGGGGACTAACCAATAAATAGAAAACATGGTGTAATTTTCTATGGTCCTCGCCTGCGATTAACCTATGAACACAGCTGTGTGTTTTCTGTTCTATCTCACAGTGCCCCAGACACATACGTGCTCGATACATTTTGATCGATTCTAAGCTCAATGCCTTCGACACAAATATGTGTATACATTGCGATGCGTGTTGAAGGCACTAAGCTTAGATAGTGGCAGTGTTGGCACCGGTTGAGCCGTTGAGTAGTTACGAGCTGACATAGGAACAGACATCCGTACAGGACAAATACATAACCCACCTTTTGCGCTGTTAATATCCGAAGTATAGGTCACTTGGAGCGTGCAACTATACGATATGCAGTAACTACCAGTAGTTTTTGGGTAGGTTATTAAAAAAAGACCGAATTTGGTTAAAAAAACACGAACACAACCGAACCATCACTGCAGCGTTGTAGTGTTTCTGGACATTTAATTCATTCACTATAATTTTTATTCCTACTACAGTCGCAAGACAAGTCAAATTCATCATTGCCATTTTTAGATTTAAGTCAGATGAGAAACAAATCTGCCTAGTCTTTTCCCAACTATGCTGTAGTTGGCTGCCAGTCTAACCAAATGCACCTGAATACCAGTACTTTGACATGGAGCTACTGCCTATCTGACCTCCACAACCCAGTAGGTAACTGAGTAATACGATACCCCTTAATAAGACTGAATGTCAGACTTTCGGGCTTCTAACGACCCGTAACGACTGTCAAAAACAGCCGGGACCAACAGCTTAACGTGCTTTCCAAAGCACGGAGGAGTTTCGGTATGTAAAAATGGTCACCCGTCCATGCACCAACCCCGGCAAGCGTAGCTTAACCTGATTTTGGCAGCTGTTATTAATTAGCCACGAGCTCAAAAACATGCAGATGACAAACATCACGTGCAATTATAACTGATGCTCATTTGTAGGCCTTCGTTGGCTCATATTGCACGCACCCGGCACCCATTCATAATAAAAGACAATCGTGTGTCGTGTCGTGGCGGCGACAGTGAGTGGTGTCGCGTCGTGTCAGGCATGAAATGTGCGACACAGATATATGATGCGCCAAGTGGCTGACGACTGACATTTTCTTCATATTGCTCAAGTTTCATTGTACTGGAGACAATGGTATTTTTAATAGTTTTTCGGGTTCTGGGGGCCTTGACAAGTGTCAATCGCTCCGTGTCGATTCGATTTCGAAAATTGTTGATCGAACAATTCGTCATCTCAGCGATTTGGATTTTCAAGAACTTCACTTGTCAACGCTTTTGTATGGGAATATTGATCGAGTTTCGTTACACAATTTAAAATTGTCTAGCACGTAGCGATCGCAAATGATTGATCACGTGACATTTCGAAAGCTTGTGCCAACTCTACTCATTATTTACGCAGACTAAGAGGTAAAATAAAATCGGAAGGAATGTCAGACTCTTACGGACTAAAACTCATCCAAGTTCCTTTCTTAGCCCTTAATGTTCCGGGATAGCTGTAACCGTTTCGGACAATCCCGTTGAGCGTTGGTCCCCTAGGGCTAGCGAAACAAATAGATATTTATTTGAGTTCTATCCAATATGCTGCGCTAATTTGAAATACTGAGAATGTTTTAAATCGGTTTATAGTGGTACTCAGCGGATGGTAACACTGCCAAAAAAGATGACAAAAGTCATCGTTAATGTCTGTCGCATCGCAAGATTTAACCATCGTAACGTTACCAGACAGCTAGACCAATCTAACATAGTGTTAGGACTCCTCTATTAGCCCCGGGAGATTTGCTGGAACAGTGCACACGTATGCTTATGGGACAAGCGTTGAATGAATGACGTTTTAAAAGTGAAACTTTTATTACATCGTCTCAAACTTTTTCGTCTGTGTGTTGCATGTCGCGTGACGGTCGGCCACGGAGTAGGGATAAAGTGAAAGGCGCTTGGCAGAGAAGCCAAGGCCAATATGGCGGCGCCTATAGTGTCAAATGTCTTTAATGTGAATAGAGTTTCACTTTTACCGCGGTTTCATAAAACCACACAATCCTTTTTATATTTTAAACCACCCGTATAATGGTTTCAAAACCATTTTTTCGTTATAACATTCGTTACTTATATATAACAGCCATAATTGACTGTCTAATTTCTATATAAAACAACTCCACTTTAGTGACACTTCACCCGTCCTCCGCGGGTGGAGGAGGCGTCCCCGTCAACACGCCGCACGCGCACTCAAGTCAGTTATAGTTTAAGCCCCCTTTTAATAGAGGGCATTGGAAAATGAATAAACACACATTATAGATTATGTGTATTGCCACAGACATCTTGAAATAATTATAAAATAGTACTTAACTGTCAGTGTGAAAGCGGGTTTTCGGGACAAATTTGATCTATCAAACCAATCTTAAACAAAAAAGACATCCTATTTTTACCTACTGGAATATTGAAAATCAGATAAGTTCAAATAAAAACATTGATAGCTTCGCTCTCGCTCACCATCGCCCATCTCCCAATACACCGCGACTTGCGGTAAACCTTTCACTCTTCATTCCAGCTGGCCCTTCACCTAATGAGACATACGAAATAAGGAAATATCCGCACCATCCCATCTTCAGCTAAGAAATGTACCCTAATTCACGAAGGACCCTTTTTGATGGTATTTATACAACGTGGCGCTACAATGGTGTCATTTAACACACGGGTGGGGCTAGTGCCCATTAATCATAGTAATGTTGATAGGGTAAAATAATTCGCATATTGACAGAAAATAAATCAAACAAAGTAAATAATTAAATTAATTCGCCTATTTTTTGCAGTTGTTTCATCTTAATAGTATTGCTTATTCGTTTGAATTTAATTGATGCGAATGTTATGATCCGTGACCCCGGCAAATGACCGATTTCAACATGAATGATGTAACCCAGTTTTTGTAAACATATTTTGATTTAAAAGAGTGTCCATGGAGTTTCTTGCCCGTTCTTCTCCATAGGTACCTACTGCTTCAGAATGAGCAACTAGCTTGATCTTTCTGACTGACCGACCCCTTGACAAATCAAAAGTACCTGTAACTGGTTTATTTGAAACTAGCTCCTGCCCGCGACTTCGTCCGCGGAAAATTGCGATATACTGTAACTGTTTAGGCAGCGCATGCAAATAATTCTGTTTTCGGAGGTATTTCTTTCCGACTTGCTAGACGAAAATTGCGATAGCTCGGCTAATATGTATGATATTATGATATAAATATAATTTATAGCCTATAGCACTCAGGAATAATGTCGCTTTCTATCAGAGAATTTTTTTTTAAATTGGATCATTAGTTCCGGAGATTACCCCCTACATACAAACTTACAAATTTTACCTCTTTATAATATTATATATATTATAGTATAGTATATTACAGTATATAGTATAGATAAATGTTGAGTTTGAGTTTGAGATTGACCGCTTTGCGACATTTCTTTAAGCACAGGTTGGTCAAAGATGCTATTTTCAAAATTTTCAAATAAATTCTTAAATAATAGCGTTTAATGGGAATATAATGTCTTCATGAAACGAAAATGTGAAACCGTATATGTGTGTATTAAATTATTGTCACCATTGTAGCGCCACGGTGTATACTTATAGCTGGGGGATATTGCTTTATGGGTATAGCACCTCTCCCATCGCCAACGAGGAAAATTGCTATCAACGATTTTCTCGCTTAGCAAACGTTCAAAAGATGAATTAGCCTTATCCCAAGTACGTATGTTGGGGTCGACTTTCAGTTTATCTGGATGCAGCTGAATACCAGTATTTTATAAATATGGAGTGACTGCCTATCTGACCTTCAAACCCAGTTTTTTTTTTTTCTTTCATGTGCTCAGTGTCAGAGTAACATGCAGTAACTGGGTAATACTATACCCCTTGGTAAGACTGGCTGTCAGACCTTCGGGCTTGTGACGGCCTGTAACGAGCTAGCTTTATCTTTCTGACTGACCGACAATTTCAAAGTGCCTGTAATTGATTTATATGTAATAAATGCTTTGAGTTTGAGTGCGACTGTCGAAGATCCACGAATCACAGCCGGAGCCAACAACTTAACAAGCTTTTTGAGGCACGAAAAGTCTCGGTATGTAAAAATGGTCACCCATCCAAAGACCAACCTCGGCAAGCGTAGCTTAACCTGATGGATCGACCCGTGCGGCTTTTATTACTTAGACACGAGCTCTTCTGTATATTACGCACACACTCACAAACTTTCGTCTTTATAATATTGAAGTGATTTTTTTGAATGAAGACATGACTTTATGTCTGTTTTATTCTTAGACCACTTTCCATTGCCGCCCACTTGTTTGTCAGCCAATTATTACAAAAGTAAACATGCTAAATATAAACTAATCAATTTATAATAATAATACTTAAATAAAACCTTTCACCTTTACAATATTAGTGTGATTTGAATTCATTTTTACATTTTTTACGGCCACGAATTGTATTGAGATCAACATCATCATCATCTGCCGAGCCTTTTCCCAATTATTTTGGGGTCGGCTTCCAGTCTCACCGGATGCAGCTGAATACCAGTATTTTACATGGAGCGACTGCCTATCTGACCTCCACAACCCAGTAACTGGGCAACACGATACCCCTTGGTAAGACTGGCTGTCAGTGGTTATTATTATAACTAGCTGCTTCTGCGCGGTGTCACCCACTGCTCGGCTCCTATTCGTCGTAGCGTGATGATACATAGCCTTTAACCTTCTTCGATAAATGAACTATACAACACAAAAAGAATCTTTCAATTCGGACCAGTAGTTCCAGAGATTAGCGCGTTCAAACAAACAAACAAACAAACTCTTCAGCTTTATAATATAAATAAGTTATGTAAGTATAGATATTATTATTGTGATCAACGTACAACCCGCAAATTGCAGAAAAACATAAGAAAATATGAAATTCGCGGGTAACCTCAGCGCATCTCCCTTAAATAAAATCAAAACCACACATCTTATTAAGATAAACTTCAGAAATCGTGAAATATTCATTAGATTATGAAGCCGTCAAAAACAACAAAATGTTTATGTGATATATGAAAAATTTAATCCTCCCAGCCACCGGTTGGCACGGAAACTTTTAAGAGAAAAGTCTATTATAATTTGTGTGTCAGGAACATCTTTCAAAGCATATTCCACGAACGTGAGATGAGACGCGTTCTTTAAGACACCTGTGGCGTTTCTGAGGACTTGGGAAAATGTTTAATTTTAAAAATCATTTTGAATAGATATTTGAAATCTTATTACCTGATTCAATCAAAAGAGAGGATAATATGAACATATTTATAAAAAAACGACTACACGTGTTCAAAATTTAGGTCAAAAATTCAGCATTGCCATCCAACGTGGCAACGCTACCAGCCTTCTTCCCCTTTTTTACCACTTGTACATAATGGATATATAATTTTGTTTTTAGTTTTAGGTTGTATATATTAAGTAATTGTTTTAGCATGTAATACCTAATTCCATTTGAAGAGATCAAAAAAACTAAAACAGTTCTTAATAAAAAAATGCTACTATAGTATAGATGAAAATTTTAAGGACAAAATATAAAGAATCCTATGTTAAAGAATCCTTAAGATGGTATTATTACATTTAATTAAGATGTAAGTTAATTTCCTAATACAAGCAATTGCTGTGCCCGACAGGGTCCACAATGATCTCAATTTTCTACTTTACCACTAAATACACATTGTGGAATGCAAATTAAGATATTGGGTGTTAACATGAGGAGCTCTTGGCTAAGTGATAACAGCCGCACAGGTCGAACCATCAGGTTAAGCTATGCTTGCTGGGGTTGGCCGTCGATGGGTGACCATCTTTATATACCGAACCTCCTCCGTGCCTCGGAAAGCACGTTAAGCCGTTTTGACAGACGTTACGGGTTGTCAGAAGCCGGGAATCTGACAGCCAGTCTTACCTAGGGGTATCGTATTACCCAGTTACTCGGTTGTTGAGGTCAGATAGGCAGACCCTCCATGTAAAATACTGGTATTCAGCTGCATCTGGATAGACTGGAAGCCGACCCCAACATAGTTGGGAAAAGGCTAGGCAGATTTTATTTTTATTTATTTTACATGAAAATGAAATACGTTCAAGACTAAGTGATTTAAAAGAGTATCCGTTGAATTTATTGCCAGTAATTCTACTCCATAGGAACTTAGTACGCTTTGTAATGGTCTTCGCCGCGGTCGGATAAAAAGACGTAAGTTTACGTATGTAATGTAGAGCCTATGAAACCTTGTAACTGGTTGGTTAGATAATTACTGACAACATTTGAGATTTCAAAATGATAGATTTTAAATAGGTTTTGATAAAAGATTTCAAATGGGTCTCTGTTTGGGGTGTGTAACGATTGATATAATAACAAAAGTTCTAATGATCATAAGACCTAATTAGACCATAATTAATATAATATTCAGTTGCTATAATCTTCAAATCCATAAGTAACTTTTAAATAATAATTTAGAAAATCTACTAAATATCCTTCCACCTGCCACCCTCAACTATTGTTACCGGGTGAGACTAGATACAATCTGGAATTTAGGGCACACCGACTCGGACCGGTTAGGTTAGAAGGATTAGGAAGATGGATGGGGTCTTGTGAGCGAGTGAAGCGAGCGAATAGACCCCGATTTTTTTATAAACCACCCAGAAGTAGGAGCCCCGCGAAGCGAAGCGGGGCTCCGTCGACCAAGCCCATCCTCAACGTTGCATAGAATATTTGAAGGTATGGTTAGGTGCTATTTGAGTTAGGTTAGAACTGTGACCAAATGGTAGGTCAAATGAACGTTATATAAAATGAATATTATACATATTGAAAATTATATAAAATGAACGTTATACTAAATGAAATTAGAGTAAATGTAAATTATACCAAATATAACATTAGATCATATGAAATTAGGTTAAATGTTTTTATAGCATATGAAAATTATATCATATGTAAGTTATGTCAAATGAAATTAGACTATCTGTTATTATAGCAAATATTACACACCCCTCTGTTAGTAGGTGCGCTACTGAACGGATGTGTTCTTAATGTAATAAATTCATTAGCTGCTGGCCCGAGATTTTACTTTGCAGGTTAGGAAACCTTACACAACAATACTCATTGCATAGCACGAGCTCTCCCCCACTGTGAGTTCTAGAGTGGAGTGAGAACCCTCTGGTATTCACAGTAATGTTTCTAAGGGCTGATTTTTCAAGAGACAGACAAGTTTTATTGGAGGAATAAAATTGCAGTTTAACAGCTTTTGCATGTAGAACCGCCATTTTTATTCTCGAATATATCCAGCTATTGAAAAATCTAAGAGATGTAAAAGAAATAATCTCTCAGCGTGTGACGTTTTTATTTCAAGAGTCACGCCTTTACAAACAACAACAAGAGCTGAATATAATCACTTACAGTATTACATTGCGTATTATATTATGTAAGCACAGGCACGTCCTCCAACCTCAGAGGATTTTATAAACATATGAGGTTTTGATAAAAAAATTCTGTTTGAGTATAGTTTTATATACAGGGTGAAATTGAATTCATGGACAATATTATAAGGGTTCATTGTACTCATAATTATGAACAACTTTTACTATGGGCACAAATCTGAAATTGCGAAAAAAAATCAGCTGATCCCTACATTTTGACGAGTTAAGCGAGCATGTGTGGAACAGTTGATTTTTTTAAACTGAATGTTTCAAAATCACTACATAGTATAAAACAAAGTCGCTTTCTCTGTCCCTATATCCCTATGTATGCTCAAATCTTTAAAACTACGCAACGGATTTTGATGCGGTTTTTTTTAATAGATAGAGTGATTCAAGAGGAAGTTTTATGTGAATAATTTGTCGACATATTATGCGGGCGAAGCCGCGGGCGAAAGCTAGTTTGTCATAAATTAAATTTCACTCTGTATTGTATAGAGCAGTGGTGGCAGTAACAGTCGTGACATACGAGTTATGGTCGTAAGTTCGAACCCAGGCTAGCGCTTCACTCAGTGTAAAGTGTTTCATCACCGATGCTCTCAAAACGGCGAAGAAAAACATCTTGAGGAAACCAGCATGTCCTAGAACCAAAAATTCGAAGACATGTGTCATGTGGTGAGAAATCATCATATGACCGGTCCCGCTCTGGGTGGAGCGGAAGACAGTGTCAGACTCTTACTGACTAAAACCCATCCATGTTCTTTTCTTAGCCCTTTGTGTTCAGGGGTAGCGGTAACCCTTTCGGACAATCCCGCTGAACCGAGAGGAGTCCTGTATCCACCGACTTTGTGCGCCATTTCTTCTTCCCAGCTAAAGCACTAGGAAGTGGTAAAGCACGGACGTTTCAAGATTGTCTCATGTATCGTCAAAATGACGTTCAAAAAGCTTCTTAGCTTACTTTGAATAAATTGCTTTTAAATTTAATTTATGCAGGGTTTTAAGTAGAAGGACTATAGATACGCATCACAGAATCCCGTGTTTACAGAAAACTTTGACATTTTCCTAACAAACCTGTTTGTTTATTCAACCCTTGATACAAAGCAGACTATTACCTCTAAATCCTCTGTGACATGAACACTAAGGCATCTCAGAATACAGTGCGATTATGTATTTTCTTGTTTATGCTGCCTGCATAAACAATTTCTTGGAACGAGATAGTTAAGGAGAATCTCCAACCTCCATTGTTTATGTTTATTGAAACTTGTGGAGCATATTATTATTATAATTAAAGCAATTTAAAATACATAAAATTGCTTTGTTAGCTACTGTTTAAATAACTTTATGGGATTTATATTGAAAAATGGAAGGATACGTTTTAAAAAGCCATCGTCACTACTAACCTGAGCAAGAAAGTTACTGTTTATCCTTTTATCCTGTCAGTGGTTGTCTGAATATCCTTTCGTTCTATGTAATGTAAATTATTTTAAAATAAACACTGCTATTCACTAGTAACACAAACAAACAAAAGTTTAGAACAAATACTTCTTGCACAAAAAAAAAACAATCAATAAAACCTTCTCCGACAAAAGCACGTATTGACACTGAAAAAAAAAATACACTTCACAATTTTGAATTCCGAATCCGACTATTCAAATTTGGCACGGCGGGAAACTCGGTTGCTTTCCGCCTGTGGCTTGCAATAAACTGATGTTGAGTTTAGTCCGAGGCGCAACTATTTTTACAAATGTTCGAATAGGCCGGGAGCCCGACTATCTTTGTTTATTTTCATTTTATTTTATTTTTATTGCTCGTAAAAGTATTTAGATAATGTTGATGGAAATAAAAAGCTATAAATCTGTATTTAATACGGTATAGACGTAACATAAAAACGGTGTTTCTCTAAGGGATAAGAAATGTGCTAAAGTACACGTAAACTTTAACGATGACTGTTTTACGTCTCACGTGAATAAATTGAGAATTTTATTGGACACAGTTCCAGTTAAGAATATACTACGGAATTCGAAATAACCTCATTGAATTTTGTAAACAGGCAACACTAAATAAATATAAAAATGTTGTCCACTGAAATAAAATAAATATTGTTCAGACACACATTCAATTCTTCAAATTGGTTCTAGGACATGCCGCCGGTTGCCTAGCGATATTTCCTTGGAAACTTGTTTGATAGTTTCCTAGATTTTTTTTTATGTTGGTTTTTTAAACCCAATCAACAATAACAACAAAGAAACATAATATTTTCTGCCACTTCTAGAACAGAAAGAGGTTATTTAGACATTATTAGAGGTATTATTAGAGGAATTTTAGACATTATTTTTAACTTTTCTTGAAATGTTACTACAACATAACATCACGCTTAATATCCCCAGAGTGTATGCCAGAAGTGTACTAACATTTCGACAGATATATTTAAATCCCATGTAATAAGGGGCGAGCTTGCCATCCTATAAGTTAATTTGGTATTACACCCAAGATTATGGTCAGCAAGAGGAGCTCGTGACTAAGTACTAACAGCCGCACAGGTCGATCCATCAGGTTAAGCTACGCTTGCCGGGGTTGGCCGTCGATGGGTGACCATCTTTACATACCGAGACTCCTCCGTGTCTCGGAAAGCACATTAAGCCGTTGGTCCCGGCTGTCATTTGTGCATCTTTGACAGTCGTTACGGGTCGTCAAAAGCCCGAAAATCTGACAGTCAGTCTTACCAAGGGCTATCGTATTGCCCAGTTACTGGGTTGAGGAGGTCACATAGGCAGTCGCTTCATGTAGAATACTGGTATTCAGCTGCATCCGGTTAG
Source organism: Hyppa rectilinea (assembly GCA_951799385.1). NCBI lineage: Eukaryota > Metazoa > Arthropoda > Insecta > Lepidoptera > Noctuidae > Hyppa > Hyppa rectilinea. The sequence continues at coordinate 14,743,153 of OX637316.1, forward strand.
ACTGGAAGCCGACCCCAACATAGTTGGGAAAAGAATAGGTAGATGATGATGATTATTGTCAGCAGGGTTGTCCGAAAGGGTTACCGCTACCCCGGAACATAAAGGGCTAACGAAGGAACTTGGATGGGTTTCAGTCAGTAAGAGTCTGATACTCCCTTCCGCTCCACCCAGAGCGGGAGGAGTCATTTGATGATCTCCCAACCTTTAAAAAATACTCAAGATTATTAGGCCTGAAGCAATCAACTTCGATAAGTTGAATTGGTAGTTCACTATCAAATTAGCACTCACCATTCGCTTCGCTATTCAATATATTCAATATTAGATCCAGATTGGAAAATTTCGACACATTTAACTGGCAACCTAGATTTCTCTTTGTATTTACAACCAGTAGCATCCGCCGTGGCTTTTATTGCGCCGAATCTGCAATTGTCTGCACATCATAAAATTTAATGAGAGATAGCCTAGTGGTGTGACCGTCCGACTGCTAAGTCATAGGTCTCGAGTTCGAACCCGAGCCACGCACCTCTGATTTTACGGATTCATGTGCGTATTGTGGAATTATCATTGCTTAAAAATTGGTGAAGGAAAACATCGTGAGGCAACCATGCATGTCAGGGGCCAAGCAACCATGTAGGCCACGGTTGCTTGTGCCCGCCCCGGTGGGAGGCTAAAACAGGCTTCGTGCCCAAATAGTTCGAAGTAAGGTCAACCTCTACAAGTGGGGGTTCATAGATGGCTCAGATCTCCGATGTGTATGCGACGTCTCCCCCACAGACAATGGCCCATCTCCCATCTTGCACCGCATGCCCCGTCACATGCACACGTGAGGACCTAATGGCTGCGTCAGTGAACGGTATTCGCGTTGTTGAATTTTGGGCCAAACAAAATACAAATATATATTTAGGTACTATTTTTGCTATCGACACGCTAAGGAAGAAAAGCAGCTAGGTCAGAGGCCCATGAGCAGTATAAAAACTCTGACACCAGGTTAGTTACTAACCACTCGAAAAGAAGAAGAATTTAAGGAAGAAAACTATGTCAGACACTTCGTGTTACGCCAGATAAATTACACTTATCTAGGACGAAGTGTTTCTATGCTAATTGAAGGAGGCTTTGTTGGATAATAATGCTATGTTCCTTGTAGTCAGTGTTGGGACGAGATTTATTGTTTTACACTTGTCCTTCGGCAAGAGAGGGTATTTCTACAGGGTGAAATTGAATTCATGGGCATTATTTTAAGGGGTCATTGTCTTAGAGAATTTAACCTATAAATGCTCTAAGGGTCATTGGACTCATCATTATGAACAACTTTTATTACAGGATCAAATCTGAAATCGCGAAAAAAAAATAACGGAAGAGCTGATTTTTTTAGGCGATTTCAGGTGTGTTCCTATACTAAAAAACAGCTCTTATTAATCTGTTATGTTACTAAGTGATGATCCTAAACATGTATTCTGCTACATATTTCTTCATAAAAATTCTCTCAAACCCTATAGAAAGTTAAATAGTTTAAATGCATTTTTGATGAATTTTCGCATGACATAAAGCCCATGCAGTGGAGCTCTACACACCAGAATAAACGCAGTATAGATCCCCTCGTTTTTGTGTCAAAATTTGCATGGTTGCACTAAATATCCAGGAGTCTATGTGCATATTTTGGGCATATACAATATGTTCCTTTATTCATGACTTAGTCAGGCGTTAATGTGTTCTGAAGTAATTCCAGTATACAAATATTTAACTTACAAAAATGTTATGACTTTATTCACAAATTCATTAACTTTTCTTTTACAATCTAATACAATAAAAACTTATACATACTTAAATTAAAAGACTGTCTAACTATCTATATATACAAATAAATCCAAAAAAAGACAGGACGGACACTTAGGCGTCGAAGTACTCATCCGCATCGCTGTCATCAGGAAACGTGCCCAGAAGACTGGCAGCATTGCCACGTTGAATGGCAATGCTAATTCTTTGGCCAAAGAACAATCCAGCCCTCTGGTCACGCGAAGTGTCGACCAATCGGCGAGAAATTTCCTTAAAAAGGAGTTGCGCACTCGGGCCCCATGACCCTAGAGTTTCGACCCCAAACGGCTCAAATCTGTAGTTACATATCACTTACAAAAGCATTGACAGTCTATCAAAATCCGAATTCTGGGCCGAGTACATTTAGATTGCCATCGACACGCTAAGAAGAAGAAGAGGCGATATAAATTTTGTTTCTTAAGACCCATTAAATATCAATCAATCTGCCTAGCCTTTTCCCAAATATGTTGGGGTCGGCTTCCAGTCTAACCGGAAGCAGCTAGAATAACAGTAGTCTACATGGAGTGACTGCCTATCTGACCCCCACAACCCAGTCAGTAACTGGGTAATACTTCAATTCTGTTAGGTAAAAAATCGGTTGATTCAGCCGTTAAGGAGTGATCAGGTATCTTATACATGGGATTACTTTCGCCCGCGTGGATTGTTACATTATTGGAGTTTTAGTAAGGATCCCTTTTTTTTTTTGAAAATATTATAATATAGTCTATATAATAATATGTCACCCGGAGATAGCGTAGCTTCCCAACAGTGAAATAATTTTTCAAATCGGTTCTGCAGTTTCGGAGCCCATGCAAACAAAGACGGTTCTGCAGTTTCGGAGCCCATGCAAACAAAGAAACAATCAAATCTTTCCTCATTATGTTTTACCAGCGGCTCCGTTTGCGTGGATGTCGGAAATTATCCAACGCGACCGTACTACCGGGACATAAGTATCCTATATGTTAATCAAGGATATAAACTATCTGTGTGCAAAATTTCATCCAAATCCATACAGCAGTTTTTGCGTGAAAGAGTAACAAACATCCATACATCCTCAAAAACTTTCACGTGTAAAATTTTAAGTAGGATGACCCGGCAAGCTTCGTTCCGCCTAACAGTTATTTTTTTTAAATAAAAGATTTTTTCTGAAATAAACGTAGCTTAAGTTACTCCTTATTACATCAGCTACCTGCCGATAAAAGTCCCGTCAAAATCTGTCCAGCCATTTCAGAGATTAGCCGGTACAAACAGACAGACAGACAAAAATTATAAAAAAAAATATTTTGGTGTATGTACCGTATTATATTTATATACATGTGGTAAATAACGGTTATTTCAACATTACAAACAGACACTCCAATTTTATTTAGATGTATAGATAAGTATGAATATACCTACTCACTAAGAAAAAAACAAATTACATTTTTATTGATTAAGGATCAAATCTAGAACCTCAGTGTCAGACGGCGCGTGCCGCTAGACCAATGAGGCGGGAAATTAGCTTTGAATCTAGAACAAAACATTTCTATGCTAATATAAGAAGCAGCCCTGTACCCACGGGCGATTTTTTATCGAGCACTCAATTTTCAACTCAATACTAAACCCCCCTAGAGTTGAAAATCGAACAACCTATTATCTTGACCCGGTGGTGTGCACTTTATTGGATTTTCAATGCTCAGTTCAATACTGAGAGTTGAAAATCCAGTGCACAATAAATCATCACCGTCGCGTTAAAAAATCGCACGTGTGTATCTGGGCTTACTCAAAAGTCAATAGAGAAATAGATTAGGTTCGAACATTGTGCTCTGTGCTGGAACTCCTTTGTACGCGGACACAATAAATTATATTCAGGCTTTTGAGGTTACTTTACGTGTGTTATGTTTCTTAAATAATAATAAAAATAAAAATATCCTTGGATATTTCACACAACGCCATATAGTCCCAAGCTAAGCATCCTAATGCTTGTGTTCTGGTAACGAGATGGCTGATAAACTACTTATATACATTTTTTTTGTAAATACATACATATTATGGATAGAAAAATACCCAGACCTGGAACAAATACTTCAACGGGAATCGAACCCGTGACATGCTGCGCAGCAGTCAATCGCTCAACCGCTGCGCCAAGCGTGTCGTGAATGAAAATGTTGATTAGAAAAACTTGTTTACGAAGGTGTGCAAGGATCGTAGTAATTAGCCTGCTATAGTTCCTGCCTACCCCCTTGAGAATTAGACGTGAAATTGAAGCAAGAATCTAACTTAATAAGATTTAAGACCTATGTAATTCTAGTTCGCCATCTTGGACGAGCCGCCATTTTGGATTAATACTAACGTCACTTATCTAACCATTCATTGTAATTGACAACTGTCAATTTGTTTGTTACTATAAACGGGTATTAATCCGTAAGCTTTCTTAAAATTGAACATCTAAAACTAATTAAACCTGTATGCAAAGAATTCAGTTCAATCGCTTGAAGATAACTGTCACATACTTAAATACATTGCAAGTTAAATAAAAGTTTTTTTTATTAATTACGATTTTTTAGTTAAAATTAATTACTATGTTGTTTTGTTGTGATTACAGTATAATCTCGTATCTATAAATATCAGTTTAAATTTAATTTTATACTTAATTAAAAAAAAACACTAGTTAAAACAAAATCAAGCAGAAATGCGCTATTATAAATAAAGTGTGAAAAAAACGTCCTTTACAAGCAAAAATAAAACTAAAAGCAGTGAATCGCAGCATATTAAAAAACTTTATTAAATCCAACACATTTTTAACATCCTAACTCCTGAGCATAAAATCTTGGCATGTTTCCCGCGACAGAATTTGACGGCTAGAAAAAAGAAGTGCTATTTCTCCTAATGCTTTTATTAACAAACGTATATCATCTTTTTGGTCCCCATTTAGATCGAGACGTACATGTTATTATTGTCCTCCTTTTTGTTCAGAAGAATTTATTGCCACACTAAAAAAATATTTCTTTCATTGATAGTGTTTTTTTTTTGTGGGTAATATTGTTTTTCTAATTTTTTCCGTCATTTGTTTTATAATTTCGGTTCTGATGATAGGATAAATTGTGTGATTTATTTTTTATTTAAATTGGGGCGCATTTTTAACGCGACTGTACTGATAAGTTTAAATATTATTTTGATGTGCTCGGGTGATTTGATTTCGTTTTTTTTTATTAACAAAAGATGCATTGAAATAAAATTCGTTACGTCGTTTGAAATAGGTATCATTTCGAAATAGGTTATGTTATAATGATAACGAAATAGGTCTATAATAGGTACAGACGCTAGCACATCAAGCTATCCCTAACTGTCAAATTTTCTCAATTAAAAATGAACCTTATGTCTTTGCAATAAAGTTGAAATACTATCAAAGAAATTTGACAGATTGTGGTAACTTGATGTGCTGGCCTCTGTACCTCGTGGCCTACGCATAGGTCCGTAGGAATTTAAAACGAGATAACGCAAATAAAAAGCAATTTATTTTGATTGAAATAAAATAAACAACAAAATCTCCCGTAAACACCGGCGCGCATACTAAAGAGAAAATAAAGTGACAACTTGTCAAAGTACACTCGACTACACAAGTGGTTCGTAATTTAAATTTGCACGCAAATTAATGACATGCACGCCGTCAATTTGACGGCTCGCAACCAACCATTACCGAATTCATGGCGCCGCCGGGACTTGGAGAGGATCGCAATTCGGATAATTAACGAGAATTTTGCCGAATTAAGTGCAAAGGGTATGTCTGTATTTCTGCGTGGATTTAGAAATTAGTTTTTGGGTGTTGTATTTGGCATAATCAGTGCTGTAAACCGCTGTTATTTTTAATCATTTTGTTGATCCTGTACAAAGTTTCGGTACTTAATTTAGTTTGTTTTACAAACTAATCTCAGTAATATGTGTAAAATTAAATCCTATTCTCTTATTACAGTTATTTCTATAGAAAAAAATGCAAAATGAGGATAGGTGATTACAGCGCCGTTATATGATTTGTTTAAGTTATATTTTTAACGATGAAAACGTAGCTAGTAGGTATTCAGTTGAAACCGCAAATGATAAAAATACAAAAAAAAGCCACGAGGCAAAAATATTTTTGTTTTTCTTTACTAACTTTATGCCTATAAAGGCTCAACCTCCTTAAGAGTTTGGTGCTCATTAAGAGTAGGTAGGTATGGACTTTCGGAGGTGTGAATTTACTCAAAAGAAGTACGAAGTCAAAAAGACGTGCTAAAGTAGTAGCATGTGGCATACAGCTCCTCTTAAAACCCTTGGGGGAAAACGACAAGAACTTATGTACGTATAATTTAAAGTTTAAAATCCACACACGTTACACAAAAGGTATATTCGAAAATTACAAATAGTTCTAGCGATACCTTTAAAATATTCCACGCGTTTTTTTATTATTTTTTCCACGTTCAATACCTCTTCGCATTTTAAAATTTTTGTAAAGTAAATATTTATTTTATCTAGCACTTTGCTTCGTGAGTATACACTGCGTATTGAATCTGCAAATGTTAAATATTTATTTCATAGAAATTCGCTCTATCATGGCTGCTGATGAATGGTATTTAACATTAGTGTAACTAAAATATTAGAAATTCAGAAAGTCAAAATAAGAAAAAAAAAGGATTGTGTGGTTTTATGAAACCACGGTAAATGTGAAAGTTTTTTCACATTAAAGACATTTGACACTATAGGCGCCGCCATATTGGCCTTGGTTGCTCTGACGAGCGCCTTTCACTTTATCCCTACTCCGCGGCCGACCGTCACGCGACATGCAACATACAGACGAAAAAGTTTGAGATGACGTAATAAAAGTTTCACTTTAAAAAAAAATGTTCAGAAAGTCTGACAACAAATCTTAGCAAGGGTACTCCACAACCTAGTTACTGGATTATATGGTACTTACGAGTTATAGTATAATCTGCTTCTATGTACTACATCTCAATTCAATATACCATCTATCTCCAACATAGTCGGGAAAAGGCTAGGCAGACAGACTAGCTAGACTAGGCTGGCTAGGCTGGCAGATGGAACCGGATGCAGCTGACTACCAGCATTTTACATGGAGCGACTGCCTATTTGACCTCCACAACCCAGTAACTGGGTAATACCGAACACTGGCAGTCAGATTTTTGGCTTCTGACAACCAGTAACAACTGTCAAAGATGCACAAATCATAACCAGGACCAACGGCTTTCCGAAGCACGGAGAAATCTTGGTATGTAAAGATGGTCACCCATCCACGGACCAACCCCAGCAAGCGTACCTTAACCTGATGGATCAACCCGTGCGGCTGTTATTACTTAGCCACGAGCTATAATAACATAGCAAACGAATAAAATCAATAACTAAGACTTGTCTGTATGTTACATCATCATTCATGGTAAATTACACGTCACGCCATATTAATTCCAGTTTCTGAAAGGTTGATAATATATGGGTTCAGTAAATCTGTTGTCACATCTCATGTTAGCTGATTTGGGGACAATAATAACAGCAGCTAATGAAAACTAGCCTTTTCCCAACTATTCTGGCGTCTGCTTCCAGTCTAACCGGATGCAGCAGAATACATTTATTTTACAAGGAGGAACACCCCATCTGACCTCCACAACCCAGTAACTGGGTAACATGATACCGCATCGTAAGACTAGTTCTTAGACTCAGACCCGTAACGACTGCCACAGATCTACTAATGACAGTCTTTTTGAGGGTGGGATATCATCAAATAACCCCTCCCGCTCTGGGTGGAGCAGAAGGGAGTATCAGACTCTTACTGACTAAAGCCCATCCATTTTCCTCCCTTAGCCCTTTGTGTTCCGGGGCTGTGGAAACAGGGCGATGGCGGGATTAGCCGAAAGGGTTTCGGATAAACCCGCTGTCCACAAATTACAGCTGGGGCACGGTTTCCTCTGCCACATCCTATGCTATACAGAGTGAAATTGAATTCATGGGAAATATTGTTGACGACACGGTTGGCGCAGTGGTTGAGCGATTGACTGCTGCGCACTATGTCGCAGGTTCGATTCCCGCACGGAACAAATATTTGTACGACCTGCAAATATTTGTTACGGGTCTGGGTGTTTTTCTATGTATAATATTTATGTATTTACAAAAAAAAATGTATATAAGTAGTTTATCAGCCATGACGTTACCATAACACAAGCATTAGGTTGCTTAGCTTGGGACGACATGGCGTTGTGTGAAATGTCCAAGGATATTATTATTATGAACAACTTTCACTATGGGAACAAATCTGAAATCGCGAAAACAAAATCAGCTGTGCCATACATCATGCTCGCATAACTTGTCGAAATGTAAGCAATTGCAGTTTAAAGTTGTTCATAATGATGAGGACAATGTCCCCTTAAAATGCTTTATTGCTCATGAATTCAATTTCACCCTGTATAACTAAATTTCATACATTTATTGACACTTTATTCTAAACTAGCTGCTCCCACGTGGTTACACCTGCGGCTCTCAGCCTTCCTCGATAAATGGACTATCCAACCCAAAAAAAAAAATTCAATTCGGACCAGTAATTCCAGAGATTAGCGCGTTCAAACAAACAAACTCTTCAGCTTTATAATATTAGTATAGATAACGCCTAAATGTGGTCACGAACAAAATGATTGAATAAACATTGATTGATTGATTTATTTGTTTGTTCAATTTCTAATGTTTTACTAATTTTTTACTAATTTTATCATTAATAAATTTAATTATCCACAATTAATTGCAATAATGGAAATGTATATGTAATGATATGATGTAATATAAATAAAATAGTGCATGAGGTGTTAGCCTTTTTTTTTTTTTTTTTTTAAGGCTGGGAAATCATCCAATGACTGCTCCCGCTCTGGGTGGAGCGGAAGGGAGTGTCAGACTCTTACTGACTAAAACCCATCCATGTTCCTTCCGTAGCCCTTTATGTACCGGGGTAGCGGTAACCCTTTCGGACAATCCCGCTTACCCGGCAGGCTTAGCCCTGAGGGGCCCCTTCATATGCTGACATCTCTTTGAGGCGCGCGTGGAACATATACGCGCCGTACGGCACGGGTCTGGTGCTGATCGGACGGTGAGTCACCCATTACTCACCGTCCGCAGGCCCGCGCCTACGGTGGCCGGGAGTCGTCACGTGGCTCCCGACGCCCGGAGCGTCTCCCGCGGCGGCTGGGACGGGAGGACCTTTCTCTCTCCCATCCCGCCACCTCCTTTGCGAGCATAACTTTTTCGCAGAAGGAGGTGACTGCCTCCCACTCCCTCTCGCCCCGGACCATGGCTTGCACCAGGGCCGGGCGCGAGAGGTCGCCGCCGCCGATCGCCTCTACGAGGACACGGCGGTGCTCCGCCCAAGCGGGGCAGGTTTGCACCGTGTGCTCTACCGTGTCCTCTGGGCGATCCTCGCAGTGGTGACACCCGGGCGTTTCCTCCCGCCTGATGATGTGCAGATGAGGTGTTAGCCTGTAAGTAATTGTTGCACTTACAAATGTATATGTATGCTTTTATATGAAATGTAACGTGTAAACAATTGTAGGCTAACCTAAATAAATAAATAAATAAATAAACATCAAACAAAATAGAACCTATGTTTATATTCAGCCAGTATTGCCCCGAAGTGTACATCAAGATGCATGTAAACACTCCATGGTTGCTGAGCGCACCACAAACACGTGATCACACGTGACACGTGAGTACGAATTGCGTGTTTATTCAATAACAACTCTATTTACATCACTGTTATGTATATAAACAATTGAACTATTCGGTAAATGTCACATTGCAGAGTAAACTTCATTTCACATTTATTCAGGGAGTGAGTATTTACTCTTTCCTATTAAAAACATTTTACTAAAAAAGCAACTGACTTCCAAAAAAACACTAGGTAATAAGTGAACAATAATTTTTCATCATAAATGTAAAAGGAGTGGGTTAAATAAGTATTTTCGAAGCCAACTCAAAAAAAATTCAAGGGAAATAATTTTATAATATATATTATAATATATATATTATAATTTTTACATACCTATAAAGACGTAAAATATTAATAAAACTATGTACAAGTATTAATAAAACGGGAGCGAAAAAATTAATAAATCAAAGGGCATCAACAAATTCGTCAACATTGCTGTCAACAGGTAAAGTTCCCAAAAGCCTGGCAGCATTGCCACGATGTATGGCAATGCTGATTCTTTGACCTAAAAATGAGCCCACCTCTGAAGTATGACTTAACCAACAAAAAAAAACAATAGTCGAATTGAGAACCTCCTTCTGTTTTTGAAGTCGGTTAAAAATTATATGCGTTTATCAAATGAAGTTCCTAGTCTGCATACAATAATTCAATTAAAAATACATGTATCCAATAGCTTAGTCACGTTAGCAATAGCTTAGTTAGCAAACCCATACTAGCCATAGACGCGCCCTTACTCCTATTTATTTTAACCTTTTGAAAGCCAGAGCATAAACACCACCACGCCAAGCTACAAATTTATTTCTTCTTGTTATCATGAGATTCCTAATATCCATGGTGTCTTTTAATTTGTTTCATGTCATTAAATGCGTACGAGAGCGTCAATTTTTAAGATCTATATATACACACACAAAATTAATGATTTAATAGTTTATTTCGTGTTCTAGTGTTACTCTTGTCGCATGTTTGTGTCGTTGGCGTACAGGGCATGCTTGCTTGTCACATATATGTGACAATATCGTTCAAAAGGTTTAAAACCTCCGTCCAACACGTTCCAAATTGTATCCAAAGCCGTTTAGCCATTTTAGCTTGAAAGCGTAACAAACAAACAAACATCGAAGGCACACTGTTGATTGAAACTAAGCGATCACTCAGACAAACACGTAAAGCGACGTTGTTTAGTCTTTACTTCGTCTTACTAAACGGGCCACGTTCAGCTAACGCCCCGAATGATTTTGAGTGGTTCAATCAAACAGCTAGACAAATGACTTCGGTCAATATCGTTTAATTACTTGCTAGTCGAGACATTTAATTTTACTGAACAATTTTTTTTTATAGTTACAGTTTTTTATTTTAACTTTTGAGTTTTGGTACATGTTTTGGTACCCAACAATTCTGGTACCAGTTTCGGTATCAATATGTATCTACTACTAAACTTGCTACATATGTAAAAGACTTGTCAAAAATGTAACGGATACGTATACAGATATCCGGAACATATCTAATAAATATACAGTATGTATATAGATGAATATATTTTTCGGTTTCTAACGTAACTCTTGAATACGTACGTCGTGTACGAAACTGTCTCCAGACTCATCCTACATGAAAATACTACACACAGGTAGATATAGACAGTTTTATTGCTTCCTCTAGCATCGTATATATAAATATTAATCCACATGGCAGTGTCTCGTAGATCTTCAGAGTAATAGAATTAATGCGATGATTTCATCTGATGTTTGTATTAAATGTATTCCGGTGGCGACAGGCTTACGACTGACAGAATTAAATTAGATTATCTAACAGCTATCTATCTATCTATACCTGGATTGGGAACTGTCTTCGAAAGCTGACAAATCATTAGACACGAGTTCTGTTAAGTTTTGTGCAAGTCGCCTATAATGATATTAATGATTTACGTCGATATAAAAATGTAAACAGGGTAAAATTAAAAAAAAAACAGCTGTTCCATACATAATGCTCGCATTACTCGTCAAAATCTATGGAACAGCTGATTATTTGGTCGCTATTTCAGATTTGTTCTCATAGCATGGATTCAATTTCACCCTGTATAATTATATCGCAGTAAAATGGTTGAAACCGTGATTTATATCATTGTATCCTTTTATTTTCCATTTTTAACCGACTTCAAAAAGGAGGAGGTTCTCAAGTCGGATGTTTGTATTTTTTTCATGTTTGTTCGCGCATAACTCCGTTGCTTGCCAACCGATTTGAAAAATTCTGTTTTTGTTGAAATTTTATCGAAATCGAATAAGCGGTTTATGAAAAATCAACAAAAATCTAAAAAAAATCCTATTTAATATATGTGGACGATGTTCTAATAAGTTCCTGTCACTGTAATTTACATACCAGGTAGTGGTATTAAAATTTGGGGGAGGAGGGGGGGGTTGTGTAGTTAGGTACCTACCACAACTAAAAAGTGAAAAATAAAAACGTTTTTTACAAAAAATAAAACCGACTTCCAAAACAAACACTACAAAGGGCCAAATAATTTTGATTTCGGAAGTCGGTGGCAAAAAATGAAAATACAAAACCGAAGACACCGACTTCCGAAATCAAAATTATTTGTCACTTTGTAGTGTTTGTTTTGGAAGTCGGTTTTATTTTTTGTAAAAAAGTTTTTTTTTGCATGCAAAAGTTTGGTTAATCTAATAACTGATAATTTAATGATAAAAGTGTTTGCCGCCAATCACGAAATCTCAAAAACTACCAAACCATCGAATATGAAATTCGGCATAGAGGGAGATTTTTTCATATTTGGAGGGACTTCAGCGGGTTTGTCCCAACGGGTTACCGCTACCCTAGAACATAAGGGCTAAGGAAGGAACATGGATGGGTTTTAGCACAGATATAGATAGACATAGATAACGCAAGAGCAACTACTTCGCGTGCCTAGCTTACGTACAAAAATCATAAGTGGTCACTTTCGCGCTCAGTCTGCATCGGTATACAGCGCTAGTCGGATCATCATACATCACTAAATAGTGCTTGTGACGTCATAATAGGTAATCAAAAAATGGCACGCTTGGTTTTCGATCATCATACATCACTAAATAGTGCTTGTGACGTCATAATAGGTAGTCACAAAATGGCACGCTTGGTTTTCATACAGATACTTGCGTTATCTATGTCTATCTATATCTGTGGGTTTCAGTCAGTAAGAGTCTGACACTCCCTTCCGCTCCACCCAGAGCGGGAGGAATTATTTGATGATTTCCCACCCTCAAAAAAAAGGAAGATTTTAAGTAGGAGACGTCAGCTAAGAAAGTATTTTAGGAAACTCCCACCGTAAAGGGTTGAAATAGGGGTGAAAGATTGTATAAAAAATTGTTAACGTCGAGCCAGGTGGAGCCGCGGGCCGCAGCTAATCTATATCTATACTAATATTATAAAGAGGTAAAATTTGTAAGTTTGTATGTAGGGGGTAATCTCCGGAACCAATGATCCGATTTCAAAATTTTTTTCACCAATAGAAAGCTACATTATTCCTGAGTGTTATAACACTCAGGAATAAAATAAGTCTTATAATCAAGGCTATAAATTATATTTATATCATAGATATTAGCCGAGCTATCGCAATTTTAGTCTAGCAAGTCGGAAAGAAATACCTGTGAAAACAGAATTATTTGCATGCGCTGCCTAAACAGTTGTTTAAAATTGAAAGCAATGTATGGCAACCCGGTTCGCCTTAATTATTTCTACAAAGAAGTCCGCGACACCATATTCCTATATTTTGTATTTTAACTTTTATATTTCGTTTTATGTTTTAAAAAAGTATTTTTTCGACTTACTTCTAATGTTAAAACAAGAAATTTTCCGCGGACGAAGTCGCGGGCAGAAGCTAGTGTCTAATATGTCTGTAACAATGCCAGCTCTATGCTTTTGGTTGAAAATAGAACACGTCAATATTGTATTTTTTTTTGTACAGAGGCCAGCACATCAAGTTACCACAATCTGTCAAATTTCTTTGATGGTATTTCAACTTTATTGCAAAGACATAAGGTTCATATTTCATTGAGAAAATTTGACAGTTAGGGATAGCTTGATGTGCTGGCGTCTGTACAAGTTACTTGTTATTAGTAAAATGATCGGTACTTCCCGTTCTACAAACAAAAAAAATATTTCCGGCAATTACATGTACAAATCAACCGATTCACCACCTTATAAACAAGCCATAAAGTTTGATTTCTTATTGTAAAACCAATATGTTGCTAAACAGGAAATCTTAACAATATACATCGTTCTGGGAAACCACAAGTTAAGACTCGTATTATTTCAAGTCGCTCAAGACTAGAGCACAATTTATAAGACAAACAGGCAGATATTTACGCTAGCAGTACCTACATTAGCTTTCAGACTAACCTGTGTACTTTGTGTACTCGAACACACAAACTGTGTACCGTGTATAATGTTCGTGTACTTCGCCATTACAGTGGAGTAGTTCTCAGGTTTTTAAACTACTTAGTTCGGGACATACGAAGTATAAAAAAGAGAAATAGAATGGAAACATACAATACAAGGATTTTTTTTATACTGGGTGTAACCGAAAGGGTATATACATACAAAAGGATATGCTACAGACCACCAAACGGAATAACTTTTACTATGGGGCCAACTCCGAAATCGTGAAAAAAAAATCGGCTGTTCTATACATTTTTGGTCACGTGACTCGTCGAGTACATTGTAGGTGTACAGAAACGGACATAGAGTACTTTTCAAAAGTGCCGTTCTTGAGGTAAAGTTAAGAATTTATTTTTAGTTTTGTTTTTCATCTTACAATGACTGAATTTAAACCGAGTTTCCTGTTACGTTATTTTCATTCTAAATATATACAGCCTCTCTTAATTGGTATTGCAAGCAAACGTTTGTGGGAGTAATTAATACCGTCATAGCGATATTATTAAATGGATGTGGGCGGTAACTGACGTCAGTTCAATCGCAGAAATAACTTAACCATCACGCCTGATTCCCCGAAGAGGCAAGCAGAGGCGTGCAGACATTTCACCAGTTATTATTAAGTCCCATGTTGGTGAGTCTATTGTTATCAACCGGCCATAAATCCAGACACCAAGCTTAGGCGGGATTGTCCGAAAGGGTTACCGCTACCCCGGAACATAAAGGGCTACGGAAGGAACATGGATGGGTTTTAGTCAGTAAGAGTTTGACACTCCCTTCCGCTCCACCCAGAGCGGGAGAAGTCATGATGATGATTTCCCACCCTCAAGAAAAAAAAAAGGCTATTGCTTAGAAATTTCTGATAGATAAACCGTTTAATGACCGATCTGGGATTCAAATTCAGGACCTCATGCTCAGCAGCTTAGCGTTTGCGACCACTAGACCAACAATGTGTTACACAAAGAGATTATTATTTGAGTTTTTTTATTCTTGTTAGATGTCCATAGGTGTGTCCCTGCCATCACAGCGCAGCGGGCCCTTTCAGAATACCAGCGTTGTGATATTTATTTATTTTCTTAATATTGCATTAAGCTGAGATAGGAGCCTTTTCAGCCTCGCACAGGTCTTTGTTTTTTTTAGTGTTTCTTTTTTTTTGTTAATTTCTATGTTATATGTGAATTAAATGTTTTTCTTTTTACTTTCTTTGTTATTTGATGATATCCCACGCTAAAAAAAAACCAAATATATTATATTTTAAAAAGTTATCAACTGAAAAAAAATATTTACAAAATCGCTTTGATCAGTTTCACTAATTAAATATCAGCTTCCAGTGACGTTCCGGTATCGCATTATTGCGATTTTAATCCAGGATAATGCAGAGTTACTATAATTGGAACAGGAATGGTAATTATTTTAATTATAACCCGTATAAAAGCATTTTTGTTTTTGTACTGCATTTATTGTTTATCGGAAATGAACTGAAACGTAAAACTTAAATGAGGTATTTGGTAGTTATATTTATTCCTATTGGTAAAATACATAGTATGTATTTGTATCTCCTCCGTGCCTCGAAGGCACGTTAAGCCGTTGGTCCTTAAGCGGGATTGTCCGAAAGGGTTACCGCTACCCCGGAACATAAAGGGCTACGGAAGGAACATGGATGGGTTTTAGTCAGTAAGAGTCTGACACTCCCTTCCGCTCCACCCAGAGCGGGAGCAGTCATTGGATGATTTCCCAGCCTTAAAAAAAAAAAAAAAAGTCGTTACGGATAGTCAGAAGCCTGAAAGTCTGACAGCCAGTCTTACCAAGTGGTATCGTATTGCCCAGTTACTAGGTTATGGAGATCAGATAGTGAGTCGCTCCATGTAAAACAGTGGTTTTCAGCTACATCCAGTTAGATTGGAAGCCGACCCCAACATAGTTCAAACTCAAACTCAAAGCACCTCAGCAGCATTGTACTCCTACGATAAATAGAATTATGTACTATTAATACATGCAGTGCAATGTGATTTTGTTTATGCAATACATTTTTTGTTATTATTTATTTCAAATAAACCAATTACTTTTGAATTGTCAAGGGGTCGGTCAGTCAGAGAGAAAGAAGCTAGACGCCATTCCATAGCAGTTTTTTCTCAACTGAAGACGAGTTGAGAAAAAACTAATCAATTAGACATTTAATCGCAATAAAACTGCCAGAAAACTGTCCTTTCCCCAGCGGCGCAGACGCAACAAATCCGACCAGATGCTACTTCTCAGTAATATATCAACATACTACTCGCCAATTAAGAATACCGCTGTCGTCCCATCAACGTGTCTGTTCGTAATAACTGGGTATTCTGTGTAATATTAAGTGTTCAATTATTTATTATCCTAGAAACCGTTGGCTGCACGCCAGCGATAATATTGTGCACCTAAGATAGGAGTACACTGTTGAATTTTAAAAGAGTTGTGGAATTTCACAGTTAAAAGAAAATATTATTGCTATTTTGATCTTTGTTTATATTTTTATTATTTAAAAAACTAACTTTAACCGGTCCAGCTACGTGTGGGTTGCACTGAGATCTACCCACCTTCCTACCACACCTACTTACCGACCTACCTCCCGTTTTTATGAGAACTTCGGGATTTCAAGTCAATCCATCGACTACTTTTCGAGTTTTAAGACCACAAACATACGGATCCAGTATTTTTATACATATTGAAAAGAAACTGCTCATAGTCACGGACTTTTTGTTACGTATAATTTCAGCCTGTTTCTGTCCCACTGCAGGGCAAAGACCTCGTTACAAACATAGAAGGCAAGAGCAAAATTGAGAATTTGAAATGGTCAAAAATAAAATAATATGAAATTTAAAGAAAAAAGACCGCTCTTCTTAAAAACTTCCATCACCGAACAGAAATTAAATATTATGCGAAGATGTAAAATTGCATTTAATCCTAATTAGTATTCCATTTGATTTAAAAATCTGTGACGTCACATATTATTTTTCATACAAATCATGTACAAATTACGCGTTTTGACAGTTCTTAAAGAGTAACGTTATTGACCACCCTTTCAAATACCCAATTCACCACGCTTGCACAAGACCGTTTGGCGTTCGCAGACTTATATAAATTGTATGTCCAGTTTTCCTTACGATGTTATTCTTTACCGATGTCAGTCATCCTCAAGATAAATTCAGAAGGTTTTTTTAGTAATGCCTTTAAATAATTATTTGCATATTGAGACAGAACTCGAGACTTAACGAATTTCATAAAGCTGTGAAACAATAAACTCAAATTCAAAGCATTTATTTCAATTAAGCCAACTACAGCCACTTTTGAATTGAAAGGGAGTCAGTCAGTTAGTCAGAAAGTTCAAGCTACTGGCCCATTCGAAAACCAACTAACTTTGGCATAAAATTTAGTCAGTCTTGGATATTTTATAACGACTAGTAATATAAGTTTTGAGCTTATAAATGATATAGTCTGCGCTATTGTACCCAATGCCTAACTGTTAGTAGTGAAGAATGAGTATGAGACCGCTACCCCAAAACATAAAGGGCTAAGGAAGGAACATGGATGAGTTTTAGTCAGTAAGACTCTGACACTTCCTTCCGCTCCACCCAGAGTGGTCATGGTCATGTGATGATTTCCCACCCTCCAAAAAAAAAGCACTGCGGAGAACGATTTCCTGGGTTCGATTTACTGGTCACGCAAGTGTTATTCTATCTGGAATTTCTCAGAAGCAGTCCAGCCTGCATACGTTCCAAGTTGACGGTAATTCTGTGTTCATTAATACAAAAATAAAAGACATACCTCAAAACAATTCAACACCTAGTATAATTATATAAAACCTACTTTCATTTTATTACAGTTGGCGGAAGAAATTAACCATTCAATGTAATTATTGTCAACGAAGGTCGATAATATCTTTGATTGGGTACCAACAGGTGTCACCATTGCGTATCTACTAAAAAATTTGGAAAGTGCGAAAGTAATACAATAACTTTGTTTAGGAGTATCTTGTCTAGACATAATTACTTTCTCAAATAGATATAAGGGATAGTAAATTTAAGAGAGGATGTCTTGCCTTTTTTTTTTTTAAGGCTGGGAAATCATCCGATGACTGCTCCCGCTCTGGGTGGAGCGGAAGGGAGTGTCAGACTCTTACTGACTAAAACCCATCCATGTTCCTTCCGTAGCCCTTTATGTTCCGGGGTAGCGGTAACCCTTTCGGACAATCCCGCTTACCCAGCAGGCTTGGCCCTGAGGGGCCCCTTCATATGCTGACATCTCTTTGAGGCGCGCGTGGAACATATACGCGCCGTACGGCACGGGTCTGGTGCTGATCGGTGAGTCACCCATTACTCACCGTCCGCAGGCCCGCGCCTACGGTGGCCGGGAGTCGTCACGTGGCTCCCGACGCCCGGGGCGCCTCCTGCGGCGGCTGGGCCGGGAGGACCTTTCTCTCTCCCATCCCGCCACCTCCTTCGCGATGTCTTGCCTGTCTTCTTATAGTCTTAAAGAGAGGTCGCCTTGCCTGTCGACTAATAATTTAAGAGATAGGGCGCCTTGCTAGTGCTCTTATAGTTTCCTAGCTTCTGCCCGGTTTCGCTCGCGTGGATGACGGAAATTGCATGTTATAATACATATAAACCTTCCTCTTGTATCACAGTATCTATTAAAAAAAATCTGCATCAAAATCCGTTGTGTAGTTGTAAAGATCTAAGCATACATACAGACATTAGGACAGACGCGGGAAGCGACTTTGCTTTATACTATGTAGTGAAGAGATAGGGTGCCTTGCTAGTCCTCTTATACATAGTTTAAAACAGAGGATGCCTTGCCAGTCCTCTTTAGTTTAAGTGAGAACGCCTTCTCTGTCCTCTTATAATTTTAGAGAGAGGACAACTTGCCCGTCAGTTAAGGTTTAAGAGATAGGACGACTTGCCTATACTCTTATTATTTACTTGCTTCCACCCGCGGCTTCGCCCGCATAATATGTCGACAAATTATACACATAAACCTTCCTCTTGAATCACTCTATCTAATAAAAAAACTGCATCAAAATCCGTTGCGTAGTTTTAAAGATCTAAACATACATACTGACATTAGGACAGACGCGGGAAGCGACTTTGCTTTATACTATAGTGATAAAGTGAGGACGCCTACTCTGTCCTCTTATAATTTTAGAGAGAGGACGCCTTGCCTATTCTCTTGTAATGTAAAAAAGAGGTCGCCTTGCTTGTCCTGCTACACCTATTCTTTCCTTATTTAAACAAAACCATCAATATGAAAATTTAAATGAAAACAAATAAAAATCTCCCTTCCAATTTTGAGAACCCAAAAAAAAACAACAACACAAAAAAACCACCATAAAAACTAGTGTTTGAGGTGAGGTATCAGTATCACAATAAAAATCCCAATAAGCTCTCAGGAATCACATAAAATTTTTATTATCTGTCCAAATGTAGGAGACGGACTCGAACCCACTGTCTGTTGCGTAAACTCTTGTTGGCACAGCGCCAGTAGGGCTGGCGGTACTGCGAGCGAGTTACTGGGTCAGCAGTGATGTGAGTATTGTGGACATGGATTTCTCCGGAACATGGGTGTTTGACTATAGCACCTCCTTTGGCAGAGTATTGGCAATAGGAAAGACGACATTATTTTTAGTCCATGTAGTCGATAATTAAAAAATATTGGACACGTATTTTTTCTTTTTTTACTTCATCAAAAGTTTACTTCTATACAAAATTTAATCTGCCTAGCCTTTCCCCAATTTCTCATATAAGTTAAGTTAGATTGTAATGTAATGTAATTGATAAGTCCCTTTCTCCACATATCTTTCTTTTGCTGTGCCCGACAGGGTCCATGATTGTTTTTTTTGGCGAATATTTACCACCTAAGCTTACATTGTGGAATGCAATAAAGAATTGAGAATTGAATTATGTTGAGGTCGGCTTCCAGTCTAACCGGATGCAGCTGAATACCTGTACTTTATATGGAGCGACTGTCTATCTGACCATTTTTATTTCGATAATTTGTTTTAGAATGTGGTGTGACGTCACGGTTAGGTAGATTTTATACTGAATTGTGACGTAGCGAGCCCCACTCCCCAACTTTAATGCGTTTTATCTCAGTCATTTATTATTGATATGATAAAGCTTAAAATACGTGTCTAATATTTTTTTATTATCCAACTGACGAACTAAATACTATAGTTTCTTTTTTATACCCTGTCGTCAACCCTTTACTGATAAGCCCTCGTAACGTAAGGACTGATAAGCCCTGGTACAGAGGCCAGCACATCAAGTTACCACAATCTGTCAAATTTCTTTGATAGTATTTCAACTTTATTGCAAAGGCATAAGGTTAATTTTTAATTGGGAAAATTTGGCAGTTAGGGATAGCTTGATGTGCTGGCGTCTGTACATAATCAATTTGTGTATTTGTAGTGTTTGCCCACATTGTAAATGCTACTTTTTGAATAAGGAACATTATATCAGCTTAAAAAGAAATATCAGATGAGAGTGGTGTCCCAGAGGTAACTGCTCCGACTTACGAGTTCTAGGTCTTCAGTTCGAATCCAGACAGGCGCTTTATTTTCTGACTACCCGTATCAAACTCAAACTCAAAGCATTTATTTCAAATAAACCAATTACAGGCACTTTTGAATTGTCAAGGGGTCGGTCAGTCAGAAAGATGAAGCTAGTTGCCCATTCCAAAGCAGTAGGTACCTATGGAGAAGAACGGGCAGGAAACTCCATGAACACTCTTTTAAATCAAAATATGTTTACAAAAACTGAGTTACATCATTCATGTTGAAATATACACGTGAGAACGATGCAGAACTTAATAAAAGCGTCTATAATTACAAGATTTAAGAAAACAATTCAAAATTTATTTAAATATTTAATTATTTTTTTCGAATGTTTTATCGACTGTCAAAGATCCACAGAATGACAGCCGGGACCAACGGGTTCAAGTACTTTACGAAGCACGGAGGAGTCTCGGTGTGTGAAAATGGTCACCCATCCACGGACCAACCCCGGCAAGCGTAGCTTAACCTGATAGATCGATTCATGCGACTGTTATTGCTTAGCCCCGAGCTCCTAAACCAAACCATTAAAATATAGGTATCAATTTTATTAAAGTTCGGACACAAAAACAATGTTCTAGACATCTTGTAACAAGTAGGTATATATATTTCGTTTCCTGTTCATAATAGCTTTCTTGTTAACAAAATAAAGAATCCGTGTCTATGGTAACATAAATAACATCATAATGGATCCGTTTTTTATAATAATGTATGGTTTTAAATCAGGGAATAACAAGATGTGTGGGTATGTCAGTTAATCAAAACAAAATGGCCGCCTATCATTTCTGTGTTCAAGTTATTGTGAGTGTACTGCTCAATGAAAATTACTTACTGTTTTGTCTTGTGAAGGAAAACATTGTGCGGAAACTGGCATGCCTGGGAGATATTTCCCAACAGTATGTGAAGTTAAGTCTGAGGCCCATGGGCAGCATAAAAACTCTGACATTAGGTTAGTCACTAACGACACGAAAAAGAAGAAAGATGGCATTCATTTAAAGTGCAGGACACTGAATAGAATAGAAATAGAATATATTTATCACCACGTTTCAAGCTGGGGGCCTAGACAAAAATGTCAATCGCTCAGTGTTGACTCGATTTCGAAAATTGTTGATCAAACTATTCGTTATCTCAGTGATTCGGATTGTCAAGAACGTCATTTGTCAACGTATTTGTATGGGAATATTGATCGAGTTTCGTTACACAATTTGACATTGTCTAGAATTTAGCGATCGAAAACGGTTGATCACGTGACATTTCGAAAGCTTATGCCAATTCCATACATTTCGGATTTATAAATAAATAAAATAAAATAAAATATTCTTTATTTCGGATAATTGGAATCCATAGTTAGAGATAGTAAGAAGAAGAACAATGCAATAAATAGAACAAAAATCAAAAATTAAATCACTCTGCGAACCAAAGATCTCCACAGTGGGGATGAGAACCTGTCCGCTACAGTCTTCAGGATTTCATTGCGGCTTTTTTATCTAATTTCATTATCGTTAGTGAAAATATGGCTTTGTCTAGGACTTTTGGACACAGAGCGCGAAAAAATAACAAACCTAAAATTTCCATCACATCGCGATCGCGGCAAATGGCACCCAACCCTCTATTATCTAAATATCGCTACATATAAATTGTTAGTACATCCGCCTGTCAGCGCGGAATGATTGTCGTGACATTTACTAATGAATTACAACTAAATTGAAAAAATATGCGTTGAGGCTTGTAGCAGACAGAATAAACGAAGCGATGCATAAAAATATAACGAAATACAGCAAAATAAATAGAATAAGGGCTGATTCAATAGTCAGATAACATTTATTCGAGGAAAAAAATAAAATAAAGTAAGCAATAAAGAATTTGAGTTTGGTATAAATATGACAGTTGGACAGCTTTCGGATAGAAAATTATGTCAAAACGCGATTTTTAATTTTCAGATAAAAGTTATCAAGCAATTGAAAAATCGGCCCTTCGAGGGTGGGAAATCATCAAATGACTCCTCCCGCTCTTGGTGGAGCGGAAGGGAGTGTCAGACTCTTACTGAACAAAACCCATCCATGTTCCTTCCTTAGCCCTTTATGTTCCGGGATAGCGGTAACCCATTCGGACAATGCCGCTTATCATCTCAGTCATCTTGAAATATTTGTCAGAAACGAACCCAAGTTGCAAATTTTTTTAGCGCTAAAATATTGATGAATTTTATCGCTTCCATATCGTATTAGCTTGATCTACGCAACAACCCTAAGCACATACATTAAAGTCTATTTCGGACGGCCATGTTTCCGTTCCAAATAAAATAAAATATAAAATAAAGCGAGCGTCGCCGAGGTCGAAAGTGAGCGATATAACGATAGATGGAGCGAGATCAAAGATGACGGGAGTGATCACGTGAGTGACTTTCAAGATTATGTTATGACGGGAGGTGATAGTAGAGGTGGAAATAACGTCATGACTGTATTACTTTAAGCCCCGTTTACATGATGCAAGTGTCTTGCCATTGGCATACAAAAATTAATGCAATATAATCGCTTGCATCGTCGTATATAGGCTGTTTAGCCTGTACAACGTTAATTGGGTATTTGACAGGGTATAGTCAATAACGTTACTTTTTATGAATGTTCAAAATGCGGCATTGATATGAAATATTAAAATGTGACGACTTAGATTTTTTGGATCAAATGGAATACTTATTTAAATTCAACGCTGCATTAAATCCAATTTTCTAATTATATCCAAGCATAATATTTAACTTCTGCACAGTGGTGGATGTTTTTAATAAGATGAGCGGTCTTTTTTCTATGTGATTTCATATTATATTTTTGACCATGTCAAATAGCTAGTCTGTAAAGTATAATGTAAGGTGTAATGTCACAGACAATTAACTGTTGACGTCTCTTTAAGCTGCGCGTGGGCACGGGCTTGGTCCTGATCTGACAGTGAGCTACTCATCACTCAACACGATGACATGGTTGGCGCAGCGGTTGAGCGATTGACTGCTGCGCAGCATATCGCGGGTTCAATTCCCGAACGGAACAAATATTTGTTCGACCTGCAAGTATTTGTTACGATAAGCGGGATTGCCCGAAAGGGTTACCGCTACCCCGGAACATAAAGGGCTACGGAAGGAACATGGATGGGTTTTAGTCAGTAAGAGTCTGACACTCCCTTCCGCTCCACCCAGAGCGGGAGCAGTCATTGGATGATTTCCCAGCCTTAAAAAAAAAAAAGTATTTGTTACGAGTCTGGGTGTTTTTCTATCTATAATATGTATGTATTTACAAAAATGTATACAGGGTGACTGGAAAATAGTGGCGGAGCCGTTAAGGGGTGGTAGTCTAGGGTTATTCTGACAGATATCTTTAGGAGACCTACCGTCTTTACTTAATCCTTTCCAAGATATTCCTACTTAAAGAGTGTAACCCAAAAATTCGTACAAAAATTTTTAAAATAGTAATAAATTCTAAAAAAAAAGTGATTTTGGCCTACTTTTTTTTGTTTTGCAACAAAGATATTCTAAATAAGTAATATTAATTGTTAAATTTCCGCGACTGTCATTATTTTATGCAAAAACTGCTAAACAAAAACGGAAAATGTAAAGAAAATATTTTCATGGCTGATAAAACATTAATTTTCTTTAAAAAGTCACTCTTTATTATTACGTACAAAATAATTAAAAAACTTCTACGTTTCGTTCCCTTTCAAATGAGATATTAAAATCCAAAATCGGTTAAGGAACCATCAAGATAAAACTAATTATAAAAATGAAAGAAAAAACCAAACTACTGAAGAATAAAAATTTATTGAATAAAAAACTGTCTACAGTTCATTTTCGAAGTGCCCACCATTATTTCTAATACAAGCTCGTGCTCTTCTTACGACACCCGTTTTTACGACCCTTGAGTCTGTAAGCTCCCTTTGATTTCCTGCGCTGCGTTGATTATTCTGTTGCGCAAGTCTTCAACGTTTGGTACAGGGACGTCAGTGGCATAAACCAAAGTTTTCATTCGACCCCACACGAAGAAGTCCATGGGTGTGAGGTCGGGGCTACGTGCCGGCCATGGTATTGGACCACCTCTACCTATCCATCGGTCGGGGAAGTGTTGGTCTAGCCAACTTCTCACAGCTAGCCTAAAATGCGCCGGACAGCCATCATGCATGAATATCATGTTTTGCCTCGTTTGTAGCGGCACATCTCCCATTAATTCAAAAAATACATTCCTCAGAAAATTTTCATATTCAACCCCATCGAGGTTTTGCGGTAGGAAATGTGGTCCAATCAAGCTGTTATTAATTATACCCATCCACACATTTAAATTAAACCTTCTCTGTGAACCTTTTTGTCTTTTCAGGTGTGGATTACCCATGGCTCGTTCACTCCAGTAATGAGCATTATGGTAATTCGTAATACCGTCCTTATCAAACTTGGACTCGTCAGTCCATAAAATTCTTCTGAGATAATTTCTATCTTCAACGTCCGCATTTATTAAAAATCTGCAAAACTGCATTCTTCTTAAAGGGTCCCCTTCTTCTATGGCCTGAACAGGTGTGTAATGGTAAGGATGGAGGTCATTTTCGTGAAGAGTGTACCACACCTTCCATTGAGAGCGTCCCATACGGCGAGCTATCATTCGGGTAGACAGCGTTGGGTCTCTTTGGAAATAATTTAAAATTTCCTCTTCGTCGTCCCCGACATCCAGTCGAGGTCTACCTGCGTCACCTAAAAACAAAAAAGTTTTTTTAATGTGTTACTACCATGGCTATTGTTTAGGTTGGTGTGGCTCCGTGCAAAGACCCACGTCGGTTGGACCATAACATAAATCACTTCTGTAATCTATACATACACGGTGAAATTTAATTGGTTGTTTTCCCGCGGCAGAACGACTTGCCTTAAGGAGTACTTTCGAAGCATAGAGTTAAAGTAAATAAATAGCGAAGTTTCTGTTTTAAAATAATTAAAAAAATATTCATCAACTCGAAAAAGTGAGTAACAATAGTAACACTAGACGTAACTTGTAGGTACTAGGTAGTTAGGTACTACTCGCGTCACCACCTACAAAGAAAACCGATGCACAAAATAATGTTCAAACCAAAATAAACTCTCGCACGTAGTGATACGGCATAAAATAGTTTGCACGGAACAATACAAAAAATCACCGCGAAACCGACAAAGAAAAGACCGATTTAGAAATGTTCAAAGTAAAATTAGCTCTCGCGTGTAGTGATACGGCATAAACTAGCCTGCGCGAAACAATATCAAACGAAGCCGCCAGCGCCTATTTTACCCGTGCGGCACGCGCGACTGTGACCCTGACCTACTTAGTTTTCCCGCGAATGTCGTACGCGCAGCACGCGTCATCTCTGTAAACTGCAATGGATCGACATTACAAGTACAGCAATGTGGAGTACGTCGCTATGGTGCAGCTGTATGCTAGGGCTGACTATGACTCCCATGCTGCCCGGCGACTTTACGCAGAGCGGCAACACTTGGAGTCGCTCCGTCTTCGCGGGGTTCTGAACCCCCAAGTCCCATCGCCACGGACGATCGTAGCGGCAACACAGCGGCTACTGGATCATGGACAGTTCCATGCACCGGCACATGCACAGGGCAGAGGTCAACCGGCCGTTATTTCGCCAGCGCTCGACGAAGAGATCATCGAGTACTTCGAACGGGATCCTCGTCGAAGTACGCGCCAGGCCGAAGCTACGTTTGGCGTAAGCCAGTACCACGTCTGGAAACTATTAAATTCTGAAGGACAGCATCCTTATCATTTTCGCGGGGTTCACGCTCTCCACGAAAATGACCCCCAGAACAGAATTGCGTTTTGTCAGTGGTTGATCGCCAACCAAGATAAGAACATTTTGTGGACGGATGAAGCAACTTTTACGCGAGTTGGAATTTTCAACCAGCGTAACGAACATTTTTGGGCTTTAGATAACCCACACGTTATTCGCGAGTGTTCGCATCAAGTGCGTTTTAGTGTTAATGTGTGGCATAATTAATGGCCACCTCATAGGGTCGCATTTCGTGACAGGACACTTAACAGGTGGAACCTACCTGGAAATGATAAGGAATGTTATCCCGGACTTATTGGACGACCTTCCGCTAGCGGTGCCCGTGGACAACCTTTATTTTCAGCAAGACGGGTGCCCGGCTCATTATCACCGCGCCGTGCGAGAGCACTTGAACTTGGTGTTTCCCCAGCGCTGGATCGGACGCGGCGGGCCAGTGCCTTGGCCACCAAGAAGCCCGGACCTAACTCCGTTAGACTTTTACTTGTGGTCTGAGCTCAAGCGCCTAGTGTATCGTGAGGAACACGAAAGTCGGGACGCGTTAGTAGCTGCGATAGTGGACGCTTTTGATATCGTACGTCGTGACAGAGACACCTTAGTTAAATTAAAAGAAAACCAGATAAAACGTGCGCGATTGTGTATACAACGGAATGGCTTACACTTCGAACAATTACTCCGTTACCGGGAAGTGTAAGTACCTACTCGTACTTTTGTAAATAGTAGTAGTTTAGCTGATTAAAATTATTGTAAATAAGTTGATTCAAATTTTGTAAATACGCCTCAAATACTTTTTTAAGTATCTAATTCAGATAATTCGTTTTCTTGGTTAATTTTTCTTAGTTTTCTTTTTTAATTTAATTTTGTGTTCAATAAATTGCAGATAAAAAAGTATTTATGACGGTCCTAAGCCCGTAAAAGTACGAAGGGAAAATTTGAATAACATTTTGGATAACAGCTGATTAAAAAGCACGTGGGTCAACGGCCCCGCGGCCTTTAATAGTAACACTAGACGTAACATGTATTGTAGGTACTACTGGCGTCGCACGCGCCGGCGGCGCCGCCGTCAAAGGAAAGCGATGTATAAATGGTCAGACCAAAATAAGCTCTCGCACGTGGTGATACGGCATAATAGTTTGCACGCAAAAATACAAGAATCCACCGTTAAGCCGACAAAGCAAAGACCGATTTATTAAATGTTTAAAGTAAAATAAGCTCTCGCGTGTAGTTATACGTCATAATCTAGCCCGCGCGTAATATTATCAAACGTCTAATATTATTAGCCGCCTTCGAACCTAATCCTTTCGACGGTGACCCTGTCGTTCGGCCGTAGGTATCGGGAGGTGTTACAATTGGTTCGTGATCGCTTTCGAGTTTAGTTTTTCACAATGCTAAATATGCCAGTTTTTGTTTCTAATATTTTATATAACTACGAAACGATTGTATTACATAGACAAAACCATTTCGCTGCGGGAAAACAACCATTTAAATTTCACGGTGTATAATAAAACAGTAAAAAAACTGTGTCTGTACATTGAATATATTAAAAAAATAAGAATTGAGGGGGGTTTAGAATCTATAATAGAGCACGAATCCAAAAAAAAAAAATTGTCTGTTTGTCTGTTTGTCTGTTTGTCTGTTTGTCTGTTTGTCTGTTTGTCTGTATGTCTGTTTGTCTGTTTGTTTGTACACGCTAATCTTCGGAACTACTGGACGGATTGGAATGATTTTTTTTTTGTTGTATAGGTATTAAGTCTGGGCAACATATAGGCTATAATTTATCTTGGAAACTTGAACACCTGCTGCAGAACCGCAACAGACCAGCTAAACTATAAGAGATACAAAAATTATACTTTAGCAAAAATTGTTCCACGTGATTAGCATTTTCTGCTGAGAGAATAAATTTGAAGATCTGGAACACCTGATGTGGAACTCCAAGAGCCCAGCTACACTGTAACATATATAGGAATGACGTCTTAGCAAAAGTTGTTCGGTCTGATGGGCATTTCCTGTTGACTTATAAAAATCGAAGATCTGGAACACCTGTTGTGGAACTCCAAGAGCCTAGCTACACCATAACACATATAAGAATGACGTCTTAGCGAAAGTTGTTCAGCCTGATGAGCACTCTCTGTTGACGTATAAAAATTTAAGATCTGGAACACCTGTTGTGGAACTCCAAGAGCCTAGCTACACCATAACACATATAGGAATAACGTCTTAGCACAAGTTGTTCAATCTGATGAGCACTCTCTGTTGATTTATAAAAATCGAAGATCTGGAACACCTGTTGTGGAACTCCGAGAGCCTAGCTACACTATAACATATATAGGAATGACGTCTTAGCAAAAGTTTTTCGGTCTGATGGGCATTTCCTGTTGACTTACAAAAATCGAAGATCTGGAACACCTGTTGTGGAACTCCAAGAGCCTAGCTACACCATAACACATACTTATAAGAATGACGTCTTAGCGAAAGTTGTTCAGCCTGATGAGCACTCTCTGTTGACTTATAAAAATCGAAGATCTGGAACACCTGTTGTGGAACTCCAAGAGCCTAGCTACACCATAACACATATAAGAATGACGTCTTAGCGAAAGTTGTTCAACCTGATGAGCACTATCTGTTGACGTATTAAAATTGAAGATCTGGAACACCTGTTTTCGAACTCCAAGAGCCTAGCTACACCATAACACATATAGGAATAACGTCTTAGCACAAGTTGTTCAATATGATGAGCACTCTCTGTTGACTTATAAAAATCGAAGATCTGGAACACCTGTTGTGGAACTCCAAGAGCCTAGCTACACCATAACACATACTTATAAGAATGACGTCTTAGCGAAAGTTGTTCAGCCTGATGAGCACTCTCTGTTGACTTATAAAAATCGAAGATCTGGAACACCTGTTGTGGAACTCCAAGAGCCTAGCTACACCATAACACATATAAGAATGACGTCTTAGCGAAAGTTGTTCAACCTGATGAGCACTATCTGTTGACGTATTAAAATTGAAGATCTGGAACACCTGTTTTCGAACTCCAAGAGCCTAGCTACACCATAACACATATAGGAATAACGTCTTAGCACAAGTTGTTCAATATGATGAGCACTCTCTGTTGACTTATAAAAATCGAAGATCTGGAACACCTGTTGTGGAACTCCAAGAGCCTAGCTACAACATAACACATATAGGAATGACGTCTTTGACGTCTTTGTTGTTCAATATGATGGGCATTTCCTGTAGACTTATAAAAATCGAAGATCAGAAACATCTGATGTGGAAATCAAAGCTATCACTAATTTTACTGTGTAATTATAAAATAACATAAACTGGGAGTACCTGCACGCGGTGAAGGCGGTAACAGTTTAGGACTGATTTTCGATGACGATGGTATATCATTGAAAATTTGACTCTACTGGCCAAAACTCCTATTTATTTTTTTATTTTATCGTATGAATATGCCTTCGGGCTTATGTTTGAGTGTTTAATTTCCTTTTCCATTTATCTTCGTGATACGGTAGCCTACCCGGTAACGCAGGGGAGCGGTCATTTTAATTTAGATTTTTATTGATCAGGTATCTTCACAATAAAACTATGACCATGCCTAGAAAGAGGTCAAATCTTTCCCAATGTTCCAAGAGAGCTAAAAGATTGAAGATCATAAGATCCCAAGAATCTACCGAAGAGCGTCAGGAGAGACTTGATGCTGTTCGAGAACATTAGGCTGCAACTCGCTCCGTGGAAACCTCTTCGGGTCGCGAAGCACGCCTGCGTTCTCAGCGTATTCATTAGGTCTCTAGAGACCAGTGAAGAATATAATGCGCGACTGACCGCTGATCGTGAACGTCATGTATTGTCTCGCGAGTCAGAGACGTTCACGGAAAGAGAGTTACGCTTGAGTTCCAAGCGTATCTACGCATTGACTTCTAGGTCTCTAGAGACAAGTGGGGCACGTGATGTGCGACTGACCGCTGATCGTGAACGTCATGTATTGTCTCGCGAGTCGGAGACGTTCACGGATAGAGAATTGTGCTTGAGTTCCAACCGTATCTACGCATTGACTTCTAGGTCTCTAGAGACAAGTGGGGAATATAATAATGCGGTTACCAAAATGAAAACGATGACAAATGGACTGTATGTTTTGGTGGTTGTTGGAATGAAATAAAACTAAAGCTCAGTGTGATAAAAGATTTAAATGGGAAAAATGATAAAAAATAACAAAAACGGCGACCCCGTTGTCGCTGGCATAAGCAACAGGGTCCGCGTACGAAGTCGCGGGCAGAAGCTAGTTTTAAATAAAATGTAGGAATGCGTCCGTTGACATAGTGCAATGAGCGTCAACAATGACCGCACAATAAAAATTCTTACGATAAGAAGCTTTACCAAAAACCATCGACTTCGACAAAAATAGTAAACAATAATAGCGCGCTGCACTGCAACTTGGTGACGTCACCCATAAGACGCGTAAGTGCGAGAGAGGAAGTGATATCCGTTATCTTGTATGATTTATGGCACCCATCTTTGCGAGTCTTGGCACGGACTAATTTGGACAGCGTCATTTGTTTTGCAATCTTACAATTTAAAGGGCACGATAATAAGAGTGATAGGAAAGGTTGATTTTTATAGCTGGACAATTATCGAAAGCGCTAGAACAAAACATTTTTATAGCGCATGTATGGAAACTAGCGGCGGCGCAGTAATGTAGAGCGGCCTGTACAGGAAGGAACTACATTTTGTATGGCGAAATCTCTGGTTTGAACATGCTTTAATAATAATAACTTTCTCTTACCTTGGTATCTTACGACGGTTCCGCGCTCTCGCACCCGCCGGAAGGTTCGGGAGAATACGCGGGCATCAGGCAGTCGACGATTAGGGAATACTTCGCCATATTCACGACGAGCTTGTTCAGCGTTTCCTCTGGCAGCTCCGTAATAAAAAAGAATATCTGCGTATTCTTCGTTACTAAACGATGTTCTTCCTGCCATTATTGGTCCGATCCAGCCAAATCGAAAGGAGTCACAGAAAACAGGGCACAGTCCAAGTTGTCGGGAAGAGAATCAAATACAAAAGTCCAGGAAAAAGCCAAGTCGTTAGAAAAATCAAAACTGAGAGAAAGTAAGCACATCCGAACACAGTAAACCGTAAGAGCGGACTGAGCAAGAAGGCGGGGCAAGCTCGACTCGTGCGCGTCGACCGAGTCCTTTGTTCTCGGAACAAAGGGCTCTACACGGGCTCTACGGGTTTTTTTCCATTGAC
Organism: Hyppa rectilinea; assembly: GCA_951799385.1. Lineage (NCBI taxonomy): Eukaryota > Metazoa > Arthropoda > Insecta > Lepidoptera > Noctuidae > Hyppa > Hyppa rectilinea. Next base: position 14,774,724 of record OX637316.1, read on the forward strand.
CATATCTTCATAGTTCCTAAACCGATTTTGGACTTTAATATCTCATTCGAAAAGGAACGAAATGTAGAAGTTTTTTAATTATTTTGTACGAAATAATAAAGGGTGAGTTTTTAAAGAAAATTGATGTTTTATCAGCCATCAAAGTATTTTTTTTACATTTTCCGTTTTTGTTTAGCAGTTTTTGCATAAAATAATGACAGTCGCGGAAATTTAACAATTAATATTACTTATTTAGAATATCTTTGTTGCAAAACAAAAAAAAGTAGGCCAAAATCACTTTTTTTTTAGAATTTATTACTATTTGAAAATTTTTTGTAGGAATTTGTGGGTTACACTCTTTAAGTAGGAATATCTTGGAAAGGATTAAGTAAGGACGGTAGGTCTCCTAAAGATATCTGTCGGAATAACCCTAGACTACCACCCCTTAACGGCTCCGCCACTATTTTCCAGTCACCCTGTATAAGTAGTGTATCAGCCATCTCGTTACCATAACACAAGCATTAGGTTGCTTAGCTTGGGACTTTATGGCGTTGTGTGAAATGTCCAAGGATATTATTAACATCCGCAGGCCCGCGCCTATAGTGGCTGGGAGTCATCACTACTCATCGCGTGGCTCCCGATGCCCATAATTGGACAAAATATGGTGGTTATATTTAACACTAGCTACTGTCAGCGGCTTCGCCTGCGTACATGTCGGGAACTATCCCAAGGGAACGTACTACCTACCAGGATTAAAGATCCTGTGTTAATCCAGGTCATAAACTACCTCTGTAAGTGGGGGTTCATTGATGGCTCAGATCTCCGATGTGTATGCGGCGTCTCCCCACAGACAATGGCTCACCTCCCATCTCGCACCGTATTCTCCGTCACATGCACACGTGAGGACCTAATGGCTGCGTCAGTGAGCGGTATTCGCGTTGCTGAATTTTGGGCCAAACTAATTTAAAATATATTTATTTAATTATTATTTTTGCCATCGACACGCTAAGAAGAGAAGAGACTACCTACCGCCAAGTTTCATCAAAGTCAAAAGTCAAATCATTTATTTAAAATAGGCACAAGTAAGGCACTTTGGAACGTCAAAACGAACAAGAAATAGATTTGATTCTAGTCGCTCCTTCCAAAAGGTAGTTTCGTTTGGAGAAGAATGGGCAACAAACTCCACCGTTACTCTTTTAAAATGTTTCACAATGTTTTGTATGCATGGATTATAACATTATATGTGAAGACGATGCACCCAGAATAAAAGCACTACACCACAAAAGGTGAAAGAAAACACATAATTATAGCAATGGCAGGTATACTTAATTTGCCGGGTAAGCGGGATTCTCCGAAAGGGTTACCGCTACCCCGGAACATAAAGGGCTAAGGAAGGAACATGGATGGGTTTTAGTCAGCATCATAAGTACATGGTGCTCACATATTTACATCGTCATCCGTTTAGCCGTTTGAGCGTGAAGGATGAACAAACATACAACGTCAAACACACTAACTCACAAACTTTCTTCTTTATAATATTAGTGTGACTAAAATAAATACACGAAAAGATATAATAAATGTACCGTGTAATTTCTAGAAGGAACTTATCAGAAATCAGAACATGATTTTACTTAAGGAATAAACTTCTCAAACAGCTGTTAAATTTCAGAACTTTCCTATCAATTCTAGAATAATCTCTCTCTTCGCCGGCTTTCCTTAAGTTGGTACTTCCGCAGTTTCCTTTGATCTTAATTAGATATTTTTCCTTTAAAACGTACTCTGGAACAAACACGAACATTACTCAAGAATGTCATCTCTCGACACCTAATTAGCAAATGTCATTACGTTAGCTAATTATAACTATACTTATAAGATGTATGGTATTTTTATTTTTAAGTCCAAACATTATATTATTTATTAATTTTATAATAAAAATATTTTTTCCCTCCCGTTTTATATAGGTACTTGTACATAGTTATTATTAATATTTTTAGGTATGTAAATATTATGAAATTAATTTATAAAAAACTACAGATTTTTTTATTAATAATAAGACTGTGAATATTTGACTTCTGATGCGTAATAAATAAATATTATAAAGATTTTTTATGAGTCTAATTGACAGTCAGTCAAATGTCTGAAAGGTCCTTTGTATAAAAGCCCAACAGACGTTGCGTTGGTCATATACAAAATACTCAAAGCCGGCAGACAGTTATAAAATCATGTTTATCTTATAATTAACTAGCTTCCGCCCGCGGCTTCGCCCGCAAAATATGTCGACAAATTATACACATAAACCTTCCTCTTGAATCACTCTACCTATTACAAAAAACCGCATCAAAATCCGTTGCGTAATTTTAAAGATTTAAGCATACAGACAAACAAACAGACAAAAATAGCGACTTTGTTTTATACTATGTAGTGATTGGGTATTTGAAAGGGCAGTCAATAACGTTACTTTTTACGAATTGTCAAAACGTGGAATTTGTACGTATTTGTATGAAATATAACAATGTGACGTGCCTGATTTTTTTATCAAATGGAGTACCTATTAGCATTATATGCAATTTTACAATTATTTTTTTTTTTTTTTTTAATAAGAATATTATATTTTATCTTATTATGTGATTTCATATTTTATTTTTGACCGTGTCAAATAGCCAATTATTGTTTAGTTTAATTCAAGGGTATTATCGCCGGCTGTCGCTGAAAATCAGCGTTGTGGGTTTGTCTTGCATGGGGTCGAAACATTATGCTGAGCGATAGCCGTTTTACGCGGATATCGTGCATATTTTCCCACAACTATTTGTTCCTTTTTTTGTTGTTTTTTTTTTACTGCGTCATGTTTACCGCAAATAAACTTATTTCTTTCTATGTATTCAATCTGCATGCAACCAGCATGGTACTCACACAATACGTTTCAAATCAAATCAAATCAATCTTTATTTGTGAACATAAGTACAAAAAGGTGTTATTTATACATTTTAGCTGATCTGTATGTTCGGCCAATAATCGGTATACAAATATAATATTAGTAAGCAGGTTATTTTTACTATCATAATTAATAAAGTCTAGGATAAAAGAAATGAACCAATTGAAAAATGTCATGAGCCTCATAAAATAAAGTACCTAATTGAATTATAGTAATAGTAAATTGAAGTAATTATTAAGAATGTCAAAAAAAGTTAAATTTAGTCATAATTTGTCATTTAAAAAGTCTTCAATCGAGTGATAGGTCTTTTCAACTAGAAACAGGAACAACTTTTTAAAATGGCTGACATTTTCCGTTCAATATTCAATTTGAATCTCATCAAAAATATCATACCAATCAATAAATTGAATTGTGGACAATCCCGACCTGTCAATGTTTACATTTCGCCACGTATCGTATGTCATGAAACTGTAGAGCCTGAGTAAAACCTCATGTTGAACATGGCTGGTAATAATCTGACAGCAATAAAACCTTTAAATTATGAATCGAATAGCTTGATAGGTTTTTGTACAAGTGACGAGACTGTCTTTAGCCGTGGGGCTTGGTAAGCGGGATTGTCCGAAAGGGTTACCGCTACCCCGAAACATAAAGGGCTACGGAAGGAACATGGATGGGTTTTAGTCAGTAAGAGTCTGACACTCCCTTTTGCTCCACCCAGAGCGGGAGAAATCATTGGATGTTTTCCCAGCCTTAAAAAAAAGCCCTGCGGCTTGGCAGATGTATTCGATGAAAAGAAATATATATTTGGTTATCCGCTAACTGTGTGTTTGCTTTGATAGCGTAGCGAATTCTTTAACTCACACAGATCACACGCTCTACCACTGAGCCCCCTCAGTGAAGGACCCTTTTTTTTTTTTTTAAGGCTGGGAAATCATCCAATGACTGCTCCCGCTCTGGGTGGAGCGGAAGGGAGTGTCAGACTCTTACTGACTAAAACCCATCCATGTTCCTTCCGTAGCCCTTTATGTTCCGGGGTAGCGGTAACCCTTTCGGACAATCCCGCTTACCCGGCACAGTGAAGGACCCTGACCTTCACATTACACAGTAAAAGGTGCGAAAAACATTTTTTAAACCTTTTTAAAACAACTCCAAACCTATTTGTAACCTCATCAGACAGTCCAAAGGGGCCCGAACAGGAAATAGACTGATAAAAATGTTGAGTAACCCTTCCACCCCAGAAAATTGCGAATTATATACGTTTCCGATTTTTAATGTTCTCTAGAACAAAGGGGAGCTTTTCAATTGTTTTCGTCCTATTTACTCGACTGGCCCGGGAGGAGGGTTGTGTTTGCGACAGTATGTATAGGCCAGCATATCAAGCTACCCCAATCTGTAATTTTTTTTTATAGATTTCAACTTTGTTACGACGGAATAAGGTTAATAATAATAATAATATATCATTTATTTCAGGTAACAAAGACCCATAACATAAATACCTTACAGACTATCATACATATTTATAAAAAAACTGATAATAACTATTGTAATAACTATTGTACACGAAGTGACGGTGTCGTGTTGCACTGCGTGGTGTCGCGTAGCCTTCCGCGGAAACGCCGATACATGACACCCTTCGGCCAAAACTCTTCCTTGAGGTAGGTCTCAATATGTTGAGTACACACACACATACACACACCATGGACATACTCCACGATCTCCTCAACCTTCGTGGTGTGATGTAACCGGGACACATAAAGCTGCGTCGTTGTCAATGTTCATTGGGTCTATTTGACAATTAGCGACGAGACGCCAGCATATCAAGCTATCCCAAACTGTCATATTTTCCAAACTGGGTATTAAGTTAATAGGGCTGTTGACTAAAATTCATTTTTTAGTCCGTCTCAGCTAGATTATCAAAAAATATTGGACACGTATCTTTTTTTTTTCAGGTAATCAAAAGATAGCGTCCATCATCATTTTGACGACACGGTTGGCGCAGGGGTTGAGCGATTGACTGCTGCGCAACATGTCGTGGGTCCGATTCCCGCACGGAACAAATATTTGTACGACCTACAAGTATTTGTTCCGGGTCTGGGTGTTTTTCTATCTATAATATGTATGTATTTACAAAAAAAAATGTATAGGTATAAGTAGTTTATCTCGTTACCAAAACACAAGCATTAGGTTGCTTAGCTTGGGACTATATGGCGTTGTGTAAAATGTCCATGGATATTATTATTATTACTATCCATATTTTAATATAATTATATTTATATATTAATATATCGTGTTAAAATGTGGCATGACGTCACTCCTTCGTAGATTTTATACTGAGTTGTGACGTAGCGCCCCATACTTCAACTTTATTGCGTTTTATAATAAGTCATTTTTTATTAATATGATAAAACAAAAAATTGTTGTCTAATATTTTTTTATTACGTGCAGATGGACTAAATATATATAATTTTTTTTACCCTGTCAATATCCCTAAGCATTGTTGTTATACAAATGTCTAGAGAACCTTTCTCCTGTATTATGACCTGGAAAAGAACAAAAATGTCCCAACAAATCACTTTCTAAGGAAAATATTCAGCATCCCACGGGAAATCAGGATAATCACAGATAACAGCGCCTGGCGACTTTCTATTACCAAAGATAAAATCAATACATACTTAGCACCTTAATGCTCTTACACGACCCAAAGAAAATTATACTCTAACAGCTTTGCAAAAGGTTCAATCTTCTATAATAAAGAATGTCATTAACACAAGACGCTAGCAGGATTGTACCGATTCGAAACGAAATGAATTCTTAATACGATCTTAAGTCAATACGAAAAGTAGGAAAAAGCTAATAGCTTCCGAAGATATCATAGTTTTTACAAGATCTTTTTGTAGTACGATGTCATCATCTGCCTAGCCTTTTCCCAAGTATGTTGGGGTCGGCTTCCAGTATAACCGGATGCAGCTGAATACCAGTATTTTACATAGAGCGACTGCCTATCTGACCTCCACAACCCAGTAACTGGGCAATACGATACCCCTTGGTAAGACTGGCTGCCAGGTTTTCGGGCCTCTAACGACCCGTACTGTCAAAGATGCACAAATGACAGCCGGGACTAACGGCTTAACGTGCTTTCCGAGGCACGGAAGAGTATCGGTATGTAAAGATGACCATCTTGTCTGGGTTGTGTTGTCTTTGTTAGATAGGCAGTAGCTCTATATAAAATACTGGCGAAATCGCTAGCAGAAGCTAGTGTAAAATAATTACAGGTATTTCGCTACATATTGTGGTTAAACCGACCCTTAGTTGGGTAAACGCTCGGCCGAGGATGAGATGTTAATAATATTCACACACTCAAGTCCCTTTAAACTCTTAAGCCCGTTCCAACGAAATAATCAGGTAATTAATAATAATAGAACCATTATCCCAAGTCTATTTTTATATCTAAATTAAATCCTGAGGGACCCCAATTTTTGCTCAAATATTTTATGCCGGGGTAACCCTTACCCCTTGCGTCCACTGAAGGGTTCCAATCCTTGATCCGCCCTCGTTATGCAAAGTATTTTAGGTCTCCAAATGGCATTTTGATGAATAGTTTTTTTATTTCATTATAATGTGTTTGGGTCTGCTTGGATTTCATTTTAACTGATCGCGTCTTTAAGGATTTTGTAAAGGTTTTATTAAAGGTCTTGTAATGTTCTTTTGTTTTTTGTAAAGTAATTAATTTTATTCTCTTTTCTAAGTGCCTTACATTCTTCTTTTACTTGATGTTTGATATTGCGACAATTGTTTTTAAATTGCTTCAAAAAGACAATGGAGTTTTTCAATGCTATATGTTGTTTTTTTAAGGGTTCCGTACCTAAAGGGTAAAACGGGACCCTATCACTAAGACCCCGCTTTCTGTCCGTCCATCCGTCTGTCCATCTGACCCCAAGCTCTCATGAACCGTGATAGTTAGATAGTTGAAATTTTCACAGATAATGTATCATTTTGTATATTTGTTACTCGATTACTCCGCCAATAATAATTAATTGATTTTAATGATTATTTTTTTGTTTAGTAGGTCATAATTCAGAGATGGTCCTATATAAATTTTTTTAGCTTCACTTGAATAGTTTTTGAGTCAGCTTCGATAACGTATAAGGACGTATTGGTAAAAAGGATAATACAAAACCAAAGACACGGACTGTCAAAATTATTAATATTTTTTTAAATTAATATAGGTATATTAGAGATACATAGTACACAAACATACCATCACGCCTGTAATCCCCGAAGGGCTAGGCAGAGATGTACCTATAGTACACCGTCATTTAGCCCATTATGTTTGAGTCCCATCTAATAGGAGGCGAGCCTATTGCCATCTACCGGGCACAAATACAAAAGCATTGTATTGTATGACGTCATGCTCCCATGTCTATGCTTCTTTCTATCTTTTCGTGTGGTTAGCGACTAACCTGGTGTCAGAGTTTTTATGCTGCCCATGGGCCTCTGACTTAGCTTCACATGCTGTTTAGAAATATCTCTCAGGCATGCTGGTTTCCTCACGCTGTTTTCCTTCACCGATTTTTAAGCAAGTGATAATTATACAATACGCACATGAATCCGTAAAATCAGAGGTGCGTGCTTTGGGTTCGAGCTTGAGACCAATAACTTGGCAGTCCGACGGTCACACCACTTGGCTATAACTGCTCGTATTGTCTATTCTTAGATAGCTTTATTACGTTCACAAACCTACACTTTGTTTCCTATTTACTAAAATATATTACAATCTACAAATGTTCCGACAAACTCTCCCAGATATAGGCTAGATGATATCCCGTACAGCGGTAAAACCGGACATCCGGCTGATTGCACACGGCACGCGTGCTCAAATGTACCCCGTATTACTAACGTATACGGGAATTAGGTCGGAAGATCCGTGTCAAGGAGTTTCTAGACTGTGTTCATCCTGATTTGTGTAGTAGGTGAGAATTATTATTCCACTTGTAGAGTTTTGTTAACCTAATTTTAAGTAACATGGACACATAAATGGGTCGTGGCTAAGTAATAACAGCCTCACAGATCGATCTAACAAGTTAAGCTATGCTTGCCGAGGTCGGTCCGTGGATGGGTGACCACCTTTACTCACTGAGACTCTGTGCTTCGGAAAGCATGTGAAACCGTTGCTCCCGGCTTTTATTCGTGAATTTTTGACATCCGTTACGGGTCGTCAGAAGCCTGGAAGTCTGACAGCCAGTCTTAACCGGGGGTATCGTATTACACAGGCACTGGATTGTGGAGATCTGATAGGCAGTTGCTTCATGCCAAATACTGGTATTCACCTGCATCCGGTAACACTGAAATAATGTATGGAAGAAGTATGGAAGAAGAAGACATGTTGCGCCGAGCACAAATAAATTGGCATAAGGGCAGGAAAATTATGATGAAAAAGTGAAAATGAAATGACAGTTAAATTAAATATGTGATATAGACAGGATGCTTTTGTGAATTAAAGATATTGTATGAAATGCGACTAGGTTAACCAGACTGGGGGCCGACCACCACCTCTATGACTTGGAAGCTATCGCTAAATAAAACTGTACAAAATGTGCATTTCCCTTGTTTCTTGTACCCCAGTCGAAGGTTCATGTTTTTATGAAACAGATATTTCCTCTTATGGCAAAATATTAAAAAAAACTTGTAAGTACAGGATCTGTATAGTCAAGAAAGAGTTCAAAGGGGTACTTTTTTACACCCAATTGAGTCTGCCGCATAGAAAGTTATATCATAACATTTTATTTGTTATATTATGTTCAGGAAAAAAGTATTTCTCCCCATTGAGGGTAGCGTTTGATGTAGTTTTGTCTGTTTTTCGTTCGAGTTTGAGGGGTTGGGGGCTGGGAGAGATGGGGGGGGGGGGATTGGTTCAATAATGAAAAAAAAAACCCAAACTTATTTCGTTATAAGAGGTTTTATTGGGATTGGGAGCTTCTTCATCAGGAGTGGGCTTCTAAGTTGTCATAATTTTAACATTTTGCTACAACTTTAACTCACACATTGATTGATTTAGTATTATTAACTTTTAGAATGTTTGTAAATATGTGAGCACCATGTATTTAAGACAATTAATTTCGCGGTTGGTCGACTCTACACGTGACCAGAGGGCTGGTCAATTTTTAGGCCCAAGAATCAGCATTGCCATTCAGCGTGGCAACGCTGAATGGCAATGCTGATTCCAGCCTTTTGGGCACATTTCCCACTGACAGCGATGGGGATGAATTTTTTGACGCCCTATGAGCTTTTCCCCTTTTTTACCACTGTACATAATGTATATATTTTTTAGTTTTAGGTTGTATATAGTAACTAATTAATTCTTCATGTATCGAAGTAAACTTTGGATTCAAACTTAAAAAAAATAATTTCATCTGCCATTGATAGATTTGTTTTTCTTTTCGTCTTTTGTGGTGTAGTATTTTTATTCTGGATGCATCGTTATCACATATAATTTTATAAAAATCATGTATTTAAAACATTTTAAAATAGTAACGGTGGAGTTTCTTGCCCATTCTTCTCCACACGAAACTACCTTTTGGAAGGGGCGACCAGAATCAATTCTATTTATTGTTCATTTTGTCGTTCAAAAGTGCCTTTCTTGTGCCTATTTGAAATTAATGATTTGTTTTTGACTGGACTTTGACTTTCATTATCATCATTTCAGCCGAAGACGTTCACTGCTGGACATAGGGCTTCCCTAAATTTGTCACCAAACACCTGTCGTGTCGCTAAACACCCTTTGACTGATATTATTGTGTTATTTTAGTCTTTCTCTTCGTTTACTTTTTTTCTTGTTTTAATTGTTAGGTAGAAATACATGTTATCTATCTGGTGCCAAAGAGGATTCTTAAAACTACTTAAGGCACCAGCTCAATGTATAGTTTAATAGTTCAAAACTGTTAAGTGCTACAAAACCTACATAGCCTTTTCCAATTATGTTGGGGTCGGCTTGCAGTCTAACAGGATGCAGCTGAATGCCAGTATTTTACATAGAGCAACTGCTTATCTAACCTCAACAATCCAGTCAGTAACTGGGTAATACGATACTCCCTGATAAGACTGGCTGTCAGACTTTCGGGCTTTTGACTACCTAAAACGACTGTCAAAGATCCACGAATGACAGCCGGAACCAACAGCTTAACGTACTTTCCAAGGCTCGGCTGAAGTGACGATATGTAAAGATGGTCACCCATCCACGGACCAACCCAGGCAAGCGTAGCTTAACCTGATAGATCGCTTGGACGGCTGTTATTACTTAGCCACTAGTCCCTCCATTGTGAGAAAACTTACTAACCGTAAACAAACTTATTCATATTTGTTCAGGAAAAACGCACTGAACCAAAAACTGGAGGTAATGCTTTCAGCTGCATTCATTTTTATTTTTAGCTGCCATTAAGACTTCTACAGGTCAACGACCCTACCGACTGTCATCAAAATTCTTCTCTGTTAATAAATTATGTTGTACCTAATTCCACTAGAAAAATGTATATTTAAAAGTGAGAAAAACATAAATATCTTTATTTCCGCAACTCCCTAACCCATTTGTTTCTGCCTGAAATACTTTAAAAACTGTGAAATAGAGCAACAATTCTTGCTATTTTACCGCAGTCGAAATTTATCACAAGTCTGGCAGCGTTTTGTCAAAGTCAATTAGAATTGTTACAACTATTATGCATAGAATGCTATTGTATTATTTCAACTTTGCTTATGTAAATATAATTAGGAGCTCGTGACTAAGTAATGACAGTCGCACGGATCGATCCATCAGGTTAAGCTACGCTTGCCGGGGTTGGTCCGTGGATGGGTGACCATCTTTACATACCGAGACTCCTCCGTGCCTCGGAAAGCACGTTAAGCCGTTGATCCTGGCTGTCTTTTGTCCATCTATGACAGTCGTTACGGGTCGTCAGAAGCCCGAAAATCTGACAGCCAGTCTTACCAAGGGGTGTCCTATTATCCAGTTACTGGGTTGTGGAGGTCGGATTAGTGCCAGATTGATGGCAATACGCTCGCCTCCTATTACATGCGAGTCAAACATAAAGCGAAATGTGGGTTATAGGATAATTTACTACTAAATATTGGGAACATCCGCGTACAGACACAGCATCAGTAGTAGATACTAATGCGAGGTAAAGCAAGTTAGCTTAAACACAACAGTCACTGCTAACAGCAGTGATAGCCAAGTGGTGTGACCGTCGGACTGCCAAGTCATTGGTCTCAAGTTCAAACCAAGGCACGCACCTCTGATTTTACGGAATCATGTGCGTATTGTATAAATTATCACTAGCTTAAAAATTGGTGAAGGAAAACATCGTGAGCAAACCAGCATGTCTGAGAGATATTTCTCAACAGCATGTGAAGCTAAGTCTGAGGCCCATGGGCAGCATACAAAACTCTGACACCAGGTTAGTCACTAACCATACGAAAATTCCATATTCTACCCTAGCGATAGACGTAATATTTTGTGACCGTTAAAATCTACCCATTGTTTCGTTGAGTAATAAAAACAGATGAAGCTTGCAAAAGAAATCATGCATCTGACTACATATTATTGCATATTATTTTAGATCATCATCGTGTTACCCAGTTACTAGGTTGTGGAGGTCAGATAAGCAGTCGCTCCATGTAAAATACTGGTATTTAGCTGCATCCGGTTAGACTGGAAGCCGGACTCCAACATATTTGGGAAAAGGCTAGACTGTTTGATTTCTGGATCTTCATCAAAGCACAAATCTTCAACAAAAGCCGGAATAAAACAGAATGAGTAGATAATTCAATTTATCAACAAATCGTGGAACTATTCCAACAAATAATGTTACGTTTGATAATAAATGCAGACGAGAGAGATCAGTGTTTTTTGGTGACTCTCCAATTTCGTGTTGCATCCGCGTTTGTCAACAGAAAGAAAGAGAAATATTTCATTCGGAACATGCACAGGAAATAGAACAGAAACGAGTTATTAAAAAACAAAAAAATATTTATTAAAAAAAAAGCAAAACAAGGAGATTAAAAAACAAAGACCTGTGCGAGGCCAAAAGGGCCGCTATATCAGCATAATGCTGCGATATTTAAAAAAATAAAAAGACCCCAGCGCCGGTATTCTTATAGGGCCCGCCGTGTGAGTGTGTGACAGTTGCCAAACGATTCTATAAACAACTCACCTGTCTTCCCACCTAATGATAGAGATTGAAATTATTGGCAGCTCACTTTCAACTCACTTCAGCTACAATTTCACGGTGACATTTGTACAGAATAGCACTGCAGTAGTCCCAGGTAAGTTGAGCAACGCTGTAGCGAAGTATTATATGTATCTTCAAATCGGAGTTTAGGTCGGTTGCTAAGGACTTGGGACTGTGGGGTGACTTGTTTTTTCTTACTGCGTCATGTTTGTGGCATATAAACGTATTTTCTTTATTTTATTTAGGACTGCTGTACCGTCAACGAGAAAGGAGATTATTGGAACCAAATGTGACGTCACATTGACGGACATAAAACTACGGACAGTAAATGCATGCATCCCTACTTTGGCGCCGTCATCTCGTTCTCGTTGATGTGGCGGTGAAACCGCCTTACATACCTTACATACCTGTAACAATAAAAAAATATTTAATAAAATCTTTAATTCACATTCTTAAACATGCACACACAACGCACAGTCTAAATACATAGATGGCTTTTAAAGCAGTACAAAGGTTCCATAAACTTCCATATGGTATACGGTTTTTTTTTGAGGCTGGGAAATCATAAATTGACGCCTTCCGCTCTGGGTGGTGCGGAAGGGAGTGTCATACTCACACTGACTAATACCCATCCATGTTCATTCCTTAGCCCTTTATGTTCCGGGGTAGCGGTAACCCTTTCGGACAATTCCTTGCCTTTCATTTGTCATACTGCTGCTTTAGTAATATCGAGTCAGGACAGAGCGAGACACTACATATCAGTAATGAGACACAAATGTTATTTTAATTCAAATACATCGTGATTTACTTCGTAATTAATGTCTCTCTTGTTTGAGAAAATAAATTAGTGTGAATTCGTATGTGGAGCTTTATAGCAGATGTTAGGGTTGGCAATAACTGTTTCATGTAATTAAACAAAAACGCAACGCTCGTCAGATGCGTTCAGACGCGGAATAAAAAGGATAAGCACTTTTAGGTAAATTATGAATAATTTTATAATAATTTATTTAAACTTTATGCCATCACATCACATCAGACATCCGAGCTTCTGACAGCCCGTAACAACTGTCAAAAATCTATAAATGACAGCCGGGACCAACATCTTAACGTGCTTTCCGAGGCACGGAGTGGTCTTATCGCATATAGAAATGGTCACCCATCCATGGATCAAACACAGCAAGCTTAACACGTTGAACGCCAACGCGGTCACCGTGTGTCCGACAAACAATAGTTTTTCTATTGTGTCTGCTGCGCGGCAGTCAATGACTTAATTAATTTTAATTTTAATAATGTCTTTAAATGTGTGTGCATAAATCACACTATTAATTTAAAGGTGAAAGTTTGTGAATGTGTGTGTGTGTTTGTTCGTCTTTCACGCTGAAACGGCTGAACGGATCTGAATGAAATTTAGCACAGAGGTAGTTTATGATCTGGATTAACACATAGGATACTTTATATCCCGATAGTACGTTCATTTGGGATAATTTCCGATATCATCAGAAAATAGTGGTTAAATAAATAATAATAATTACTGCAGAATAACGTAATAGGGAATACACGCATCATGTTATGTTATCATACAGTACAGAAGCCCGCAAATAAAACTATCCCAATCTGTCAAATATTCCCAATTGAACATGAACCTTATTCTTTGGTGATAAAGTTGAAAATTAATCAAAGAAATTTGACAGATTGGGGTAAATTGGTTGGCTGGCGACTGTACGTTACAGATTTTAGCATTACGTCAGCGTAGGAGGAGACACGTGCGTCAGGTAGTAACGTAATGCTCTGAACCGAATCATAAATGATACATAGTAATAACAGCCGCACAGGTCGATCCATCAGGTTAAGCTACGCTTGCCGAGGTTGGCCGTGGATGGGTGACCATCTTTACATACCGAGACTCCTCCGTGCCTCGGAAAGCACGTTAAGCCGTTGGTCCCGGCTGTCATTCGTGGATCTTTGACAGTCATTAAGGAAGCCCGAAAATGTGACAGCCAGCCGTACCAAGGGGTATCGTATTACCCAGTTACTGGGTTATGGAGGTCAGATAGGCAGTCGCTCTATGTAAAATACTGGTATTCAGCTGCATCCGGTTAGACTGGAGGCCGACCCCAACATAGGTAGTTGGGAAAAGGCTAGGCAGATCGCAAATGATAGATTACAGGCGATTTCTCTTGAGGGGCCACCTTAACAAGGAGGCTTTGCAAGAATTATCTAATAATTTCATTTCTGACAGCCCTAAGCACCGAAACTTTAGTGTGATTAGTTTAATGTTAGTGCGAAGTAAATTATTATCATTGTATTTATGTACGTTATATACGAGTCTATCTTAAGGTAATTCTGTATGTATGTAGTGTTATATGAACTATCTTAAAATATTTGTAGAGCTATCGTAAGTGTGTCATCGTGGATTCTGCAATTTGTCGCCACAAAGAATTATTGTTTTTTTTGTCTGTTTTGCAAGGTTATTTAGAGGTGCACGCTTGTAGCAGAAATATATGCCAAACAAAAAAAAAAATGATAGTATTTTGTCATACTGTGGGCCCCGACATGAAATGTCATGTTAAAAATGTATGGAATTGACTTTTACCAAAACACTTATGTCAATTATGTGGAAAGTCGCTGTTGAAATACGAAATGCTTTGTGAGTGATTGTCACTTGTTTATAGCTTTTCTTTTAGGGTGGGAAATCATTAAATGACTCCTCCCACTCTGGGCGGAGCGGCAAGGAGTGTCAGACTTTTACTGACTAAAACCCCTCCATGTTCCTTCCTTGGCCTTATGTTCCGGGGTAGCAGTAAGCCTTTGGACAATCCCGCCTACCACTTGTTTATGGTTTTTTTTTTTTTAAGGCTGGGAAATCATCCAATGACTGCTCCCGCTCTGGGTGGAGCGGAAGGGAGTTTCAGACTCTTACTGACTAAAACCCATCCATGTTCCTTCCGTAGCCCTTTATGTTCCGGGGTAGCGGTAACCCTTTCGGACAATCCCGCTTACCCGGCAGGCTTGGCCCCTGGGGCCCCTTCATAATGCTGACATCTCTTTGAGGCGCGCGTGGAACATATACGCGCCGTCCGGCACGCGCCTGGTGCTGGTCGGACGGTGAGTCACCCATTACTCACCGTCCGCAGGCCCGCGCCTACGGTGGCCGGGAGTCGTCACGTGGCTCCCGACGCCCGGGGCGTCTCCTGCGGCGGCTGGGACGGGAGGACCTTTCTCTCTCCCATCCCACCACCTCCTTCGCGAGCATAATTTTTTCGCAGAAGGAGGTGACTGCCTCCCACTCCCTCTCGCCCCGGACCATGGCTTGCACCAGGGCCGGGCGCGAGAGGTCGCCGCCGATCGCCTCTACGAGGACACGGCGGTGCTCCGCCCATGCGGGGCAGGTTTGCACAGTGTGCTCTACCGTGTCCTCTGGGCGATCCTCGCAGTGGTGACACCCGGGCGTTTCCTTCCACCTGATGATGTGCAGGAACCTTCCGAAACATCCATGTCCAGTGAGGACCTGCGTCAGGCGGTAGGTGAGGGCGCCGTGACGCCTCTCTAGCCACTCCTCAAAGAGTGGCCTTACCGCCACTATCGTGGCGTGCCCACTTGTTTATGGCTAAGGATTTGATTGGATATGTTTTAATTGCATCTCATTTTATTAATTGCATCTGACTTTATTTGAGTCCATTTCATTTATGTTTGGTACTGAGTGTTATTTACTTGAAACAAATGTAATTATTATTCATTGGAAAAATAATGTGAGCCGGATGCCTGGTTGATGTGAAACATCGAAATTCTTTTGTACAGAATCAGATAATATGCATAAAAGGATAGTTTATGAAAGGAAATAAATATGGCTTAATGAATAACCAAAACATACCACACCGTACTAGATGTTTTAAACTATCCTGTAGCGGCTGGCGTCATGAGGAGTTCGTGGCTAAGAAATAACAGCCGCACGGGCCGACCCATCAGTTTAAGCTACGTTTGCCGAGGTTGGTCTATGGAAGGGTGACCATCTTACATACCGAGACTCCTCCGTGCCTCGGAATACACGTTAAGCCGTTGGTGCCGGCTGTCGTTTGTGCATGTTTGACAGCCGTTACGGGTCGTCAGAAGTTCTAAAATCTGAGAGCCAGTCTTACCAAGGGGTATCGTATTACCCAGTTACTGGGTTGTGGCGGTCAGACAGGCAGTCGCTCCATGTCAAAATACTGGTATTTAGCTGCATCCGGTTAAACTGAAAGCCCGACCCCAACAGAGTTGAGAAAAGGCTAGGCAGATTGATTGACAAGCGGCATCGTCAATCAACAGTCTATCTGACCCGCTGCATTTATATGTATCACATCAAAAATTTATATCGTTAACAGCTAAAACG
This sequence comes from Hyppa rectilinea, assembly GCA_951799385.1. Classification (NCBI taxonomy): domain Eukaryota; kingdom Metazoa; phylum Arthropoda; class Insecta; order Lepidoptera; family Noctuidae; genus Hyppa; species Hyppa rectilinea. The sequence goes on from OX637316.1 coordinate 14,791,222, forward strand.
CTGAAACTCGAAAGTTCAATTCCTGTGGATTTTTTGGGTAAGAAACTGAAACTCAAAGCATTTATTTCAAATAAACCAATTACAGGCACTTTTGTATTGTGATAGGGTCGGTCAGTCAGAAAAATGAAGCTAGATAATCATTCCAAAGCAGTAGGTACCTATGGAGAAGAACGGGCATGAAGTTCCATGGACATTGGTGACATCATTCATATGATTACTATACACGTGAGAACGATGCAGAACGTTAAAAGCATCGGTTATAAAATATATAGAAACAAAATTAAAAATTAAATTAAAGTCCCTATTGACAACGCCTGTTCACGAACATGACGCATGATACAACACACACGTCACCATCAGCGAGACATTAAAGTGACTCGAAAGTTTAACTCCTGTTGATGTACCTAATGGGTTACGTTAGGTAGATTATTCGCACAAACACACTCCATTTTGGAAATAGACGACTGCCAACCAAAACCACTTCACAGCCACATCACAAAAGGGGGTAAATGCTAAGCCAAAAGCCTAAAAGCGTCCCGGGAGTGAAATAACCCCGAACAGCCTCTCTCCCCAATAAACAAATGTCAAAGGTATACCAAAACACTCTCCATATTGAAAATTAATTTTCAATAGCGCCCACCATATCGCGGCCATTTTGTATTTCAGGGACCAATCATACTGATGGGACGAAGGTATCATTATTTACAGCCGTGTCGTCAACAAGTTATATTTTTCATTTCCCCTTTATGGAGATTTTTTTGATGTTCGGATGGAAGTTAGATTTGATGTTACGATATGATTTTTGAATGGGTTTTCGTATCAGTTCATTTTAGACATTTTTTTTTGTAACTTTTTGCACAGAGTAAGGTACATTCGCCAGCACATCAATTTACTACAAACAGTACAATTTTCTCAATCGATTGTGTACTCAACAGCTAACGCTTTAAGGTTTAAAATCCTTTGGAGTTTGACAGTTTGGTACAACTTGATGCACTGGAGACTGTTCAAAGGCGGATTTAATGCCTTTGGTATTGTCTATCAGTCAACCAAGGGTGGTGAAGAGATTAGATGGCAGGTTAAGTTATTAAGAGAATCAATAATAGAAAAAAAAAACAAAATTATGTCTTTTCGAATTGAGAATAAAATAGGTACTGAGGCCAGCTCGTCAAATTAACAGATTGGGGTAATCTGTCAATATTTTTAATAGTTTTTCAATTTTATTACTAAAACATAAGGTTCATTTTCAATTGGGAAAATTTGATAGTTCGGAATAGCTTGATGCGCTGATGCTAGAAAATGATGAAACCGACAGCTCTTAAACGTGGTTTATGCGAGGATCGCGTTCAGTTTCATTGGTGAAATTCCCCCTTAATCTACTAAAACAAACGAATTTCTGCTTCCAAAATACTCAAATAACAACATTTAAATTTTCTATAGAACTCATCAACTGTCCAATTCGAAAGTAATTATTACGTTTCATCGGGCCATAGACTTTCATAATGAAACGCAGAAACGGCTCCGTCCGATACGCGAAATACGCCAAATGGGGTAATACGGAACGTCGTACCGAACCGTATTGCCGGTTCCGGGATCCACAGTAATTGTATCGACGGAATAATGGCGCACTCAATTCTGATTGTGAAATTATATTTTAAGAATTTCTTTTGTTATATCTACGTAATTATTTAGGGTTAGTTAGATTTTTTACGCTTGCCGGGGTTGGTCCATGGATGGGTGACCATCTTTACATATCGAAACTCCTCCATGCCTCGGAAAGCACGTTAAGCCGTTGGTCCCGGTTTTAATTCGTGGATCTTTGACAGTCGTTACAGGTAGTCAGAAGCATGAAAATATGACATCCAGTATTACCAAGGGGTATCGTATTACCCAGTTCCTGGCTGGGTTGTGGAGGCCGATATGCAGTTGCCCCATGGAAAATATGCACCTATCTGACGCTGCTTTTCTGACCTCCACAACCCGGTTACTGAGAATAACCTCTTGGTAAGACTGGCTGTCAGATTTTCGGCCTTCTGACGGCCCGTAACGGCTGTCAAAAGCACAAATGACAGCTGGGTCCAACGGCTTAATCGGATGGATCGACCCGTGTGGCTGTTATTACTTAGCCACGAGCTCCTTAAAATCCTAGTCCCATTATAATAACCTATTAATACACCTCCTATCATACATTGTATGACAATAGAATAATTTGCAATCTAAAGCATTTTCTAATGGTAACAAACGCTAGTACAAGCAACCAGCAATACGAAATAGAATCGTGCGCGCCCGGCAATGGCTTCGGGCATTACAGTGAAATGATATCATGATACGAGCTCAATCGGAGTTGTTACCATCGGTTTGTGAGAATCTGTGAACTTTTTATAAGACATTCAGTAGTTGTATCTAAAGAAAAATCATTGTAAGCAAAAGTAATCTTTATCCCAATTGTGTTGGTTTGTTGCACTTGACGATGTGTTTAGGTCATAACTTAAATTGAATGCGATCGCTTCCTTTCTTTCTTCGTGTGGTTAGTGAGTAACCTGTTATAGTGCTATTCTGTTACCATCTCACCGTGATAACGCAGGTGAAGTGAGTTGATGTTGACTGGTGTCAGAGTTTTTATGCTGCCCATCGGCCTCTGACTTAGCTTCACATGCTGAGAAGTATCCCTCCGGCACTGCACCGTTTTTAAGCAAGTGATAATTACACAATACGTACATGTAGCCGAAAAATCTGAGGTGCGTGTCTTGGGTTCGAATTTGGCACCCAAGAATTGGCAAAATATTGAGTACGCCAAACACGGGACGCCTGGCAGATGTGAAACATCGACATTATTTTGTAACAGTAATATGATTGAAAAGAACAGAATGCGATAGAAACTAATTATGGCATAATGATAAAATAAAATATTACGACTTTTTCCAGAAAATGATGACTGTTTATTCAATAAACATTTATTTTCATTAAATAATATAAAAACAACATATACAACTTCATTCGTTTAATCAGTGACTTCGGTAATATATATACACCATCATATAGCGTGGCGACGCATCGCCACGGCATGCGTCGCCACGCCAGCAATTAGTTTTACGTGCGGCTATAGATGTTTCACATCAAAAAGCGATGCAGTTAATGGTCCTACGTATTATCCTCTCCTGAACCACCAATCTTGTAGATCAGCCTTTCCCAAAGTGGCCGATAACGCCCCTTTGTAGGCGCTGCAGGTAAGAGACTCAGAATTTTTTTAAGGCTGGGAAATCATCCAATGACTGCTCCCGCTCTGGGTGGAGCGGAAGGGAGTGTCAGACTCTTACTGACTAAAACCCATCCATGTTCCTTCCCGTAGCCCTTTATGTTCCGGGGTAGCGGTAACCCTTTCGGACAATCCCGCTTACCCGGCAGGCTTGGCCCTGAGGGGCCCCTTCATATGCTGACATCTCTTTGAGGCGCGCGTGGAACATATACGCGCCGTCCGGCACGGGTCTGGTGCTGATCGGACGGTGAGTCACCCATTACTCACCGCCCGCAGGCCCGCGAGAGGCTTAGGGTGATTTGTAATTTCATCTACATTGGAAATATGGGATCTTCAATTTTTTGCACGTATTTTAGCTGATTTGCACGGATATAGTAGGTGACTTTTTTAGTTTATTTTTATAAATGTGCGTCTTGTTTGTGCTGAATAAACATTTTTTCTTTCTCTTACTTTCTTTTTCTTTCTAGCTTATATGCTATTCCAGATTATAATCTATCTTTGTGCCAAGTTTCATCCAGACCCGTTAAGTAGTTTTTGAGTTTATTAGTTACAAACATACATACAAATCTTTCCTCTTTATAATATTATAGCACTTTGCCCGCGGCTTCGCTCCCGTGGTCTTTCCCGTGGGACCCGTTATTTTTCCCGGGATAAAAAGTAGCCTATGTTACTCCTAGAAAACTAAGCTTTCCAACGGTGAAAGAATTTTTAAATATGTCCAGTAGTTTTTGAGCCTATTCATTACAACCAAACAAACAAACAAACAAACAAAGTTTTCCTCTTTATAATATTAGTATAGATTATTATTGCTATTAGTATAGATAAATCGTTGGATTCTTATAAGCAAACGACTTCTAATAGGCGAAACTCTAATTGGTTTTAAATACCCAATAAATAGCTACGCCACATAATTATTTGTAAATCAATTGACACTCAAAACCACATGTCTATATACCAATACCTCATTGTTCTCACGGTCACACACCGCAATTGTCAATTGTTTCTGGGGTATAACCACTGGGTACCGAATTGTGGCGATGGAATTGTGGATAATTGATGTGGAACCGTAATTTGACTCATCATTCTCCTGCCCTTATTTCTATATAAAAGTCAATCTACCTAGCCTTTTACCAACTATGTTGGGGTCGGCTTTCAGTCTAACCGGATGCAGCTGAATACCATGAGTATTTTACACGGAGCGACTGCCTATCTGACCTCCACAACCCAGTCAGTAACTGAGTAATAAGATTATCCTTGGTAAGACTGGCTGTAAGAATTTCGGGCTTCTGATTACTCGTAATGACTTTCAAAGATCTGCTAATGACAGCCAGGACCAACGGCTTAACGTGCTTTCTGAGGCACAGAGGAGTCTCGGTATGTAAAGATGGTCACCCATCCACCGACCAACCCCGGCAAGCGTAGCTTAACCTGATGGATCGATCCGAGCGGCTGTTATTACTAAGCCACGATCTCCTCTGAGTATATACGCATACCAGCGAGTAACAGAGTAGCGTCTCTCGTAGGGATTTTTCGGATTCATGTTCATTCTATAATTATCACTTGCTTAAAAATCGGTGAAGGAAAATATCGTGAGGAAACAGGCATGGCTGAGAGATATTTCTCAACAGCATGTGAAGCTAAGTCAGAGGCCCATGGGCAGCATAAAAACACTGACACTAAGTTAGTCACTAACCACACGAAAACAAAAGAAAGAAGTGCTCGTCGCAGTCACGCTTTAGCTGCTAAAAAAAATGCATTTCGCTATCTACCACGTCACTTCTCAAAAAAAAAATAGGTATACCATACAAAACATTTTTAGAATCCCCTCAAAAACATGTCCAGGAACATCTACTTAATCAAGATTTCCTTGAAAAGGTACAAAAAAAATTTACTATCCCAATCTCGTCCCATTTAGTCACTAACCACACGAAAAGAAAGAATTTGCGTTGCTTCCGCCTTCTCAAAAAAAAAAAATAATAAAATACCATACAAAACATTTTTAGAATCCCCTCAAAAACCTGGCCATGAACATGATCACATATAGATAACATCAAGATTTATATGAAAAGCTATAAAAAAAATACTCTCCCAATCTCGTTCCATTTACTTAAACATCATCGTGAACAAAGAACTTATCTCTTCTAAACAAATGTATCGGGGTACAGGGTGGAATAAAGGGAATAAGGCGAAATTCCCCGATCCCTGACGTGTCTATATTATACGCATCTTTCTAATCTGACAGAGAAGAACTCTTTTGTTGTGAGCTGTCGCCGACGCTCCTACTAATTGTAAATAGCTAATTATTGGTGTGAAATGTTAATGACATACAACTGGCAGCCTAGTCAAAATCCCTTTTATCTAAGCGTTAACGCCAACGGAAAGATCAAATTGTATGGTGACATTAGCAGTCACGTGACATCTCTATAGCTAATGTCAACTCCATACAATTTGAGGTGTAAGGTGAGGCATGTTTTAATCAATGTGTTCTACAAAGTTAGAGCCAATAATCAAAACAACAAGACAGAATATTTTTATCAGTGTTGTTCAAAGAAAGATCCTCCGTCTTCCATGGTGGATGAGGGAACTGTACACAACGTTCCTCATATCTCTATGAAATAAATGAATAGACGCCAGTACATCAAGCTATTCCAAACTGTCAAATTCCCAATTGAGGTAACTTGATGTGCTGGCCTCTGTACATACAAACCTCAAGATATAATATGCTGCAGCATAATATGCTGAGATGGTACCTTTCTGGTCCCGCCCTTTATTTCTTATCAAATACTGTGTTTGTTTCAATATTCCATCTTTTATTATTTCTATTTTCCAGTGCGTGAGTCGAATTTTATTATTTTTATTTATTTCGAATACAGGATTCTTATTGTTGTTAGTAATACTTATAAAACTACGTTAGTAACATTTTTATTAAAAACTAAGAAAAATTAAAATATAACACCTTTATTTTTAATTTCTACAATCTAATACAATAATCACTTGAGGGCTGGATTGTTCTTTGGCCAAAGAATTAGCATTGCCATTCAACGTGGCAATGCTGCCAGTCTTCTGGGCACGTTTCCTGATGACAGCGATGCGGATGAGTACTTCGACGCCTAAGTGTCCTTTTTGTCTTTTTTTGGATTTATTTGTATATATAGTTAGTTAGATAGTCTTTTAATTTAAGTATGTATAAATATAACACTAATTTAAAAACCTATAACTATAATTAAACAGTTTCCTTTCTTTCTATTCTTTTAAATAAGTAAATCTACCAATAACATTATGCCTTGTATCCCCAAAGGATTGGGCGGAAGTGTACCTATAGTAGACTCACATTGCCAGTTATGTCAAGTCCCATGTTATAGGGGGCGAGCTTTGCCATCAACCAGACATAAATCCAGACTCCGAGCTGCCTCTGAGAAATTCTAGATACAAAACCCTAATAACACTTTGCCGGACACGGGAGTCGAACCCAGGACCTCGTGTTCAGCAGTAGTAGCGCTTGCGACCACTAGACCAACGTGTTAACTCCACACTCCTAAAATTACATGTCGCACGGCTTCTTTTTTTTTTTTGAGGCTGGGAAATCATCCAATGACTTCTCCCGCTCTGGGTGGAGCAGAAGGCAGTGGCAGACTCTTACTGACTAAAACCCATGCATGTTCCTTCCTTAGCCCTTTATGTTCCGGGGTAGCGGTAACCCTTTCGGACAATCCCGCTTACGCTTGGGGTAAATTAATATCAACTCAAAAAAGACAAATTAGAGATAACAAATTTTTCATACTTAAATTTAATTCTCTACGCGTCAATAAAACCCCTTAATTGTATTACTAATTTTAAAACAGTGTTCACTTTTTCGCAATTGTTAACAGGAAACGAGTAATCCGTTTTCCATCATTTCTGAAAAAAACTTCATTTTGAGTTTATACAGTCTTGTGTTAGCAGTGCGATGTACACAGGGTGAGTCTAAATCGAGAACCAGTCGTAAGAGCTATTTCCTCCAACGTAACATTGTAATCTGAGTTCATGGACAGCGAATTGAATGAACATGTACCATATCAATACATTGCCACGCCACATGGGTTTGCTCGCATTTTCACCTCTCAACACGAGATTGATTAGGGAAGTTTTGTTTTTTATGTAGATAAGTTCCATAGAAAGTATTAATAATATGTTAATAGAGAATCAATTTCAATCTGCCTAGCCTTTTCCCAACTATGTTATGGTCAGGTTCCTGTCTAACCGGATGCAGCTGAATACCAGTATTTAACATGGAGCGGCTGCCTATCTGACCTCTATAACCCAGTCAGTAACTGGGTATTATGGTACTCCTTGGTTATCCCGGCTGTCATTCGTGGATGTTTTACAGTCCTTACGGGTCGTCAGAAGCCCCAACGTCTGACAACCAGTCTTAGCAAGAGGAATTGTATAACTTAGCCAATGGTTGTGGAGGTCAGATAAAGGCAGTCGTTCCTTGTAAAATACTGGTATTTACCTGCATCCGGTTAGACTGGAAGCCGCTCTCAACATAGTTCAATGTGCCGGCCATGATTAGTCGAATTGAATGGCAGTTGAGGTAGTCGGTTTCGTGAAAGACGGTAAATTGGCAAAGGCAGCGTAAGAGGCAAAAGTCCTTTAGTCTATGCTTATTCAGTGTTATAAAGATTATGTTTAATTTATGCTACTGTTAATCTGTCATCTTGAATTGACTATTTGAAACGGTCAAAAATAAAATGTGAAATCACACAGGAAAAAGACCGCTCGTCTTAAAAACTTCCATCACCGTACAGAAATGAAATATTATGCGAAAATATAATTGTAAAATTGCATTTAATGGTAATAAGAAATCCATTTGATTCTAAAAATCAGTGACGTCGCATTGTTTTATTTCATACAAATCACGTACAATTGCCGCGTTTTAACAATTCATAAAAGTGACTTTATTGACTACTCTTTCAAATAGGTAACGACTACTCTTTCAAATAGGTGACGTTCAAAAGTGCCATTCTTGTGCCTATTTGGAATAAATGTTTTGACTTTGACTTTGGTACCCAATTGTAAAATAAACTTCAATGTGCCTAACCTTACGTAAACAATAGTCCCTCGCCTTCCGCATTATCCGCATATCTATCATTCAGCACTATTCAGCTTTTGTCTATAGCAAACAACGATTTTGACGCCTGAATAGACGCAGAAAGCTGAACGGATGCCTACAAAATCGTTGTTTCCTATGGACAAAAGCTGAATAATTGTGGTTAGACCTTTAGGCTATGGAGCGACCATTGAAATATGGGAGCGACAATCTTCGAGTGCGAGGCTAATAATGAATGAATGAAATAAGCCATAGATGGAGTTCAGTGACCATAACTAGAAATTCCTAGGTCGATAATAATAGGAATTTCTGCAGCTTAGATCTGTTTGCTTTACCCCAAGGAAGGTTTAGACAGTTGAAAAACGAATGTGACTCTGTAATTTCATTGTGCGACACTATTTAGCTTCATTGTTGGTGTTGTTGATGTTCCACTATTTGATTTTTTTTTTGGTATTTACCAAATTGTCTCATTGTTTATCTGTGGAGAACGTGGTTGATATCACATTTGTATCATTTTTGTATCTTATATTTTTTGTTATCCTTAATGTTTAATTGTTTGTTTTCCCAAATAAATAAAATAATTGAACTTTGAAACTCTTATTACTAAACGAGCTATAATTTTAGTTAGAATCTAAACCAGTTATTGTATTTTGAGTTGTATTCTAATCACGGTAAATTTCTTAATACAAAATTGACAATTTGAACTCCGATTTAACGACAGTTTTTGTAATTAGAACTTTAAAATGTTCGAAATACAGTTCGAAATTTTAAAAAAATGGTTCGATTGTTTGAGCCTGGATCTAAAGGTAAAACTTGGTTTGTAATTAGGCCGTCTAATGTTATTTTATAACTGCAATTGTTACGGTGTACATAATAAAGTAAATTCTATTCTATGTATAGGCTAATGATAATGATGACAAGACGTACATAGCTATAGAATTGAAAAGTTTAATATCATCCGATCTTCTTCTTCTTCTCCGTGTCGCTGGCACGATTGTATTTTTTATTTTGTTGGCTCAAAACTTTGCCACTTCCACGGCGTCCTCGGTGACAGCACAGAGCTCACTTAGACTGCATGTTTTGTGACACAGAGGGCAGGATAGGAGGTGGAGCATAATTTGCGATGTAGCCCCACATCCACACCCTGCTGCCGTTGTGCCTTTTCCCAACTATGTTGGGGTCGGCTTCCAGTCTAACCGGATGCAGCTGAATACCAGTATTTTACATGGAGCGACTGCCTATCTGACCTCCACAACCCAGTAACTGGGCAATACGATACCCCTTGGTAAGACTAGCTGTCAGATTTTCGGGCTTCTGACTACCCGTAACGACTGTCAAAGATCCACGAATGACAGCCGGGACCAACGGTTTAACGTGCTTTCCGAAGCAAGGAGTCTCGATATCTAAAGATGGTCACCCATCCACAGACCAACCCCGGCAAGCGTAGCTTAACCTGAAGGATTAATCCGTGCGGCTGTTATTACTTAGCCACGAGCCAGTCATGTAATATTATATGCAAATAAATTCAAATTCCTTTCGTAAAAGCTCCTCTGGGTACATTTACTCTCCTCTGTAAATAAAAAGTTGTCCCAAACTCGACCCTAAATGACAGATAGGTCGAATGGAGAGAATTTGAGAACGCGTGATGTCATCAGTTCGGCTTGATCGATGGTGACATCAGTAAATAATGTCAGTAATGCTTGACGATGTCTGTTTCATTACCTTTGGGTGTCGCCTCGAAGTTTTTTGGGCGTTATTTGTGTTGAAACTGTATGTTGTGATAAATCTGTTCGATTTTTCCCGGGTATATACAATGTCATCTATGGGCAAGTAACCGCCCGTAATTTTATGAATATTCATGAAAACTGGTCAATAATTAACCTTAAAAGGGAGGGGTCTATCTTTTATATTTTTCATGTTATTCGATTTTTTATTTTAGAATCGCGATTGAGAACTTGCTTTACAATTTTTGTCATTACGCCGATGTTATTGACTCAATTTGGGTTCTGTTTATTATTTCTAAAAGCGTTTGAGTTATTTTATCGGATTAAATAACATTTTTCATTCACATTTGTTGATTGTGAAAAAAAAACGGATGTGAAGACATGTTTAAAAAAGTCCCCCTATAGGGAGATTTTCTGGACTCACACTTGTGTTTTATAAATAAACAAAAAATGTCTTCACTGCCGTTTTTTTTTCAGTTTATACAGAACCCAAATTGAGTCAATAACATCGGTGATATGACAAAAATTGTAAAGCAAGTTCTCAATCGCGATTCAAACATAAAAAATTTAATGTTACTCACATGTATAATATTAATATGAACTATGTAACCAATATTTTGTAACCATATTTTGTTTAAAAGAGTGTCCATGGCGTTTCTTGCCCGTTCTTCTCCATAGGTACCTACTGCTTTGGAATGGGTAACTAGCTTCATCTCTCTGACTGACCGACACCTTGACAATTCAAAAGTGCCTGTATTGGTTTATTTGAAATAAATACTTTGAGTTTGAGTTTGAATAACATGAAAAATATTAAAGATAGAAAGGTTACCATTGACCATTTTTCATGAACATTTAGAAAATTACCTGCGGTCACATGCCCATGGGTGACATTGTATATAAAGTCGCAGTCAAAGGTAGAATAAGACTACTGACGAAAAAAAAGTTGCTAATGCGCGCCTCTGTAGGGAAGTGGGTGGCTCAGTGTGGCTGATATCACGAACTTGGTTGTTTTTTTTCAGTTGAACGTATGGCGTGTGAATAAGGTAATGATTTTTATACAAATTTGGTTAAGGTTTTTTTTTTTAAGGCTGGGAAATCATCCAATGACTGCTCCCGCTCTGGGTGGAGCGGAAGGGAGTGTCAGACTCTTACTGACTAAAACCCATCCATGTTCCTTCCGTAGCCCTTTATGTTCCGGGGTAGCGGTAACCCTTTCGGACAATCCCGCTTACCCGGCAGGCTTGGCCCTGAGGGGCCCCTTCATATGCTGACATCTCTTTGAGGCGCGCGTGGAACATATACGCGCCGTCCGGCACGGGTCTGGTGCTGATCGGACGGTGAGTCACCCATTACTCACCGTCCGCAGGCCCACGCCTGGTTAAGGTTGCTGTACAGTCACGAGCACCAATATTGTATTCACTGAGCAACTTTAAAAAGTGTTTTTCTCCTTCTCCATTTGTTGTAATTATATGTTGTTACGGACATAGTATTTAGGAACCCATACTAATATGAAAAAGGTTCTATTATCACAAAGTTATCGTTATTCCACGAGAAAATCGCTGTTGAATGTTTCTAAGTGTATACTATTGGTGCTCGTGACTGTACTTGTGATCAGGGTCTAAATTACATTTTATAGCTCTCGTCAACCCACTGTATGGCAAAGGTAAAGATTTCAACGCCTCTTTTTTTTTTAAGGCTGGGAAATCATCCGATGACTGCTCCCGCTCTGGGTGGAGCGGAAGGGAGTGTCAGACTCTTACTGACTAAAACCCATCCATGTTCTTTCCGTAGCCCTTTATGTTCCGGGGTAGCGGTAACCCTTTCGGACAATCCCGCTTCGATTTCAACGCCTTGATTTTTCATTCCTTAACTAACTACTTCATAATGTAGTTTTTAATTGCATAATCAGCCTATATTTTTTCCACTGTTGGGACACGGGCCTTGTCTCTTCAAGTGGGCCGTAACCCACCAAGCGTGCCCAGTGCGGGTTGGTGGATGTCAAATGTCTTTGAATATTTGGTTCTAGAACACGCCGGTTTCCTTACGATGTTTTCCTTCACCGTTTTGAGAGCAGTGGTGATGAAATTATTTACACAAAGTAAAGGAGAGGATTATATAAAGGATAAGGATGCTTGGAAACATGCTGGTCCTGCTCCACAAGACAATCTATTGTCTAGACAAAATCAAACTGGTTGCTAAGTAAATTAGGTAATAATTTATTATTTGTAAAATACTATTCTAACATGTTGAAATAACTTCGCACACATTGATTGATTTATTATTATTAACTTTTAGAATGTTTGTAAATATGTGAGCACCATGTACTTATGACATACTTGTACTTAAGTTTACCTGCCATTACTATATGTGTTTTTCTTATCACCTTTTGTGGTGTAGTGTTTTTATTCTGGGTGCATCGTCTTCACATATAATGCTATAATTAATGTATACAAAACATTGTTAAACATTTTAAAAGAGTAACGGTGGAGTTTCTTGCCCATTCTTCTCCACACGAAACTACCTTTTGGAAGGGGCGACTAGAATCAATTCTATTTCTTGTTCAGTTTGAAGTTCAAAAGTGCCTTACTTGTGCCTATTTGAAATAAATGATTTGACCTTGACTTTGACTTTGACTTTGAAAGCGCCTGCTTGGGTTTCGAACCCACAACCTACTACTCGTAAGTCGGCGCAGTGACCACTGGGCCACCACTGCTCTCTTCTGTATTTAATAAAGACTGAAAACCCTTCAAACGTTCAAACCAATCTTTAAAGAGGTGTATAAATAATCCGAGCAAAAGAAAAGGGCGGGACATACTGACATATTAAGCGATAGTCCAGACTCTTATCAATTTTTGGTCAAAACATTTTTAAAGCCTCCGCAGACAGCCGCGGCGCGACGGTAGTAGAACAAACTCTACAAAAACCTCATGGAAATTGCTCTACCGAAATCGCTACGCACCCTCGCGTCGCGCATATCTGCGTGAGCCTTTAATGTTCGCGCTAATAGTTGTTTTGACCATTAGGACAGTTTTTTTTATTGATCATTAGACTTAAATTATAGGTACATACTTCACGTGTACGACAGAAATAAATTGCTTCCTAGTCAAAAAATACCGATCAAGCGCGAGTTGCGCCACGAAATGTAGGGTTCTGTAGAGTATAAATGAATTTGCCCAAGAAAAAAAATAACTTTATTGTTGAAACACATTTTGCATAAATAGTAAGATGTTTTTAAAATAGATTTATTAATGGTAAACCCTCCATATTTGGTGCTCAAGGTCTATATCTTCTCTAATATTTTTAGCAACACAGTATTTTTTATCCTTTTTATCTATGTATATAAATGGTAGGTCTTTTTATTTAAAAATATTTGTAAGCTACATAACGGCAGGATATGCTGGAACCATTATTATAATATCTATTGTACCATATTCTGACAAATAAATATATTATTTGAATTAAAATTAGAAACTGACTGACGGACTGACGGTGGCAAATTAGTGGGACTAGGAACGTGAAATTGAGCACACGGCTTCCTTTTATAATGTAGGGGAGCACTAAGAAGGGGTTTTTGGACATTCGACCTTCTTTTCGTGTGGTTGGTGACTAACCGAGTGTCAGAGTTTGTATGCTGCCCATGGCCTCTGACTTAGCTTCACATGTTCAGGAATATCTCTCGGACATGCTAATTTCCTCACGATGTTTTCCTTCACCGATTTTTAAGCAAGTGATAATTATACAATGCGCAAATAAATCCGTAAAATCAGAGGTGTGTACCTTGTTTCGAACTCGAGACCTATGACTTGGCAGTCCGACGGTCAGGCCACTAGGCTATCACTGTTAGATAATTCGACCTTAAAACCTTAAAGACCTTTTTCTTTAATTCGACCTTAAAAGGGGGGCAAACGGGGATTTTGTTTGTATGAAAAATCCGACAACCCCGCGGGCAAAGCCGCTGGCAGAAGCCAGGCTAATCAAATAATATTAAAAAACCCATAAGAAAGGAACACGTCTTCTTTCCAAGGGGGAACGTTGGCTGAATAGGTATATAAATAAGGATGAAAACCTGTTACCTCCCTAATCTAATCAATTGGGTTTGAGAATATCAATATTAGCTATGAACTCAATAACCGAGGGTCGAATTTACGAGTACGGATGAATGGCAGTCGCTCTTTTTTTCGGCAAAAATAAGGAATTAGGGTTCCGTAGTCACTTTTTAGAATGATTGTTGGAAAAGAGAAATGTTTTTTATTTTTATTTAGCCTACACTGTCCCACTTCTGAGCAAAGGCCTCCCCTAAATCCTTCCAGACATCTTTCTCTTGAGCCACCTCGATCCATCCTTTGCGGTATGCGTCTAGGTCGTCCCGCCACCTCTTTCTGGGCCGTCGAGATAATTTTGGGAACGATAATTGGTCTAGTGGTCTCAAGCGATATTTATCATTGATATATTTTAGAAACTAATCCAGCTACAAAAATTTCATCTTCCAACTGCATAAGAAAGTATTCTTTGATTCACTGCGGAACCCTAGCAAAAAAAGGCAAGCCCGTTCCGAACATAATTTAATTTGATCACAAAATTAAGCGTAAAGTTATCTCGAAGATATAAAATGCTAACGGTAGGCGGAATATAATCGATATTAATTCGAGTGCTATTAAGTCAATTGAACAAATAAGTAGCGACAATATTTAAAAAGCATAGTTAGCATTGCCCGAAAACTAAATTGACAATCGTTAATTAGATTTCCTATGACATTGATAAGATTTAGGTGTGTGTAGGGGGGGTGAGGTGTTGGGCTTTCCCCGCATCGTCTAAGAGGGGTGCGCGTGGACCACTACGCGCCGCAGAGTCCTGACGAGTGCCTGACATATGGGGGGTGACAGACGTCCCTGAGACCGTGGCCCCAGGACCCAGCTTTACTATTTGTTTCGTTTCATGTTCATGAACGGGCGTCGTCAGTATGGACTGGTCACCTCTTAGCTGTCACGGCTGTTTTAATATTTAAATTAATTTTGAATAGTTTTTTTAAATCTTGTAATTATGGACGCTTTTATTGAGTTCTGCATCGTTCTCACGTGTATATTTCAACATGAATGATGTAACCCAGTTTTTGTAAACATATTTTGATTTAAAAGAGTGTCCATGGAGTTTCTTGCCCGGTCTTCTCCATAGGTACCTACTGCTTTAGAATGGGCAACTAGCTTCATCTTTCTGACTGACCGACCCCTTGACAATTCAAAAGTGCCTGTAATTGGTTTATTTGAAATAAATGCTTTGAGTTTGAGTTTATTTTTGAAACGTAACGAATGGTAAACTAAAATGGCAGCTGATGACGTCAAACTACAGGAAGAGATGTTATTGGGACCTCATCATCATCATCATTCTCCTGCCCTTATCCCAATTTATTTGGGGTCGGCGCAACATGTCTTCTTCTTCCATACTTCTCTATTAGTCGTCATTTCGACCATTTTATTGGGACCTCATTATAAAGAATGAAGACCTCAAAATAAATAATAAAATAAAATTCATTTATTTCGGATAACTAATTGATTCACAATTCCATACATTTACAATTAAAATAAATAAATAAATAAAATCAAAATTAATTTGAATTGAATTAAGAGTTAAAAAAATAAATATTATCAATTGTTATTATTATTGAGATTAAGATGATAAAGAGCTGCTGTAAGCGAATGAGGTGACAGGAATTTCTTTTGTAAAGTAATTTTGAATTTGCTTCATTTTAAGGAGAGGAAGAGGGGCTGTTTGTGGGTGGGAAATCATCAAATGACTCTTCCCGCGTTGGGAGGAGCGGAAGGAAGTGTCAGACTCTTACTGACTAAAACCCATCCATCTTCCTTCCTTAGCCCTTAATTTTCGAGGTAGCGGTAACCCTTTCGGACAATCCCGCTTACCCGGCAGGCCACGGCCCCGTCACTAAAATGCTGAAATCTCTTTGAGGCGCCCGTGGAACACGTACGCGCCGTCCGGCACGGGCCTGGTCGTGATCGGACGGTGAGCTACCTATTACTCACCGTCCGCCAACACGCGCTTACGGAGGCCAGACGCCCGGAAGCTTTACGACTCCTAACTCAACAATTCAATCAGTAGGGTAGACCGGGGCCAGTTGACTAATTTTTGATTTTTTGTGAAACTGTTAATTGGTTATAATACATATAGCTTTATGAGTTTTAATATTTAATTAATAGCACTTTAAACTATATATGTACTAGCTTCTGCCCGCGGCTTCGCTCGCGTGGAGGTCGGAAATTATCCCACAGGAATGTTCTACCGGGATAAAAAATATCCTATGTGTTAATCCAGGATATAAACCATCTCTGTGTCAAATTTCATCCAAATCTATACAGTAGTTTTTACGTGAAAGAGTAACAAACATCCATACATCCATACTTACAAACTTTCGCCTTTATAATAGTAGTAGGATGTGAAGAAAGTTGAGAATACTTTAATCTACATGATTTTATCAATAATTTTACAACACCTCCTCCTTATGGTCTACCTACCCCTTATCCGGGGTAAATTGACTATACCCTAGGGGCTGGTTGACCTACCCAGTGATTGACAAGATAAATGTCATAATTATTTATATAATGTAAATAAAAAGTAGAAAAATAAATACAAGACGGTTTTATTAAAATATTTATTGTGTTATAGCAAAACATCTTACAAAAAAACCTCCTTTGGTTCAACTTAAACAATTAAACTTTCAATAAAAGTAACAATCAGTCTTAAAATATAATTTCTATGATGTCCCTCGGTATTTTGGCACGGTTCGTCTTCCTAATGTATGTCCTCATGACTCTGTAATGAAAAAACAATAACAAGAATAACTAACACTTGCTTTTATTTCCAACTAAAATGAATGGAGTTGGTTGACCAACTAGTCAACTAGCCCCACAGCCAAAAAGTCAACCAACCCCAGACGCCATTTTCATGTTTAAACTTGCACCCACAAAAAAGGAATAATTATTTCGAGAAAAAACACTAATACACACCAAATAGAAGTACAAAAGAATATGTAACACTCATATTAAATGTTGTATTAACTAGACACATAGTGTAGGAATGAAAAATATGTGAAATGAAAAATTTACTTACGTGGTATGATTTCTGAAAATTCGGCACAGCTCCTGCCTTACGTGCAACCGCGCCCTTGCGCCACGGGACACAGGCGGGCACGCGGGATTTGTGTCGCCTACGCGATCGGATGATGCAATAGTCGTACACAGTTAGAATTATTATTCGTTAGTCTACCTACCCCCATAGGCAACCAGCCCCGGTCTGCCCTACCTCGAAGTAATTAAACACTCGTAATTGTGTATAACTCACAGCCTCTGATCTCTCGCTTGCCAATCGCATCAAAGACAACACAATAAACATTAGGTAACAATACAACAGAGCTAACAGAGGTGACAATCAAAACGGTGCTGTTTTCGCTTTGTATTCTGTGGCGCGCACTCATTACACCGTTTCTCGTTCAAGGTGTAGAGCAAGGCACAAGGCGAGGCGATAAATAGTTCGCAAGTTTGAAGATTGACTGGCTGTCAGATTTTCGAACTTCTGACGACCCGTAACGACTGTCGGAGATGCAATTGACAGCCGGGACCAACGGCTTAACGTGTTTTCCGAGCCACGGAGTAGTCTCGGTAAGTAAAGATTGTCACCCATCCACGGCCAACCTCGGCAAGCGTAGCTTAACCTGATGGATTGACCTGTATATTTTAGATTTTTGTAAGTATATTACAACAAAACGGGGAAATTTTACATGAATACGTAGTATTTCTTGTGACTTAACCCAATATCCGTTGTAACAAAGCGGGAACACGAGTACCAAATCGATCCCGCCCTTTAACGAACTCACGAAAATTAATATCTTAACAGTTTTTGTGTTCAAATATCAAAGTTAATATCTTCAAAACTTTGTATTAAAATGTTTAACTTTCACCAAAAGTTGGGAATTTGGCAAATATGCGCGGGTACTAGACCGTTTTCTGACTATACAGAAAGTTCAACTGCTTAAGAAAATTTGAGTAAATTAAGTGCAACAGTATTAGAGTATTTGTAAATTAAAGGAAGTTTGAGTAAAAGAGCTTTCAACTTCCCGTGGATAAATAAATGTGGGAGATCCTTCGCTTAAAGGGGAAGAGCCAGGGTTACTAGCAAAAAAAAAACATTTTTGTTTTTTGAAATTTATGTCAATGACTGACATAAATTTCAAAAAACAAGTCAGTGTCAGGTTTTTAAGTAAGCGGGATTGTCCGAAAGGGTTACCCCTACCCCGGAACATAAAGGGCTACGAAAGGAACATGGATGGGTTTTATTCAGTAAGAGTCTGACACTCCCTTCCGCTCCACCCAGAGCGGGAGAAAACATTGGATGACTTCCAACCCAAAAAAAAAAAAGTGTCAGGTTGTACATAATGTTGATCAAAATATGATTCGCTATCGTAGCAAGTACGTGTTTATAGAATTATAATGATTACAATCATCCATACAATTCTTTAAATTATGATTGTCGTCAAATGTAATGATGATTTCATGAAACAGTTATTCCACAGGTTTATATTAACTTTGAAAGTTGTAATGGATTGGATTTTAGCCTTTTGAACGCCAGAGCATAAACGAACGCGCTTGCCCTCAACGCCAAGCTACAAATTTATTTCTCATGAATTTCCCAATATCCATGGTGTCTTTTGATTTATTTGATGTCGTTAAATACGTACGCAATTGGGTATTTGAAAGGGTAGTCAATAAGATTACTTTTTATGAACTTTCAAAACGCGGCATTTGTACGTGTTTTGTATGAAATATAACAACGTGACGTCACAGATTTTTAGAATCAAATAGAATACTTATTAGCATTAAATGCAATTTTACAATTATATCTTCGCATAATATTTCTGTACTGTGATGGAAGTTTTTAAGTTATTTTTGACCGTTTCAAATAGTCAATTATGGCGTGCCAATCAGTAGCATAGCCTTAAGTCTGAATTTGTTCCTGGTTGATGGCAATAGGCTTCTCCTTATAACATAGGACTAAACATAACTATTATTATTATTAATAATAAGCCTTGAACATTTCACACAACGCCATATCGTCCCAAGCTAAGCAACCTAATGCATGTGTTATGGTAACGTGATGGCTGATAAACTACTTATATACATTTTTTTTTGTAAATACATACATGTTATAGATAGAAAAACACCCAGACCCGTAACAAATACTTGCAGGTCGTACAAATATTCGTTCCGTGCGGGAATCGAATCCGCGACATGCTGCGCAGTAGTCAATCGCTCAACCGCAGCGCCAACCGTGTCGTCAAATGTGGGTCTATAGGTACACCTCTGCCTAACCCATAGAGAATAACACGTCTGATATTTTGTATGTATGTAAAAATCAAGGTTGCTTAACTTATGAGAAAAATCATCATACAAAGGACTTCCACAAAATATTCGATTCACACTTGCAAATTTCTTACAATACCGTAGCACCAATAACAATAAAGTACGCCCGGTTCGGTCCGGTTATAAATCAGCCGTGCAGACCCGGACCGTGCCGGGTACCCGGGTACCCGGGTAACACGGTGTAGTTCATTTGTATTCCGGTACCGAATCCAAGGCGTTTTGCATCGAACGTGTTAATTCCGAATTTCGAACGAATCGCTAGAGTTGAATCTTGATCGATTCGCTTTGTGAGGTAAGTAAATTATTTGTTCTGAATTTGAATTTGCTAAAGAATGTGGTTCTGGCAATTTGTCACTTGTACCGTTAATTTACTGCGAAAATCATCAAAGAAACTGAACACTATCAGGGGGTCTAGACAAGTGTCAATCGCTCCATGTCAATTCGATTTCGAAAATTGTTGTACGAAAAGTTATATATTCGAGCCGTTTGGGGTTGAAACACTAGGGCCATGGGGTCCGAGTACCCACTATGTTTATCGAGACATCGCCAAGCGATTGGTCGACTCTTCACGTGACCAGAGGGCTGGCCTATTTTTCGGTCAAAGAATCAGCATTGCCATACAACGTGGCAATGCTGCCAGCCTTTTGGGAACTTTTCCTGTTGACAGCGATGTGGACGAATTTTTTGATGCCCTTTGATTTATTTTATTTTGTTTCCCTCCTGTTATATACTTGTAAATAGTTATTAGTAATGTTTTAGGTGTACGAAAAATTCGTTATCTCAGCGATTGGGATTGTCAAGAACACCACTATTGTCAACGCACTTGTATGGGAATATTGATCAAGTTTCGTTACACAATTTGACATTTTCTAGCACGCGATCGAATACGATTCATCACATGACATTTCGAAAGCTTATGCCAATTCCATACATTTCGGATTTATCTATATACTAATTTCGTTATCGTTAATGAAAATGTGACTTGGTCTGGCCCCAAGCACATCTAAAACGCGTTCAAAAGCTGTCAGTGTCAATATTCCATAGAATGTTTCTTCTTCACAATCCATTCGGTAACTAGATAATTCCAGCTTCAACCAAAATACCTAATACTGAAAAATATTTTCAAGCAAAAAATAAAATAAAAATGTAGGTTAAAAAAAGATAAGGCAAAAATCATACCCGTTCCAAACATAAGTGTTGTTCCTATCATCAAAAATATCCGACACATCGGCCACATTATCCGCGCTGTCGGATACGGCTACAAGGCATTGTACCCAAGCATTGGCCACACACCATTGTAGCCAAAACGACGTAATGATACTGAAATTGCCTTTTAAATGTTCCGACACAATACCTTTTTTCTCGCTTGAGCGACAAACTAGGGTATTGTAAGAAAGAGTCTGAAAGATATCTCGGTGGCCTTTGAGTGATGTAAGGTTTTGAGAAAGTGAGGAGCTGACAAAATGTGTTTATATTTTGAAGAAGGCTTTGAATAGACTGTGATAAAAAGCTGTGGGCTTCAGTAAGTAGATTTTTCTAAAGAGTTTAAGTCATGCGTATTGTTTGGGTTGGCCGTACTAGTTTTAGACTGTACTGGCTCTTACGCCCAGTCTCGCACGTGTAGCATATAAATACGGAAAAATCAATATTATTTATCAATTGTCTAGCACTTAGCGATCGAAAACGATTGATCACGTGACATTTCGAAAGCTTTTGCCAATGCCATACATCTGTTATCTAATTTCGTTGTCGGTAATGGAAATGTGACTTTGGCTGGGCCCCATGGATGTCAATTTGATCAATTAAGTGAAATACTAAGCTTGTGGTAATTTAATACCTTTCTCAAATTTAATAAAACCTTCATAAATATCTCCATACATGGATGGGGTTTTAACCCTTCTCACTTCATAACAAAACAAAGACCTAATTAATTGTTGTTTAAATTACACTTTAGAGTACACAAAACTAGATTACGAACGTAATCCCGGATATCCGCCAAGTATTAGTGAAGGCCGTATCCGCCGTAT
This sequence comes from Hyppa rectilinea, assembly GCA_951799385.1. Lineage (NCBI taxonomy): Eukaryota > Metazoa > Arthropoda > Insecta > Lepidoptera > Noctuidae > Hyppa > Hyppa rectilinea. Next base: position 14,812,740 of record OX637316.1, read on the forward strand.
CCGCGTGGCGGATAATATTCCCCGCTCTAGTCTGTTCCTGTTTCGACATTTATCTGCTTTGTAAATGGGGTTAATAGTTGAATATGGTCGAAAATAACGGGAAAAACGAACGAGAGAGTGATTTAGGATTAAAAGATTCAGAAAATAAATGTCGGTAACGAAATTAATTTCACAAGTTACTGAACAGTTTATTTGAAGTTTTAAAATACCCAAAGAGTTCTGAACACCGTTAGTAGCCTCGTTCTACCGCTGAGTGTAGGCTTCTTCTTTTCCGTGCCATGCTTCGCTGGGGGCCAAGACAAGTGTCAATCGCTCCGTGTCAAATCGATTTCGAAAATTGTTTATCGAAAAATTCGTTATCACAGCGATTCGGATTGTCAAGAACGCCACTTGTCAACGCATTTGTATGGGAATATTGATCCAGTTTCGTTACAGAATTTTACATTGTCTAGCGATCGAAAACGATTGATCACGTGACATTTCGAAAGCTTATGCCAATTCACACAATACACTTCGGATTTATCTAATTTCGTTATCGTTAATGAAATGTGACCTTGTCTAGGCCACGAGCCACAAGAAGTGCTAAATCTTATTCGTTTGTGTTTTATGTTATTTTCAGAATCGTAACACGTCAACATCATCCTACAAAATAATATTTAAACTAGGAACATAGGTAACTTGATATGCTGGCGTCTGTACATTTATAATCTATACATATAATAAAATTGTAGACAAGTGGTGTCTGTACAATGGAAATATATAAAAAAAGTAGCAGGGGTTGTTATTTTATTGATGCCGAACCTGAAATTGTAATTTTTTTTTTGTCTGTTTGTCGGTTTGTCTGTTTGTCTGTGTGTTTGTGCACGCTAATATCAGAAACGGCTTATTCGATTTAGATGCGGTTTTCACTTAGTAAGCTGCACTTAACATTTAGTGTTTATTTCATGTCAATCGGTTCATAAATAAAAAAGTTATGTCAATTTAAAGAATCACGGCGAACATTGTTAAGGTATGCTGCCCGAAAAGTCACCATTCCACGCGGACGAAGTCGCAGGCACAGCTAGTAATAGAATAATATCCTTGGACATTTCGCACAACGCCATATCGTCCCAAGCTAAGCAACCTAATGCTTGTGTTATTGTAACGAAATGGCTGATAAACTACTAACAAACATTTTTTTTTTGTAAATACATACATAATACATATTCAAGATATTACTAAAATGAAATGCGAGGTCAGTTCTCACTGATTATTTTCTTCAAATTATTTTAATTTCTCCTAATTTTTCTTAGAAAAATAATAACTGAAAAATTAATTAAGACTTGTTAAAAGCAGCGAGTGCCCAGAAACTGTATCGGATCCGAGATGTAACCGAATCGGATGTCAAGAAAAAATGTAGTAAAATTTCATTTTAACTTTATAAAAGCTTTGATGGTATCTGATGTCGTCTTTAATAACCGATCATAAAGAAGTTACTTGAAATTAATTTAAAAAAAAAAAAATTTCTTTCGCAAAAAATTATTGTGAAACCAATTTCGTAGTTTTTCCCGAAAAATATCAACTTGCCCACCCCCAAAATAACGAAACCAATTTATTTCGCTAACCTCAAAAAAGAAACCTTCGTGTAACGATAAACATTCTGAATTTTATTCTCACCTTTTTCGCCGTTAAATATTATTTTTAGGGTTCCGTAACCAAAGAGTACTAAAGCTCCGCTGACCGTACGTCGGTCTGTCAGAGAGATATACCTTTTGAACTAAAATCTAACTGAAATCAGAGTGTGTGGCCGCAAGTGACACAACAGCATAACATTTTTTTGAATATTAGGCATCAAAATCATGGTAACATTACTTAATTTTAAGTAACTAGGATTGTTTTCGTACACAATAAAGGATATCTAAAGTAAAAAAAAAAAATAAACAAAAAAAAAGTTCCCCACACAAGAGACGTGTTAGAGAAATATGAAGTGTTGAATATTGTACGGTGATACGGAACCGTTTTGTGTGGGGGTCCGACTCGCACTTGCCCGTTTTTTTTATTCCCGCAATTCGTTCAGCCTCTTGTTCAAGTAATCATTTTCGGTGTGGAAAACTGTTACGACTCAATTTGCTTCGTAATCTCAAGAAAAAAGTAATTTTCTGTTTAAACTACCGTTAGGGTTGCGTCGGTCTCAAAACTCGGTTTTAAAATGTTGTATATCCCACAGGGGCTCACTTTTGCGATGCGCTCGGAATTGCAAAGTCAGATTATTGTTTATGAATATTAAAATAGAAAAGTGCTAAATTAAGCTGAAACTTGGGCAAAATTTTTCGGGGGAAACGTTTCGTTTTATCGTCCAAAATAGATGACATCTAATAACCAATTCCAAGATCTTAATATCTGAAGTTTCGCAACTATTAACAAGTATATTCCAGACATTTCTTTTTGCATAAGAAAACTATAAAAAAAAACGAAAATTGGTTAACTTTTCAACGACATAACATCCACGACTAACCCAAACTTTCTTCAATGACTCTATAAAAAGTGACAGCTGTATTTAAAACTCTGCTATTTTAGTTCACTAACCTGGATAAAACCTCTTCAGATCCAAATCTAGCAGCCCTGTTATAATCATAAAACGTTACGCACCAATTCCTTACAAAACTCACTAAATTTTAACTACATATGGTGGAGTCGACCTCGAAATGCCTGAACCGTAACGAATGCTAATCCAAGATGGCAGCTGATGACGTCAAACTACAGTAAGAGATGTAATTGGGGCCTCATTAAGATGATAAAGGGCTGCTGTAAGCGAATGAGATGACAGGAATTTGTTTTGCGAAGTAATTTTAAATTTATTTTTTTATAAGGAGAGGAAAAACGCTGTTTTTTGGATAGGACATCATCAAATGACTCCTGCTCTGGGTGGAGCGGAAGGGAGTGTCAGACTCTTACTGACTAAAGCCCATGTTCCTTCCTTAACACTTTGTGTTCCGGGACAGCGGTAACCCTTTCAGACAATCCCGCAGACCCGACAGGCTTCAGCCCTAACGAGCCCCTTCTTGAGGGAGAGGTGCTTGTGTCTAAATAACAACAGCCACACGATCAAATGGAACGTTAAGCTGCTCTTGCTATGGTCGGTTTCTAGGATGAGTGACCTTCCACTACATATCGAGACTCCTCCGTGCTTCGGAAAGCAGGATAAGCCGTTGGTCCTGACAGCAGGACCCTCCACCTGCTTTTCGTGGTTTTTATAGTCCTTACGGGTTGTCAGAAGCTCGAAAGTTTGACAACCAGTTTTAGATATCGTGTTACCCAGTTACTGGGTTGTGAAGGTCAGATAGACAATCGCTCTAAATAAAATATTGGTACTCAGCTGCATTCGGTTAGACTGGAAGCTGACCCGACCCTAACTTTGAAATATAACGAGATGTGGTCGGCCTTCAGAATTCCGTATGTAAATGTGTTTCTCATATTATACAGAGTTGATTTGACAGAGGGGCTTTCCTTTAAACTGCCTATACTAGGTACCATTTTCAAGCTCTGTACCAAAAATCTATTAAATAGGAGCCTGCCCATTTGTCCCCTCTAGTCAGTTTTCAAAGGGAACAGTCGGCACAAATTGTCACCCCGGTGACAACTGGGAAGACAATTCCCAGCTGTCACCCCGGGGGACAGGGCTAGAGGGGACTATTGGGAATAATCGCAGTAGTTTAGTCGCAAATGATTTTTTAAGTTTTTGGCTTGTTCGAACACAATGTGTATTACCTAACAGCTGATTATATTTATACGCATGGGTCATTCATCTTACCACGATAAATACCTATTAGTATAACCTACGACGCGTTGCTACAAAGTCAGTTTTTATTTACAAAGGGTGGTTGCGTTTTACTCTGATTTTGAAGCTATTTAGTTTGTTTGTTTGATTAAAAACATAATGTTGGTGCTTTTTAGTTTTATACCGTATCGAATACTAAACCCGTATAGTATACGTAGTGTAATTTAATGCCCCTCTGTCATATCAACTCTGTATGTTTATTATAGTTTTACCTTTAATTTGCACTGGATTGCGAGCAAATTATCCAAATATGATCGTTCGTACCTGTCAAAGAGAAAATTACTATTATAATTTATTTACAGTATTTACAGTACCTACATACAAACTATTTTAATTACAGTTTAATTCCAGAGCAGATATTCAGTCGAATATTTTTGAAAATTTATAATATAATACTGAAAATATTTTATGTATAACATGATAAAGTTCAGTCGGCAGCAAATCAAGTTACCACAAACTGTCTAATTTTTTCAATCGATTTTGTACTTAATATTCAACACTTTAAGGTTTAAAATCATTTGGAGAAAGACAGTTTGGTATACCTTGATGCGCTGGCGACCGCACATAATAATGTATATAGACGAATAAAATAATATAATACAATCGCCCCAAAATTACTCTAACAAACGTAAATATGTATTTTTTAACTGGGTTGTGGAGGTCAGATAGGCAGTGGCTCCGTGAACAGAGGCCAGCACATCAAGTTACCACAATCTGTCAAATTTCTTTGATAGTATTTCAACTTTATTGTAAAGACATAAGGTTCATTTTTAATTGAGAAAATTTGACAGTTGTAGGGTAGCTTGATGTGCTGGCGTCTGTACAATACTGGTATTTAGCTGTATCCGGCTAGACTGGAAGCCGACCTCAACATTGTTGGGAAAAGGCTAGGCAGATTGCTTTTTTTATAACACAAATAATTATAGATTATTTTTAGGTAACAAATTCTAAATACAATCTTCCACATGTTTATTTAAACTATCACGGTGAGATTTATACAGAATGGACTGGCTGCTCCCCAATCATAAAATAACTGAATCAAACAAAAGCAAACCTACTAGAAACTAAACCCTGCGGTCAAAAGTCAAATATTTTACGCCAAGATTTAATTAAAACAACCTACAGTGTGTTTATCTGTCCCTTTAAAACAATACAGGGTGTAACGAAACTCGTATCCGACCCGAAAGGGGGCGTTCAATGCCGTATATAAACACATGTTAGGTAGGTAAAACTTAAAAGTTTGATCCCCATATAAAATGTAGTCACGAACTTTACATACCGAGACTCCTCCGTTGGGATCCCGATGGTGGCCTATTCCGAGGCCCATGAAAGGACATGGCCTCGGATTTGTGCAATGCCACCTCGAGACCCAACTGCCGGATCCTCTCAACGACTGTCGCAACCCCGCGTGTCATCGCGTCGGCCGCCACCTGATGCGACCTCCCGTGCCAGGACCAGCGTGTCGTCGGCGTAGCAAACTACGCTGACGCCGTCAGGGAGGTCGGCCCGCAGCACCCAGTCGTAACCGATGTCCCACAGGAACGGCCCCAGAACCGATTCCTGTGGGACACCGCACGACATCTCTCGCCGGTTCCATTCCCCGTGACCAGAGGGCTGGAATGTTCTTTGGTCAAAGAATTAGCATTGCCATTCAACGTGGCAATGCTGCCAGTCTTCTGGGCACGTTCCCGGACGACAGCAATGCGGATGAGTACTTCGACGCCTAAGTGTCCTTTCGGTTTTTGTATTTATTTGTATATAGTTAGTTAGACCGTCATTTAATTTAAGTATAGTTTAAGTTGTTAGTTTTTAATATTTTTTATGTAAGTACTTTTCTAAAATATATAAATAGTTACAAATGATGAAGAAAAATAAATAATAAGTTTCAGTTTTAATTGTCATCATCCCTATTTTTGACAATTTTTCATGTCGTGGTAAAAATATCCACTGATCAGCAAGAGATCAAAAGTTGCTACTCTATTACTACTCAGCGTTCATTGTACGGTATATTTCGATATCGCCACACGTCCAGAATACTCCGAAAAAACTCTTTTGTGAATACAGAAACTCACTTCAGTCACTCTCTTTTACAGTATATTCATCAAGCCATCCACGGCAAAAATATTTACAACACAGCCCTATTCCGTACACCTCGTACCCCAAAAAGGGGAACACTATAATAAAAAACTACACGGAAGCCGACGAAAGGTCAGATTTACTACAGAGAACGGCCGTACCCGAGTGATGTAATATGTATGTTGTAGAGTTGTGTCGCGATAGAGATACGGCTTATGAATAAGTGAAGTGGACAACTGTGGCTAGTTTTAGATGTATATTTCGCTGGGTCATTTAATATGCGCTGTGTGTATAGTTTTGGAAACAGAGCACACTGGCTTTATTAAAACACTAGCTTCTGCCCGCGACTTCGTCCGCTGAAAATTGCGATATACTATAACTGTTTAGGCAGCGCATGCAAATAATTCTGTTTTCGGAGGTAGGTATTTCTTTTCGACTTGCTAGACGAAAATTGCGATAGCTCGGCGAATATGTATGATATAAATATAATTTATAGCCTATAGCACTCAGGAATAACGTAGCTTTCTATCAGTGAAAAAAATTTTGAAATTGGATCATTAGTTCCGGAGATTACCCCCTACATACAAACTTACAAATTTTACCTCTTTATAATATTTATAAGTATAGATAAAGGGAGGGGTGTTGGTTAGTTACAACTTACTGAGTAAACACATAAGTAACACATACACTCACGCCTTTTGCCCATAGCGGTAGTAAGAAATAGTTGCGAGTACTCGCACTTGACCGCTTAAGGCATTTAATTTATTGAGGCATCCGTGCTTCGGAAAACACGTTAAGCCGTTGGTCCCAGCTGTCATATGTGCATCTTTGACAGTCGTTACGGGTCGTCAGAAGCCCGAAAATCTGACAGCCAGTCTTACCAAGGGGTATCGTATTACCCAGTTACTGGGTTGTGGAGGTCAGATACCAGTAAAATACTGGTATTTAGGTGCACCCGGTTAGACTGGAAGTCGAGCCCAACATAGTTGCGAAAAGGCTAGGCAGATGATGATGATGTTCCATCCAGGCAAGCACGGTCAGGCAGTACACAACCACGTTTTGGAAAGGGCGACTAGAATCAATTCTAATTCTTGTTCATTTTGACGTTCAAAAGTGCCTTTCTTGTGTCTATTTGAAATAAATCTTCTTCTTCTTATCGTGTGGTTAGGGACTAGCCTGGTGTCAGAGTTTTTATGCTGCCCATGGGCCTCTGACTTAGCTTCACATGCTGTTGAGAAATATCTCTCAGACATGCTGGTTTGCTCACGATGTTTTCCTTCACCGATTTTTAAGCAATACGCACATAAATCATTTTTTTATTTGAAATAAATGATTTGACTTTGACTTTGACTTTGACAAGTTCTACTACTACTAAGACAACTCCTAAGTTGATCTGCGAGACGCCTCTAACTGATAAAAAAAAAACTGACTGACTGTACGTGACAGAAAATATAAGAAAAATATAATTAAGTTAATTAATATTAAAAACATGTTTTAAAATTGTTAATTTATTTTGTATTAGCTTCCGCCCGCGGCTTCGCCCGCAAAATAAGTCGACAAATTATACACATAAACCTTCCTCTTGAATCACTCTATCTATTAAAAAAAACCGCATCAAAATCCGTTGCGGAGTTTTAAAGATTTAAGCATACATAGGGATATAGGGACAGAGAAAGCGACTTTGTTTTATACTATGTAGTGATTAACTTTATTTCAATCCTAAATTCATCCTATTTGCTGTGCCTTACAAGGTCCGTAATTGTACCTTAGCTTTAAGCCTATTAAGCGGGATTGTCCGAAAGGGTTACCGTTACCCCGGAACATAAAGGGCTAAGGAAGGAACATGGATGGGTTTTAGTCAATAAGAGTCTGAAACTCCCTTCCTCTCCACCCAGGGCGGGAGTAGTCATTGGATGATTTCCCAACTTTGAAAAAAAAAAAAAGCTTTAAGCCTATTGTAAGATCGTCACACATTATGGAATGCAAATAAATATATGTATATGAAAGAAAGCGAGATTGAACCTTATGCTATTGTAGTACAGTTTAAAAACTAACAAAGGAATATAACAGATTGAGGTAACTTGATATGCTGCGACTGTACAGACGCCAGCACATCAAGCTATCCCTAACTAAATTTTCTCAATTAAAAATGAACCTTATGTCTTTGCAATAAAGTTGAAATACTATCAAAGAAATTTGACAGATTGTGGTAACTTGATGTGCTGGCCTCTGTACATACCATCATCATAAAATCTTTTCTTTTTATTTCAAACTAGCCTCTGCCAGCGGCTTCGCGTAGATGTCGGAAATTATCCCACGGGAACTTACTAACGGGATAAGAAGTATTCTATAATATATGTGTCTTCTTCTTTTCGTGTGGTTAGTGACTAAACTGGTGTCAGTTTTTATGCTGCCCATGGGCCTCTGACTTAGCTTCACATGTTGTTGAGAAATATCTCTCAGACATGCTGGTTTCCTCACGATGTTTTCCTTCACCGATTTTAAGCAAGTCATAATTATAAAATATGCACACATGAATCCGTAAAATCAGAGGTGCGTGTCTTGGGTTCGAACTCGAGACTTATGACTTGGCAGTCACACCACTAGGCTATCACTGCTTCTATATGTGTTATATATATGTGTTAATCCAGGTTCAACGACCCACTGACCAAATTTGATCTAGATCCGTTCAGTATTTTTTCCGTGAAGAAGAAGGAACAAACACACACAAAAACACACACAAACACACACACAAACACACTCCCACAAACTTTCGTTTTTATATTATTAGTGTGGTCTTTTACAAGCTTGACACGTCATCGCAATTTTTGCTCAGCAAAATTCAAAAAGCAGACCGAAACACCTCATTGTGGAACATTCCAGCTTATCTATAGGCTATAGAAGGTTCTGGTACCTTCGAGATACATCGAGCTATCTAAATAATGGCCTCGGAGGTACCCGTGCGCGGGAGGGAGCCATTTTTACTCAAAAGGCGGAAATTATACGTCATAACGAGGGAGTGCCTTGAATTTTGTGCAAAAGTTATTTTAGTTGGCAAGGTTTAAAATCTAGATATTTATTTGTTGGATTTTTGAGATTTTTTTTAACATGTTTTTTATGGTAAGCACCATACAAATGCTTTTTTACAGGATTCAGATTAGTTTCAGTGTTTTTTTGGTTCCTTTTACCTCAAAAGGAAAAACGGAACTCATAAAGGATCATTTTATTGTCTGTCCGTCTGTCAAGACCCATCTCAGGAACGCGTGAAGGTATCGAGTTGAAATTAAAACTAAATACTCAGGTCTACAGTCCCTTGAAGCTGTGAAAAAATCAAACTTCTAAGTTAACATAAAGATACGGCCGTTTATGCCGAAAAAAACATATATTTCGACACTCTTAAGGGAATCAAAATTTATAGGGTACTGTCCGTTGACCTAGAACTAAGAAAGAAATTTTTAGAAATACTACGAACACCACCTATTCTATTGTTATTCTTCTAAAATGGTAAATGCTCCGCAATTTATATTGATAACTTTTGTGTTTAAAACGATTTATAATCTTAAAATAATATTAAGTATAAAACATTTGCACGTCGAAATTAATGGTCATAATAAGAGATCGATATAAATGACTATTTGAAACGATCAAAAATAAAATATGAAATCACATAGAAAAAAGAACGCTCGTCTTAAAAACTTTCATCACCGTACAGAAATTAAATTGTAAAATTGCATTTAATGCTAATAAGTATTCCATTTGATTCTAAAAATCTGTGACGTCACTTTGTTATATTTCACACGAATCACGTACGAATTCTGCGTTTTGACAGTTCAAAAAAGGTAACGTTATTGACTATCCTTTCGAATACCCAATATTGTCCTATGAAATTACTACATTTAAAAAAAAAATGTTGCCATCACACACGCTAAGAAGACGAAGAGATAAGATAGGTACTCTTTATCCGGTTATCGTACTGTAGAGCCTCAGTGAAACCTTCTGTTGATCCTGGCTGGTAAATAACTGACAACATTCGACTTTTGAAATTAATAGAATAGTTTGATAGGCTTTTATAAAAGAAAAAGGAGTCCCGCAGTAGCCGTGCTGCTTGACGCATGTATTGTATCGCGACACGGTTGGCGCAGTGGTTGAGCGATTGACTGCTGCGCACTATGTCGCGGGTTCGATTCCCGCACGGAACAAATATTTGTACGACCTGCAAGTATTTGTTACGAGTCTGGGTGTTTTTCTATCTATAATATGTAGGTATTTACAAAAAAAAATTGTATATAAGTAGTTTATCAGCCATCTCGTTACCATAACACAAGCATTCGGTTGCTTAGCTTGGGACGATATGGCGTTGTGTGAAATGTCCAAGGATATTATTATTATTATTATTTGTTACAAAGCAACATAATTGAATAACTGCTGCCCGTGTGTTTGTCTATACTATACTAATATTATAAAGAGAAAAGATTTCTATGTATGTTTGTAACGAATAAACTCAAAAACTACTTAACGGATCTGGATGAAACTTGGCACAAAGATAGATTATAGTTTGGAATAGCATTTAAGGTACTTTTTATCCCGGAAAAATGTACGGTTCCCGTGGGATAATTTCCTACATACACGCGGGCGAAGCCGCTGGCAAAAGCTGCTGGTCCCTTCGTGCTGGTCCCTCTGACCTTCATGGAGTACATGACGTACATGTACATGTTCAGTACACTTCTTCCCACATGGAGTAGTTTCGCTAGCATGTAAGTTAAACCTCAGGCAAAAGCTTCAATGTATACTTTTATACTAATACTACCTGACCCGGCAGACGTCGTCCTGCCTTAACTATGATATCCTCCTACCTACCCTACCTACCCTACCTACCCTACCTACCCTACCTACCCTACCTACCCTACCTACCCTACCTACCCTACCTACCCTACCTACCCTACCTACCCTACCTACCCTACCTACCCTACCTACCCTACCTACCCTACCTACCCTACCTACCCTACCTACCCTACCTACCCTACCTACCCTACCTACCCTACCTACCCTACCTACCCTACCTACCCTACCTACCCTACCTACCCTACCTACCCTACCTACCCTACCTACCCTACCTACCCTACCTACCCTACCTACCCTACCTACCCTACCTACCCTACCTACCCTACCTACCCTACCTACCCTACCTACCCTACCTACCCTACCTACCCTACCTACCCTACCTACCCTACCTACCCTACCTACCCTACCTACCCTACCTACCCTACCTACCCTACCTACCCTACCTACCCTACCTACCCTACCTACCCTACCTACCCTACCTACCCTACCTACCCTACCTACCCTACCTACCCTACCTACCCTACCTACCCTACCTACCCTACCTACCCTACCTACCCTACCTACCCTACCTACCCTACCTACCCTACCTACCCTACCTACCCTACCTACCCTACCTACCCTACCTACCCTACCTACCCTACCTACCCTACCTACCCTACCTACCCTACCTACCCTACCTACCCTACCTACCCTACCTACCCTACCTACCCTACCTACCCTACCTACCCTACCTACCCTACCTACCCTACCTACCCTACCTACCCTACCTACCCTACCTACCCTACCTACCCTACCTACCCTACCTACCCTACCTACCCTACCTACCCTACCTACCCTACCTACCCTACCTACCCTACAAAAAAAAATTTTGGGGTGGACTACCCCTAACATTTAGGGGGATGAAAAATAGATGTTGGCCGATTCTCATAGATACCGGATAAGCACAAAAAATTTCATCAAAATCGGTCAAGCCGTTTCGGAGGAGTAGGTATGGCAACGAAAACTGTGACACGAGAATTTTATATATTAGATTATTATTAAAAAGAGAAAAGATTTGTATGTTTGTACCAAATAACCTCCAAAACGACGGAACCGATTTTAACCATTTTTTCACCAAAACATTTAGCTAAACGATCAGGCAGTAACATAGGCTAAAATTTATTTTAAAATTAAATTGAGATCCTTAATGAAATTGAAAAATATAGTAGCAAAAGTTTGCCTATGAAATTCATTATTTGGTTTGCGCTTAGATAACTATTACTGACTTATGCGGGTAAAACCTTGGCGCGCAGCTAGTAAAACGTTTTGGCAACTCCGTCTTCCCGTCTCCAAATAACAAAACACACTGTGAGTCTACTCTACATTTGTTACAAGACACTCCTTCAAAATTCAGTTGTTCTACATTTTGTACGAAGCATCCATTACACTGGATGGCATTTTAAAGCACCCAACAATAATAAATAAATTTTAAAGTCATCTGACACGGATCTAAGACCCGGGTTACACTAAGCTAGGATAGCAAGGTAGTGCTAGTAGGCACACTAGTAACTCTGGTTTTCTTAATACATAACTAGCTTCCTTTCTCGGCTAGAAAGCTAGCGTCTCGAGCTAAGACAGTTTAATAGGTTTTTTTTTTGAGGTTGGGAAATCATCAAATGATTTCACCAAAGATACCTACTGCTTTGGAATTGGCAACTAGCTTCATCTTTGTGACTGAGTGACACCTTGACAATTCAAGAGTGCCTGCTGGAAATCGGAAAATGACTCCTCCCGCTCTGGGTGGAGCGTTAAGGAGTGTCAGACTCTTACTGACTAAAACCCATCCATGTTCCTTCCTTAGCCCTTTATATTCCGGGGTAGCGGTAACCTTTTCGTACAATCCCGCTATATTATTTGAGGTTATTATCTCCCCCACCGATGATTTTACTATCCTGGTTTGTGTAATAGCTGTATGAGGCCGGTTAAGCTAGTATTGGATTGGCTATGGTGCAGTGTTGTACTGGACTGAGTAGTGCTAATTATAATTACGGTAAAGGAACACATCGTGAGGAAACCGGTATGCCTGAGAGATATTTCTAAACAGCATGTGAAGCTAAGTCAGAGGCCCATGGGCAGCATAAAAACTCTGACACCAGGTTAGTCACTAACCACACGAAAAAGAAAAGATTGTACTGAGTTAAAATTATCTGGCATCATGTAAACAGCACTAGCATAAGCTAAGCCAGGATAGCAAGCCCGGGATAGTACATATATCTTTCTTTTCCTGTGGATAGCGACTAACCTGGTGTCAGAGTTTTTATGTTGCCCATGGGCTCTGACTTAGCTTCACATACTGTTGAAAAATATCTCTCAGGCATGGCCGGTTTCCTCACGATGTTCTCCCTCACCGATTTCTAAGCAAGTGATAATTTTACAATACGCAAATGAATCCGTAAAATCAGAGGTGCGTTGTGTTCGAACTCGAGAGACCTGTGACTTGGCAGTCCGACGGTCACACTACTAGGCTATCACTGCTGCTGCAAATCTTTCTTTTGAAAACTAGCTTCGTGTATCACGGGCATAAGTCTACTACTAAAAATTCCGTTGGCATTCTCTATTTCATTTCATACACTGGCGGCCGGAAAAAGGAACCTACAGGTAAAGTTTAAAGTTACCCCAGAACGTGACCGTTTAAAGAACAACGTTTGTGCAATAAAGAAGGTTTCATTTTCTTTCTGTAAGTGTAGACACTGCCTTTAATCCACTTGCCCTCTTAGAAACTATTGATGTTCGAGCAAAAACGAATTAAAACTTAAATTAATATTTTAAAATGATACACTCCGAAGTTTAGTACAAAATAACGCATGTTTTACGAATTTAAACTTTATTTGTTCTTAATCGTGTGCGACTGATGGAGTAGGTCGTGAATAAGTAATAACAGCCACACGGATCTATCCATCAGGGTAAGCTAGGCTTGCTAGGGTTGGTCTGCGGATGGGTTATCATCTTTAGATCGAGGATCCCGGCCTGTCAAGTCAGAAGCCGGAAAGTCTGACAGCCAGTCTTAATACCAAGGGGTGTCGTATTACCCAGTTACTGAGTTGTGGAGGTCAGATAGGCAGTCGCTTCATGTAAAGTACTGGTATTGAGCTGCATCCGGTCAGACTGGAAGCTGACCCCATCAAAGTTGGGAAAAGGCTAGGCAGTTTTAACCGTGTTTGACTGAGAGATGTCAGGAACACATTCTCTCGTCGGCCGTAATCTATACTAATATTATAAAGAGGAAAACTTTGTTTGTTTGTTTGGTTGTAATGAATAGGCTCAAAAACTACTGGACCGATTTTAAAAATTCTTTCACCGTTGGAAAGCTTAGTTTTCTAGGAGTAACATAGGCTACTTTTTTTCCCGGGAAAAATAACAGGTCCCACGGGAAAGACCACGGGAGCGAAGCCGCGGGCAAAGTGCTAGTATATTATAGTTTATTACATCTTGTGACATTCTGAAATTCAAAATTTCATTCTTGCTTCAGCCAAAATAATTTGTGAAAATGTTTTTCTCATTATACAAATATTTTCTTTGACATCGTTATTGCAATTTACTCTTATAATTTTCAACTGTACGAAATTACAAATTATATTTTGAATTTCAATTCATTTCCACTCTGCAATGGAATGAGTCAGGGAAATGTTCAGAGGAACCTTTTGAGTATGATTGTGGATGGCTTTTTTTTTTTTAAGGCTGGGAAATCATCCAATGACTTCTCCCGCTCTGGGTGGAGCGGAAGGGAGTGTCAGACTCTTACTGACTAAAACCCATCCATGTTCCTTCCGTAGCCCTTTATGTTCCGGGGTAGCGGTAACCCTTTCGGACAATCCCGCTTACCATTGTGGATGGCTTAAGGGAAGTTCAAAGAAACGAGGAATGGACTGTGAAAAAGATGATATGGCTAGAAAGGGAGTGACTACCGAGATGACGACTAATAGAGAAGTATGGAAGAAAAATACATGTTGCGCCGACGAGATAAATTGAGATCAGGGCAGTAGAATGATGATGATATACCCACCCTTTTATTTCTGAGGGTGGGAAATCATTAAATAACCCCTCCCGCTCTGGGTCGAGCGGAAGGTGCGGGAGTGTCCGACACTTACTGACTATAACCATCGATGTTCCTTCCTCAGCCCTTTATGTTCCAGGGTAGTGGTAACCCTTTTGGACAATCCCGCTGACCCAGCAGGCTTCCACCCTAACGTGACCCTTCCTTTCTGCTGACATCTCTGAGGCGCCTGTGGAACACGAACGCAGGAGAATGATAACGATTTTACCACTCTGCTGTAAAAGCAAGCACTTCATGTTCTCGAACCAAGATATTTATTGGAAACAACTAAATCGAAGTTAATTAAAAAAAGTTCCACAAAGTCGTTCGTTCAATTTTACCGCTACGTTTACGGTTAGCATCGAAGGCAGTTTTAAAGTTACTGATAAAAGTCCGAATGGTTTCTATCGGAGTTAAACCTCGGTTTGAGACTTCGTCGTTTAAGTTCAAGTATGTGTCGGCAGTTTTATGTGAATTTTAGTGCTAAACACATCATTTATTACGCTTTTTTTTTAAGGCTGGGAAATCATCTAATGACTTCTCCCGCTCTGGGTGGAGCGGAAGGGAGTGTCAGACTCTTACTGACTAAAACCCATCCATGTTCCTTCCTTAGCCCTTTATGTTCCAGGGTAGCGGTAACCCTATCGGACAATCTCACTTACATCATTTATTACGCTAGTGAATCAAAATTGTATCTCTATGGGCGAGGCAGTGTTATTGTATAGGATTTTATAGGTTTTTTAAAAGGCAGACAATCGAGTAAGACTAGTGGTGGCTAGCGCTACTGCTAAGGATGAGGTACAGAGTTTGATTCCTGGGTTGGGCAATATCAATAAAATATAAAATAAATATTATATAAAAATATATATAAATAACATTATATAATTTTTTTCTTCCGTCTGGAATTTTTCAACAGCAACCCGGAGTCTGCATTTGTGGCGGTTAAGTTACACAATGACAGTTAAAATAGAAAAATAAGTTAATATAGAAGCACTTAACTGGCAGTTAAATGTGCCAATAATAAAAATATCTTCTGTTATTTTATGAGAAATCTAAATCTGAATGACAGTTTAAACTTAAAAAATATATTTCAAGTCGTAATTTTATCTGAATTGTTCAAATCGTCAATTCAGCAAAGCGATTACTTAGTAATTCAATACTTAATATTTGACTGTAAAAAGATATGAAGCAAAACGGTAGATAATTAAGATTTTATATTCATTGTAAAATTTAAATGGCCGATTTATAGCGACGATAAGTACAAACGCTTTATCGAGAAAAGTGAAACGAAGTGTAGTGTATGTGAGTGTGTTTGCTGGAGTGTTCTAAGTGCCCACTCACCTACACCTGCAGTGACTTTAAGAACCTACCTAATAGAATAAGCAATACTATTAGGATGAAACAACTGCAAAAAGTAGGCGAATTGATTTTATTATTTAGTTTGTTTGGTATTAATTTTAACCTGTCAATATTTATATGATTAATGGGCACTAGCCCTACCCATCATCATTGTCTGCCAAACCTTTTCCCAACTATGTTGGGGTCGGCTGCCAGTCTGACCGGATGCAGCGGAATACCAGTATTTTTCATGAAGCGACTGCCTACCTCCACAACCTAGGGGTACCAGTCTTACCAAGGGGTATCGTATTACCCAGTTGGGCAATACGATACCCCTTGGTAAGACTGGCTGACAGATTTTCGGTCTTCTGACGACCCGTAACGACTGTCAAAGATGCACAAATGACAGCCGGGACCAACGGCTTGACGTGCTTTCCGAGGCACGGAGGAGTACTAGCCCTACCCGTGTGTTAAATTAGTGTCACCATTGTAGCGCCACGTTGTATAATAAACACACACACACACGCATTACACTATGATAATTTGACATAAAGATGCTTATATTAAATTTGAGTTTACTTTAACAGCTGTAAACCTATTTGCTAACATTATCTAAAACAGAGTCTTCTCATTTGACAGACAAGTCACACCGAATTGATAGATTGATTTGTGTTGAAATTCATGCCGTGGTCCAGACTTTACTCAGCCGCCACTGAGTGACTGATGATCTAACTTTGCGTTTGAGGCGTTGGGAGTTCTACTTGTAAAGCCCTTTCATTTGATACCCTTATTGAGAGAGTTGCGAAAAAATATTTAATACGCCATTTTGTTGGCAGCCATATTGTTTTTTTTTTTTCATAGTGTATTCTACTAGTCAAGCCTTCTCATTTGAAACCCATATTGAGGGAGTTGTAATGAAATATGTAAATAAACATTTTGTGGCGGCGGCCATCTTGAATTTACAATGATAATGAATATATTCGATAGATTCAAATATCCGACCAATTTGTCAACAGGAAAGGGGTTACATTTTAATGACTTAATAGGATCCAAAAACAAACAGGATAGAATAGAATAGATTATATATTATATTTATTGTAAAAACATCAGTATACATCAATTAATAATAAATATGTGCAAGGTCTTAAAATAACAGGTAGATCTGCCATTTGTGGCGTACAAAACAATATTTTTTTACAAAACAATATTTTATTTTATAAAAACTTGAGTCTATACAACATAAAAAATATTCTTATTGCTAAGAAAAAAATAAAACAAAGTACTGTTTTTAAAGGTTTGAGGTTCTAATTGTGAAGGGCAAGCTAAATAAAACCGTAACTGTAAGTTGACCGGTAACTTTTGTGCAATGGCAACCCTACCGTGATTCGTGTTCCCAAAAATATTTAAAAAAAGTTGGACACCGAACATTATCAATGAGCGCAAGACGATACTGGAGGTATTGACCATGTTTTTGTACGGACAACCAGGTACAACAAGCTTATAACTTTGTAGTTTTTCATAATACAGTTTTGAAATTTTGTACAGACGCCAGCACATTAAGCTATCCCTAACTGTCAAATTTTCTCAATTCAAAATGAACCTTATGTCTTTGCAATAAAGTTGAAATACTATCAAAGAAATTTGACAGATTGTGGTAACTTGATGTGCTGGCCTCTGTACATAGATTCTTTACATAAAAATACACGTGTTTCGGGTTTCGCATATACTAAAACTAATGTTGTATATTTTGTTTTCATTAGCCCTTTGTGTTCCGGGGTAGCGGTAACCCTTTCGGACAATACGTTGACCGATAGTTTGGCTAGGTTTAAATTCATGCCGTGGTCCAGATGTCACTCAACCGGGACCGCCGCTGTGTGAGTGATGATCTTACATTGCGTTCGAGACGCTGGGTGTTATCTCAATGGAGAAGTTACTGTATCTGTCTCCTTCCTAGAGTAAGTTGACAACTAGCTAGAGAATTAGGTTAAGGTATTTGGGAGTCAATATTTAATAGAAGTTAAATACGTAGTATGAGTACTTCACGCACATCATCATCATCTGCCTAGCCTTTTCCCAAGTATGTTGTCGGCTTCAAGTCTAACCGGATGCAGCTGAATACCAGAATATTACAAGCTAAGGAGGTTGTTTGCAAAAATAAATGATGCCCAAAATAACTATTCCACGCGGACGAGGTCGCGGGCACAGTAAAAAATAATATTACAAAGACAAACTGAAACGTATCATTTGTTTTGACCTGACACTGACACAATACCTCCAACTTCCAAACATCTTTAAACTCTTGCCAAACTATTCTTTAAAGGAACTTCAAACATATAGTGTTGCCACCCAATAAAAATACCAGAGACCCACATAATTCTCCCTTCACAATCGTCATAAAAAATATAAAAATACAAATAAAATTTTACTCGTCATTTTTTGTGTCCTCCCTTGTACACTTCTACGCGGAGTTATAACAATGTTACCACAGTAAAAATACTTAAAAAGTTTTCGACGTCTGTGGGAGCGTGCAAAATAAGTAGCACGCGGTTACACTGGCAACACTGTTTGTTGACTTAGGAAATAAAATTATTTGTCGCCAGAAAAAAAAAGTTTTGTGGTTCAATTTATTACATAAAGTACCTTTTCTGGTTAATTTAAGTTGTCAAAGTATCAACAACTTTTTAGGTTGACGTTGATCAATGAAATATAGGTTGATACGATCTGTCGGGTGCTTTCTCGTGGTCCTACTATTTTGTCTTACCTACCGCGAGGGTATGTTATTGCTGTAGGTCCTACGGAAGTTTGGAAACCAAAATATATCACCTGTATAAAGAAAATGACTAGGTGTGGGGCGTGTCTCAGTAGTAAAAAGAAGAAGTAAGCAGTGTGAAGACTGAACTTCACACTGCTTACTTCTTTTTATTTATATTATCTTCAATAAAAAAATAAATAAAAAAACTTGAGGTGTCAAGGGACACCCGGATGGAACGAAGTTCCTTTCGATTAATTAGTGAAGGAATTGTACCAAATTTTATTTCATTTAAGTTATAATAATAAAAAAAAACTGATCTCAAATTAACCAATCAAAAAATATTGATTGAAAAGACATCATATTTCACTCCAAAAAAAGTGTCGTTACAACTATTGGTCTTAATTCCGTCTAGCCCTCTTTCGAAACGCGCGATAAGGAACTTCGTTCCAAAAATCTTTAGAAACATAGGCACTTTGGTTTTGGCAACTTCAAACTCAAAACTTCAGTACTCCTACTGGTAACGTGGTAACGTGGTCCTACTGGTAGGACAAAATAGTAGGACCACGAGAAAACACCCAATTTGTCAAACATTATTTTTAAACATAACACCACTACGCCTTATTTTTCCCGAATGGTTAGGTAGAAGAGTATCCATAGTAGGCACATTTCGTATGTTATGTTTCAGTCTAACTAATTCTCTAAATATTCCAAAATCAAATTTAAATTTAAATAAAGCATCCCACTCGCCACCGTTTGGATACACAACAGACAAAAATAAAGCTTCCTATACACTGTATTTTTTTTTTTAGGCTGGGAAGTCATCCAATGCCTTCTCCCGCTCTGGGTGGAGCGGAAGAGAGTGTCAGACTTTTACTGACTAAAACCCATCCATGTTCCTTCCGTAGCCCTTTATGTTCCGGGGTAGCGGTAACCCTTTCGGACAATCCCGCTTACATCCTATTCACTGTATTACGTTTGAAGTTTCTGTCAGGAATAGTTTATGGTATACATAAAAAAGAGTATTCTATTCCATACTATTCTGAACAAAAGGCAGGAACGCGTCTTCAAAAAAACACTTCAGAAACTAGACGAGGACAATCAATTATTTTATCAGTGCCCAAAGAAACAAAAGTAAATAGCGCATAATAACCAATGAAGTCATTACTCAGACTTCCAAACATCTTTAAACTCCTGCCAAGCTATTCTTTAAAGGAACTTCAAACATATAGTGTTGCCACACAATAAAAATACCAGAGACCCACATAATTCTCCCTACAGAGATCGTAAACTCGGTATCTATGGGATCGGCACCGAAACACCGATACTATTTCAATATGGCCGTCGCTACATCAAGTATTTATTTATTATCTCACCGTTTTGTTGACTGAGAAGGAAAAGAGTTTATATTTATTTTTAGAAGAAAAACAAATCAAACAAAAACCGAGGTGCTACTTGATAACAGTCGCACGGACTGATTCATCAGGTTAAGCTACGCTTGCCGGGGTTGGTCCGTGGATGGGTGACCATCTTAACATATCTAGACTCCTCCGTGCCTGGGAAAGTACGTTAAGCCGTTGGTCCCGGCTGTCAATCGTGCATCTTTGACAGTCGTTACGGGTAGTCAGAAGCCCAAAAATCTAGTCAGATAGGCAGTCGCTCCATGTAAAATACTGGTATTCAGCTGCATCCGGTTAGACAGGAAGTTGCCCCCATCCTAGTTGGGAAAAGGCTAGGCAGATTGCAGGAGAAAAACAAATGTTGTAAGATTTGCCCTTTTCTAAACAGCTTCCATGGTCAGGGTATAGGGACGTCTGTCGGCTTCCACGAGTCGTTTAAAATTTAATTTAATTTAATTTTTAAGTAATTTTTTAAATCTTTTAATAATTGACGCTTTTTTACGTTCTGCATCATTCTCAAATGTATATTTCAACATGAATGCTTTAACCCAGTTTTTGTAACCATATTTTGATTTGAAAGAGTGTCCATGGAGTTTCTTGCCCGTTCTTCTCCACAGGTACCTACTGCTTTGGAATTGGCAACTAGCTTCGTCTTTCTGACTGACCGACGCCTTGATAATTCAAGAGTGCCTGCTGGAAATCGGCAAATGACCGCTCTCGCTGTGGGTGGAGCGGAAGGAAGTGTCAGACTCTTACTGACTAAAACCCGGAAAAAAATGGATAATAAAGGAACATGGATTGTTCCTTTATTAGCCATTTTTTTCCGGAGTAGCGGTAACCCTTTCGGACAATCCCTCTTAATTACATGGGGCTAAAACATACCTGGCGAAATGTACTACTATTACTAGTCTACTATTTGGCCTACCTCTGCCTAACGGCCGTGATGTTATGTAGTAAGTACCTACTTAAATATGTCAGGCACACATTGGACAGCCGGCCTCACTACCGTTTCAGCTGACTGGCTAATCCATATCACAACAATCGAAATAAAGCTTAGTCGTCAACATAAAAAAGATGCTTGTATTGTGGGAGGGTCCAAGTTAAAACTTTTTGGTGAATGCGTATTATATATCGACGCTTAAAAGGCAAAAAAATACCAAGGGCCACTGGGCGATATTGAGTCGACACTCTTTCAAGCTCATAATCTTTAAATGCCAGTTTATCTAGCCTTTAATCAGCATTAGAATTTGTTGGAATTAAGTAGTTATGACAAATAGGTGTCTTTTTACGATTTTTTCCAAAAATAAATACGTTAAAATGCTCTTTTTTATAATCTCTTTAAAGTTTTAAAGGCAATATGTAACAAACGACATATATTATCTCGAAATATCGGCAGTTATGTCGTTTGGTAAATGTTGCCTTTCAATCGTCGATATGCATATTCTGATGCGCCATATTTTGCTTAAAAGAGTGTCCATGGAGTTTCTTGCCCGTTCTTCTCCATAGGTACCTGCTGCTTTGGAATGGGCAACTAACGTCGTCTTTCTCACTGATCGACACCTTGACAATTCAAAAGTCCTTGTAATTTGTTTATTTGCAATAAATGCTTTAAGTTTGAGTTTGCGTAAGGATAGCCCGCGTAAAACAATTTTTCTCGCAATTTGCAAGAAATCTATGATAAATAAGAGAGAGCAAATCAATGTTAGAGATATGTGATTAAAAAAATAATTGTGGAAGGGTGACCGTCATTACATACGAGACTCCACCGTGCCTCTGAAAGTACGTTAAGCCGTTGATCCCAGCTGTCATTCGTGGATCTTTGACAGTCGTTACGCGTTGTCAGAAGCCCGACAGTCTGACAGCCAGTCTTACCAAGGAGTATCGTATTACCCAGTTACTGGGATGTGGAGGTCAGATAGCCGGTCACTCTGTACAATACTGGTATTCAGCTGCCTCTAGTGAAACTGGAAGCTGACCCCAATGCAGTTAAGAAAAAACTAGGATGATTGATACAGGGATTTTAAACGTGGCAAAGCAAGTATGAACATGGTCCATGAAAACTATAAGCGGGATTGTCCGAAAGGGTTATCGCTTACATAAAAGGCTAACGAAGGAACATGGATGGGTTTTTGTCAGTAACAGACTGACACTCACTTCCGCTGCATCCAAAGCCGAAGGGGTCAAGTTATGATTGCCTACCCTACCCTCAAAAAAAAATAGTCCATAAAACTTTGCGTAGTAACGATTTGTAACAATGGAAACGAGCTAATATTAATACCTGCACGTCACAAAAGCATGAAAATAGTACTTACCTTAGAAACATAAGAAAAAAATCTTAATCCAGAAATAAGCAGGAGACGCCCCGGGCGTCGGGAGCCACGTGACGACTCCCGGCCACCGTAGGCGCAGGCCTGCGGACGGTGAGTAATGGGTGACTCACCGTCCGATCAGCACCAGACCCGTGCCGTACGGCGCGTATATGTGCCTCGCGCGCCTCAAAGAGATGTCAGCATATGAAGGGGCCCCTCAGGGCCAAGCCTGCCGGGTAAGCGGGATTGTCCGAAAGGGTTACCGCTATCCCGGAACATAAAGGGCTACGGAAGGAACATGGATGGGTTTTAGTCAGTAAGAGTCTGACACTCCCTTCCGCTCCACCCAGAGCGGGAGCAGTCATTGGATGATTTCCCAGCCTTAAAAAAAAAAAAAAACCAGAAATAAAATACTTAAATATTACGAAAAAACATAAAGAAGAGAAAAATCTCTTAATTTTGCGTTTAACCCTGTATCTAGTTAATTCCGAAAGATCTCATTACGTTGGATAATTTGTTTTCTTACGATCTGCAATAGTACTGACAAGATGTAATTACACAAATCATATCTCGTGTGAGAAATTGGCGGTTACACCGGTTGGAGCGTGGTTCGTGGGTTCAAATACTCTTAAGGCGCCTGTCCTACCTCTGACGATTAGCGATTAATTAAATTAAATTCATTTATCTCAGGTAACTTTAACCCATATTAAAATTTAAAAGGAAATTCACAACTGCCATGCTTGCACTATAAATATTACATAATATTCATTAATTTGAATTGAATTTAGAATTTTATTATAAATAAATCAAAACATTCAAAAATGTCAAATAAAATTTCAAAATATCAACAGAAAATGTCATAAAATAAAAATGAGCTATGATTATGATAAGCGAGCTAGCAACTAGAAACGAGTTGGCTAGCAACGAGCAGCGAGTGTTGGGATAGTCTATGGGCGAGTGTGCGAGTGTGTCAGAATAAATGACTGGATATACAACGTGGCGCTACAATGGTGACATTAATTTAACACACATACGTTTTCACATTTTCGTGTCATGAAGACATTATATTTCCATTAAACGTTATTATATACGGGTTTATTTAAAATGTTAGAAAATAGCATCTTAGAGCAACCTGTACTTAAAGAACCGTCGCGCCGTGGTCATTTGCCGGGGTCACGGATCATAGCATTCGCATCCGCGACACTAAAACGAATAAGCAATACTATTAGAATGAAAAAACTGTAAAAAGAAGGCGAATTGATTTTGTTATTTAGTTTGTATGTTTTTTTTTAAATATTTTAACCTATCAAGATTTATATGATGAATGGGTACTAACCTTACACGTGTGTTAAATTAATGTCACCATTGTATCGCTACGTTATAGAATGCCTGCCCAGCTAGTTGCTAGTATGCATATCTGTAGAGGTTTGATGCAACCTTATGTCGTATCTGGCTGGTCAGAAAATAACCTCGACTGCATTCGAGCTTTCAAATTCATAATTAGAATTAGTTTAAATATGACTTTTATATTGGCCGCGTTGCTGTAAGCATGGTTGTACAAGGTAATCCTTACTAATATTATAAATTCGAAAGTAACTCTGTCTGTCTATATTGTACCTTTTCTCGCCTTACTCACTGAACGAATTTCGATAAAATTTGGCAGAGAGATAGTTTACATCCCAGGAAAGGACATAGGCATACTTTTTATTTCAAAAATATCTCCCGATATTGCGATATAACCGATCTCCACGCGGACGCGAGTCGTGGGCAAAACCTAATCTATATCTACACTGGTCAGCAAATAAACCGAACCACCCGCTACCTAGGAACTCTGATTCGATTTTCTCAAAAAGTATAAAACTTACAACTATCAAAGTTATACCTACAAAAAGTGCGTTTCATGGTGATTAAAATGATTACAAATTAATTCGAAAGTACCCTCAACTCACATTGTAATCAAGCAACAAACACAATGCTAACGATTTGCTCTGTTTTCACCAGAGTTTGAAATTAGCGTTCTTTTTCTCTACAATGAGGGTAGTCGAATATTTCTTATCATTTCTTTAGTTTTTGTCCATCGTTTGCTCAGACGCGTGGGTTTTTGCTACTTTTTCGATTAATAATGGATACAACACCTCAGGAAGCAGCTCAAGCTGTAGCATTACTTCAAGCAGGCATTGCGCAACGTGAAGTCGCTCGAAGGCTTCGAATCAGCAGATCTTCGGTGCAACGAGTTTACAGACGATACCTAGAGACTGGAGCATTCGATCGCCGTCCAGGTACGGGCAGACCTAGGGCTACATCAGCAGCAGATGATCGTTATATCCACCTTACTGTTCTGCGAAATCGCTACCTCAACGCAGTTCAAGTCCAACAAAGTCTGCGTGACGAACGCCAAGTGGTCATAAGTTCAGATACCGTCAGAAGGAGACTTGCTGAACGGAACCTGACCCCAAAAAGAGCTGCAACAGGCCCAACATTAACGGTAGCACACCGTCGAGCACGACTTGAATTTGCTCGAGAGCATAGGGATTGGATATTAGAGCAGTGGAGTAATGTACTCTTCACTGATGAGACCAGGGTCTACATGGAAGTGATCGACGTCAGAGAGTATATCGTCGCCCTGGAGAACGTTATTCTCAGTGTTGCATCGAGGAAACTGTTGCTTATGGAGGAGGATCTGTAATGGTCTGGGGCGGCATCTCGTAAACAGCACATACAGCGTTAGTTTTCATCGAACCGACGGGCCGTACACGTGGACTGACTTCTCATCGCTACATAACTGAAATCCTCGCAGACCATGTGGTACCTTACGCAGGATATATCGGACAGGATATGCAATTGATGCATGATAATGCACGGCCTCATGTTGCTCATGTGGTGACCCAGTATCTACGCGACGTCAGCATTCGTACGATGGATTGGCCAGCTCGAAGCCCGGACTTGAATCCAATAGAACACTTATGGGATGAGCTGAAACGTCGGGTTCGAGCCCGGGTACCTGCTCCAACAAGGCTTCCAGAGCTGCGAATCGCAATTGAAGAGGAGTGGAATACAATTCCTCAAGATTTTATCGTCAGGCTCGTAAGGTCGATGAATACAAGGATGCTGACAGTTATCCGAGCAAGGGGATAATACGGAATATTGATCAAAAACTTTTTTTTGATTTTATCTTTGTTTTTGGCTTTAATTTTTTTTACTAACGATTGTCACGACTGGAAAACGACTCTTCTTTGTAAAATCCCTAATAAACACTGAATATTGATTAAACCCAATGAGTTTTCTTTCATTTTAATCACCATGAAACGCACTTTCTGTAGGTACAACTTTGATAATTGTAGGTTTTTTAGTTTTTGAGAAAATCGAATTAGAGTGCCTAGGTAGCGGGTGGTTCGGTTTATTTGCTGTCCAGTGTATATCTATATCTATATCTTTATCTATGTCTATCTATTTATATCTATATCTATACATATAATAAAATTGTAGAAAAGTGGTGTCTGTACAATGGAAATATATAAAAAAAAGTAGCAGGTGTTGTTAGTTTATCGATGCCGAACCCGAAATTGTAATTAATTTTTTTTTTGTCTGTTTGTCTGTTTGTCTGTGTGTTTGTGCACGCTAATATCAGAAACGGCTTATTTGATTTAGATGTGGTTGTCACTTATATAATATTGTAGTAAGCTTCACTTAACATTTAGTGTTTATTTCATGTCAATCGGTTCATAAATAAAAAAGTTATGTCAATTTAAAGAATCACGGCGAACATTTGTTAAGGTATGCTGCCCGAAAAGTCACTATTCCACGCGGACGAAGTCGCAGGCACAGCTAGTACGTAATATGATGATACAAAGTATTTTTAATGTGATAACGTCCCAAAATAGTCAAATAACTGAGCACTCCTTCGGTGCGCAAGAGACTACACAACATAACTTTAACGTCACTAACCACTATGAGAAAACTGCCTGAAGGGGTAACAGCAGTTTACACTCTTTCTCTTGGAACTTAGCCCTCTATTTAAACCACAAAATTTAAGGGCTCTCTCTGAAGAAAACCACAGAAAAAGAAAAGCAAAATAAACCAATTAAAATAACGCAATTAATTAAATTGAAACGCCCCTTCATAACGAAGTCAGCGAAAATAAATAAAATGAGAGTAGGGTCTGGACAATTGTTTCGATTCGACCCTCCCTTTGGCTCTAGTACCACGTCCGAGCGAAATAGTCGCATATATTCGATTCAAGTGTTATTGGAATCGATTTGTTTAACTCGATGTTAGGTCGATATCGCGAAGATTTTGATTCGATTAAACATCTTGTGTAACAAAAAGTTATGGGTCCCGATAGCTTTATGTCAAAGACTTACCTATGGGTATCAGATCTTTCAAAGATTTTGGGTTCTCGATCTCTCAAAGACTTTCAAAGGTTTCTATGAGTACCTAGTAGCATCATGGAGTCCAGCACCATGATTCCGAAACTTAGTTTCAATTGCAATCTGAATTCTTTTAAAATATATTAATCCATTGCTTCATATGTTCGAAAAATGCCTCTTTTTAACACCGTAAATAACGCAATTAATGTTGTTGAACTGTCAAAATTAAACCTATAGGTCGATCTTAATCGGGTCAGCGAGATTGTCCGAAAGGGGTACCGCTACCCCGGAACATAAAGGAAGGAACATGGATGGGTTTTAGTCAGTAAGAGTCTGACACTCCTTACCGCTCCACCCAGAGCGGGAGGAGTCATTTGATGATTTCCCACCCTCAAAAAAAAAGAATATATTTTCGGTCTTCTGACGACCCGTTACGACTGTCAAAGATGCACAAATGACAGCCGGGACCAACGGCTTAACGTGCTTTCCGAGGCACGGAGGAGTCTCGGTATGTAAAGATGGTCCAATCGTAAAGATGCTCAGTATGTAAAAAGCGCTCAAATATGTTAACCTAACACGTTTATATAAATACCTATTTTTAACAAATAAAGATTCTGATTCTGATTCTGGTGATCTACGGGCCAGCCCCGGCAAGCGTAGCTTTAACCTGCTGGATCGACCCGTGCGGCTGTTATTACTTAGCTACGTCTCCATAATTTCAATAAATATGTAAATTATTGATCACTTTCTAATTGTCAAAATAATTGGATACATGGTTACTGTTGCAAACTTTTTGTAAATTCGGAAATAATGTAACCCTTTTAAAAGTTTTTAATCTGTTTTTGTCGCGGCGTAATTAAGGTTGGACTTATTATTTAAAAAAAGTTTGTTATGGTATTTTGATACTTTTTGCTTGTTGAAATTTTCTCTGCCTACCATTCGGGGCAACGGGGCGTGATGTTATTTAAAAGTGAAAACATGTCATTATAATCTCTTAATCCGTGATCATAAAAGGTTTTAACATAATGTAATTCTTTGTACATCCCATGACACGCACGATATGGGTCATATCCATTGTCCGGCGCACCAAATTAATACAGTTCATACTTTGTTTTGCCCCCACATTGTACTAAGCCTATTTTAATAGGATTTTAAGCCTGAATGTCCCGAAACCTGTGCGTATCTAACAGTGCCTACATTTGATAAAAATCTTAAAAACATTGATAGATAGCGCGCAGTCAAAGGCTCAATTTAAAATGGCGCGGCACGGAATGTAAGTGTTTTTTTTTCGCACAAAGCATATTGAACTTTATGTCAATAGTACACGTACAAATCTATACTAATAACACTAATAAAAGAAAGATTTGTATGTAAGTATGCTTGTAACGAATAAACTCAAAAACTACTTAGCGAATCTGGATGAAACATGGCACAAAGATTTTTTCACCTTTATAAAATTAGTGTGATAAGGTATTTCACCACCATTATCTGCCTAGTCTTATCCCAAATATGTTCGGGTCGGTTCCAACCGGATGCAGCTGAATACCAGTATTTTACATGGAGCGACTGCCTATCTGTCCTCCACAACCTTACTGGGGAACACGAAAACCCATGGTTTACCACGGGTGTTCGTGTTCTACCACGAGTCCAACCCAGCAACAGCAATCTTAACTGGTTGTCAGACTTTTGGGTTGTTAACTACCCATAACGGCTATCTACGAAACGGGACCAACGCATTAACATGCTTTCCGAGACACGAAGGGGTCTTGAAGTAATGAATGGTCACCCATCCACGAACCGACCTCGACATGCGTAGCTTAACCTTCGATCAACCCGCGGCCCCAAGGCATATTACAGTATAAATAAATATCCTTGGACATTTCACACAACGCCATATAGTCCCAAGCTAAGCAACTTAATGCTTGTGTTATGGTAACGAGATGGCTGATAAACTACTTACTATATATAATTTTTTTTTTGTAAATACATACATATTATAGATATAAAAACACCCAGACCCGAAACAAATACTTGTAGGTCGTACAAATATTTGTTCCGTGCGGGAATCGAACCCGCGACATCAATCGCTCAACCACTGCGCCAACAGTACAAACTAAATACTCGCTGCTCATATTCCAATATTCCTGGAAACGTTGGTATTAATTACACGAGTTCCATGTAATCGACAGGTCTTCCATTGCTATACGTACACTGATCTAGATTCCGAGTTGCTACTGAGAACTATTAACCGGAAAATGCCTGGAGCAGACACGCAATCAGGTCAACCAGTAACACAGCTGACTAGGTATTATACCTACGAAGCAACTGAGTATTTACTAACTACATTCGCCAGCGGCTTCACCTGTGTAGATGTTGGAAATTAACCCACGGGAACGTACCGGGAAAAAAATCCCGGGACGAAATATTGTATTTAAAGTGAAACTTTTATTACATCGTCTCAAACTTTTTCGTCTGTGTGTTGCATGTCGCGTGACGGTCGGCCGCGGAGTAGGGATAAAGTGAAAGGCGCTCGTCAGAGCAACCAAGGCCAATATGGCGGCGCCTATAGTGTCAAATGTCTTTAATGTGAAAAAAAGTTCCACTTTTACCGTGGTTTCATAAAACCACACAAACCTTTGGCTTATTGGACGATTCGCACGAATTTAACTCGCACAAAACGTGCGAATCGACTCCTTTAAAACATATTATTTTTTCTGTAGTCGATTCGCACAAATTTTATTTATTGGCGTGCGAATCGACACCCTCACAAAAATGTAGTAGGCTATTCGCACACATAATGTTTTTTTATGAAATGCAGTTAAGGTAAAGTACACTTGAGTACAGAAGTAGTAAGGTCAAATGTGTTTTACTCGTAATAGATAGATAATAAAAACACAATAAGAGTAAGTAAGGCAGTAAGAGACCCAAAAAAAAAATAGGTGCGATCTGTAATTTATTCTAGATAGTGGTTTTAAAAAGAAAAGAGGTTTGAGAACCCTTAGTCTTTTACACCATCAAGTTATCACTGCTCATGTTCGTAGTGAGCAGTCATAGCCTAGTGGTATGACCGTCGGACTGCCAAGTCATAGGTATCGAGTTTGAATCCAAAGCACGCACCACTCACTTTTCGGATTCACGAGCTTATTGTTTAATTATCACACGGTGAGAGAAAACATCGTGATTAAACTGTCTGAGAGATATTTCTCAACAGTATGTGAAGCTAAGCCAGAGGCCCATGAGCAGCATAAAAACTTTGACACCAGGTTAGTCACTAACCACACGAAAAAAAGAAGACTTGCTTAAAAACGGTGAGGGAAAACATCGTGTCGAAACCGGCATGCCTGAGAGATATTTCTCAACAGCATATGGAGCTAAGACAGAGGCCTATGGGTAGCATATAAAACCTGACACCAGGTTAGACACTAATTACACGAAAGAAAAACAATTCAAGTTGAAATTAAATACATATATGTGATCGATGTAGAAAGACGTTATGCAAAAAATGTCTTTACAACACAATTGTCTTTTGTCTGTCACTAACAATTAAAAAAAAAATCAGAAGCCTGAAAGTCTGACAGCCAGTCTTACCAAGGGGTATCGTATTATCCTGTTACTGACTGGGTTGTAGAGGTCAGATAGGCAGGCGCTCTATGTAAAATACTGGTATTCAGCTGCATCCGATTAGACTGGAAGCCGAACCCAACATACTTGGAAAAACGGCTAGGCAGATTGTTGTTTTAAATTGAAAAAAAGTTGAGCATCACATTAACTTCTAAAAATAAGGAAACACTATAAATAAACCAATTTCGTGCTTAAACAACACAGCTAGGTCAAAGCAGTATCATTATAAAATATTTAATAACATTTTTACGATTTTATGTTCAGCGCAAGTCGGGCGGTCGCGTAAAAATGTCAATCAGCAGAACAAAATTCAGCGAACGACTTTTATTACTCACTGTACAATGAGATTTTTATTTTATGTTTTGTGGAACATTGTGAGAAGGTATCATTATATTGTTGTTACTAAAATTGGTAAAGGAAAGCTCTCTTGCATAGAATTATAATAAACTAGCTTCTGTTTGCGGCTTCACCCGCGTGGATGACTGAAATTGCATGTTATTATACATATAAACCTTCCTCTTGAATCACTCTATCTATTAAATAAAACTGCATCAAAATCCGTTGTGTAGTTGTAAAGATCTAAGCATACATACAGACATTAGGACGCGGGAAGCGACTTTGCTTTATACTACACTCGAGAGCAATGAATCCGGGTCACTTAAAGAATGTTAAAAATCTCGGAAACTAAAAATGATAGGTTAATGCAATAAATTGTATTTAATAGACAATGTAATACTCCTTAAATGAAAGTAAAAAAAATATGAGTCACCATACATTTTATTAACACAAAATTACATAAAGAAAAAAACTGCTGATCTCTCCTTAAAACAAAAATAGGAAACATGAAATTTTTGAACTTTATTACGATTTTCTTGAATTTTAATACTTCGTATTGCCTCCTCGTGCTTCCATTACTGCGTTTACGCGGTTTGGCATGCTGTACACCAAGTTCCTTATACGATTTTGGGGAATATTCTCCCATTCCTCTGTGAGAGCAATTTTGAGCTCACGAAGCGTGATTGGGGGAGGGTTTCGTTGTTTTACGCATCTGCCTAGCTCGTCCCAAGCATGCTCGATCGGGTTGATATCCGGGCTGCGCGCTGGCCACTCCATACGAGTAATGTTCATCTCTTGAAGGTAGTCATTCACAATCCTACCTGTATGAGGTCGGGCATTGTCATGCATAAATATAGCATCCTCACCTAAATTGACCATAAATGGACCAACGTGATCATTGAGGATTTCTTCCACATATCTTACGCTAGTTAAAGAGCCGTTTTCTATGATCACCAGCTCTGTGCGACTTTCAGAAGAAATTCCGGCCCACACAAGTACAGACCCACCACCGTAGGCTACTTTTTCTTCGATGCATGCTTGCTTGAATCTTTCCCCTGGTCTTCGATACACTCTGTGTCTTCCATCGTGCTTGTAGAGCATACATTTTGATTCGTCGGAGAACATAACTTTTGACCAATCTTCAATACTCCAATTTACGTGGCCCTGGGCATATCTTAGTCTTGAAATACGATGCCCACGCTCCAGTTTAGGGCCGTTTGCAGGTCTAAGGGGTTTTAAGTTAGATTCAGCAAGCCGACGTCTTACTGTCCATGCACTTGGGTTACTTCCTCCGAGGTGTCGAAACTGATTTGTGAGTTCAGTTCCTGTGAGAAAGCGATTTCGAAGCATGGTGTTCACCAAGTATCGGTCTTCTCGTGCTGTGGTACACCTGGTTCTGCCCGTTCCTGGTCTGCGTAGGTTAGAACCAGTTTCTTCGTAACGTCGGAGAACTCTTTGTACTGTTGACAGCGACACACCGACAGTCCTGGCTGTATCGCGCTGACTCCGGCCGGTTTCCAGCATTGTAAGTATTCTGGTGCATTCTTCAGGCGTAAGCGACATAATTTCAGCTTGAATAATGAATATAGAGCACTATCAACATGGTTTATGTACCCACATAAATGACAGATTACAAACAAAAGCAAAACCAAATGCTGTAATTTCGTAGTTCCATCTTCGAAAGTGGCCCTTTTTCAAATTTGATTTTTTTATGATACAACTTTACAAAAACTAAGAAGTTTTAATACCTTCATTTAAGGAGTATTACATTGTCTATTAAATACAATTTATTGCATTAACCTAGCATTTTTAGTTTCCGAGATTTTTAGGATTCTTTAAGTGACCCGGATTCATTGCTCTCGAGTGTATGTAGTGATACTGGGTTGTGGAGGTCAGATGGCTGTCGCTCTATGTAAAATACTGGAATTCAGCTGCATTCGGTTAGACTGGTAGCCGACCCCAACATAGTTGGGAAAAGGCTAGGCAAATTGACTATGGGAAGATTTTGAATTCATTGGCATTGTTTTAGTCAAAGAATCTAATTTAGGAACGAATAATTATGAATGCTAGCAAAATGTTTAAAATAATAACTAAGAGATTTTTTAAATTAACCAAACAATCTAGACTATCAAATATTGATTGCGTGCTATAAAATATAGAGAGCCAAGAGCCACCTATCCCTGCCCCTTCAGCGGAATTGTCCGAAAGGGTTACCGCTACCCCGGAACATAAAGGGCTAAGGGCGGATAGGTTTTAGTCAGTAGGAGTCTGACATTCCCTTCCGTTCCACCCAGAGCGAGAGAAGTCACTTGATGATTTTACAAACTCAAAAAAAAAATCCCTGCCCCTCATGCGTTGTGGAACAAAATCGAATTCCACATTCAATTAACACACAACTTACTGAGAATAACGAAATAGACTCTAATAAAAAAAAAAAAATCTTTTATATGATATTTATGATTTTAAAAAATTACGAAGAAATACAATTATTGCTCATTTCAAAACGCTTTACCTGACATAAAAATAGACAAAAAAGTCCATAGCCACTCTTAAGCCAGGAACACACAACCTCATACTAAAGAAATATTTCCTTAAACTCTCAAGGCCCTACTAAAACCCCAAGTAACACCGCAACAGAAAATAACTCACCCACTTATTCACCGTCACGTGTTACGAAACGGTGTGACAAACTCCTGGACTCGGCACAGCCAAAGTGGGGCAGTTAGCCAAGTTAAATTGGCCAAGTGTTAGCAACTTTTTAACTAGTGTTTACCCACTTTGTCTGAAATATTGCTTTTGTCGAGACGTTTTCGGCTGCGAGCCGTGGGGTACATACGTAAGCAGGTTGGTGTTTGGAGCGCATTGTACTTCGGTAGAGTAAATTTGTTTATGGAAAATATTTAAGTGATCCTCTAAATAAATTATTGATCCTCTGAAGATTTAGGCGCAGTTTTAAAATTAATTAATTTCTAAAACATTTTTTGCTTCTAATAATGCACTTTTTAAGATAACTAGCTTTTGCCAGCGGCTTCGCCCGCGTGTATGTAGGAAATTATCCCACGGAAACCGTACATTTTTTCCCGGATTAAAAGGTTATATGCTATTCCAGACTATAATCTATCATTGTGCCAAGTTTCATCCAGATCCGTTAAGTAGTTTTTGAGTTTATTCGTTACAAACATACATAGAAATCTTTCCTCTTTATTATATTAATAGTATAGATTACGATTTTTAAATTTCTGGTATTTCACCCAGTTGGTCGCAGTTACTTAGCTATTAAGAAGAAAGAAAGAAATTATTTGAGGTTCACAAAAAAGAGGTGCAATCATTATATTAGAGTACTCAAATTTATGTAAGACTAGCTTCTGCCCGCGACTTCGTACGCGTATCCTGTTGCTTATGCCAGCGACAACGGGGTCGTCAAAATCAAAGATCTGAATCACGATCAGCGGTCAGTCGCGCATCACGTTCCCCACTTGTCTCTAGAGATCTAGAAGTCGATGCGTCGATACGCTTGGAACTCAAGCGTAATTCTCTATCCGTGAACGTCTCCGATTCGCGAGACAATGCATGACTTGCACGATCAGCGGTCAGTCGCGTATCACGTTCCCCACTTGTCTCTAGAGACCTAGAACTCGATGCGTAGATACGCTTGGAACTCAAGCGTAATTCTCTATCCATGAACGTCTCCGATTCGCGAGACAATGCATGACTTACACGATCAGCGGTCAGTCGCGCATCATATTCTTCACTGGTTTCTAGAGACCTGGATGTAGATGCGTAAATACGCTGAGAACGCAGGCGTGCTTCGCGATCCGAAGAGGTTTCCACGGAGCGAGTTGCAGCCGGATGTTTTCAAACAGCATCAAGTCTCTCGTGACGCTCTTTGGTAGATCCTTGGGATCTTATGATCTTCAATCTTTTAGCTCTTTTGGAACATTGGGAAAGATTTGACCTCTTTCTAGGCATGGTTATAGTTTTATTGTGAGTATAAGTGATCAATTAAAATCTAAGGGACTGCTCCCAGACGTTATCGGGTAGGCTACTGTGTCACGAAGATAAATAGAAAAGGAAATTAAACACTCAAATAACATAAGTCCGAAGGCATATTTATTTGGTAACATAAAAAAATAAATGAGAGTTTTGGCCAGCAGAGTCAAATTTTCAATGATATAAGTACAGAGGCCAGCACATCAAGTTACCACAATCTTTCAAATTTCTTTGATAGTATTGCAAAGACATAAGGTTCATTTTC
This sequence comes from Hyppa rectilinea, assembly GCA_951799385.1. Lineage (NCBI taxonomy): Eukaryota > Metazoa > Arthropoda > Insecta > Lepidoptera > Noctuidae > Hyppa > Hyppa rectilinea. The sequence continues at coordinate 14,847,922 of OX637316.1, forward strand.
AATTGAGAAAATTTGACAGTTAGGGATAGCTTGATCAGGGCACGCCACGATAGTGGCGGTAAGGCCCCTCTTTGAGGAGTGGCTAGAGAGGCGTCACGGCGCCCTCACCTACCGCCTGACGCAGGTCCTCACCGGACATGGATGTTTCGGGAGGTTCCTGCACATCATCAGGCGGGAGGAAACGCCCGGGTGTCACCACTGCGAGGATCGCCCAGAGGACACGGTAGAGCACACGGTGCAAACCTGCCCCGCTTGGGCGGAGCACCGCCGTGTCCTCGTAGAGGCGATCGGCGGCGGCGACCTCTCGCGCCCGGCCCTGGTGCAAGCCATGGTCCGGGGCGAGAGGGAGTGGGAGGCAGTCACCTCCTTCTGCGAAAAAGTCATGCTCGCAAAGGAGGTGGCGGGATGGGAGAGAGAAAGGTCCTCCCGTCCCAGCCGCCGCAGTAGACGCCCCGGGCGTCGGGAGCCACGTGACGACTCCCGGCCACCGTAGGCGCGGGCCTGTGGACGGTGAGTAATGGGTGACTCACCGTCCGATCAGCACCAGACCCGTGTTGTACGGCGCGTATATGTTCCACGCGCGCCTCAAAGAGATGTCAGCATATGAAGGGGCCCCCCAGGGCCAAGCCTGCCGGGTAAGCGGGATTGTCCGAAAGGGTTACCGCTACCCCGGAACATAAAGGGCTACGGAAGGAACATGGATGGGTTTTAGTCAGTAAGAGTCTGACACTCCCTTCCGCTCCACCCAGAGCGGGAGCAGTCATTGGATGATTTCCCAGCCTTAAAAAAAAAAAAAAAAAAAAAAAAAAAAAAAAAAAAAAAAAAAAAAAAAAAAAAAAAAAAAAAAAGGGATAGCTTGATGTCTTGTTATTTTATAATTATACAGTGAAATTAGTGATAGCTTTGATTTCAGATGTTTCTGATCTTCGATTTTTATAAGTCAATAGGAAATGACCATCAGACCGAACAACTTTTGCTAAGACGTCATTCCTATATGTGTTATAGTATAGCTGGGCTCTTGGAGTTCTACAACAGGTGTTCCAGATCTTCGATTTTTATAAGTCAACAGAAAGTGCTCATCAGACATCATGGACAACTTTTGCTAAGACGTCATTCCTATACAGAGTTGATATGACAGAGGGGCATCCAATTACACTACGTATACTATACGTGTTTAGTATTAACTCGGTACGGTATAATAATAAAAAGCACCAAAAATGAGGTTTTTATTTTTTCAAACCAACTAAATAGCTTACAAATCAGAGTAAAACGCAACCACCCTTTGTAAATAATAACTGACCTTGAAACGCAGCGGCACCGACGCGTGCACACCGGAGCGCTGTTAGGAAAGATACATCGTGTTCAAACGGGGCAAAAACTTAAAAAAACATTTGCGACTAAACTACTGCTCCTATTTAATTGATTATTGGTACAGAGCTTGAAAATGGTCCCAAGTATAAGCTAAAGAAAAGCCCCTCTGTCGTATCAACTCTGTATATGTTATAGTGTAGCTGGACTCTTGGAATTCCACAACAGGTGTTCCAGATCTTAAATTTTTATGCGTCAACAGAGAGTGCTCATCAGGCTGATCAACTTTTGCTAAGACGTCATTCCAATATCTGTTATAGTGTAGCTGGGCTCTTGGAGTTCCACATCAGGTGTTACAGATCTTCAAATTTATTCTCTGAGCAGAAAATGCTCATCACGCGGAACAATTTTTGCTACGGTACTATTTTTGTATCTCTTATAGTTTAGCTGGTCAGTTGCGGTTCTGCATCAGGTGTTCAAGTTTCCAAGATAAATTATAGTCTATTTGTTGCCCAGACTTAATAAAAAAATACCTACACAACTAAAAAAAAGCATTCAAATTCGTCCAGTACTTCCAAAGATTAGCGTGTACAAACAAACAGACAAACAGACCGAATTTTTTTTTGGATTCGTGCTCTATTACGGTTTCTAAACCCCCCCCCTCAATCATTATTTTTTTAATATATTCAATGTACAGACACAGTTTTTTTACTGTTTTATTATATTAGGTTAGATAGATTTTAAGGAAAATTTAGAAAAAGAACCTAACCTACAAACCCTAAAATATAAATAAATGAAATATGCAAACCGTCAGTATTCAAGTGAATCGCAATAATCGAATGCAACTATTCGCCTATACTCTCCAGGATACGTGCGTTCGCTACGAATAACTGAATCCTTATGGCAGCGGCGTGTTTTTTTTTTTGATGATGGATTCTCGGAGCTCAACCATAGGGTTGTATACTGCTTAACCGGACTTGCCTGTGGATACCACAAAAGAATTGTAGCCTCCAGCCAGGGCTTATAAAAACTTACAAACTAAGCGACTACACGCTAAGGGCATCCCCTGTGGGGTACGGACCTCGGCTTAGGGCGTCGCTGGGGGAGGACAGCAAGGGACAGCTGGATCGGGGGTAACAGCGGCGCGGCTCTCAGCGCGCTTTATATAGCCACAGACGCGCAGGCGCGATGCGTATACGTACTCTGATAGAATACCTTAACAAATGTTTGCCGTGATTCTTTAAATTGTCATAACTTTTTTATTTATGAACCGATTGAGATAAAATAAACACTAAATGTTAAGTGAAGCTTATTACATTATATTAGTGAAAACCGTATCTAAATCGAATAAGCCGTTTCTGATATTAGCGTGCACAAACACACAGACAAACAGACAAACAGACAAAAAAAAAATTAATTATAATTTCGGGTTCGGCATCGATATAATAACAACCCCTGCTACTTTTTTTTTATATATTTCTATTGTACAGACACCACTTTTCTACAAATTTATTATATGTATAGATATAGATATAGATATAGATATAGATAGATCACCAAATGTAAATTATTAAAGGATCGATTAAATACATGCCTAATCATAAATAGGCTGGTTTTGAGAACGAATGGTAGGTAGGTAGATTATATCTATAGGAAACTTTACTTGGTTGAAACTTGGAAGGCAATAAAGCGTGATAGTGCGTTCCTACCTTAACTTGAGTTGTTAGTTTTGAAACTTGTTACGGTATATCTAGAATTTCATAGGGGGAGCGGGAGGTTCGATTGCCGAGTTGAGTAAGGTGTTATTGGGTTTTCTGGGAAGCAGCGCAAGATCTAGATTTGTGCCTGGCTTAATAGTAATATTACATAATTATGTTCCCTGTTATATTATGGAACTTGTAAAATCACTAGGTTAGCCTAGTGGTATGACCGTCGGACTGCCAAGTCTTGGGTCTGGAGTTCGAACCCAAGGCACCTCTTGATTTTACGGAATCATGTGCGTTTTGTACAATTATCACTTGCTTGAAAATCAGTGAAGGAAAACATCGTGAGAAACCAGCATGTCTGAGCGATATTTCTCAACAGCATGTGCAGCTAAGTCAGAGGCCCATGGACAGCTTAGAAACTCTGACACCAAGTTAGTCACTAACTAACTACACGAAAAAAAAAATGATGTTAATGTATTCCTGAAAGTTGAATTGCAACTTGGCAAATAATTTAATTTATTTAACTATTTATATTTCTCCGCAGTGTGGCTGGTGAGAGTAGTCGAGAGTCGAACTGGTGGCCTAGACAAAGTCACATTTTCAGTAACGATAACGTAATTAGATAAATCTGAAATGTATGCAATTGGCATAAGCTTTCGAAATGTCACGTGATCGCTAAGTGCTAGACAATGTCTAATTGTGTAACGAAACTCGATTATTATTCTCATACAAATACATTGACAAGTGGCGTTCTTGAGAGATAACGAATTGATCGATCATCAATTTTCGACATCGAATCGACACGGAGCGATTGACACTTGTCTAGGGATGCCGTGCAACTGAAGATGCCTATGTCCAGCATTGGACTGCTGTAGGCTGATGATGATGATTCCCTTGTTTTCTAATGTTAATTACTTTGTATACTATTAGTGTAGTATTAGGCTCTTCTAAATTAACAGACAGCTGTGCTGCTGGGGAGTTTGTTGCGGCACTTCTTCGTGGTGAAGGGTGAGCATTTTCAGGAGAGACTGTCTTCTGTAATTTTGACGTACAAAACTGTTGATATTCAGCCTAATTTGAAAAATATGGTTTTTTGATTTTGATGAAGGAGCTCGTGGCTGAGTAATAACAGCCGCACGGGTCAATTCGTCAGGTTAAGCTACGCTTTCCGGGGTTGGTCCGTGGATGGGTGACCATCTTTACATACCGAGACTCCTCCTTACCTCGGAAAGCACGTTAAGCCGTTGAGCCATTTTTGACAGTCGTTACCAGTGGGAAGACCAACAATTTTACAGCCTGTTTTACCGAGGGGCATCGTATTACCCAGTTACTGGGATGTGGTGGTCAGATAGGTAGTCACTCCATGTAAAATACAGGTACAGCTGCATCAGGTTAAACTGGAAACCAACCCCAACATAGTTGGGAAAAGGCTAAGCAGATTGATTGGCTTTTGATTTTGATTTTGTGACTGTATAAAAAACCTAACATAAGATATGTGGGACTTCGCCTGTGTCAAAGCTATAGGCCGTGCGTTGAACAATAGACTGCCCGGTAGTCGGGAGCCTATTCAATGTTATGACAAGTGATTGGATTGGAATGTTGTTAGATATCCAATAACAATAGCTGTCTAGCTGACATCAGTTTCGACAGCAAATTTACTGTTCAGGGCTTCGAAACCCAAAGGAATTACCGAGTAGAGTTACCGCTACCCCGGAACATAAAGGGAAGGGAAGGGAGGGCTAAGGGGGAAAGAATATGGATGGGTTTTAGTCAGTAAGAGTCTGACACTCCCTTCTGCTCCACCCAGAGCGGAAGGAGTTTTTAATTTGATGATTTCCCACCTCATATCGTAAAAATGCTCATTTAAATTGAATGTGAAATAAATGCACAATGTTTCTTTCTTCGTGTGGTTAGTGACTAACCTGGTGTCAGAGTTTTTATGCTGCCCATGGGCCTCTGACTTAGCTATGCATGTTAAAAAATATCTCTCAGACATGCCGGTTTCCTCACGATGTTTCCCTTCACCGTTTTTTAAGCAAGTGATAATTATTAATTATACAATAGCAATACGCACCATGTACCCGAAAAGTCAGAGGTGAGTGCCTTGGGTTCGAACTCAAGACCCAAGGCTTGGCAGTCCGACGGTCACACCACTAGGCTAATCCAGTGATATTAGAAGTCCCATATAACAGGATTCATATTGCTATTAAACCAGGCACAAATCTAGATTCCAGGCTGTTTCCCAGAAAACCCAATAACACCTTACTCAAGTCGGGAATCGAACCCCCCTTTCCCCTTATGAAATTCTAGATATACCGTAACAAGTTTGAAAACTAACAACTCAAGTTAAAGTAGGAACACACTATCGCGCTTTATTGGCTTCCAAGTTTCAACCAAGTAAAGTTTCCTATAGATATAATCTACCTACCTAGATATAAAATAGAATTGGCAGTTCGTCGGTCGCATCACTTGGCTATCACTGCTTACTGCCAATGTACAGTTATTATAAAGGATTGGAAAATAAAAACCTTATATAAACTGATACTATCACGATAACATTATTCAAAATTAGGCAGAAATGTGTCGCCAAGCCAAGTCTCTAAGAGCTACTTAGCAAACATCGTAAAATTACGCCTATTATATTGAGTCAAATCTGGAACACTGACCTTTAAGTAATGATGGGCCGTAGTACGTAAAAAATAACTTACAATGTATCGATTTTAGAGTTCAGCACGTATTTAGGATTGAGTTTTACCGGTTTTTTGTGATCAAAGGTAATTATGATAGGATTTGTGATAATAAATTCAAATAGCAAATTTCTTTTTCCCGAAATAAAGTCATAACAAGCACTATGAGAGGAATCTTGAGAGGAAGATGGCACCCATCCACGGACCAACCACGGTAAGCGTAGCTTAACCTGATGGTTCGTTCCGTGTCACTGTTACTACTTAAGTACCTATATAAATATAAAATAGAAAATAGTATTTTATGATGGGTTTGAATGGTCATAATTTTTATTAAATATTTTATTAAATTAATAAAAATCACATTTGAATCTACTTTCAATTAATTACTACAAATTAATATTCATTTCAATAAAGGACGATGGGCGCTAGTGTCTCCAAAGTAGAAACTTGGTCAAAAGACTTGAAACGTATTATCTCGTTTAAAAGGTCTTGTCTTAGTTTAATGAAATTGTGTTTGAATTAAAAGAAGTTCTCTCTTCCTCATTCTAATAAAATAATTATATTATTTAGGTATATAAAAAATAACAGCCACGTGGACGAATTTTTGTTGCTCTTTGACTATTATAATTTTTTTCTGTACATTATGAATATTTACCTTTTATATGTTAATATGATTAGATTAACATTTCATTAATTTAGTTGCAAAAAAATAAAATAAAATACTAATTTATATTTTAAATTATATTAAACTAGCTTCTGCCAGCGACTTCGCCCTCCTGTTTGTAGAAAATTATCCTACGAGAACCGTATATTTTGCCGGGATAAAAAGCTATTCTAGACCATAAACTATCTCCGTGCCAAATATACAGATCCATTCAATAGTTTTTGTGTGAAACAGGAACAATCCATCCATCCTCACAAACTTTCGCATTTATAATATTAGTAGGATTATTTAAAAAATATATCTATATTTCAGCTCAGCTTATGAATATGCTTGGATTATTTAGTTTAAGTAATGTATTTGGACTTGGGAAGTTCCAAATGCCCATACCCATGCCAAGGATTCTAAAGAACCAAACAGAATTTATAATAACCTCGAACGAATTTCTAGAAATGCCTTCACTATATGGACTAGAAACTCATTAATTATGATCGATCTATCATTATTAAATCGATGACGACCTTTGAAGACAAGTACCTATCTTTAATCATAAACTAGCTTTCGCCAGCGGCTTCGCTCGCGTGGGTGTCGGAAATTTTCAATAAGTACAAAGCAATGTCATCTATTTACCATTTACATTAAAAAGTAACTCTAAAGTGCAGTTATTTATCAAGTTAAGCTACGCTTGCCGAGGTTGGTCCGTGGATGGGTGACCATCTTTACATACCGGGACTCCTCCGTGCTTCGGAAAGCACGTTAAGCTGTTGTTCCCGGCTGTCATTTGTGCATCTTTGACAGTCGTTACGGGTTGTCTGAAACCCGAAAATCTGACACCCAGTCTTAAACCAAGGGGTATCGTATTACCCAGTTGCTGGGTTGTCGAGGTCAGATAGGCAGTCGCTCCACGTAAAATACTGGTATTCAGCTGCATCTGGTTAGACTGGAAACCGAGCCAATATAGTTGGGAAAAGGCTTATAGGCAGATTGATTCCTAACGTGCCATAATTTGTCTATTAAATGGAGCATAGAGTTCCATGGGATATCTAATTCAATTTTCAATTTTATTAGCAACCGGAGAAACTTAGCAAACATACATACAGAGACTATTTTGAATTCATAAGTAGTATTACCAGGGCATATTAGCTGGCAAGGCTGGCAACATTTCCGATCGTTCAATTGCTCTATGGTTTCCTAGTAATCGTTATACTACAGCTTTGATGTTCGTTCAAAGAGAAATAATTGTGTATATTCGTATGATGTTCGCATTTCCTGAAGGGAGGTGGATAGGGGTGCAGGTGGTTGCGAAGTTGAGACGCTTATTGATTGATTCGAAGGTAATATCAAACAATTCATTTATATATAAGAAATTTATTTATAAGATTATTTGTAGGAGCAAAGAAGCCTTGCCTTGAAGTTGGGCACAAAAGGTGGAGCGGAAGGGACTGTCAGACTCTTACTGACTAAAACCCATCCGTGTTCCTTCCTTAGCCCTTTATGTTCCGGGGTAGCGGTAACCCTTTCGGACAATCCCGCTAAGGGGCCCGCCCTTCACGTACTGACATTCTCTTTGAGGCGCGCGTGGAACAAGTACGCGCCGTCCGGCACGGGCCTGGTGCTGATCGGACGGTGAGCTACCCATCTTACCGTCCGCGAGTCCGCGATTGCTATAGTACCTAATGTGAACATTAAATAATAACAGCGGGAAAATACAAAAACTACATAAAAACAACTACTTTAAATTGCACAAAAACTCCACAAATTCATATTATATAATGCAAACATTAAATTTTAACCCCATTTCGTTAATAAAGCGGGCAGAATATTCTACATGAATGCGCGCCTGCATTAACCATATTCGAATGGTTATTATTGTGATTCTCGTTCGCGTAACCATTCAATGTTTTGATTACGTAACACCACGAATGTGTTCCTCGAAGAAGAATAAACAGAGATGTATAAACGTAAGCGCAAATTAGGGCATCCTGCATCGCAACACAACGCATTGCATAAATCGTCTTTTATGACTTTCATACACCCTAACGAAATCTGCCTAGCCCTTTGCCATCTATGTTGGGGTCGGCTTCCAGTCTAATATGGAGCGACTGCCTATCTGCCCTCGACAACCCAGTACTCCTTAGTAAGACTGGCTGTCAGACTTTCGGGCTTCTGACGACCCGTAACGACTGTCATTGAACAACGAATGACAGCTGGGACCAACGGTTTAAAGTGCTTTCCGAGGCATGGACGAGTCTTGGTATGTAAAGATGGTCACCCATCCACGGACCAACCCCGGCAACCGTAGCTTAACCTGTTAGATTGATCCGTGTGGCTGTTATTACTAAGCCACGAGCTCCATTTTCATACACCCTAACTTATATTATGTTGTTACCTTTTCACGCCTTAACTAACCACTGAACCAATCATCCTGAAAGTACCGACACAAAGACGGATAAGAAACATCGAACTAATCGATTTTAATCGATTTCATAAAAAAAGGAAGAGATTCTCAAACCGCCTGTAATATGTTTATTTTTTATCGATATTTTCAAATATGTTGGTAGAGGACGTTTTATAAATATAATCATTTGCCAATGACACAGTTAACTGAAATATTAATAATAATAATATCCTGGACAATTCACACGTCAACGCCATATTGTCCCAAGCTAAGAAACCTAATGCTTGTGTTATGGTAACGAGATGGCTGATATACTACTTACATACATTTTTTTTGTAAATACATACATATTATAGATAGAAAGACACCCAGACCCGTAACAAATACTTGCAAGTCGTACAAATATTTGTTCCGTGCGGGAATCGAACCTGCGACATGCTGCGCAGCAGTCAATCGCTCAACCACTGCGCCAACCGTGTCGTCACAGAAATAAAAATAAACTCTTTATCGATTGAACTTCCATTACATTATATTGTATTGATATCAACAATAAAATCGAACCACAATAATCAGCTAAGAAAAAATAGAACAAACGAACGTCAATGCAGAAAAAATACGAGTTTCCTTTCTTTGCCTTAGAACAAAAATCCAGCATCTAAAATCCACATTTCCTATTAAAAAGCAGCATAATAAACGTTAAGCCCGCTGTTCCAGTTAATAGAGCCGTAGCCGTACAGTTTAGTAGATGCCGCAGTATATAATAGAAGGTCCACTATATACAACAAATGAAAACAGGCGCTCGCATAATATGCAACGCATGCAGTTAGCTTCACCTTTTTTTTTGAGGTTGGGAAATCACCAAATGACTCCTTCCGCTCTGGGTGGAGCGGAAAGGAGTGTGAGATTCTTGAACGCCAGAATATAAATGCACGCGCGTGCCCTCACGTCAAGCTACAAATTTATTTCTTGTTGTTATCATGAATTTCGCAATATCCATGGTGTCTTTTAATTTGTTTCATTAAATACGTACGAGCGCTTCAATTTTTAAGATATCTACATAAACACACACAAATGTTATGACTTAATTTTTTATTTCGTGTTATAGTGTACCCGTATTGTCACATATTTGTGTCATTGGCGTACAGGGCATGCTATTGCTTGTCACGTATATGTGACAATGGCGTTCAAAAGGTGCAGTGTGTCTATGCGTGCGTTCATTTTTACCCGTTATTGTATAGACCCAACCTTCTGTACATATATTTTGTTGATGTCCTTTTTAGCTGGCATTCCCTGATTATAAACATAATTGTGTTTCGGCCATTATAATTGAGAGCGTAATATTCTAGCTAAAACATTATTATGCAGCTGCCGTAGTTAGATAAGCCAATGAGACTGGAATACTGTATTTTTATTTCATAATTATGTTTTGTTGTCATGTTGGTCAAGGCCTGTAGCGAATTAGAATAGAATAGAATATTTATTTATTAAAAGTAACCAGGACTCAACAAGATTGTTAGTAAAACTTAAGACTATGTTAGTAAGCACAACAAAAAATAAAATAAAATAAAATACAATAAATAACGGTTGGTCACCGTTGCGACATCCCATGAGAGACGGCACAACAGTGACCAACGTACACACAGTCCAGGCGACTGGCAACCATGCTTAGGACACTATTAGAGCTGCCCCACACCCTGCGCACCAAGGAGGCGCACCTTTTACGCATTGTTGCGTAAAAGCAATCTACATGCGCATCTGCGAACATCCCTGACGCACTACAGAAACGGGGCAGCCCCACTAGTATCCTAAATGCATTGTTATATTGAACGCGGAGAGCGTTGTACGATCTTTGCGAATATCTAGCCCACAGGCTGCACGTGTAATATGCTGTACAGTAGGCTCGAAAGAGTGTGAATGCTGAATTGCGTAACATGCTATAAATCACAATCTATAATATGATTTTAAAGGATATTGCTAACCCATTGCATCATATTATATCATCATCATCTAGGTACCTAGCCTTTTCCCAACTATGTTCAGGTAGACTCCAGTCTAACCAGATGCATCTGAAAACCAGTATTTTGCATAGTGCGGCGACCTATTTGACCTTCAAAACACAGCAACTGGGTAATACGATACCTCTTTAGTAAGACTGGTTGTCTGATTTTCGGGCTTTTCGGCAGACGACCCGTAACGACAGTCAACGATCCACGAATGACAGCTGGGACGAACGGCTTGACGGGCTCTCCGAGGCACGTTCTGGCATGCCGTGGCATCCGGAAATGTAAGCTTAGCATGATAAAATAAGATCTCAAATCTTCTTCTTTTCATGTGGTTAGTGACTAACCGGGTGTCAGAGTTCCTATGCTGCCCATGGGCCTCTGACTTAGCATCACATGCTGTTGAGAAATATCTCTCAGACATGCTGGTTTCCACACTATGTTTTCCTTCAATGGTAAACCAAAATCATATATCACCAAGAGTTCTGACCTAAAGACAAACTCCTGGAATTATCACCATAAATCCTACGATGAAAGATGTGACAGCGCCGGTCTGGCCGTAAATATTGTTACCACTCATGATTCAGCCTGACTTTATGTGACGTCCTAATTTATTGCTGTTCATTACGATTTGGAGTTCAAAGTAGTCTTATTTAGATTAGTCTGTCGTATATTTAGCACGTGAATGGGACGAGAAATAAAGTATTGTGGCGGACTGTTACTCAGAAGATCTTCAGTCTAGTCCAGTCTTACCAAAGGGGTATAGTATTGCCCAGTTCCTGGTTGAGGAGGTCAGACAGGCAGTCGCTCCATGTAAAATACTGGTATTTAGCTGCATCCGGTTAGACTGGAAGCCGACCCCAACATAGTTGGGAAAAGGCTAGGCAGATGATGATGGTACTCAGAAGATGTGTGGACATCGATTGTCTATGGTATGAGCAAGGGCATATCCAGCCGACAAAGAGCGTTATTGCTGAGAGACCAGATTGCCCTTTCCTGACGCACTGTTCCCGTAGGCATGCCTGCAGGCCCGGTGCAGAGGGAAAGTTTATGAATAAATTTTTATTTTTTGTGATTTTTAATTTAATTTATTTTACTTTAGGTTACTAACATAGTTGTCAGTTTTTCTGATATTAACACGTTATGGATTTTTTACGCATATCCGAAATAAACGATTATTATTATTAAAGAGATTTAAAGCCGCTAGGGAGTTTGTTGCGCCATTTCTTCTTCCCAGCTAAAGCACTAAGAAGTGGTGAAGGGTAGACATTTTTGGGGGACTGTCTTATGTGACTTTGACCTTCAAAAAGTGCTGTGATTTTTAGCCTAATTTGAATAAATGACTTTTGATTTTGATTTAACATCCTTAGTAGTAATTATTATCAATACGTAAGTAAGTTTCTCAGATTGTTTGTTACCTTTTCACGCCTAAACCACTGAACCGATCATCCTGGAATTTTATATACTCTGTAAGGTGTACATAAACGGACATAGGGTACTGTTCATCCCGAAAAAAAGTACTTACTGTTCCCGAGGACAACAATAATCACGTTCTTTTGATAATAGATGGCGCCACGTGCACGTTCTGAGCTCATGATTGCAACGGCCTAACAACAAGCAGAGTACAACCCGAATTGATTGAAAAGTTCTAAGTACACGCGAGCAGAGCCGCGGGTATAGGCTAGTTCTATATTATATTTAAATGTTGTTGGATGTCGAAGAATGAGGAACTTGTCGTGACGAACGTTTTAGTAAAATTCAATGCAGTATAGATTGTATCAAAGATACTTGTCTACAATTTAATATTTGGCCGTTTTTATAAAATATTAGATACAAGTGTTCAATAAATACATTGCGTTAGGCAAACAATACGTCGTAATAGTATTGCTTTTAGGATTTTGTTTTATAAAGAGATGATAACAATATTTTTCTAAAAAGGAGGCGATTACTATGCTGACGCCAATAGAGATGAAAATGAAGAAGATAAACTGCGACTTATATTTTTAATTGATTTTAATTTATCTTTTTTAACATTGTTCTCACATATAGAAGCAACCTTAATAATATACTCAGGATTTTGTAATATCTTGATTTAAAAGAATGTCTTTGTTTTTGTTTTCAGTTTCTTGCCCGTTCTTCTCCGTAGAGATCTACGTTTTGGAATGGGCAACCAAATCCAACTTTCTGACTAACTGACCGACTCGACTCCTTGACAACTCGAAATTGCCTGTAATTGGTTTAATTTAAATAAATGCTTTGAGTTTCCAGGAGGGTGATAAAGATAAATGTTATATTACGATTCCCGTTTCTTATTCTTTTCGTGAGGTTAGTGACTATCCTGGTATCAGCGTTTTATGCTGCTCATGGGCCTCTGACTGACCTTCACATGCTGTTAAGAAATATCTCTCAGACATGCTGGTTTCCTAACGATGTTTTCCTTCACCGATTTTTAAGCAAGTGATAATTATACAATACGCACATAAATCCGTAAAATCAGAGTGCGTGTCTTGGGTTCGAACTCGAGACCTATGACTTGGCAGTCCGACGTTCACACCACTAGGTTATCACTGCTGTGATTCGCAATTCAAAGTAGTCTAATTCAAATTAGTTTATCGTATTTTTCAAAATGTGAGTCACAACGAGATGACTACCAAAAGAGAAGTATTCATGAAAGATGAAGACATGTTGCGCCGACCACAAATAAATTGGAATAAAGGCAATAGTCGCTACAACGCGGGTGCCTGAGGATGGACGGCGCCGTCGAGGCCGGCCCAGGAAGAGGTGGCCAGACGACCTAGACGCATACCGCAAGGGATGGATCGAGGTGGCTCAAGAGAAAGATGTCTGGAAGGATTTGGGGGAAGCCTTTGCTCAGCAGTGGGACAGTGTAGGCTAAGTAAAAAAAAGGCATGAAAATGATGATATTTATAAAAGTGTATGGGACGATAAATGAAGCGCAGTTACTGAAAGAAAAAGTAATAATTATTTAAACTGGAATTCTTAAAACATCCTACAGAACTACGTTTAATATGCATAAAATTCTGGATAACTTCTGAAGTCTGGAAGCAGCCACTCAGTAACAGCTGAATAATAATTTACAAAAGATAAAATGACTGCGAACTAGCTCAACTGGCTTATTCTGAATTCCCTGGAACTATTTCAATGTTACTAAGCTGCGGTGCGGCTAAATTACTTGTTTTCTCACTATAATACTGAGGGCGATAATTTTTAATTACCGCATTTCTTTATTAAAATATGTTAAGCCCGATTTGCACGGTGCAAGTTTCTGGAAAGTTCAAAAGCAATAAGTCACAATGCCTATTCAAGAATTGCATGCAAGTGTTAACACACGAGCGATTTATTATTAACACACCTCACTAACTACTCACCACTCTGAAAAGTCAAAGTCAAATCATTTATTTCAAATAGGCACAAGAAAGGCATTTTTGAACGTCAAAATGAACAAGAAAATGAATTGATTCTAGTCGCCCCTCCCAATAGTTTCGTATGGAGAAGAATAGGCAAGAAACTCCACCATTACTCTTTTAAAATGTTTTATCATAAATTATACAATTATATGTGAAGTCATCATCTGCCTAGCCTTTTCCCAACAAAGTTGGAGTCGGCTTCCAGTATAACCGGATGCAGCTGAATACCAGTATTTTACATTGAGCGACTGCCAATCTGACATCCACAACCCAGTAACTGGGCAATAAGAAACCCCTTGGTAAGACTGGCTGTCAGATTTTCGGGCTTCTGACGACCCATAACTACTGTCAAAGATGCACAAATGACAGCCGGGACCTACGGCTTAACGTGCTTTCCGAGGCACGGAGGAGTCTCGATATCTAAAGATGGTCATTCATCCACGGCAAACCCCAGCAAGCGTAGTACTTAGCCACGAGCTCCTCATATGTGAAGTCATGTTTGATTAATATAAAATGTTTGCACAGTCTCTTCCCAGCTCTAATTCAGCAGTTTCAGCAGTCTTTTCGCAGCTGACTGCCAGTATTTTACTTAGAGCGTCTACCTATCAGACCTCCTCAACCACGTTAAACATTGTTAATTGTTCAAACTACATCAATTCTCTTTTCGCCCCATTCGTCCCAACCCTACATCTCCAGACGGTCGTATTTGACCTTCGACTTGTCACGTGGACAGCGTCCCAGCAATTAGGGATGCTACTCACACGTCCGACACACGTAGGTACCTTTTTTCACTTCCTATTCAGTTGTAATTAGTTTTGGGCCTTTAATAGCAGCTGCCTTCTCAGAGTTCAGGATTGAAGTCACGCTTGATACTTCGTGAAGGAGCTTAGTAAAGAGGTACAGGATTAAAGCTTGAGCTCTTGCCGATGTTATGTCGCAATAACGTTATCTACCTACTGCAATACATTTAAATGAGTTACGTGTGCATAAATGTATGGAACAGCTCATATTTTTTTCGCGTGAGGGTTCATCCCATAGTAAAAGTTGTTCGTAACGATGCTCCCACGAAATTCTTAGAGTAAATTTTTTAACACCTTACGTATATACAGAGTTGATACGACTGAGGGGCTTTCCTTTAAACAGCTTATACTAGGGGCCATTTTCAAGCTCTGTACCAAAAATCTATTAAATAGGAGCAGTAGTTTAGTCGCACATGTTTTTTTAAGTTTTTGCCCCGTTTGAACACGATGTATCTTTCCTAACAGCGCTCCAGCGTGCACGCGTCGGTGCCGCTGCGTTACAACGTCAGTTTTTATTTACAAAGGGTGGTTGCGTTTTACTCTGATTTGTAAGCTATAAAAATTTAGTTTGTTTGAAAAAATAAAAACCTAATTTTTGGTGCTTTTTAGTTTTATACCGTACCGAGTTAATACTAAACACGTATAGTATACGTAGTGTAATTTAATGCCCCTCTGTCATATCAACTCTGTATAGTTATCTTTAAAGAGTCCGTGGAGTTTCATGCCCGTTCTTCTTCACTGCTTTGGAATGGGCATCTACTTCATTTTTCTAACTGTCAGAGCAGTTCCCACTACGCCCTGCGCCACGACTGCTCCACAGCAGCAACAGTTCCCAGCTAATCAGTTACGCTGTACACGTCTCCGTGACGCATTCAATTCGTCAACGCACGCCTCCGGGTCGCAGTCAGCTCATTTGTATTCTGCTGCTCCCCTCAATCCTATGTTCATTAACTCTGCATTTGCAAGTTCTAGCACTTATACTTATGGTATAACCCTGTGTTGCTGAAGTAAGTATTTTTTTGTTAACGGGAGATTAGGGTTTAAGCTGAACACCAGCGTTTCATGGGCGACATATACCTAAGTGTACGTACATCATACTTAAAAAAAATCGTTTAATGTCACGACGCCAGCACATCAAGCTATCCCAAACTGGAAAATAAAAAATGCATTTCAAATATAATAGTAATAGATAATTAATTAAATAAATTGATTTTATAGAGTACATCAAATAAAATAAACAAGATATAGAATCTTTGTTTCAATTATTTGTCATTTTTGCTATTGATAACGGCAACAGGTATACACTTGAAATATTCACAGAATATTTAGTTATCTATTCACTTTAAAATTAAACAATTACATTTAAAAAACAAACAATATTTAAGTGGGGTTCCTATTCTACAAACGTGATTTTTTTGCCATTTTTTATAGATGGTACGGAACCCTCCTTGCGCGAGTCCTCCACGCACTTAGCCGGTTTTTTATGAAGTATTTTTACGACCAATCAGGATAGAGCCATGATCACTCGGCGGATAAATTAAAGATCGCATTGTTATTATCACTTCCAATGATACAGATAAATTGACCTGATCTTACGGCACTCACAAAGATAAAAGCAGTGATTGCTTTTAAGATAGGGAGGGGCTCGTGGCTAATTAATACCTAACTGCCCCACGGGTTGATCAAAGATAAGGCTACGCTTGCCGCGTTCGGCCCATAGATGGGACACATCAAGTCGATCCATCCATCAGTCAGGCGCACAGGTCGATCCATCAGGTTAAGCTACGCTTGCCGGGGTTTGTCCTTGGATGGGTGACCATCTTTACACATCAAGTCCCCTCCGTGCACGTTAAGTCGTTAGTCCCGGCTGTCATACGTGGACAGTCGTTACGGGTTGTCAGCAGCCTGAAAGTCTTACCACGGGTTATCGTATAACCCAGTGACTCGGTTGTGGAAGATAGATATAGCTGCTTTCAGTTAAACTGGAACCTGGCCCCTATAAAGTTGGGAGAAGACCCGTCATGTTTGTCACCGATCCCAATAACAGGCGTATGTGTTGTAGTCCACACGGAAAGACAATCCTGTCATACATCGTCAACCCACCTACTGCGCGTGACACTAAAGTGTTCAGTGGCCATTTTGTCCCGGCAATCAGGGACGCGACTCACGCGCTCGGGACGAACACCGCTTTGTCTTACAGTTTCTTGTCGCGTGGTACAGGTGGCAGGAGAGGTGTTACTTAGATTTTTTGATAAATATAATAATATAATATCCTTGGACATTTCACACAACGCCATATCGTCCCAAGCTAAGCAACCTAATGCTTGTGTTATGGTAACGAGATGGCTGATAAACTACTTATATACATTTTTTTTTGTAAATATATACATATTATAGATAGAAAAACACCCAGACTCGTAACAAATACTTGCAGGTCGTACAAATATTTGTTCCGGGCGGGAATCGAACCCGCGACATAGTGCGCAGCAGTCAATCGCTCAACCACTGCGCCAACCGTGTCGTCGCGTTAAATAAATTAAATAATCGCTTTTTAATTGACACCGTATGTTATAAAAGAAGTCGTACTTATCCTGCAACATCCTTGCTTGAAAAAAAACATTATTTTAGCTTGTTTAACTGTAATTCTCTTTTTTTCGTGTGGTTTTTATGCTGCCTCTGACTTAGCTTCACATGCTATTGACAAATATCTCTCAGACATGCTGATTTACTCACGATGTTTTCCTGTTTTGTTATTTTATTTGATGTTTTCGAACTCGAGTTCTATGACTTGGCAGTCCGATGGTCACATCACTAGGATATAACTTTAATTGTCAACCTTATTGTTAAAGCATAAGATTAATTTTTAATTAGGAAATTTTGGATAGTATACAGTTTGGGATACCTTGATCTGGCGTTTGTACCACAAAATGTTTTGATTTAACCCTTAAACTAAACAGGGCTTGTATCTTGGGATCAAAGTGCGAATGATCAGAAAGAAGTAGGTATGTCGTTTAACAAGCCTTACCATAAAATATAGTTTGAAGGGCACCGAGGACTATTTATAGTATAAAGACTGTCTTATATGAGGGGGCTCAACTGGTCGTTTTCCAGTCACACCGGATGCAGCTGAAAACCAGTATTTTACATGGAGCGACTGCCTATCTGACCTCCACAACTGTTTTTATAAGTTAATTCCTAACTCAGCGAAACTGTGGCATATATTAATTACTAGCTGGTCCCGCGTGGACCATCTAACACAAAAATATTGTTTCAATTCGGACAAGTAGTTCCAGAGATTAGCGCGTTTAAACAAACTCTTCAGCCTTATAATATTACTAGCTGACCCGACAGACGTTGTCCTGTCTTAACTATGATACCTACCTTACCTACCCTACCTACCCTACCTATTATTTTTGTATGTAAGAACCTTCTCCTGACAATAACAAACACAACAAAAAAAATTGGCCAAATTGGTCCAGGCGTTGTTGAGTAATGCGCTTAGTACACATTTTGCGATTCATTTTTATATATGTCGTAGGATAATTTGATACTTCGAATCTTCGCGGAAATCCTAGGGGTTTTGCGAAAACGCGGATAATTAGACATAGGCGAAAAATTATCAAATCTTACTGGACAAAGTCAGGATTTTTGCGAAAATACTCGTTACTATAGTAAGATTTGATGTGCTCAACACTGATTGGCTACAATTTTGCTGGCTGACTTCTAATTGGTTCCTAGTTTGCCGATGATTAAGACGTCAACCAATCAGAGACGATCTCTTATTGAACGCGCTGACCGACCAATCAGCGTTCTTATTTCATAACAGCCAGCGTTTCGTTTCGCAATATTGCTATAATAACGAGTATTTTCGCAAAAATCCTGACTTTGTCCAGTAAGATTTGATAATTTTTCGCCTATGTCTAATTATCCGCGTTTTCGCAAAACCCCTAGGATTTCCGCGAAGATTCGAAGTATCAAATTATCCTACGACATATATAAGATTAGTATAGATTATGTTTTTTTCTCAAACAATTTGATAATTATATTCTTTTTGATGGAAATAACCGTAAACCAGGTGTATTCCATTGAGTGTTTGTCAAATCAATGTTCATTAGAATTTCATGTTTCCGATACATTTCAAAGCAAAAAATCAGCACTTGCAAAAAATCGCTTCATCTCATAAACTAGTCCACTTTTCGCACAATATCGTCTCGTGAAACTTGCAGCAAGTTTCGAATGTTCCACTTTGTAAAACGTTATATTTGAAGCTTCCAACTAAAAACTTTTCCACTACAGTTTTGTCCGTTTTTTCTCCATTCATTAATATGAGGGATTGTGATATTGCATTCTAAAGGAGATACGTATATAAAAAAGAGGCTCGTGGCTAAGTGATGACTGCCTCACGGGTCGATCAAAGGTTAAGCTACGCTTGCCGCGGTCGGTTTGTGGATGGGTGGTGAGCATCCATTACATATCGAGACCTTCCATGCCTCGGAAAGCACGTTAAGCCGTTGATCCCGGCTGTCATTCGCGGAGTCAGAACATAGTCTGACAACCTGTCTTACCAAAGGTTATTTTTTCGCCCGTGACTGGGTTGTGAAGGTCAGATAGGCAGTCCTTCCATGTTAAATACTGGTATTCAGCTGCATCAAGTTAGACTGGAAGCTGACACTAACATAGTTGGGAAAAGGCCAGGCAGATTGATTGACTTGTGTAGTTAAAATCAGAGAAATTAATTGATTAGTGAATTGACACATCCTACTTCAATTTGCCGTGTTATAACCATTTCATACAAATGTCAGTTGTGATTTGAATGTAGAATGAACAAAATCAAAAATCAAAATCAAAAGTCATTTATTCAAATTAGGCTGAAATCAGCACTTTTTGAAAGTCAAAGTTACATAAGACAGTCCCCCAAAACGCCCACCCTTCACCACTTCCTAGTGCTTTAGCTAGGAAGAAGTGGCGCAACAAACTCCCCAGCAGCACAGCTGTTTAGTTGGAAGAACTTGACTCTACACATTTATCGTATGAGAAGTAATTAACATTACGAAACACTGAGACAGACTGAGACTAACAGACGAACGGAACGAGTGAATGAGATACGAGACATTAATGGCTTTGTTTATTGGTCATATTGTCTCATTCAGAGTCCTCGAAGTTGTTAATAGGAAAGAAGACTAGAAATTTATATACACACATCAAAAGTGTCTAGGGATCAACATATATTTTTGCAATAACTTTTCTCTTGATTGATATTAATTTAAATTTTCTTTAAGGATTCATCAAATAAAGTGTTTTCGTTTGTCACAGTAACGATAAACCAAGTCACCTTTGCATTAATAAAGAAATTTGCCATTTTCCTAATAAAGGGATTTTTGACATTTGAACCACTAACATTAAAGTTCGAAAAAAAGACTGAAATAACAGTTTTCTTTAAAATTTTATTGGGTAACTTAAACAATTAATAATCCGTGTTTCTACCGCGAACACTAACAACACAAGAACATCGGTTTGGCATACTCAAAATGAGTTCATCCAAATCACGCTGTGGAATGGCCGCCCATGTTCGTTGCAACAACAAAAAAAGGTCTTCTTGCAACTGGATACCCTCCATATTCGGCAGAGCTCTTCTCTGTAGCATATCCCATGCATGCTCAATCGGGTTCAAGTCTGGCGACTGAGCAGGCCAGGGCAGGACATTGATGTTAGCTGCGGCGAGAGTCTGTCTTACAACTCTTGCGGTGTGCGGTCGTGCATTATCATGCATTAACTGAAATAAGGGACCGATTTGCACTTGTAGAGGAACGAATGAAGTGAACCTTCATTCCCGAAGACCGCTACGGGTACCACCTATAGCAATGCACAATCGTAGGATTCGATATCAATGGGCTCTTGAACACAGAAATTGGGCAGAAGAACAATGGCGTTTCGTGTGCTTTTCTGATGAGTCTCGTTTTGGTATGAGACCGGATACAAGACGTATACGACACTGGAGAACCCCTGGACGCCAACAGCGATTAAAATCCTGCCAGGAAGTCCATCCTTATAGTGGAGGAACCATCATGGTATGGGCGGGTATTTGGATCGGCGGAAGAACTGAGTTGATTTGGATCAGAGGCAACCTCAACGCTCAAATTTATGCTGAGACGATTGTATCTGACGTCATCGTTCCTCTACAAGTGCAAATCGGTCCCTTATTTCAGTTAATGCATGATAATGCACGACCGCACACCGCAATAGTTGTAAGACAGACTCTCGCCGCAGCTAACATCAATGTCCTGCCCTGGCCTGCTCAGTCGCCAGACTTGAACCCGATTGAGCATGCATGGGATATGCTACAGAGAAGAGCTCTGCCGAATATGGAGGGTATCCAGTTGCAAGAAGACCTTTTTTTGTTGTTGCAACGAACATGGGCGGCCATTCCACAGCGTGATTTGGATGAACTCATTTTGAGTATGCCAAACCGATGTTCTTGTGTTGTTAGTGTTCGCGGTAGAAACACGGATTATTAATTGTTTAAGTTACCCAATAAAATTTTAAAGAAAACTGTTATTTCAGTCTTTTTTTCGAACTTTAATGTTAGTGGTTCAAATGTCAAAAATCCCTTTATTAGGAAAATGGCAAATTTCTTTATTAATGCAAAGGTGACTTGGTTTATCGTTACTGTGACAAACGAAAACACTTTATTTGATGAATCCTTAAAGAAAATTTAAATTAATATCAATCAAGAGAAAAGTTATTGCAAAAATATATGTTGATCCCTAGACACTTTTGATGTGTGTATTTTTGTACTTAATCAAAATATTCAAGAGATCAAGAGATTAATTAGTATGATAAGCAAAAAGCACGTCTAATTTTTTTTTTAATGACAGTCTAAATATACGTACAGTCACCAGCACATCAAGTTACCACAAACTGTCAAATTTTGACAATCGATTTTGAACTTAATGACTAAGGTATTAAGGTTTGAAATCATTTGTAGAAATTTTACAGTTTGATACACCTTGATGCCTTACCTTGCCATCAAGCATCTATAAGTAATTAATCTCAATTATTGGAAGTCAACGTATCGACGTGGAGTTAATTCGAACCATACAAACATTGACAATCTATCTATACTAATATTATAAAGCTGAAGAGTTTGTTTGTTTGAACGCGCTAATCTCAGGAACTGCTGGTTGGAATTTAAAAAATCTTTTTGTGTTGGATAGTCCATTTATTTAGGAAGGTTATATAACATCACGCTACGACCAATAGGACTGGAGCATCTGAACCAATCGCTCTCTTAGGTGACGCAGACGGAGTTGCACGGGTCAGCTAGTTTAATAATAAATTAACTTTAACTCCGCCGCCGTTGTGGTAAGCTTGGTTACTGACAGCTAATTATTTTGTCATGCTCCCGTTAGCACGATTATTGTACAGTTATATGAGTAGCCAAATACGGATCACGAATCCGTAATTGATCACGAGTATATTTAGCTGTGAGGGCTTAGTAAAAGCGCGGCTCCACTAGAAGTCGGGGCCGCGCCGTCTCGTCGTCGCCACACGTACCTCTTGGGATCGGCTTCCAGTCCAAACAGATGCAGCTGAATACCAGTATTTTACCCGGAGTGACTGATTATTTGACTTTCATAACCTGGTAACCGAGTAATACGATACCCCTTGGTAAGACGTTAGACTTTCGGGCGTCCGACGACCCGTAACGACTGTCAAAGATGCACGAATGACTATCAATATGCTTTTTCCAACTATGCTGGGGTCGGCTTCCAGTTTAACAAGATTAAGCTGAATACCGGTATTTTACATGGAGCGGCTACCTATTTGACCTCCACAACCTAGTCAGTAACTGGGTAATAAATAAAAACGAAAAAAAAAAACGATATAAATACGATAGCCCTTGATAAGACTGGCTGTCAGACTTTCGGGCTTCTGACGACCTGTAACGACTGTCAAAGACGCTCGAATGACAGCTGGGATAGTATATCTAAGGGGTCGACCACAGAATATCTGCAGTATTGTCTCTCCTTCTCTCTTTCTTGTCTCGTCCCTTTTAGCAATTAGATCGGTTATGTGTCAGCCTATGTAAAATTTCATAATTTATATCCGTAATCCACTTGGTGTACATATATAATATAGAGTATTCTATTTTATGCTGTACAAAATTGAATTCGTGGAAATTACAATAGAATATAACTAAAGTCAAAGCAAAAGTCATGGTTACATGAGAAATAAATTGAATTAAATTGAAGACCATTTAAAACATCAATACTCCACAAAAGTTAAAATTGGATTTCCCGAACTTCATTAAAGGAATCACCTTACGTAACGCTAAAATGGAACTAACCAGTTCTCAAATTCAAATGCTCAATTCAAAAACCGGTTGTTCGATCTTGTATTCTCAATTCAAAAACCGGTTGTTCGATATTTCGGTACAAAATCCGACAAAAACAAAAGAATTTATTTTCTGTACAGATGATTGAAACAATGCCCCGAAGACATCTCTTTGGTGCGAGGTTTGTCTCGGCTTATCTTGTTCATAAGCCAGGATGATGGATGGAACTTGAAACAAAGCAATCAGTAGCAGCTAGATAATATGTATAAACCTTTTTTCTGATAATTTACTTGTCCGGGGATTGTGAAACAGGGCTTTTTTTTAGCATGGTTAATCATCAACTGACTCTTCCCGCTCTGTGTGGAGCGGAAAGGTCAGACTCTTACAGACTCAAACCCATCAAAGCTCCTTCCTTAGCTCTTTATGTTCCGGTTCTTTGGTAAACCTTTCGGACAATCCCGCTGACGTGAAATAAAGCCTTAAGTTTTGTGCTCATTCACACGAGCGGCATGCGATAACGACAGAGACGCAGGCGTCGACAATGTGCCACTCGTGTATTAAAGCACTTGATTTTTAACTCGGAAACCAAAGCTACAGAGATATATAGAAACCAGCGGGACTGTCTGAGAGGGTAACCACTACCCCGGAACATAGAGGGCTAAAGAAGGGACATGGATGGGTTTTAGTCAGTCTTCTCTTCTTCTTCGTGCGGTTAGTGACTAACCAAAGTGGTGTCAAACTTTTTATGCTGCCCATGCCTCTGACTTAGCTTCGCATGCTGTTGAGAAATATATCTCAGACATGCTGGTTTCTTCACGATGTTTTCCTTATCCGATTTTAAGCAAGTGATAATTATACGCATACGCACGTGAAGCCGAAAAATCAGAAGAGGAGGTTTTAGTCAGTAAAAGTAATAATTTATTATCGACAGCAAAATATTGTGTCCAAACATATCAAATCAAATTAAATTATTCCCAATTTATCCATATTTATTAACTTCCTATTTGACCAAACGACTGTCCAATTAATTTCGATCTAAAAATACCAACTGCGGTACATTCAACCACGACCACAAATTATACCACAATATTTCTATAATTATGTGTCAGCAAAATTGTCCATTCATTTGATTCATAGGACAATAATATTACGGCGTATAAATAATTTATTTATTAGGTACTTTAACTAACCAAAATAAAACCCTCATCTGCTCTACAAATTAAATTCAACCCAAAAATACCGATTGTGGTCTATTTGACCACAACCACAATATTTCTATAATTACACATAAATGTTAGCGAAATAGTCCATTCCGACTATTTCGCTAACATATTCGTTAGTGCATTCGTTAGTCCATTGGGCTAGTGGCTAAATAATAACAGCCGCTTAGGTCAATCGAAGGTGAAGCTACGCTTGGCGCGGTCGGTTCGTAGATGGATGACCCATTACACATCGAGACCCCTCCGTGAGTCGGGAAACACGTTAAGCCAACTGTCGTTGGTAGACCTTTGACAATTATTGTGGTAGGTAGCCTGATAACCAAGTAACTTGCAGTATGTTGAAGGACAACCCAAAATTCCGAATTCAGTACAATTTGACCACGACCACAATCACACTAATATTATAAAGGCGAAAGTTTGTGAGTGAGTGTGTGTGTTTGTGTGCGTGTTTGAGTTTGTTCGTCCTTCAAGCTCAAACGGCTGAATGGACCTGGATGACTTTTGGCACAAAGGTAGTTTATGACTTGGATTATCACAAAGGATAATTTTTATCCCGGTAGTACAGAGGCCAGCACATCAAGTTACCACAATCTGTCAAATTTCTTTGATAGTATTTCAACTTTATTGCAAAGACATAAGGTTCATTTTTAATTGAGAAAATTTGACTGTTAGGGATAGCTTGATGTGCTGGCGTCTGTACGTTCCTTTGGGACAATTTCCGACATCCACGCAGACGAAGCCGTTGGCTGCAGCTAGAATAATTTAAATAAAAGCAAGAGGTCACTCATTCATACACTCACTCACTCACTCATTTATCACGAAATCTCAAAAACTACTAGACCTACAAATAAGAAATTCTACACGGCACAGATGTAGATTATGAGTAGAATACGTATTAAGAAAGGATTTCAGGAAACTACCCCCGTAAATGTGTGAAATAGGGGGTGGAAGTCTCATCATCTGCTAGTCTTTTCCCATCTATATTGGGGTCGACTTCCAGTCTAACTGGATGCAGCTGAATACCGGTACTTTACATGGAGCGACTGCCTATCTGACCTCCACAACCCAGTAACTGGGCAATACGATAGGGGGTGGAAGTCTGTATGTAAAAAAATCAACATTTATGCGGGCGGAGCCTCAGGCTGCAGCTATCATTTATATAATTATGACAGCAAATAGTCCATTCAACAGATTCATAGGGTTATGATACTCCATGATTCGCCAAAAGGGAAATAATACACTATGATATGTTTATCAAACGTTATGAGATGGCCATCAGTTGCGGATTCTGGCTCCGCGCCAGCAAACGCTGCACTGTGGATAATGTGTATTAAAGAAGATATGAACCGTAATGTTTTGTGTTGAATATTCAAAATTGTTAGTAGCAAATGATAGTTGTAAATTTTTGTGGAAAATCGGCCGAATAATTTGTGAAAATTGTGGTGTTTTGTTTTCTGTTTTGTTTTCCGGGTAATGTTAAAACTTGCGTGGTTTTATTTTTTGAATAGCTCAGCAGGGATAGTTCCTGTAAACTTTTTATAATAACAAGCTTCTGCACGCGGCTTCGCCGGCGTGGATGACGGAAATTGCATGTTATTATACATATAAACCTTCCTCTTGAATCACTCTATCTATTAAAACAAAACTGCATCAAAATCATTTGTGTAGTTTTAAAGATCTAATCATACATACATGCAGACATTAGGACGCGGGAAGCGATTTTGCTCTATCTTATGTAGTGATTACAAAGTTCTCGAGACGTCAAAATCTAAAACCCTCTCACACCAACTCAAAGTATTTATTTCAATTAATCCAATAACTGACAGTTTTAAACTTTCAATGAATCAGTCAGCCAGAAATGTGGAGCTATGTAGTTGAGTCACAAAAATCAATCCCACTTCCAATCCCACAAAAGAACGATAGAAAAGAAAGTACGTTTTTTGACAGCAGTGATTGACTGGTGTGGTGTGTCCGTCGGGCTGCGAACTCATAGATCTCAAGTTCGAACCCAAGGATCTCTCCTCTGATTTTACGGATTCATGTGCGTATTGTATGATTATCAATTGCTTAAAAATACTCCGGTCTGCTAAAAAAGCCCTCGTCACAGATATAATTAAAAAGAACGCCGAAGCTAATGAACGAAGGCTTCACCATCATGTGAACATCGAGGCTATCCAGCTCCTCGACTACACGGATATAGTGAGAAGACTAAAAAGGACAAAACCTTTTGAGTTAATTTAGTGAAGTGTTAGTTTAATGTAGTGAAATGAGTGCTACCCATAAAGAACACAAGAACAAAGTGTCTTCCCCTTAATAGAGACAATAAGAAAAGTGTTAATGGACACATTCTTAGGCTTACTCTACCTAGCAAATTAAGTCAAAATTTAATTACTTATTAGCTTTAGTATTAAGCTAGATTGTATTTTTCATGATGTTTCTGTATCAGGACACAAGATTCAACAAAAAAAAAATTGCTTAAAAATCGGTGATGACACAGCATGTGATGCTAAATCAAAGTCCTATGGCCAGCATAAAAACTCTAACACCAGGTTAGTTACTAACTACACGACGAAGAGGAGAGGCAGGATATTATATTATGTTTTATCGCCAACCGCACAGAAACAGGTCACTCGGTCCAGTCCAACAGTGTTGGCAACATTGGAGATGATTGATTGCGGCGTGCCGGAAAGCATCAACGACTGGCAAGGCATTTAAATTACCCCGAGGCCACTAATAGAAACACCAAATGTTTCTTCCGGGATTTCGTTGTGGGAAGAGTAATTATGAGTTGATTATACATACGTATTACCTACAGGGGAATTGTCCGAAAGGGTTACCGCTACCCGAAACATAAAGGGCTAAGGAAGGAACATGGATGGGTTTAAGTCAGAAGAGTCTGACACTCCCTTCCGCTCCACCCAGAGCGGGAGGGATCGTTTGATGATTTGCCACCCTCGAAAAAAACCGTATTACCTATTACCTTTTTTTTTAAGGCTGGGAAATCGTCCAATGACTTCTCCCGCTCTAGGTGGAGCGGAAGGGAGTGTCAGACTCTTACTGACTAAAACCCATCCATGTTCCTTCCTTAGCCCTTTATGTGCCGGGGTAGCGGTAACCCTTTCGGACAATCCCGCTTAATTACCTATTACCTTACTTAGTTAGTTCTGTCCCGCTCTTACCTGCAAACAAGAAAAAAACAAATATTAAAATAGGAAATATTTCGTAGGCTTATTTCTATGGATTAAACCAGAAGATAAGCAAACAATGGTAGGTATTAATAGCAGAGGGGCGATGAAACAATTGTCTTGCTAGCTACTGGTTAGGGATTTTGATTTCCGAACTGACAATTTATTTGTAAAGCCATCTGATATTGATCCCAACCGGACTATTTTTGTACGAGGCCTCATCAAGGTATCCCAGTCTGTCAAATTTCTTTCATAGATTTTCAACTTTATGACAAATGCATAAGGTTAATTTTCAATTGGGAATATTTGACAATTTGGGATAGCTTGGTGTACTGGCGTCTGTACGTATGACTCTGTCAGTAAACGTATTTTCATTTCGTAAATGCAAAAGAACAAAAATGGACCTAAAAATAAAAAGAATCTTTCCGCAAATACATTTCTGGTGGGCGCGTTAGAACTGCACACTATATCATTCCGTCTCTTATTAGTATTGTCAGCATTGTATGAGAGCATATGTTGCTTTAATACTACTTGTAAAATAAAAAGCTGGCGGACAGTTAGTACGTTACAGGATTTATATAGCTGATCTGTGGGAAAGAAAAAGGGATGGAAGTTTGCGACCTTTAAAATAGCTCTCTGAGCTCTTTCAAGAGGAAGCAAGATAGTTTTTGAAGCGCCGCCCCAAGATGTTATACAGTATATAATTATAGATTGACATAGGGTCAGATAAACTTACAGGGATAATTACGTAACAACATAAAATGGCAATGAATTGCAATGCCTTTGAAAACCAATGCTTCATAAGTTTGTCAAACTCGTTTGGTCGAACAACGTAATTAACGCAATGAACGTGACTCAATCTGCCTAGCCTTTTCCCAACTCTGTTGGGGTCGGCTTACAGTCTATCCGGATGCTGCTGAATACCAGTATTTTACATGGAGCGACTGCCGATCTGACCTCCACAACCCAGTCAGTACCTAGGTAATACGACACCCCTTGGTAAGACTGGCTGTCAGTTTCGAGCTTCTGCCGACCCGTAACGACGGTCAAAGATCCACGAATAACAGCCGGGACCAACGGCTAAACGTGCTTTCCGAGGCACGGAGGAGTCTCGATATGTAAAGATGGGCACCCATCCATGGACCAACCCCGGCAAGCGTAGCTTAACCTGATGAATCGATCCGTGCGACTGTTATTACTTAGCCAAGAATGCAACGAACGTGACTGAATTATTAAAATGTGTGTTAGTTACGCAACCACCTAGTTTTTAACCAGTTTTTTTAACACGTTGAACGCCAACGCGGTCACCGTGTGTCCGACAAACAATAGTTTTTCTATTGTGTCTGCTTCGTGGCAGTCAATGACTTAACAAACTACAGCCAAACAAAAATGTCATACATGTTTCATTCGGAATGCTCGCTCAAACCGAATTTAATTACCAAAACTCAAGTGATAACACACTTTGTTAAAAAAAGCGTTCGTAGTTTCATATTCTAACTACTGGTTGGAATTCAACACTAAAACGCCGTATTTATGGTTTGGTCCAATTAGACCCGGTTCGGTCTACTGGCGTAATTTCGATATAGAGCAGTGTGGGAGGGTTAGGTGCATTCGAAGTTCGAATGAATCTTTTTTTTATTCTGGGTAAAGGGATGTATGACATGAGTCCTCTGTGCAGGTAGTTCATGGCGTGGGTCGACTGAATTACCAACATCATAGAGATCAAATTGGCATGATGTAGATCTTGAAACCACAACTATCTACTTCATTCGATTTTAACCTGTATAAAGATAGCAATACAGTCGAATTTCGCTATTAGAATATGTTTCCTCGTCACACACTGTTCGAAGTACAATTTATACATTTAAATAAAATTGGAGTGTCTGTTTTTAATATTGAAATAACCTTTTATTACTACATGTATATGAATATAATACGGTACATACACCAAAATAACATTTTTTTTAATTTTTGTCTGTCTGTCTGTTTGTTCCGGGTAATCTCTGAAATGGCTGGATCGATTTTGACGGGACTTTTATTGGCAGGTAGCTCATGTAATAAGGAGTAACTAAGGCTTATTTTACAAAAAATCTTGTATTTTAGAAAAATCATTGTTAGGGTCAGCTAGTATAAAGATAAAAGTATTCTATATATTAATCAAGGTTATGAACTGTATATTTATGTGTGCCAAATTACATCTAGATTCGTTCAGCTGTTTCAGCGTGAAGAAGTAACAAACATACAAACACACAGACTCACAAACTCCCGCCTTTATAATACTAGCTTCTGGCCGCGGCTTCGCCTACGTGGATGTCAGAAATTGTTAGATTATTGGAGTTTCAGTAAGGATTTGTGAGTTTTAAATAATTATAATAAAGCCTATGTCACTCTATTCTCTCGAAACGACAATAAATATAACCTTAAATATCGTTGAGCTCTTTAAGCAAACGGCTTCTAATAGGCGGACATCTAATGGGTTCAAGTAGATTTTTGAGGAACTAATTATATGTATATTATTATATGTAAAAAATAGCACATGCCTTGTACGCGAACGACACAAATATGTGACAATGCACTATATTGTAACACTAAATAAATAATTAAAACATTACTTTTGTGTGTGTTTAGTCAAAGATATCTTCAAAATTGAATGACGTAAAACAAATTAAAAGACCCCATGGATATTGGGAAATTTGTGATAACAAGAAGAAATAATTTTGTAGCCTGGAGTGGAGGGCACCCGCGTGCGCTTATGTAATGGCATTCAAAAGGTTAAAATCTCATGTAAAATGAACCAAAAATAACACCAATAAATGAATTTGAATCAAAAGGTCAATTGGTTAAACCCTATTTATTGAACTATTTATAGTGGAACCCCCGCCTATACAAACAGCAAACCGACTTACGTAATTTATTGAAACTTTCAGTGGAGTTTAAAGGGTATTTTAACCTTTCCTATGAATACATAAAGTCCAACGGAATACTTAAATTAATATTATGTATTAGACCAGCCCTTCCCAAAGTGGGCGATAACTCAAAAATACTCAAACTCACTTATCACTACAGCGTATAAAACAAAGTCGCTTTCTCTGTCCCTATATCCCTATGTATGCTTAAATCTTTAAAACTACGCAACGGATTTTGATGCGGTTTTTTTTAATAGATAGAGTGATTGAAGAGGAAGGTTTATATGTATGTATGTATAATTTGTCGACATATTATGCGGGCGAAGCCGCGGGCGCGGGCGGGAAGCTAGTTTCAAATAAACCAATTACCGGCACTTTTAAATTGCCATAGGGTCGGAAGCCCCATGGCGCTACAGGCCGAAAGGGGGCAATAACAGACCCAGAAAAAAAATGGGGCTATTGTGTGGAGGCTTAGGGGGCGATTTGTAATTCCATCTCGATAGGTAGTGGTTTTTAAGTAGGTGAAAAAATGAGGGCGCTAAAAAATAATTTATTCTCAACGCGGGCAGTAGACAATATAAGTCTGGGAAACCCTGTATTAGACCTTATAAACCTTTAAAGGTTTTGTTTTAACATCACAAATTATTTCGTAGAAAAACTTACAGATCTGTAGGTCACCATTTTTGTTTTCGAAGCAATAATGACGCACTAGTGATGACGCAGTATCGATTCCAGTTTACTTAGACTTTACGAAACTCTTAATTATTGTCAGATATGTTGTAAATCTGCATTCTTCTTCGTCTTCATGTGGTTAGTGACCTGAACCTGGTGTCAGAGATTTGATGCTGCCCATGGGCCTCTGACTCAGCATCACATGCTGTTGAGAAATATCTCTCAGACATGCCGGTTTCCTCACGATGTTTTCCTTCACCGATTTTAAGCAAGTGATAACTAT
Organism: Hyppa rectilinea; assembly: GCA_951799385.1. NCBI lineage: Eukaryota > Metazoa > Arthropoda > Insecta > Lepidoptera > Noctuidae > Hyppa > Hyppa rectilinea. The sequence continues at coordinate 14,879,511 of OX637316.1, forward strand.
ACAATACGCACATGAATTCGAAGAATCAGAGGTGCGTGCCTTGAGTTCGAACTCGAGACCTATGACTTGGCAGTCCGACGGTCACACCACTAGGCTATCACTGCTTTTTCTAATCTGCATTACACTTTTTTTATTGAACCTGGTAGCCTCGTTGGTCTAGTGGTCGCAAGGACAGTTGCTTAGCATAAGGTACCGAGTTCAAATCCCGGGTGGGGCAAAGTGTTATTGTATTTTGGTTGTACCTGACGACACGGTTGGCGCAGTGGTTGAGCGATTGACTGCTGCGCACTTTGTCGCGGGTTCGATTCCCGCACGGAACAAATATTTGTACGACCTGCAAGTATTTGTTACGAGCCTGGGTGTTTTTCTATCTATAATATGTATGTATTTACAAAAAAAAAAGTATATAAGTAGTATATCAGCCATCTCGTTACCATAACACAAGCATTAGGTTGCTTAGCTTGGGACGATATGACGTTGTGTGAAATGTCCAAGGATATTATTATTATTATTATTATTTTTCCCTTAGGAATCTCTCAGAAGCAGCTCGGAGTCTAAATTTGTGCGAGGTTGATGCCAATAGGCTCGCCCCTTATTACATGGTACTTAAACATAACTCCCGATATACGGGTGTACCTATTATGGGTAATGCCTAAACTGTCGGGGAAACATGACGTGATGTTGTTTTATTGAACCTCACAAGGAACCTCAAAAATGGCAGTGGTTGGTGTGTGTGTGGTGGTGGGGTGTTTGATAAAGGAGAGGGTGGTCGATCAAATGGGATATCCTACATCTCAAATCTGCCTAGCCTTTTCCCAACTATGTTGGGGTCGGCTTCCAGTCTTACCAGATGCAGCTGAACCAGTATTTTACATGGAGCGACTGCCTATCTGACCTCCAGAACCAAGTCAGTAACTGGGTAAAATTATACTCTTTGGTAAAACTGGCTGTCAGACTTTCAAGCTTCTGACCACCCGTAATGACTGTCAAAGAACCACGAATGAACGCCGGGTTCAACGGCTTAACGTGCTTTCCGGGGCACGAAGGAGTCTCGGTATGTAAAGATGGCTAGCCATCCACGGACCAACCCCGGCAAGCGTGGCTTAACGTGATAGATTGATCCCTGCGTCTTTTGTTAATTAGCCACGAGCTCCTCGTACATCATAAAGTGACTGAAACTGACTGACGGGCAAATCAACGCACAGCCGAAACTACTAGGTCTAGGCACGTGAAATTTTGCACACAGCTTGCTTTTATTATGTGAGGAGAACAAAGGGGTTTTTGGAAATTCGACCTTTTAGGGAGTGAAAAAGATAGGAAGTATGAAAAATCCGACATCCACACGGGCGAAGCCGCTAGGAGAAGCTAGTTTAATGATACAAAAGTAACATAAAAATGCGGGAATCATTTTTACAAACCTTATTTTTATAACTATTATTGTTTGGTATACAATAGCTCTAATAATAGGAAGATTTATAATATCATTTGGGCGGTTTCTTATCTCGTTGCTATTTAAAAAAAGGTCTCACATAAACTAGAGTACCTATTATTCGTTCTTATACATTATGCGGGCGGAGGTGCTCGTAGCTAAGTAATAACAGCCGCACGGGTCAGTCCATTAGGTTAAGCTACGCTTGCCGAGGCTGGTCCGTGGTCCAAGACTTTTCCCAACTATGTTGAACATGAAGTGAATGCCTAACTGACCTCCACAACCAAGTAACTGGGTTATAAACTTGTTAAGACTGGTTGTCAGACTTGCGGGCTTCTGACGACCCGTAACTACTGTCAAAGATCTACGAATGTCAGCCGGGACCAACGGGTTTACGTGTTTTGCGAGGCACAGAGGGGTCTAGGTAAGTAAACATGGTCACCAAGACCTGTTAACCTGATCGATCAACCCGTGTAGCTATGTATTATTTCTTAGCCACGAGCCCCAGCTATTCGCACAAAAATATTACCCTTTTTTTTCTTTATTTTTCATGAGGTTAGTGACTAACCTGGTGTCAGTGTTTATATGCTGCCCATGGGCCTCTAACTTAGCTTCACATGCTGTTGAGTAAATAACTCTCAGACATGCTGGTTTCCTCACGATGTGTTCCTTCAAGCATCTACTATACAATACGCACATTAATCTGAAAAATCAGATTCGAACTCGAAACCTATGACTAAGCAGTCAGGCGGTCACGCCACTAGGATATCACCCTAAATGCACTTTCCTGCAAACCTACACAGTTGACAAACTTCTTTTATGATAATAGAAGTTTACACCGTCCAGCATAATAAGTGGCCGCCGCTTAAGGACGAAGCAGAGAGAAAAATTTGCATTTTTTTCATATTTCTATATTAAAAGCAAAGAGCTGTGAACATTCTGGTGTTAATTAAGAAGTTTATACCTGGATGTTGGTTTATGGTGATCCGGGGATGAAAAATGCTGAGAACTTTTGATCTCTTGAGGATAGGAAGATGGATTAGGTCTAAGCGCGACTTTTATCACGGTACGCATAAAAAGCCGGGATTATTTTTTTGTGAACGATTTTTTTTTATAGAAACTTTTTGATGGGCTGTGGCGGACAAGAATACAGACGTATTTGTCGGTTGACGGAATCGATACTTTTTAACAAAGGATGTCATTGATCAAGTATTTGTTTTAGCGTAGTAAGATCATCAATGAGTTTAAAAATTCATTTATTCAGTGACAGATAACACAGCCTAAGCTACTGGGTCTAGAAGCATGAATTTTACTCAAAAGTTTTTCATACAATAGTGAGTACTAAGTACCGAAGGACTTTTTTAAATTGGTCGCCCAAAATGGTTAAATAAAGATTAATTGGAAGTTGGTCAGTATTGCTGATAGTAAATCGCATCGGGCACTTGGCCTGTAACACAATAACTGATAGAAATATAAAAAACAGTCCCAAATGCACTTTCATACATTGTATGATCGCGTAAGTGACAAAAATTTAAATCCGTCCTGCTACGCGCTAAGAGCTACGCCGTAGCTGCCTGCTACGCGCTACTAGCTACGCCGTAGCAACACGCTACGATGACGTAGGCTTCAGCCATCGGATCATTTTCCAAGGATGTGTGATAAATTCAAACCAATCCATTATAATCTCTCCTACACTATTGGATTAGGTCAGTTTGGATATTTCAATAGCTGTGTGTTGTTAGAGTTATATTGGAATAACTGCGACCCTCTAGAACCAACATATTGTGGGCTCCATTGGGTATTTGACAGGGTAGTCAATAACGTTTTTTTTTATGAATTGTCAAAACGTGGAATTTCTACGTAAATAATACTTAATTTCTGCACGGTGATAGAAGTTTTTAAGACGAGCGGTCATTTTTTGCACCCTGTTAAATAGCCAATTAAAATGCCCATAACTACCAAAACTGGAACAAAAATATTTCAAATACTCCTTACACGAACCACAAGTATAATCGGGCCTTGTTTATTGCCACCGAAAATTAATTAAAACCTCAGACCACAGCTAAAAATACACCTATCAACCCTTATTTTGTCACCTCAGACCCTGAAAACCTTACGCCACAATTCCACAGATACTCCAGCCACCCCCACTCATCACTTAAGCCCCATGTCAAAAATGTCTTTATCAAAATATCCTCTAAATAAGCCAGGCTTCCCTCGAGACACACCTTTCAAAAGGGATTAGCCGTCCTCTATCATTTCATTACTGCCCTACTCCCAGGACCTTATATAATCCGTGGCGTAAAAATAATATGATTAAGTAAAGCCTACTTAATTTAGTGGCTTAGCTAGATATAGACAAGTCATATTTCAGAGTTAGGATTTTTTTAGTCTTTTGATATGTTCATGTTCATCACTACATAGTATAAAACAAAGTCGCTTTCTCCGTCCCTAAATCCCTATGTATGCTTAAATCTTTAAAAGTACGCAACGGATTTTGATGTGGTTTTTTTTAATAGATAGAGTGATTCAAGAGGAAGGTTTACGTGTATATTTTGTCGGCATATTTTGCGGGCGAAGCCGCGGGCGGAAGCTAGTATACAATAAGTGTCAGTGTTTTGTCTGTGGTCCATCCATTGTCTATGGCCGAGATACAGATTGTCAATAGTTTTAATTACTCTGAATACGAGGTTCTTTGGCTACTTTGCACGGGTGTATTTAATTACTAAGTGATTTTTTTTTAAATGTGCGTTTTATTTGTGCAGAATAAACATTTTTTTCTTTCTTTCTTTCATTTAATTAATTGTTTGGTCTTTTAAGAGGTAGCGGTACCCCTTCCATGTGCTGATAGTGATCACCCTTGGTTTTAGCGAGGTAAGTATCCCACACTTCCTGGTCTTTTCCGCAAAAGTTCCCGCTGTAAAAAATTAAAAAAAAGGAACGTGAACAGTGTTGGCCCCGACTTACAACTTATGGGTCGTGAGTTCGAATCCACGTATGCACTTTACTTTGTGTGTTTAATTTTATTACCACTGCTCTCAAAATGGTGAACCAGGACTCGTGTGGGAACTAGCATGTGCTGGATGTGCTGATCCAGACATGTGACATCCACCAATTACAGGCACTTTTGAATTGTCAAAGGGTTTAGGTACCTATGGAGAAGAACGGGCATATAAACTCCACGGACACTCTTTTAAACAAAATATGGTTACAAAATATTGGTTACATCACTCATATTATTACTGTACATGTGAGAACGATGCAAAACGTTAAAAGCATCTGTTATAAATATATAATAATAATTCAAACATTAAATTAAAACAAGCCATAGCCGCTAAGAGACGACCAGTCCCTACTGACAGCGCCCGCCCGTATTGTTAACGGTGCAAATATAGCAACGTTATTGCCTTATGTTAAAAATCATTCATAATCTAACTTTGTTTTTCCGTAATCATCTGCTAGCCTTTTTTCCACAATGTTGGGATCAGCTTCCAGTCTAACCGTATGTAGCTCAATACCAGTATTTTCAATAAAGCGACTGCCTATCTGTACGCCACAACCCAGTTACTGGGTCCATTGGTAAGACTAGTTATCAGAATTCTGGGATTCTGACTACCCATAACGACTCCCAAAGATCTACAAATTATAGCAGGAACCAACAGCTTAAGATGCTTCCCGAGACAGGGAGGAGTCTATATATGTATAGGTCACCCATCCACGGACCGACCTCTGCAAGAGTAGCTTAACCTTAGATCGAACCGTGCGGCTTCTATATTTAGCTTTTCACCTTACCTTATAATTCCGTATTGCAACTCCCAAAAGGCTATCACTCATAAATTACAGTTAATTACAATCATAATTAAGTTATTATCGTCAAATAATTTACGGTAAGTAATTCGAAATTAAATTTTCCGCCCTCACTTATTTTGCGAAATTAATTTAATGTTAATTAATGCGGGTACATAATTGAAATAAAATGGCGGAATGGCTGACCAGGATTTTGTAGAGTGCTAACCTTTTAAACGGGCGACGTGTATTCAATGTTTATATCCAACATGCTATCTTTATCGTCTTACAAAGGGCTCTTTCTAAGTTTAAAATGTTTTTAGATTAATTCACATAATTAGGTTCCTACTCATTCTCCTGTCCTTATTCTAATTTATTTGGGCTCGGCGCAACATGTCTTTTTCTTCCATACTTCTCTCTATTAGTCGTCATCTCGGTAGTCACTTCCTTTCTATTCTAGCCATATCATCTTTCACACAATCCATCCATCGTTTCTTTGGTCTTCCTCTTTTTGTAGAGCCATTCACAATCATAAGCTTCCTACTACAAAAAGGGAGACGAAAAAAAAAACCAAAGGCATCAAATAATTCGTCCGCAACGCTGTCAACAGTAAAGTTCCCAAAAGGCTGGCAGCATTGCCCCGTTACATTGCAATGCTGATTCTTTGACCGAAAATTAAACCAGCCAGAGAGATCCCCTCTGGTCACGTGAAGAGCGGACCAAATGCTTTGCGATGTCTCGAAATACATAGTGGGCACTCGGACCCCATGGCGCTTCAACCCCAAACGGCTGGAACATATAAATCCCAATCAGATAGGAATATTAGCGCCGTTTGAGATTTTCTGCACCTGCAGCAACTGCCCCAGCACAACCTGCCGTGCAAGGAAGATGGGATGGCTCAAGGGTATCGTTAACACACGTTGCTTCCCATACCAATGGCCTACCTAGCTTCCAAGGCATTAGTGTCATTCCATCTGGTCTCTTCCCATCGTCGCGTGCCAAGCCGTTGGGTTCTAAAACAGCTGGCACCTCGGCGGTGACAAGAGCACGACGGATGATGTCATTAAGGCTGGCGTGCCGTGCTAACCGGCTTGCGCTCTTACTGCAGGATAGACCATCGACCACTTCACCGCATTGGCAGCGATGCGGAGCCACGCAAGGAGCGCCCAGGAAAAGATATTCATACAAATTGAGATTGTTTTGGTTATTCTTCTCAGAGTAGTCGGCTAGGTAAAACCGAACTTATCTAGAAACATAATATTTACATACCTAAAAAGACTTAAAATATTAATAATAACTATGTACAGTCACAAGCAAAAATATGTACACAGTTAGCTAGTTTCAATAGCGGTTTTCTCCTTAATTATTCAATGAAATTGAATGTTTTCACATACATTGTATTTTCGAATCCATATATTTACCGACCCTTTCGTATCTTAAAATTGAAACAGATATTTTACGTGAAATACGTTTCTGAATTTTGCTCGGTGTATACATATTGGTGCTCGTGACTGTACAATTATATAAAACGAAAGAGAAAACAAAAAGTACATGAATCAAAGGGCATAAAAGTTCTCAAAAGGCTGGCAGCATTGCCGCGTTATATGGCAATACTGATTCTCATTCCACCATTTATTGTGATGTGATGATTTGCGAATATAATGTCTTGCTAATACAACATTTTGTGAATATCATATACAGCGACGGAGTGGACTGTTTTAAATAGATTTCACATCACTACTAAAAGATTACATAAATGTACCATCCGTACATAAATGTACCATCAAGTTACCCCAATCTGTCATATTTCTTTGATAGCTTTTCAACTTTATAACAAAAGAAAAAGGTTCATTTTCAATTGCGAAAATTAAAAAGTTTGGGATAGCTCGATCTGCAGGCGTTTGTACACTTAATCCTGGCTGGCTTTGTGAGTGTGTGTGTGTTTGTACATTTGTTAATTTTTCACGCAAAAATTAGTGCTCTGGCCTGGATGAAATTTGGCACAGACATAGATTGATTAACATAATAAGATACTTTTTATCCGGTAGTTTGTTCGGGATAATTCTCAATATCCAAACGGGCGAAGCTGCGGGCAAAAGCTAGCATAAAATAAAGATCTAACAACCTTCTAAATTAATACAGATGAAACTAATGATGTGATGTACTAATTCCCTTAAGTGGTTCATTGCGTAAGAATGTAACTCCAACAGTATTTGTTTTCACTTTGATTAGAGTCTTGTGGTACAAACATTACATAATTTTCTCAGTTTCAACTTAGGCAGTAGGTTGTCCAAAAGGGTTAACGCTACCCCAAAACACAAAGGGCTAAGGAAGGAACGTGGATGGTTTTTAGTCGGTAAGTGTCTGACACTCCCTTCCACTCCACCCACAGCGGGAAGTGTTATTTGATGATATCCCACTCAAAAAGCCGTTATCAGGGCTAAAGAAGGAAACACTTGATACTAAAACGTAGAGAATATAGACCAATTTAGGTGATTAAAAAAAGGCAGTAGGTAGAGATAAACTACGATAACATGGCGCGCCCCTCCAAATTACTATTTCAATGTTTGTAGTCACATCCTTACGAAAGAGTTTGTATGTAGTTGTAAGTATTCGTCTTCAGTAGCAGGCCGGCAGCGACATGCGCTGTGAGTCTTGGCGCTTTGTAATTACTTTCACGAACAGTTTCAAGGGATTTTGATTTTGATGGGGCGTGCCATGTAATCGTAGTTTATCGCTACCTAAGTTGCAACAGCGCTGGTACTCTGACTTGACTCTGATCGCAGCATTATGCTGAGGGATGGCAGTTTTGCGCGGATTTGACGCATATTTTTCCCCAACTTGTTATTGTTGTTTGGCTTTGTAAGAAAGAAATATATTTTTAAACCGACTTCAAAATGGAGGAGGTTATTCTACCAAAACTGAAAAGTAAAAATTAAAATTATTTTTCAGGTTTGTAGTGTTTTTTCGGAAGTCAATTGTTTCTTTTTTTTAAAAAAGCTTTTTTTTAACTCACTTTTTTATGTAATTTTTTTTGCGTCATGTATGCCGCAAATACACGAATTTTCTTTCTATTTCTATTTGTGGCAATTTTACTGCTGCAAATATATTAGGACAAACTAAATCATTACTTATTAATAAGTGACCAAGTCCCCAATATTTATTGTTGCCGGTCGGGTCGGGTACACGAATTTCACATCGTTTACGACGCCCTCTGTTATAAACTTGCAAAATTATGTTGAACGTTAAACCGGCGTTGTTGTTCGCCACAGAATTAACTCTGACATTTGCATAGTTTATTGACGCGCTAGGTTCAAGTGACGCTACGGTTTTGTAGCGTTTTTATTATTGGCATGAATAGGAAAGTATATTGGGTTTGGATTAACTAGGTTAGAGGAGCTCGTGGCTAAGTACTAACAGCCGCACAGGTCGACTCCTGGCCACCGTAGGTGCGGGCCTGCGGACGGTGAGTAATGGGTGACTCACCGTCCGATCAGCCCCAGGCCCGTGCCGGACGGCGCGTATATGTTCCACGCGCGCCTCAAAGAGATGTCAGCATATGAAGGGGCTCCTCAGGGCCAAGCCTACCGGGTAAGCGGGATTGTCCGAAAGGGTTACCGCTACCCCGGAACACAAAAGGCTAAGGAAGGAACATGGATGGGTTTAGTCAGTAAGAGTCTGACACTTCCTTACGCTCCACCCAGAGCGGGAGAAGTCATTGGATGATTTCCCAGCCTTAAAAAAGCCGGGGTTGGCCGTAGATGGGTGGCCATCTTTACACACCGACCTCCTCCTCCGTGCCTCGGAAAGCACGTTAAGCCGTTGGTTTCGGCTGTCATTGTGAATCTTTGATAGTCGTTACGGGTCGTCAGAACCCCGTAAATCTGACAGCCAGTCTGTCCAAGGGGTATCGTATTGCCCAGTTACTGGGTTGTGGAGGTCAGATAGGCAGTCGCTCCATGTAAAATACTAGTATTCAGCTGCATCCGGTTAGACTGGAAGCTGACCCCAACATAGTTGGAAAAAGGCTAGGCAGATGGTGATTAAACTAGGTTTTACCGATAATTGAAAATTCACAGCAGCACTCTGCCATCTTGTATTCATTTCATATTCTACTACACCGGTGACGGAAAAGTTGTGTAGAAATCGGTTGTTACGGTTTGGGCATGTTATGCGGAGGAATAAGAAAAATGTTGTCAGGAAAGTTTTGAGTATGAATGTGGATGGTTATACAAGTAGAGGAAAAGATGGATTGTGTTCAAACTCAAAACATTTATCTATACTAATACTATAAAGAGGAAAGATTTGTGTGTAAGTATGTTTGTAACGAATAAACTCAAAAACTACACGTTGAGCGCCAACGCGGTCACCGGTGACCGCGAACAATAGTTTTCTATTGTGTCTGCTGCGTGGCAGTTAATGAGTTAACGGATCTGGATGAAACATGGCACAAAGATAGATTATAGTCTGGAATAGCATATAAGCATACTTTTTATCCCGGGAAAATATAAGGTTCCCGTGGGATAATTTCCTAAATACACGCGGGCGTAGCCGCTGACAAAAGCTAGTTTCAAATAAACCAATTACAGGCATTTTTGAATTGTCAAAGGGTCGGTCAGATGAAGATCAAAGCAGTAGGTACCTGTGGAGAATAACGGGCAAGAAACTCCACGAACACTCTTTTAAATCAGAATATGGTTAAAAAATGTGGGTTACATCATTCATGTTCAAATTATAGTGTGAATGATGATTTTGCTAGATAGGGAGTGACTACCGAGATGAAAACTAATAGAGAAGTATGGAAGAAAGAGACATCTGAATTCTTACTTTTATAACCTACTTCTTACTAATCTTACTATGTTACTCCTTAATACTTTCTAACGAATATTTAAATGTGAAAGTATGAATGGATGTGTGTTTGTGACTCAATGCGCCACAGAGATAGATTATAGTCTGGAATAGCACATATGATACTTTTCATCCAGGTGATACGTTTCCGTGAGATCTTCCTCTTCTTTTAGTGTGGTTAGTGACTAACCTGGTGTCAGAGTTTTTATGCTACCCATGGGCCTCTGACTTAGCTTCACAGGTTGTTGAAAAATATCTCTCAGACATGCCGGTTTCCTCACGATGTTTTCCGTGGGATAATTTCCAACATCAACGCTGGCGGTATTACTATTTCTGTTTCAAATAACCTTGTATTCATCGGCCATTGACACAGGCTATTATCAAAAATACAATACTTACTAACTTTGATTAAACGGTTTGAATTATATATTAAGGTAAGGTTAAAACAATCGTACGAACATTCTTAGGGTGAGACGCTCCCAATACATTGTCTGAATTAAATATTAGCTTTGGATGCCATGTTTTATTGATGTCGATCGATTTTGAATAGGGTCCTATATTGTTAGTGTCAATTGGTATAAAGGTGCGTGTAGGTTGCGTAAGTATAGTCCAGGGGTTCCCGCCGCGGGAGACGCCCCGGGCGTCGGGAGCCACGTGCCGACTCCCGGCCAACGTAGGCGCGGGCCTGCGGACGGTGAGTAATGGGTGACTCACCGCCCGATCAGGACCAAGCCCGTACCGGACGGCGCGTATATGTTCCACGCGCGCCTCAAAGAGATGTCAGCATATGAAGGGGCCTCTTAGGGCCAAGCCTGCCGGGTAAGCGGGATTGTCCGAAAGGGTTACCGCTACCCCCGAACATAGGCTAAGGAAGGAACATGGATGGGTTTTAGTCAGCAAGAGTCTGACACTCCCTTCCGCTCCACCCAGAGCGGGAGAAGTCAGTGGATGACTTGCCAGCCTTAAAAAAAAAGGGTTCCCAAACTTATGTATTTCGTCTACTACTACCACTTCGAGAATAAATTATATTAAGCGCCCCCATTTTTTCAACTCCTTAAAAACACTATCTAGATGAAATTACAAATCGCCCCCTAAGCCTCTATACAATAAGCGGGATTGTCCGAAAGGGTTGAGTCTGACACTCCCTTCCACTCCACCCAGAGCGGGAGCAGTCATTGGATGATTTCCCAGCCTTAAAAAAAAAAAAAAAACCTCTACACAACGCCCCCATTATATTCTGGGTCTCTTACTGCTCCTCTTTAGGCCTGCAGGCTGCAAGGCTGGTATAGTCGACCTCGTTTCAGCTTTACATAAACAGCTTTACATAACTTTCTCCCTGCAGGGACATAGGCCTCTTATAGAGGGAGTAGGCTATAATCCACCACGCCGGCCCAGTGCGGGTTGCCGGATGTCACATGTCTTCTAAGTACTTTTTAAAAATATGTAGCGTTAAATATTGAACTAAATACAAAATTAACAATATAATAATTGGTTAAATATGTAGTAGCGTGGACACAGTTGGCGCGGCGGTTGAGCGATTGATTGCTGCGCAGCATGTTGCGGGTTTGATTCCCGCTCGGAACAAATATTTGTTCAACCTGCAAGTATTTGTTCCAGGTCTGGGTGTTTTTCTATGTATAATATGTATGAATTTACAAAAAAAAACGTATATAAGTAGTTTATCAGCCATCTCGTTACCATAACACAAGCGTTAGGTTGCTTAGCTTGGGACTATATGGCGTTGTGTGAAATGTACCAGACTATTATCAAAAATAAAAGTTGTACAGAGGCCTGCACATCAAGTTACCACAATCTGTAATTTTTTTTGGATAGTATTTCAACTTTATTGCAAAGACATAAGCTTCATTTTTAAATGAGAAAATTTGACAGTTAGGGATAGCTTGATGTGCTGGCGTCTGTACCTACTGTGATGGGAACCCTTCGAGTGCGAGTCCAAGTCACAGGAAAATACACAATATTATAACAAATTGTTATATTTAAAAAGTCCGAATCCGAATTCGAATTCGAGGTCAGTTTGACCCCTACACCCTCGAAATTTCGAGAAAACTTCGAAAAACCGTAAAAATGATGAAAATCGGCAGTTTTGATGATAAAAAATTTTTTTGGAACTAAACTAAGCGTGATTTTCATGTATTTCGATTCGCTGAATATGAATCGAAACTTTATTCATCATTTTTACGGTTTTTCGAAGTTTTCTCGAAATTTCGAGGGTGTAGGGGTCAAACTGACCTCGAATTCGGAATCAGCGGACCAAAATACGTACCCGTAGGTAGGTCCGGTCAAATGCACATTCTACTTAATAATTTTTGTGTGCCGGTATAATTATTATAACTACCTACTCAACAGCTGCTGTGAGCATGTCATGCTCCCTGTAATGTCTCACTGATGGTGGCGCGTATGTTGGATCATTTAGCTCCCATCGAAACGGTTGATCTGAATGGTGCTAATCCATGCGCCATGTTCATGAACTGGCGCCGTCAGAAGGGACTGGTGACATCTTAGCTGCCATGGCTGTTTCAAAATTAAACTTAATATGGAATTGTTTTTTTAAATCTTGTAATTATGGACGCTTTTATTAAGTTTTGCATCGTTCTCACGTGTATATTTCACCATGAATGATATGTAACCCAGTTTTTGTAAACATATTTTGATTTAAAAGGGTGTCCATGGAGTTTCTTGCCCGTTCTTCTCCATAGGTAGATACCTACTGCTTTGGAATGAGCAACTAGCTTCATCTTTCTGACTGACCGACTCCTTGACAATTCAAAAGTGCTTGTAATTGGTTTATTTGAAATAAATGCTTTGAGTTGATTTACGTATATAACAAATTTTTATTTCTGGTAAATTTTTACTAATAGTCTGACTAACTCATTCAATCTAGAAAGAATGAATGAAATCATTCATTCTGCCTAGCCTTTTCCCAACTATGTTGGGGTTGGCTTCCAGTCTAAACCAGATGCAGCTTAATACCAGTATTTTACATGGAGCGACCGTCTATCTGACCTCCACAACCCAGGCAGTAACTAGGTAATACGATACCCCTTGGTAAGACTGGCTGTCAGACTTTCGGGCTTTTGACTACCCGTAACGACTGTCAAAGATCCACAAATGACAGCCGAGATCAACGGCTTAACGCGATGATGAATGGTCACCCATCCATGGACCAGCCCCGGCAAGTGAAGCTTAACCTGAAGGATCAATTATTACTTAGCTACGAGCTTCTTAATGAATGAATGAAATATTCATTCATAAAGACCCAAGTAACAAACTAGATCAATTTAGCCATTTGGGTAATATTGAATATAGAGTAATATTATTCAAGGTACAATTATATTAGGATATGATTGTGAATTGAGTAAGCTAACATAACATACAATGTGATTTGATTTGAAATTCTGCTATTAATATTGTTACCTACTTGCTGAATAGAACTAGGTTATAAATATTAAATACTAGCTTCTGCCCGCGACTTCGTACGCGGACCCTGTTGCTTATGCCAGCGACAACGGGGTCGCCATTTATGTTATTTTTTATCATTTTTCCCATTTAAATCTTTTATCACACTGATCTTTAGTTTTATTTCATTCCAACAACCACCAAAACATACAGTCCATTTGTCATCGTTTTCATTTTGGTAACCGCATTATTATATTCCTCCTCTAGAGACCTAGAAGTCGATGCGTAGATACGCTTGGAACTCAAGCATAATTCTCTTTCCGTGAACGTCTCTGACTCGCGAGACAATACATGACGTTCACGATCAGCGGTCAGTCGCGCATCTTATTCTTCACTGGTCTCTAGAGACCTAATGAATACGCTGAGAACGCAGGCGTGCTTCGCGACCCGAAGAGGTTTCCACGGAGCGAGTTGCAGCCTAATGTTCTCGAACAACATCAAGTCTCTCCTGACGCTCTTCGGTAGATTCTTGGGATCTTATGATCCAAAATCTTTTAGCTCTCTTGGAACATTGGGAAAGATTTGACCTCTTTCTAGGCATGGTCATAGTTTTATTGTGAAGATACCTGATCAATAAAAATCTAAATTAAAATGACTGCTCCCCTGCGTTACCGGGTAGGCTACAGTGTCACGAAGATAAATGGAAAAGTAAATTAAACACTCAAACAACATAAACCCGAAGGCATATTCATACGATAAAATAAAAAAATAAATAGGAGTTTTGGCCAGTAGAGTCAAATTTTCAATGATTTATCATCGTCATCGAAAATCAGTCCTAAACTGTTACCGCCTTCACCGCGTGCAGGTACTCCCAGTTTATGTTATTTTATAATTACACAGTAAAATTAGTGATAGCTTTGATTTCCACATCAGATGTTTCTGATCTTCGATTTTTATAAGTCAACAGGAAATGCCCATCATATTGAACAACAAAGACGTCAAAGACGTCATTCCTTTATGTGTTATGTTGTAGCTAGGCTCTTGGAGTTCCACAACAGGTGTTCCAGATCTTCGATTTTTATACATCAACAGAGAGTGCTCATCAGGCTGAACAACTTTCGCTAAGACGTCATTCTTATATGTGTTATGGTGTAGCTAGGCTCTTGGAGTTCCACAACAGGTGTTCCAGATCTCCGATTTTTATAAGTCAACAGGAAATGCCCATCAGACCGAACAACTTTTGCTAAGACGTCATTCTTATATAATGTTATAGTGTAGCTAGGCTCTTGGAGTTCCACAACAGGTGTTCCAGATCTTCGATTTTTATAAGTCAACAGGAGATGCCCATCAGACCGAACAACTTTTGCTAAGACGTCATTCCTATATATGTTACAGTGTAGCTGGGCTCTTGGAGTTCCACATCAGGTGTTCCAGATCTTCAAATTTATTCTCTCAGCAGAAAATGCTAATCACGTGGAACAATTTTTGCTAAGGTATCATTTTTGTATCTCTTATAGTTTAGCTGGTCTGTTGCGGTTCTGCATCAGGTCTTCAAGTTTCCAAGATAAATTATAGCCTATATGTTGCCCAGACTTAATACCTATACAACAAAAAAAAAATCATTCCAATCCGTCCAGTAGTTCCGAAGATTAGCGTGTACAAACAAACAGACAAACAGACATACAGACAAACAGACAAAATTTTTTTTTTGGATTCATGCTCTATTACTGTTTCTATACCCCCCTCAATTATTATTTTTTTAATATATTCAATGTACAGACACAGTTTTTTAAATGTTTTATTATACATATGTATAGATTTAATGTGTATTCGGTAATATACAGAGGCTAGCACATCAAGCTACTCAGTCAATCTATTTTATTTAAATTTAAAAGATTTTTAATATTGATCATCTGTCTAGCCTTTTCCCAGCTATGTTGGGGACGGCTTCCAGCCAAACCAGTTGCAGCTGAATATCAGTGTTTTACATGGAGCGACTGCCCATCTGATCTCCACAACCCAATAACTGGGCAATACGATACCCCTTGGTAAGACTGGCTGTCAGATTTTCGGGATTCTGACGACCTGTAACGACTGCCAAAGATGCACAAATGACAGCTGGGACCAACGGCTTAACGTGCTTTCAGAGGCACGGAGGATGTATGTGTATGTAAAGATGGTCACCCATCCTCGGCCAACCCCGGCAAGCGTAGCTTAACCTGACGGATCGACCTGTGCGGCTGTTAGTACTTAGCCAAAAGATTTTTAATATTGATTGGTCACTAAAATATAATGTTACGTTAGCTAATTAAATAGCTAGCTAATTAAAAGTTACTTAAGTTAGACAGAGGTGTCCAGTTCAGCGGGATTGTCCAAAAGGGTTAACGTTTGTCCGGCACATAAAGAGCTAAGGAAGGAACATGGATGGGTTTTAGTCAGTAAGAGTCTGACACTCCCTTCCGCTCCACCCAGAGTGGGCGATCATTAGATGATTTCCCACCCCCAAACAAAAAGTGACCTTCTGTCTTAACTTATTACGTAATTAGCAAACCTTTTTTATTTTCCGGGTAGCGGTAACCCTTTCGGACAATCCCGCTGAACAAAAGCTCCCTTTTTTTTTTTTTTTTTAAGGCTGGGAAATCATCCAATGACTGCTCCCGCTCTGAGTGGAGCGGAAGGGAGTGTCAGACTCTTACTGACTAAAACCCATCCATGTTCCTTCCGTAGCCCTTTATGTTCCGGGGTAGCGGTAACCCTTTCGGACAATCCCGCTTACCCGGCAGGCTTGGCCCTGAGGGGCCCCTTCATATGCTGACATCTCTTTGAGGCGCGCGTGGAACATATACGCGCCGTACGGCACGGGTCTGGTGCTGATCGGACGGTGAGTCACCCATTACTCACCGTCCGCAGGCCCGCGCCTACGGTGGCCGGGAGTCGTCACGTGGCTCCCGACGCCCGGAGCGTCTCCCGCGGCGGCTGGGACGGGAGGACCTTTCTCTCTCCCATCCCGCCACCTCCTTCTCGAGCATGACTTTTTCGCAGAAGGAGGTGACTGCCTCCCACTCCCTCTCGCCCCGGACCATGGCTTGCACCAGGGCCGGGCGCGAGAGGTCGCCGCCGCCGATCGCCTCTACGAGGACACGGCGGTGCTCCGCCCAAGCGGGGCAGGTTTGCACCGTGTGCTCTACCGTGTCCTCTGGGCGATCCTCGCAGTTAAGTAGGGACTTAATAAAGTAACCGACTTGGTATAACATAGATCTCACAGTCACATCTTTTTACGGTAGAAGAACGGAGTTGCGAGACTTAGTTTTTTTTTTACAATTTTTGTTTTTGATGGCATGCTTATTTCCTACTTCGCATTGGAGGAACTGCACTTGTGTATAAAGAAACAGTTGATGACACATTTTTTCCCCTTTTTTTTTAAGGCTGGGTAATCATCCAATGACTGCTCCCGCTCTGGGTGGAGCGGAAGGGAGTGTCAGACTCTTACTGACTAAAACCCATCCATGTTCCTTCCGTAGCCCTTTATGTTCCGGGGTAGCGGTAACCCTTTCGGACAATCTCGCTTACCCGGCAGGCTTGGCCCTGAGAGGCCCCTTCATATGCTGACATCTCTTTGAGGCGCGCAGGGAACATATACGCGCCGTCCGGCACGGGCCTGGTGCTGATCGGACGGTGAGTCACCCATTACTCACCGTCCGCAGGCCCGCGCCTACGGTGGCCGGGAGTCGTCACGTGGCTCCCGACACCCGGGGCGTCTCCTGCGGATTTTTTCCCCCTGTAAGAAGCTTACAAGTTTCTTTCAATTCATTCTCTTCAGTGAAGCAAAGTCAGTGTGAGGACAGGTTGTATGAAAATATTCTGTTATATTTAGTTAAAATGTTTGCACTCAATAAAGGTACAAAGGCAGACTTAATGCTTTAGGCATTCTCTACCAGTCAACCAAGGGTGGTGAAGAGATTAGATGGCAGGTGCTTTAAAGAGTAGGGACATAGGTACAAAACATTGAGAATTATGAATAAAATAGGTACATAAATAGGTTAAAACTTATAGATAACATACATATACTCTCCGTTCATGCGGATAAACATATATGTACGTCTTACTCTTCATTCGTAATAATCTGTTTTTATTTGGAATTAAATATCTTATTTTGGATAATGTCCACATATGTACATATGGGGGTCAAAAAGAGTAGTGGTGGCCCAGTGGTAACTGGCCTAACTTGCGGTCGTGGGTTCGATCTCAAGCAGGCGTTTTACTTTGTGTAAATAATTTCATCACCACAGCTCTCAAAACGGTGAAGGAAAACATCGTGAGGAAATTAGCATGTCCTAAAGTACGCGCCACGAGAAGCTATAAATTATGTAAACAAACATCTTTTACTAAGTAAACATTTTATACTGCGAGATAATAATAAATTGACCATATTCAATCGACATGAAATATAGACGGGTTATATGAAAGTAACAACCTATTTAATTTAGTCGGATCATATTTTAAAGACGCAAAGCGCTATCGTTTGTGTTTCTTGGTACCGGAACGCGTCCGTCGCAGGGATTGTAAACTATCGGGACGCCATTTTGAAATAAGCGAGTTTCGAATGCGTACGAGTTTGTTTCACACAGAAATGGAAACATCTGAATCTGACGAATAATTATTCTTAAATAATATATGTTAATTAATATTTGTTACTCAATAATTTATTAAATCTTAAACAAATTCATTTTTTTTGTTGGTCCAAATGTTGTGAACTCCTGAACACTTGTTTACAAAATTTATAGCTTCTCATGACGGTTACTTTAGAACCAAAAATTCAAAGACATGTGACATCCGCCAACCCGCACTGGGCCTGCTCACTCTCGAAGAGGGGAGGCCTGTGTCCCAGCACTGGGAACATTATAGACTGATTAAGATATGGGGGGCATTTTGGTCCTGACGAATATACGTTGAATTGCAAGAACCTAACCTTTTATAATAATAATAATAAGGCATTGTGAGGAGGTTCTTGTCTCTGCAGCCCTAACCACCGGTGCCTTGGACCCTGCTCCCGACATCGGCGGACCACTATTTTTTAAATTGTTAAATGTTTTTTTTTTTTTGTTTTTTATAAAAATATTTAAAAATATATTAGATAAGAGATGAAATAAATAAACGAATAATAATAATATCCTTGGACATTTCACACAGCGCCATATCATCCCAAGCTAAGACTGCTTGTGTTATGGTAACGAGATGGCTGATATACTACTTACATAATTTTTTTTTTGTAAATACATACGTATTATAGATAGAAAAACACCCAGACTCGTAACAAATACTTGCAGGTCGTACAAATATTTGTTCCGTGCGGGAATCGAACCCGCGACATAGTGCGCAGCATTCAATCCCTCAACCACTGCGCCAACTGTGTCAAAAAATCCGAGACGTCCCTTTTATAAATCTGCTTTTTCCTCAATGGTTGTACAAGTATTAAATCTTTAATTTTCTTTTGGTAAGACCATCGCGTGTTTGGATTTGTGCCAGGTTTATAGCAATAGGCTCGCCCCCTATTACATGGGACTTAAACATCACTGGCGAAATGTAGGTGTACTATCGATACCTACACCCCTTTTATTTTTGAAGGTGGGATATCATCAAATGACTCCGCCCGCTCTGGGTGGAGCGGAAGGGAGTGTCAGAATCTTACTGACTAAAACCCATCCATGTTCCATCCTTAGCTCTTTATGTTCCGGGGTAGCGGTAACCCCTTCGTCGGCCCTGACGAGCCTCTTTACATGCTGACATCTCTTTGAGGCGTGCGTGATACACGTACGCGCCATCCGTACCTACCTAGACCCCTGCACACACTATCACTGCTGAATCTGGATGGAATGGACCTCTAAACAGTTACAACGATAAGTAGTTCCCCAATTAGGGTGAATTTCACATGAAACTGAACGCGATAAGGAAAGTAAACGACAAAACGTATTTTCGGCAAACATTACGTTTATTTGCGGCAAACATCTTAATGCTTAGTTAAAAAATAACAATAAAAAAAACAAGTTGTGGAGAAATATGCGTCTCATCCGCGTAAAACGGCCATCGCTCAGCATAGTGCTTCGCATGCGAGAGGGGGCCACAGCGCTGATTTTCAATGACAGCCGGCGTTGACGTGATGACGCCAAACCGGTGCAGCATGTGTTAAAAATTAAAAAATAAATACTGTGGAACGAAATTCAAACAAAAATTATTTACAAAGATTTACATTTCGGGCAATGACTCACGCGCTGCCTTTATATTCTACTAGCTTGTGCCCGCGGCTTCGCACGCGTTAAATTCGTAGTAAAACAATTTCCCTTTCCCTATATTGTGAAGATTTCCTGCTATCTTTGGAATATCCAAATTCATATACCTATTACATTTACGACTTCGCATTAGAATACTTGAAATTATCAGTGGTTCTCTAATATATTAAGCATGTTATTATACATATAACCCTTCCTTGAATCGCTCTACCTATTAAAAAAAAACTGCATCAAAATCCGTTGTGTAGTTTTAAAGATCTCAGCATACATACAGACATTATTACAGCGGAAGCGACTTTGCTTTATACTATGTAGTTATGCGCGCAACTGTCATACAACTATATGTCAAGTTTGACGTTTTGACAGTGATTGGCTTGGTATAGTATTACCTGACAAACCAAAGCACGTTCAAGAGCTGTCATTATCATTGTTTACTATGGAACATTGACGCTGACAGCTCAACAGAATCAGAACATTGCAGGTATCAAAATCATGATGATAGTAAAATACAATTCGATCCAGTACATTCTACCAAAGGCATGCAACATTTATAAACATTATATAAATATTTATCAATACTCATGAGAATTGCAAATCTATATATATATACTTAAATTCAAAATAATATATACTTAAATTCAAAATAATTATATAATCAGTGGGTTTAATATACATTGTGTTAGGTTAAACGAGGGACATACTTTCAAGGGTTATTATAATCATCAAATGAACAACTTTGACTATGGAACTGTACCTGAAATCACGAAAAAAAATAAGCTATTCAGTAGATTTATGTTCGCATAATTCATCAAAATGCATGGAACAGCTGATATTTTTTTTCATATTTCAGAGTGGGTCCCATGGACAAAGTTGTAGATTTTCAGGAGTTCTATACAACCTGAAAGTATTTTTGTTACGTAATCCAAAGATACATTGAGTCAAAATGTGGCATGACGTCATGAGTATGTAGTTTATATACTTACTTGTGACGTAGCGAGCCGCCACTCCCCGACTTTAATGCGTTTTATGTAAGTAATTTTTTGTTGATATGATAAAGCAAAATATACTTGTCAAATATTTTTTTAATACTCCGCTTGACGAACTTAATATAATTTCTTTATAGGCGACTAGCTTCTGCCCGCGACTTCGTCCGTGGAAAATTTCTTGTAAAACGTCCGCACAAAGCACGTAGGAAGTAGGAATTATAGTTGAGCTCAGCGAATGTTTTAGCATTTTGCGTTTAGTAATTTTATATTATCTCGGAAAATATATGACCAATTGACATACTGTAGAGGGCAAATCTTATCTCTGTGATGTCCTTGTGATCATAAAATAATTTAATTTGATAAGAATTGATATTTTGTTGTTTAAATAATCATCCAAACAGAAGTAAGTCGAAAACATACTTTTTTTAAACATAAAACGAAATATAAAAGTTAAAATACAAAAGATAGGAATATGGTGTCGCGGACTTTTTTGTAGCAATAATTAAGGCGAACCGGGTTGCCATACATTGCTTTAAATTTTAAACAACTGTTTAGGCAGCGCATGCAAATAATTCTGTTTTCTGAGGTATTTCTTTCCGACTTGCCAGACAAAAATTGCGATAGCTCGGCTAATATGTATGATATAAATATAATTTATAGCCTATAGCACTCAGGAATAATGTAGCTTTCTATCAGTGAAAAATTTTTGAAATTGGATCATTAGTTCGGGAGATTACCCCCTACATACAAACTTACAAATTTTACCTCTTTATAATATTAGTATAGATGATGCCTGGGTAAAAAACAGGCATCATCCCCATTCCTAGTTGACTATTCCCTGTGAAGAAATGCCGAAACACACTCAGAAGTCATGATCTCATATTAAAATCCAAACATTATAATACAAAGATTTTATGTGAGTAACAATGCAGGGCCATGTCTGAAAGAGCCTTTTGGAGAAAGTGCCATTACAGTTTCGAGTAGACCTGTCCCAACAGAGAGCAGACATGCCTCAGTTATCGTGTAGCTCAAACCTATTTTAGGATGCTCAACGTCACGTCACATGACGCTACCAGATTTGCAGAACATTTGGTTTATATAATCATGTATGCAAAAATTAACTCTGTCAGTCTGTATATCTACGTATAACTTTTCACACCTAAAACACTGAACCGATAGTTAGACAATTGTCTAGGAGAGTCTAGAGGCCGCAGCCTTTGACCTGGAGCAAGACATTGCTTACTATGCGTTCTGGATCATCATCATTCCCTTGCCCTTATCCCAGTTTATTTGGGGACGGCGCAAACATGTCTTTTTCTGCCATACATTTAGCACTATTAGTCGTCATCTCGGTAGTCATTCCCTTTCAAGCCATATCATCTTTCACACAATCCATCTATCATTTCGTTGGTCTTCTTCTACTTCTATAACCATCCACATTCGTACTCAAAACTTTCCTGACAATATTTCGCGTTAACTTGGCGTTCTGGATTTAATTATGAATTTAAAAAGTAAAATAAAAGATACACGCAGTCGAAGACGCCGGCATCCAGTATTAGAAGTATGGGTACGTAAGCTACCAACTCCAATTTCCAACACCGAAAATAAAAATAATAAATAATATTACCCTATCCTGTTATCAAACCCCTCAACAATCATGGCTAAGCTACGGCCGTATTTATTTCCCGACAAACATTTCCTGGCAACACTATATTAAAAGTAAACACGTCAAGAATTCAGTTTTCTCTGCATTTACGCAGAATAGGTAGGTTCAGAAGGTCAACACCATACAACGTGTAAGAACGAGTGCACACACACATACACAGCATGTTTATGTACGGCGATTTGCAATAAATGCCACTCGCATGTACAGAGACCAACACTTCCAGTTACCCCAATCTGTCTTTCTTTAATAGTTATTCAACTATATTACAAAAGTATAAGGTTAATTTTCAATTGGGAAAATTTGACAGTTTAGGATAGCTCGTTTTGTTCATTTTATTTTTATCATAATCGTGCTAGGCCATATTCATCATAAGTTCTATTAAAATGTTCACGGAACTAATTCCATGAAAAAAATATGCATGAAAATCTTTTATGTTGCACATTTTCAATGTTTTGGAAGTGATAAATATCGAACATCCATTATTTTATCACTAGATATTATGGACATCGTCGTCGATATCGATATTTATGTAATATGAGCGAGAGCGACACTATCAAATCTTTTGTGACATTCACATTGAAAATTCCATGAAAGATTGCGAGTTTAGTTGGTAATAAAATCAATGAAGTCACTTTTAAAAACCTATTAAGAATTAAACAGTGTCCGCTTAAATTTATTATTTTTAACAAGCATATTAAAATATACTTAAAATTAACGTACACGTCAAATGTTTGTTGGGTAAAGGGCGGTCTAGAACAATCTCCTTTGACAGTTTAGGATAGCTTTATGTGCTGGCGTCTGTACGTGAAACGTGTCTATTGTCTGTCCCAAAAGTGTCTGGTGAAAGTGCAAACGAATTTAAAGTAGATTTAAAATTTAAATTTTGGGTTCAAGTTTTCTAATAAACAAATCAAAGCGTTCAATTTGTAAATGGAACTACAAATTGGCATTCCAAAGTACGTTTTCCTGAGCGGGATTGTCCGAAAGGGTTACCGCTACCCCGGAATATAACGGGCTAACGAAGGAACATGGATGGGTTTTAGTCAGTAAGAGTCTGACACTCCCTTCTGCTCCACCCAGAGCGGGAGGGGTCATTTCATAAGTTGCCCTCGAAAAAAAATAGGTATGTTTGCCGATTAAATTGTTTACATTATCATCAGAAGAGCTCGTGGCTAAGTAATTACAGGTGCTCGGAACGATCCATCAGGTTAAGTTACGTTTGCCGGGGTTGGCCGTGGACTGGTGACCATCTTTACATACCAAGACTCCTCCGTGCCTCGGAAAGCTCGTTAAGCCGTTGGTCCCGGCTGTCATTTGTGCATCTTTGACAGTCGTAACTGGTAGTCAGAAGCCCGAAAATCTGAAAGCCAGTCTTACCAAGGGGTATTGTATAGCCCAGTTACTGGTTTGTGGAGGTCGGATAGGCAGTCGCTCCATATAAAATACTGGTATTCAGCTGCATCAGGTTAGTTAACATAGGTAGTTGGAAAAAAGCATAGGCATTGATGACATTATCATCAGATACTTTTAGAACAGTGTCCTTGCTTCTTTGCTTGTTGTGTGAATCAGTCCTTCTGTACTTGTCTATGGTTTGACAAGATCACTCATATTGCCTTTGGGATTAGACTCGACAAGCTTTCTCTATTGTAACGCTGCAGCCGGGTCAAGGATTTTTAATTTCATTCCCTTGCGAATATAGAAGTCTAATTAAGATTTATTGCAAACTTTTTGAGACAAAAGAATACTAAAATATACTGTGAAATTAGTTTTTTAATGTGAAAAAAAAAATGCTTTAACTAAAAAGTAATGGAATACCCAATGAAACCATCTAATTAAGATGTTATGAACAGATAAAAGAATAATAAAACAAGTGGAATTAGATTTTTCCAAAAATAGACGCACAAAACTATTATGTTTTTATGCACAACGCTTAGAAATTAACCACCACGCTTAGTTTCAGCAGTACAGTCGGGGAAATAAATTGATAAGCAAATCAACACCCTATGACCATTTGCCATATTATAGAATGACAACTGTGATTTGAATATATGAACAATTAGAATTGGTAGTAAGTTTGCTTAACAATAAACCCTGACTTCACCTTTATTATTAACTACCTCCCGCCCGTGGCTTCGCCCGAAAAATATGTCGACAAATTATACACATAAACCTTCCTCTTGAATCAGTCTATCTATTAAAAAAAACCGCATCATAATCCGTTGCGTAGTTTTAAAGATTTAAGCATACATAGGTATATAGGGACAGAGAAAGTGACTTAATAACGTTGTTCTATAACACACACGTTAAAATTTCACCTCGCCAGGAACAAAAGGCGCCCGCTCAAAAACAGCCGCGTTTTCCCCACCCAGTGCGCATGCCCCAGTAAATTTATGGTCATCGACGGTTTATAGCCGCTAGCGAGTGTCGTGGCTCTCATTTCCCGCTAGACCAGTTCTTTTCGCTTCAAAATGTTACTAGGCCAAGCGTTATAGCAAAACTTGAGCTAAGCTTTATGGTCAGTCGATTTAGTGTAGTTTGTTAAACATTTAACACGTATGAAATCATATATTATCAGTCTATAATAGAATTTAGCGATCAGTGATAGCCTAGTGGTGTGACCGTTGAACTGCCTGTCTCGAGTTCGAACCCAAGGCACGCACCTCTGATTTTACGGATTCATGTGCGTATTGTTTAATTATCACTTGTTAAAAAAGCGGCGAAGGAAAACATCGTGAGAAAACTGCCTGAGATATATATCTCAACAGCATCTGCAGCTAAGTCAGAAGCCCATGGGCAGCATAAAAACTTTTACAAACTGATAGTTCTTTAAGGACAGGTTGCTCTAAGATGCTATTTTCTAACATTTCAAATAAATCCGTAAATAATAACGTTTAATGAAAATATAATGGCAAAACGTATTATGTTTGTTAATGTCATTATTGTAGCGCCACGTTGTAGTGAGGACAAAGGGTATAAAATTCTCAATATTTTTTTAATAGGAAAAAGTTCTAAACTTAGTCAATTTCCCTTACTCGACGTTTATAGCATTTGTGGCATAATTAAATAATTAACAGTAATTATTTCATGCGCATTTTATTGCCGTTTGTAATATTTAATTATTCTAGTATGAGGTAATAGGTTTAAACATAACATGAAGGTTTTGTTTGCGGCTTTTGGTCGTTATTCAATTATTTATGACTTTGAAACAAAATGGCGTATTTTTATGACGTTTGATAGGTATTTTCACAACTTACACAACATTATTTTTAGTATTATGCGAAACCTGAATATACATAGTTTGTTCAGAACAAGGAACTGAATCGATTCCAATTATTTTTACACCATGTTATATTTTTCCCAAAAATATTTGAAAAAAGGTTACAAGTTGGACATTGAACATTATCAATGAGCGCAACACGATGACGGGCGGCGGGCGGCGCGCGCGCCGCACCGTTCTGCGTAATGACCATGTTTTTGTACGCATAACCAGATATCATAACAAGCTTTTAACTTTGTGGTTATTCATAATACAGTTTTGAAATTTTGTACATAGATTCTTTACATAAAAATACTAGACACGTGTTTCGGGTTTCGCATATACTAAAACTAATGTTGTATAGGGTGCATATAAAGCGTATACAGCCTATAATGTTCTCATTGCTGGGACACAGGCTTCTCTGTGAGAGTCGGCCGTAATTCACCACGCGGGTCCAGCGCGGGTTGGTTTAATTCACCACGCGGGTCCAGCGCGGGTTGGTATAATTCACCACGCGGGTCCAGCGTGGGTTGGTTTAATTCACCACGCGGGTCCAGCGCGGGTTGGTTTAATTCACCACGCGGGTCCAGCGCGGGTTGGTTTAATTCACCACGCGGGTCCAGCGCGGGTTGGTTTAATTCACATATCTTCGTATTTTATATTCTAGGACATGCCGATTTCTTCACGACATTTTTCCTCACCGTGTTAAAAGCAGTGATGATGAACATTTTACATGGAGCGACCGCCTGACCTCCACAACCCAAGGTTAAATACACGATACCCCTTACAAAGACTGGTAGTCAGACTTTTGGGCTTCTGACTACCCGTAACGACTGTCAAAGATCTACGAATGACAGCTAGGACCAATGGCTTAATGTGTTTTCCGAGGCACTCGACAACTTTTACTATGGGATAAACCCTGAAATCATGAGAAAAATTTGAGCTTTTCACGATTTGAGGGTTCATCTCATAGTAAAAGTTGTTCGTAACGATCAGTACAATGCACCCACGAAATTCTTAGAGTTCATTTTTTAACACCGTATACATTATAACGATCACCTATCCACGAACAAACCGCGGAAAGCGTAGCTTAACCTTTAATCAAACCATCTATTAGCAGCTATATTCCAAAAAAATATTCCATATCTCGCATAAACACAATTTCAGGCAGCATCTATAAATTATTCTGCCTAAATCATGCGATTTAGCACTTTTTCCTGACACGTTTCGAACCTACCCACTTTACAAGCGAGGTGAAAATGATTAGTGAGCTAAACCTTTAATACGGAACCCGGTAAACGCGGAAACCGCAATGATGAGTGATAGCTATTGTACCGTCTTGAATATCAATCGGGTTTTGGTTTCCGTAACAAAAATTGACGAAAAAACCGGAGAAAAAATTCGGCTCTTATCTACATATTTTTGCAGATGGCTTTTCGCACACCTGTCTGATATCTAATACTAGCACTTTGCCCGCGGCTTCGCTCCCGTGGTCTTTCCCGTGGGACCCGTTATTTTTCCCGGGATAAAAAGTAGCCTATGTTACTCCTAGAAAACTAAGCTTTCCAACGGTGAAAGAATTTTTAAAATCGGTCCAGTAGTTTTGAGCCTATTCATTACAACCAAACAAACAAACAAACAAACAAAGTTTTCCTCTTTATAATATTAGTATAGACTATGACTTGGACGTGTCCTATTTAAAAAAACATATTTTGTTTAAAAGAGTGTCCATGGAGTTTCTTGCCCGTTCTTCTCCATAGGTACCTACTGCTTTGAAATGGACACCTAGCTTCATCTCTCTGACTGACCGACACCTTGACAATTCAAAAGTGCCTGTAATTGGTTTATTTGAAATAAATACTTTGAGTTTGAGTTTGAGTTTAAGACGGAACTCTTGGGCCTTTCTCCATACAAACGCATTCCGCTGTTTTCTTCGTGGATAATGCCTCTAGAGCAATGATTTTTTTCCAAAAAAATCTAGGTTTGATTAGTACGTGCCCTATCATTCCTTTTTTCCAAAACATAATCTCAGTGATTACGTTTTGGAAAATGAATTATGATAATCCAAAATCCTGAAAATTACCTGATTTTACCGCCATGTTCAGGCGACTATCAGATAAATTTGATAAGTTTTTAACAAAAAATAAAATAATAGAAGCAAAGATATACTTTTAGACCAGTCCAGTTTTGAAGGAGAAAACGGCGGAATACAAAGCTTCTTTTGGTCAAGGTTTTTGTTGGTAAAATCAGCCTGTGCTGCAGTTGTCCCTTTACGGAGGGAGGTGCGTCGCAACGTGACGGCAATAGTTTCTTCAAATTCCTTGAGACTAGAGTCCCTCTCGAACTCGAGTCCTCTGACTTAACAGTCTTACGGTCACTCTACTAGACTATCACTAAAAAGGCACTGCAGCACTCAATTTACAAGTAGCAATACATATTAGCATCCACAGGTTACGTTACATGATCCCTTTGTTTACATTATCGTCAAAAACTTTTTGAACATTCCCTCCACACCTCTATGCAAATCAGAGTTACCAACACACAACACCGAACCTCCAGTACAGCCAACACAATAAAGGTACATAAATAATTCCATCATGATTTGGCTCGACATTATCCCTCTTTTTATATCCTCAATCAGGGAGTGCGATGCATCAAACCCTCCCTTTGGACCCGGTTTATTTTTGTGGGTCGCCGGGTGATCGATCAGCAGCGAAGTAATACTTTTGTACGGAATCTTCTTACGGTGTTGTGGCATACTCCTTGGTTTCCATAACGTCACGCCTTGTTTCCTAGACGGGTTAGGCAGAACTGTACCTATAGTAGGTACATTCACATTTGCAACGCCAGTTATAATAATAATAATTATTATAATATTTTAATTCAGATTTCTCCATATAAATTGTTAGGAACACAAAAATACTTAAGAGCTAATGTTAGTAAACAAAACAAACATAATAAAAAAATAAAAATAAATGATTTTAGGACAATCAGACACCAGAACGCATGTATGCTACTTCACTGCGTGCAGCCACATCCAGCGCTCCAGCATCGGTGAATCCCACCGGTCCGACAATACGCTCAAGATGCTGTTGGAACTTATGTTAAACCTCTCAAATGTCGTATGAACCCCCTAGGTTTATTCGAAGAATTCTCTCGAAACGACAGTAAATATATAACCGTATAAATCGTTGACCTCATATAAGCAAACGGCTTCTAATAGGCGGACATCTAATGGGTTATCACATCATTATAAACAACTTTTAATATAGGATGAACCCTGAAATCACGAAAAAAATAAGAGCTGTTCCATACATTTTATTAAAATTTTTGGAACAGCTCATATTTTTTTCGCGTTTTTAGGGTTCATCCCATAGTAAAAGTTGTTCGTAACCATGAGTACAATGCTCCCACGAAATTCTTAAAGTAGATTTTTTTACACCTTGTATGTATATCTAATTATTAAAAATAAAAATAATAACAAAAAGGTCTTTCACAAAGAAATCCAGTAATAAAAGTGAAGTGATTTGATTGATTATATTCTGGTCAACAAACCACAATAGCTAACATAACATTTGATCATAGATTAAATCGGAACTTGATGACAGGCCTTCAAAAACTGAGGGTCAACTATCCATCGATTCTTTTTGGTACCAACTGAGTTTAACTGAAATGAAATTGTTGATTCGGTCAATAAGTTATTGGAATCACTTTTACATAATCATATTTAAAAATGTTTTTTTTTTAAATAGGTAAGGTAAAAGGAGTCGGGGTTTCCGAAATATCAAAAATTTCTTAAAAGTTCAAATATCTCGAAAACTATTGATTTTCGGCCATACATATTATGGTGGGTTCATATCATAAAACGAATTACAAATAACTCTGTATAATATATTATCACTTTTTACGCTTCTAAAAGGAGCTCGTAGCTAAGTAATAACAGCCGCATCGCATCCTTCAGGTTAAGCTACGCTTGCCGGGGTCGGTTCGTGGATGGGTGACCATTTTTACATAGCGAGAGTCCTCAGTGTCTTGGAAAAGACGTTAATCCGTTCGTCTTTGGCAGTCGTTACGGATAGTCGGAAGCCTGAAAGTCTGACAGCCAGTCTAACCACAGGGTATCGTATTACCCAGTTAGTGGGTTGTGGGGGTCAGATAGGCAGTCACATGTAAAATAATGGCATTCAGATGCATATGATTACACTGGAAGCCGACCCGAACATTGTTATGAAAAGGTTAGGCAGATTGATTTATTAACTATGCTTCTAAAGTGAAGGTCAGACTGTAAATATGTGGGAGGCAGTCACCTCCTTCTGTGAAAAAGTCATGCTCGCGAAGGAGGTGGCGGGATGGGAGAGAGAAAGGTCCTCCCGTCCCAGCCGCCGCGGGAGACGCCCCGGGCGTCGGGAGCCACGTAACGACTCCCGGCCACCGTAGGCGCGGGCCTGCGGACGGTGAGTAATGGGTGACTCACCGTCCGATCAGCACCAGACCCGTGCCGTACGGCGCGTATATGTTCCACGTGCGCCTCAAAGAGATGTCAGCATATGAAGGGCCCCCCTCAGGGCCAAGCCTGCCGGGTAAGCGGGATTGTCCGAAAGGGTTACCGCTACCCCGGAACATACAGGGCTACGGAAGGAACATGGATGGGTTTTAGTCAGTAAGAGTCTGACACTCCCTTCCGCTCCACCCAGAGCGGGAGCAGTCATTGGATGATTTACCAGCATTTAAAAAAAAAAAAGACTAAATATATCCTTAAGCAGGTTCTGAAACATCTTGACCATCCAGACTTTATCTCCTAAGTACTTAATACTCACAACATTTAATCTTACCAACCCAGACACTAATGCCCTCTGTTACAAAAAGGCATTAACGAAATACTGTCTTCAATCTAAATTACACCCTAATCTGTTGGCAGTAAAGCATCATTTTAATTTCCGTTGCGAGGAGATTTATCACCGGACTTTCATCTCGAGACGGTGGGACAAGTCTAAAACGTTAAGTTTTATGTATTAGTAATAATTCTTCTAGTTGGATTGAAGGAAGGATTGGGAGGTTTGTTGTAAGCTCGCTTGGGTATATCACCATCATCTGCCGAGCCTTTGCCCAACTATGTAGGGGTCAGCTTCCAGTCTAACCCGACGCAGCTGAATACCAGTATTTTACATGGAGCTACTGTCTATCTGACCTTCTTAACCCAGTTACTGGGTATTAAGACACCCCTTTGTAAGAGTTGTTATTAGACAGACTTTCAGGTTCCTGAAACTGGTGAAAACTATCAAAGACTTACGAATGCCAGCCGGGACCAAAGTCTTAATTCGAGGCATTCATCCATGCTTCTTATTAAGACTGTCTCGGTATCTTGAGGTGATTTTTTATTCACTGTTAACCTATCAGAGCGTGAAAGTACACATGATTATGAACAAGTGAGACCAACTCTGAAACATAAAATAAATCGGCTTTTTCATACAAAAAAGCAATATTTAAGCTTTTTCATATAAATATGTAGTTGGTTCCATAGTGAAAGTCGTTTATAATCATGAGTACTTGCATCTCTTGAAAGTTAACAGTGAATTAAAAATCACATGCATAATCAGCCTATATTGTTCCCAATGCTGGGACATAGGCTTCCTCTCAGTGAGAGGAAGTGGGCCGTAATTCACCACGCGGCTCTGTGCAAGTTGATAGATGTCACATGTCATCGAATTTATCGTTCTAGGACATGCCGGTTTCCTTACGATGTTTTCCTTCAGCTTTTTGAGAGACGAAATAATTGACACAAAGAAAAGTGCTTGGCTAGGTTCGAACCTACGACCTGGTTAGTCACGGGTGTTACTTACGGGCTACCACTACTCTATAAATAGTTCATCCAAAAATTATCCAAGAAAAAAAAACATTGCATGTTTCCAAACCACTTTCAAAACTTTCTACAATGACGAACCATATTTTCAAGCTTGCTCACGTTAAATTGCTCACCACTTAATAGAACCGTCTCCTATTCCGGCGAGTCACTCCATCCGGCTGGAATTGAGCTTCTCTTTAAACGGAGCCAAACTTTCGCGAAGTTTTAACCGCTCCATACTTCGTTACGAGTTAACTACCAAACTGGTTGCAATTTTATATTTTGTTGATCATTGTAGAAACAGTTTGCTTAATACACTCGAGAGCAATGAATCCGGGTCACTTAAAGAATCCTAAAAATCTCGGAAACTAAAAATGCTAGGTTAATGCAATAAATTGTATTTAATAGACAATGTAATACTCCTTAAATGAAGGTATTAAAACTTCTTAGTTATTGTAAAGTTATATCATAAAAAAATCAAATTTGAAAAAGGGCCACTTTCGAAGATGGAACTACGAAATTACAGCATTTGGTTTTGCTTTTGTTTGTAATCTGTCATTTATGTGGGTACATAAACCATGTTGATAGTGCTCTATATTCATTATTCAAGCTGAAATTATGTCGCTTACGCCTGAAGAATGCACCAGAATACTTACAATGCTGGAAACCGGCCGGAGTCAGCGCGATACAGCCAGGACTGTCGGTGTGTCGCTGTCAACAGTACAAAGAGTTCTCCGACGTTACGAAGAAACTGGTTCTAACCTACGCAGACCAGGAACGGGCAGAACCAGGTGTACCACAGCACGAGAAGACCGATACTTGGTGAACACCATGCTTCGAAATCGCTTTCTCACAGGAACTGAACTCACAAATCAGTTTCGACACCCCGGAGGAAGTAACCCAAGTGCATGGACAGTAAGACGTCGGCTTGCTGAATCTAACTTAAAACCCCTTAGACCTGCAAACGGCCCTAAACTGGAGCGTGGGCATCGTATTTCAAGACTAAGATATGCCCAGGGCCACGTAAATTGGAGTATTGAAGATTGGTCAAAAGTTATGTTCTCCGACGAATCAAAATTTATGCTCTACAAGCACGATGGAAGACACAGAGTGTATCGAAGACCAGGGGAAAGATTCAAGCAAGCATGCATCGAAGAAAAAGTAGCCTACGGTGGTGGGTCTGTACTTGTGTGGGCCGGAATTTCTTCTGAAAGTCGCACAGAGCTGGTGATCATAGAAAACGGCTCTTTAACTAGCGTAAGATATGTGGAAGAAATCCTCAATGATCACGTTGGTCCATTTATGGTCAATTTAGGTGAGGATGCTATATTTATGCATGACAATGCCCGACCTCATACAGGTAGGATTGTGAATGACTACCTTCAAGAGATGAACATTACTCGTATGGAGTGGCCAGCGCGCAGCCCGGATATCAACCCGATCGAGCATGCTTGGGACGAGCTAGGCAGATGCGTAAAACAACGAAACCCTCCCCCAATCACGCTTCGTGAGCTCAAAATTGCTCTCACAGAGGAATGGGAGAATATTTCCCAAAATCGTATAAGGAACTTGGTGTACAGCATGCCAAACCGCGTAAACGCAGTAATGGAAGCACGAGGAGGCAATACGAAGTATTAAAATTCAAGAAAATCGTAATAAAGTTCAAAAATTTCATGTTTCCTATTTTTGTTTTAAGGAGAGATCAGCAGTTTTTTTCTTTAAGTAATTTTGTGTTAATAAAATGTATGGTGACTCATATTTTTTTTACTTTCATTTAAGGAGTATTACATTGTCTATTAAATACAATTTATTGCATTAACCTATCATTTTTAGTTTCCGAGATTTTTAACATTCTTTAAGTGACCCGGATTCATTGCTCTCGAGTGTAGTTTGGATGGAAACGGGAACAGTTTATTACTATATGACTGTATTTTCTACGTTCTTCCCCTTTATGGAAGCAACCACATTTCTTGGACATAATTAACCAAATTATTCGCAGCACTTTAAGATCCATTTTATTGTGACCTTGGACGATCGAGGGTGGCTGCAAGCTATACTGCCCATTCGTTTTGGCGGCCTCGGCGTCCGCAAAATTACCAATGTAAGCGTTTAAGGCGTTCCTTTCCTCTATCCACAGTACTGAAAGTTGACCAGGATTATTTTAGCCCCCTGTCTGTTTGATTCTGCAGTGCCGTGCTTGACCGACGTGGTGAACGCCTGGAAAGTAGCAGGCCCGGATACTGATCGGCCCGTGAACCCATCCTCCAAGAGGCAGTGGGATGAGCTGCTCTGCAAGTTGGTACGGTATAATCTTATTAATACGTCCACCAATACTGCTGAGCGTGCCCGCCTGCTGGCTGAGGCTGAGTGGGAGGCGGGCCTCTCGCTTTGGGCGCTACCATCACCCAACATAGGCACTATGCTGACATCACATTCCGGCTCGCTACATGTCTGCGTCTGGGCGCTCCTTGCGTGGCTCCGCATCGCTGCCAATGTGGTGAAGTTGTCAACTGCCTCAGACACCATGGTCTATCCTGCAGTAAGAACTCAGGCCGGTTAGCACGGCACGCCAGCATTAATGACATCATCTGTCGTGCTCTTGTCACCACCGAGATGCCAGCTGTTTTAGAACCCAAGGGCTTAACACGCGACTATGGGAAGAGACCAGATGGAATGACACTAATGCTTTGGAAGGTAGGTAGGCCTTGGTGTGGGATGCAACGTGTGTCGACACCCTTGCGCCATCCCATCTTCCTTGTACGGCGGGTTGTGCTGGGGCAGCTGCTGCAGGTGCAGAAAACGACAAACGGCTCAAATAGTCCAATCTGATAGGGACTTATATGTTCGAGCCGTTTGGGGTTGAAACACTTGGCGATGTCTCCAAAAACATAGTGGCCACTCGGACCCCTTGGTAAGACTGGTTGTCAGATTAAGGGCCGGTTTTGCAATCGCCAGGTAAGTTTTATAGGACGAATATACATTCATTTTGACAGCTATTGTATAGACTATCTATCAAAACGTCACATTTATTCTTCAGGTAAAAGTTAAGATAAACAAATAAGTAAGCGTATCGTATCAACAAGAACCTACCAAGTAAAAATCTTTACCTACTTAATTGTCTAGCTAATAAAAGTAATCAAATCCAAACAAATGCTATCAAGGTCCTTCGTACAGCCTTGTGTAAATAAAAAATTGTAAGCCGATAGCGGTACCAAACCCCAATTATTAAACGCCTAGGTCAAATGTTCTTTACAATCTGACGATTAAGAACGGATTCGAACGACATTCAATAAACTTTAACATAATTGTTAGTGGAACAAATTATTTTTATACTTTTAGAAACAAAGAAAGAAAAATATTTTATTTGGAACACACTCGGCCAATATAAGAAAAGAATTAAAAATTCGGAATTTGACAATCTTTTTTATTTTCAAAATTAAATATGAGGTTATGTAGCTGCTTTGTGCGGGTGATTTTTAGACACTGTTTTTTCTTTTATTGTGCATTTTGTTAGTGCAAAATAAACATTTTTATTTCTTTCTTCTTTCTTTGTTTACCTGTATACAGAATAGCTTGTTAGACTGTACCCTTAACAGGGATCAGTTCAGCGAAATTAATTGTTAAGCCAATCGACTACCAATTTAAATTGACTGTATAATCCAATCACAACTTTCATTCTTTGAAATGTCTATAACACGGCAAATTGACGAAGTGTGCCAATTTGCTTAATAGTTTATTTCCCTTGGTCTAGTGGCCGCAATCGCTACAACTGTACATGAGGTTGTGGGTTCGATTCCCAGGTCGGGCAAAGTTTTCATGAGTTTTTTTTTAAATTTCTTAGTAGCATAGTAGTCTGGATTTATGCCTAGTTGATGGCAATAAAGCAGGGGTTGCCAAACTTATTTTGTTTTCTGCCCACTGTACAATGTAAAAGTAATATGTACAGACGCCAGCACATCAAGCTATCCCAAACTGTAAAATTTTCTCAATTAAAAATGAACCTTATATCTTTGCAATAAAGTTGAAATACTATCAAAGAAATTTGACAGATTGTGGTAACTTGATGTGCTGGCCTCTGTACAATGTAAAAGTAATAAATAAATACCTTTCTCTTTTTTTTCACTTTCAGATTAAATTATGTTTTAGCGCCCCCATTTTTCACCTACTTAAAAACCACTATTTAGATGAAATTACAAATCGCTCCCTAAGCCTCTACACAACGCCCCCATTTTTTTTCTGGGTCTCTTACTGCCCTTTGGGCCAGCAGCGCCCACAAGGGGGCGTTATCGCCCACTTTGGGATAGACTGCAATAAATGGTCGGGGGGACCTCTTTTTTGTTTTAATACCCGTAATTTTTAATTTTTATATCTATAATATAAAAATTAATCGCAAAATGTGTTGGTAAGCGCAAATCTTGAGAGCCGTTGAACCGATTTCTTTAATTCTTTTTTTGTTGTGTTTGTTGTCAGGAGAAGGTTCTTACATTAAAAAAAGTGGGTAGGTAGGGTAGGTAGGGTAGGTAGGGTAAGTAGGGTAGGTAGAGTAGGTTGGTAGGTAGAGTAGGTAGGAGAGGTTGTTAGGTAGGTAGGGTAGCTAGAGTAGGTAGAGTAGGTAGAGTAGGTAGAGTAGGTAGAGTAGGTAGGGTAGGTAGGGTAGGTAAGGTAGGTAGGGTAGTTAGTGTAGGTAGGGTAGGTAGAGTAGGTAGGGTAGGTAGGGTAGGTAGAGTAGGTAGGATAGGTAAGGTAGGTATCATAGTTAAGACAGGACAATGTCTGTCGGGTCAGCTAGTATGTTATAAAAGTTTATGTAATTATCTTTCTTGTGCGAGTCCCACTGCCTTGTTGGTCTAGTTGTCGCTACCGTTACTGCTGAGCATGAACTCCTAGGTTTGATTCCCGGATCGGGAAATGTGTTAATGGGTTTTTCCATCTGAATTTTTTCAGTAGCATCGTGGAATCTGGTTTTGTGCCCGGTTGATGGCAATAGGCTCGCCCTCTATTACATGGGATTTAAACATAACTGTCAAAGAGTAGGTGTACTATAGGGAAAACTCTGCCTTAATCTTCAGAGAAACAAGGCGTGATGTGACGTCATGTTCGTGAACGGGCGCTGTCAGTAGAGACTGGTCATCTCTTAGCGGCTATGGCTTGTTTTAATTTAATTTTTGAACTGTTTTTACATATTTTTTATAATTATATCGGATGCGTTTAACGTTCTGCATCGTTCTCACATGTATAATAATAATATGAATTCTGTAACCAATATCTTGCTACCATATTTTGTTTAAAAGGGTGTCCATGGAGTTTCTTGCCCGTTCTTCTCCATAGGTACCTACTGCTTTGGAATGGGCAACTAGCTTTATCTCTCTGACTGACCAACACCTTGACAATTCAAAACTGCCTGTAATTAGTTTATTTGAAATAAATACTTTGAGTTTGGGTTTGTCAAGTTATTAACTTCTCTATACATATTTTAACCCTTTACGATAGAACCACAGAACATTTTCGAAAGAATTTATCCCGAAAGAATCTTCTTCCAAGAATTTGATCGTCTTAAATTCTCCCTTTGTTTATTAATCGCAACATCGCTCTCTTTATTAAAACAATAAGGTATTATAGCCGTAATTACTCAAACTCGAGTATTTGGAGGTGACGTTAATGGCCTTAGGAAGGGTGAAAGGATCAGGTTTCTACCGTTTTACAAGTCAGAAGTCTTTGAGGCACTGGTGAAGAATCATAAAAATATAAAGAGTTGATACGACCCAGAGGCATTAAATTAGGTACACTTCGTATACTATACGTGTTTAGTATTAATTCGATACGGTATAAAAAGCACCAAAAATAAGTTTTTTTTTCAAACAAACTTAATAGCTTACAAATCAGAGTAAAACGCAACCACCCTTTATACATAAAAACTGGGTGTGTAACGATTGACATAGTAACAAAAGTTCTAATGATCATAAGACCTAATTTCATTTAATATAATTTTTTTTAATATAACGATCAAAGGATATAATGAATTATATCCTTTGATATCGACTCTTCACGTGACCAGAGGGCTGGCCTATTTTTCGGTCAAAGAATCAGCATTGCCATACAACGTGGCAATGCTGCCAGCCTTTTGGGAACTTTTCCTGTTGACAGCGATGTGGACGAATTTTTTGATGCCCTTTGATTTATTTTATTTTGTTTCCCTCCTGTTATATACTTGTAAATAGTTATTAGTAATGTTTTAGGTTTATAGTATTGGTTAAAAATGTAAGAGAATTTCATATGAATTATCGATATAATTTAATTTTACCTAATTTCATATGGTATAATGGACAGTTTATATAATGCACATTTGAAATAATATTCAATTAATATAATATTCCGTTGCTATAATATTCAAAATCCATAAGTAACTTTTAATATAATTTAGAAAATCTACTAAAGATCCTTCCACCTGCCACCCTCAACTATTGTTACCGGGAGAAACTAGATACAATCTGGAATTTAGGGCACACCGACTCGGACAGGTTAGGTTAGAAGGGCCGTCCCATTCGTGGTTATTTTTTTATAAACCACCCAGAAGTAGGAGCCCGTCGACCAAGCCCACCCTCAACGTTGCATAGAATATTTTAAGGTTTGTTTAGGTGCCATTTCAGTTAGGTTAGAACTGTTACCATTAAACATGAAAATTAGGTCAAAAGAACATTAGGTCAAATGAACGTTATAAAAAATGAATATTTTACATAATGAAAATAATATAAAATGAACGTTATACTAAATGAAATTAGCGTAAATGAAAATTATATCAAATATAACATTAGATCATATGAAATTAGGTTAAATGTTTTTATAGCATATGAAAATTATATCATATGTAAGTTATGTCATATGAAATTAGACTATCTGTTATTATAGCAAACATTACACACCCATAACAACTGCCCTTGTAATAAAGCAGCAACGACGCGCGCGCGCTGGAGCGCTGTTAGAAAAGATACATCGATCTCAAACGGGGCAAAAACTTTCAGGATGCGCTATTGTTACTTGGGACATGGTACCTATCAAAGTTTGTAATAAAAATAATAATAGTAGTAGTATAATTGATTTTAATTTGTGAATTGTTTCATTATATAATATTAAGCTATTATGTTTTTCTCTTTTAATCTTACACACGTTGTCTACATATCTTTTATCTACTTTCCTATCGCAGGTATGCTGGAAAAGATTTCTTTAGAAATAAGCCTCACCTTTGTACGTAATTTCTGGTTCGTATTTATAAATGGTTCAATCTGCCTAGCCTTTTCCCAACTATGTTGGGGTCGGCTGCCAGTCTAACCGGATGCAGCTGAATACCAGTACTTTGCATGGAGCGACTGCTTATCTGACCTCCACAACCCAGTAACTGGGTAACACGATACCCCTTGGTAAGACTGGCTGTCAGACTTTCGGGCTTCTTACTACTCGTAACGAACTAATCCACGAATGGCAGCCAGGACCAACGGCTATACGTGCTTTCCGAGGCATGGAGGAGTCTCGATTTCTAAAAATCCTACCCATCCACAGACCAACCCCTGCAAGTGTAGCTTAACCTAAAGGACCAATCCTGCGGCTGTTATTACTTAGCCACGAGCTAAATGATTAAATAAATAAAAATACATTCCAACCTTTTGATAACTATTTGCTTGCATTTACGCTTAAATCAACACACTGCCAATGACTATACTACAATTCGCCATCTATGTAATACACACCGTGATACACATTATTAACTTTAGGCACATTACATTTCACGCTCCGTGGGGCTGAAAAACATATGTCGTTTGGGGAACCGGTAATGTATGTTAGTTCATGGAATAAATGCATTGCGTTTGTTTTGTTTTGTTTTGGTTTTAGTATAATTATGTCCAGTTACTGCCTCATTGGTCTAGTGATCGCAAACGGTACTGCTGAAGTCCTGGGTTTTATTCTCGGGTCGGACAAAGTGTTATAGAGTATTCGTCATGATTTCTTGTGCTCAGTTGATGGCAATAATAAAATGGCTCGCCCCCTATTACTTGGAACTCAAATATAACTGGTGGAATGTGGGTGATGGCAGCCGGGACCAACGGCTTAACGTGCTTATCGAGGCACGGAGGAGTCTCGGTATGTAAAGATGGTCACCCATCCACGGCCAACCTCGGCAAGCGTAGCTTAACCTGATGGATCAACCTGTGCGGCTGTTATTGCTAAGCCACGAGCTCCATGTGCCCTGCCTGTAGGCCTTAATTCGTTGAGCCGTCGAGTCCGTTTATGACCAGAGTGCTGACAATAAAAAAAAAAAATATTGTCGATGGTCTTTTGAGTTACAGTTCACGCAAGCCGCTCGTGTGTATAAACACTCATCATCTGCCTAGCCTTTTTCCAGCTATGTTGGGGTCGGCTTCCAGTCTAACTGGATGCAGCTGAATACCAGTATTTTACATGGAGCGACTGCCTATCTGACCTCAACAACCCAGTAACTGGGCAATACGATACCCTCTGGTAAGTGTGGCTGTCAAATTTTCGGGCCTGTCAAATCTGACGAGCCGAAAATCTGTAAAATCTTCTGTTAGTGTGTATAAACACAAACATGGGTAAATAAATCATACATTGAATTAAGTCGTTGTCGACTGGGTTAGTTATCTTTTCATCAATTCCTAAGCTATTCTCGTAAACCTCGTGTCGACACGAGGGAAGGAGTTTATTTTTATTTTTATTACACTGTTCTTTAGTAGCACACTGAGATAGTGTCTGACCCACATCCCTTCTAACGATATGCACACTCTGACATTTATGGAGCTAAAGTATGCTAAAGCTTAAAGACAGCATAAACACGGTGGAAACGACAATACGACCAAACAAAACTGCGTATATATATGATATTATTAGTAGTTTTGGAGATATGATCCAGCACACACACACACACACACACCAACTACACACACCTCACACTTACTTTATTCTCTTACTGCAAGATGCGATGTACTTGTGTTTGTTGTTCATGTAGTTTAACTTTTCCTTTCGTAGTTACAGACGCCAGCACATCAAGCTATCCTTAACTGTCAAATTTTCTCAATTAAAAATGAACCTTATGTCTTTGCAATAAAGTTGAAATACTATCAAAGAAATTTGACAGATTGTGGTAACTTGATGTGCTGGCGTCTGTACATTATGTTTCATTGTATTTTTCTCTATTTTTGAACCACGATGAAAGATGAAGAAGAAGAAACTGGCTTCCACGACACAGGGAATCCTAGTTTTGAGATCAGTGAACTTTCTGAGTTCATTATGTATGTACTTTTCTGAACAATAAAAATTATTAAAATTATTATTATCTCATTACACCCAGGATCTCTAGAATAAACAGGTAGCATAAAAACCTGACAATATCTTCTTCTTCTTCGTGTGGATAGTGACTAACCTGGTGTCAGAGTTTTAATGCTGCCCATGGGCCTCTGACTTAGCATCACATGCTGTTGAGAAATATCTCTCAGGCATGCCAGTTTCCTCACAATGTTTTCCTTCACCGATTTTAAGCAAGTGATAATTATACAATACGCACATGAATCCGAAAAATCAGAGGTGCGTGCCTTGGGTTCGAACTCGAGACCTATGACTTGGCAGTCCGCGCGTCACACCACTAGGCTATCACTGCTTTTGTACCTGACAATATTATGTTTAGAGTTGTCTTTCACCTACATAACGATCTGCCTTGCCTCTTCCGAACTATGTTGGTGACGGCAGTCTAACCAGATGCAGCTGAATACCAGTATTTTACATGAGCGACTACCTATCTGACCGCCACAATCCAGTAACTAGGTAATACGATACTCCTTGGTAACACTGACAGTCAAATTTTCTAACTTCTAACTACCCGTAACAACTGTCAAAGTTGCACAAATGACAACCGGGACCAACGGCTTAACGTGCTTTTTGATGCACGGAGGAGTCGCGGTATGTAAAAATAGACACCCATCCACGGCTAACCCCGGCAAGCGTACCTTAACCTCATTGATCGACCTGTCTGTTATTAGTCAGCCACGAGCTCCTCCACCTACATACCCTTTTGAATAACAGTATTCCCGACATTTTGTATGACTATCGAAGTTACTGGAAGCCTTATTTATTAAATTTCCTGTCAAATATCAAGTTAACTGTGATTCGCTGACCAAAACTCTAAGAACCAATCAGATACTAATTGACACGTAAAATTGACAGGAACATTGACGTTAGATTGAATTAACTAGCCTAGGGGCTTCATCCTACCGGTACGGTTGCCTAGTGCAACGGTGGCGCCACCTAATGGCCACAGCGGCCGTCACGAGAATCATGGTAGGTGAATTCAACTTTGACGGTTCTGTAGAGCCTGAGTGAAACCTTATGTTGAACATGGCGGGTTAGTACCATAACCGGACAGCATTCGAACCTTTGAATTATGAATAGAACAGTTGATAGGTT
Organism: Hyppa rectilinea; assembly: GCA_951799385.1. NCBI lineage: Eukaryota > Metazoa > Arthropoda > Insecta > Lepidoptera > Noctuidae > Hyppa > Hyppa rectilinea. The sequence goes on from OX637316.1 coordinate 14,921,495, forward strand.
TTTGTAAAAGTGAATAGAGTCTGTCTTAAGCCGCGGGGCTTGGCAGATGTATTCGGTGCAAAGTAATATAATATAATTGGTTATCCGCCAACTGTGTTTGCTTTGATAGCGTAGCAAATCCCTATTTACACATAGAACACAGGCTCTACCACTGAGCCCCCTCAGTGAAGGTCGGGGACCTTCACTGAGGGGGCTCACTAAAAATCAGAACTTTTCGAAGATCAAAATCACATAAGACAGGCCTCCAAAACGTCCGCCCTTAACCACTTCCTATTGCTTTAGCTGGCAGAAGAAGTGGCGCAACCAACTCCCCAACAGCACAGCTGTCTATTCAGTTGGAAGAACTTGATTCTATACATACCGATATTAGGGGAAACACATCGACTACATACCTAGCATCACGCTTTCTTTCCACCAAGGGTTGGGCCGAGGTTTACCAATTGTACACCCACATTATTATACATTATCTTGTAAATGTTAGAGATTTTGTTGTTATATCATATACTAGCTGTTCCCGCGCGGTCCATTGCTCAGCTCGTATTCGTCGTAGCGTGATGTTACATAGCCTATAGCCTTTCTCGATAAATGGACTATAATAATAATAATAATAATTTATTTTATTTAAAAGTAACCATGACTCAATTGTTAGTAAAAAACTTATCCTATGTTAGTAATTTTAATAATATTTAAACAATGTATATAAAAACACAGCGGCAGTACTGTCCGACGCTTCACCGCGGCTGCACCATTCCATGGGAAATCGCGCAACAGCGATTGACGTACGGACAGTCCAGCCTGCTCGAAATTAGAGACAGGATACTGTTGTCGCTGCCCCACACCCCACGCACCAGAGACGCACAGCGCTAAGCGCTTACCCATAGTGGCAAAGAAACAGTCCACATGCGCGTCCGCGAACATCCCTGATGCGCTACAGTAGCGAGGCAGCCCCAACAGCACCCTGAACGCGTTGTTGTATTGCACGCGGAGGGCATTGTACGATTTTAGAGTATATCTAGCCCACAGGCTGCTCATGTAAAAGCCAGTGCAGTACGCTCTGAAAAGAGTTATTTTAACACTTACTGAGCAACGAGCAAACCTGCGAGCCAGCATATTCGCTCTAACCGACAAGGCCCTCCGCGCCCGCTCAATGTCGTCATCGTCCCTGAGATCAGGGCCACACAAAACTAATTTTTCAATTGGGACCAGTAGTACCAGAGATTAGCGAATTCAAACAAACAAACTCTTCAGCTTTATAATATTAGTATAGATTACTTACCCCGTGCGAAGCCGGTGCGGGTCGATAGCTTATAATCAAAATAATTCGTAAAAGTAATTTATTTCATATTAGATTTTGTTCACTTTTAGCAAAATAACAATACTCAATACTCAATCTTAATGTGTATTCCACAATGTGTATTTAGGTGGTAAGGTAGAAAATTGAGATCATTATGGACCCTGTCGGGCACAGCAAGAAAGAGTAGGAGAGAGGAAGCTTTAAATTAATAGGAAGAAAAAATAAATAAATAAATACACCCGTGCAAAGCAGCTAAAAAACTCGTATTCAGAGCCATTAAACAATTGGAAATCTGTATCTCTCTGTACACTTACTGTCTACTAGCTTCTGCCCGCGACTTCGTACGCGGACCCTGTCGCTTATGCCAGCGACAACGGGGTCGCCATTTATGTTATTTTTTATCATTTTTCCCATTTAAATCTTTTATCACACTGAGCTTTAGTTTTATTTCATTCCAACAACCACCAAAACATACAGTCCATTTGTCATCGTTTTCATTTTGGTAACCGCATTATTATATTCCCCACTTGTCTCTAGAGACCTAGAAGTCAATGCGTAGATACGGTTGGAACTCAAGCACAATTCTCTATCCGTGAACGTCTCCGACTCGCGAGACAATACATGACGTTCACGATCAGCCGCGGTCAGTCGCACATCACGTGCCCCACTTGTCTCTAGAGACCTAGAAGTCGATTCGTAGATACGCTTGGAACTCAAGCGTAATTCTCTTTCCGTGAACGTCTCTGACTCGCGAGACAATACATGACGTTCACGATCAGCGGTCAGTCGCGCATCATATTCTTCACTTGACCTAATGAATACGCTGAGAACGCAGGCGTGCTTCGCGACCCGAAGAGGTATCCACAGAGTGAGTTGCAGCCTTATGTTCTCGAACAGCATCAAGTCTCCCCTGACGCCTTTCGGTAGATTCTTGGGATCTTATGATCCTCAATCTTTTAGCTCTCTTGGAACATTGGGAAAGATTTGACCTCTTTCTAGGCATGGTCATAGTTTTATTGTGAAGATAACTGATCAATAAAAATCTAAATTAAAATGACTGCTCCCCTGCGTTACCCGGTAGGCTACCGTGTCACGAAGATAAGTGGAAAAGGAAATTAACACGTTAGCTGCGGCACCAATTTTTGCAAACTTTCCGTTCCTGCGGCACGAGGTTTTATCGGCCCGCACCGTGACCAGACGTTAGGGCGACACGCGGTCTATTAGACCCCACCTCCTTTTACAGGCTAAAATCCATTTTCTGGCGCGAAATCAAAGATAAATGAAAAATTTGGTCCTTATCGATATAGACAGTGAATTGATGAACCCTAATCTACCGTCGCCCCGGGATCTGATAACTAGTTTAAGAATTATTGGCAAAACAAAGTATGGGATCTTATACACCTCGTAACGCACTGAAATAGGGTAAATTTTCGCTAAGATTAGTGATGGGAAAAATAATATCGACGCAACGACGTTTATGTATTTTTGTGTGAAAATCTTAATGCGGTTCACAGAATAGAAAAATAAGAAAACCAGAAGTAGAAAAGAAACTATCCTATGTATTCTGCCTCGGGCTTTAAAAATACACTTATTAGAACTTGAATTAACATAAAAAAATCAGTAAACAATATACTTTTTTATAAAAAATCGCAATCGTTCTGTTTCTGGGTTTTTTTTAAATTAACTTCTTCCGACATCGTTTAGACATGTTCGGCGATGTAAAAGGACGTGCTCTCCAATCGACGTGATGCACAACACTAGTCGCGGGAAGCTCGCGTTGGGTGCGGTACGAGGTCCGGGAGGATACGGGACGTTTTAGCCTCGTTCCGCACTGCATTAAAATTATATTAATTCAGTGCGGTACGAGGCCTAAGACATCCGGTACCAAGGTAGGTATACCATCGAGTCCGGGACCATTAGCGCGTCTCAAATATACATTTATCTCTTTTCTATTCTGGACCAAACCAAAGCTATGCCCTTCGCACGACAGAGATGTTCACGTTTTTCCTTGCCGCACCACAAGGAAGTTGCATGAGGGGTGATTTAGGCCTCGTTTCGCACTTAACGTGTTAAACACTCAAACAACATAAGCCCGAAGGCATATTCATACGATAAAATAAAAAATAAAATAGGAGTTTTGGCCAGTACAGTTAAATTTTCAATGATAATTATACCATCGTCATCGAAAATCAGTCCTAAACTGTTACCGCCTTTACCGCGTGCAGGTACTCCCAGTTTATGTTAATTTATAATTACACAGTAAAATTAGTGATAGCTTTGATTTCCACATCAGATGTTTCTGATCTTCGATTTTTATAAGTCAACAGGAAATGCCCATCAGATTGAACAACTTTTGCTTAGACGTCATTCCTATATGTGTTATGATGTAGCTAGCTAGGCTCTTGGATTTCCACAACAGGTGTTCCGGATCTTCGATTTTTATAAGTCAACTGAAAATTCCCATCAGACCGAACAACTTTCGCTAAGACGTCATTCCTATATGTGTTATGGTGTAGCTAGGCTCTTGGAGTTCCACAGCAGGTGTTACAGATCTTCGATTTTTATAAGACAACTGGAAATGCCCATCAGACCGAACAACTTTCGCTAAGACATCATTCCTATATGTGTTATGGTGTAGCTAGGCTCTTGGAGTTCCACAACAGGTGTTCCAGATCTTCGATTTTTATAAGTCAACTGGAAATGCCCATCAGACCGAACAACTTTCGCTAAGACGTCATTCCTATATGTGTTATAGTGTAGCTAGGCTCTTGGAGTTCCACAACAGGTGTTACAGATCTTCAAATTTATTCTCTCAGCAGAAAATGCTCATCACGTGGAACAATTTTTGCTATGGTATCATTTTTGTATCTCTTATAGTTTAGCTGGTCTGTTGCGGTTCTGCATCAGGCGTTTAAGTTTCCAAGACAAATTATAGCCTATATGTTGCCCAGACTTAATACCTATACACAAAAAAAAAACATTCCAATCCGTCCTGTAGTTCCGAAGATTAGCGTGTACAAACAAACAGACAAACAGACAATTTTTTTTTTTTGATTCGTGCTCTATTACTGTTTTTAAACCCCCCTCAATTATCATTTTTTTAATATATTCAATGTACAGACACAGTTTTTTTACTGTTTTATTATATGTATAGATAAACCTGAACAATAATATACATCTTAACGAATACCATAATATATTAGGGATTCTTAGTACTTACATAGGTTTCTTTATATTTTAACAAACAACTATGAAGTTATAAACTTGTACACGAAAACCTATACTTATACTAAAAAGAGGAAAGATTTGTATGTATGTTTGTAACGAAAACACTCAAAAGCCACTTAACAGATCTGGATGAAACTTGGCACAAAGATAGATTATAGTCTAAAATAGTATATAAGCTTTTTAGCCCGGCAAAACGTACGGTTCCCGTGGGATAATTTCCTACATACACGCGGGCGAAGCCGCTGCCAAAAGCTAGTATACTATAAAATATGTAGTTTCAACAACCTATAGACAAATCAAAACAGCTTTCAACACCGCTTTGAAATACCTGTAAAAGGGCGTCATTTGTCTGTTAAAAAGGATACAAAGCCATCATTCTCGCTAGTCATGATCATCCAATTACCGAATAGTTTGCCATGGCACACGGCACCCGTGGATCAAAGGGGCCATTATAATTTGCCTACACCCCCTCAACCCCTGGGAGGGGTGGCTAGGAGGCGACTGGTTTGTGTTAAAATATAATGGTAGGTTAATGTTCGGAAGGTGTTATTGCAGTTTGTTTTATCGAAATTAGTTTTTATTTACCGTATGATATTGACCTGCATGGTTATCTTAAATCTGTCCATAATAAGGAAAGACCTTTAATTCTGATGTACAGTCTATTTTCAATATTTTTGCTGTGATATTGTGAGTTAATTGACATATAATTATTACGGCAAATAATTTAATTTATTTTTTTGTATTTAGGTTAAATAAGAAGAGCCGCACGGATTGGTCCTTCAGGTAAAGCTACGCTTGTCAGGGTTGGTCCGTCGATGGGTGACCATCTTTACATACCGAGACTCCTCCGTGCCTCGGAAAACACGTTAAGCAGTTCTTCGCTGCTATCTGCCTAGCCTTTTTCCAACTATGTTGGGGTCGGCTTCCAGTCTAACCGGATGCAGCTGAATACCAGTATTTTATATGGAGCGTCTGCCCATCTGACCTCCACAACCCAGTTACTGGGCAATACGATACCCCTTGGTAAGACTGGCTGTCAGATTTTCGGGTTTCTGACGACCCGTAAAGACTGTCAAAGATGCACAAATGACAGCCGGGACCAAAGGCTTAACGTGCTTGCCGAAACACGGAGGAATCTCAGTATGTAAAGATGGTCACCCATCCACGGCCAACCCCGGCAAGCGTAGCTTATATATAAATCAATAAATTGAACACGAACAAAGCCAGAGCTCAAGCCTAAGTATAATCTAATAGTACAAATTCGATCAAAGTAAAAAAGTCATTGTTAATGTTGTTCACAATACAAAGAAACACAATGTAAAGGAATTTCCATCAAATATATTTAGACTAGGGGCAGGGGGAGCGTTTCATGTATTTCTGAAAGGTTATTTGATTATTTTTTAACGTTGTTTTTCAGTCAATATTTCGATGTGTTTTTTGTGGGTAAGGAATTGAAGGATAATAATATCATTTTCTTTTTCATTTAATTATGTAGCTTGGTGGTTCAAAGAGGCTTATTGGCCTATTGCATGAATTTGTCCGCATAAAACTGGCGACGGGAAGAGCTCGTGGCTCAGTACTAACAACGCACAGGTTGCAGCTTGCTGGGGTTGGCTGTGGATGGGTGACTATCTCATCATACATACCGAGGCTCCTTCGTGCCTCGGAAAGCACGTTAAGCCGTTGGTCCCGGCTATCATTTGCACATCTTTGACAGTCTTTACGGGTCGTCAGAAGCCCGAAAATCTGACAGCCAGTCTCACCAAGGGGTATCGTTTTGCCCAGTTACTGGGTTGTGGAGGTCAGATAGGCAGTCGCTCCATGTAAAATACAGGTATTCAGCTGCATCCGGTTAGACTGGAAACGACCCCAACATAGTTGGGAAAAAGCTAGGCAGATGATGATAAAAACGGGCGACGGGCTTCAATCATCGTATGACATAGACAAGTAACGTGTCATGTAAATGGGTCTTGATGGTCTGCAAACGCCACGCATTGCGCAAGCGTGGTGATCAATGCTTGTTCCTTCTTTTTAACAGACTTTAAAAAAAGAAGGCAGTTTTCAATTCGACTGTTTTTTGTTTTTTATGTTTGTTACCTCAGAACTTTCGACTGGGTGAACCAATATCGATGATTCTTTTATTAATTGAAAGCTGGTGCTTCCAGTGTGGTCCTATTTCAATTTGTTCCAGTTCTCTGACAATGGCTTCCATGAGAAAACTATATAAGTCTTAAATTTTTATCTTAATGATATATTAGTACTTCAGGTCACTGTTGTCAACATAGCAAGTAAGTTTAGTAGTGGATACTATTTGGTGTGTGGTAGGTAGGTAGGTACCAAAATTCAAAAGTGAAAAATAAAAACACAAAAAAACAACCGCCTTGCAAGAAAACACGGTGAAAACTTGTGGAGAACACTCGGTGGCAAAAACCGAAAATACAAAACCAAAGACACCGACTTTACTTTTCACTTGGTAGTGTTTTTTCGGAAGTCGATTGTTTTTTTTATATGAAGAAACCTACTTGATCCAGAAATTAGCATAAGCGTAATAATATGCTGCTCACTGCTTTATAGCAGTGGGAACATTATGAGACCAAGTGGGTGAGAGGGATGTCAAATGTCTTCGAACTATTGGTTCTAGGACATCCCGGTTACCTCAGGATGTTTTCCTTCACCGTTTTGAGAGCAGTGGTGATGAAATTTAACACATAAAGAAAAGCGCCTGCGTGGGTTCGAACTCATAACCTACAACTCGTAAATCGGGGCCAATACCATTGAGCCACAACAAGACATAAGCATTAACATAATAGCAGTGATAGCCTAGTGGTATGACCGTCGAACTACCAAGTCTTAGGTCTCGAGTTCGAACCCAAGGCACGCACCTCTGACTTTTCAGACTCATGTGCGTATTGTAAAATTATCACTTGCTTATAAATCGGTGAAGGAAAACATCGTGAGGAAACCGGCATGCCTGAGAGATATTTCTCAACAGTATGTGATGCTAAGTCTGAGCCCCATGGGCAGCATTAAAACTCTGACACAAGGTTAGTCACTAACCTCACGAAAAGAAGAGAAGAACATACTCTGCCTATGTTCCCACTACTGGGATATAGGCTCCTCTTTAAAAGCGGGTGTGGGCTAAAATCACGCAGGCTCACATAATCAAAACATCGAATGGTTACGCGAACGAGAATCACAATAATAACCATTCGAATATGGTTAATGCAGGCGCGCATTCATGTCTTCTGCCAGCTTTATTAACGCAATGGGGTTAACATTTAATGTTTGCATTATATTATTTAAATTTGTGGAGTTTTTGTGTATTTAAAGTAGTTGTTTTTATGTAGTTTTTGTTATTTTCCGCTGTTATTATTTAAAGTTTTTAATATAGCTTATATAACTTCAATCTCTTAGCATTGTATAATTGCATAGCACGTTTGTGAGTAGGTACTATGTACCTACTATAAAGCTAAAAACCATTTACTGATTACGTCTTACATTGACTTGAAAATGCCCTGGCGGCTGAGAGCATGTCATGCTCCCTGTAGTGTCTCACTCATGTATGTTTAATCATTTAGCTCCCATCAAAATGGTTGAGCTGAATGGTGCTAATCCATGCGTCATGTTCATGAACGGGCGCCGTCGGTAGGAATAGTCGCCTCTTAGCTGCCACGGCTCTTTTAAAATTTAACTTAAATTTGAATTGTTTTTAAATCATGTAATTATGAACGCTTTTTTTACGTTCTGCATCGTTCTCACATGTATATCTCAACATGAATGATGTAACCCAGCTTTTGTAAACATATTTTGATTTAAAAGCGCGTCCATGGAGTTTCTTGCCCGTTCTTCTCCATAGGTACCTAGTGCTTTGGAATGGGTAATTAGTTTTATCTTTCTGACTGACCGACCCCTTGGCAATTCAAAAGTGACTGTAATTGGTTTATTTGAAATAAATAATTTGAGTTTGAGTTTGAATATACTTTTATAGATACACTAAGTACTGTGAAGGTCAAAGGGACCAACACTTAAAGGGGCTCCGTGGTAGAGCTTGTGTTGTAGGGATTTCCTATGCTATCAAATACAAACTTACAGCATTAGTTATTTCAATTATATTGCTTTGTACCGAATACATCCGTCAAGCCACACGGCTACTCACAGAGTCGCTTTTCTTTTATAAAAACCTATCAAACTCAATCAATCAATCTGCGCAGCCTTTTCCCAACTATGTTGGGGTCGGCTTCCAGTCTAACCGTACAGTCTAACTTCCAGTGTAACAGTATGCAGTTGAATAACAGTATTTTACGAGGAGCGCCTGCCTATTTGACCTCTACAACCCAGTAACTGGGTAATACGATACCCCTTGGTAAGACTGGCTGTCAGACTTTCAGGCTTCTGACGACCCGTAACAACTGTGAAAGATCCATGAATGACAGCCGGTAAAAAAAAAACCTATCGAACTATTCTATTAATTTCAAAGATCGAATGCTGTCAGTTATTTACCAGCCAGGATCAACAGAAGGTTTTACTTAGGTTTTACAGTATATGAAGGGCCTCCTTTAAGGCCCAGCCTGCCGGGTAAGCGGGATTGTCCGAAAGGGTTACCGCTACCCCGGAACATAAAGAGCTACGGAAGGAACACGGATGGGTTTTAGTCAGTAAGAGTCTGACACTACCTTCCGCTCCACCCAGAGTGGGAGAAGTCATTGGATGATATCCCAGCCTTAAAAAAAACGCTCTAAAGTATCAACATAATTTCACTGAAATAAGAACGTATCATAGCTGACATATTTCACGCGAAGTTACACATAATGAAATACCTATCACCTCGGAACTTTAAACATTCTCTGTGATGGTACTACAAAGTTACACAGAGACTCCGTAGACACTAGAAAGTGGCAGCGAGTTTACGTTAGCGAAATAATGCAGTGAACTTTTAATGAACTTTTGAAATCTACACGCGGGATAAAAGAAATATATTGAGTTCAAGTTTCTCGAGAAAAGCCATCGCACGATATTTTCCGCTTTTGCGTTTATAACGAGACATAATGTGGACGTTTTTCTATTACGTGTAACTTGGAAAGTAAGAATACCTTTTTTATGTAAGTACTAAGGCTTTCACCTTTTTTTTCATAAGCATTGGAAATCATCAAATAATATAATAATAATATCCTTTGACATTTCACACAGCGCCATATAGTCCCAAGCTAAGCAACCTAATGCTTATGTTATGGTAACGAGATGGCTGATAAACCATTTATATACATTTTTTTTCTGTAAATACATACATATTATAGATAGACAATCACTCAGACCCGGAACAAATACTTGTAGGTCGTACAAATATTTATTCCGTGCGGGAATAGAACTCGCGACATGCTGCGCAGCAGTCAATCGCTCAACCACTGCGCTAACCATGTCGTCAAATGACTCCACACGCTGTGGGTGGAGCGGAAGGGACTGTCAGACTCTCACTGACTCAAACCCATCAATGTTCCTTCCTTAGGCCTTTGTGTTCCGGGGCAGCGATAACCCTTTTGGACAATAACGCTGACCTCAGTGTCACTCACGTTCTAAAATAATTTCTTTAAATAACATACAGGTAGCATAGAGCATACACCACGATTGATTCTCCAGAGGATTAAGACCTACCTATAATGCACCCACATTTCGCCAGTAGGTAATGTTTAAGTCCTTTAATATAATATAAGGTGTTAAAAAATTAACTCTAAGAATTTCGTGGGAGCATTGTACTCGTCGTTATGAACAACTTTTACTATGGGATGAACCCTGAAATCGTAGTAAAAGTTGTTCATAACGACGAGTACAATGCTCCCACGAAATTCTTAGAGTTAATTTTTTAACACCTTATATAAGTTCAGTATTTCTATGAACCGGCCACATATACAGAGTCGGCTGCTACTGAAAAATCCAATATCACTTAACCCTTTTTTTTAAGGTTGACTCCTCCCACTGTAGATCTCAGACCCATCATACTGACTAAAACCCATGTTCCTTCCTTAGCCCTGTGTGTTCCGGGACAAAGGTAACACTTTACCCGACCTGGAAATCGACCCAGAATCTCAAAGTTTAGCTGTAGTACTCTGAACCACTAGACCAACGAGATATCTTGTTTAGAGTACGTAAATACTAGCTGTTACTAGCATTCTACGAGATTTATTTAGAAGAGCGGAAATAAAGTATCATGCATGTAAATCTATCCATCTGTTTGCCAAAATGTCATACACGTACATCCGTTTAGTCGTTTATGTTTAATGGAGTTAAAAATATCTTCACAAGCTTTTGAAATGTACACCATCCGCCCTATGTTCCATAGTGCGTGAAATAAAAACATTTTCCTTGTCTACGTCTTGTCCCTATGTGCAAATTGTCAGTTTTCCAAATTTTCCGTTTTACAAATTGACAGTTTTCTCATTACAGGGTTAACCGTAATGCGAAACTTAAGACCTTAACAAATAACCTAAACTAAAAAAAAAAAACACAACATTATTAAATTACTACAAAAACAAAATATTACTTACATAAACTAAACAGTCATAAATACAAGTCTAACTACTTTAAATTAATATTATATATTGTAGCATAAAATCCTTGCAAATTTACTCAAAGAACATGTAAACACATCAATCCGAGTTTGAAGGACGTTTATATTACGTTACCTACGTTTTTTGTGTTTTACAAATTGACAACTATACAAATTGTCAGCTATACAAATTGTCAATTTTACAAATTGTGAGATGTTCGAATTGACAATTTTATAGAATGTCAATATTCCAAATTCTCAGTTTTTCAAATCGTCAGTATTTGTTTTTCCGCCTAAAGCTAGGGATTGACACTATCGACAGATTACTTCAAACTCACTTCACCTGAATTGTCACGGTGAGATTTTTACAGAATACCACTACAGCTAGGCCGTACAGTTCAAAGCCTGCCGGGTTAGCAGGGTTGTCCGAAAGGGTTACCGCTACCCCGGAACATAAATGGCTAAGGAAGGAACATGGGTGGGTTTTAGTCAGTAAGACTCTGACACTCCCTTCCGCTCCCAGAAGCCGTTCTCGAGGGGTCATTTGATAATTTCCCACCCACAAAAAAAAACTATTGATGCTTCAAATTAAACAGTTTTGTGGTTTTAAATTACCAGTTCAATGTGACGATAACCTGAATTCCAAAGCAGTCTGGGTTATGGTGGCAGTCGCCAATAGTCTATTAAGTCATGAAATGCAACAAAATATGGTTAATATTTTTCTAAACCATAGAGTACAGCCAAACTACCAAAACCCGACATTATGAACGCCGCTCAAACTATGCCGATATCGAAGAATACATTTTACTCTCGAGAGTTGGGAAATTGAATCTTAAACAGCAAAGAATAGTGGCTGTATTCCGGCCACCAAGAGAATGTGTTGCTGACACCTGTCATTTGGACTCGATAGGGAGGTAATAAGGTTTATATTCGTAAAACAAGTTTTATTTTGTACTGACTGACAGTTGCTAGAAATGCATTCTCTTATCGACCGAAATTAAGTCAGTATTATTCTTAAACTTTGGTCAAACGACTTTTTAATGTGCGATTTTTTTGTCGCAGAAATGTAACGTATTGGTTTATAAAGCAGTTTGCGCATATACAAGAAAAATGTCGCCACGATTTTTAAATTGTGATTTAATCTTTTGAACGCCATTGTCACAAGCAAGCGCATACCCTGTACGCCAACGACACAAATATGTGACAATGCGGATACAGTAAAACACGAAATAAACAATAAAATCACTACTTTTGCGAGTGCTCATATCTAGATATCTTAAAAATGTAAGCTCTCGTACGTATTTAATGACCTGAAACAAATTAAAAGACACCATGGATACTGGGAAATTCATGATAACAAGATGAAATAAATTTGTAGCTGGGCGTGGAGTTGAAAAAGTTGAATAGTAATACCGTAACGGTCTTAGTACAATCTATTTATCCTAATAATACCTTCAAAATTGAATGAAATTTTAATTTATTTACGACTGTAATATCAAATTCTTCGTACAAACAGACAAATCTAAACTTTAGACTATTTAAATTATTCTGACATCTGGCTGCTTCCACAGAAACTGAAGCCAGGCTTCACATTAATTTAATTTGAAACTTACTATTTAAATTACAAATTACCTACTCACTGTTGTTTAAAAATGTCTTTAATTAAATAGAATTCATTCACTATGTTAGCAATTATTCTGCTTATAATTCTGTATGTTATTATAGCAATTGAAAAGCGGCCAATCATGAGACGGACTGGCGCACATAAGGTTCCGTACATACGAAAATTGTTGAATACTTTTTTCTTTCTTCGCTAGGTTAGTGACTAACCTGGTGTCAGAGTTTTTATGCTCTCCATGGGCCTCTGACTTAGCTATTAGTATTCTAAATACTTTTTTATATACTTTAGCTAGCGACCCGCCCCAGCTTTACACGGGTGCAATGTAGATACTATCGCGCGAAAATAGTTACACTATATGTAAAAACCTTTCTCTTGAATCACTCTGTCTATTGATGAAAACCGCATTAAATCCGTTGCGTAGTATAAAAGTACAGAGGAACAAACGAAAGAAAGCGACTTTGTTTATTATACTACGTAGAAATAAACAAGATGTCGAAAAAGATACGTTTTTATACATAGAGACCAATTTTAATTTTCAATTTTATTTTTTGTACAATATTTGTAGTTATATCGGACATAGAACATACTTTGTGAAGATTTCAAGTGTGTACCTATTACGGTTAAAAAAATACAGCTCTGTGATAGACAGACAGACAGGCGGGTGGACCGCGGACCCTTAAAATTAAATTAATATATAAATTATATTTAAGTACTATTTTAGCTATCGACACGCTTAGAAGAAGAAGCGGACTCTTAGTAATACTTGACGCTTTGACAACTTTTTGATGCTGAACCCTAAAAACTGAGAACGAAAGACACCGACCCCAGAAATATCTTTGTCGACCATGGTGATGTACCCTTCAAATGTCGTATGAACCCCATAGATTCATAAGAAAAATTCTCTCGAAACGACAATAAATATAACCGTATAAATCGGTGAGCTCTTATAAGCAAACGGCTTCTAATAGGGGAACACCTAACGGGTTAAAAGTTCCCAAAATCTTTGAAGTTCGCTATTGATACTTTTACTCATTAAATTCCCCTTAGACGTTGGGGGAATGCAAAAGATCCAACATAATTAAACATAGGAGCCCCTTTTATTAAACTTTAATTACTTTAACAAAATTACTTCCTAATTTATCAGGTATGTACATACCTATTAACGGCGTTCGGTATTATATTTCTTGTTTTATATATCAATCTGCCTGCCTTTTCCCAACTATGTTGGGGTCAGCTTCCAGTCGTCACAATCTTCTCCTTAGCGTGTCAATGGGGCAATCTAAACGTACTCGGCCCAGAATTTGGCTACGTGTTTGGCGCCATCACTAGCGTCCATCTGTTCCTGTAACGTGCATACGGCAGGACACACAGGACACGATATTAAGTGTCCCATAGTTTGTGAAACAGCACCACATTTACACTCCAAGGCGGAGTTGTCTATGAATCCCCATCTGTGCAGGTTTTCCTTGCGTCGGCCAACCTGGATCCGAACTCTGTTTAAATCCTTCCAGGTTGACCAAGGCAAGTCGCACCCAGGTGGGAGACGTTCAGCAGGTAGAACGAATGGAATGGGTAAGGAAGCACTGACTTGCCACAGCTTCAGTCTTTCTTTAGATGGTTCGACAGTGAGTGGATCGACACACTTCAAAAAACTGTTTCGGCTTTTCAGTCTTTGCGGCTTGTCTGTCGCAGTCCAGTTTGGCTCTTTCGCTGGAGCTATCATTCTACAGACTTCTGGTGGCACAATGATCGGAAGAGAGATCCTCGGAACACTCAGATCTTTCATAGATGTACTACACAGGGCAAGTGACGTGATCAACTTCTGGAGGGAGGTGGGCTGGTTGGAATAACCACCGAAGGCCGCCCTGGCCCACGCACAATGGTCCGTCTAAAGGACTGAGTGCGGAAACCACAAACCTCTAACAGAACGTTCCAGTGGAATAATTTTGTGACATCCATGCGGGCGAAGCCGCTGGCAGAAACCAGTAAAGTATACTATTCTTCATGGCCTAGCCTTTTCCCAACTATATTGAGGTCGGCTTCCAATCTAACCGGATGCAGCTGAATACCAGTATTTTACATGGAGCGACTGCCTATCTGACCTCCACAACCCAGTAACTGGGCAACACGATACCCCTTAGTAAGACTGGCTGTCAGATTTTCGGGCTTCTGACGACCCGTGACGACTGTCAAAGATGCACAAATGACAGCCGGGACCAACGGCTTAACGTGCTTTCCGAGGCACGGAAGAGTCTCGTTATGTAAAGATGGTGACATCCACGGCCAACCCCGGCAAGCGTAGCTTAACCTGTGCGGCTGTTAGTACTTAGCCATTTTAAAAGAGTAACGGTGGAGTTTCTTTCTCATTCTTCTGCATACGAAACTACTTTTTGAAAAGGGCGACTAGAATCAATTCTATTTCTTGTTAATTTTATAAAATAGCACAAGAACTGCGGAAAAACAGCGAAAAAAACTATTGTTTATTATCCTGAAACGTCAACGTTTTTCTGCGACTAAAACCGTTATCTTTCCCTTACGCAGACTTTACGATTTTCGGAATGATAAGTACATACATTCGATAGTTCCACATCCACCCAGCTGAGCGCGAAAAAAATAAATTTATCCGATGTAAAGAAAATCCCTAACAGCGGTAGTTTTACTGTCACGTCGCAAAACGGAGTTAGGGAGTTCCGTAAGTTATTTTGATTTAGGATCAATCCCTTTTATCACATCTGTTTCAATGTAATAGAAAATTTCCTAAATATATTGCCGGAGGCCTGGAAATGTTGTACGGCCGCCAGAACATCAAGTTATACCAAACTGTCGAATTTCTCCAAATAATTTTTAACCTTAAAACATTGGTAGTTAAGTTCGGAATCGATTGAGAAAATTTGACAGTTTGTGGTAACTTGTATGTGCTGGCGACTGTACAAAGTCGAGGATATTCAATCAATCTGCCTAGCCTTTTCTAACTATATTGGTCGGCTTCCAGTCTAACAGGATGCAGCTGAATACCAGTACTTTATATTCAACGACTAACTTTGTGACTTCCGCAACCCAGTTACTGGGTAACAGGATATCCCTTAGTAAGACAGGATGCCAAACAGGAAGAAGAGAGAGAGCAATGGGTATATTAAGATAGTTAAATAAAGTTAATAATGTTTCATGTGGGTAGTTTAAAATTTTAAAGAATTTCTATATATGTATTCATAATCCATATTTATGGCATTAAATATTTCTCTACTACAACCAAATCAATTCTGAACGACCGGACAAATTGTAAATAATTATTAAAGCAATATGAATTACATCAATCTGCCTAGCCTTTTCCCATCTTTGTTGGGGTCGGCTTCCAGTCTAAACGGTTGTAGCTGAATACCAGTATTTTACATGGAGCGACAGCCTATCAGACCTCTACAACCCTACTGAAAAAACAATATGTTTATAGCCACAATTCACGGATTAATTGTTAATCTCCCTAAGTTGTTATCAGGTATAGGTCAGTGGGGCGTCTTAGGGAACGAGAAAAATTCAATTTAATCCTCCATTATTTTCCATTCAATTAAACATTTTCAATTTCAAAAAACGTTCAAGAAAAATATGTCAAACAGGAAAACATAAAGCATTCAACAAAAAAAAATATTTCTTATTTACGTCCTTTTACCCTCCACCTCAAGGAAAAATTCGTATAATTAACCATTTCAATACAAAATACATCGTTTCATTAAAAAGAAACTGAAAGGACTGTTTGGGAACGAGACGCTATGTCGGAAAAACCATGAATAGAAAATCTTACCTTTTCTCAATGTAGATGATCTTCGTGAAGCGAAAACAACAATTTATTTCTTTTCTGAACTTAAACAGACACTATAAACACAAAAGTTTTACGAATCTCTCGTTACCTTTTTATTTTCGCACGAAAACTATACGAACATTATTAAAATACGCGAGCACGAGAATCGCCCACCCCAACGATTTCGACACGTCCGACCGGGCTGAGCGTCGAACGAAAACTGGCTGCGAGAAAATGATAGAACACCTCTGTTCCTTTTCCTCATTTCCAGAATAACGTATGTCACAAAACTTCATATCCCATTTTCTACTTTAAAGCTTTTCACATTGAGTCGATATTCCAATGATTTTCAATTGTAGTTGCAATACAGAATCGCTAAAATGTTAGCAGGTAGCCAATGGTGCTCTCCGGAAAATTCGATTATTAATTCTTGTGGAAATAATTAATGGTGTTTTTAATTATTTATTAAAGAAAAGACGGCTTTGGCCTCTTAAGATTTTAGTGCGTACACATGTACCCACCTTATTCTAAAATTGATATTAAATTGGACTAATGAAAAATTTACGCAACACTTTCTTTATAGTTTTAAGGGCATTTATAAATTTAACAGTTTTTTTTATGTGATATACAGACAAACATAGATCCTTTCCTTATTGGAATCAGATAAAAATCAAAGCATTTATGTCGAGTATGCGCCAACCGCATTAGTTTATTAATTATTATTTTATTTTTTTAGATGTCGGTAGGTGTGTTCGTGCCATCACAGCGTATCAGAATACCAGCGCTGCGGTATTTATTTATTTCTTAAATAGCGCAGCATTATGTTGAGATTGGAGCTTTTTCGGCCTCGCACAGGTCTTTGTTTTTTTTATATGTTTGCCCTTATTTTAATTGTTTATTTTTAATATTCTGTTTTGTTTTTTATATTTTTTTTCTGTGTGTATGTCCTATGCGTGTTCTCAATTAAATTTTTCTTTCTTTTAAGAACAGCAAGAAACCTTTATAACATCCAGATAAAGAGGTCCTTTAGCCAAGAACCAAAAGAAATACTTTAGTAGAAATAACGGTCTTGGGTAAAAAGTTGTGTGGGCATCGGTTGTCATGGTATGGGTATGTTATGCGAATGAATGTGGAAAAAGTTGTCAGGAAAGTTTTGAGTAAGAATGTAGGTGGCTATACAAATAGAGAGAGACCAATGAAACGATGGATGGATTGTGTGAAACATGTTATGGCTAGGTAGGGAGTGATTACCGAGATGACGACTAATGGAGAGGTATGGAAGAAGAGTGGAAGAAAAAGACATGTTGAGCCGAGCACAAATAGACTGGGATAATAATAATATAATAATAATAATAATAAAAAAAAAGTGTTGCATGGGCGGCACCCCCATGATCTAGAACAATCTCATATTGATACAATAGCGTCAAATAAATGGCTTAAAATCGGTAACTTATTTCCGGAAACCGAGGGTTTTATAATCGCAATACAGGATCAGATCATAAATACAAAAAATTACAGGAAATTCATTATAAAAGACCCCACAATAACAAACGATAAATGTCGAAAATGTCACACACAACCAGAGACCATACAGCACATAACAGGGGCATGCACAACTCTGACACAAACAGACTATACACACAGACACAATCAGGTAGCAAACGTCATCCATCAAAAACTGGCACTTAAATACAAACTCATACACGATACAAACACACCTTATTATAAGTACGTACCACAAGCTGTTCTGGAAAATACTACACATAAACTCTACTACGATCGTGCCATACTGACTGACAGAACCGTTCACTATAATAGACCAGATATAACCCTTCAAGATAAAGTTAACAAAATCACATACCTCATAGATATTGCAGTCCCTAACACACATAATTTACAAAAAACAATAGGTGAGAAAATCAGCAAATATGCTGAACTGAAAGAAGAAGTGACCAGAATCTGGAAGCAAGAAAAAGTGTACGTAGTACCCATTGTTATCTCTACGACGGGTGTTATACCCAACCACCTCCACCACAGCCTCAAACTTATAGACATGAAAGACTCAATTTACGTAACACTCCAAAAAGCCGCAATTTTAAACACCTGCAGAATAGTAAGAAAGTTCATGCAAATTGAGGAAAATGAAATCAGTCACACTAACACACAGACAAACTAATCATTAAAAATAAATCACAACACATACTCTACATTGACTTGGCTTGGGCCCGTTAATGTAGTTAAAACTAGCCAAAGAGCTAAGAAACAAAATTTGTTTACCGAAAATAATAATAATAATAATATCCTTGGATATTTCACACAACGCCATATAGTCCCAAGCTAAGCAACCTAATGCTTGTGTTATGGTAACGAGATGGCTGATAAACTACTTAAATACATTTTTTTTTGTAAATACATACATATTGTAGATAGAAAAACACCTAGACCCGTAACAAATACTTGCAGGTCGTACAAATATTTGTTCCGTGCGGGAATCGAACCCGCGACATGCTGCGCAGAAGTCAATCGCTCAACCACTACGCCAACCGTGTCGTCAAGAGCAGGAGAATGATGATGATGATCCTATTGAAGGAAAAATGTCTTTGTTATTTTAATATAGTTTTCCTAGAAACGTTTTTTTTAATAATCGGGCATATTGAGATATAGGGGCATATAGAAAATAAATTTGTTAACTAATCAAGTCTTAGAATCGTGGCTAAATGATAACAGAGGCACCGGTCGATCGAAGGTTAAGCTACACTTGATGCGGTCGGTTCGAAGATGGGTGAACATCCATTACATATCATTCATACTTCAGAGTTGGTCTTCGTTTTTAAGTTAGCTTTGATAATACGTATCTAATCTACTTCTTTTATCTTGACGATGTTTTAATTCTTCAGTATGTCGATTCTGTAAAAATCTCTCTTCTGTGGAAATCATCCAATGACTGCACCCGCTCTGGGTGGAGCGGAAGGGAGTGTCAGACTCTTACTGACTAAAACCCATCCATGTTCCTTCCGTAGCCCTTTATGTTCCGGGGTAGCGGTAACCCTTTCGGACAATCCCGCTTATGTCGTTCCACCTAATGCTGGGTATTGAGACTATTGACAGCTCACTTTAAACTCACTTCATCTACGTTTTCAGGGTGGGATTTTTACAGTATAGTTCTACAGGTCACTTTTGTTTACATAGTAAGTTTAGTAGTGGATACGAATTGGTGTAGGGACTGTGGGGTAGGTAAGAACCAAAACTCAAAAGTGTTTTTGAAACGAAGTTCCATATCGCGCGTTGCGAAAGGGGGCTAGACGGTATTAAGACCAAGTTGTAACGACACTTTTTTTGGGGTAAAATATGATGTCTTTTTAATCAATATTTTTTGATTGGTTAGTTTTAGATCAGTTTTTTTTTATTATTGTAACTTAAAAAAAAAAAATATTACAATTCCTTCACTAATTAATCGAAAGGAACTTCGTTCCATCCGGGTGTCGCTTGACACCTCTCAAGTTTTTTTTTTACAAAAAAACTACATAGTTGTAAATTAATCATCTGAATCTTTCAAACTGTCTCCCTAACTTGGATGCACCACGTAATTATAAAAGTTGTGTGAGTGTGTTTGTGTGTGTATATTATGTATTTATATGTCTTTAACAGAATTACAAGGAACTCTGTCGAGCCGGTGGAACTTAAATTGAACGCATTTAATTTTGCTCGCACACACCTTTGATAACATCATAGATTATGAATATAATAGAAGCGAAATACCCGTTTCGACCGCATTATACGTATGCTCTGTTCCATAAGTATCTGATGATAATGTAAACATATGGATCAGAATTAGACTTATAAATGTGTAATATATATATTTTTCACGTGCCAATATTAGAGAGGTTAATATTATATTATTGAAACTCGATTTTCCATTACAATTTCATTGTAATTCACAAAATAATTGTTAGAAAAAGTGGTGAGATGAAGTTGAAACCTTCTATATAGATAGAAAAAAAACTCTTTTTTAGGTAAGTACACCATGAAAGTTACAGTAAAAAATTTCGAACATTTTACAAGGGGTGACACAATGGGAAGTCTTATCGGTAAAAGCGATCTTTTAAAGAGAACCTTTGGATAGATTAAGGGAGGAAGGAGTGATAATACTGCAGGTACTTCTAAATACAGATGAATGTGTTGCTAATTCCTTTAGTTGGAGATTATGTTAGAATTTAATATAAACATGGTTTGTTTACACTTTCAACCGATACTTTTGAAAACGACTATACGTGCCTGCAATTTTAGGGCGTAAGATACATCACTACTCGCACTTTTATGGATAACTAAACATCCCAATACCTTATTTGCGAAATACCCTCGTAACGATCCTTTCATTTCGCCTTTAAAATTGTTTTTTTTTGAGAATTTTTCAGACATAAATTAAATCTGTTTTTTATTAAACCTCTTATCACACACAACACTGTCGCCTGAAGACGTAAGTGCACAACACATAGAATTTTGCGACATATAATATGCACGTATACGCTTCAATCAAATTATAATATCTTCACGTGACCAGAAGGCTGGCCTATATTTTGGTCAAAGAATCAGCATTGCCATACAACGCGGCAATGCTGCCAGCCTTTTGGGAACTTTTCCTGTTGACAGCGATGTGGACGAATTTTTTGATGCTTTTTGATTATTTTACATATTATTTCTGTACATATTATTATGAATATTTAGATTTAAAATGTAAATATGTAATTATCTAATACCGTACTGTTATATCCCAACACCTTTTTGTAATGAGATGTTTTTAGTTAGTGACCAATACCCGTGGTTTCTTTGTTTGAGAAGAGGCCGTTGCCCTGCAATGGGGCAGTAATAATACCGGCCAGTATTATATTAGTTCATTCAACTATAGTTGTATTGTCAAAATGAAAGGGATTGTCGCTGGAATGACATTGCCAGGGAGACGCTGTTGGTAAACATTTTGAGGAATATACTGAAAAACAAGATGGCGAATTTAGTTCCAATTTGAGCCATGCGCCAAAGGATTCTTGTACAGCTATTCTAGGGGTCAATCACCACTTAATATATGTAGTTTTATTTTAATGCTAGCTTTTGCCAGAGACTTCGCCAGCGTGGATGTCGGATATGAACCCACGGGAACATACTGACGGGATAAAAAGTATCCTATATTTTAATCTATGTTATAATCTATCTCTGTGCCAAATTTCATCCAGATCCGTTCAGCCGTTTGAGGGTGAAGGACGGACAAACTTCTACGGGAAAGTACTAACAGGATAAAAAGTATCCTATACTTTATTCCAGGTTATAATGAATATCTGTGCCAAATTTCATCCAGATCCGTTCAATAGTTTTTGCGTGAAAGAGTTACAAACATACAAACACACACACACACTCACAAACTTTCCCCTTTATAATATTGTAGTGTGATATTACGAAGAAGGATTACTTCACATTGGTAAGAGATGGAGCTATACCTCTTGCATCTCTTTCTCACACTGATGTAATCTATACTAATATTATAAAGCTGAAGAGTTTGTTTGTTTGAACGCGCTAATCTCTGGAACTGCTGGTCCGAATTGAAAAATTCTTTTTGTGTTCACTGGTCCATTTATCGATGAATGATGCTATGTAATGATGTATGTGTAACATCACACGACGACCAATAGGAGCCGAGCAACGGTGAAACCGAGCAAGAGCAGCTAGTAAAATAATACTGCTATTTGACATGAATGTCGCTTCTTTATGCATTAATTACTCTATGAACATGTGTATCTCGCTCGGCAGTGCGCTAGACAAGTTCGATACCTATCTGCCGTTTTGATTAAAGCGATTTGTTTTGTTTAGAAGTATCGTATGTAAGGTTGGCAACTCTTTAGCGTTGTATTTTATTTGTTCTGTCGTGGTTTGAACTTTTTAGAGCGTGGTAAGGGTACAGAGGTAACACCAATGAAGGTAGGATTGGTTACTTTAACTCTGACGGCAACAAGCCAATAGCAATCTTATTTTAACGTGAATAAAGCTCACTGTGATTTTGACAGTGGTGCAAAATCAAACATGTGAAGAGGCTTTCGATTTTGGCAGTCGTTATGTGCAGTTAGAAGCCGAAAAGTCTGTAAACCAGTCTTACCAAAGGGTATCGTGTTACCCAGTAACCGGGTTGCGGAGATCAGAAAGGTAGTTGTTCCATGCAAAATATGGGTGAGCTGCATGCGGTTAGACTGGCAGCCGACCGCAATTCAGGAAAGCTAGGCAGATAGATTGATTTATCATTATTGACATTAAAAATGTTTATAAATAATTATATGAGCACCATGTACTTATGACATAATTAATTTTACCTTTCTTTGTTAGCTTATTAGTCTTCACATATAATTTTATAATTCATGTATACAAAACAATGTAAAACATTTTAAAAGAGTAACGGTGGAGTTTCTTGCCCATTCTTCTCCACACGAAACTACCAAAAGGGGCGACTAGAATCAATTCTATTTCTTGTTCATTTTGACGTTCAAAAGTGCTCTTCTTGTGCCTATTTGAAATATTTTTTGACTTTGACTTGCGAGATAATAATGACATTGTTAAATGAATCGCTTTGAAAACTTTTTGATTCACCAAAAACATAATAACGAATTGATAAATGCAATATCGACCGTAAGGTAGAGAAAAACTTATACGTTTTAATTTTTGCAGTAAATACTTTTTTGTAATAGATCTTTTTTCAAAAAATAAAATCTTCAACAGATAAGAATGTTTTTAGGCATAAAAGACTGCCTAAGTAAAAAGTGATAGTGTCGTGTGTCTCCCGAAGGTACCTCAGATCAAGATGAATGGTCCAAAGTATAATTTATCAAAATACTAAGATCTGTATTTTAGAAGTCCTAGGAGTAAGAAATCTTTTTACAGCTGCTAAAACGTTCAACGAGGCCTTGTTAAGGTTCCGTACCCAAAGGGTAAAACGGGACCCTATTAAGGCCTCGTGGAACGTTTGGCCCGTACCCAAAGGGTAAACGGACGACACGGCGGCGTCTTAATAATCTAAGAAGAATGGAAAGGCCATGGGCCCAGATGATATACCAGTAGAAGTATGGAAGTGTTTAAAAGAAGTATGTGGCTGACTTTATTCTTCAATAAGTTGTTGCAAGAAGGAGTGATCCCCCAAGAATGGTGCAATAGTTTGCTAGTGCCCATCTTCAAAAATAAAGGTGATGTACAGGACTGCAACAACTATCGAGGGATAAAGCTTATGTCCCATAGTATGAAGGTATGGGAGAAAATAATAGAGAAAAGACTGCGAGAGGAGAGCGAGATTACCCCAAACCAGTTTGGGTTTATGCCAGGTCGAGGAACAATGGACGCCACCTTTGCACTCCGCCAATTGTGCGAGAAGTACAGACGTGTACACAAAAACTTGCACGTCTTAATAATCTAAGACGCCGCTCTCCGTCCGTCCATCTGTCTCTCTGTCTGTCACCAGGCTGTATTGCAAGAACCGTGATAGTTAGATACAGTTGATATTTTCACACAGATGATGTATTTCTGTTGCCGCTATAACAACAGATACTAAAAAACAGAATAAAATAAATATTTATGGTTGCAACCTTCGTGCGCGAGGCCGACTCGCACTTCACCGGTTTTTTTTGGTGGAATATGGTTTCCTCTCGAGGTTCAAGTTGACGAAAAGTTATCTATTATAAACGAGGACTAACAAAGCCGCTGGTGGAATCTAGTACTACATACATGAAAGATGTTTTTCTTCTTTAATCAATCTATCTAACTGCCTTTTCCCAACTGTTTTGGGGTCGGCTTCCTTCCAACCGGATGCAGCTGAATACCAGTATTTTACATGGAGCGACTGCCTATCTGACCTCCACAACCCAGTCAATAACTGGATTATATGATACCCCTTGGTACGACTGGCTGTCACACTTTCAGTCTTCTGCCAACCCGTAACGACTGTCAAATATCCACGAAAGACAACCGAGACCTACGGCTTAACGTGCTTTCCGAGGCACGGAGGAGTCTCGATATGTAAATATGGTCACCCATCCACGGACCAACCCCGGCAGACGTAGCTTAACCTGATAGATCAATCCGTGCAACTGTTATTACTTAGCCACGAGCTCCTCGTTTTTAGCCACGTTTTTCTTCAATCAATTTACCGAAATCATCATTGCCGTTTACCGCTTTGTATTCAGAAGAACGAAAAGATAGAAAGTAGAAATGTTTATTCTGCACAAACAAAACGCACATTACTAAAAATTAACTAAAAAGTAATTAAATAAGCTAAAAAACCTCGTATTCAGAAACATTAAAACCATTGACAATTAGTATCTCGGCCATGGACCACAGTCAAAATACTTTTTTTTTTTTTGTAAGGCTGGGAAATGATCCAATGACTTCTCCCGCTCTGGGTAAAGCGGAAGGGAGTGTCAGACTCTTACTGAGTAAAACCCATCCATGTTCCTTTCTTAGCCCTTTATGTTCCGGGGTAGCGGTAACGCTTTCGGACAATCCCGCTTACCCGGCAGGCTTGGCCCTGGGGGCCCCTTCATATGCTAACATCTTTTTGAGGCGCGCGTCGAACATATACGCGCCTTCCGGCACGGGTCTGCTGCTGATCGGACGGTGAGTCACCCATTACTCACCGTCCGCAGGCCCGCGACTACGGTGGCCGGGAGTCGTCACGAGGCTCCCGACGCCCGGGGCGTCTCCCGCGGCGGCTGGGACGGGAGGACCTTTCTCTCTCCAATCCCGCCACCTCCTTCGCGAGCATGACTTTTTTACAGACAAAATACTGACAACTTAATCAACTTTTAAGAACATAAACATGACAACAAACACTAGAATAACAAATCTAAGTAGTTTTTTTTTAAATAAAAACCATAAAATGCACGAGAAACAAAAACACACAACAACAGGCACATACACAAGCTAATCTATCATATTCCAGGATGCATTCCTCCAATTACATTCACATCAAGATACAAGGATCCCATTACGTCTAATAAACATTGAATCAAGCTATTCCATTGACTAATTGATTAGTTCTATCGGATACAAATTACAGCTCAATGCATCCTTATTAATGCTAACTGGATACCGCATTTGAGCGTGTTAACAATAGTAGCCATAATATCTATACTAATATTATAAAGAGGTCAAATTTGTAAGTTTGTATGTAGCCCGGGGTAATCTCCGGAACCAATGATCCGATTTCAAAAAAATTTTCACCAATAGAAAGCTACATAATTCCTGAATGCTATAAATTATATTTATATCATAACAATTATATTTATATATAGCCGAGCTATCGCAATTTTAGTCTAGCAAGTCGGAAAGAAATACCTGTGAAAACAGAATTATTTGCATGCGCTGCCTAAACAGTTGTTTAAAATTGAAAGCAATGTATGGCAACCCGGTTCGCCTTAATTTTTTCTACAAAAAAGTCCGCGACACCATATTCCTATCTTTTGTATTTTAACTTTTATATTTAAAAAAAGTATTTTTTCGACTTACTTCTAATGTTAAAACAAGAAATTTTCCGCGGACGATGTCGCGGGCAGAAGCTAGTAATATTATAAAGCTGAAAAGTTTGTTTGTTTGAACGCGCTAATCTCTGGAACTGCTGGTCCGATTTGAAAAATTCTTTTTGTGTTGGATAGTCCATTTATCGAGGAAGGCTATAGGCTACGTAAGGCTGTAACATCACGCTACGACCAATAGGAGCCGAGCAGCGAGTGAAACCGCACGGGAGCAGCTAGTAGATTATATTGTAGATATTTTCCATGCAACCTACACTACTGATTCTAAGACAATGGTTACGAACCTGGGGGTAATCCAGCTTTTTTGTGGGGTTAATCAAGAACCTAATATTATAATTAAGAGCTGAGAATAAAATTATTGATCGCCACGCAGTAAGTACCGAACTCGTGGCAATTCTTTCTAACTGCTGTCGTGTCACGGCCATGTAATATTGATGTCCAATTATTCCAATTATTATGAATTGACAATATTGTGGGTTTGTTATTTTTAGAAATATTTTATTATTTAACATGGAATGATAAGTTGTATTGTAGGTCATCATTCTCCTGCCCTTATCCCAATTTATTTGGGGTCGGCGCAACATGTCTTCTTCTTCCATACTTCTCTAATAGTCGTCATCTCGATAGTCACTCCCTTTCTAGCCATATCATCTTTCACACAATCCAGCCATCGTTTCTTTGGTCTCCCTCTAGCCATCCACATTCATACTCACAACTCTCCTGACAACATTTTCCACATTCCTCCGCATAACATGCCCATACCATGACAACCGATTTCCACACAACTTTTCGGTCACCGGTGTCACTTTCAGACTTCCTCTTATATACTCATTACGTATTCTATCCATTCGCGAACCACCACACATCCCTCTTAACGTTCTCATCTCAGCTGCCTGCGTGCAATTGTCTTTCATTCATTCCTTTTGTGGCCCAATACTCTGATCCATACAAGACGGCCGGTCTAATCATGCTTTTATAAATCTTCCCCTTAAGTTTAAGGGGAATGCGGGAGTCACAAATTGTTCCCGTGACCCGCCGCCATTTCATCCACCCAATGTTAATTCTATGCTTGACAGTCCGATCTATTTTGCCATCGCTTTGCACAAGTGAACCGAGATACCGAAAGTCGGAGCAAACTGGGAGAAGCGCGCCATCAAACGCTATGACCCCAGAACTGGAGACCGCCGAAATCGCAGAACATGTACTCAGTTTTGGTTCTGCTGCTTTTCAGGCCAACAATCTCCAGTTTCCGTTGCCATTTCTCCAGTCTGCTCTGGATCTCAGGTCCATCTTCACCGACAAGAACGATGTCATCGGCAAATAGCATGCACCATGGTGCCTCTTCCTGTATGTCCGCCGTAGAGCATAATCAAAAGGAAGAGGTAAGGGCTTAAAGCCGACCCCTGATGCAAGCCTACCGCCACATTGAACTTGTCGGTGTTGCCAGCAGCCGACCGAACGTAGGTACGGGATTGGCTGTACATAGCACGAATTAACTCTACATACTTCCCGGGCACACATTTCTCTTTCAAGGCCCACCACACGACATCCCGAGGTACCCTATCATACGCCTTCTCTAGATCAATGAACACCATGTGCAAGTTTGTACTTCTCGCTCAATTGGCGGAGTGCAAAAGTGGCGTCCACTGTTCCTCGACCTGGCATAAACCCAAACTGGTTTGGGGTAATCTCACTCTCCTCTCGCAATCTTTTCTCTATTATTTTCTCCCATACCTTCATACTGTGGGACATGAGCTTTATCCCTCGATAGTTGTTGCAGCCCTATCTCTCATTCCATCCATACTTATCATGTTGCAATAGGATTTGGCACAGTTTTACAGTCGGCCGCCTGCCTCACACCAACCCTCCTTGGGAATGCATTTGTTGGTGGTTTACCCGCCACCGTGCGAGTGACCCAAGGTACTAATTGTATGCACTAGGTCTCTAACTCCCTTAGTCGCCTCTTACGACACCCACGGGAAGGAATGGGATGGTGCTATTCTTTATCCGGCACCACGCGTACTATGACACGCGTACAGGTATGACATTAAATCACTTCAAGATCATGTATTTTCAAAAACTCAGAGCAAATAATTTTAAAGGTACGGCTGGCGCAGTCGCCTAGTGACATGAAGTGTGTTTGATGACCGTTCTGAAGATATATTTAAAAAGTCTATAAATAATTGTTTCGTATCTTCTTGTACAGAAGTCTAAGTGACAGCTGCGTTTATAAATGCTTTGCGTTTGCTTGTATTGTTTGTATTGGTAACTTTTTAAGGTCGGAGTAAAATCGGTTTTTTAAACAATAGGGGTGACAATATCGAAAAGTTCTAAGGGACCAACGCAGCAACGGCTTAACCTGCTTTCCGAGGCACGGAAGAGTCGCGTTATATAAAGATGGCCTTCCCCCGTGGATCTTTACATACTTGGATAGGGTAGTTTGCCGTGGTTACTCCGCATGGACCCGGTATACTGGTGGCTCTATCCGAGGTCAGCCTGTGTCAATACCAGTTTAGCTTTTTGATCACACAGATTATAACCTGGATCAAAACATAGGATACTTTTTAAAGTGAAACTTTTATTACATCGTCTCAAACTTTTTCGTCTGTGTGTTGCATGTCGCGTGATGGTCGGCCGCGGAGTAGGGATAAAGTGAAAGGCGCTCGTCAGAGCAGCCAAGGCCAATATGGCGGCGCCTATAGTGTCAAATGTCTTTAATGTGAAAAAAAGTTTCACTTTTACCGTGGTTTCATAAAACCACACAATCCTTTTTATCTCAGCAGTACGTTCCTGTGGGATTATTTCCAACAACCACGCGGGCGAAGCCGGGGCAGAAGCTAGTAAACATAAATAGTTTTCCTATTTCTTATTTCAGCCGATCTATAATTATATTGTAAAGTAAAAGTATTTCTCTCATAAACAAGAATCAGGTCAGCCTATAAAACCTTTGCAGGGAAATAATACAAAAAAATCTGCCAAATTGGCGATTGTACAATCGATTATAAAGTAACGAAGCTTGCTGCCACAGTGTACAAATATCAGTAGACCATCGTTAAATTAATAAGGGAATATAGTGTGGCGGCATCTACACCGTCACATGCGAACTACACAACAAATTGACGTCACTTAAAATCCTAGATCGCGCAAGCAAAGTTTACCGCGTGACTGCACACCAATCGTCGGGCAGCAGCCCACCAAACACCCGTTTGATCGGAGGATCCTTTATTTTTATGGATTTATGCATGATTAGAGAGATGATACATACATTGCAATTCAATTAAAAGCTGTCAAAAAGACTTAGGGCAGGAAATCATCAATTGAGTCCTCCCGCCCTGTGTGGAGCGTAATTGAGCGTCAGACCCTTACCGACTAAAACCCATCCATGTTCCTTCGTTAGCCCTTTATATGCCGGGGTAGCGGTAACCCTTTCGGACAAAACCCTGCGCCGGAGATTTTAACTCATTCCTCCATCAGGCTAACTAGCCTAAATGATCCCACTGAAATACCTACCCTGCGCCAATCGACTGGCATGCAAACATTGACATAACATCAGCTTTAGTTGCCGCTTCGAACAATGCTGATGCCTGCCTGAAAGTCAACGTTTTTACCGTTATTTAGTTTTCAGGCTGAAAATAACGGATAAACAACAATTTGGGGGATAGAGATCGGTAGTTCGTGTTCCTGGCACATCGACAGCATATAAAATGGTACAGTGTATACTTTACTTTTAGTGTAATAGTCGAAGTTAAGAGTGAGAGATGTTTCTCAACAGCATGTGAAGCTAAGTCAGAGGCCCATGGGCAGCATAAAAACTCTGACACTTACAGCTTAGTCTCTAACCACACAAAAAGAAGAAGATAGTCGAAGGGAGCAGGGTGGCCCGTATCGGTCCCGACTATGGGTTGTTGGAGGTCGTGAGTTGGAACCCAGGCAGGTGGTTTACTTAATTTCACCACCTCTCAAAAACGGTGAAGGAAAACATCGTCAGGAAACTGGCTTGTACTAGCACCAAAAATCCGAAGAAATTTAAATTTGGTCTCACGAACTTTCTTTAAGCACTTTCATCATAATAAATTTAGTCTAAAATATGGAACGCTCTACAAAACTCCTTAAAACAAATTCTATTAGGAGGTGTAAGGCCGGCCGCACACCAGACGTATATTGTATTACGACAAATGTGGCGCCACATTTGAAACTCGACACATTTAACGCCTTCGTATAACTGCGGCTCGTGTCGGGGTTGGTCTGTGGATGGGTGACCATCTTTACATATCGAGACTCCTCCGTACCTCGGAAAGCAGCATGTAAAATAGTATTCAGCTGCATCTGGTTAGACTGGAACTCGAACTCAACATAGGAAAAAGCTAGGCAGATTGACCTACTTTCCCTTCAGGTGAAGTTAAAAATCTCCAACCTGTATAATATACAGGGTTAAATTGAATTCATGGGGATTATTTTAAGGGTTCATTGTACTCATCATTTCTACTATGAGAACAAATCTGAATGTATGGATGAGCTGATTTTTTTCGCGATGACCCCTTTAAATATTTCCAATGAATCCAATTTCAGCCCGGAAGGTATCGTGTAGCGCGACGCGTCGGTGTGTGGCCTCACTTACTCTGAGCTAAAATGTAGCGTAGTAATTGTGCCGACATAAATGTAGAGTGCCCGTAGCTTGTGGCGCCGGTGTGCGGCCTCACTTAACAGTAGTCGCGGCACAAACTATCTCAATATACTAAATGGGCGAAACTTTCTTACGAATGTCGAATGTGGACGCGTATTACCGAACACTGTTTGAACTGTGCGCTGGAAACGGGTAGGATTTTACAAAGTCAAATTAAAATCATATTTTGTTTCAAATAGGAACATAAAAGTCAATATTAACAAGAAAATATAATTTATTCTGGTTGCCTCTTCCAAAAGGTAGAATAATGGGCAAAACCTGTAACTCTTTTTAATATTTTTTGATTGCATCCATTAATTGGGAAGACGATGCACCTAAAATAAAATTACTATTTCAAAGGTATCACGATAAAAAACACATATGAAGGGGCCCCTTTGAGAGGGGGTTGATTCTAAAAACCTGTGACGTCATATTGTTATATAACATACATATCACGTACAAATTCCGCGTTATGACAGTTCATAAAAAGTAACGTTATTGACTACTCTGTCAAATACCCAATTACCTAGATATTCGTAGAAACAACACAGTCAGACAACTAATATTCGACATTACGCGTCCAAAATCATAGGTAGTCAACGCAGGTGTAGACAAATATGAATGATATACGACGACATAGTGTGTGTACGAGGAGTTCGCAACTGGTGTAGGACGGGAGAGTGGAACACACTTTATTTATTTATCTAAGGCTCTTAAATGTCAGTTGGAAAAAAACAACTACTATCAATAGGTAATCAATAACATCTTTTGTATCACTACATAGTATAAAACAAAGTCGCTTTCTCTGTCTCTATATCTCCATGTATGCTTAAATCTTTAAAACTACGCAACGGATCTTGATGCGGTTTTTTTTAATAGATAGAGTGATTTAAGAGGAAGGTTTATGTGTATAATTTGTCGACATATTATGCGGGCAAAGCCGCGGGCGGAAGCTAGTATAGTATAAAAGGAAGCCTTGACTGACCGACTGACTGTTAGATCTATCAAAACAATAAAGCTCAAACCACTGAATTTTGGCACACAGATATTTATTATGACGTAGACATCCGCTGTTTTAGGCAAACGAATAGTGGGCAGTAGCCAATAATATAAAGTTACAATTCAATCAATCATCCTAGCCTTTTCCCAACGATTTTGGGCTCGGCTTCCAGTTTAACCGGATGCAGCTAAATACCAGTATTTTACATGGAGCAACTGCCTATCTGACATTCACAACCTGGTCAGTAACGGGGTAATACAATACCTCTTGGTAAGGCTGGTTGTCAGACTTTCGGGCTTCTGACTACCCATAATGACTGTCAAAGATCTACGAATGACAGTCGGGACCAACGGCTTAAAGTGCTTTCCGAGACACGAAGTAGTCTTGATATGTGTAGATGGTCACCCATCCACGGACAAACCGCTGCTAGCGTAGATAACCTGATGGATTGATCCGTGCGGCTGTTATTACTTAGCCACGAGCTCCTCAATAACTGCTATTTAAGTATAAATAAATAAATATTATTTTATTTCGAAATTTTAATGACTTTGCATACTATTGAATATAATAAAGTTCTTCTAACTGTACAGAGAGCTGTGCTGCTGGGGAGTTTGTTGCACCACTTCTGCCCAGCTAAAACACTAAAGGCGGACGTTTTAGGGTACTGTTTTAAGTAGTTTTGACGTTCAAAAAGTGCTAATTCCTATCATAATTTGATAACATTCCTAAAAGGGGGAATATAGGAGATGAATATTACGGTATAACCGAACTCTACGCGGATGAAATCGTGGGCAAAAGCTAGTATTAAATATTCTAATATACGATGCAAAAATTCAAAACATGTCGAAACCGCGTATCGAGCATGCTCACATGCCCCAACTCCTGGACTATGTGTAGTAAATTTAGTCGTGGTAAATTAATTAAGGCGTGATTGATGTATGCTTAGATACACAAACATTGCTTTAATGAGTTTTACGTTCCAAGGAATTAAGCGTGTGACATTGGAGCGACTGTCTATCTGACCTTCGCAACTCAGTGAGTAACTGGGTAATACGATACCCCTTGCTTGGTAAGACTGTCCGTCAGACTTTTGTGCGTTTACTACCTGTATCGACTGCCAAAGATCTACGAATGTCAACCAACTCCTTACGGTGCTTTTCGGAAGGGTCTCGATATCGATATGCCAAGGATGGTCACCCATCCTCGGACCGACCGCGTTAAACGTACGATTAATCTACAATCAATCATTTTCAAATGGTGAAAACACAAATTTTCTATACATTTAACTTCTTAATTTATATCTTAATTCGAAATGGCGTTTAATTTACGCAATACGCTAATTCGTATTCCCAACTCCAGGCCGCAGGAGACGCCCCGGGCGTCGGGAGCCACGTGACGACTCCCGGCCACCGTAGGCGCGGGCCTGCGGACGGTGAGTAATGGGTGACTCACCGTCCGATCAGCACCAGACCCGTGCCGTACGGCGCGTATATGTTCCACGCGCGCCTCAAAGAGATGTCAGCATATGAAGGGGCCCCTCAGGGCCAAGCCTGCCGGGTAAGCGGGATTGTCCGAAAGGGTTACCGCTACCCCGGAACATAAAGGGCTACGGAAGGAACATGGATGGGTTTTAGTCAGTAAGAGTCTGACACTCCCTTCCGCTCCACCCAGAGCGGGAGCAGTCATTGGATGATTTCCCAGCCTTAAAAAAAAAAAAAAAGGCTTATTATGAAAACTTAATCATCAGTGATTTAATATTCCGTGATTGATGTAGGAGTAACATGTGGAGCACTGAACGAATATAACCTCAATTTGTCGTCTCATTACTGTTCTGTATTACTGTGAAGTTAGGCATCCATGAGCCTCATCCGCTGCTCTTTATTAAAAAAAACTTATGTGTGTCTGCAAATCATCATCAAACTTACTTAATTGTTGAATTTTGTTTTAAGTATATTTTATTAGATACAAATAATTTAATAGGTATGTATATCGTCTTGGAATTACCTACTGTGAGATTTTATAAATGCTCATTAAACTACTACATGTACGCCACTAAAACTCCAAGGGAACTTTTGTGTCTGACTATGGGTTGCGTTAAGGGTAATATTATTAACGAAACTCTACTAATATTATAAAGAGGAAAGATTTGTATGTAACGAATAAACTCAAAAACGACTTAACGGATCTGGATGAAACTAAGCACAAATATAGATTACAGTCGAGAATAGCATATAAGCTACTTTTTTCCCGGAAACATTTACTGTTCCCGTGGGATAATTTCCTACATAGACGCGGGCGAAGCCGCTGGCAAGAGCTAGTTAGTTAGCAGTAGTTTATATGGCACTAAATATTATGTCACAAAACTACAATGCAAAATACAAAACCAAAACAGTTATATATTCTCAACATACGCAACTTCGTATTCCAAAATTGCGGCTTGTGAAAACTTATACATCAGTGATTACTATTATTATTTTATGTGTCGTGATCGATGTAATACACAGCACGAGCGTACCAAAACTGCCTTAACTCGCTAAAAAAAAAATCTGTTTTCATTACATACAAATTAGGATGTTAATAAATAAACAAAACGCAAATCCACACTAAATATTTAGCCTCAAAACTAGTATAAACTCGATGCGGCGTATTATTCCTAAAACATATAAGCTATTTCGTATTCCGAACCAACTACGTTTGGGAAACTTAGTCATCAGTGAATTACTAATTAATTAATGTCATATGCCGAACGGGAAAGGGAATCAAACACTTACCTTAATTTCTAATCAATTAACCCTATTCAATACATATTTAAAATTAGGCTTTAAATTAAATAAACATAATACATATTTCACCTCAAAACTACTTAAGTATGAACCCAAAACGGCGTATTATTCTCACAATACGCCGTTTCGTATTCCCGACTCCCGGCGTATGGGTAACTTGGTCGTCAGTGAATTAATATGCCGTGATTGATGTAATACGTCGAGTGAGGAGGGAAACAAACACTGCCTTAATTAATTTAAGGTAGTTTACTTTTGAGCGAGGCCCCAATATGGCATACACTTTAAACTGTGGTAGACTAATTCCTAGGCTGGTTTTGACGGCAAAGTTTTTGGTTTATTACCGTAGAATAATTTCAAAATACATGATTTAAAACACGCATTACGTGGAGCTCGTGGTTAGCCACGAGTCCGTGGATGGGTGACCATCTTTAGATATCGAGACTACTCCGTGTCTTGGACTCGAACGTTCAGTCGTTGGGCCCAGCTGCTGTCATTCGTGGATCTTTGGCAGTCGTTAGGGGTAGTTGGAAGCCCGAATGTCTGATAGCCAGTCTTACCCATGAGTATCGTATTACTCAGTTACTGGGTTGTGGAGGTCAGATAGGGTCTGGTTTTACCCTTTGGGTACGGAACCTTAAAAAAGTCAACAGAAAGTTGATTCCAATAATAATTGCTTCTTCCATTTATAAATAATTTGACTTTAAACAGTTGCCAGCAATAAAATCCTACGTATTAAAAAAAAACCCTCCATTTTGTAAAATTTTCCTAGTGATGTATTTTCCTAGTGATATACGATGTTTTTTTCCCGCATCAAGCCGCTTATTTTGACGCTGTTCGTGTGGAAATCCCCTCTTTGTGTGGTTCTTGTATGTTTCCGAGAATTATGACTTTGTGTCGGCGCTGTTTGTCACAAACATAGTTACTGCTTTATTATGTCCTGTGGTTTGTTTGTTTTTAGTTCGACTAGTGAGTAAAATTCTTTTACGAGGAGCTCGTGGCTAAGTTATAACAGCCGCACGGATCGATCCATCAGGTAAAGCTATGGTTGCCGGGGTTGGTCCGTGGATTGGTGACCATCTTTACATATCGAGACTTCTTGAAAAGCACGTTAAGCCGTTGGTACCAGCTGTCATTCGGGGATCGTTGCTAGTCGTTACGGGTAGTCAGAAGCCCGAAACTCTGACAGCCAGTCTTACCAAAGGGTATCGTATTACCCAGTTACTTGGTTGTGGAGGTCAGATAGGTAGTCGATCAATGTAAAAACTGGTATTTAGCTGCATCCGGTTAGACTGGAAGCCGACACCAACATAGTTGGGAAAATGTGAGGCAGATTGGGAGTTTATAACCAAGGTTTGGTCAGAAAAGTTCTTTGCAGAATCTTGGCGGGAAACCTAAATTAATTATAAGTTTGTTATTTTTAAATTTTCTAAACTTTGACACCCCCTTTAGGATTGGGGGTATAAAAGTTTGTATGAAAGTATTTTTATACGAAGTCCGATTAACTCAAAACTCGGTATTTATAGTCTTAACAAAAATAAAGAATATACGTATATACAGGCTGAAAATGAATTCATGAACAAGCCCGAAATCGCAAAAAAAAATCAGCTGTTCCCAACATTTTTACGAGTTATGCCAACAATGACCCCTTAAAACATTGCCCATGAATTCAATTTCACCCTATATATCGAGGTGTGTCGGACATCAACATCCTCGCGAGCGAAACCAAATGCAAACGGCTAGTGTAAAGTTACGTCAAAATGTCAAAATAATGACGTGATTGGAACAGACGCTATCACAAACAGTTCTACTGATACCAAAAACTCCATGCAGATTGAAGACCCCGAACAGTTTTTGCTGCTCATGCCAATAACTCCATGCAGATTGAAGACCCCGAACAGTTGTTGCTGCTCATGCCAAAAACTCCATGCAGATTGAAGAGCCCGAATAGTTGGTGCTGCTCATGCCAAAAACTCCATGCAGATTGAAGACCCCGAACAGTTGTTGCTGCTCATGCCAAAAACTCCATGCAGATTGAAGACCCCGAACAGTTGTTGCTGCTCATGCCAAAAACTCCATGCAGATTGAAGACCCCGAACAGTTTTTGCTGCTCATGCCAAAAACTCCATGCAGATTGAAGACCCCGAACAGTTGTTGCTGCTCATGCCAAACACTCCATGCAGATTGAAGACCCCGAACAGTTGTTGCTGCTCATGCCAAAAACTCCATGCAGATTGAAGACCCCGAACAGTTTTTGCTGCTCATGCCAATAACTCCATGCAGATTGAAGACCCCGAACAGTTGTTGCTGCTCATGCCAAAAACTCCATGCAGATTGAAGACCCCGAATAGTTGGTGCTGCTCATGCCAAAAACTCCATGCAGATTGAAGACCCCGAACAGTTGTTGCTGCTCATGCCAAAAACTAAATGCAGATTGAAGACCCCGAACAGTTGTTGCTGCTCATGCCAAAAACTCCATGCAGATTGAAGACCCCGAACAGTTTTTGCTGCTCATGCCAAAAACTCCATGCAGATTGAAGACCCCGAACAGTTGTTGCTGCTGATGCCAAAAACTCCATGCAGATTGAAGACCCCGAACAGTTGTTGCTGCTCATGCCAAAAACTCCATGCAGATTGAAGACCCCGAACAGTTTTTGCTGCTCATGCCAAAAACTCCATGCAGATTGAAGACCCCGAACAGTTGTTGCTGCTCATGCCAAACACTCCATGCAGATTGAAGACCCCGAACAGTTGTTGCTGCTCATGCCAAAAACTCCATGCAGATTGAAGACCCCGAACAGTTGTTGCTGCTCATGCCAAAAACTCCATGCAGATTAAAGACCCCGAACAGTTGTTGCTGCTCATGCCAAAAACTTCATGCAGATTGAAGACCCCGAACAGTTGTTGCTGCTCATGCCAAAAACTCCATGCAGATTGAAGACCCCGAACAGTTGTTGCTGCTCATGCCAAAAATTCCATGCAGATTGAAGACCACGAACAGTTGTTGCTGCTCATGCCAAAAACTCCATGCAGATTGAAGACCCCGAACAGTTGTTGCTGCTCATGCCAAAAACTCCATGCAGATTGAAGACCCCGAACAGTTGTTGCTGCTCATGCCAAAAACTCCATGCAGATTGAAGACCCCGGTAGTTATCCTACCAAAACTACAACTACGGCCATTAGCATTAATTAAAACTTTAAACAGGTCAACTATAATTTTGTGCATGAGTGGAGAGCGTTAAAACTAATTATTACGCTGACACTGTTACAATAATATGCATGCTAGAATTCTGTTGTGTGGTTTAAGTTATAAACTTAATTGAAACGGTCAAAAATAGAATACGAAATCACATTTATAAAAGACTGCTCGTCTTAATAACTTCCATCACCGTTCATAAATTAAATATTATGCGAAGATATAAGTATTCCCTTTGATTCTAAAATGTGTGACATGACATGTGTCTTTGTTATATTTCATAAAAATCACGTACAAATTTCGCGTTTTGATAATTCATAAAAAGTAACGTTATTGACTACCCTTTCTAATACCTAATTAAACGGCTTTAGTCCAAAGTTTAAGCCATCGAACCGATTTTTTTAATTTCGAACGTTTTAAGTTCTAATTACAAAAAACTTGTCAAACCTGAGTTTGAATTGTCAATTTTGTATTAAGAACTTCTCCGTGCTTAGAATTAAACTCAAAATACAATAACTGGTTTAGACTGTGACAAAAAATAAAACTTGTTTTAAAACAAGACCAAAAAGAAGATGTAGTAGTACCGGGTGTCATTCGAGGATCTTTGACAGTCGTTACGGGTAGCCAGAAGCCCGAAAGTCTGACAGCCAGTCTTACCAAGGGGTAACGTATTACCCAGTAACTGGGTTGTGAAGGTCAGATAAGCAGTCGCTCCATGTAAAATACTGGTATTCAGCAGATTGTTTGCTTACAGTAAGCAGTATTTGCTTATGCCTTGCCCCACAAACAACGGAGGATAAACAATCTGAGAGTTGTGTGGTGTTGTTAATAATAGATATATTAATTTAACTTCAGATGACACTGTGTACAGCTAATGGCCCGGGAGGGATGACTTGTAAAGTAGTCCTGATTAGCTATGGTTTAGAACGAGAACAAAGCTGGGTGATTAAATTGCATAAGACAAGAAGAATTAAAAAAACGGTTTAGTGCCACAGAAACACGTGCATACAAAAAAGATAATAAACTAGAGAAGTAAGATAAGATACTTTTATTTGCATAAAAAATGGTTTAAAAGATGTTATTAAAAATATAAGATCAACATGTTTTGCTTAAAAATACATTTAGAAATTGAGATTAATACATTACATTGGAATTCATTTTAAATAACCATAAATATTTTACTAAACAACGCGCAACGTGGCGCTACAATGGTGACATTAATTTAACACACGGGTAGGGCTAGTGCCGATTACTCATGTAAATTGGTTAAAATAAATCGTAAATTGAAAAAGATAATGTTTTCAAACAAATCTATCTAATAAATAATAAAATCAATTCGCCTACTTTTTTCAGTTGTTTCATCCTAATAGTATTGCTTATTCGTTATAATTTCATTGATGCGAATGTTATGATCCGTGACCCCGACAAATGACCGCTGCGCGACAGTTCTTTAAGTACAGCTTGCTCTAAGATGCTATTTTCTAACATTTTAAATAAATCCGAAAAAAATAACGTTTAATGGAAATAATAATAATAATAATAAATGCTTTATTTCGTTATTACACAGGTTTATATGTTCAACAGTTGGTGGCGTCTCCTTTTAAGCATATAGATGCCTGTGCCAGGAGGCGCCGCTCCTTTAAATCTTACAATTAGTGCAATAAAGTTACTAAACAAGAGTGTAAACGTAGATTAATTAATATTTATATGTTTATTTATTATCAATAGTCTGTTGTTGTGTGTGTGTGTGTGTGTGTGTGTGTGAGTGTGAGTGTGTTGTGTGTGTGAGTGTGTGTGTGTGTGTGTGTGTGTGTGTGTTGTGTGTGGTTGAATTATACGGAAGCGGTTTGTGTAAATAGGAACAGTTTACCTTACATTAATTAGAAGATTCTCTACCTCATCGTAGCTTAACTTGTTTATCCACTCAATCAGCAATGATTTGCAATCTTTAAACGATTTAGTGTATATATCTATTTGTTTATTAATTTTATTATATAAGTAAGACGAGCGTTTGTCGTATTGAATATTTGCAAATTCTGTTTTTACAAAAGGGGTGGATGCAACATTGTGTTTCCTTCTTTTAGCTAATATATTGACATCTAATGGCAGGGTTTTAGTTTTTTTTAATACTATGTGGATAATATATAATTTTCGGACTGACAATAAATTACATAATTGGTATAGCTCATGAGTGGGAAAGGTCCTTTATTAATGTCCGTTGCGCTCTTTCAACAT
This sequence comes from Hyppa rectilinea, assembly GCA_951799385.1. Classification (NCBI taxonomy): domain Eukaryota; kingdom Metazoa; phylum Arthropoda; class Insecta; order Lepidoptera; family Noctuidae; genus Hyppa; species Hyppa rectilinea. The sequence continues at coordinate 14,961,403 of OX637316.1, forward strand.
CAAGGAAACGTGTTTTACGCGCGCCCCCCCAAATGGAGATACAATATATTATTACGGATTGAACTAGCGAGATATACACTTCATTTAGAAGATTTTTAGGAAATATAATGTCTTAGATAGATAGATAGATAAGATTTATTTGCCGAAACATGTGTATACATACATTAATATTAAGTGCATGCAAGATAACATAAACAAAATTGATTCAGACATGTTTGCCACATACTATGGCGTGTCTCCATAGAACGAAAATGTGAAAACGTATATCTATATCTATACTAATATTATAAAGAGGTAAAATTTTTAAGTTTGTATGTAGGGGGTAATCTCCGGAACTAATGATCCAATTTAAAAAAATTTTTCACTGATAGAAAGCTACATTATTCCTGAGTGCTATAGGCTATAAATTATATTTATATCATACAAATGAGCCGAGCTATCGCAATTTTCGTCTAGCAAGTTGGAAAGAAATACCTCCGAAAACAGAATTATTTGCATGCGCTGCCTAAACAGTTGTTTAAAATTGAAAGCAATGTCTGGAATAGCACAATATAAGCTATCCCGGAAAAATGTACGGTTCCCGTGGGCTAAATGCCTACATACACGCGGGCGAAGCCGCTGGCAAAAGCTAGTGTGTGATAAATTAATGTCACCACTGTAGCGCCACGTGGTATAGGTAGATAATACATACAAAAAAAATGATCAACACTTAATCACGAGCATAAAATATATATAGTCTGCAGTTGCACGTCATGATTGTGACAAGAAAGCTGATTATGCTGATAAGGATAAGCATATTCAGCCTATAATGTTCCCACTGCTGGGACATACGCCTCCATTCTTCAAGAGGGAGTGGGCTGTAATCCACCACGCGTGCCCAACGCGGGTTGGTACAGAGGCCAGCACATCAAGTTACCACAATCTGTCAAATTTCTTTGATAGTATTTCAACTTTATTCCAAAGACATAAGGTTCATTTTTAATTGAGATAATTTGACAGTTAGGGATAGCTTGATGTGCTGTCAGGTCTTCGAATTTCTGGTTCTAGGACATGCCGGTTTCCTCACGATGTTTTGAGAGCAGTGGTAATGAAATTATTTTATACAAAGTAAAGCGCCTGCCTGGGTTTGAACCCACGAACAGCCCAACTTACGAGTCGGAGTTGGGTTTCGACCTCGACTTTTAAGTCGGGGCAGTCACCACACCTGCTGTTTTAAATGAACATTCATAAAAACACTAGCTGACCCGGCAGATGTCGTTCTGCCTTAACTATGATACCTACCTATCTTTCCTACCTACCCTACCTGCCCTACATACCCTACCTACCCCACCTACCTACCCTACCTACCCCACCTACCCTACCTACCTAGGGGTATGAAAAATAGATAGTAGCCGATTCTCAGACCTGTTGAATATGCATATAAAATTTCATAAAAATCGGTCAAGCCGTTTCGAAGGAGTATGGTAACTAACATTGTGACACGTGAATTTTATATTGTATAAGAAGATAAGATAATCTATACACTTGAAATCGCGAAAAAATAAATCAGCTGTCTCATACATTATGCTCGCATAACTCGTCAAATTGTAGGGAACAGCTGATTTTCTTCGCTATTTCAGGTGTATTCGCATAGTAAAAGTTGTTCATAATGATGAGTAGGTACAATGACCCCTTCGAAACTATTGCCCATGAATTCAATTTCACCCTGTATATATTTTTTATCGACTGGTAGTTCTACAGATAGAGGAGCTCGTGGTTAGGATCTATTAGGTTAAGCTACGCTTGCCAGGTTGGTCCGTGGATGGGTTACCATCTTTACACGTCGAGACTCCTCCGTGCCTCTGAAAGCATGTTAAACCATTGGTCCCGGCTGTCTTTGACATCTTTTACAGTCGTTACGGGTAGTCAGAAGCCCGAAAGTCTGACAGCCTGTCTTACCAAGGGGTGTCGTATTACACAGTTACTTACTGTGGGTTGTGGAGGTCAGATAGGCAGTCGCTCCATGTAAAATACTGGTATTCAGTTGCATCCGGTTTGACTGGTAGGCTGGCAGATTGACTTTGGTAGTTCAACACATTTGCGTATTCGAACAAAAAAATTCTTCAGCTTTATCATATAAGTATAGATTTATATCAATTTTATATCCACGAAGGAATTCACAAAATATTTGTGACATTATTTGCATCAGCTCACAGTAAATGCAGCTGAGTATACCGCCGGCGGGTGTATGTTAGCATGCACCGAATCCTGTGAGGGAAATGGCATTTTATAGTAGTTTATGTATAGATAAATATTAGAGCATCTACTTTGACGGAGTTTCGCGACAGATTGAGCTAGGAATACATATAGTAACATCCATACATTTAAACAAGTTATACTTATGTTAACATTGTTTATATGTGTGTGTTAATTTTGAATTATGTTGGTCTAGTGGCCGTAAGCGCTACTGCTTAGCAAGAGGTCCTGGATTTGATTCCGGTTTGGGCAAAGTATTATTGGGATTTTCCATCTGGCATTTCTCAGCCTTTAATCTGGATTTTGGTGTCTGGTCTGGGTGTCACCATTGTGTGGATCGCCCAGAGGACACGGTGGAGGATACGGTGGAGATCTGCCCAGCTGGGGCGGAGCACCGCCGTGTCCTCGTAGACGTGATTGGCGGTGGCGGCGACCCCTCGCGTGGAAATATGGGTGTACTAAAAGCACACCTCTACCTGACCCTTCAAGGATTACAGGCGTTTTTTTATACAGAGTTGATACGACAGAGGGGCTTTCCTTTAAACAGCTTATACTAGGAACCATTTTCAAACACTGTACCAAAAATGAATTAAATAGGAGCAGTAGTTTAGTCGAAGTTTTTGCCCCGTTTGAACACTATGTATCTTTCCTAACAGCGCTCCGGCGCGCGCGCGTCGGTGCCGCTTTGTTACAAGGTCAGTTTTTATTTACAAAGGATGGTAGCGTTTTACTCTGATTTGTAAGCTATTTAGTTTGTTTGAAAAATTAAAAACCTCATTTTTGGTGCTTTTTATTTTTATACCGTACCGAGTTAATACTAAACACGTATAGTATACGTAGTGTAATTTAATGCCCCTCTGTCATATCAACTCTGTATGTAGAAGTACAGAAGTATGCAAATAGCATGTTATTGGGAGTGAACCCGAATGATTTATGTGTTGGAGAGTATTGACAAAAAGTCTACATTACGAGTAAGCCGCGCCGGATCCGCTTGCATTTACATTACTTACGAAACACACGGGAGGAAATAGCACAGAACACAATAGTGATGACGACTAAACGTTTTTTCTAGTCCTCAGCTAGATTATTGAAAGAGTAAGAAAGAAAGAAAAAATAGTTATTCTGCACAAACAAAACGCACAATTCTAAAAAAATAAACTTAGTAACTAAATACACCCGCGCAAAGCAGCTAAAAAACCTATTAATAAAAATATATTGGACACGGATTTTTCTTTTTTTACGTAATCCAAAGATTACATATGTATGGATCAGAAATGGTACCATACTGGTACGCGAGCGTGATGGTTCAACTGCCTTTGCGATACGTGGAGACAATGACCTTCATAAAATTAAAAAGAAAACGTCTGAATAGCTGCTTCCTCTTTATCGTCTTCCCCGTTGTAACCACGAAATATTATTGGCGTGGGTTCGTGTACTCATTACTTGAGCTGATTTGTCATCATTATAATTTTAATTGTGTTGTGCTGCATGTTCCTTTAATTGATTTAGTTTTAACATCTTTCAACGACTTATTAATGAATTTAATTGCTATTCAGTGTTATTCCATAATGTACTATTTTTTACATTCCTTTATATTTTATTTTTCTACTATCATTATGCTGATTTTCCTGTGTGAGTACGACATGGTGTATCTGTATGTTTACATATTCACAACCTGCTATCATTATTTGTTACGACTGTACCCTATGTGCACAATACCAGTTGTCTTATATACATTTGTGTTGATCACTTTGTTTAATGAATAACGCCGATATAACTATTTATTATCAAAATTGCAGAGGGGTGAGAACCAAATTAAATGCCTTGTATTTGAATATTCTGTCATCTTCATATGACATAATCATATTGACTGAGACGTGGCTTATACCTGATATTGCTAGCTGTGAGTTTGTAGACCCTCGATATGTTGTATATCGCTGTGATCGGGATCGCAACACAACTTGTAAACGTGATGGTGGTGGGGTTCTGGTTGCAGTGTTGCGTGGGCTCCGGTCATGTTTACTGGACACTCCAGGTCGACCAACGAGCATTGAGCATCTCACGGTTGGTCTTCCGAGTAAGAATAACAGCTCTAAAATGCATGTAGTAAGTGCTGTGTACATGCCACCTTGGGCATCTAGTGATATTTATACATCCCACTTTGATACACTACAGGACTTGTTAAATGAACCATATATTGAAAATATTTTTATTGTTGGAGACTATAATCTGCCTGTTATTACATGGAATACTGTACAGTCTGTTGGGTCGCATCAGCATGCTGGTATGACGTGCTCTGGCACGTCCCCTGTATGTTCACATTTGGCACAGCTCATGTCTACTCTGAATGCATACCAATTTAACAATATACCTAATGCTAATGGGAATATCTTAGATTTGTTTATTTCAAACGCCACTACTACTACAACCCCTCCATTAGACTCACTACTACCTATAGACACACATCATCCTCCATTTGTTGCTACAGCCCATTTATGTGTCTCCACACAAGGTCTTACAAGGAAACCGTTGTGTAAACATGATTTCCGCAAGGCTAACTATGAGGTGATTAACGAGCTAATTCGTGAGGTTGAATGGGTGAACCTGTTGGAGCACCTTCCGTCGCAGGAAGCTGTACGATGCTTTTATGATGTTCTCGGTGGCATTATTGAACGCAATGTGCCGCGTGTCAAGTCCCGCACACTTGATTTTCCGGTTTGGTTCTCGGCTCAATTAATCAAAATTTTTAAGAGGAAACAGCGTCTTTGGGTTAAATGGAAAAAGTATAAGAATATCAAAGACTACAATGAATTTTCGGAATACAGAGTTACCTTTAAAGAAGCGTGTAAGACCTGCTACTCAACTTATATTAACTCAGTTGAAGATAAGCTTACCACAAACATTAAATACTTCTGGACATATATTTCAAATCGTAAAAATAAATCTAGTATACCTTCTTCTATGCACTATCAAAACATTAAGTCTAATGCCCCAGAAGAGATTTGTGATATGTTTTCAGACTATTTTGAGTCTGTATTTGAACCGAGCTCACCCTCACTGTCCGCTTGGACTCCACCTACTCAGTGTAATGCGAATGTTACCTTGATCGACAGCCTGCATATTGAGGAAAGCAAAATACTTGTAGAGCTGAATTTACTAGATCCGTCTAAAGGAGCTGGTCCCGATGGGTACCCTGCTATGTTCTTTAAGGCCACTGCTGGCAGTATCTGTAAGCCGCTCTTTATTATTTATAATAAATGTTTAAGCGAGGGTGTCTTCCCGGATGAATGGAAAGAGGCGAACATCACGCCTGTTCACAAGAATGGCTCTAAACATGACGTAGAGCAATACCGGCCCATCTCGATACTGTCGACCTTGTCAAAACTTTTTGAGAGGCTCGTACATAATCAAATCTATCCAATCTTACACAGCATCATCAACCCAGAGCAACATGGGTTTGTTCAGCGACGTTCGACTGTTTCTAATTTATTAGTTTTCTCCAGCTATCTTTTCGAAAATATGGACAGGCGGTTACAAGTTGATGCTGTTTACACTGACTTCAAAAAAGCCTTTGACAAGGTCGACCATGAAATTCTACTCAATAAGATTGCGTTCAATGGTATACGAGGAAATTTACTTCGCTGGTTCTCATCCTATATTAAAAATAGAACACAAAAGGTTGTCGTGAATGGCCATCAGTCTAGTGCAGTGCATATAACCTCCGGTGTTCCACAAGGTTCAATCTTGGGACCGCTTTTATTTATACTCTACATAAATGACATAAGCAATTGTTTTAAAAATACAAAGTTTCTTATTTATGCTGATGACTTAAAAGCTTATAGATCCATTCAGACTGTTGAAGACTGTCGACTGTTCCAACATGATCTGGACAGTCTCTCTGACTACTGTCTAAAAAATAAGCTACACCTTAATCTTTCCAAGTGCTGTTGCATTAGTTTCACTAAGAATAAAAAAGTCGTAAACTTTAAATACTCATTGTATGACACAGCACTCAGTAATGTATCTACTGTGAGAGATCTTGGTGTGTTAATCGATGATAAGCTGTCCCTAAACCAACATGTAGAAACTATTGTTAACAAAGCATTTAAGATGTATGGTTTTGTTATGCGATCGTCCACCGAGTTCAAGCGCATCTCAACGTATCTTTATTTATATAAGACTCTCGTGCGGTCGCAATTAGAATATGCCGTCCCTATCTGGAACCCTTTCTACCAGAAATACATAGACGAGATTGAAAAAGTCCAGCGAAAGTTCCTGCGAGCCATGCATTACAGATGCCACAAAACGTATTTGTCATACTCACAATTGCTTGATAAATATGGGCAAGTCAAGTTAGTATCTAGGCGTAAGTATTTAGAGGCATCTGTACTGTATGGTATTGTTCGCGGGGACTTTGACTGTATCGATCTCACGAACAAACTTTGTTACGTAGTTCCACGCACTGCTAATGTACGTAACAATCGTGCAGGATCCCTATTTGCTCTCAATGCCTGTCGAACTAATTCTGGTTTGCGCTGCCCTATCCGTCGAATGGTTGAAACTTATAATAGTAATTTTATTGATGTTGATATTTTTGTATGCTCAAAATCCAAATTTAAAAATTATGTTATGAAACTTATTATAAACCAATAATGTTATCAGGAATGTAAGCTAGTCTATATATTATAATTTTAATTGTTTTATTTTGTGTACTTTTTATTTAGCTATAAATGAATTGGAATTTCTATTTTGCATGATGTAATTTTAATTTTTATTTATTATTGTGATGTTTTTAATTATTTATTATTGCTCATTTAGTGGCACTCCTTATAAAATGTATTTTCTATATTTAATATGTGGATAATGTAGTGGGCTGCAATATTGTTAACGTTTTGTATGTTTTTTTTTTCTTATGTATCACATATTGTAGCTGTTTATTGTCCCTGAATAAATAAAATAAAATAAAAATAAAAATTACGTCCATACATAGTTTTTTTTTTTTATTACTCTCTCGTTTTTTATCCTTAAAAATATTATACAATATCATCCTCAAACTGTAATGTAAATTCGCACTCCTGAGCCACAAGATACAAGCGACGCCGCTTAGTTTGTGGCTCTCTGAAAATGTAACATTGTACCTACTCATATTTTGATGAATAAATTTATTATTATTATTATTATATTATTATTGTGTTAAAATGTGGCATGACGTCACGCTTTAGTAGATTGTAAACCTAATTGTGATGTAGCGAGCCCCCACTCTCTAACTTTAATGCGTTTTGTCTATGTATTTTTTTATTAATATATATTTATTAATATATGGAGCAAAAAATATGTGTCTAATATTGTTTTATTATCTGACTGACGGACCAAATCTGCCTAAATATAATTTCTTTTTTTACCCTGTCGTCACCCTATTATTTTAAGAAATGCGAGAAAAGGATTTAAAATAACATGGATCTGATAGTGCATATAGGTACTTCTATATATACAACGTGGCGCTACAATGGTGACATTAATTTAACACACATTATACGATTTCACATTTTCTTTTCATGAAGACATTTTATATTTCCATTAAACGCTATTATTTACAGATTTATATAAAATGTTAGGAAATAGCATCTTAGAGCAACCTGTACTAAAAGAAGTAAGAACTGTCGCGCAGCGGTCATGTGCCGGGGTCACGGATCATAACATTCGCATCAATGAAATTATAACGAATAAGCAATACTATTAGGATGAAACAACTGCAAAAAGTAGGCGAATTGATTTTATTATTTATTTAGCTTGAACATTTTTTTTTCAATTTGCGATTTATTTTAACCTATTAAAATTGATATGATTAATGGGCACTAGCCCGTTAATTAAATTAATGTATAATCTCCAGCTCAACACAATATCCCCACGTATCACTGCACGCATCTGCGTAGTATCTCGGTATGTTTATGTGCGTGCTATAAGCCATAGACTCACAGGCTCGCACGTAACGAGGCGTAAATTCAGACGTGGCATACACTGGCAAGGAAGAACCTCAACACGAGTTCAGTCACATTGGGTCGTTAATTATAGTTATTTTGTTTACTTGGAACATTCTCAAAAAGTCCCTCTCTAATGTAAGGTTCGAAGTCAAAGGGAAACTAATATGGAGTAACAGAAACTTACTTACGTTACTGAGAAATGTCCAGGGGGTCTAGTAATACATTTAATACGGACACAATACGTTTTATTTGAATGGAACGACTTCCGAACACTAAAAAGTAAAAAATAATAATTTCGGAAGACGGTGGCAAAAACCGAAAATACAAAACAAAGACACCGAATTCCGAAATAAAAATGGTTTTTCACTTTGTAGTGTTATTTCGGCAGTCGGTTGTTGTATTTGTAAAAAAGATTTTTATTTTTCAGTTTTGAGTTTTGGTACAGAGGCCAGCACATCAAGTTACCACAATCTGTCAAATTTCTTTGATAGTATTTCAACTTTATTGCAAAGACATAAGGTTCATTTTTAATTGAGAAAATTTTACAGTTAGGGATAGCTTGATGTGCTGGCGTCTGTACCTACCTACCCCACAGTCCCCAAACCAAATCGTATCCACTACCAAACTTACTCTGTAAACAACAGTGACCTGATATCATCAAGATAAAATTTTAAGACTTATATGGTTTTTTAATGGATGCTATTGTCAGAATTGGACCGAATGAAAGATGCTACCCATGTGATTCACACAGGAAACACCAGCTTTCAAATAAAAAAACTTTTTTACAAAAAATAAAACCGACTTCCAAAACAAACACTACAAAGTGACAAATAATTTTGATTTCGGAAGTCGGTGTCTTCGGTTTTGTATTTTCATTTTTTGCCACCGACTTCCGAAATCAAAATTATTTGTCACTTTGTAGTGTTTGTTTTGGAAGTCGGTTTTATTTTTTGTAAAAAAGTTTTTATTTTTCACTTTTTAGTTGTGGTACCTACCTACACAACCCCCCCCCTCCCCCCAAAATTTTAATACCACTACCTGGTATGTAAATTACAGTGACAGGAACTTATTAGAACATCGTCCACATATATTAAGTAGGATTTTTTTTAGATTTTTGTTGATTTTTCAAAAACCGCTTATTCGATTTCGGTAAAATTTTATGGGACCATTTGGGAAGTATACCCTTTCCAACAAAAAAAGAATTTTTCAAATCGGTTGGCTAGCAACGGAGATATGCGCGAACAAACATAAAAAAAAAAAAAATACAAACATCCGAATTGAGAACCTCCTCCTTTTTGAAGTCGGTTAAAAAGAATCATCAACATCGGTTCACCCAGTCGAAAGTTCTTAGGTTAACAAACATAAAAAAACAAAACACAGTCGAATTGAGAACCTCCTCCTATGAAGAAGTTGAAGTCAGTTAAAAAGAACGCTACGTTTTGCTTATTAAGAGCCGATTTCACCAATGAAACTGAACGCAATCAGCACATGTCATATAAACCTCGTTCAAAACCTGTCAGTATCAAAATTCCACAGATAATAGTCAGTTTCCCGTGAACAAGCCCGAAAATCTGACAGCCACTTACCTATCGGTATCGTATCTATACTAATATTATAAAAGAGGAAAGATTTGATTTTTTGTTTGAAATGAATAGGCTCCGAAACTGCTGGACCGATTTTTCAAATTCTTTCACTGTTAGAAAGCTTAGTTTTCTAGGAGTAACATAGGCTACTTTTTATCCCGGGAAAAATAACGGGTCCCACGGGAAAGACCACGGGAGCGAAGCCGGGGGCAAAGTGCTAGTTACACAATAAACTGGGTTGTAGAGGTCAGATAGGCAGGATTGGTAGCCTAATTTATATGAAACTAGCTGACCCAACAGACGTTGTCCTGTCTTAACTGTGATACCTACCCTACCTACCTACCTACCTGCCTACCTACCCTACGTACCTAGCTACCTTACCTACCTAGCTACCTACCCTACCTACCCTAGCTACACTACCTACCCTAACTACCCTACCTACCTACCCTACCTACCCACCCTACCTACCTACCTACCTACCCTACCAACCTACCTACCTACCCTACCTACCTACCCTACCTACCTACCCTACCTACCTACCCTACCTACCTACCCTACCTACCTACCCTACCTACCTACCCTACCTACCCTACCTACCCTACCTACCCTACCTACCTACCCTACCTACCTACCCTACCTACCTACCCTACCTACCTACCTACCCTACCAACCTACCTACCTACCCTACCTACCTACCCTACCTACCTACCCTACCTACCTACCCTACCTACCTACCCTACCTACCTACCCTACCTACCTACCCTACCTACCTACCCTACCTACCTACCCTACCTACCTACCCTACCTACCTACCCTACCTACCTACCCTACCTACCTACCCTACCTACCTACCCTACCTACCTACCCTACCTACCCTACCTACCTACCTACCCTACCCTACCTACATACCTACCTACCTACCCTATAGGAGGAAAATCAACAGCTGATCGAAAAAAAAAAATGTATTCTGCTATTCAGGGCGGAGACAAATCCAACGAAACCAAAACCATGAAAATTGGTCCAGCAGATCTCGAGTTATAACGAAGGGAACAAACCCGTCTTTCTTTTATATATATAGATGTTTTTGACGGGTTAAACCGTTGAGCATTAGTCCATTAGGTAACTATTACGTGATACAGAGTGCTCCCGGTAAGCGGTGGTAAGCATTTAGTTCTCTGTGATGACGGATGAACTCACACGGAAGATCACTTATTAATACATGGGTAAGTACAGAGTAGGTTTAGAGAGAGGCTTTTTTTTAAGGCTGGCTAATCATCCAATGACTTCTCCCGCTCTGAGTGGAGCGGAAGAGAGTGTCAGACTCTTACTGACTAAAACCCATCCATGTTCCTTCCGTAGCCCTTTATGTTCTGGGATAGCGGTAACCCTTTCGGACAATCCCGCTTAATTTTATTACCTAAATTTAGAGAGAGGCTGCCGTGTTGAGTCTGTAGTACATCGTTTTATGTTTAGTAATATAGACTACTAGGTTGTGCCCGCGACTTTCCTCGCGTTAATTTAGAATTTGACAAACAGTTTGTGCTAGTGACTTTTCCGGGGCCCCACCCCTTGCTATTTTAACTGTGTAAATTATATTGGTCACGCAAGAAACATAGTTCTTCCATAGTTGACGACACGGTTGGCGCAGTGGTTGAGCGATTGACTGCTGCGCACTATGTCGCGGGTTCGATTCCCGCACGGAACAAATATCTGTACGACCTGCAAGTACTTGTTACGAGTCTGGGTATTTTTCTGTCTATAATAATGTATGTATTTACAAAAAAAAATGTATATAAGTAGTATATCAGCCATCTCGTTACCATAACACAAGCATTAGGTTGCTTAGCTTGGGACGATATGGCGCTGTGTGAAATCTCCAAGGATATTATTATTATTATAGTTTTAGGTATCCAATCCACTATAGGCCAAAATGTTTCATTTCCATGTTCTGTAATAGCCCTGCACCAATCGGGGGTTATCCTTGGGTGCATTTACATAGTTACATACAGGGATAATCGTCCGTTAGTGCCTCCTCATCATTTAAAATGGTTTTAAAGGCCTCTGCGAGTTGGCTTCGGCCCGTCGTACGCCTTTCAAAGGACTGGGAGCCCAAGGTCCCGGGATATGTCAACGATATTTTTAAAATCAACCGTTAACCTATTTATTTAATCTTATTTTTTTCAATCAACTTTGAATCTTAAGTACAATAACATTAAAGTTGAGTTGATCCCAGACACCACAACTCATAGCAAGTAGTAGGTAATAGCCTAGTGGTGTGACCGTCGGACTGCCAAGTCATAGATCTCGAGTTCGAATCCAAGGCACGCACCTCTGAATTTACGGATTCATGTGCGTATGGTATAATTATCAGTTGCTTAAAAATCGGTGAAGGAAAACATCGTGAGGAAACCAGCATGTCTGAGATATATTTCTCACAGCATGTGAAGCTAAGTCAGAGGCCCATGGGCTTAAAAACTCTGACACCAGGTTAGTCACTAACCACACGAAAAGAAGAAGACAACTCATCTACCACGGAAAAAGTTCTTTAAAGAATGATGAGTAAAGTAAACGTGTAATATCTCACTGATTATTGGCGCGTATTTTGGATCATTTAGCTCCCATCAATATGGTTGAGCTGAATGGTGCTAATCCATGCGTCATGTTCATGAACGGGCGCCGTCAGTAGGGACTGGTCACCTCTTAGCTGCCACGGCTGTTTTAATATCTAATTAATTTTGAATTGTTTTTTTTTAAACTTGTAATTATGGACGCTTTTATTAAGTTCTGCATCGTTCTCACGTGTATATTTCAACATGAATGATGTAACCCAGTTTTTGTAAACATATTTTGATTTAAAAGAGTGTCCATGGCTTCGATCAATAATACACTAGATTCCCGATTAGCGCTTCAAAAACGGCCCGAGAAATAAGAGCACAAATAATTTTGTGCTCTTATTTCAAATTAGTATGGTCCAAACATAGCCAATGTTAAGACGTCAAGATGCCGCAGCGCGTGTTCAAAAATTGTGTAAATAACCACCGTAACACCAAGATTTTGGAAGGAATATATTTTTTTAAATAATTTATATGATTATGTATGTGTTTTTCATAAAATAAAAACATTTAAATAGTAAATATGACATCGTTTAGCAAATTTTATGATTGTTTGACCAATGTTTGCAACCACACGCCAACTATTGCAACTATTGTAACAAACATTGACTGTTCTGGAACAGGGAATGCATGGAGTAGTATTATTATTTTATTTGTTGTTTTTGTTTGTAGATTTCCTACCAACCCATTTCGCAATGCAGAATGGGTATCTATTGTCGCGAAACTTGACCAGGAAAAACCAGACGAATAAAATAATAAGTAAAAAAAATCAACGGGTTGCATGCCGGGAGTGGCCGGAGAAGTGAAAACTTGAATTACCGTTATGCATTTTTGATTTAAAATTTTTTACTCATCACAAAAAAGTGCAGAACGCCGCTAAAGAAGTTTTCATTTCAAAAAATAATTTGATTTAATACAAATATTTTTTTATAACTTCTAAATCGCGCACATAAGAAGACACATCCATTTTTGCGGGTTGGTAACAATGAGCCAATCAGCAGACAATCGTAACCAATGTCTTAATAAAATAACTATTATGCTAATTTAGTTCTACTACTTTTTTACTACGGTCTAAAATATTTGCCACCATAGAAAACGAACATTCGTCTAAAAAAATATATTACTATTCTGCAACTCTACGTCTTTCAATAATTACTGTGTTCTGAGCATTGAAATGTAATACCAAAAATTATGTCTAGTTTCAAAATAGAGTAAGCACGAAATTGTCAACAAAATATTTTTAACCTTATTGCTTAAGGTGTAAGTTTCATTTTACAATAAATATTTTTGTACTTATTATAAAAATGACTATTTATTTTCAAGCGACATTTTTAATTTATTGCTTTTACTTTCTCGGATGATAGAAGGACTTAAATAAAAATATTTTGCAATCGTAATGAAACTTTATGCTTGTGTGTTAAGATAGATAAGATATTTTTATTTGCATAAAACATGGTATACAAGGTGTTATTAAATACATTAGATCGGACATGTTTTGCTTAATACTAAAGCATGCAAACTTACTTAAGTACTAAAGATACATTATGCTATTGAAATAAATTACATTGAATTCATAATAAAATAATCATTAATGCTATAGAAATTATTATTATTGAGCCATTTATATAATTGTATTTTAAATAATTTACAATTTAATGTTTTAAACATTTTTGGTAATTTATTATAGAGACGTACACACATAGCCAGAGAGTTTTTATTATATTTCGCTGATCGAGGCAGCACATCCAGCACAAGTCTGTATTGGTCACGCCGGCTTCGAGAGCTTAATTCCTCTGCTGTTTTAAATAGTTCTTTGTGTTTTTGAACAAACATGCATGCTTCATATACATATAATGAAGGTAACGGTAGCAAACCAAGCTCTTTAAATATTGGTCGACATGATTCGTCAGATGGAACTTCGTATATAGCTCGCAAACATTTCTTTTGGGCGACAAATGCTCTATTGTGGTCAGTACTATTTCCCCACATCATTAGTCCGTACCGTAGTGAGGACTCAACATATGCGCGATATGACATCACAGCCGTTTTTATATTAGTCACTTTTTTTATTTGTCTCAAAGCATAGGCAAATTTATTTATTTTATTACATACAGTATCAACCTGTGCTTTCCAGTCTAAATGTTCGTCAATTACTACTCCTAAAAACTTAGTTTGTGCCGCTTGTGTTATTTTTGGAATGTCCATTTTAAAATTAAATGTATTATTATAAGATTGATTAAATTGTATATAAAGTGATTTGTAAAGATTAATAGATAAATTATTATTATTTAACCAGTTAATTAGATTGTCTATTGTTTTATTTATGTCCGCTTCATGATCTGTAACTGATTTATATTTTTTATCGGTAGTCACAATTATGGAGATGTCATCGGCAAAAAGAAAGCATTTATGATTGGTTACATTAACAATGTCGTTTATGTAGATCAGAAATAAGATAGGGCCCAATATGCTACCCTGGGGGACGCCGCGTTTTATACTTATATAATAAGACGAATATTCTGTCATGTCCCAACTTTCATTAAGTTTAGTGACAGTGACTCTCTGTTGTCTGTTAGTTAAATACGACGAAATCCACTGAAGTGGCAGTCCTCTAACACCGATAGTCTCTAGTTTTTGTAATAATATTTCATGTGTAACCAAATCAAATGCCTTTGACAGATCAAAGAATAGCCCTGTCGTTAGCTGTTTGTTGTTAATATTGTTCAATATTTCTTTCAAAAGTGAATAGATGGCTAAGGACGTGGCCTTACGTTTCTGAAAGCCGAATTGCTCTTTTTTTATAATATTAAATTTCTCACAGTAGTTAACTAATTTTTGATACATGCATTTCTCATAGATTTTTGACATGATGGGTATCAGTGTTATGGGGCGATAATTATTCATGTCACATTTTTCACCTTTTTTAAATATCGGTATGACAACAGATATTTTTAAAGCGCTAGGAAAGACTCCTTGTGAAAAGGACAGGTTAATGAGATAAGTCATCACCCCACTTATTTCATTAACACATGACTTAATAATTCTGGTGTTAAGTTCATCATAGCCTACAGAGTTGGTATTTTTTAACGATAATATATGTCTCGTCACCTCATTTTCGGATATAGGTGTGAGGAACATCGAGGTAGCAGTCAGAGTATCACTGCGGAAACTATTTGTACAATTTTGAGTGGGAATATAATTTGTGAAATGACTATTGAAGGCAGAAGCTATTTCCGCTGGTTTGGTAAGTTTAATGTTGTCAATTTTAATGTGTTCAATATTGTCTTTGGGATCCGTGTGTATTTCGTTTCTAATGACTGTCCATGCGGCTTTACATTTGTTGTCATTATTATTCATGAACTTTATGTTAGCATTGCGTTTAGCGTTGTAGATACACTTTTGTAATAGATTTGAATATGAGGTATATCTACTCTTGTTTATTATATTTTTAGTCTTGTAGTATTGATATCGTAAGAAACGCTTCGTTTTAGAGCTCTGTTTTAGACCCTTACTTATCCACGTTCGCTTTATCTTATTGTTTAAGTTTACCTTAATCCTAACTTTTGGAAAACAGAGATTGTAAAATAAGCATATCAATTCATGGAAAGCGCTGAATGCTGTATTTGCATCGATTTCCTTGTAAATATCTGTCCAGGATAGATTTTGTAAGCATTCACGGAATTTATGAGTATTATCTGGACTGTAGTCTCTTTTGTAAATATGATATATTGCGGCTTTTGCTGTCTGAAGTCTTAAAGGAAAGCTTAGCATTTGTGCTGTGTCGTGATCAGAGAGATGGAGTGGTAGCACTGCTGGAATTGCGCCAGGTATATTACTCAATATATGGTCTATACAAGATAATTTCCTAGTAGCTACCTCAATATGAATTTTTAAATTGTAATTGTTTGCTAAGTCTTGAAAGTCTTGAGAGTCTTGAGTGATTCTGCTTTTCTTCAAGGTATTAATATTAAGGTCACCGGTTAAAACTATGCTCGTTCTAGATTTATATTTCTTGTTTAAGTCATGTAGTAAACTGTCTAACTTAGTTAAAAATTCGTTAGGATTGGATTGAGGTGTACGGTTTATAATGAACTGAAGTTGTTAATATTATAAAACGGTTTTCTTTATTTTGTAGTCACAAATGTAAATGTTTATGTGTGTGTAAACGTGGCCACTTCAGCGACTAATTTTTGTTCCTGATCCTGTATCTAGTGTATTTTTGATCGAAGGTCCATGGAGTTTCTTGCCCGTTCTTCTCCATAGGTACCTACTGCTTTGGAATGGGCAACTAGCTTCATCTTTTTGACTGACCGACCCCTTGACAATTCAAAAGTGCCTGTAATTGGTTTATTTGAAATAAATGCTTTGAGTTTGAGTTTGAAACACAAGTTGATGTGTGCTATCAACATGTGTTACCAGCTTTAAAACCAACCAGCGTATTCTCTGTCCGCCCCTACTCTGTGCGCCCTACTAATGAGTACAGTTAATGAACAAACATCAAGACAGTTGACACAAACAGAGTCGCTAATAAATGGGGTTGTATTATTTATTCATGCGACTGTACCGAAAGTCGCTTCGTTCGAACATTGAAGAGTAAGACGATTTTAATGAACAAGTCTTTTCGAAGAATTCAGTCGTTCGGAGATATTAAATTGATAGTGTAATAATATGCCTTTTGTTTGACGGGAACGGAAGGATTTTGGAGATGCTTTCAGTAAAAACTAGTAAAATCTTATTAGTTTTTTTTTTAATGTTGATTTTTTTTTAATTTTGTGGAATTTTCAATTATTATTGTCTTTGTTTGGAAATAAATCAACAACATCGAAATCATGGCGAGATTAATATTCAAGAAATTAATGTGTAAGGTTTGACCCTTGGCTCGATAGATGGTGTTGGCGTCGAATTAGATCTCGCTATGGTTTCGTTACCGGCATTTACCTTAGCAGGTTTGATGTTATTTTTGTGTAAGAATCAGATGGAAAGTTGTGTACTTGAATATACGTTTTATACGCCGCTTATAGTGTCATATCATTTACTCCTCGCCAATATACGGACCCTTGGTAAAAATACAGCCTTAGTTAAAACATTACTCTCTTTTTGGGTTTTCTCGTGCTCGTGTAAATATGTCTGACCGGTGACTCTAGCATATAAAAGTTCGAAAGACACGTGGCGCCATCTATTATCAAAAGAACGTTATTATTGTTTTCCTCAGGAACAGTACTTTTTACGAGATGAAAGAAAATGTTCATAATGATGAGTACAATGACCCCAAAAATAATGCCCATGAAATCGATTTCACCCTGTATATTAACATTATAAATGCAAAAGTTTAGACCAGATATTTGTTGCTCAATTACGCCAAAACGGCTGAACGCATCTAGATAAAATTTGGCACAGAAATAGATTATAGTCTAAAATCAAAATCAAAAGTCATTTATTCAAATTAGGCTGAGGATCACCACTTTTTGAAGGTCGAAGTTACATAAGACAGTCCCCCAAAAACGCCCACCCTTCACCACTTCCTAGTGCTTTAGCTGGGAAGATGAAGTGGCGCAACAAACTCTCCAGCAGCACAGCTGTCTGTTTAGTCTGGAATAGCACATAGGATACTATCTACTCTATATTTCATCCCTATAGTACAGACGCCAGCACATCAAGCTATCCCTAACTGTCAAACTTTCTCAATTAAAAATGAACCTTATGTCTTTGCAATAAAGTTGAAATACTATCAAAGAAATTTGACAGATTGTGGTAACTTGATGTGCTGGCCTCTGTACATCAAGCTATCCCTAACTGTCAAACTTTCTCAATTAAAAATGAACCTTATGTCTTTGCAATAAAGTTGAAATACTATCAAAGAAAATTGACAGATTGTGGTAACTTGATGTGCTGGCCTCTGTACGTCCCCGTAGGATAATTTCCGACATCCATCCGGACGAAACCGCTGGCAGTTAGTAAGATAGATTTTATATTAAAACAAGAAATTTCACGTAGAGAAACTCGCGGGTAGCTAGTAAATCATAAGATAAACAAAAACCCACCTTTAAATTTACAAGATAGGCCATTCTACGCTACAAATAACACAAAAACAAAATCTAAAGATTAGCATAATCTCATCATTTCTAAGCTGGGAATATTCTCGATCCAAGGCCCCTTGGCTTGTAAATCTTGGGCACTTAACTCAAAAACTAATATAAGTTGTTCGCCCTTAGGGGTTATTGGCAAAAAATATAAGTTCCCTCCTAACTATATTCTGTTGACGTAAAAATGGATGTAGGGTGCCATGTATTTCCGTTTTTCGTGTACTTTCTCTTTTTACATAACTTATATTTTATTTATTTACTATAACATAACATGATAAACAACGATAACATGGCACACCCCTCCACAACTCAAGACGTTTGAAAATATTTGTGAAAGTAATTACGAAGCGCCACCAAGACTCACAACGCATGTCGCTGCCGGCTTGCTACGGACGACGAATACTTACAAATACATGCAAATTCTTTCGTAAGGATGGGGCTACTAACATTGAAACAGTAATTTTGAGGGGCGCGCCGTGTTATCGTAGTTTATCTATACTTATTGTACATCCACATTTCGCAATTTATGTTTAAGTCGCATTCGCATGTATGACCCCGCAAATGTATTTTCTTCTCTTCTTGTTCTCACACACTATTGTCTACTTCTCCTTTAGCAGGTCTTCTGGAAGAAATAAGCAGTACCTTTGTACTAAGACTGTCTATGTAGTATCTTAATGTATTTTACAGCGTGTACATAAATAACAAAACCAAGTCACAGGTCTCGAGTTTGAACCCAGTCCACGCACCTCTGATTTTACGGATTCATGTGCGTATTGTATAATTATCACTTGCTTAAGAATCAGTGAAGGAAAACATCGTAAGGACACCGGCATGCCTGAGAGATATTTCTCAACAGCATGTGAAGCTAAGTCAGAGGCCCATGGGCAGCATAAAATCTCTGACACCAGGTTAGTCACTAACACGAAACGAAGAAGAATAACAAAATAAATAAATTTATCTACGGATGCTAGGGAGTTTGTGATGGAAAACCCCAATCATACTTTGCCGGACCAAGGATTCGAACCCCCATATGTTTAGCAGTAGCTTGTGACATTAGGCCAACGATGCAGTCATCGTATTCTTTTAAAAGTATGTTTATTTGACCTTGACCTTCAGTCAGGGTCTTTCTATAGTGTGACTAGCAAGGTCTTTGGAAATGATGACGTAATTGGCAAACGCTTTTAGAAGATTAGGTGTGTTATATCGACACTTCGACCTAAAACGTATAGGAAATGTGTTGGGACCGTACGTTTACATTTGCGAAAATGAGTACACAAGAATTTTACGAATTCTTTTCCTTTTACGATAGATACACGGTGGTCGCAATGGTGACCCAGTGGTATCGGCCCCGATTCTAGTTGTAGGTCGTGAATTCGAACCCAGGCAAACACTTTCGGGAGCCACGTGACGACTCCCGGCCACCGTAGGCGCGGGCCTGCGGGCGGTGAGTAATGGGTGACTCACCGCCCGATCAGCACCAGACCCGTGCCGTACGGCGCGTATATGTTCCACGCGCGCCTCAAAGAGATGTCAGCATATGAAGGGGCCCCTCAGGGCCAAGCCTGCCGGGTAAGCGGGATTGTCCGAAAGGGTTACCGCTACCCCGGAACATAAAGGGCTACGGAAGGAACATGGATGGGTTTTAGTCAGTAAGAGTCTGACACTCCCTTCCGCTCCACCCAGAGCGGGAGCAGTCATTGGATGATTTCCCAGCCTTAAAAAAAAAAAAAAAAGGCAAGCACTTTACTTTGTTCCTTTATTTAATGTCATCACCACTGCTCTCAAAACGGTGAAGGAAACATCGTGAGGAAACCGCCATGTCCTGGAACTAATAATTTAAGGTCATGTGATCCAACCCGCACTGGGCCCGCGTGGTGGATTATGGCCTACTCCCTCTCTCAGAAAGAAGGCCTGTGTCCAGCAGTGGGGATTTTATAGGCCAATTGGCTAACCTGGAACTAAAGTGGTCTATGATACAATATAAACATTTTCTGTTATCAAACGAAACACGTTTGAAGTCACTATGTACTTATGAATGTATGTTAAGTTGCTGTTAACCATTTATACGATAGTTAAATGCATAACTTGGTTGTAATTCGGATTCATTTATTGTTTTTAAGTACAAAAATGCTCATAGATAGATTTTGCCATAAATGTTACATAGACCACTTTAATTCTAGGCTAGCCAATTATGAAATTAAGATAGACTTCGTTTGCCTGCTTCGTTGGTCTAGTGGCCGCAAGCGCTACTGCTGAGCATGAGGTGCTGGGTTCGATTCCCGGGTCAGACAAAGTGTAATTGAGGTTTTCCGTCTGGCATTTCTCAGCAGCAGCTCGGAGTTGGTTGGTGGCGGTAGGCTTGCTGCCTATTACATGGGAATTACAACACAAATGGCGAAATGGTTGTAGCTACTGACACTGACACCGACTACTTTTGACAACACGGTTGGCGCAGTGGTTGAGCGCTTGACTGCCGCACGTCGATTCCCGCACGGAACAAATATTTGTACGACCTGCAAGTATTTGTTACGAGTCTGGGTGTTTTTCTATCTATAATACGTATGTATTTACAAAAAAAAATGTATATAAGTAGTATATCAGCCATTTCGTTACCATAACACAAGCATTAGGTTCCTTAGCGTGGGACGATATGGCGCTGTGTGAAATGTCCAAGGATTTTATTATTATTATTATAGGTACTATAGGTACACCTCTGTCTAACCCTTTCCGGATTATAGGCGTGATGGTATGTCTTTTCGACATTCATACCCATGTAATGAACATTTTCTTGCTCTGGGTATACCGTCTTTTATCTGTTAGGTACTAGCTTTTGTCCGCGACGTTGACCGGGTGGAGGTCGGTTATATCGCAATATCGGAATAAAAAGAAGTGTTTTATGTATCAATTCGAGTTAACTAAGACACGCAGTAAAATCCCCTTTATAATTGACTACTCTTTTTCGCCCCCTTTGGGGTATATTTTTGGGAGGCAGTCACCTCCTTCTGCGAAGCAGCCATGCTCGCACGACTCTCGGCCACCGTAGGCGCGGGTAGCTCACCACCCGATCAGGAACAGGCCCGTGCCGGACGGCGTGTACATTTTCCACGCGCGCCTCAAAGAGATGTCAGCCTATGAAGAGGCCCGTTAGGGCCGTGCCTGCCGGGTAAGCGGGATTGTCTGAAAGGGTTACCGCTACCCCGGAACATAAAGGGCTACGGAAGGAACGTGGTTGGGTTTTAGTCAGTAACAGTCTGACACTCCCTTTCGCTCCACCCAGCGCGGGAGGGGTCATTTAATTGATTTTTCCCTGTATTCCCGTTGTCCCCGTTGATCATGTCCCCGTTAAAGGGGACGTAGGGGAAATTATAAAATAATTAAAATTACTTCCCGTTGTCCCCGTACGCAGTCCCCGTTAAAGGGGACAAAGGGAATTTATTATAATAATTAAAATTACTTCCCGTTGTCCCCGTTAATTTATTGTAATATATACTTTCAAATTATGCCCGGTGAGTTAGAATTAGAAGTGAGAGTGCTATAATAGAGAGAATATTGTACTTACACAAATGCCTATATATATATAAAAAAACAATTAATTAGAAAGAAAATGGGCGTTCTTAAGGTTTTTGGTGACAGGACTTTCAAAAGTTGTCCAATGCTATTTTATCAGATTTTTACTATACATGCTGATTTTGGAAGCAATAATGCTTTGATGACTGACAAGAGAAACAAATGCTATACAGTTCTTTTCTCACTTATAAGGTCATAAATTCCCAACTGGAGTTCATAATCTTTTACTTGCGATTTCGAGGAAGCAACTATGTCTGCTCTAAAGGATTTTATTCCAGATATAGATCTCCATGCTACTATCATTTCAATAAATCTGTATAGAAAAAGGGCGTGAATTAGGCCTTACCAAATTAAAGTCTTACGTCATTCAGTTGCACTTAGTGCAGTGCTTCCATTATTGCCTGAGAACGTCATAATGGAAGGGTGGTTTTATATTGCCGACAAAAGCCCCGGTGACAGCCAAAGCACTAAACTAAACGGTATTTTTCGTAGATTTTTATTTACATTATTTAAATAGATAATAATTATATACATATTGCTTATTGCCAATTCTGTATTCGGTGGTGGGTGAGGGCGACGTGACGCCTCTATTCACTCCTCAAAGAGGGGCCTTACCGCCACTATCGTGTCGTGCCCTGCGCTGGGTTGCGAGTTGCGACAGTCGCTATTTCCAGGCCGCCATGAGATCGCGCCTGAGGTCCGTCCGCTCCGCCGCAATTTGCCGCGGAAACGGAGTTTCCCCCCGGCTTAGTACCTCCGCGTGCCACTCGTACAGGCGCGCGAGGACCATCGCCTCCAGATCCCACGGCGGCAGTCCGGCAAGGAGGCTTGCCGCCTCGCCCGAGATCGTGCGGTACCCCCGCGGATCAGCCGGGCGCGTTCAGATAGTGGGCGGCTCGCCGCCGCAGTGAACGCGCCCACACTGGGGCCCCATAAAGGGCCATGGACCGACTCCTGCATAAAGCCGGCAGGAGGCGTTTGGGCCCCTCGAATTGGGCAAGAGCCGCTTGAAGGCGGCCCCAGTCCATTCCAGCTTGGGGCCAAACGTCGGAAATGCTCCAGGAAATTCCATCGGCTATCGAGGACCAGACCCAGGTATTTCATCGTGGTCTCGACGCCGATGTGAACCCCTCTTACCGTAAATTGGGATCCCGATGGTGGCCTATTCTATAGGCCCATGAAAGGACATGGCCTCGGATTTGTGCAATGCCACCTCGAGACCCAACTGCCGGATCCTCTCAATGACTGTCGCAACCCCGCGTGCCATCGCGTCGGCCGCCGCCTGATGCGACCTCCCCTGCGCCAGGACCAGCGTGTCGTCACCATAGCAAACTACGCTGACGCCGACAGGAAGGCCGGCCTGCAGCACCCAGTCGTAACCAATGTCCCACAGGAGCGGCCCCAGAACCGATCCCTGCGGAAAACTGCACGACATCTCTCGCCGGTTCCATTCCCCATCGCGACCGGGGTAGATGACGGCCCTGTCCGTCAAGTACGCCCCGACTATTCGACGGTGGTAGGTCGGCACCCGGTGATACCGGAGAGCCTCCCCAATGCAACTCCAGGGCAGGGTGTTGAAAGCGTTGGCGATGTCGAGTGACACCGCCACGACGACTCTACCCTGGGACACCGCGTCCCCCGTCGTGAGGGCTCTAACGCGCATGATGGCGTCCACCGTCGAGCGCCCCTTGCGGAAGCCAAACTGGCAGTCCGCAAGGTCCGGCCCCGTCACTAAAAACCTCCTTAAGATCGCCCATTTTCTTTCTAATTAATTGTTTTTTTTTAATATATAGGCATTTGTATAAGTACAATATTCTCTCTATTAAAGCACTCTCACTTCTAATTCTAACTCAAAGGGCATAATTAGAAAGTATATATTACAATAAATTAACGGGGACAACGGGAAGTAATTTTAATTATTATAATAAATTCCCTTTGTCCCCTTTAACGGGGACTGCGTACGGGGACAACGGGAAGTAATTTTAATTATTTTATTATTTTCCCTTGGTCCCCTTTAACGGGGACATGATCAACGGGGACAACGGGAATACAGGGATTTTTCACTATCACAAAAAAGGGGTACATTTTCAATAAACCCTGATACATGTTAAAACATGATCATAATTAATTTACTAAAATAATTATTTTGAATGTCAAAGAATCGAGTACCATGGACCATATCATATGGTGTCCAGAAATACCAAGAGTTGGTCAGCCTATAACAAATACCCGCGTATAAAAGTAATTGAAAGTTGTTATAATGTGTTTTGGATAAATTGATAAACCGCTCGAGATGGACGATAACTTTATAAGGACTCACGTCCATCAACAGTTTCAGACAATACTTGTTTCATGTCATAACACGCCACATAACGCCTGTATTCCTCGCAGGGTCTGGCTTTTTAGGATTCATTTGCGTATTGTATAATTATCACTTGCTTTAAAAAGGGTGCCCGAAAACATCGTGAGGAAACGGCATGCCTGAAGGATTTTTCTCAACAGCATGTGAAGCTAAATCAGAGGCCCATGGGCAGCATAAAAACTCTGACACCAGGTTAGTCACTCAATACACGCAAAAGAAAGAAGTTTTTATTTTTTAAGGTCTGGTGACTGGTCCAGTGCCATAGTCTAGAGGTTTACAAAATAGGACTGTTCCACAGTATAGGAAACTAGTCACCCTCTATCAAATAAATTTAAAAGTGCAACACAACTTGTATGATTCCGTAGGCTTGAAAAGTTAAATCCTACTAATAGTATAAATGTGAAAGTTTGTAAAGATGTTTGGATGTCTGGATGTTTCTTACTCATGGTAGAGTCTAGTAACTAATAATTAAGTTGGAGTACAGGTAAAATGCCGTTTTTATTAACGAGCTGCTGTCTGAGACTTCGCCAGCGTAGATATCGGAAATTATCCCACAAGAACGTATTAACGGGATAAAAAGTGTCCTATATGTTAATCCAGGTTATAATCTATCTCTGTGCCAAATTTTATCCAGATCCGTTTTGTAGTTTTGGCGTGAAGAAGAAACAAATATACAAACACACACACGCTCAAAATATTTCAACTTTATAATATTAGTGTGATAGACATGTGACAGGCACTTTTGAACATCTTTTCACAGAAAATAGATTTGGTTCTAGTTGCATCCTTCCCAAAAGTTTATTTCTTATCGAGAAGTCAAAGTCAAAACATTTATTTCAAATAGGCACAAGAATGGCACTTTTGAACGTCAAAATGAACAAGAAATAGAATTGATTCTAGTCGCCCCTTCCAAAAGGTAGTTTCGTGTGGAGAAGAATGGGCAAGAAACCTACCGTTACTCTTTTAAAATGTTTCACAATGTTTTGTATACATGTATTATAACATTATATGTGAAGACGATGCACCCAGAACAAAAACAATACACCACAAAAGGTGAAAAGAAAAACACATGTAGCAGTGGCAAGTAAACTTAATTATGTCATAAATACATGGTGTTCACATATTTACAAACATTCTAAAAGTTAATAATAATAAATTTATCAATGTGTGAGAAGTTATTCCAATATAATAAAATAATATGGTACAAATTATAAATTACTACCTAATTTACTTAACAACCAGTTTGGAAGAAAGGGCAAGGAGCTCCACTATGCGATTTGTAAGCTATTTACACACCATATGCGATTTGTAAGCTATTTACACACCATATGCGATTTGTAAGCTATTTACCTATTTACACACCATATGCGATTTGTAAGCTATTTACACACCATATGCGATTTGTAAGCTATTTACACACCATATGCGATTTGTACGCTATTTACACACCATATGCGATTTGTAAGCTATTTACACACCATATGCGATTTGTAAGCTATTTACACACCATATGCGATTTGTAAGCTATTTAGTTTGTTTGCAAAAAACAAAAAAAAAATTTGGTGCTTTTTATTTATATACTTATACGTATCGAATTAATACTAAACACGTAAAGTAAACGTAGTGTAATTTAATGCCCCTCTGTCATATCAACTCTGTATGACAACATGTAAGTGCCGATCATTCAGATTTATCTTTATAGAAAAATCAACTCTCAGGACTGAAAATCTCCATAAATTACATTCACAAAAAAAACCTACTTATTTCTCCCAGACTTTGCTTTCAGCGGTAAATACAGTACCTTCCCAGACATCGCAGTCGGCTACCCTCTTGAGTAAGACGAAACTTTTTCAATTTCCCTCGCAGCCACCTCGTAAAGTACCATTATCCTAAGCTAACAGTACCTGCTGCGTATGATGAGAGCAGTTTCAGCATCAGGAATGATAATAAAAATAATATTTATGGTATGGGAATGTTTGGTGTTGATATGGATTTTATGTAGCCTGGCCAATATTAAGTCTTTTTTTTTTGAGGATGGCAAATCATTAAATGACTCCTCCCACTCTGGATGGAGCGACAGGGAGTGTCAGACTCTCACTGGCTGAAACCCATCCATGTTCCTTCCTTAGACCTTTATGTTCCGGGGTAGCGGTAACCCTTTCGGATAATCCCGCTTACACGGCAGGCTTTGGCTCTAATGGGCCCCTTCAAATGCTGACATCTCTTTGAAGCGCGCGTGGAACACCTACGCGCCGTCCGGCACGGGTCAATATTATGTCTGGACTTTTAAAAGAGATTGTGACCTCTTGAGTTTGTTTCGCTCTTTCGAGTAGTCAGATAGGAAACGCCGAACTCATCTAGTTTTTAAACACAATGTATTTTTGCCGTACGTAACGTAAAACCTTTATTTATTTATAGAAATGAGCTTGTGGCTAAGTAATAACAGACGCACGTATCAATCCATCAGGTTAAGCTACACTTGGCGGGGTTAGTCCGTGTATGGGTGACCATCTTTACATATCCATACTCCCCCACGCCTCGGAAAGCACGTTAAGCCGTTCATCCCGGCTGCCATTAGTGGATCTTTGACAGAAGCCCGAAAGTCTGACAGCCAGTCTTACCGAGGCGTATCGTATTACCCATTACTGGGTTGTAGAGGTCAGATAGACAGTCCCTCTATGTAAAATACTGGCTTAACTTTTAATAAATATAATTCTTTTGTACGTGTGTTTGTCACCAAACTCCTCCTAAACGGCTAGACCAATGTGGATGACATTTTGTGCCTATATTTCAATGGGTTCCTGGATGGTTTAAAAACACAATTGGACGCAACAGGGGGCGCTGCTGTCGGTACGCCTCCAAATTTGATATTTTTCGGACAGGACGACATCTGCCGGGTCCGCTAGTATTGGTTTGAAAAACATCCTACCTCCATATATCACTCGCTATCAAAGTCTAAAATAAAAATCGTGTACTCCTCCCCTCTCCCCATATTGTATTGTTCCCTTTATAATACCCGTGACGTAACAGATGACGTCACCGCTTCGCGTATGAGTGACGTGTTGATAAATTATATGATGATATCTCTTCGTCAACGGCTTTTATCGGGAATTGTGACTGCATTATGGGCGCGTCTCATGTTTGGCTTTCAATTATTTTTGGTCTCATATTTTTAAGTGATAAGTGTCATATTTTTAAGAGAGATAAATGCAAATTCAAAACTAGATATCCTGATAGATTAATTATTCATGGAATGAAAACTGAACTGTACAGGCGAAGTTGCTATCCTATGTGTATTCAAATATACAACAATATTCCTAACCAAATTGAAGAACTTCCAATGGTCCGTTTCAAAAGGGCTTTACACAGATGGTTAATTGAGAATCCCTTCTATAATATACAAGAATTCCTGCAGTTTAAATTTAAATAATCTATTTCTACCAAAAATTTGCATGTCATTATGTTATGATTGAATATGTTAAGCTACTATCATTGTAAGAACTTTTGCAACCATATTTATCGGCAAATAAATCTTAGTCTTTGACTTTGTGACGTGATGTTTAATTATACTTGCAGCGAAACAAATGAATGATGTATACAAGTAGAAATTGAATTCATGGGCATTATTTTAAGGGGTACTCATCATTATGAACAACTTTCACTATGGGAAAATATCTGAAATAGCGAAAAAAAAATCTGCTGTTCCCTAAATTTTGACGAGTTATGCAAGTAAAATATATGAAACAGCGGTTTTTTTTTCACGATTCATGCTGTATAATCTTGTTGGTCATAAAAATTGTTAATTTAAAGCAGTGTTTTTAAAAAAAGAAGGACTCAATTCCACTGTTTTTTTTTTCATTACGTATGTTTGTTACGCGATTACTCCGCCAATTATGAATTGATTTTAATGATTCTTTTTTTTTGTGGTAGGTCATACTTTAGATGTAGTCCATACCAATTTTAATAATTTCGTTTGAACAGTTTTTGAGTTAGTTTCGATAATACGTATTAAATCCACTCTTTTTATCTTAATGATATATTAGTAATTCAGGTCACTGTTGTTTACATAGGATGTTTAGTAGTGGATACGAATTGGTGGGGGGATTGTGGGGTAGGTAAGCACCAAAACTCAATAAATCTGCCTAGCCTTTACCCAACATATGTTTGTGTCAGCTTCCAGTCTAACCGGATGCAGCTGAATACCAGTATTGAACATGATGCGACTGCCTATCTGACCTCCACAACCCAGTCAGTAACTCGATAATACACTTCTCATCAAAAAAATCGAAACACCTTCGTTTTAATTTGTTAAAAAATTGAAACACCTAATTTAATACAAAAGAGTTTTCATTCCATGAAAAAAAAACGTTATTGTATAGCTGGCAACCTGGCAATTACAATGGTAAGCGAAAATTTAAAATTCGAAATAAGAATTTCATTTGTTTATCTCTAAATGAAATGAATCACTATTCTGAGACAAATGTGCGTATACAGTTGGAGAACATTTCACGTTCAAAAACTAAATATTTGCGTTTATCTTTAACGTTTTTGTTTTTAATTTGTTTACTGTGACTTTAAGACGTCTGAAAAAAGTTTGATTTTCTAAAACATATGGATACTTTGCCCACAGAAGCCGCCCAAGTGGTGGCATTGCTGGATTCTGGACTTAGTCAGCGTATTGTGGCTCGAACATTGCATCTAAGCCTGTCATCTGTTCATAGAGTCTACAACTGCTATCGAGAGACTGGTATGTTCACGCACCGTTCTGGATCTGGCAGGAATCGGGTCACTTCTGAGAGAGATGATCGATTTATTGCAACAACATCTTTGCGAAACCGGCGCCTTAATGCATTTCAACTGCAGCAGCAGCTTCAAGTTGTACGAAGGGTCGCTGTAAGTGACTCTACATTTAGAAGAAGGTTGAAGGAACGTGGACTGGTACCACACAAGCCATCAAATGGACCGAAATTAACTGCAGACCATCGAAGAGCGCGCCTTGACTTTGCACGCGAGCACCTAAATTGGTCATACCTCCAATGGAGCAGAGTTCTCTTCTCTGATGAATGTAAAATCATGCTCTATGGTAACGACGGAAAGAACAAGGTCTACAGAAGAGATGGAGAAAACTTTGCACAATGCTGCATTGAAGAAAGGGTCAGTTATGGTGGTGGTTCGTGGACGGTTTGGGGAGGAATCAGCGCCGACGGTAAGACAGAGCTTGCCTTCGTGTCTGGGCCACGTCTACCTTCATTGAACTGTCATCGGTACGTGGAACAGTGCCTAGAGCC
Organism: Hyppa rectilinea; assembly: GCA_951799385.1. Taxonomy (NCBI): domain Eukaryota; kingdom Metazoa; phylum Arthropoda; class Insecta; order Lepidoptera; family Noctuidae; genus Hyppa; species Hyppa rectilinea. The sequence continues at coordinate 14,991,114 of OX637316.1, forward strand.
TCACGTGATGCCCTATGCACACTTTATCGGCAACGGGTTCACATTTATGCACGACAACGCCAGAGTCCACACCGCGAGCGTCGTACGTGATTACCTTACCGAAGTCGGTATCTCCATAATGGAATGGCCAGCAAGGAGCCCGGACATGAATCCAATTGAACATCTCTGGGATCAACTAAAGAGGCAAATCCGAGCGAGAGATCCTGCCCTAGACTCACTTGATCAGCTGAAAAGTGCCATTCAGTAAGAATGGGACAACATCCCACAGCATGTCATCGTAACTCTCATCCGATCGATGAAAAACCGGATGGAAGCGGTGATAAGAGCTCGAGGAGGGAACACTAGTTATGAAACGTTATTTAATAAAAGTTTTTCAGTTTTTTTTTCACCTACGTGTGTTGTTTCATTCATTGCCTTCGTTCTCCATACAAAATAAAAATGACTCATTAAAGAAAACAAAACCTATGAAAATTTAATTTGAATTCAGAACAATAATATTAGAATTTGAAAATCTCATAAAACTCACTATTAAGCGACATTTGATATTTATACATAAATAATAATAAAAAACTGATAATCCTTACAAAACATAAACTTGCAAGGTGTTTCAATTTTATTGATGAGAAGTGTATGATATCCCTTGGTGAGACTAGCAGTCAGACTTTCGGGCTTTTGTCAAAGATCCACGAATGGCAGCCGGGATGAACGGCTTAACGTGCTTTCCGAGCCACGGAGGAGTCTCGGTATGTAAAGATGGTCACCCATCCACAGACTAACCCCGGCGAGCGTAGCTTAACCTGATGGATCGACCCGTGCGGCTGTTATTGATTATCTACGAGCTCCTCTTGGTTGATGTGGAAATCTCAAAAGAGAAGATTAAAAAACGGTTTTACAATTTTCGAACCCCTGCCCATCATAACAATCCACTAGCAATACACACGTAAAGAAAGACAACGTTTTCAGACCAAAACACAAACCAAACACATTTTATTCTCACAAAACCCCACGTAAAAGTTTAAAGCTCCCTAACAATGTGGTTTATCCCTTAACCTACACTTCTGCCTACCCAAAAAGGGATAATAGTACGTCATATAAACACATTGTTGACTGACATAAAGGAGGACTCATAAACTTAACGATGAGCTTCTGCGTAGTCAGCTACGATGCTACGAGGTATACAGTGCTACGACGCTACGAGGTCTACGAGGCTACGAAGCTACGAGGTCTACGCCGTGGCGTTAAAAGATTTTAATGATGTCAAATGGTTTCAGTGGAACGGAACGTAACCGTGAACGTAACATTAGCTCCGTTATTAAAATCTTACACAAATCAATAAACATAGTTTAAGTGATAAAACCAAGTGAAGTAGTGAAAGGACTCTCCTATACATATGTGACAATGTTATCAAAGAAAAAGACCTACCACAAGTGAAGTTATAAAACATACAAAAAACTGTGAACATTTTCAAAGCCCAGCGAACTTTTTATGACAAAACAGTGCTTGTGTGTAAATATAAACATTACTGTTGAACACGGCATAATTTTTGACCTCACTAATGATAAAAACAGTGACTGGACACACAAAGTTGTAAAGATTAACTTAAATCATAACCGTTCGAAACGTACGTTCCTCGAACAAAGGATTGAACTTTGAACCTGGCCAACACCGTACTTAAACGTGTTAGCAAACCAAGACAATCATATCCAGTAGCCAAATTCATTTGCCATAACTAAGTTGATGTGGTTCGTTGGCGCAACAGGCGACCGCAGGCCGTAACTAATCAGTTTGGGTGCAAGTTCGAACCCCGCAGTAGGATAATCTTTTTGTGAATAAACAAAATATTTAAAGAAGGAACGAACGTTGTAACGAAAACAGCGAGTCACCGCAGCAGCTACGCTACGATTGGTGGTGAGTCAAAAACACAAGCTCCGGCAATATTACCTTATATGGTCATGAACTAGCCGCATCTTTGCCTAAAATCAACACGAGCTTGCAAACGATACCATAAATTCGCTAGTGTAAGTAAATGCGATTTAGCTGAGAGTGCAAACATAGTGACTGCCGTGACAGAGAGCAGTGGTTCGATTCCTGAGTGTGAAAATTCTTTTTGTGAATTATTTTTGCGAAATTACTTTTATTTTATTTTTTTAATTTTTTATTGATTGTTTGGTTAATTAAATCGATATAAACAATCAATAACTAATAAAATTTCAAGATGGAGAACGATAATTCTGATAATATTACATATAGAAAACCACAGCGATCAAGCTCGCTTTGCGATTTAGCTGGCTCAGAACAGTCACTCTTTGATGCTACGATGCTAAGCTTACCAAATTCTTCAATCGCTGAGTCTCAAGAGAACAAGGAATTAATAGAAAAAATTTGTCTTTTAGAAAATCAATTGTTGAGTGCGAACGGCGAAATTGAAAATTTACACCTTGAGAACTCTTCATTAAGACAGGAATTACATAAATTCAAACAAGTAATTGATATTTATAAAAAAGTTGGAACTGCTGACAATACTATTCGCACACCAAAATCTGTTAAAAGGAAGGGTTCCTTCAAGTGCGCGAGCATCAACAAAAGTCCTGAAATACTACTTAAAACAAATCAAAGATTTAACGGAAAGCAGAATACACCAAAACAGCAAGTGCTTCAAATCCTGAGTCAACAGAACTCGGAAGTAGGCTGTAGCAAAGACACACTGTTAACACATAGCAAACCCGCCAAACATAAGATGTGTATTTTAAGCAGCAATACAAAGAACAATGTTTTGTCCATAGCTGAGGAAACCTTTGGTAACAGCTACAACCTGTGCCATTATTTGTCACCGTACGGATGCACTAAACAGCTACTTAAGGGTCTTGACACGAAATTACTACAATTCACTCTAGATGACTTTTGTATATTATTCCTAGGTGAAGAAGACTTTAAGTCAACCAACAACTACTACGACATAATTTTTCATATAAGGGACGTATTGCAGGCCATGCAGCATACAAACATAATAATCTGTTTGCCCACGTTTAAGTGCCCCTTTGATACAAGTCTTTTTAATTGCCGAGTAGAGACTTTTAATAACCTACTGTATCTGGATATTTTGACACATGGTCACGCCTTCCTCTTAGACAGCAATCAGAATCTCGAATACGACTACAGCATGTTTAATAAATACACAGGATCTTTAAATAATCGAGGCCTATCTAGAATTTTCAAGGACATATTAGATTTGATTACAAGTATAACAGAACAAGCTGTCATAACAGAAATTGATTTATGTGAATCGAGTAAACCTGCCAAACCAAACGAAATTTTTTTTCTTGACTAAGCACCTCCACATATTACACCAAAATATTGCTGGATTATTAGGAAAATCAGACAATCTTACAATTTGCCTACATGAGCTACTTGATAAGAATATATGTGTTGATATTTTATGCATTACTGAGCATTTTATGATGGAGGGCTATGAAAAACACCTCAACATAAAGGATTATTGTTTGGCGGCCAGTTTCAGTCGCAAGGCAAGCAAACGAGGTGGAACGTGTATACTAGTAAGGAAAGGACATCAATGGAGGGAACTGGATAAAATAGCAAAATTATCCACAAATGGTTTTCGAATGCTGCGCCATCGAATTAACGACATACAAGACTGCGATTGTTTGTGTATACAGGGTACCTAATGCAAGCAATTTTAATGAGTGTATTGAAAAATTAGATATAATGTTACGTATGCTTGTAACTAAGTCCTATAAAAATATTGTTTTGGCAGGTGATTTTAATATAGACGTATTAAAACGAAATAGGCAATCAATTGAATTTGAGACATTGTTAATTAATTATAACTTAAAACTTGCTATTTATGAACCAACTCGTCTTGGGAGTAAGTCATGCATTGACAACTTTGCGCATAATTTTAGCAAGTCTTTTAAAGCTTCTGTACTAGAATTAGCTCTGTCTGACCATACGGCTCAACTCCTCAAATGCCCTATTAAAACTGTATGTTCTATAAACCAATGGCGTATACGTAGACGTGATTATAATAGTGACAATATTAATAAATTTAAATCATATTTGAGTAGTTTGACATTTTCAGATGTATATGAATCTAATAATCCGAATATAGCTTACAATGCATTCACAGAATTGTTTTTGTTTCTATATAACCAATGCTTTCCTAAAATACCAATAACTATGAAAGTAGTAATGAAGCAAAAGTGGGTATCGCGCGGTATTAAAAAATGTAGCGCAAAGAAACGCCATTTACTATGGCAGTATCGACTGAAACCTACGCAACGAAACAAAACTCTATTTAAGAATTATTGTAATACATTTAATAAGGTTATCTATTTGACGAAAAAAGCACAGAATTCTTATAAAATACAAACATCTAGTAATAAATCCAAAACGACATGGCAAATTATTAATGAATCTAAACTAAATACTCCTAAGAATGACATTAATAAAATCCGTATCCACAATACAATTATCTCTGACCCTAAACAAATTACAAACCTTTTCAATGATTTTTTTATTGACAAAATAAAACCAATTGCCGCAGCAGGGGTAAATGTCTCTAGTAATATCCTGAACAGAAAGGATTCGATGTTTATGGCTCCGAGCTTGCCGATAGACATCTTCAATATAATTTTGGCCCTCAAAAACACGAAGAGTGTAGGATGTGATGGGGTTAGTACAAATATTATTAAAACTGTCGCTGACATTGTATGTGGCCCACTGTGTCATATAATGAACTTGTGTATTTGTGAGGGGGTGTTTCCTGATGCTTTGAAGAAATCTGTAGTGAAGCCATTACATAAAAAGCAAGAAAAAGACCTGATGCAAAATTACAGACCAATTTCACTTATATCCATTTTTTCAAAAATATTTGAAAAGTATATTTCTCGACAATTAAGCACGTACTTAGATAAAAATAATATACTTTGTAAGGAGCAGAACGGGTTTAGAAAAAATAAATCTATCAATATGGCGGTATACGATTTTTTACACAAAATTATGTTAAATGTTGATAATAATACACCGATCTGTGCAATTTACTGCGACATGACGCAGGCTTTCGATTATGTTCAGCATAATATTTTATTGCAAAAGCTCGAATCGTATGGAGTACGAGGAAATGTTAAAAAACTCTTACAATCTTATTTACAAGGAAGAAAGCAAACTACAGAAATAACGACGATTAATGCGAACACCAAGCGGGAAGTAATATTTACATCTGGGGAGCGTAAAGTCAATTATGGTGTTCCACAAGGAAGCGTATTAGGACCACCGCTATTTACAGTTTACATCAACGATTTTCCTAAATGTATAGAACACAGTATGACACTTTTTGCAGATGACAGTACGATAACCATTCCTTGTGACGATAAACATATTTATGAATCTGACATAAATTGTACATTAAACAAAGTAGTTCTATGGTTAGAAAATAATAACCTTAAAATTAACTTAAATAAAACAGTAGTAATGCATTTTAGCCAGAGGCAGTTAAAACTTCCAGTTTTTAAAACTAAATATAATAATCATGTAATTGATACAGTAGATTCCACTAAGTTTTTAGGATTAACCATTGACCGTAATTTAAATTGGAAGGCTCACATAGAGGTTATTAGCAAAAGATTAAGTAACAGTGCATTCGCATTATATAAACTATCGCGGATCTTAAAGACTGATGCCCTTTTAACAGCCTACTATGGCATAGCAGAGTCCATTATCAGATACGGTATTATGTTTTGGGGCCTATCTACGGATAGGGATATCGCATTTAAAGCACAAAAAAAGTGCCTTAGATCAATATTTAAATTAAAAATGACTGATAGCTGCAAGCCGTTTTTCATACGGCACAACATCTTGACTTTACCATCTATTTATATTTTCGAAATTGCGATATTTGTTAAATCAAATCCGAAATTATTTCCCCGCATGGCAGACCGGTTTCCCAGAAATAGACGTGATAACAGTAAACTCTGCCAACATCCGGCTCGGACTGCACTTATGCGCAAGAGTGTTTTTTGTATGGCTCCCATTATTTTCAATAAGCTCCCCAATGACTGGAAAGAGCTAAGCTTAGTAGCATTTAAGAGAAAACTTAAATCTTTTTTAGTTAGTAAAGCATATTATGATGTGAATGAATTTTTAAGTGAATCTATATGATATTGACATGCTTTATATATATCTGAAATGTAATATTTTTCCTGATAATGATGATTGTATTTAATAATTTTTAATCTAATTTATTTTGTATTTTAATTATTTTTGACTTACTGCTGACATTAATTGGTTTTTGTTTCTTTTTTTCTGATTATCAATGACTGATTATTGAATATTTTGACAATTTTTGTATGAGTTTGACAATTTCATCAATCATTTTAATAATTATAATTTATATATTTACGTCAGCTTTGTCCGTATTAATGATTGTAAACTTGTATTAATATTTGCACACCATGGAAATATGGTAAACATGTTAGCACAACTCCATGTACTTCTTAAAACACCTTGCATGCATTTTTCTTCTTTTAATTGTATGTACACACATGTTTGAGCAAATAAAGTTATCTTATCTTATCTTATCTTTTATTTTTGTTATTTTGTGGCTTCAGAGGCAGAGGTCATAGTTTATTTAGCTATCTCTCAACAGTTTGTAAATTTAAAAATCAATGTGACGTCACAGATTTTTTGAAACAATTACTTAACAACTAATTAGCATTAGATGAAATCGTCGCATAATATTTAATTTCTGTACAATGATGGAAGTTTTTTTTTCTGTGTGATTTCATATTTTAATTTTGATCGTTTCAAATAGTCCATTATGAAAATAAATCGTTTGATCTACGCGACTGTACAAACAAATTCCCTAACACTAAAATCAAATGCTAAATTGAACCACGACCTAACTTTCGTCAGTCAAAGTTGGATAACAATTTATATGGCAGCAATAAACTATATGTGAGCGATTATCTTATTGATCGTCGGCAGTATCTATTTTACTACTGCTTCACCTTTCGACCTTGGTGAATACAAATGTATTTATTGATACAATAATCTTAAATAATAAAATCTATGCATATAATAAAACAGTAAAAAAACTGTTTCTGTACATTTAATATATTTAAAAAAAAAATATTGAGGGGGGCTTAGAAACAGTAAAAGAGCACAAACACAAGAAAAAAATTGTCTGTTTGTTTGTACACGCTAATCTTCGGTATAGGTATTAAGTCTGGGCAACATATAGGCTATAATTTATCTTGAAAACTTGAACACCAGATGCAGAATCGCAACAGACCAGCTAAACTATGTATAAGAGATACAAAAATGATATTATAGCAAAAATTGTTCCACGTGATGAGCATTTTCTGCTGAGAGAATAAATTTGAAGATCTGGAACACCTGATGTGGAACTCCAAGAGCCCAGCTACACTATAACATATATAGGAATGACGTCTTAGCAAACGTTGTTCAGCCTGATGAGCACTCTGTTGACGTATAAAAATTGAAGATCTGGAACACCTGTTGTGGAACTCGAAGAGCCTAGCTACACCATAACACATATAGGAATGACGTCTTAGCAAAAGTTGTTCAATCGAAGATCAGAAACATCTGATGTGGAAATCAAAGCTATCACTAATTTTACTGTGTATAACATAAACTGGGAGTACCTGCACGCGGTGAAGGCGGTAACAGTTTAGGACTGATTTTCGATGGCGATGGTATATCATTGAAAATTTGACTCTACTGGCCAAAACTCCTATTAATTTTTTTATTTTATCGTATGAATATGCCTTCGGGCTTATGTTGTTTGAGTGTTTAATTTCCTTTTCCATTTATCTTCGTGACACGGTAGCCTACCCGGTAACGCAGAGGAGCAGTCATTTTAATTTAGATTTTTAGATTTTTCTTGATCAGGTATCTTCACAATAAAACTATGACCATGCCTAGAAAGAGGCAAATCTTTCCCAATGTTCCAAGAGAGCTAAAAGATTGAGGATCATAAGATCCCAAGAATCTACCGAAGAGCGTCAGGAGAGACTTGATGCTGTTCGAGAACATTAGGCTGCAACTCGCTCCGTGGAAACCTCTTCGGGTCGCGAAGCACGCCTGCGTTCTCAGCGTATTCATCAGGTCTCTAGAGACCAGTGAAGAATATGATGCGCGACTGACCGCTGATCGTGAACGTCATGTATTGTCTCGCGAGTCAGAGAACGCATCGACTTCTAGGTCTCTAGAGGAGGAATATAATAATGCGGTTACCAAAATGAAAACGATGACAAATGGACTGTATGTTTTGGTGGTTGTTGGAATGAAATAAAACTAAAGCTCAGTGTGATAAAAGATTTAAATGGGAAAAATGATAAAAAATAACATAAATGGCGACCCCGTTGTCGCTGGCATAAGCAACAGGGTCCGCGTACGAAGTCGCGGGCAGAAGCTCGTATAATAATAAATTCTCGTGTCCCAATGTTAGTTACCATACTCCTTCGAAACGGCTTGACCGATTTTTATGAAATTTTATAGGCAATTCAGTAGGCCTGAGAATCTACTACTATCTATTTTTCATACCCTGTAATTACATAGGTAGGGAAGGTAGGGTAGGGTAGGTAAGGTAAGTAGGTATCACAGTTAAGACAGGACAACGTCTGTCGGGCCAGCTAGTATTTAATAAAATATACAACCTACACCTAAAATAATATAATAATATGTTTTTACAGTCGCCAGCACATCAAGCTATCCCAAACTGTCAAATATTCCCAATCGAACATGAACCTTATGCTTTTGTAATATAAATGAAAATCAATCAAAAGAAATAGACAGATGAGAGTGGTAGCTTGATGTGCAAGCCTATACGATGATTAATTTACGTTTATAACAGACAAAACGCTAAGAGCCTGATAAGAAACGTAAAGGATTGTTTACTATCTTAGTTCGTTGAGTAAACCAATCACTCTCAAACTTATCAACATTAAAAAACCGGCCAAGTGTGAGTCACTCTCGCACAAGAGGGGTTCGTGTTTAACACTATACTGGGTGTTACCGAAAGGGAATATAGATACAAAAGGACTGAACAACTTTTACTACGGGACCAACTCTGAAATCGTGAAAAAAAAATCAGCTGTTCCCTACATTTCGACGAGTCACGTGACGAAAAATGTATAGAACAGCTGTTTTTTTGCGATTTGTACCCTGTATATTATTAACAAACAAATCAACTTTCGTTTAAAAAAAACGTAAGGGAAATCTTCATTTTTTATTTAATTAGCCTACACTGTGCCACTGCTGACCAAAGGCCTCCCCCAACTCCTTCCAGATATCCTTCCCTATAGCCACCTCAATCCTTTATTTTTTAACTTTATTTTATTGTTATTCCTCGCTAAAGCCGCAATAGAAATACAGAATCTGTGAAAAATTCAACTGTCTGCCTATTATCGTTCATAAAATACAACCGGCTGACAGACAGACGGACGATAGGACGGACGAACAGCGAAGGTTTATTTATTTATTTGGTTCACCAACGTTTACACTAATAATAAACTTAATACTATTTTTAAACAAAGGTAACAGTGTAACACTCACTTATAAGGTAAACACCACAAGCGCAATATTAATATATTTCTAGTAATCTAACCATTATAATAACGAATACTTTATTAATAAGGTTCTGTCTGGCCCCCATCTTTCTTGCCCGTTCTTCTCCATAGCTACCTACTGCTTTGGAATGGGCAACTAGCTTCATCTTTCTGACTGACCGACCCCTTGACAATTCAAAAGTGCCTGTAATTGGTTTATTTGAAATAAATACTTTAAGTTAGAGTTGAGTTTGAGTTTGAGTTGAGTTTGAGTTTGAGTTGAGTCTGAGTTTGAGAGTTTGAGTTTGAGTTTGACCCTTCAGATACGGAACTCTAAATTAAACAAAAGTTAATGCCATTGAACATTACTCAGATAATTAAAAATGTCCATTGAAGATTGGCTAACAGTCGTAAAGAACTATTTATGAGCTAGGTTTATACGAGCGCTTTTATTGCCACTCGATGGTCAAGACTTCTTTCAGTGTGAGCTTGTGTGAGCTTTATCAGCTAAGTTGGACGCAATGTTGGGACCAATATGGGAGGTAAATATTGAAAACGAAAAAAACAATGAGACCCAAGTGCACAACTCCTTTTTAAGGAAATTTCTCACCGATTTGTCGACACTTCACGTGACCAGGAGGGCTTTTTTTTTGAAGCTGGTAAATTATCAAATTACTCCTCCCGCTCTGGGTGGAGCGGAAGGGAGTGTCAGGCTCTTACTAAAACCCATCCATATAAACCCATCCTTAGCCCTTTATGTTCCGGGGTAGCGGTAACCCTTTCGGACAATCCCGCTTACCCGGGACAATCCCGAATACCCGGAACATTCCCGTTTACCCGGGAGACCTGAGGGCTGGATTGTTCTTCGACCAAAGCATTATAAGCATTGCCATTCAACGTGTCATGACAGCGATGCGGATTAGTACTTCGACGCATAAGTGTCCTTTTTGTTTTTGTATTGATTTGTATATTATGTTTTTTTTTTATTTATCATTCATGTACAAATTATCACAGGATTAAATATTAAATAGCAATCAAAAGCCACTAAGGTTTAAACTTATGTAGTTATTTAGATAGTAAACTAATTTAAATATGTATAACTTGTTAATATGTACATTTCTACATAAATATTAACAACTTATACATTCTTAAATTAATTGACTATCTAACTAACTACATTAAGTAGAAATTAAAATTACATGTTACTTGTAATACAATCCAATAACTATATCAAAATTTCATAGCGTCACCCTTAGGGCCGAAGCCTGCTGGGTAAGAGGGATTGTCGGAAAGGGTTACCGCTACCCCGGAACATAAAGGGCTAAGGAAGGAACATGGATGGGTTTTAGTCAGTAAGAGTCAGACACTCCCGTAACTCAGACACTGATCCAGTCGATCTTCTTCCTTCTACGCCATTCCTCCAAACATAATCCCTGAATCACCTTTATAGATATCCATGCACACACACACTCACACCAATATTTGCTCCAACATAAACTCCCAACGTTGGTGTCAAAGTCTATAAAATTAAGTGTCAGTCAATACACTTAGAACAGTACGTTTTATGTGTTTGTGAGAATTCAAACGTCCAAGGGGGACTACATTTGTATTGAGTATGGGGAACACATTTATATAGAATGGGGGACTACATTTATATAGAGAATGAGGGTAGTTGGATAAGAAAATGCAATTTTTCCACAGAAGCTTCATGTGTCAAATCACTCGTCTCTAATAAAGTGGCCGTATGTCACACCGAAGCGTAACATTATTATTTTAAGTGGTCTTTCGAGCGGTAATTTTGTGCTCTTAGGAGAAAAAGAAAACAATCTGATTCTAAGCCACCACTTGATCATTAATAAATACATGTTGATGATATTGTAAAACTTAGCTTAGGGAGCATGGATTCAGTGCATGATTCTGAATCGCTCTGGGTGGAGCGGAAGGGAATGTCAGACTCTTACTGACTAAAACCCATCCATGTTCCTTCCTTAGCTGTTTATGTTCCGGGATAGCGGTAACCCTTTCGGACAAACCCGCTTACCACTCTGAACCACCCTGCGTTGAAATTATTCGTCGGTTATCAAAAAAATCACTGTGTAATACCTACACAGTGAAAATGTATGGAACAGCTTATTTCTTTTTTGATACAAAAAAGAAATAAACTTTTTAGCTGTTTTAATTTCATCGCATGAAGGTTCATATGTTGAATTCATGGTTACCGGTTTCGCGTCGGCGAAAACCACCCACCCATCCTCTAGAAGATTTATTTTTCTTGACAATCATTTGCCAGTGTTTTACTGTGTTTCACCGGTAATCGATGGACCCAGATGGACAGTGTGCATATTTCAGGTCTCTGCAACGCTTAATTATAAAGATCTAAGTAGCCGCGCGGTTCTCCGTGTTTAAATGGTGCGGCCACGTTCAAACCCTTGATTAGGTACTTTTTAACCATAACTTTGACCAATTTATGTTTTTGGGAATCAACTTTTGCAAATTGTTACAAAATCTTGGCATAGCTTTTTTCTTTATATATCGCTGTCATCGCGCCATCGAAACGCACACACCCTATTCAGCATGAAAGATTTGGGTAAAATAACAAATTCAGAAAGCCATTTACATAGAAAAATACAAAAAAAAACTATGTGAACTCTTCACATTACACTTCATTGTGACCGACTCCCTCACAATAACTAGAAATCTCCCAATCACTTGTGAATTGCATATTATATTTTTATTTGGTTTGACGGAGAGCGGGGGTAGGGGCGGGGCAATGACACTTACTTTTGTATCATTCCTCCTCCTACACCCCGTTGCTTGATTTTCAATTATCTAGATTAATTACGGTCGCCAGCGTATCAAGTTATACCAAACTGTAAAACTTCTCCAAATGATTTTAACCTTAAAACGTTGAAGGTTAAGTTCAAAATCGATTGAGAACATTTTACAGTTTGTGGTACATAACGTCACGCCTGGCAAGAGGCATGCCAGTGTACTACATTCAATTAAGTCCATTTGGCAAGTAAAGTTCTCTCTGCCAAGATACTTGCTTCCTTTCTGTCGTCAGGAGTGGGCTATGATCCACCCCGCGTGCCCAATGCGGGTCAGTGAAAGACACATCAATCAAAGAATCTGCCTAGCCTTTTCCCAAATATGTCGGGGTAGGCTTCCAGTCCAACCGGATGCAGCTAAATACCAGTATTTCACATGTAGCCACTGCCTATCTGACCTCCACAACCCAGTCAGTAGTTACTGTCGGGTAATACGATACCTAGGAATGCACATATCTTCGAATGTTTGGTTCTAGGACATTCCAGTTTTCTCGCGATGTTTCCCTCACCATTTTGCGAACAGTGGTAATAAAATTAAATACACAATGTAAAGTGCCTACTTTGGTTCGAACTCTCAACTCGGCCATCACGGCTCTATGTTGTAATTGAATCTATTCCCCTTTCATACAAAACAAACTCCAGAATAGAATAGAACTTTGTTATTGTTGTTGTAGGTGGTTATAAAATAATTCAAGATAAAAATAAAAACTATTTCTACAACATACGTTTAGGATGACATTTATACAAATAAATAAAATTGAAATGTCGGTCTGTGATAAATAAATAATAGCAAACTCTATAATAGAATTGAATATAGTTTATTGTTGTTGTAGGTTGTTATAAAATTAAGCGGGATTGATCCGATTGGGATTGTCCAAAAGGGTTACCGCTACCCCGGAGCATAAAGGGCTAAAGAAGGAACATGGATGGGTTATAGTTAGTAAGAGTCTGATATTCCCTTCCGCATAGTCCGAGAAGTCATTGGATGGTTTCCCAGCCTAAAAAAAAGGTTTTTATAAAATAATTCAAGATAAAAATAAAAACTATTTCTACAACATACGTTTAGGGTGAAATTTAAACAAATAATAAAATTTGAATATCAGTCTGTAATAAAAAAATAACAGCTTTTTTCAAAGTCAAATGAAAGTATATACTTAACAAAAAATATTTTTATAAATTTTTGCCTGTCTGTCCGGCTAAGCTCCGGGCTAAGTCGCGGGCGGCAGCTAGTGTACAAAACCAGCACGTCGTTACCCCAATCTGTCAAATTTCTTTGATAGTTTTTCAACTTTATTACAAAAGCATAAGGTTTATTTTCAATTGCGAAAATTTGACAGTTTGGGATAACTTGATATGTTGGCCTGTAAAATAATAACAAAAGTCGATGTCGACTAAAATTTTAGACACAAGACGAGAACACATTCAATCAGACACTACCAGCGATAAAACGATATGTGAAAATGTAATATTGGACCGAGAGTTTATTCATATTTTTATGTGTCTGCGATTGTGATACAACAGGATTGAAAACTAAGGGAATGTGTATAGTGACACTGATTTAGACGTGGATTCGACAAAATCAAACTGGTTGCTAAGTAAATCAGGTAATAATTAAAAGGTAGGTAAAGGTAGGCATTAGGTATTAATAATTTATAATTTGTACCACACTGTTTTAACATTTTGTAATAACTTTAACTCTGACATTGATTCATTTATTAGTATTAACTTTTAGAATGTTTGTAAATATGTGAGCACCATGTACTTATGACGTAATTCATTTTACATGCCATTGTTATATTTGTTTTCTTTTTACCTTTTGTGGTGTAGTATTTTTATTCTGGGTGCATCGTCTTCAGATATAATGTTATAATTCATGTATACAAAATATTTTCAAAGAGTAACGGTGTAGTTTCTTGCCCATTCTTCTCCATACGAAACTACCTTTTGGAAGAGGCGACTAAAATCAATTCCATTTCTTGTTTATTTTGACGTTTATAAGTGCGTTTCTTGTGCTTATTTGAAATAAATGATTTGACTTTGTCTGACAAAGAAATACAAAAACTGACCTTGACTTTGACCTCCAGGTGTTGCACTATTGCCGTGAACCCATTTATAGATTTGCTTCAACCGTCGCGTCGTGCTTAAATAATAATTATTACTTTATTCACACGCCATACGTTCAACCGTAAAAAAATCAACAATGTTCGCGATACCGGCGACACCTAGCTACCATATCCCTTGTCGGGCGGCACGTTTAGCTCCCTTCAAAATGGTTGAGCTGAATGGTGCTAATCCATGCGTCATGTTCGTTAACGAACGCCGTCAGTAGAGACTGATCACCTCTTAGCGGCTATGGCTTGTTTTAATTTAATGTTTGAATTGTTTGTATATATTTATAGGTAACGGCTGCTTTTAACGTTCTGCATCGTTCTCACATGTATAGTAATAATAGGAATGATGTAACCAATATTTTGTTTAAAAGAGTGTCCTAGGAGTAATAACTCCTAGGACACTCGTTCTCGTTCTTCTCCATAGGTACTAATGCTTTGGAATGGGCAACTACCTTCATTTATCTGACTGACCGAACTTTAAATATTCAAAAGTGCCTGTAATTGGTTTATTTGAAACTAGCTTCTGCCCGCGACTTCGTCCGCGGAAAATTGCGATATACTGTAACTGTTTAGGCAGCGCATGCAAATAATTCTGTTTTCGGAGGTATTTTTTTCCGACTTGCTAGACGAAAATTGCGATAGCTCGGCTAATATGTATGATATAAATATAATTTATAGCCTATAGCACTCAAGAATAATGTAGCTTTCTATCAGTGAATTTTTTTTGAAATTGGATCATTAGTTCCGGAGATTACCCCCTACATACAAACTCACAAACTTACAAACTTACAAATTTTACCTCTTTATAATATTATTAGTATAGATAAATGCTTTGAAATTGAGATAAGGGCAGGAGAATGAAGATTATAGAATAGGATAGTAGGAGGATAGAAAAACGCTCATCTCTCATATAAAAGATCATAAAACTTCGAACTAAGAAACGATTCCAGGAACAAGCTTATTATAATACTTGTGCAGTAGAAACCGTTTTATTTCCTCCCGTCCCTGGAGACACAAAGCTATAGCGTAGGGTCTACCTTATAAATCCTTCAGTGTCCGATATATTGATATGATATAGGTAGCGTTAGTGCCGGCATAAAATAAATTATATAAATACTCTCTCGTTTCTTCATGTCCTTATTAAATGGAGTCAACTGTTTTTTTTTGAAGTACCTTAAAATACGCAAATCTGGCAAATTCAGTATTCTCAAGAAATTCAGATTCTAGTCTCAAGTTCAATCGGTGACAAAACCCTGACAACCCACATTTCTGACATTATTTTAATAAAGATGAAGATGAGGTTTCGATTTGAATTTGGACGTGTTTGAGTATAAAAATTGTACAAGTATTTCACACGGAGCGACTGCCTATACAGAGTTGATACGACAGAGGGGCTTTCCTTTAAACAGCTTATACTAGGGACCATGTTCAAGCTCTGTACCAAAAATCAATTAAATAGGAGCAGTAGTTTAGTCGCAAATGTTTTTTTAAAGTTTTTGCCCCGTTTGAACACGATGTATCTTTCCTAATAGCGCTCCGGCGCGCGCGCGTCGGTGCCGCTGCGTTACAAGGTCAGTTTTTATTTACAAAGGGTGGTTGCGTTTTACTCTGATTTGTAAGCTATTTAGTTTGTTTGAAAAAATAAAAACCTCATTTTTGGTGCTTTTTATTTTTATACCGTACCGAGTTAATACTAAACACGTATAGTATACGTAGTGTAATTTAATGCCCCTCTGTCATATCAACTCTGTATATAGTCTACAGCCCAGTAACTGGGTAATACGATACACCTTGGTAAGACTGGCTGTCAGATTTTCGAGGTTCTGACGACCCAAAACGACTGCCAAAGATGCACAAATGACAGCCGGGACCAACAGCTTACCGTGCTGTCCGAGTCAGAGAGGAATCTCAGTATATAAAGATGGTCACGCATCCATGGCAAACCCCGGAAACCGTAGCTTAACCTGATGAATCTGTGCGGCTGTTATGACTTAACCACGAGCTCCTCAAATGAAATGAAACAATTAATAGAATTCAAAATAACACCTTTATTACTGAAACTGGGCTTGTATTCAAAACTTGACATAAATATAATATACGATTAAGAATAACTATAATACTGAATGAATATAATTGTGCCCATCGTTGCGGCCGCCCCGCATTCGGTATTCACTTACCTAGTAAGAACGTTTCCTAGACAATCGCCGATGCCAGGACTCCTTTTTGTTATTTCTGCTCTTGGACTCATTCGCCGAGCTTTGCGGGCCTTGAACACACTGGAAAAGAAAGAAATAAACAATTGAATTTTCATAAAAACAATCATCAATACATAATTATGTAGATCCTCGGCGCAGCGCTAGGGCCAAAGCCTACTGGGGAAGCGGGATTGCTCGAAAGTATTACCGCTACCCCGGAACATAAAGGGCTTAGGAAGGAACATGGATAGGTTTTAGTCAGTAAGAGTCTGACACTGCCTTCCGCTCCACCCAGAGCTGGAGGGGTCATTTGATGATTTCCCAGCCTCAATAAAAAAAGCGCAGCGCTATTTCAGAAGGCAGCCCCACAGTACTAACTCGCCAACCCGCACTGGGCCCGCATGCTGGATTATTGGCCCACTACCTCTCTAAGAGACGAGGTCTATAATAATAATATAATATAATATCCTTGGACATTAAATTCACACAACGCCATATAGTCCCATGCTAAGCAACCTAATGCTTGTGTTATGGTAACGAGATGGCTGATAAACTACTTATATACAATTTTTTTTTGTAAATACATACATATTATACATAGAAAAACACCCAGACTCGGAACAAATACTTGCAGGTCGTACAAATATTTGTTCCGTGCGGGAATCGAACCCGCGACATGCTGCGCAGCAGTCAATCGCTCAACCACTGCGCCAAACGTGTCGTCAAACGTCTATGTCCCAGCAGTGGGAACATTATAGGCTGCTTATGAACCCTACAGTAGGCAGTTTTTTAATTAAACAAAAGACATCCTGTACTTTTTTTTATAATAATTATTTTTCGCCATCGCGTAAAATTTTACCGTGACAGTGTATCCCCCAAAATTCTAATTTTCTTAGTTCGAATCTGTCTGTCCGTCTGTCACAGCTGGATATCTCAAGAACTACTAAATTAGCTTGGGAATAGTTTTAGATGACGTTTGGCCAACCATTTTACAAATAAGAAAGAAATAAAAATATTCTTTTATTTTTGAAACGGACTGAAAGGGGTTCTTAAAGTTTCGAAGTGGGGTTACTAAGGCATGTGGGGTATCATATAAAAATGTGCTGTTTGCTCATTCATTCATTCTTGGGCCGCATAGTTTTCGAATTTTCATAAAAATGTTAAAAAAAAAAATACCGCTACCCGAACCCGAAATACTCCGAAGTTTGCATACAGACAAACCCGAAATTATTCTGTATAATAGAAGTTTATGTAAAGAACACTACAAAAATAAAACGAAGCCTCTAAATATCACACTTTTACACAAATCATCAACGATTATACGGAATCCTTGGTGCGCAAGTCCGACTCGCTCTTGACCGGTTATTCCCCAACTAACATACTAACTCCTTTATTTACGCTAACTTGGGTATCTCAGCTCCCAGTCTAACCAACTGAATACCAGTTTAAAAGTTTTTAAAGTTCTTGCAATATACATCGAAATTTGGCACTAGCATCTACTAGACACGCTAGCTCAGTATTTAAGAGCCTCACATAGCGTAGGTGCCTCCCAACTTCGAGTTCAATTCCCACGCCACTTAATATACACTTTTTGTTGCTTTATTTTTCTTATTGTTCCTGGTATGTGTTTCGGTATTTGGGCCTAGTTCCCATTAGACTCGTTAGCTCAGTAGTCAAGAGCGCCGGTCGGTCCTCGCTCACCGTATTCTGTGTTCATTTCTTGGGAGCGGGCGACTACGGAGGTCGGAGGTGCAATTCCTTCACGGGTCATTACTTTTTTGATACTGTTTTGCGTGATTTTGTTGGTATTTTTTATGTTTAATTACTAGAATATTTAAAAGGGAGGAAACAGGAAAACAACCACTATTCATTGGCAAAGTCATGGCAGGCAACAGTCGCACGGATCGATCCGTCAGGTTAAGCTGCGCTTGTCGGGGTTGGTCCGTGGATCGGTGACCATATTTAGATATCGAGACACCTCTGTGCCTTGGACAGCACGTTAAGCCGTTGGTAGCGGCTGTCGTTCGTGGGATCTTCCGTTGTCAGTAGCCTGAAAGTCTGACAACCAATTTTACCAAGGGATATCTTATTACCCAGTTATTGACTGAGTTGTGGAGGTCAGATAGGCAGTCGCTCCATGTAAAATACTGATAATCGCTGCATCCACTTAGACTGGAAGCCAAGGAAGTTGGAAAAAGGCTAGGCAGATTGATTGAGTTTGTAAGTATTTTGTTACTATGAGTCTTGTTGCTCGAATTAAATGATTTCATAATAATTGTAAGTTTACAATTACTATGAAATTTTACATTACACAATAACAGAACAGATAACAGATAACAATTGAGTTAGTCAACAAAATCAATTGTTATCCGTACCTATAGAATAAAAGGCAAATTATTATGGGTATACCGCTAGAGGGGGTCCCGGTCGGCACGTATCATTTAGTTAGTCCCCAGACGACAATACCAGCGGGGTGAACGTAGAATCGCACCTCTAAACTATGTAAGGATGAGTGTATATCGTGATACTTGGAGATTTAAAAATGGTTTTTACAGTTTTCTGTATTTTAAACTTATCTTTGTTTACGTGAGAGAGTAAAATGAATGTTTAGTGTCGATTTTCGGACTTTTAGAATGTTTTATAAATGAGACGTGCCGTTTCGTATGCTTAGAATGATATTTATTTATGTACAGAGGCCATCACATCAAGCTACCGCAATCTGTCAAATGTCTTTGATAGATTTTCAACTTTATTTGGAAAGAATAAGGTTCATGTTCAATTGGTAATGTTTCACAGTTTGGGGTAGCTATGCTGGCGCCTGTACGTACCTATGTGTACGGATCTTTACGGATGATCCTCTCCATTCATGTTGTTTATTGATCGATGCAACGTATTACCTATCTCTGTCGATCTCCAGATGGGGTGTTAACAGAGTAGAAAAAATATTATATTTAGTCCGTCAGTTGGATAAAAAAAAAATCAGACATGTTTTTTGCTTTATAATATTAATAAAAATTACAGATGCAAAGCATTAAAATTGGGCTGTGGGGGCGCGCTACATCACAATTCAGTATAATATCAATAAAGAAGTGGCGTCATGCCACATTTTAACACGATGTATCGA
Source organism: Hyppa rectilinea (assembly GCA_951799385.1). Lineage (NCBI taxonomy): Eukaryota > Metazoa > Arthropoda > Insecta > Lepidoptera > Noctuidae > Hyppa > Hyppa rectilinea. The sequence continues at coordinate 15,010,956 of OX637316.1, forward strand.
CGTAATCTTTTGTTCTTGTGAAAAAAGAAAAAATATGTGTCCAATATTTTTTGATAATGACGGATCCGTCCGAATTTCCTCCAGACCCGTTCAGCCGTTCTGGCGTGGTTGAGTAACAAACACCCATCCAGACTTTTCGCATTTATGATATTAGGTACAGAGGCCAGCACATCAAGTTACCACATTGCAAAGACATAAGGTTTATTTTAAATTGAGAAAATTTGACAGTTAGCGATAGCTTGATGTGCTGTCGTCTTTGCAATAAAGTTGAAATACTATCAAAGAAATTTGACAGATTGTGGTAACTTGATGTGCTGGCCTCTGTACAAAAACAAGATTGGTACCAAGCCCGACTACGATTGTGCATCGTAACTATCAAATGTACTACCAAAAAGTTTGAGGAGCTCGTGGCTAAGTACTGGCAGCCGCATGGATCGATCCATCAGGTTAAGCTACACTTGCCGCGGTTGGTCCGTGGATGGGTGCCCATTTTAACATACCGAGACTCCTCCGTGCCTCGGAAAGCACGTCCAGCCGTTGATCCCGGCTGTCATTTGTCAAGTGCATCTTTGACAGTCGTTACGGGTCGTCAGAGCCCGAAAATCTGACAGCCAGTCTTTCCAAGGTGTATCGTATTACCCAGTTACTAGGTTGTGGAGGTCAGATAGGCAGTCGTTTCATGTAAAATACTGGTATTCAGCTGCATCCGGTTAGACTGGAAAGGCTAGGCCGAATGACTACCTTAAAAGTTTACGACTTTATATTGTAAAAACAAAACAAAAGCGCTTCGAATTCTCAAAATGCTTGCTAACAGAAATGGAGAAAATCTGTCAACATTTCGAACCAAGTCTTTAAAATGGAGTTTGTTCTAAAATTCCGTCGAATTCAATACTACAAGCTTTGTCTAAAAGTCTGCCTCGTAGAGTCTTGTGCAGCCAGCTTGTATGCCTCGAGGCACACCAACTGTGGTTGCCTCGCAAATACGATCTAGTTCCAGAAACGTCGCCTTGTTTTAAATAGAATTGAAGAGGAAATAAAATAAAATATTCTTAAAACAGTTTAAGAGTTTTCTAAGGAATTCAAACTAATATTATAAATTAGAAAGTAACTCTGTCTGTCTGTTTGTATGTTACCTTTTCACGCCTAAACCACAGAACCCATTCCGATTAAGTTTGGCAGAGAGATAGATTGCATCGCGGGGAAGAACCATAAGCTACTTTTTGTCTCAAAAATATTTCCGGGTAAAACGCTATTTTATGTAACTTTGTCCGTTGTCAGAAATATGCCCATGTCTTTCAGCTTTTGTAAAGGTTTTACGCGGAAAACTAAGTGAATTGTCTTTGGTTTTATTTATTACAAGATGAAAGCTACAGGGTAGCCCGTGAAATTCAAATTTTAAGTTCAGTTTCAGGTTGTAGGTTCATCAAAATATGATTCGCAGATGTAGCAATAACGTATTTATAGAATTATAATCATTAAAATCAACTGATTATAAGTCTTCATCTTTTTAAGCGGGATAGTTCGAAAGGGTTACCGCTACCCCGGAACATAAAGGGCTAAGAAAGGAACATGGATGGGTTTTAGTCAGTAAGAGTCCGACACTCCCTTCCACTCCACCCAGAGCGGGAGAAGTCATTGGATGATTTCCCACCCTAAAAAAAAAAGTCTATCTCTTAGATTTGTAACACAATACTCACGCTAATGTTCTTCTTGACGATGATGGCGACGCCGCCCCCTCTGCCTGGCTTGGCCCCCGCCGGCCGGGGCACCCGACCTACCAGGTATCTGTCCTGGTATCGAGGCTTGTACGGCTCGCTGTCTTCGTCTTCTTCAGATGCTGGAAGAGTAAGCGAGAGAGGTGGATAAGCGAGGAAAGAACTCTGAATCTAAACTCATTCAACATAATCAGACTATTAATGTTCCCACTGCTGGGAGACAGGCCTCCAGAATCTTTGAGAGGGAATCGGCCTTAATCTACCACGTGGGGTCAATGTTGGTAGATATTAGATGTATCCGAATTTTTGGTTCTAGGACATACCGGTTTCCTCACGATGTTTTCCTTCGCCGTTCTGATAGCATGAGCATGGATGGTGAAACAATTAACACAAGTAAAGCGTACAAATCGTAAGTCGCGGCCGTTACCCCTGGGCCACCTCTTGAGGGTTGGAAATCATCAGAGCGGAAGGGAGTGTCAAGCTCTTACTGACTAAAACCCATCCATGTTCCTTCCTTAGGCCTTTATGTTCCGGGGTAGCGGTAACCCATTCGGACAATCCCGCTTACCCGGCAGGCTCGGCCCTAACCTCTTCATAATTATGCTGACATCTCTTTCATGCGCGCGGGAACACGTACGCGCCGTCCGGCACGGGCCTGGTCTTGGTTGGACGATAAGCTACCCATTACTCACCGCCCGCAGGCCCGCGCCTACTTTGGCCGAGAGTCGTCACGGCACTGCCGACGCCCGAGGCATCTCCCGAGGCGGCTGGGACGGTGGGCTTTTCCCGCCACCATCCCTTCACCTCCTTCGCGAGCATGACTGCTTCACAGAAGGAGATGACTGCCTCCCACTCCCTCTCGCTCCGGATCATGGCTAGCACCAGGGCCGGACGCGAGGGGTCGCCGCCGCCGCCAATCGCCTCTACGAGGACACAGCGGTGCTCCACCCAAGCGGGGCAGATCTCCACCGTGTGCTCCACCGTGTCCTCTGGGCGATCCTCACAGAAGTGAGACCCGGGCGTTTACTCCCGCTTGATTATGTGCAGGAAAGTAAAAAGTCTTACACTCCCTTCCGCTCCACCCAGAGCGGGACCCGACGCCAGCCCTTGGGCCACGGGAAGTGTTAACTACTGTTGCTACTTGGGCGTTCAAATAAAAAGCACTCACTTTCTCTGTTACTATCATTATTCGTTTTCTTCAGAATGCCCGGCAGCTTGTACCTCACCCTTTGGTTACTGCGACTCCTGCTACGGTAGTCAGAGTCGTCAGGCTCCGATTTACTATGAATCTTACATTTCTTCTTCTTCACATTCCCATTTGTATATTTCAGGATGCTAGAAGCAAAACTTTAGTATACAGTGATGATCATCGTCATTGTCATTATTTCGGCCAAATGACGCCCACGGCTGGACAGAGGACTCGACTCGAGACCCAAAGTGTCTCGTGGACCAGTCATGCGGATTTTATTCATATTCTCGAACTATACTGGTCCCTATTCTAAATAAGACCTTTGCAACTAACAAATCTATACTAATACTATAAAGTAAAAAAAAATATTTCTTTTTTTAAAGTTAACTAATATTATAATTTATAGTTTAAAGGATTTTTTTGATAAAAAAGTAAGTGACAAATATTGTTACTAATAAACTAGTTATATAAATAAATTGTAAAACATTTAAATTACCATTGTGTAAGAGTTGTGTAATATTGGTCCGGCAACACTGTTATAAATTAATGCTACGTAATTATTAAGTTGTTTTCTGTAAAATATTTGTATGCCAGTCACTGGCGAGACATGTAGAACATAACCTTATTATTAACACCAATATTGTACCATGTTTCAACGCAAATAAAAATATTCTATTCTATTCTAAAGCTGAAGAGTTTGTTTGTTTGAACGCGCTAATCTCTGGAACTACTGGTCCGAATTGAAAACTTCTTTTTGTTTTAGATAGTCCATCAATCGAGGAAGGGTAAAGACTATGCTACATCACGCTACGACCAATAGCAGCCGAGCAGCGGGTGAAACTGCGCGGGGGACGCTAGTCTGTGTAAGAGTCAGCAATTAATAAATATATTATTTTATACTTTACTAGCTGACCCAACAGACGTTGTCCTGTCTTAACGATGATACCTACCCTACCTACCCTACCTACTCTACCTACCCTACCTACCCTACCTACCCTACCTACCCTACCTACCCTACCTACCCTACCTACCCTACCTACCCTACCTACCCTACCTACCCTACCTACCCTACCTACCCTACCTACCCTACCTACCCTACCTACCCTACCTACCCTACCTACCCTACCTACCCTACCTACCCTACCTACCCTACCTACCCTACCTACCCTACCTACCCTACCTACCCTACCTACCCTACCTACCCTACCTACCCTACCTACCCTACCTACCCTACCTACCCTACCTACCCTACCTACCCTACCTACCCTACCTACCCTACCTACCCTACCTACCCTACCTACCCTACCTACCCTACCTACCCTACCTACCCTACCTACCCTACCTACCCTACCTACCCTACCTACCCTACCTACCCTACCTACCCTACCTACCCTACCTACCCTACCTACCCTACCTACCCTACCTACCCTACCTACCCTACCTACCCTACCTACCCTACCTACCCTACCTACCCTACCTACCCTACCTACCCTACCTACCCTACCTACCCTACCTACCCTACCTACCCTACCTACCCTACCTACCCTACCTACCCTACCTACCCTACCTACCCTACCTACCCTACCTACCCTACCTACCCTACCTACCCTACCTACCCTACCTACCCTACCTACCCTACCTACCCTACCTACCCTACCTACCCTACCTACCCTACCTACCCTACCTACCCTACCTACCCTACCTACCCTACCTACCCTACCTACCCTACCTACCCTACCTACCCTACCTACCCTACCTACCCTACCTACCCTACCTACCCTACCTACCCTACCTACCCTACCTACCCTACCTACCCTACCTACCCTACCTACCCTACCTACCCTACCTACCCTACCTACCCTACCTACCCTACCTACCCTACCTACCCTACCTACCCTACCTACCCTACCTACCCTACCTACCCTACCTACCCTACCTACCCTACCTACCCTACCTACCCTACCTACCCTACCTACCCTACCTACCCTACCTACCCTACCTACCCTACCTACCCTACCTACCCTACCTACCCTACCTACCCTACCTACCCTACCTACCCTACCTACCCTACCTACCCTACCTACCCTACCTACCCTACCTACCCTACCTACCCTACCTACCCTACCTACCCTACCTACCCTACCTACCCTACCTACCCTACCTACCCTACCTACCCTACCTACCCTACCTACCCTACCTACCCTACCTACCCTACCTACCCTACCTACCCTACCTACCCTACCTACCCTACCTACCCTACCTACCCTACCTACCCTACCTACCCTACCTACCCTACCTACCCTACCTACCTACCCTACCTACCCACCTACCTTTTCTCACCTTTTAAACCTTCCCTGGACTACGACAAACATTTCAACACCAAAATCAGCTAAATCAGCCCAGGCGTTCTCGAGATTGATTTTTATATATATAGATTAGTCTCGTTGGTCTAGTGATCGCTCAGCATGAGGCCCTGGGGTCGATTCCCGGGTCTTGGGATTGTGTGAGTGTGACGGAAGAGAATATTTAATGATTTATCAACAAGAAAGATAGGGAGAGAAAGATATACAATAACATCCCAGTGTTGACGCTGGATTCGATTTCTCCTCTACCGATCCTTATTCCTCCTTTTTTGACTGTGAGAAATTTCTACCTGACAAAGTTTATTCTGTTTATGTATATATGTGTATTTATTCCTGTATTTTATAGTTATCTCCGTGTTATCGACCCTATGTTGCACCTGCCATGATTTCTCTCTGCTTCACCCAAAGGTTGACTGGTAGAAAATGCCTCAGGCATCAAGTCCGCTTTTGTACGGTATTACTTGTACAGACCCCAGCACATCAAGCTATCCCTAACTGTCAAATTTTCTCAATTAAAAATGAACCTTATGTCATTGCAATAACGTTGAAATACTATCAAACAAATTTGACAGATTGTGGTAACTTGATGTGCTGGCCTCTGTACATTACAAGTTTTAGTACAAGTACAAGTTTTAGTAAATAAATCTTTACTAATAATATAAAGAGGATCGATTTGTATGTCAGTATGTGTGTAAAGTCAAAAACTACTTAACGGATCTGGATGAAACTTGGTACATACAAAGATAGTCTGGAATAGCATATAAGTTTTTTATTCCGGAAAAATGTGTAGTTCCCGTGGGATAATTTCCTACAAACACGCGGGCGAAGCTGCTGGCAAAAGCTAGTATAATATATTTAGTACTCACGAAAATTTCTTTTTCTTTTTATTGTCAACAGAACTGCAAGAGTTAGTATCGTCAGTTTCTGAATCTGTATACACGTACGGCGGCTTTCCCATTTTAGTTAAACGAATCAATTTAAATAATTACTGTTGACTTATGCATGCAATAATGGCGGTGTTGTTGTTTGTAAAGGACGAATTCTTATTTTACGGTTTTATCATTTTTTTGTTGTTTTTCCATTTTTTTTCATGTTACATCTGACATTAAGGTGACAGTTTTTATGTTTGTTGCTTAATTTGTTTTTATGGTTCGTAGATTTGGTGAAATGAGACAAGGTGGTTCAAAAAAAGAATTTTAAAAATAAGCATGGAATTAGTAATTACTATTTAATAAAATTCTGTCTATGATCGAATGTCATCTAATATTAATAAATAAGAAACGTTTTTAGGGCTCAGTCCAGACCACTGGTTTTACTAAAATACATAGTGAGCGTGCCTATTATTAGATATTTATATCAGGTATGGATAGAACATTCTCTAATAAATAGACTTTTTAACCTATTTCAATTAAACTAATTACAGGCACTTTTCAACTGTCAAAGTATGTAGGTACACAGTAAGTAAAACGTAAGTATACAGTATGAAGAAGAACAGGTGAAAAACGCAAGGAATAAATCAACAAGTATGTACATTATTCTTGTTGTTTCTTGAGATTGTATTGTTATAATTTATATTAGATTTTAATGCATAAAGGTAGCTGAAATAATTACAAAGATTGGCTACTGAAAAAGAAGCAGTGGCTTAACTTAACCTAATGGCCGATCCATCTAGTTAAACTACGCTTGCCGGGGTTCGTCCGTGGATGGGTGACCATCTTTCCATAACAAGACTCCTCCGTACCTCGGAAAGCACATGAAGCCGTTGGTCCCGGCTGTCATTTGTGGATCTTTGACCGTCGTTACAAGTCGTCAGAAGCCCGAAAGTCTGACATCCATTGTTACCAAGTGGTCGTATTACCCAGTTACTAGGTTGTGGAGGTCAGATAGGCAGTCACTCCATGTAAAATGCTGGTATTCAGCTGTATCTGTTTAGACTGGAAACCGACCCCAACATAGTTGGGAAAAGGCTAGGCAGATTGATTTCCTTCTGAAACAGAAAAGTACATAAACTTGCACTTTCGGGCACACACTACCGAACGCCACCTGCTAGATTATCCTTACATACCTTAGTTCGTTTACGTTCATATTTTTTTCTGATCACGTACGCCAGTTGCTGTAGAAAAACACAACCAAAAAGGTCACTATACGTTCCCGGATTTTCCATTCACTGTCACCATCTGCCTTAGAGCATTGGATCTGCTTTGTAAATACCCTTTTTTAAGTCGCCTTTTACACAACAAACAGAAAAGTAACAAAGCAACAATTAGTCACCATCGCAGTGAAAGCTTCGAACCGCCAAACCAACCATTATCATTATAGCGAGCCCATTCCCAAACGAATTATTAATTCAATTCCTCTAAAATAACGGTCTCTCCCGCCAAAATGAATCGCCGCCAATTAAAACGGCGTATCCAGTTTGAATATAGAACAGAACCTTTTTCAAAATTAGAACTTGGACGACTTCTGAATTTTGAATTTGGAATCTTGGTTAACGAAATTCAGTTATGCGTTTCATAATTGATATTTGGAGTTATTGTTTCGAATGGAATTGATTGTAAAGAAAGTTTTCTATTGAAATATTAATTTCGTAATCAGAAGAAATGATTTGGGCATTGTATTAAAGTTTAAATGGTTACAATTCTTGTATACAATGGACTTTATATTAGCTTTGATTGAGGTGTCTTTCCTTAAAATCCTTTTTGAAGTGAATACCTCTTTAGGCTTTTTTTTTTTTTTTTTTTTTTAAGGCTGGGAAATCATCCAATGACTGCTCCCGCTCTGGGTGGAGCGGAAGGGAGTGTCAGACTCTTACTGACTAAAACCCATCCATGTTCCTTCCGTAGCCCTTTATGTTCCGGGGTAGCGGTAACCCTTTCGGACAATCCCGCTTACCCGGCAGGCTTGGCCCTGAGGGGCCCCTTCATATGCTGACATCTCTTTGAGGCGCGCGTGGAACATATACGCGCCGTACGGCACGGGTCTGGTGCTGATCGGACGGTGAGTCACCCATTACTCACCGTCCGCAGGCCCGCGCCTACGGTGGCCGGGAGTCGTCACGTGGCTACCTCTTTAGGCTGACGACGACTTCGAGCTCAAGTGGCCTAGGACAAAGTCACCATATTCACTAACGATAACGAAATTAGATAAATCCGTAATCTATGAAATTGGCATAAGCTTTCGAAATGTCACGGGAACAATCGTTTTCAAGCGCTAAGTGCTAGACAATGTCAAATTGTGCAACGAAACTCGATCAATATTCCCATACAAATGCGTTTACACGTGCAGGCGTTGTTGAAAATCCGAATCGCTTGGATAACGAATTGTTCGATCAACAATTTTCGAAATCGAATCGACACGGAGCGATTGACACTTGTCTAGGCCCCCAGAGGCCCCTATCTCTCCCAAAAAAAAAATACTATTCTAGAGAAAAACCACAATAACGTTCTTATTATAATAGATGGTGCTACGTATCTTTCGAATTGATTATAAATTTTGAGTTGATTGTCAACCCGCGGGAAGTTAAGTGGAATTTTTTTGTAAAAGTAAACAATTTTCCTAGCTATATCTAACCTGCATAATAAAATTAACATATTATCTTGGATCCAAGTCGAACCTGAAGCGGAACATACCCAGTTAGATACTAATTTCAATGCAATGACCGATCCCCCAGGAATCAATTGATGGAGCTACAATAGGTACCGAGTCCCGTTTACCTGAATATTGTAGGAAGATGTGTGCTACCTATCGAGTTATGTAAGCTACCTACCTCTCCCACCGCCCGACGAGATAGCGATTAGATACCAACGATTTTGTCGCTGAAATAACATACAAAAGATTTGTTTTTTTGTCATATTATCTACTAGCTTCCGCCCGCGGCTTCACCCGCAAAATATGGCGACAAATTATACACATAAACCTTCCTCTTGAATCACTCTATCTATTTAAAAAAACCGCACAAAATCCGTTGCGTAGTTTTAAAGATTTAAGCATACATAGGGATATAGGGACAGAGAAAGTGACTTTGTTTTATACTATGTAGTGAATAGAAGAGATCGCCCGACCTTTGCTTGAGTCGGTAGCTTTAACGTTTTTGAACGCCAGAGCATAACCGCACGCGCGTGCTCTCCCCACCAAGCCACAAATTTATTTCTTCTTGTTAACTTTCATCAATTTCCCAATATCCATGGTGTCTTTTAATTTGTTTCAAATCATTAAATACGAACGAGAGCTTCAATTTTTAAGATATATATTTAAACAATCACAAAAGTAATGATTTAATGGTTTATTTCGTGTTATAGTGTACCCGCATTGTCACATATTTGTCTAGTTGGCGTACAGGGCAGGCGCTTGCTTGTCACGTACATGTGACAATGGCGTTCAAAACGTTAAATTCGTCCCTTAATAATCATTCATCCTATCCAATCGGTCTTTTGCTCTCCTCTCTATCAACACCCTAAGCCGAGACCCGTACCTACCCAACAGGCATCAACGTGTAGTCACTGAAATAAGTAACGTTAGTATGTACTTCGATGAGCTTCATTTTAGAATTGATTATCACACAACACAACCACTCTATAAATGCTAATGCAGAAACTGAATAGACGCGTAATTATGTGGCAAAACGAAGTTACGCCCGACGCATCTTGCGTCCGATATGAAATCACCCTATTTGACCGAGTAGACGCGACCGATATGCTCGACGCGCCTTCCGTCAGATGTGAACCGACCCTAAGTCCCATGAAATAGGGGGCGAGCCTTTTGCCATCAACCAGGCATAAATTGAGACTCCTAGCTGATGTAATAATGGTTTCTTCACGAACAGTACTTTTTTTCGTGATGAAAAGTACCTTTTTTGAGGTTATTACTTAAGCTAGTAGCTGATGGATTCGTGATGAAAAGTACCTTATGTCCGTTTCTGGCAACGTACTATATGCAAAATTTCAGTATGATCGGTTAAGTGGTTTAGGTGAAAAAAGTAACAAACAAACTTACTTTCGCATATACAAAGTGGAAACTACAATACGATTTTAAATTAAACTGCGTATATCTAATTCTGTCCCCAGCCTGCGTATGAAGGGTCTGCGGACGGTGAGTAATGGGTGACTTACCGTCCGATCAGCACCGGACCCGTGCCGGACGGCGCGTATATGTTCCACGCGCGCCTCAAAGAGATGTCAGCATATGAAGGGGCTCCTCAGGGCCAAGCCTGCCGGGTAAGCGGGATTGTCAGAAAGGGTTACCGCTACCCCGGAACGTAAAGGGCTAAGGAAGGAACATGGATGGGTTTTAGTCAGTAAGAGTCTGACACTCCTTTCCGCTCCACCCAGAGCGGGAGAAGTCATTGGATGATTTCCCAGCCTTAAAAAAAAAAGCCTGCGTATGAAAATTCAATCAAATATATCCAAGAATTTAGTTACTACAGCTAGTCAAAGATTGACAAAACCCATAGTCGGTCCACGACTATTATTTAGTTTGTTTCAAAAAAACACTTTTTAAACTTCGGTGTTAGGATTTATTTGATAGGTCCAAAATTCATTCATTCTCAGTGTTTTCTTTATGGTCGTATTGTTTTCTCCACATTGTATATGTTGGGATTGAGTTGATATGAATATAGCCTCGCTCTACCTAGATATGATAAGATAGACCTGCCTACAGCACTTGAATACACACAGTTGCATTCGATTACCGATTCGGAACGCAAGCAAGTCGCTGGAACGTGCACCCGACTCATTCACTGATGAGCTGACTGTTGACTGCATTTTATAGTAGGTATTCTGATAGCAAGTTAGATGATGTAGGAGAAAAGCAAAATAAACTTCTTCTTCTTCGTGTGGTTATTGACTAACCTGGTGTTAGAGTTTTTATGCCGCCCATGGGCCTCTGGCTTAGCATCACATGCTGTTGAGAAATATCTCTCAGACATACTGGTTTCCTCACGATGACTTGACTTCCTTCGTATAAACTCAAACTCAAAGTATTTATTTCCAAAAAAACCAATTACAGGCACTTTTCAATTGGTAAGGGGTCAATCAGTCAGAAAGATGAAGCTAGTTAAGAATAAAAAGACACTTATTCAAACTAGGCGGAAAATCAGCACTTTGAACGTAAAAATGACATGAGACAGTCCTCAAAAACGCCTCTTCCTAGTGATTGTTGTATTTTCTTTGCAATTTTTTTTTTATTTAGCTCGATCCATCAGGTTAAGCTACGCTTGCCGGGGTTGGTCCGTGGATGGTCAAAGTCAAAGTCAAAACATTTATTTCAAATAGGCACAAGAATGGCACTTTTGAACGTCAAAATGAACAAGAAATAGAACTGATTCTAGTCGCCCCTTCCAAAAAGTAGTTTCGTGTGGAGAAGAATGGGCAAGAAACTCCACCGTTACTCTTTTAAAATGTTTCACAATGTTTTGTAAACATGTATTATAACATTATATGTGAAGACGATGTACCCAGAATAAAAACAATACATCACAAAAGGTGAAAAGAAAAACACATGTAGCAGTGGCAAGTAAACTTAATTATGTCATGGGTGACCCTCTTGACAAACCGAGACTCCTACGAGTGCCAGAAAGCACGCTAAGCCGTTAGTCCCGGCTATCATTCGTGGATCTTTGATAGTCGTACCTACCCAAATTCGTATAGGTACTTGGTGCCACATGTTTTTTTGAAGTTGGGATATCATCAAATGACCCCTCCCGCTCTGAGTGGAGTGGAAGGGAGTGTCAAACTCTTACTAACTATAATCCATCTATTTTCCTTAGCCCTTTATGTTCCGGGGTAGTTATTTCATTATAAAAACCACTCATCCGAACTTTCACCAACAATCTGTTAAGCCTTAAAAAAAAAAAAAAGCCTTGTCCCGACTATGTTGGGGTCGGCTTTCAGTCTAACCGGTTGCAGCTGAATACCAGTATTTTATATGGAGCTTATCCTCTAACCTAACTACTTAGACTAGACTACGTTAGACTTACTTGCCCATTTATAATTGCATACACAATATATACAATACCCTTTGGTAAGACAAGCTGTGAGATTTTTGGGCTTCTGACAACCCGTAACGACTGTCAAAGATCCACGAATGACGAACCAACAGCTTAAAGTGCTCTCCGAGGCACGGAGGAGTCGTGACAAATATGTAAAAATGGTCACCCATCCACGGACCAACCTCAGCAAGCGTAGCTTAACCTGATGGATCGATCCGTGAGGTGAAGTGAGGTAACTACCTACTTTTTTTTTAATGAGAACCTCCTTGCTCCGATGTCGATTAAAAACTATAGGAACTCCTTTAATATTACTCTGTAAGGCAGTTTAAAACTAAAAAACAATTCCGTTGGACCTTTTCTAAAATTGCCTAGCCTTTTCCCAACAATTTTGGGCGCAGCTTCTAGTCTAACCGGTTGCAGCTGAATATCAGTATTTTACATAGAGCCTATCTAACCTTCACAATCCAGTTAGTAACAGTTACTAACTGGATTGTGAAGGTTAGATACAGTTACTGTATTACACAATACCTTTTGATAAGACTGGCTGTCAAACTTTCGGGCTTCTGACGACCCGTAACGACTGTCAAAGATGACCACGAATAACAGCCGGGACCAACGGCTTAACGTGCTTTCCGAAGCACGCAGGAGTCTTGGCATGCAAAGATGGTCACCCATCCACGGACCAACCCCGGCAAGCGTAGCTTAACCTGATGGATCGATCCGTGCGGCTGTTATTACTTAAGCACGAGCTCCTCAAAGTGAGGTAACAAACCTTTTTTTTATGAGAACCTCCTTGTTCCTAAGTCGATTAAAAACGATAGGAACTCCTTCGATATTACTAGATAAGCAAGACATTTTAAAACTAACAAACGACCCGTTGGAACTTTTCTAAAATTATCAAAGCCAACATATTGCATCACACTCACGGAATCCTCGTAATATTCATATTAAATAACTGTAGATATGTTCACAATATTGTAAGCAGTCTTCAAATGTCATAACGGGAAGGTATTCATACGACATTTCAGCTTATTGAAATATCTCAAGGATATTGGGTACCCCGCCGTCAGATGCTATAGTCCTGAAGGATTTATTTACTTTTTCCTGCAGTCAAACAAGTTGTATTCAAGTTTAATGTCTATGGGTGGTGTTACTGGCATATAAGAAACTTTAGTTTAGTCTCTGGTTTGTCAATCTACGGGAATTTCAATCCTTCCAAAAGGTGCAAAAATCCTATTCATCTTATTTTTTAGGAACACATAGATGGTTTTTTCGGAGGGTGGAAAATCATCAAATGACCGCTCTAACTGGGTGGAGCGGAAGGGTGTGTCAGACTCTTACTGACTAAAACCCATCCATGTTCCTTCCTTAGCCGGTTCCGGGATAGTGTTTTGTCCATGGAGTTTCTTGGCCGTTCTTCTTCATAGGGACCTACTGCTTTGGAATGGGAGTTGCCCCCCCAGCTTCATCTTTCTGACTGACCGGCCCCTTGACAATTCAAAAGTGCCTGTACTTGGTTTATTTGAAATAAATGCTTTGAGTTTGAGTTTGAGGGGTATCCCTTTCCGACAATCCCGCTTAACACATAGATCGTATAGATAAATGTTTCAATACTTGTACTGCTTCAATTTTTGTTGTCACATCCTTAAGAAAGAGTTTGTATGTAGTCTTCAGTAGCAGGCAAACAACATGCGTTGTGAGTTTCGGTGGCGCTTTATAATTACTCACAAAATACTTTCAAACGTTTTGTATGTGTGTATGGAGGGGCGCGCCATGTAAGCGAAGATTATCTTTACGCATGGTTTTGCATTCTGACGACACCATGGGACTCATCAGATCTAAAGAAAAAAGAAGAAGGAAGAAGAAAAGAGGGGAAGAAGGTTTTGGTCCTAGTAAATGATTTAAGTCTCAATGTTTTGTATGTTCCTACTCTTTAAAGCACCTACCATATAATCTCTTCACCACCCTTGGTTGACTGGTAGAGAATGCCTAAGGCATTATGTCCGCCTCTGCCAGCACATTGTGTCCGAAAAGTTTAAATATTTAATAAATAAATTTATTTATTTTATATGCACTGGTTTTCACAGCCTCTCAACCCGCTTTCTCACAGGCCAGATCACTTCCAGCAATGGAATCGCGGCTAGAATACCCTGAAAGTATGCTGCATAAACTAATGTAATACAACGCCCTCTGGTGGAAAAGTTGAGTCTAGTATTAACAAATGATTGATATGGAGCCCGTGACGTCACTACATTCGCATGCAACTCGCCCATTTATAATTGACTACGAGTACCGTCGGCATATACAGTTGGGACGACGATGTCTTTTTTTTTTCTTGCGGGTGGCCCAATCATCAGTAGACTCCTCCCGCTCTGGATGGAGTGGATGGGGGTGTCAGACTTTTACTGACTAAAACCCATCCATGTTCCTTCCTTAGCCCTTTATTTTCCGGGGTAGCAGTAACCCTTTCGGACAATCCCACTTAGGACGACGATGTTTAACCTCAATAATATTGAAAGGCAATAAATAACCAAGGTTATAGGAAAGGATAAAAACAGTTATAGGTAATTGTAAAAAAAATAGAAGGGGTTATACAATGGACGGTCTTCTTATTTTTGTTGTAATTATCCTGGATCAGCTTTGGTTGAAAGCAACTGAATTTTGTAATCAGATAGCACTATTTAGTGTTTGTTTAAACCGACTTTTAAAAAGTGTGAACTAATTTAGTCCGAGCCTAAACCTTCGGACTAATTATTGTATTTCTAGTTTTATTCTAAGCACGATAAAGTTCCTAATCCAAAACTGACAATTTAAACTCGGGATTGACGATAGTTTTTGATACAACTAAAAAGTGAAAAATAAAAACTTTTTTACAAAAAATAAAACCGACTTCCAAACAAACACTACAAAGTGAAAAATAATTTTGATTTCGGAAGTCGGTGTCTTCGGTTTTGTATTTTCATTTTTGCCACCGACTTCCGAAATCAAAATTATTTTTCACTTTGTAGTGTTTGTTTGGAAGTCGGTTTTATTTTTTGTAAAAAAGTTTTTATTTTTCACTTTTTAGTTGTGGTACTTACACAATCCCTCCCCCCCCCCCCCAATTTTAATACCACTACCTGGTATGTAAATTACAGTGACAGGAAGTTATTAGAACATCATCCACATATATTAAGTCGGATTTTTTAGATTTTTGTTGATTTTTCAAAAACCGCTTATCCGATTTCGATAAAATTTTTATGGGACCATTTGGGAAGTATACCCTTTCCATCAAAAAAAGAATTTTTCAAATCGGTTGGCAAGCAACGGAGTTATGCGCGAACAAACATAAAAAAAAAAAAATACAAACATCCGAATTGAGAACCTCCTCCTTTTTGAAGTCGGTTAAAAATAGATGACGATCGTACTTACATTTAAAGGCTAAATTTTCGTAATAATATGTACAAAAATAATATGTATAATAATCAAAGAGCATCAAAAAATTCGTCCACATCGCTGTCAACAGGAAAAGTTCCCAAAAGGCTGGCAGCATTGCATGTTTGTAATTAGTCAAAATATAGTTCGAAATTAAAAAAATATTCAATAGTTTAAACCATATTTTGTAATAAGGTGGCTTATGCTAGAAGTAATAAGTAAAATATTTTAATTCAAGCAATTAAAAGACTAACATATTTTTTTTACCAAATTAAAATGTTACATGCTTTTTCTGCTATCCATACCGAATGAAAGTTAGAAGCATCGGTGACCTGGTACTAATACTGATGTACGTTTCATCCCGGGGTAGCTCAGCACTACGTTGTATCCCGGGATAATCACGGGACTACCTGAGTTCTATCCTGAAATAATCGGGACGCTGCACTGCATTCACTCAATCCACGCTGCGAGGCGTATTACGAAACCTCTTATTTGTGAAGCATGTAGATACAAATAAATATAGGGTTTGAAGATAGGGAGATAGGGTCAAATGGGTAATTAGGTAGGTAAGGCTCACTCATTTGATAGATGTAAAAAAGCCGTGTATTTACTAGTGAGCCCTAGATGTCGTATTATTGGTATATACTTTACTTTGTTTACACTTACGTACATTATTTTAACAGAAAATACCTTACCTTTAAAAATAATCATCACTACATAGTATAAAGCAAAGTTGCTTCCCGCGTCCTAATGTCTGTATGTATGCTTAGATCTTTAAAACTACACAACGGATTTTGATGCAATTTTTTTAAATAGATAGAGTGATTCAAGGGGAAGGTTTATGGGTATAATTTGTGAACATATTATGCGGGCGAAGCCGCTGGCGGAAGCTAGTAACATAGATTATAAATGCCAAAGTGAGTTTTGTTTGTTACGCTTTCGCGCTCAAACGGCAAAACGGATTTGGATGTAATTTGACATATCGGTCGACCTTGACTTGGGCCTAACCCAAGTCAAGGTCGACATAGGATAGTATATAAAAAATTGTAATCCATTTTAAAAGAGTAACAGTGGAGTTTCTTGCCCATTCTTCTCCATACGAACTACCTTTTGGAAGGGGCGGCTATATTCAATTCTATTTCTTGTTCATTTTGACGTTCAAAAGTGCCTTTCTTGTGCCTATTTGAAATAAATGATTTTGACATTGACTTTGATACTTTTTATCCCGACATTCCCACCGGATCGAGACATAAGCCTGAGTAACCGCGAGACGCAGTCTTTAACAAAATCGAAACTAAGAAAAAGATATCAAGAAGGTATCCAAAAGTAATTTAAATTGAACATTAATAGCTATCCCAGTGATTTGTGTTCGGCACAAGACGCACAGCGTTCCCGAGCGACGTTCAAATAAATCTAATAAGCCCTGGACGGGTTATTTATGTGTTACGGCATGTTGATCGCGTTACAAGTGTTAAGTTTTAGTGTTGCCAGTTTAGAGAATGAGAATAGTTGATTTTGATTTGAAATTATTTGAAATGTCCATCAGATAAACGTTTATTAGTGTTCATTAAATAATCACAGGTCTCTAGTTCGAACCCAAGGCACGCACCTCTAAGCGGGATTGTCCGAAAGGGTTACCGCTACCCCGGACATAAAGGGCTAAGGAAGGTACATGGTTGGGTTTTAGTCAGTAAGAGTCTGACACTCCCTTCCGCTCCACCCAGAGCGGGAGAAGTCATTGGATGATTTCCCACCCTCAAAAAAAAAAAAAGGCACCTCTGATTTTTCGGATTAATGTGCGAATTGTATTGTACCACTTGCTTAAAAATTAAAATCGGCGACGGAAAACATCGTGAGGAAACCGGCATGATTGAGAGATATTTCTCAACAGCATATGATGCTAAGTCAGAGGCCCATGGGCAGCATAAAAACTCTGACACCAGGTTAGTCACTAATCACGCGAAGAAGAAGAATAAGTGGACATTGTTGTATTTAAGAAGGAATTAAACACCTACACACATACACAAACTTACGCTATTTCCCTATGTAGGAAAACAGAAACTATAAATTGCTACATACTAAGAATCTCCTGTTGCTTCGTTCACGCTCACTGGGAATTGCCACACTATTGTTATAAAGGCGAAAGTTTGTGAGTACGTGTGTGTGTGTGTTTTTATGCTTGTTACTTCTTCATGCAGAAACTGCTGAACGGATCTGGATGAAATTTGGCACAGAGATGGATTATAACCTGAATTAACACATATAATACTGAAAATAATGACAACCCATTTCCACACAATTTTTCAGTCACCGGTGTCACTTTCAGACTAACGCTAATATATCTCTACATACAATAAAACAAAGTCGCTTCCCGTCATCTGTCCCTCCGCACGCTTAGATCTTATCAACTACACAACGGATTTTTATGCGGTTTTCGTCAATAGTCAGAGTGATTTAAGCGGTAGGTATATACTTATAGCTTAACTAGCATTCGCCAGCGGCTTTGCCTGATAGTATCTATACTGCACACGTGCGAAGACGGGGCGGGTCGCTAGTAAAATATAATATAGAATAGAATTGAATATAATTATTTATTGTAAAAACATGAGTATATATCAAATAATATGTGCAAGGTCTTAAAATAACAGGTGGATATATTTTTGGTTTAGAATAAACCATAAAATAAAAACTTGAGTCTGTTCATTAAGTTCTATTTTGTTGTTTTCGGTTCCCTATGTTTTTTCTACCATTTTCCCAAATCCCCACAGTGGCAACACCGAAGCTTCGCTGGTTACACTAAATGTTTACATGTTTCTTTATTAGGCCGTACATTTCGGAACCCTACTTTTTAGAGTCCCTTAAGTGTATTAGTGGAATCCCAATAAATCTTGTCAATGGTAGATACCATCCGAGTTGTGTTGGAACCCTTCTACACACAGATATGTCTCTATACACGATAGTTGTGTGGGTAGAAAATATAAGTAGGTATTAAAAAACACCGGCCAATGACAAAACTCGGAGAAGTTTATTTTTACGAAAATATTAATATTTCAGCGAAATATTAACAATAAGGGGATGGATGAGTGAGGTGACTCACGAAATTCGTATTTTCTTACGTTTTCAGCCTAACGTGCTGTGCGATAATCACCCTTCCACGAACCAACCGCGGCCAGCGTAGCTTAACCTTCGGTAGATCAGAAGTGAAATTGAATTTGACTATTGCATCTGTTACGATTTAGCCACGCACGAGCCTTCTTTTCCATCTACAGTAAATAAATATTTAAAACCAACTTTAGTAGAATTTTAATATCTCTGAGTGAATTTAATTCTTGCTTCAAGTTTGAGTGGACGGTCTTCAACGTTAATTTATTTTTAAATCAGAATATTAAATTTCAAGAAGCTTGTGCCGAAACAAGGAAAATAGAATGACATCCGATGCTTTTTAAAATCTTCAAAAGTTATTAAAAAACAATGAAAGTATGGATCCCTTGTGTTACCTCGCAGGTACCTGTCCCACAGCCGACGAATAGCGAGAAACGAGTTACTATCTACTATCTACAGCAGTAATAGCCTAGTGGTGTGACCGTCGGACTGCCAAGTCATAGTTCTCGAGTTCGAACCCAAGGCCTCTGATTTTGCTGATTAATGTGCGTAATATATAATTATCAGTTGCTTAAAAATCGATAAAGGAAAAGATCGTGAGGAAACCAGCTTGTCTGTGAGATATTTCACAACAGCATGTGAAGCTAAGTCAGAGGCCCATGGGTAGCATATAAACTCTGACACCAGGTTAGTCACTAACCACACGAAGCAGAAAAAGAAGATCTACTATCTAGATAAACAATGACGTAGGCGAGCAACGAGCAGCGAGTGTATGACGACGACGAGCGATTACTCGCTGGTATACATACATATGTACAGTCGCCAGAGCATCTAATTAACTGTCAAATATTCCCAATTGTCCAATTTTACTCACTCTTGTCTTGTCACACTTTCTTCCAAAACCATAAGGTTCACGTCCATGAACTTTATGGTTTTGGAATAAAGTTCAAAATCTATCAAAGAAAGACAGATCAGGGTAACCTCATGTGCTGGTTATTGTACAGTCACGAGCACCAATATGTATACACTGAGCAACTTTAAAAAGTGATTTTCTCCTTCTGCATATGCTGTAATTTTATGTTGATACGAACATAGGTTTTGGGAACCCATACTTATATGAAATAGGTTCTATTATCATAAAGTTATCGTTATTCCACGAGAAAATTGCTTTTGAATGTTTGTAAGTGTATACATATTGGTGGTCGTGACTGTACAAAGCGTGAGTCTCTCAACATGATGTGTTTTTCATAATGTAAAATAGATGAATAGGTAATTAGGTCGTATTTGTTGGTTTTACTTACTGCCCGCCAAGCGAGTGTCTAGCGATAGCTCTTGTCGCTGCGACAACGAGTACTCGCCGGCGGTGGGAACAATCAGAGATCAACATAATTATATCTCTTTTACAAGGGACCTTTGTACAGAGGCCAGCACATCAAGTTACCACAATCTGTCAAATTTCTTTGATAGTATTTCAACTTAATTGCAAAGACATAAGGTTCATTTTTAATTGAGAAAATTTGACAGTTAGGGATAGCTTGATGTGCTGGCGTCTGTACATTTTTAGACCGAGGAAAATAAATTATGACCATAATGATGACCAGTGGTGCTATTGTGTAAAAGTTTCACCGTGAAAACGTAGGTGAAGTGAGTTTAAAGTGAGCTGTCGATAGTGTCAATCCCTTTTTTTTCAAGGCTGGGAAATCGTCCAATGACTTCTCCCGCTCTGGGTGGAGCGGAAGGGAGTGTCAGACTCTTACTGACTAAAACCCATCCATGTTCCTTCCTTAGCCCTTTATGTTGCGGGGTAGCCAACTAAGTTTTCACGTTGAGATTCTTACAGGATCGACAGCATGTACAACCGAGTAACTGGGTACTACGATACACCTTGGGAAGGCTGGTTATCAGATTTTAGGGCTTCTGACGACCCGTAGCGACCGTCAAAGATACACAAATGACAGCCAGAACCAACAGCTTAACGTGCTTTCCGAGGCACGGAGGAGTCTCGGTATGTAAAGATGGTCACCCATCCAAGGACCAACCTCGGCAATCGTAGCTTAACCTGACGGATCAGCCCGTGCGGCTGTTATTACTTAGCCACGAGCTCCTCGAAACAACGAAAAGAAAAAAAAAACATTTCCTAATTAAATATTTTACTAAAAATAATAACTATATCTAGTCCTCTTCACAATGCGGCGCTGTGTTCTGACGTCGAATGGTCCGTGTTCTTGTGACACTTGCGTAGAACCGCGCAGACTCACGCGGCGTGCGCGTGCGGTTTGCTGCGGAGAAATCCACCGCGTACAGACCGAATTTGGGACTGAAAATAGAAAATTATTAACAAGTTAGTGAAAATATAAAAAGGAAACATGCGCGGTCGAGGGACCCTGTCAGTAATGAAGTTTTTATTAGATGGTAAACCATTAAATAAAAATGTTTAATAGTTGGAACTGGTTTTTTTTTCTTTTTTTGAGGGTCATCCAATGGCTTCTCCCGCTCTGACTGGAGCGGAAGGGAGTGTCAGACTCTTACTGACTAAAACCAATCCATGTTCCATTCTTAGTTCCGGGGTAGTGGTAACCCTTTCGGACAATCCCGTTTAGCACTTGGAACTGGTTATTGGAAGATTTTTTTAATTCACTTAGACTGTTTCACCCACCACAAATTATGCGTGTTTATATTGCAAGTCTCTTTTATAGGCATTTTAGTAAGTAAGTGGGACCTTACTTTTGTCTCAAATATTTTGCCAAGCCCTTTAATTACTCGTACAATTCATGCCGATAAAACAAAAAAAAGGAGAATACGTACATATATCCTCCAACCCATTCGAAGTTGTCCATCAGAGACCACGCTGCATACCCCAAGACGTGGATGCCGTCGTTTATAGCGTAGTACACCTAGAAACACAATCGTAACGTAACATTACACCTGTTGATTTATTGTATAATATGTTTGTAATATGTGAGCATTGTGAGGAGCTCGTGGCTAAGTACTAACAGCCGCACAGGTGGATCCACCAGGTTAAGCTACGCTTACTGGGGTTGGCCGTGGATGGGTGACCATCTTTACATACCGAGACTCCTCTGTGCCTCGGAAAGCACGTTAAGCCGTTGGTCCCGGCTGTCATTTGTGCATCTTTGACAGTCGTTACGGGTCGTCAGAAGCCCGAAAATCTGACAGCCAGTCTTACCAAGGGGTATCGTAATGCCCAGTTACTGGGTTGTGGAGGTCAGATAGGCAGTCGCTCCATGTAAAATACTGGTATTCAGCTGCATCCGGTTAGACTGGAAGCCGACCCCAACATAGTTGGGAAAAGGCTAGGCAGATGATGATGTTTGTAATATGTGAGCACCATGTATTTATGACATAATTAATTTTACGTGACATTGTTGTACTATATTTGTTTTTCTTTTCACCTTTTGTGGTGCAGTATTTTTATTTGGGTGCATCGTCTTCACATATAATTTTATAATGTATGTATAAAAACATTGTAAAACATTTAATTTCTGGGATTAAATATTGAAAGCACATTAAAATGGAATACCCAGATTGACAAAGTATGTAGTAAAGTAAACTAATTTTCTCATGCGCTGCGTATGCTAAGTAAAATGGCCAATCGAAACACCGTACTAACTGCATATCATGGTCTAGTAGCCTCAACATTAAGATATGGCATTATGTTTTGGGGAAACGCCTCGGGTAAAGATATGGTGTTTAAGTGTCAGAAAAGGTGTATTAGAGCGATCTGTAACCTGCAAACCACTGACAGCTGTAAACAATATTTTAAAAGTATGAAAATTTTAACAGTGCCCTCATTGTACATATACCAGACATCTATGTTCGTCAAAAATAATATGTATAATTTTGACCGAGTAGGTAGTCAGCGTCGAGCTGACCGGCTACAAACTGTTGGATCTAAAACTGCTTTACACAAGAACAGTATTTTCGTAATGGCTCCAAAATTATACAATAAATTTCCAAAGTGTATCAGAAGTGAGGAAAATGTCGGCCATTTAAAAAAAAGTTGTTCCTGTTTCTAGTTGAAAAGACCTATTACTCGATTGAAGACTTTTTAAATGACAAATTATGACTAATTTTAACTTTCTTGACATTCTTAATAATTACTTCAATTTACTATTACAATATTTCAATTACTTTATTTATGCGGCTCATGACATTTTTTCAATTGGTTCATTTCTTTTATCCTAGACTTTATTAATTATGATAGTAAAAATAACCTGCTTACTAATATTATATTTGTATGCCGATTATTGGCCGAACATACAGATCAGCTAAAATGTATAAATAACACCTTTTTGTACTTATGTTCACAAATAAAGATTGATTTGATTTGATTTGATTTTAAAAAGAGTAACGGTGGAGTTCTTCCTCATTCTTCTCGATACGAAACTACCTTTTGGAAAGGGCGACTAGAATCAATTTTATTTCTTGTTCATTTTGACGTTACAAAGTGCCTTTCTTGTGTCTATTTGAAATAAATGATTTGACTTTAACTTTGACCTGTATTCCCTGAAGGATCATGCAGAGGTGGTGACACTATGTTTAATGTCGATAAACCATGCACAAATCTAGAGTTCGGTTACCACCGCCGGTTAAAAAGAAAGAAAAATAAGTTTTTTTACCAGTAGTATCATTTAAAAGCTTTTCACATTGGCCTTCTTTATTATATCTATGGGATTAGCAGTTATAGCCTAGTGGTGTGACCGTCGAACTGCCAAGTCATAGGTCTCGAGTTCGAACCCAAGGCACGCACCTCTTATTTTACGGATTCATGTGCGTATTGTATAATTATGGCTTGCTTAAAAATCGTTGAACGTAAACATCGTGAGGAAACCAGCATGTCTAAGAGATATTTCTCAACAGCGTGTGAAGTTAAGTCAGAGGCCCATGGGCAGCTTATAAATTCTGACACCAGGTTAGTCACTAACCACACGAAAAGAAGAAGACATTGGGAAAGAGATGGAGTTCTCCTGTATACATATCTTCATCTCTTTGTCACTCTTTCTCACTCAGAGTATTTATGTCAAACAAAAAAGTATTTACAGCCACTTTTGAATTAGCAAGGAATACGTCATTAAATGTAATGTTTAGAGGGATATATGTGTGGTGTTACGCGAATGGATAGAATACGTAATGAGTAAGTATGAGTATAAGAGGAAGTCTGAAAGTGACACCGGTGACCGAAAAGTATTGTGGAAATCGGTTGTCATGGTATGGGCATGTTATGCGGAGGAATGAGGAAAATGTTGTCAGGAAAGTTGTGAGTATGAATGTGGATGGCTATACAAGTAGAGGGAGACCAAAGAAACGATGGATGGATTGTGTGAAAGATGATATGGCTAGAAAGGGAGTGACTATCGAGATGACGAAGTATGGAAGAAGAAGACATGTTGCGCCGACCCCAAATAAATTGGGATAAGGGCAGGAGAATGATGATGATGATGATGATGACGTCATTCAAATCTGAACCATAACAGGCTTTTGTGGAGAAGAACGGATAAGAAACTCCGTGGAGTCTCGTTTCAATTTTAACAAAATATGATGACTACCTGTTCCAAGTTACTCCTTATGTAGTTCAACCGCTTGAAGTCGTACAGGTCATGGCTGATGGACGGAAAGCCGTTCTCGGTGATCATGATGTCGTTTACTCCGTAAGTGTTTTTGATCCAGTGCAGCTGCTTCCGTAGACCTTCGGGGTATATCTGGAAGGTATGAAGACATTTATTTATATAACCTAACCTAACCTAACCTAACCTTTTTTTTTTTTTTTGGTCCGGGGGGAAAATCCTCATGGATGTCCCCCGCCCCGGGGGACAAAATAAAAAAAAAAAAAAAAAAAAATAATAAAATAATATAAATAATAAAATATTTGCGCCTCGACTGAGACGTACGAAATGCTTTATTATTAAATTTTAAAGTATATAAAAGCCTAATTAAAAGTTGTTTTAGAAAACATGCAACCAAAAACAGCATAATGTATCCTACTCGTCATATTAAATATGTACTTGAACTTATTTTTAAGGAAAAAATCGCGCGGTTATGGTTAAAAAAACAATACACCGTCCGTTCGTCGCTGCGGCACAGTCGCGACTGTCCGCGTGCCTAGCGCATGCCGAGATCGAGCGCGTAGGTATAACTCGCGTTTCGTCCGTTTGTATGAAGTTGGAATACTGTATAGATAGTATTACCGTGCTCAAAGTATTTATGTCAAAAAACTATTTACAGACACTTTTAAATTAGCAAGGAATCGGGTCTGTCAGAAATATGAACTGTAGTTACTTGTCGCGTGACGACTCCTGGCCACCGTAGGCGCGGGTCTGCAGACGGTGAGTAATGGGTAACTCACCGTCCGATCAGGACCAGGCCCGTGCCGGACGGCGCGTACGTGTTCCACGCACGCCTCAAAGAGATGTCAGCATATGAAGGGGTCCGTTAGGGCCGAGCCTACCGGGTAAGCGGGATTGTCCGAAAGGGTTACCGCTACCCCGGCACATACAGGGCTAAGGAAGGAACATGGATGGGTTTTAGTCAGTAAAAATCTGACCTTCTGCTCCACCGAGAGCGGGAGGAGTCATGTGATGACTTCCCATCCCCAAAAAAAAGGATGCGAAATAAAATATCAAAAGATTCTTACCGCAAACCAGTCAGGGATAGCTATCTTCCAGTCAGGATGGTTGAACATGGAGATCCCGATTTCTTTAGACCCGTAGTGCGGCCAAGCCCCTGCCCTCTCTGGGTCTACCTTGCGCACCAGTTTGGTTGTATAATGGTTGAGCGCATAGAAGTCGTAGGTTCCTGTAAGTATCAAGCAATACTTTTGAATTCTATAAAGTTTACCCAAATCTGGACATTCGCCTAGAGTTGACAGGGCACGCCACGATAGTGGCTTTACCACCTGATGCATGTCCTCGACGGACATGTATGTGTCGGGAGGTTCCTGCACATCATCAGGTGGGAGGAAATGCCCGGGTGTCACCATTCTGAGGATCGCCCAGAGGATATAATACCAGTATTTTACATGGAGCGACTGCCTATCTGACCTCCACAACCCAGTAGTTGGGGACTACGATACCCCTTGTTAAGACTGGCTGTTACTGTTGCGACTTTTTTATTTTTACGTTATTATTATAATTGAAAAATGACTCGAGACTTTATGCATAGACCTTAATGTGCTTAGGTAAATAGACACAAAATGTAAAAAGAAAAAAACACATGTACTCTGAAAGCATAAGATTTTATAAAAACACTAGCACTTTGCCCGTGGCTTCGCTCCCGCGGTTTTTCCCGTGGGACTCGATATTTTTCCCGGGATAAAAAGTAGTCTATGTTACTCCTAGAAAACTAAGCTTTCAAACGGTGAAAGAATTTTCTAAATCGGTCCAGTAGTTTCAGAGCCTATTCATTTCAAACAAACAAAAAATCAAATCTTTCCTCTTTAGTATAGATTCCTGTAAAAATCTTTGTCAGGAAAGTTTTGAGTATGAATGTGGATGGCTATACAAGAAGAAGAAGACCAAAGAAACGATGGATAGATTGTGTGAAAGATGATGTGGCTAGAAAGGGAGTGACTACCGAGATGACGACTAATAGAGAAGTATGGAAGAAAAAGACATGTTGCGCAGAGCACAAATAAATTGGGATAAGGGCAGGAGAATGATGATTCTTGTAAAAATACTTACCTTTAACAAATTCAGTTTCTTCGGGAGTAAAGGGAGGCAGCCTGGGGTACGGGTAGCATTCCTTCTTACTGTTTTCAGCCAGCACCTTCTCAAGTTCTGGTGGCCAGCCGCCCAGTTTGGAATAAACTGCATGACCGTATCTACCCTCCTAAAAAAAGCATAATTATACAGTGTGTTAGGTTAAACAAGGGACATCCTTTCATGTTGTATAGTACTCATAGAAATCAACAACTTTGTCCATGGGACCAAATCTGAAATACGAAAAAATATCAGCTGTTCCATACATTTTGACGAATTATGCGGTATAAATGGTCTGAACAGCTAATTTCTTTTTCATGATTTCAGGTATAGTTCCATAGTCAAAGTTGTTCATTTTCATGAGTATAGTGCCCTCTAAAAGTAGGTCCCTCGTTTAACCTAACACACTTTGTAAAGCAGTAGGTACTGGTAAAGGTCGACTACATATGTAACTACTACTACTAACACAATAAAAGCTACGGCCTCACTTTAATGTTTAGGATTTTAAACTCGTATAAAAACCAAGAATACTCCTTCTGCTAACAGAGGCTGTGGGTGAGGGCACCCTTGGCTGTAGGCCTAACCTCTTGCCTGTATAATTATTTCTCAACAGCATGAGAAGCTAAGTCAGAGGGCCATAGGCAGTGTAAAAACTCTGACACCAGGTTAGTCACTAACCACAGGAAAAGAAGGTGAATTTTGGAACGAAGATCCTTATCGCGCGTTGCGAAAAGGGGCTAGACGGAAAAAAATAAGACCAAAAGTTGTAACGACACTTTTTTGGAGTAAAATATTTTATTATGTCTTTTTAATCAATATTTTTTGATTGGTTCATTTTAGATCAGATTTTTTATTATTACTTAAAAGAAATAAAATTTTATTACAATTCCTTCACTAATTTCGAAAAGAACTTCGTTCCATCCGGGTGTCCCTTGACATCTCTCAAGTTTTTTTTACAGAATAGCTGTACAGGTGACGAGAACAGACTGAAGAAATAATACATACCCAGTGTTGCAGAGCAAGTTTCGTAGCTTCGGTATCCGCTGGTGTCTCCGGCTCCAACCAGTAGAATACATTGGACAGCGATAACATGCCTGAAGACCAAAGAAATTAATTAACCAATCGAAATCGCATTTTTCTTTTGTTTTTTTTTAGAAATTGTTTAGTTTGTTTGCTGCCAGTGTCTGTGTTCTTGCGAATGGTTGGATTGGGTGAAAGATTCATCCTTCGTTTCTTTGGTGTTCCTCTACACGTTCATATTATCTTTAATACCAAAAAGACACAGACACGTAAGTAAATAAATAAAACCAATAATTCAATTAGTTTTTTCCCGGTCAACACATTTTATTTAAGAAAAAACAGGTAGTTCGACAATACAGGAAAAAATATTAAATCGGTTTTAAAATATGCTCAAAGTCACTACAATAATATTAATATTATTACTATTACATTATTTTTGGTTTAATTTATTTATTTACGTGTCTGTGTCTTTTTGGTATTAATGATAATAGGAACGTGTAGATACATTATTTGCGTAAGAAATAAATGTAGTTAACACTTAAAGCTCGCTAGTACTTCCTCGGTTTAAACATATTAACTAAAGAAAATTATCTATACATATAATAAATTTGTAGAAAAGTGGTGTCTGTACAATAGAAATAAATAAAAAAAAAGTAGCAGGGGTTGTTATTATATCGATGCCGAACCCGAAAATGTAATTAATTTTTTTTTGTCTGTTTATCTGTTTGTCTGTTTGTCTGTGTGTTTGTGCACGCTAATATCAGAAACGGCTTATTGGATTTAGATACGGTTTTCACTAATATATTGTAGTAAGCTTCACTTAACATTTAGTGTTTATTTCATGTCAATCGGTTCATAAATAAAAAAGTTATGTCAATTTAAAGAATCACGGCAAACATTTGTTAAGATATTCTATCAGAGTACGTATACGCATCGCGCCTGCGCGTCCGTGGCTATATAAAGCGCGCTGAGAGCCGCGCCGCTGTTACCCCCGATCCAGCTGTCCCTTGCTGTCCTCCCCCAGCGACGCCCTAAGCAGAGGTCCGTACCCCACAGGGGGTGCCCTTAGCGTGTAGTCGCTTAGTTTGTAAGTTTTTATAAGCCCTGGCTGGGGGCTACAATTGTATTGTGGCATCCACAGGCAAGTCCGGTTAAGCAGTATACAACCCTATGGTTGAGCTGCGAGATGCCATTATCAAAAAAAAAAACACGCCGCTGCCATAAGGATTCAGTTATTCGTAGCGAACGCACGTATCCTGGAGAGTATAGGCGAATAGTTGCATTCGATTATTGCGATTCACTTGAATACTGACTGTTTGCATATTTCATTTATTTATATTTTAGGGTTTGTAGGTTAGGTTCTTTTTCTAAATTTTCAGTAATAAAACAGTAAAAAAACAGTGTCCGTACATTGAATGTATAAAAAAATAATGATTGAGGGGGTTTAGAAATAGTAATAGAGCACGAATCCAAAAAAAAAATTCGGTCTGTATGTCTGTTTGTTTGTACACGCTAATCTTCGGAACTACTGGACGGATTTGAATGTTTTTTTTTGTTGTGTAGGTATTAAGTCTGGGCAACAAATAGACTATAGAAAATTTATCTTGGAAACTTGAATACCTGATGCAGAACCGCAACTGACCAGCTAAACTATAAGAGATACAAAAATAGTACCGTAGCAAAAATTGTTCCGCGTGATGAGCATTTTCTGCAGAGAGAATAAATTTGAAGATCTGGAACACCTGATGTGGAACTCCAAGAGCCCAGCTACACTATAACAGATATTGGAATGACGTCTTAGCAAAAGTTGTTCAGCCTGATGAGCACTCTCTGTTGACGTATAAAAATGTATGATCTGGAACACCTGATGTGGAATTCCAAGAGCCCAGCTACTCTATAACACATATAGGAATGACGTCTTAGCAAAAGTTGTTCGGTCTGATGGTTATTTCCTATTGACTTATAGAAATCGAAGATCAGAAACATCTGATGTGGAAATCAAAGCTATCACTAATTTCACTGTATAATTATAAAATAACATAAGCTGGGAGTACTACCACGCGGTGAAGGCGGTAAAAGTTTAGGACGGATTTCAAGGCACATCAAGTTATCCCTAACTGTCAAATTTTCTCAATTAAAAATTAACCTTATGTCTTTGCAATAAAGTTGAAATACTATCAAAGAAATGTGACAGATTGTGGTAACTTGATGTGCTGGCCTCTGTACTTATATCATTGAAAATTTGACTCTGCTGGCCAAAACTCCCATTTATTTTTTTATTTTACCAAATAAATATGCCTTCGGACATATGTTATTTGAGTGTTTAATTTCCTTTTCTATTTATATTCGTGACACAGAAGCCTACCCGATAACGCAGGGGAGCAGTCCCTTAGATTTTAATTGATCACTTATATTGACAATATAAAACTATAACCATGCCAAGAAAGAGGTCAAATCTTTCCCAATGTTCCAAAAGAGCTAAAAGATTGAAGATCATAAGATCCCAAGAATCTACCAAAGAGCGTCACGAGAGACTTGATGCTGTTCGAAAACATCCGGCTGCAACTCCCTGCGTGGAAACCTCTTCGTGAAGCACGCCTGCGTTCTCAGCGTATTTACGCATCTACATCCAGGTCTCTAGAGACCAGTGAAGAATATGATGCGTGACTGACCGCTGATCGTGCAAGTCATGCTTTGTCTCGCGAATCGGAGACGTTCATGGATAGAGAATTACGCTTGAGTTCCAAGCGTATCTACGCATCGAGTAGTAGGTATCTAGAGACGAGTGGGGAACGTGATACGCGACTGACCGCTGATCGTGAAGTCATGCATTGTCTCGCGAATCGGAGACGTTCACGGATAGACAATTACGCTTGAGTTCCAAGCGTATCTACGCATCGACTTCTAGGTCTCTAGAGACAATTGGGGAACGTGATGCGCGACTGACCGCTGATCGTGATTCAGATCTTCGATTTTGACGACCCCGTTGTCGCTGGCATAAGCAACAGGATACGCGTAGGCACCTGGCATAAGGACATAGGCATATTATTTTTTGGAAATTCAACAATTTTGGAATGGCAGGTAGGGTAGGTAGGGTAGGTAGGGTAGGTAGGGTAGGTAGGGTAGGTAGGGTAGGTAGGGTAGGTAGGGTAGGTAGGGTAGGTAGGGTAGGTAGGGTAGGTAGGGTAGGTAGGGTAGGTAGGGTAGGTAGGGTAGGTAGGGTAGGTAGGGTAGGTAGGGTAGGTAGGGTAGGTAGGGTAGGTAGGGTAGGTAGGGTAGGTAGGGTAGGTAGGGTAGGTAGGGTAGGTAGGGTAGGTAGGGTAGGTAGGGTAGGTAGGGTAGGTAGGGTAGGTAGGGTAGGTAGGGTAGGTAGGGTAGGTAGGGTAGGTAGGGTAGGTAGGGTAGGTAGGGTAGGTAGGGTAGGTAGGGTAGGTAGGGTAGGTAGGGTAGGTAGGGTAGGTAGGGTAGGTAGGGTAGGTAGGGTAGGTAGGGTAGGTAGGGTAGGTAGGGTAGGTAGGGTAGGTAGGGTAGGTAGGGTAGGTAGGGTAGGTAGGGTAGGTAGGGTAGGTAGGGTAGGTAGGGTAGGTAGGGTAGGTAGGGTAGGTAGGGTAGGTAGGGTAGGTAGGGTAGGTAGGGTAGGTAGGGTAGGTAGGGTAGGTAGGGTAGGTAGGGTAGGTAGGGTAGGTAGGGTAGGTAGGGTAGGTAGGGTAGGTAGGGTAGGTAGGGTAGGTAGGGTAGGTAGGGTAGGTAGGGTAGGTAGGGTAGGTAGGGTAGGTAGGGTAGGTAGGGTAGGTAGGGTAGGTAGGGTAGGTAGGGTAGGTAGGGTAGGTAGGGTAGGTAGGGTAGGTAGGGTAGGTAGGGTAGGTAGGGTAGGTAGGGTAGGTAGGGTAGGTAGGGTAGGTAGGGTAGGTAGGGTAGGTAGGGTAGGTAGGGTAGGTAGGGTAGGTAGGGTAGGTAGGGTAGGTAGGGTAGGTAGGGTAGGTAGGGTAGGTAGGGTAGGTAGGGTAGGTAGGGTAGGTAGGGTAGGTAGGGTAGGTAGGGTAGGTAGGGTAGGTAGGGTAGGTAGGGTAGGTAGGGTAGGTAGGGTAGGTAGGGTAGGTAGGGTAGGTAGGGTAGGTAGGGTAGGTAGGGTAGGTAGGGTAGGTAGGGTAGGTAGGGTAGGTAGGGTAGGTAGGGTAGGTAGGGTAGGTAGGGTAGGTAGGGTAGGTAGGGTAGGTAGGGTAGGTAGGGTAGGTAGGGTAGGTAGGGTAGGTAGGGTAGGTAGGGTAGGTAGGGTAGGTAGGGTAGGTAGGGTAGGTAGGGTAGGTAGGGTAGGTAGGGTAGGTAGGGTAGGTAGGGTAGGTAGGGTAGGTAGGGTAGGTAGGGTAGGTAGGGTAGGTAGGGTAGGTAGGGTAGGTAGGGTAGGTAGGGTAGGTAGGGTAGGTAGGGTAGGTAGGGTAGGTAGGGTAGGTAGGGTAGGTAGGGTAGGTAGGGTAGGTAGGGTAGGTAGGGTAGGTAGGGTAGGTAGGGTAGGTAGGGTAGGTAGGGTAGGTAGGGTAGGTAGGGTAGGTAGGGTAGGTAGGGTAGGTAGGGTAGGTAGGGTAGGTAGGGTAGGTAGGGTAGGTAGGGTAGGTAGGGTAGGTAGGGTAGGTAGGGTAGGTAGGGTAGGTAGGGTAGGTAGGGTAGGTAGGGTAGGTAGGGTAGGTAGGGTAGGTAGGGTAGGTAGGGTAGGTAGGGTAGGTAGGGTAGGTAGGGTAGGTAGGGTAGGTAGGGTAGGTAGGGTAGGTAGGGTAGGTAGGGTAGGTAGGGTAGGTAGGATAGGTAGGGTAGGTAAGGTAGGTATCATAGTTAAGACAGGACAACGTCGGTCGGGTCAGCTAGTAATATAATAAAGTTGAAAAACTATCAAACAAATTTGACAGATTGAGGTCTTATCTACCTGGGGGAACACCTACATCTGAATATATGTATAAGGTGTTAAAA
Source organism: Hyppa rectilinea (assembly GCA_951799385.1). Classification (NCBI taxonomy): domain Eukaryota; kingdom Metazoa; phylum Arthropoda; class Insecta; order Lepidoptera; family Noctuidae; genus Hyppa; species Hyppa rectilinea. The sequence continues at coordinate 15,043,421 of OX637316.1, forward strand.
AAATTACTAAGAATGTCGTGAGAGCATTGTACTCATCCTTACGAACAACTCTTACTATGGGATGAACCCTGAAAACGCGAAAATAATATGAGGTGTTCCATACATTTATGCACACGTAACTCAAATAAAGTGAATGAATGAATTTTTTAAGACCCTAAATAAAACTCACCATGATACAAATGCCTGAACTCCTTATCATAGATCCTGTAAGCCTTAGCATGGGCTATCAGCACATGTTTGTTGCACAAGTACCGTCCTATCTTCATGTCATCCAGGTAAGGGGCGACCTTCTTGCTGTAAGCACCATCACAGATGACCAGGGGCTCGTTCAAAGTGATCCAGTACTTTACACGGTTAGCGTAAAGGGAGTATAGGACCTTTGCGTAATCGGCAAACCAGGTGGAGATTAGTGGGTTAGCCCAGCCACCTAAAATAACATTTCGCTATAATGAATGGCCTATTTCGTACGTACGTATATTTTAAGCACTATTTGCAATTAACTCTAAACCATTTATCTTTACTAATATTTTATAGAGGAAAGATTAGATTCTTTGTTTGTTTGTTTGAAATGAATAGGCTCCTAAACTACTGGACCGATTTAAAAAAATCTTTCACCGTTGGAAAGCTTAGTTTTCTAGGAGTAACATAGGCTTTTTATCCCGGTAAAAATAACGGGTCCCACGGGAAAGACCACGGGAGCGAAGCCGCGGGCAAAGTGCTATTCATAATATGTATGTAAAAAAATAACATGTATAAGGGCATCAAAAAATTCCACATCGCTGTCAACAGGAGAAGTTGCAAAAAGACTGGCAGCATTGCCGTGTTGTATGGCAACTCTTTGACCAAATGGGCCAGTCCTCTGTCACGTGAAGAGGCGACCAACCGCTTGGCGATGTCTTGAAAATCAAAGTGGGTTCTCAGACCCCATGGCCCTAGTGTTTCAACCCCAAACGGCTCGAACATATAAGTCTGGAGTATTTGCACCGTTTGAGGTTTTCTGCACCTGCAGCGGCTGCTCCTGCACATCCCGCCGAACTAGGAAGACGGGATGGCGCAAGGGTGTCGACACACGTTGCATCCCACACCACAAGCTACCTAATTTTCAAGGCATTAGTGTAATTCCGTCCAGTCTCTACCCATCGTCGCGTGCCAAGCCCCTTGGGTTCTAAAACATCTGACATCCGAAAGTCGGACAACCAGTCTTACCAAAGGGTATTATCGTATTACCCAGGAACTAGGTAGAGGTCAGATAGGCAGTCACTTCGTGTAAAATACTGATATTCAACTGCATCCGGTTATAAAGGAAGCCGATTCCAAAAAAGTTGGGCAAAGGCTGGGCAAATGATGACCCTTACCAAGATCCTGCAATTTTTGTGGCAAGTCCCAATGGTACATAGTAACGACAGGCTGGATACCCTTCTCCAGTAGACCGTCGATCAGGTTGCTGTAGTAGTTCTTGCCATCCTCACTAACGTGGTTGGGGAAACCAGATGGAAGGATACGAGGCCAGGATATTGAGAACCTGGAAAGGAAGATATACTTGTAAGATTATTTGATTATTTCTAAACCACTTGAAACGGCTACATGATCATCACACTTTACAGGTGTAGGTATTCATCACCGTAATGTTTTTTTTTCGTTTTTTCATCAGATAGAGGAAAGGTGTAGGGTAAAGGGTAGGTTACAAGTGCAGTGATAGCCTAGTGGTGTGACCGTCGAACTGTCAAGTCATAGGTCTCGAGTTCAAACCCAAGACACGCTCCTCTGACTATTACGGATTCATGTGCGTATTGTATAATTATCACTTGCTTATAAATCGGTGAAGGAAAACAACGCGAAGAAACCAGCATGTTTGAGAGATATTTCTCAACAGCATGTGAAGCTAATATAATCTCTATCTAAAATTCAGCAATCTGGATTTGTGCCCGGTTTATAGCAATAGGCTCGAACACTCCTACATGGGACTTATACATAACTGACGAAATGTTACCTACATTCACCTCTGCACAGCCCTTCTGGTAAACAAGACGTGATGTGAGCTTAAATGTACTCGTAAGTTTTTATATAGCCATTCGTCCGACTACCCGAAATGAATGACTGTCAATGATCTAGGCAACCAACCTGTACATGTTGAGCCCCAGCTCATGAGCCATCTCGATGTCTCTCTCCCACTGGTGGTAGGAATCACACGCCACATCTCCGTTAGATCTGTCCTTGACCACTTCAGGCTGTGTGTGCAGCAGTCTGTCCCAGACGCTCTCCCCTTTATCTGGAAGGTGATAATAGGTAGAAATAAGCTTATATTTGATCCTAACGATCAATGCAATAAATGAACAGGATGTCATTTTTACAGATTTTACTCGGTTCGATTCCTGGGTGTGGTAAGCGAACTTTTGAAATATTTGAATGCAGTTTTCTTTCTATTCAAAAATAAAGGAATGTTTTCTTTGAGTAAAATTTTCTATCTACAGTATTAAGAGTACTTTCCCTTTAGGTGGCATTTCAAAATTCCACCCTGTATAATGGACCCACTAAGGAAGCATTTTTTTAAATTCCACATCTTTTATTTTTTGTTGAGGATGGGTCATCAATTAACTCCTCAGAGTCTTACTGGCTAAAACCTATCCATGTTCCTTCCTTAGCCCTTTATGTTCAGGGGTAGCGGTCAGCCTTTCGGACAATCCCGCTGACCAGGCAGGCTTCGGCCCTAACGGAACCCATCACATGCTGACATCTCTTTGAGGCGCACGTGGAAGACGTACACGCCGGCCGGCACGCACTTGGGGGTAAACATAGTTGGGAAAAGGCTCGGCAGATTGAACTGCTATAAGAAGTGGTGGTTCATCTCTGGCCGATTTTGTAGGTATTTTTTACCAACACCATGTTGCTATGCTTTTTTAAACAAACCATATATAAGATAGATAAGTATGTAATAGTTATTTGAAAATAAGATAATAATAATCTTACCGCTTTGATTCCATGCTCCTTCAATCTGATAGGCGGCAGTGGATGCACCGAACATGAACCATGATGGAAACGTCAGGTTCTGCTGACAGGAACCACCGATGATGACGACACTGTTAAGGTCCAAATAATACCATTATACAGGGTGAAATTGAATTCATGAGTACTATTTTAAGAGGTCATTGTACTCATCATTATGAACAACTTGTACTATGGAAACAAATCTGAAATTGCGAAAAAAAAATTAGCTGTTCCATACATGCTCGCATAACTCATCAAAATGTAAGAAACAGCGGCCCATGTTGCCCATGAATTTAATTTCACCCTGTATAACGTCACAACCCATCGTTTTCGAAGAATACATTACTGAAGTATATTTGCAGGTATTTCATCCACAAATACTCTAGAATTCGTGTCCATTTGATGGCAATACGTTTTTCCCCTAGTATTGGGACTTTACCATGAGGAGCTGAGGAGCTCGTGGCCAAGTAATACCATTCGCTCGGATCGATCCATCAGGTTAAGATACGCTTGTTGGGGTAGGTCCGTGGATGGGTGACCATCTTTACATAATCGAAACTCCTTTGTGCCTCGTAAAGCACGTTAAGCCGTTGGTCCTGGCTCTCATTCGTGGATCTTTGACAGTCTTTACGGGTAGGCAGAAGCCCGAAAGTCTGACAGCCAGTATTACCAAGGAGTATCGTATTACCCAGTTACTGACTAAAGGAGGTCAGATAGGCTCGCTCCAAGTTTATTATTTTATTTATTTTGTTTCCCTCCTGTTATATACTTGTAAATAGTTATTAGTAATGTTTTAGGTTTATAGTATTGGTTAAAAATGTAAGAGAATTTCATATTACAAATAGGAGATTTATTTAATAACCAACTTATATTAACAGTGTGCACTAAACATACAAGTTATAAATTAAATAAAGTTAAAGTTAAATATGGTATTCAGCTGCATCCGGTTAGACTGGAAGCCGATCCCAACATAGTTGGGAAAAGGCTAGGCGGATTGACATGAGACTTTGACATAACCATTGCGCTTACCATGCTTAATGTTCTTCTGACATCAACACCGGAGTGTGACTTGTTTGCCGGAAGATGGATAGGTGTATGTCGTGAATGTTTAACATTTTGTGAGAAGATGGACGACAGATAAATTTATCACTTTCTTGTTTGTATTATTTTTCTTTATTTTATTCAGCTTTGTTTACGTTTTGTTTTTATTTTCTTTTCTATTATTTTTATTTTCAAACAAGATGTTTGTGAAATGTATTTTTTTACCTTTTCTATTTTTTTTCTCTATTTATATTGTACAACACCTTGGAAGTTGTCCTGTAATGTTGTGCATGTACATTTAAATAAATAAACAATAACTGGCAAGGTGTGGTAGATACTATATGTAGGTACATCTCTGTCAAAACCTAGTTGTCATGTCAAGTAGTTTACGACGGTATATATTTGGATTAATTCATTAAGACTGCATGCTACTGCACTGCGTTATCAGGTCCTATCTCAGTTCGCACGTGTTCAAATAATCTTATGCTTGAAGAGATAGTTTAAAGACTTTGCCAGATAGAACGCGAGTAGGACCTGGCTCGTTGGTCTGGTCGCAAGCGCTACAGTAGTGGTATTCTATAAAAATCTCACTGTGATGACGTAGTAAAGTAATAATAAAATGGATTGTGTGGTTTTATGAAACCGCGGTAAAAGTGAAATTTTTTCACATTAAAGACATTTGACACTATAGGCGCCGCCATATTGGCCTTGGCTGCTCTGACGAGCGCCTTTCACTTTATCCCTACACCGCGGCCGACCGTCACGCGACATGCAACACACAGACGAAAAAGTTTGAGACGATGTAATAAAAGTTTCACTTTACTAATAATATAATAATATCCTTGGACATTTCACACAGCGCCATATAGTCCCAAGCTAAGCAATCTAATGCTTGTGTTATGGTAGCGAGATTTGGATGATTTCCCAGCCATAAAAAAAAAATGGTAGCGAGATGGCTGATAAACTAATTAAACACATTATTTTTGTAAATACATACATATTATAGATAGAGAAACACCCAGACCCAGAACAAATACTTGTAGGTCGTACAAATATTTGTTCCGTGCGGGAATCTTACCCGCGACATGCTGCGCAGCATCAATCGCTCAACCACTGCGCCAACCGTGTCGTCAAAGTGAGTCGAAATGAGTTGAGCTGCCAATAGTGCCAATTCCCAGCAATAGGTGGAATGACATTTCACGGTCATATTTTTACAGAATCGACCAACTGCTGAGCTCCTGGGTATGATTTCCAGTTCTGGCAAAGTGCTATTAGGATTTTCTTTCAGGGGTTTCTCAGTAGCAGCCCGCAATTTGAAATGCTGATGGCAATAGGCTCGCCCGACGTTACATGGTAGGTCAGTGATCGCCCAGTGGTAACGGCTGCGAATTGCGATTTGCAGGCCGTTGGATCAGGACCAGGCCAGTGCCGGACGGCGCGTACGTGTTCCACGCGCGCCTCAATGAGATGTCAGCATTTGAAGGGACCCAGGGCCGAAGCCTGCCGGGTAAGCGGGATTGTCCGAAAGGGTTACCGCTTCCCAAGAACATAAACGGCTAAGGAAGAAACATGGATGGGTTTTAGTCAATAAAATTTTGACACTCCCTTCCGCTCCACCCAGAGCAATTTGATGATTTCCCATCATCAAAAAAAAAAAATCGTAGATTTGAACTCAAACAGGCACTTTGTTTTGTGTTTTTTTCATCATCACTGCTCACAAAACGGTAAAGGAAAACATAGCGAGGAAGCCGGCATGTCCTAGAACCAAACATTCGTAGACATATGAGATCTATCGACCCGCACTGGACCCGCGTAGTGGATTACCTACGGCCCACTCCCTATCACTGGGAGGAGGCCTGAGTCCCAGCAGCGGGAAAGTGGCTGAGTATGTAGAGCGAATAGAATGAAAAATAGTAAAAAAAAAAACTGAACCTAGAATTCGCGCAGTGGTTGAGCGATTGACCGCTGCGCAGTATGTCGCGGGTTCGATTCCCGCACGGAACAAATATTTGTACGACCTGCAAGTATTTGTTACGGGTCTGGGTGTTTTTATATCTATAATATGTATGTATTTACACAAAAAAAAAATGTAAGTATATAATATGTAGTTTATCAGCCATCTCGTTACCATAACACAAGCATTAGGTTGCTTAGCTTGGGACGATATGGCGTTGTGTGAAATGTCCAAGGATATTATTATTATTCGCATCTTTTTCTTAACTTGTCGATTGCAATGCAAATGTACTCTGCCCAGAATTCGGCTACGTGTTTGGCGCCATCACTAGCGTCCATCAGTTCCTGTAACGCCCATACGACAGGACACAGGACGATATAGTGTCCCATGATCCCATCGTTTGTGGAACAGCACCACATTTACACTCCAAGGCGGATTTGCATTCGCATTAAAATTGTTAATTAATAATCGTCATCATCATTAAAATAAAAATTGCTAATTAAATAAATTCTCATGATTTGGCTTGAATTGTATTATCTTAAAAAAAAAAGTTCTACGTAATTAGTACTTATAAATAGCACCTACCTACAGTACCTACGTACACTCGGCGTCACAAAAATCGCACCTCTCCGAAAAAAAGTTTAAAGCATGTCCTGCCATTGATTAACGAATACATTAAACCCAATTTAAATTGGTATCAAATAAAAGTAGTTAGAATTCTTAAGCACAACACATCTCATCAAAACGTAACGTTAAAAAAAAGTTGTTCATAAACCCCTGACGTTGTTACCTTAATAAGGTCCATGAGGGAACGCATGGAAGCAGTCATCAGGGCTAGGGGGGGTAACACTAGGTTTTAAGTTGTTTTTAAGGACTTAGCTGATATTTTCTGTTAAATTAAAAAGTTACGTTTTAATCATTTGCATTTGCTTGCTTTTTTGTTATTCCCTGGTAAACTAAATTCAAATCTATTGATTTATTCTGAAATTTAAATATATTACCTTTCCAATGATACCTTATAGTCATATGTCTTCCATTGATTAATAGGGCAAAAATGACTTTGAAGGAATTTTTTCAAGAGGTGCGATTATTGTGGCGCCGAGTGTAGTTATGATAAAAATAGATTCAGATTATGTAAATTCGTAGCAGCTAACGTTTTATAGTGTAGATAGACACTCGAAATTTTCACACAGTACTACTATGGCCACAAAACATCTGCCTAGCCTTTTCCGAACTATGTTGGGGTCGGCTTCCAGTCTAACCGGATGCAGCTGAATACCTGTATTTTACATGGAGCGACTGCCTATCTGGCCTCTACAACCCAGTAACTGGGCAATACGATACCCCTTAGTAAGACTGGCTGTCAGATTATCGGGTTTCGGACGACCCGTTACGACTGGCAAAGATGCACTAATGACAGCCGGGACCGACGGCTTAACGTGCTTTCCGAGGCACGGAGGAGTCTGGTATGTAAAGATGGTCACCCATCCACCAAACCCTGCAAGCGTAGCTTAACCTGATGGATCGATCCGTGCGACTGTTAATTAGTCATGAGCTCTTCAAATCAAGTTATCCCAATCTGTCAAATTTCTTTGACAGTTTTTCAACTTTATTACAAAAGAATAAGGTTCATTTTCAATTGGGACAATTTGACAGTTTCGGAGTACTTGATGTGCTGGCGTCTGTACATATATACATAAAGAAACTATAAAACGTCAGCTGCTATAAATTTACATAATCTTAATCTATTTTTATCATTTTTTTTATTTTTATTTATTTATAACATAAAACGGCCAAGGCCAATTACATTAGTTACACGTTAAACGCCAACAGTTTTTGCATTGTCTGCTGCGTGGCAATCAATAGTCTAATCACATTACATAAATGTAGTAACTATGTATACAGTAATTCAACAGTCATACGCTTATCTCACAGTACTCCAAACATACTGACAAGATCTTCTTCCATTCATCCGCGAACACATCACAGTCAGGCTTAGCATCCAAGAGAGCGTTGAGCGCAGAAAGTGTGCGAGGGACAGGAGACTGGGCTCGAGTGACGGTTCGGATTCGAGGCACAGCGAACAATCTGTGGCTCCTGTTACGGTTATAATTTATTGGAGCAAAAAGATGGAACAATTCGTCGTGCAATTCAGGAGCATCTGTTTTTCCGTGAAGGATCTTACAAAAATTAATGATTTGGTCATTTTTTCTTCTCACTTCTAGAGAATTATACCTTAAACAACCTAAAAGAAATTTCGAGGGATACATAAACGGATAATATCCATTCAAGCGTTTATAGATATTATACCTTAGATAAGCTTTTTGAACCTTTTCTAAGAGTAAGGTGTACTTCTTTTCATGTGGGTTCCAGACGCATGCACTGGACTCCAGTTTGCTCCGAACCAGCACATTGAAAATAGATTTTATAGTGCTAATGTTACTGAAATCTTTAGCATTGCGTAATATGAAGCCTAATCGCCTAAATGAGTCTTTTGCTAGCGAAACCATGTGATCATGAAACGTTAGTTTGCTATCAAATGTGACACCCAGATCCTTCAATCCAGTTGTTCTAGTAATTACATTGTTATTAATTTTATATGTAAGGGTGATAGGGTTTTGTGCTCGAGTAAAACTCATGAAAAAGCATTTAGAAGAATTAAATTCCATTTTATTCTTAACGCTCCACTCCACTATCGCATCAATATCACTTTGTAGTGCCAGACAATCAGCTTCAGAGTGAATTTCGGAAAAAAGTTTTAAATCATCTGCATACAATAGACTTCTGGCGTGATGAATAACTGAAGGAAGGTCGTTGATCATTATCAAGAAAAGAAGCGGTCCCAGAATTGATCCTTGACTGACTCCGGAACGCGTATGATAAAGCTTGGATTCATAAAGGCCCAGTCTGACAAACTGCTGACGATCGCGGAGGTAGTCAGCGAGGAGCCGTAAAAGACCTGGCGGCAATCCGATGGCACATAGTTTTTCTAGCAGAATATCATTATTGACTCTATCAAAATCATAACTACGTATACTTTATATATGTTACTACTTATTACGTAGAACTTTTTTTTAAAGATCATTCATGCCAAATCATAAGAATTTTTTTTTTTAATACGAATGCTAAATCTTGAATTTTTTTTCTTGGTTCAGTATTATTTTTCTTCTATTTTTTATTCTGTTCACACCTACATAATCAACCTTTAATGTTGCCACTGTTGTACACAGGCCTTCTCTCAGTGTGGGCTGTAGCCCAGGCGGACCCAGTGCGGGTTGCTAGGTGTCCATGCCGGACGGCGCGTACTTGTTCCACGAGCGCCTCAAAGAGATGTCAGCATTAGGGAAAGGGCCCGTTAGGGCTGAAGCCTGCCGGGTCAGCGGGATTGTCCGAAAGCGTTACCGCTACCCCGGATCATAAAGGGCTAAGGAAGGAACATGGATGGGTGTTAGTCAGTAAGAGTCTGACACTCCCCTTCGCTTCACCCAGAGCGGGAGGAGTCGTTTGATGATTTCCCATCCTTTGAAAAAAAGGCTTCTTTTTTTTAGGGTGGGAAATCATCAAAAACCGGTCCATGTTCCTTCCTTAGCCCTTTAGGTTCCGAGGTAGTGGTAACCCCTACGGACAAAAAAAGGCCTTAGCTAACTACACTATTTTCTTCTTTTCGTGGGTTTAGGGATTAACCAGATGTCAGAGTTTTCATGCCACCCATGGGCCTCAGACTTAGCTTCACATGCTGTTGAGAATTATGTTTCAGACATTCCGGTTTCCTCACGATGTGTTCCGTCACCGATTTTTAAGCAAGTGATAATTATACAATACGCACATGAATCCGAAAAATCAGAGGAGCGTCTCTTGGATTCAAACTCGAGACCTATGAATTAGCAGTCCGACGGTCACACCACTATACGTACTATCACTGGTGTTTTATTATAGTACTCGCATTATGAACTGAGCCGTCGGGCCATAAATGTCAGTATGAATAAGAAGTGCAACGCTTTACGTCATGACGATAGTTCTCTACGCTACGCTCTACGCTTACTGTATTCGTGCCGTCTGAGTCATAAGTACCTACCACCTCATTACGCATTTCGATAAGACCTTACCGTGACAATTAATCGATATCGACTCCCTACTGTTAAACACATAATTATGGCAAAAAAAGACGGATCTAGCGAAAAGACGCTCGTGGCTAAGTACTAACAGCCGCACAGGTCGATCCAACAGGTTAAGCTACGCTTGCCAGGGTTGGCCGTGGATGAGTGACCATCTTTACATACCGAGACTCCTCCGTGCTTTGGAAAGCACGTTAAGCCGTTGGTCCCGGCTGTCATTTGTGCATCTTTGACAGTCGCTACGGGTCGTCAGAAGCCCGAAAATCTGACAGCCAGTCTTACCAAGGGGTTTCGTATTGCCAGTTACTGGGTTGCGGAGGTCAGATAGGCAGTCGCTCCATGTAAAATACTGGTATTCAGCTGCATCCGGTTAGACTGGAAGCTGAACCTAACATAATTGGGAAAAGGCTAGGCAGATGATCATGGCAAAAGAAGCCGGCAATCCATAAGTTCCATAAGTGCGAAAGAGACAAATGTTTATCCTCTCGCATGTTTATCTATTTGTGCCCGGTCTTTGGCAATAGGCTCACCTCTATTACATGGGACTTATACATAACTGGGAAAGTTTTTTTTTTGTGAATGGCATCTCGCAACCTTGGAGGTTGTCTACTGCTTAACCGGGCTTGCCTGTGGATGCCTCAATAAATTAAGGCCTCCAGCCAGGGCTTAAAAAGCTTACAAACTAAGCGACTACAAGCTAAGGGCACCCCCTGTGGGGTACGGACCTCGGCTTAAGGCGTCGCTGGGGGAGGATAGCAAGGGACAGGCTGAATTGGTAACATAAGTGGGAGAGTGCTGTAGGTGTTCTGCTTATAGGTAAAGATAAACTACGATACCATGGCCCGCCCCTCCAAAGATTAAAACCTTTGAAAGTATTTGTGAAATGACAAAGCGCCACCAAGACTCACAGCGCATGTCACTGCCGGCCTGCTACTGAAGACGAATACTTACAACTACATACAAACTCTTTCGTGAGGATATGACTACAATAATTGAAACAGTAAAATAATTGCGTATTTGAAATGGTACTCAATAACGTTACTTTTAATGAACTATCAAACCACGGAATTTGTACGTGATTTGTATGAAAAGTAACAATGTAACGGACGTCACGGATTTTTAGAATCAAATGGAATTCTTATTAGCATTAAATGCAATTTTACAATTATATCTTCGCATAATACATATTTAATTTCTATGCGGTGATGGAAGTTTTTAATACGAGCGGTCGTTTTACTATGTGTTTTCATATTTTATTTTTGAGCCTTTCAAATAGTCAATTTGAGGGGGCGCGCCATGTTATCGTAGTTTATCTCTACAGCTCTGTCTAACCCTTTGGTGCAACAAGGCGTGATGTTATTTTTTAGGAAGTCTATTACGAATTACACGATAATTAAATGCAAATTGTAATTAGTTGACTTACCTAAGAACAACCGCACTGATTAAAATCATTTTCATGACTGCGGTAACTTAATGGTATAATGAACCGTATTATAATCTAAAAGCAAATTGTATTTATTGTGTGAACTTGAAATCCGGCCAAGTGAGAGTCGGATACGCGCACAAAGGGTTCCGTACCATTGTACAGACGCCAGCACATCAAGCTATCCCTAACTGTCAAATTTTCTCAATTAAAAATGAACCTTATGTCTTTGTAATAAAGTAGAAATACTATCAATTTCTTTGATAGTATTTCTACTTTGACGACAGATTGGGGTAACTCAAGTCGGCGCAATCACCACTGAGCCACCACTGCTCTTGAGAATTTCACGAATTTCACCTCTAAAGTCAATAAATACAGACAGATCCTCACTCAAGAAATCAGCACTACTTAAAACTAGTTTCAAGCAATCAATTCGCTTTAATAGAGACTCAAGTAATGCATGAGTGTAAGTCAGTAAGAGTCTGACAATCCCTTCCGCTCCACCCAGAGCGGGAAAGTCATAGTATGATTTCCCAGACAAAAAAAAAGCAATGCATGAGTACTAAATGAGGTTCTGTAATACGGGCATAAGTGAAGTAAGAACCTCGCTGGGGTCAAAATTAATGATCTCTGACGAAGTTTAAACAATGATATTGTGTTTCATAGTTAAGATATTGACGTCATTGGAAAAGTTGTTATTCTTATTCAAGCTTTAAAAACCGGCTAAGTGCGTGTCGGACCCCGCACAATGTAGGGTTCCATAATTGTGATGAATCTATCTCTAAAACCAACTTAAAAATGCTCTTGAATACATCGATATCAAAACTCCAAAGGCAAATGTAATTTTGTAATCGCATTTTTTTTTACGTGATGCCACTGAGAAAATACCACTATAAATTATCGATTTTCAAACTTATTCATTCCTTTTACTTAAGATATGATAACTTACTTCTTGTCTAATTTCATGATTATACGTCAACAGAATAGATTTTGAATTGAATGTTGATTTTTTAGAACGCCAGAGACCGCAGAGCTGCTTATTTTGAAATTAATTTCAACGTGATGAGGTATCACGTTGAAATTAATTTCAACGATTCTAAGGAAAAGTCACAAACAGACAGACAAACGGACAACTTAATCCTATACCTATGGTTTCCATTATTTCATTTTGAGTTAAAGATCCTTAAAAAAGATTTGATTATCAACGGTTACAATGACGTCAAGAATAGCCTTAAAATAACGTACTAACCTTCCTGATGCAGTCGAGTAAAAACTATAGCATGGAACGGTCTAAGCCTTCTTTATCATATCTATGGTCTAAACAATGGGGTATACCTATATGTGGGTATACCTAATCCCTTACATAAAATCCGTTTTGTCAGATCATTCAAATAAAAAGTGTGTATGTATGTGAAATGTTTGTGTGATGCAAATATTATGTCTGCGTATGTATGCAATAAAGAATTTGAGTTTGAGTTTGAGTGCTAAATATTATGTGGTCCATGCCTGACCCCAAAGAGTAATATATGCCTGACCCTTAGAGCATTTAACCTAAATGCTCTAAGGCCTGACACTGACATCAGGCAATAGACAAAAATTTACAGTATTTTTATTCAAATACTAGGCTTTTTAGCTGCTTTGCACGGGTGTATTTTTAAGTGATTTTTTTCCTGTAATGTGAGTCTTGTTTGCGCAGAATAAACATCATCATCTTTAATTCTTTCTTCTTTCTATATGTGGTGTGTGGCGCGTGTGATAAGTATATGTGCGGCGTGTGTGTGGTATGTCAGTATGTGTCTATCTTCTTCTTCTTCGTGTCGGTAGCACGATTGTATTTTAAATTTTGTTGGCCCAAAACTTCGCCACTTCCACAGCGTTGTCGGTGGCAGCGCAGAGATCACTTAAGGCCTACGCAGACCGGGACGGCATGGCAAGGGATTTTGTTACAGAAATACGACATAAATTGCTATGCTTTAAAATGATGCCGTGGCATTGAAAGGGATTTTATCGCACGGCATTAAAAGACGCGCCACAGGCTCCCGTGGCAGGATGCCGTGGCATACTGCGGTAGGCAACGGCATGCCACGGACTCCGGCGCTCGTAGTGATATACTGCGGGGTGCGGCGGCGGGGGTAGAGAAGCGGGGAAAGTGACAAAGTGCTGGAATGCCGCGGTATCTAAGCGGCAAGTGTGCGCTGACTCACGGTAAAATCCCTTTCATGCCGTCCCAGTCTGTGAAGGCCTTTAGGCTGCATGTTTTGGGACACAGAGGGCAGGATAGGAGGTGGAGCATAGTATGCGATATAGCTCCACATACACACCCTGCTGCCGTACCGTCGAGGTAGCCTCACTTACCTACCAGGTTGGAGTTCCATCCTAACAAAGCAAGAGGAATATATTATAAGGATGGCAGCAGGTGGCGTTAGTTCCGTAGTTTCTCCTACGCCTATGAGTTTGTGTATTAAGCACTAGCTTCTGCCCACGGGTTCGCCCGAGTGGATGTCCGAAATTGTTACATTACTGGAATTTTAGTAAGGATCCCAATTTTTATTCGTTAATATAATATAGCCTATGTCACTCTGGGATAGCGTAGCTTCCCAATAATAAAAGAATTTTTCAAATTGACGACACGGTTGGCGCAGCGGTTGAGCGATTGACTGCTGCGCAGCATGTCGCGGGTTCGATTCCCGCACGGAACAAATATTTGTACGACCTGCAAGTATTTGTTACGGGTCTGGGTGTTTTTCTATCTGTAATATATGTGTATTTACAAAAAAAAATGTATATAAGTAGTTTATCAGCCATCTCGTTACCATAACACAAGCATTAGGTTTGCTTAGCTTGGGAAGATATGGCGTTGTGTGAAATGTCCAAGGATATTATTATTATTATTTTTCAAATCGGTTCTGTAGTTTCGGAGCCTCAATGCAAACAAACAATCGAATCTTTCCTCTTTATAATATTAGAACAGATTAACAAAAATTACATTTGTATTAAGGCATTGCTGTAAAATTACATCGTCATTTAACATTTCAATTTTAAATATTTAGTTAAAAATACGAGCGTGGTACTGTGGCCTCCATTCTAGGGTTGGGCTATATAAAACTGCAGTCCCAGGACCCAAGTCACCGGTCAGATAGCGCTACGCCAGGACGATTTTTCTACATTTGACGCCACTTAGAAACCACATAGTCTAATCCCGGGATAGCCCCGGGATCCCGGGATTACGCATCAAGAATCCCGTAATCCCGTATCGAAAAACATGCTCGGGATTGGATTCTCTACCTAGGGTCGCCAGCGCATCAAGATATATTAAAATATCTCGAATTCTCGACTTAGCACACGAGGTTGTTGACATGTGGAAAGAGAGTTCGGTTATCATTGTACCGATAGTCGTAACGGCCAATGGCCTGATGGCCAAAAGCCTCGATCAACATCTCTCGAGGATCTCGTTCGGCGGTTGGATCAAGAGCCAGATTCAGAAGGCTGTACTCCTCGATACGGCTCGCATTGTAAGGAGGTTCTTGTGTCTGCAGCCCTAACCACCAGTAGCTTGCACTCTGCACCCAACACCGGCGGACCACTATTTTTTATATTTCTGAATGTTTTTTTTTGGTTTATTAAAAATATTGAAAAATTTATAAAATCAAGATTTAAATAAATAAACCGAACTGTCAAATTTCTCCAAATGATTTTAAACCTTAACACGTTGATTATTAAGTTCAAAATCGATCGAGAAAATTTAACAGTTTGTGGTAACTTGATGTGCTGGCGACTGTACCTAACAAACAGAGCTATTCATGAACTCGTGAATATAATACGTTCCGAGCACACTCTCTAATGAGAATACGAGTACTTACTAATCCTAGCGAGCTCAAAGCATTGCAGTGTTGAAGTAAAAAATTAATGCAATTATGAACAATTTGTTATGCATTACTGTACTGTAATAATAACGTGTTTGACAGGCACCTACTGTGGGCTACTAACGGGATTTTGTGTAGTTTGAATGGTTTAGAGCAGCCTTTTCCAAAGTAGGCGATAACACCCCCTTTGGGAAATCATCCAATGACTTCTCCCGCTCTGGGTGGAGCGGAAGGGAGTGTCAGACTCTTACTGACTAAAACCCATCCATGTTCCTTCCGCAGCCCTTTATGTTCCGGGGTAGCGGTAACCCTTTCGGACAATCCCGCTTACCCGGCAGGCTTGGCCCTGAGGGCCCCTTCATATGCTGACATCTCTTTGAGGCGCGCGTGGAACATATACGCGCCGTACGGCACGGGTCTGGTGATGATCGGACGGTGAGTCACCCATTACTCACCGTCCGCAGGCCCGTGCCTACGGTGGCCGGGAGTCGTCACGTGGCTGATAACACCCCCTTGTGGGCGCTTCAGGCATAAATGGGGGCAGTAAGAGATCCAGAAAAAAAATGGAGGTGTAGTGTAAAGGCTTAGGGGGCGATTTGTAATTTCATCTAGATAGTGGTTTTTAAATTGGTGAAAAAAGGGCTGAAAAATAATGTATTCTCAACTAGCTTCAACCCGCGGCTTCGCCCGCATAATATGTCGACAAATTATACACATAAACCTTCCTCTTGAATCACTCTATCTCTTAAAAAAGACCGCATCTAAATCCGTTACGTAGTTTTAAAGATTTAATCATACATAGGGATATAGGGACAGAGAAAGCGACTTTGTTTTATACTATGTAGTGATGTGGCGACATCTATACAGCCACATAGGAGCTACACCGATAGCGAGCGAAATATCAAATAATAATAATAATATACTTGCACATTTCACACAGCGCCATATCGTCCCAAGCTAAGCAACCTAATGCTTGTGTTATGGTGACGAGATGGCTGATATACTACATTACATACTATATTCATTTTTTTTTGTAAATACATGATACATATTATAGATAGAAAAACACCCAAACTCGCAACAAATACTTGCAGGTCGTATAAATATTAGTTCCGTGCGGGAATCGAACCCGCGACATAGTGCGCAGCAGTCAATCGCTCAACCACTGCGCCAACCGTGTCGTCGAAATAGCTGACATATTGTGTCGACATTATACGTCACACAAAATACTGCATCACGCAGAGTTTACCGCGCGATATAACATATTATATACTCAGCCCAACTAAGAGTTGTCGGGCAGTAGCCGGCCAGACGCAACACCTGTCTGGTTGGAGGATCCCCCCTTATCAAAAGAGGGACTTTCCACCCTGTTCCTCCATTCCCACCAAACTCAGAGTGGGCAATAGACAAAATAGGTTTGGGAACCCGTGGTTAGCGGTAGGTACAGAGGCCAGCACATCAAGTTACAACAATCTGTCAAATTTCTTTGATACTGTTTCAACTTTATTGCAAAGACATAAGGTTCATTTTTAATTGAGAAAATTTGACAGTTAGGGATAGCTTGATGTGCTGGCGTCTGTACTGTGATTATGAGAAAAAAACAATTAATCTTAAGACTGCGACTTGGTATCATAAGGGTTCCTTCTACCAGAGATGTGTTATGCACTTATGCTGCGAGGATATGAAAGCTAAGCTATGAAAGTATGTGACCATTTCCAATGATGCTTAGCTATGCAGCGGGCTAGTACTCGTAAGATGCGCTATGAAGATGCCCGCCGCGAGGTAGCTGTGTGAGGAAGTACTCTAGTGGAATGGCACTTAAAGATTTAAATGTTATTACGGTTTTTTGCAATTTGATCAAAATATGATTCGCGGCCGTAACAATTACATATTTTACAAAACGGTCATCATTAAAATCACTGATTGATACGACCCGGTTCATATTATTGAACCCTACGGAACAACTATTTCATGACATCGTGACATTTAAGGGTAATTCTAACATTTTGTAAAGACCCTCATGTCTCGGAAACGAATCCTTGACAATTCAAAAGTGCCTGTAATTGGTTTATTTGAAATAAATACTTTGAGTTTGAGTTTGAGTTTGAGAATCAGATTCGGAGACGGTGCAAAAAAAAATAGTGGAAGATTAAGCTTTTGAACGCCAGAGCATGAACACACACGCGTGCCCTCCACGCCAACCCACAAATTGTTTTCTTCTTGTTATCATGAATTTCCCAATATTTATGGTGTCTTTTAATTTGTTCCATGTAGTTTAACTTCGTACGAGAGCTTAAATTTTTAAAATATCTGTATAAACACTCACAAAAGTAATGATTTAATTGTTTATTTCGTGTTATATGTGGCCATTGTCACATATTTGTAGCGTTCAACATCTGGTCGATTTTTAACTTGTGATTGAATTATATCTACTAATATTATAAAGCTGAAGAGTTTGTTTGTTTGAACGCGCTAATCTCTGGAACTACTGGTCCGAATTGAAAAATTCTTTTTGTGTTGGATAGTCCATTTATCGAGGAAGGCTATGTAACATCACGCTACGACCAATAGGAGCCGAGCACCGGGTGAAACCGCGCGGCAGCAGCTACTGTACGATTTGACCGAAGAGTCATTCGAAAGTATTTAACTTGATCTACATTTTGGTACCACCAAGTGTCAAATCGGTGTAGTCATTGAAAAGTTACATCAGTTTAGATTTTTACATGATATTCTAAACAAGGTTTTTGGTAGAACGGCTTCACTACATAGTATAAAACAAAGTCGCTTTCTCTGTCCCTATATCCCTATGTATGCTTATCTTTAAAACTACGCAACGGATTTTGATGCGGTTTTTTTTAATAGATAGAGTGATTCAAGAGGAAGGTTTATGTGTATAATTTGCCGACATTTTTTTACGGGCGGAGCCGCGGGCTGAAGCTAGTTATAGATATATCACGGCAGTAAGGAGGTCGACACATTAAACTTTTAGGTAACTGGCAGGTAAGAAACACTATGGTATGTCAATAACTCAATTTATTTTTGTTTAATCAGCAATCTTTACACACATCATAATGCACAGTTTACACAACAGAGATAAGATAAACAGGATTTAATAAATAATTATTTGTACAGTGTGTTAGGTTGAACGAGGGACATACTACCAGGTTGTATAGTACTCATGGAAATCAACAACTTTGACCATGGGACCAACTCCGAAAAATGAAAAAAATATATATAAGCTGTTCCATACATTTTGACGAATTATAGAACATGTACAAATGTACTGAACAGCTGATTTTTTTTCATGATTTCAGCTATAGTTTCATAGCCAAAATTGTTCGTTTTCATGAGTATAGTACCTATGTCCCTCGTTTAACTTAACACACTGTGTAGAGTTCTCTTAATATTTCATTAGTTAAGTCATTGACTGCCACGCAGCAGCTGTTTGTCGGACACACGGTGACCGCGTTGGCGTTCAACGTGTTAAGCTATAAATATACCACGGCTGACGTATCTTGGCGAACCTGAAGTGTTTGGCTGCGCAATGGATCTTTTACGAACGAATTTGTCTACTGCGACGCTAATTGGCTAACATCTAATACTACGCATATGACCTTTCTGAAGAACATCACCAATAAGTTATGTACCTATATCAATATTATTAAAATTATAGAGTCTACCTACTAGCACTATTATTTACAAATCACCTAATACTTTTTCACATCTAACACATTTATCACTATCATCTGTTACATTATATTTTCTACATCGCAAACACTGCCCATTTTTACCCTGTGACAACTCTATATGCGTATCTTTCCCGCCATTTTTGACTGTCAAACTGACAGATGACAGTTCTAAAATCTCGCACAAAACACTGTCATTGACGCCATCAGACTTGTTTAATTCGTCTAATTTGTCGTACAAATCTGAATTTAATACAATATTAGCTTGAAGTTTCTTTAAACTTTCATTTTTAGCTTGCACACATATTTCTCTTTTCAAATCCAATATGGCGTCCATTAGTGATGTATCCACATCGGTTGGCCGTAAAACCGGTAAGTTTTCTGTAAAATAAAACGGTTTTTCGCACAACGGATGGTGTTGCCATACTTCTTCGATCAAATGCGGTAATATAGGCCCTAAAGTTTTGCAAAGAGAGACTAGAATCGTATGTACTACTAACTGAGCTGAAACCCTTTCTTCAGAATCTTTCTGAGAGCAATATAACCTATCTTTTATGCAATGGCAATACAGGCCAGAGATTTTATTGCTAATAAAATGTAAAATGCTTTGAGCTACATGGTTATACCTAAAATTGTTATAACTATCGTTTATTTGGTTGACAAAAACCTCTGTTTCTTTGACCATATAGCTGTCAAAATAGTTCAGATTCGGTTTTCGGTAAAAATCGGTTTTTTGTACGTCACTGATGACTCCGAGGAGGTACTTCATGATGTTTCTGATTCTGATGAGTTCTGCTTGACAGTCGTCGAGGAGTTTCTTGCTGATTATAATTTGGGAATGCTGGGTTGAGTGGCTTGCTACCCACCATCTGCAAAAAAAAAATGGATATACAAACTTAATACATATAACATCAACTCTGTAATCCCCAAAGAGTTAGGTAGAAGTGCAAGTAAAACCACATTTCGCCAGCGAAGCCGCGAGAATAAACTAGTAGCGATGGGCGTTGAATCAACTTTTGATCTTCTGTCAACGTATTAACGTTCAGTGTTTATGAATCAACTAGTTGAATTCCTCAACGTCGTTTATGAATTTGACTCGTTACTTCTTCGATTAAATTCGAAAACCCAAACTCAACGATCTGAGTGTACTAAAAACTTACGATGAAATTGAATATCACATTTTAGATTGTGAGCAACGGTCATATATTGTTAATTTGAACTGTAAGTAATGCATTAAAGAGTTGTTTCTTTTAAGTATGACGATATTGGTGGACTTCTTTAAATTAGCATTATATCAGGTAGGTAGATGTAACTCAGAGACTAGTTCAACTAGTTGAACGTCGCAGCGTTGAATAAAAACCGTTCAATGAATGAACAGTTGACTTTGCAAGTTGACATTAGTGTACGTTACTCGTTGACGAATTCAACTAGTTGAGCGACTAGTTGACGAACGTAAATCAATGTTCACCCATCACTACAAGCTAGTAACAGCATTGGTCGTATATATAGTAACTTCTATCTAACAACTACTATAGTTGCCAAAATCTAAGAGGCCCGTTTTGATATTTGTCATTGCGACGTAACTAGTGAAGTAACTATACGACTCGGTACTCGATACTCACGATAAATCGATTCAAGTTTGTATGAGTATTTGATCGATTTGATTGTGTATTGCAAAGTGCATTGGATTTAAGTTCTGATAAGAAAATTTAACTTAAACTTTAATTTTGCAGGTATTTTGAAATGATAAAGTGGTACGAAAGGTTAATTTCGCGTGGACGCTAAGTCATGTGCCGCTTGGTCAGAGACAAGCCATTCTATAGAAACCAGTATCGCCAATTCAAAGTTTTATTTACGTCTTTGAGCGCCAAGCTCATTCTTTTCAGTAAAGATCACTAGATAATATATAATTACTATTAAAATCGAATGAAGCTGTTGAAATTCAGTAATTACTTGGTTACAACACTAGTATTTAAAAAAACAAAGACTGAGAACGTAATTGTTTTTGAGGCGTTTCGTATTAATTAGAAATTGCATGCTACTATAAAGTTAGCGCATAAGAAATATACGCAATATATATTCCATCATATTATTTACCGCGCCTAAATAAATTGTGTTTTTTTAAAACACTATGTGATTGTTTCTTTCTGTTTCGTTCCAAGTTACATTCTAGGCCCTTTCTCAAATGTCAAAACGGGCCTTTTAGATTTTGACTACTCTAGGGCAACAACTCATGCGCAACTCACCTTAAAGTATCAACGCCATAAGCCGGTTGGTTCTGCTTATCCTTGCCGCCTTGTATGATTGTTGTTGGATCGATGACGTTGCCTATCGACTTCGACATCTTTCGTTTCTTGTCATCTACTACGAAGCCATGGACGAATATAGACCTGGGTAAAGGGGCAAAGGAAATTAGCAGAGGTGAAAGGTCTCCTAGGACACAATAGGCGGCCCTTTCGAAATTCAATTTAATATTCTTACGTTTTTTGGGAGTGACTACCGAGATGACGACTAATAGAAAAGTCCATTCTGCCTAGCCTTTTCCCAACTATGTTGCTGCCTCCGGTTAGACGTACCCGGATGCAGCTTAGTACCAGTATTTTACATGGAGCGACTACCTATCTGACCTCCACAACCCAGTCAGTAACTGGGTAATACGATACCCCTTGGTAAGACTGGCTGTCAGACTTTTGGGCTTCTGACGCCACGTAACAACTGCCAAGATGCACGAATGACAGCCGGGACCAACGGTCTCGATATGTAAAGATGGACCCCATCCACGGACCAACCCCGGCAAGCGTAGCTTAACCTAATGCATCGATCTGTGCGACTGTTATTACTTAGCCTCGAGCTCCTCACATCAAGTTACCCTAATCCGTCAATATTTTTTTTGATAGTTTTTCAAGTGAAGGCTCAGCGTGCTTTCCTAGGCAGGGAGGAGTCTCAGTATGTAAAGATGGTCACCCATCCAAATACCAACCCCGGCAAGCGTAGCTTAACCTGAAGGATCGATCCGTGCGGCTGTTATTACTTAGCCACGAGCTCCTAGCTCCGGGCATTATTAGATTATAGAATATTAACTATTTAATGCAACTATGTATGGGTAAATACGGTACAAAACTAGTACCTATATTTGCAGGTCTGTATCAGGACTTTAAGCGGGATTGTCCGAAAGGGTTACCGCTACCCCGGAACATAAAGGGCTAAGGAAGGAACATGGATGGGATTCAGTCAGTAAGAGTCTGAC
This sequence comes from Hyppa rectilinea, assembly GCA_951799385.1. Taxonomy (NCBI): domain Eukaryota; kingdom Metazoa; phylum Arthropoda; class Insecta; order Lepidoptera; family Noctuidae; genus Hyppa; species Hyppa rectilinea. The sequence goes on from OX637316.1 coordinate 15,065,735, forward strand.
ACTCCCTTCCGCTCCACCCAGAGCGGGAGGAATCATTTGACGATTTCCCACCCTCAAAAAAAAAATGTAACAGGATTTACTTGTAAGGCGCCTCCTCAGTCAGCGCTAAGGAAGTCAAGAGTGAGGCTTGGAACCATCCTGTCAGCTGGTCCACTCCTTCAGAGTACAGCTGCGCAGTTCGACCACCCAATGTAGACCAGGACAGACCTGAGTCTAGCCAGATGTCCATTATATCCTGGGAACACGGAAAAAGAAATTATTAATTGACGACACAGTTGGCGCAGTAGTTGAGCGATTGACTGCCGCGTACTATGTCGCGGGTTCGATTCCCGCACGGAACAAATATTTGCACGACCTTCAAGTATTTGTTCCGGGTCTGGGTGTTTGACTATCTAAAATATGTATGTGTTTACAAACAAATCTGTATAAGTAGTTTATCAGCCATCTCGTTACCGTAACACAAGCATTAGGTTGCTTAGTTTGGGACTATATGGCGTTGTGTGAAGTGTCCAAGGATATTATTATTATATTTTTTGTTTTTTTTTTTCAATCTTTTAATTATAGACGCTTTTTTTACGTTCTACATCGTTCTCACATGTATAATTTCAATATACATGATGTAACCCAGATTTTGTAACCAAATTTTGATTTAAAAGAGTGTCCATGGAGTTTCTTGCCCGTTCTTCTCCATAGGTACCTACTGCTTTGGAATGGGCAACTAGCTTCATCTTTCTGTCTGACCGATCTCTTGACAATTCAAAAGTGCCTGTCATTGGTTTATTTGAAATAAATGCTTATAGTTTGAGGAAGAGAATCAGGCCATTTATTTTAAACTAAACATTTTGCATGAAGATATATTCTAAATTTCAATGTTTCTTATTATTTTATTCTTGACTTAACTTTTGCACAATCGAAAGGATGGATATATTATGTGTCTCTCCCTCTTTGAGAAGTATATAGTCTCTCCTTGCTTTGTTAATAAAATGAATTCATAGTCAAATTATTAAACAATCTTTTTTTATTAGAAGAAGACTCGTTTTTGCCATCCTAAAGTGAACCTTATCGTCATACACATAAAGTTCAAATTCATATAAATAGCATTGTTAACAAATAACTTACCTTTCCTTTAGTGACCTCTTTAGTATCAATCCGATGTTCTTTGATGACGTCATCGGGCAGCAGGTCGGTGACGTCACAAGTCCACCACACGTCGGCGCCACGTGATTCTATTAGGGAACACAGCTTGTCTATGATACGTCTGGAATTAGAGGACTAAGGTTAGTTTTATTTAACACAACACAACCTACAAACAAAGGGGGTTCTAAATCCGAATCATATTGTTTATTTGTTCTAATTTTTCGTTTATACGTTCCTACGTTTCATGAATTATAAGTGAACAACCAAAAAAAAACTTCCAGGCTTTTTCCAAACTATGTTGGGGTCGGCTTTCAGTCTAACCGGATGCAGCTGAATACCAGTATTTTGCCAACCAAACCAGAGTTAAGACTTCTTCTTCTTTTCGTGTGATTAGTGACTAACATGACTCTGACTTAGCTTCACACGCTGTTAAGAAATATCTCTCAGAAATGCTAGTTTCCTCACGATGTTTTCCTTCACCGATTTTTAAGCAAGTGATATAGTGAATGCCAATACGCACATGAATAAAAAATCAGAGGCATTAAGGGGCGTTAAGTTCGCCTTTGTTCCTCTTTTGTGTGCGAAAAGTTTAAATAAATAAATAATAATAAATAAATAAATCGTGGGCGTGAGGCGTGGCTTGGGTTGAAACTCGAGACTTATGACTTGGCAGTCCGACAGCCACACCACCAAGAGTTAAAGTTAACAACTGTTGTTATGGACAACAGAGAGACAGTCGATCTATATAAAATACTGGTATTCAGCTGCATCTGGTTAGACTGGAAGCCGAGCCTAACATAGATAGGTTAAATCTAGGTAGAAGATGATTGATGTTTTTTTTTTGTAATGGCATCTCGCAGTTCAGCCTTAGGGTTGTCTACTGCTTAACTGGACTTGCCTGTGGATGCCACAAAAGAATTGTAGCCTCCAGCTAGGGCATATAAAAACTAACAGACTAAGCGACTACACGCTAAGGGCACCCCCTGTGGGGTACGGACCTCGGCTTAGGGCGGCGCTGGGGGGAGGACAGCAAGGGACAGCTGGATCGGAGGTATTTAATACTAAGACAGTCTCAGCGGCAACGCGGGCTGGCTCGAGCAAGGGTCGGGGGGAGTAGAAGATGTCTTCTTCTTCTTCTTCGTGTGGTTAGTGACTAACCTGGTGTCAGAGTTTTAATGCTGCCCATGGGCCTCTGACTTAGCATTTTTTTTTTTAAGGCTGGGAAATCATCCAATGACTTCTCCCGCTCTGGGTGGAGCGGAAGGGAGTGTCAGACTCTTACTGACTAAAACCCATCCATGTTCCTTCCGTAGCCCTTTATGTTCCGGGGTAGCGGTAACCCTTTCGGACAATCCCGCTTACCCGGCAGGCTTGGCCCTGAGGGGCCCCTTCATAACTCTGACTTAGCATCACATGCGTTGAGAAATATCTCTCAGGCATGCCGGTTTCCTCACGATGTTTTCCTTCACCGGTTTTAAGCAAGTGATAATTATACAATACGCACATGAATCCGAAAAATCAGAGGTGCGTGCCTTGGGTTCGAACTCGAGACCTATGACTTGGCAGTCCGACGGTCACACCACTAGGCTATCACTGCACACAGAAATGAAGATGTCTCATATCTGATAACATATTACTCACTCATCCACCACAACATTATCCCCGCTATATACGGCGGGTATAGGCACACCCCACGCCCTCTGTCGGGATATACACCAGTACGGTCTCTTCTCCAATTGAGCTCTGAAGCCTTGGCGGGACTGATCACTGCTAGATGGTGGTAGGATCTCCACTTTTTCTAAAGCGGCCTGTAGTGACAATAAAAGTACAATAGTCGATTTTTAGAACCAAAACTCCAACCATATTGCGTGTAAAATGTATAATTAAATGGTTAACAACTTAACGTAATTTATAGGTACAGAGGCCAGCACATCAAGTTACCACAATGTGTCAAGTTTCTGTGATAGTATTTCAACTTTATTGCAAGGTTAAGGTTCATTTTTAATTGAGAAAATTTGACAGTTAGGGATAGCTTGATGTGCTGGCGTCTGTACAATACTATGTCACCCATGGGCATGTGACCGCCCGTAATTTTTTGAATATTCATGAAAAATGGTCAATAATTAACTTTGAAAGGGGGGTCAATCTTTAATATTTTTCATGTTATTCAATTTTTATTTTTGAATCGCGATTGAGTCTTTTAATTTGTTTCATGCCATTAAATACGTACGAGAGCTTCAATTAAAATTTTTAAGATATCTATATAAACACACACAAAAGTAAAGATTTAGTTGTTTATTTCGTGTTGATATCGTACCGCATTGTCACATATTTGTGTCGTTAGCGTTCAGGGTATGCGCTTGCTTGTCACGTATATGTGCAAATGGCGTTCAAAAGGTTAAGGGTCTAATAACTTTCTTAACTATAAAAATCTTGTCTGATTGTCAACTCACCAAAGCCTTCTCCTTCAAGGCCGCAGTATCAATAAACCATTGCTGGCTAGCTCTGATGATGACCGCTTTCTTTGTTCTCCAGTCCAGAGGATACGAGTGGACGAACTCGCCCCTCAGCATGACGTCATCACCCAGGCGGGAGATGATGACCTCCTGACCCTCACCCAAGACCGGAAGCCCGTTCAGTTCAGGGTCTAGGGAGGTGTAGCAGCCGGATTCATCCACGTTACATTCCTGGGAACATTTTAGGGCAATTCTTCAGAATCGAGAGAGTAAACAAAGCTTTTTATGGGCCCTATCTCACTAGGACACCAGTAGCGGCGCAACCATGGTCGCACTGCCAATAAATGTATGGCTGGTTGCGCAACCGATCGAACTCCAAGTGGGTTACCCACCATAAAACTGTGTAGATTTTGCTGGCAGCGCAACCGCAACCTAAGTCTAAATGAGAAACGAACGCGCATCATGTGAGTTTTATGTCCATCATCATAAAGATTAAATTGTAATGAGCTGAGCTGTAGCAAGCTTTACTGTGAAAGTTGACCATTCGACTCCTTTCCTTGTGGAGTGAACATAGCAGTGGAGATAGTGTTTAGTTACTAAGAAATACAGTGCTTTATTAAAATTGGAGCTTTGAAAGAGCAAGGGAGCCCAGGAATTTGAGAGTTAAACGAACAGACAGATACGAATCACCACGCTGCACTCCAAAACGGGGATTCTAGATGTAGGCAAAAGGCTGCAAAGCTGAAATTGGGATTGAGCGGGTGACGTTAGCTTGCATAGTGACTCCTGGGGAAGTCTTCACAAGATGAGTGCCTGAGGAAGGACGGCGCCATCGAGGACGGCGCGCGTACCGCAAGGGATGGATCGAAGTGGCTCTATAAAGGAATGTCTGAAAGAATTTGGGAAAGGCCTTTGCTCAGCAGTGGGACAGCGTAAGCTAATAAAACAAATCGTATCCCAAATGTTTTTTTTTCTATAAGATGATTATTTTAGTACCAAAAACAAATCAAAAATCCAAAGTCATTTATTCAAATTAGGCTGCTAATCAGCATTTTTTGAAGGTCAAAGTTACATAAGACAGTCCACCAAAAACGCCCACCCTTCACCACTTCCTAGTGCTTTAGCTGGGAAGAAGAAGTGGCGCAACAAACTCCCCAGCAGCACAGCTGTCTGTTTAGTTGGAAGAACTTGACTCTACACATTTATCGTATGAGAAGTAATTACCATTACGAAACACATCACATTAAAATCAATCATTTGCCACATGTCAGCTAGCACACGCCAATAATAATAATAATAATAGTTTATTTGAATAACTAAGTATTACAAATATCTCTTAGTGTATGGAAAATATAATAACAACAATGGGTGATTATGTAAACAAGAGAATACGTCGACGACCGTAGTAGTATGAACTGTGTCACAGTCGTCAGCGCCTTCCACTCTGTACATTAGTTTATAAGTAGGTACTAACAAAAACAAAAAGTAAAAACTTAGTAATATAAAATGTGGGTACTTAAACTTAGTAAAATATAAAATAGACAATTTTATTGTATTGGTACGTTATCATTTTTGGATGGTGTGTGTGTGTGTGTGTGTGTGTGTGTGGGTGAATATGACTCGGTGTATATGTATGTGTTGTCTCTGCGAGGATGAGTAAATTGATGTGTGGTGTAAGTGAAAAGAATTAACTGTATAAAATTTCCTCCATTTGTGTATAATTTAGTTGCAATAGCCAACTACCAATATACCAATTAAAACATTAAAACTGACTGTACTCAAGCGTAAATTAAAAAAAAAAGAGCCTCCAGGTAAAAGTGCGTGCCCGTTTACATGTGCAATGCTGTACTATGTCCATACAGCCGTAACTCGAAGTTACCGATGACAATCGGTTGCACAAACCGTTTTTTAAGCTGTATATTAACTTAAATGTACACTTACCACTGTCATATTATTCTTCAGCGCAACAAGGAAGTCCTCGGGTCCATGCGCCGGCGCAGTGTGCACTAAGCCCGTGCCTTTGACATCTGTCACGTGGTCACCTTCGAGGAACGGCAGGGTTTGGTTGACTAGCTTGTTGTGGTAGGTCGTGCCTTGAAGGTAGTGACCTGGAGGGAATGGTCTTGATGAATAAAGGAGGCGAAAGCAAAGAGGGTATTTGTAGATTTTGTTTATTATATAATACTAGCTGCTTCCGCGCGGTTTCACTCGCTGCTCGGCTCCTATTGATCGTAGCGTGATGTTACATAGCCTATAGCCTTCCTCGATAAATGGACTATACAACACAAAAATATTTTTTCAATTCGTACCAACAGTTCCAGAGACAAACAAACAAACTCTTAAGCAAACAAACTCTTAAGCTTTATAATATTACTAGCTTCTGCCTAAGGCTTCGCCCGCGTGGATGACGGAAACTGCATGTCATTATACATATAAACCTTTCTCTTCAATCACTCTATCTATTAAAAAAAAACCGCATCAAAATCCGTTGCGTAGTTTTAAAGATTTAAGCATACATAGGGATATAGGGACGGAGAAAGCGACTTTGTTTTATACTATGTAGTGATGACGACTGTTAAATTCTTCGGCCTTTTTTTGTTTTATTTTTTTGAGGCTGGGTAATCATCAAATTACCACTCCCCTCTGGGTGGCGCAGAAGACAGTGTCAGACTCTTACTGACTAAAACCCATCCATGTTACCCCGCCTTTCCTTAGATCCTTCCTTTCCTGTCCTTAGCCATTTATATTCTGGGGTAGCGGTAACCCTTTCGGACAATCCCACTGACCATCGTCAGTATTCTGCGTAGGTAAATAAATAATTCTTTGGCCTGACTTCGTTTAAGGAAATAACACTAACCTATACAGTATGTTATGCGCATTACTCGTCAAAATGGCAATTTTTTGTTATCATGTATGAACGCTATACTATTGCGGGTTAGCATAGCCGCCTTTCGTTTATTACACCATAAAACACTGATTGATACATTCACAGATTAATCACGAAATATCAAAAATTACTGGTCCTACGAAGATGAACTTTAGCACAGAGGTAGATTATGAGTAGGAAACGTCGGCTAAGAAAGGATTTTAGGAAACGTGGAGACGTTACGGGAGCGTAAAGGCGTGAAATACAAGGTGGTAGTGTGTATGAATGAATCTGCCTAGCCTTTTCCCAACTATGTTGGATCGGCTTCCAGTCTAACCGGATGCGGCTTATGCCATTATTTCACATGAAGCGACTGCCTATCTGACCTCCACAACCCATTAACTGGGTAATACGATACCCCTTGGTACGACTGAATGTCAGACTTTCGGGTATCTGACGACCCGTGACGACTGTCAAAGATCTCCAAGAATAACAGCCGTTAATCCCAGCTGTTATTCTTGGAGCTTTGCTTTTCGAGGAACGGTGGAGTCTCGTTATGTAAAGATGGTCATCCAAGCATTTAAGTAACAACCGCAAGCGCAGCTTAAACTGATGGATCGACCCGAATAAAATATAAATTATATATTTAGGTATATTTTTTTTTTATAATAACTATGGATTTTTTTTTTAGTAGTAAAGTATAGAGAATATAATACTATACCATCAAACTCGGCTTCAATCTTCACCTCCACTTGTAACAGCTCCTTCAGTGCCTGAACAAGTCCACTAGCGACGACCAGATAGTCGGGTCTACTGCTCAGTGATACGACGCTGTATTTGAGTTGAGGGTTGTAGCAGATCGCGCGGTTTGCGATCAAAGTCCAGGGAGTGGTCGTCCAGATAATGGCTGAGAGCTTATTCCTGGAATGGAATGAGTGTTACTGAGTTCGTTTATCGCCATAGACTAACTGCTGCAAACTTATAGACTAACTTATGTTTCGGGGTAGCGGTAACCTTTTCGGACAATCCGAATCAATCAATTGAATTGATAAGCTAAACACTGTCTCTTAAAATACAGGATAGCCTAGTTTAAGAGGCAGGGTTACATATAATTATGGACAGAAATTTTTGCAACACACTGTAATGCCTAGAATAAGTCTACCCACTAGTTATATCTACTTGTGTACACTTCTGTAACTATTTTGGTAAATAAACTTTATTATTATTATTATTATAATCCTGCTTACAGCTTCGGCCGCCTGGTCCCATAATAGGGATGAAGATTAGATTTTTTTTTTATTCCATCAACTAGTCTATTAGAAAATAATTATTGGACACGTATTTTTTCTTTTTTTACGTAATCCAAAGATTACGTCGACACAATGTGTTAAAATGTGGCATGACGTCACTCCTATGTAGTTTTTATACTGAGTTGTGACGTAGCGCGTCCCCACTCCCCAACTTTAATACGTTTTTTTAAGTCATTTTTTATTTAAGTCATTTTTTATTAATATGACAAAGCAATAAGTACGTGGCTAATATGCCTATCTGACCTCCACAATCCTGTAACTGAGTAATACGATACCCCGTGGTAAGGCTGGCTGTCAGACTTTCGGGCTTCCGACGACCTGTAACGACTGTTAAAGATCCACACATGACAGCTGGGACCAACAGCTTAACGTGCTTTCCGAGGAAATGAAATTAAGCACCAACCAGCGATAATCTTTTACTATTACTATTAATTGGGTATTTGAAAGGGTAGTCAATAAGGTTACTTTTTATGAACTGTCAAAACGCGGTATTTGTACGTGATTTATATGAAATATAACAATGTGACGTCACAGATTTTTCGAATCAAATGGAATACTTATTGGCATTAAATGCAATTTTAAAATTATAGCTTCGCATAATATTTAATTTCTGTACCGCGAATGGAAGTTTTTAAGACGAGCGTTCTTATTTCTATGTGATTTCATATTTTATTTTTGACTGTTTCAAATAGTCAATTATTCTAGTGTACCTACCCCTTAGCTGCATCCTTTATAGCTGCAGGTATATTCTCCAGGGGAAATGTGACATACACTTCTTTGCTTTTGTATTGAGGATCATACTCCAACTCGGCTTCCGCTAGCGCTGTTCTGATGAGAAGAAAAAGGTTTAATAAAACAGTTTTTAATAATCTTGTATCTTCATACTCAAACTCAAAGCATTTATCTATACTAATTTTATAAAGAGGAAAGTTTTGTACGTATGTTTGTAACGAATAAACTCAAAAACGGATCTGGATGAAACTTGACACAAAGATAGATTAAAGTCTGGAATAGCATATACTTAAGCTACTTTTTATCCCGGAAAAATGTACAGTTCCCGTGGGATAATTTCCTACATACACGCGAAGGAAGCCGCTGGCAAAAGCTAGTTTCCAATGAACCAATTACAGGCACTTTTGAATTGTCAAGGGGTCGATCAGTTCCTGCCGGGTAAGCGGGATTGTCCGAAAGGGTTACCGCTACCCCGGAACATATAGGGCTACGGAAGGAACATGGATGGGTTTTAGTCAGTAAGAGTCTGACACTCCCTTCCGCTCCACCCAGAACGGGAGCAGTCATTGGATGATTTCCCAGCCTTAAAAAAAAAGGGGGTCGATCAGTCAAAAAGATGAAGATAGTTGCCCATTCCAAAGCAGTAGGTACCTATGGAGAAGAACAGGAAATAATCTCCATGAACACTCTTTTAAATCAAAATATGGTTACACAATCTGGGTTACATGTGGTATTGGGCTCAACTAGTGTAGTATAAAAAACAGAATTTCCACAAAGTATAAAACAAAGTCGCTCTCCGCCGCTTGTTCCTCTGTACGCTAAGATCTTTTAAACTACGCAACGGATTTTAATGCGATTTTCATCAATAGACAAAGTGATTCAATAGGAAGGTTTTTGCGTATAGTTTAATTAAGTTTCGCCCGCGCGATAATGTCTACCTACAATACAATCGTGTGCAGCCAGTGCGGGTCGCTAGTCATAAGATAAGATATTTTGCAAATATGGGTACAAAAACATGGTGACACTAAAGAATATAATTAGCAACAGCCATTGTTAACTAGCGTATATCAAAAGTAAAATAGCAATCTTCCCAAGACACCAAATCCTAAACTAAAGAAATAATTGTGTTTTTTGCATTCTTTAAAATACCATACACACAAATATAATTTAGCTTGTCTACTGTAGAATTAAAAGTGAGGAAACTTCTTTTCGCTGTATCATACGTCAAAGTTAAAGTCAAAGTCAAAACATTTATTTCAAATATGCACAAGAAAGGCACTTTTGAACCTCAAAAATAAACAAGAAATAGAATTGATTCTAGTCGCCCCTTCCAAAAGATAGTTTCGTGTGGAGAATAATGGGCAAGAAACTCCATCGTTACTCTTTTAAAATGTTCCACAATGTTTTGTACACATGTATTATAAACATTTCACTCGGAAGCTGTCCACAGCTGAACGTAGGCCCCCGCCAAGCACCGCCACTTCAACTGATGATGTGCTTCTCCCATCCACCGGGTTCCTCTGGCCTTTACAAGGTTATCGATCCACCTTGTGGGAGGCCTTCCAACGCTAAGCCTTCCGGTACGCGGTCGCCACTCAACTTTAGCTGTATCATCATCTGCCTAGCCTATTCCCAACTATTTTGGGATCGGCTTCCAGTCTAACCGGATGCAGCTGAATACCAGTATTTTACATGGAGCGACTGCCTATCTGACCTCCACAACCCAGTAACTGGGTAATACGATACCCCTTGGTAAGACTGACTGTCAGATTTTTGGGCTTCTGACAACCCAACTTATGCTGTATATGATGTATTAATACAGAGCTATCTACTACGGCCTTAAGTTTAAAGTGTCTAAAGTTTTATTTTTTAATACTAGAATAATAGAGCCATCTAGTATAAAAACTTTAACTAGATGGCTCTTTCTGGCTTTTAACACTTGAAACTGACTTTTTCGGGTATAACGCTTTTTCGTTACGTGACGATTTTTTCCGGTTTACTTCTACCGCAAGCCGCGTTAAGTAAGGAACTTTGTTACAAAAAATAGACAGCTAGAGATAAACTACGATAGCATGGCGCGCCTCTCCAAATTACTGTTTCAATGTTTGTAGTCACATCCTTACGAAAGAGTTTGTATGCAGTTGTAAGTATTTGTCTTCAGTAGCAGGCCAGTAGCAACATGTGAGTCTTGGTGGCACTCTGTAATCACATGTATCACAAATACTTTCAAACATTTTGAATTTTGGAGGGGCGGGCCGCGTAGATTATCTGTACCAAATACTCACTTTGAAGAAGGAGACCAATACACAGGTTTTAATGCCCGAAATATCAACCCAGACTTGTACATCTTATGGAACTGCCTCAACTGATTCTGTACATATCCTTTATTCAATGTCAAATAACACTGATCGTCCCAATCAGCCATAACTCCCCATTTCCTGAATGCATCCTTTTGTTTCTCTACGGTTTCTAAGGCAAACGATCTGGCGATTTCTCTGATATGTACCGGGTCTGATATTTGGCTGTTCTTAGAGGTTTTCTTTGCCTTTTGTAGAGCTTTAAGCTCTATGGGTAGACCATGACAGTCCCAACCGGGGATATAATGGACACGGTTCCCTTGGATTACTTGACTTCTGTTGTTAATGTCTTTTATTATCTGGAAGAACATAATTTAAGCAATGGTTTTTAAAATGAATGTATAATTTTTATGTATTAATACACTTTAATCACACTAATATTGTAAAGTAAGTAAGACCTGCAAGTATTTTATACGGGTCTGGGTGTTTTTCTATCTATAATATGTATGTATTTACAAAAAAAATATTTATATACGTAGTTTATCAGCCATCTCAGCACCATAACACAAGCGTTAGGTTGCTTAGCTTGGGACGATATGGCATTGTGTGAAAAGTCCAAGGATATTATTATTATTATTATTGAAGGCAAAACTTTGTGAGTGTGTGTGTGAGTTTGTATATTTGTCCATCCTTCACACTCAAACGGCTGAATGGCTCTAGATAAAACTTGGCACAGCGGTAGTTTATGTTCCAAATTAACATATAGGATACTTTTTACCCTGGTAGTACGTTCCCTTGGTATAATGTCGGACATCTCTGCGGGCGAAGTCGCTCACAGCATGGTCATAGTTGTGTAATAAATGCGACCATCTTTTCCAATGGGGGAAAATTTACATGTCCCTAAACCTTCTCTGAATTTAAGGTTGAAAAGGGCAAGTAAGAATAGAACTTTGAGGTACCCCGATGGGCCATAGTGCCACTGTGGAGCAACATCAAACAATGCTTCATCCCTTGTCTAAAAACCCGTAACCCTCTCTGTTTAAAAACACCTGCACTATGGAATAATATTGTGAGGAACGCAAACACTGAAATAGCCAAACCCTGATGGAATCAATACAAGTAGGTGAATAACATTATTACAATGAGAACCATCAATATGATAAGGAAGAAATGGACTTTTGAACTTTAAATATTTTTATTAAATAGGTCTGTAGTTCTTACACTAGATACTAAATGAAATTACCATTTAACTACATCTTTAGTATGACTGGAAGATTAATAACATTCATATGTACTCTATAAAAAATATTTGTCTTATTTTAGTTACTATTAAAACCACAATATTGGCATAATTACCTTATTAACAGCATGGCCCATATGCAAGTCTCCATTGGCATACGGTGGGCCATCGTGTAATACAAACTCTGGGCCCTTCAGGTTTTCCCTTTGCCAGTTATAAAGCTGAGCAAACTGTGCGGTCTAAAACATTCATAACATTCTGGACGATAATAAACACTGAAATTAACTAAATCTGAGTGTCTGTTGTTACCTTCGACCTTATAAGATGTGTAATTCTATAAATAAATGCATGCCTATAAGTTATTAAGTTATTTTACCTTTTGAATTTGCTCTTTTATTGCGTTACTTGATCGAGCTGGAAAATTGGTCTTTGGGGAAAGAATGGTATGAGAATACGTTTTGGTCTTTGGCGCAACTGTACTTTTCACACGTATACAACTTGTGCAGGCCCATTTTGATACAATTCTTCTGTATTTATAACACAAAATGTTTGAACTTTTTGCGAAGTACATTGTCTTTATAGGTTATGTTATGACATTATTACAGCTGACGTTATGATGTTGGTATTACTGATATTGTGTTGTCTATGTTCAATAATCCACCTAAACTTGAACTGCCTTTTGAGTTGTCTGACAAACAAATGAAACTATAAGAAATCTTAGGAAAAACAATAATTTTACTCCTAGAATATGCTACAATTTGTATTCCAAATGTTCACAAATGGATTTTAGCAATTTGAGCAAACTTACAAACCTACTTATTATTTTGAAGTTTCTGAACGGAGCTGCGGAGAAAACATTATTTTGACATATAGACATACGCCTTTTCAAAACAACACATGTTCTGCGCGTATTTGATAATATCTTCATAAATTCCACGCTACAGTTCAAATAAAACTACTTCAAAATGGTAAAGTATCATGTCACTATCATAATTACACAAATTTCTTGAATATTTCACAGCAGCTCTGTATTAAACAGCACTTAACCTAATTTTAGCCGAAGACAAAAAAGAAATTCATAGATCGTAAGAAAGCGGTGACATTCAACGTGGTGCATCGTTCTCAAAGGGATCCTCTGGCGGCTGATGAGACAGCCCCCCAACGTGTGTTAGTGCCTGTCAGTGCTAATGTTCCACAGAGAAAGAACAAAGACCCTGTGAGTATGCTATGTTTTGACATGGAAGCATGACATATAATGACATTAACATCAATCATCTCCTAATATGAGAATCATGAAGACTGTTACGTCTGCATGTACTAATTACTCTCTGTTTATGTAGTTTTGTGTGAAAGCTTTTTGCTATTTAGCTTCTAAATTCTATTGTTGTTTAGACAAACTTTCACCAAAGTGAAAGTCTGAAATACTAAGATATGAATCAAGAATTGCTTGGCAGCTACAAATCTAATCCAAGGAGGTGAAGATACCTTTCGAAATGATCACCATTTTCTAAATAAGAAAAAAGAATTATTATGTTCTTTAGCATGTGCATTAAAAGTATTTTGTAAAAAAATACCAATCCATGTATCTATAATCTTTTGTAACATCTTTACTAAATCTTAACTAGCATTTCACCTGCAACTTCATCCGCATGGATGTCTAGGCTAATATGCATGCTATAAATATAATTACGAACGAATAATGTAGCTTTCTACCAATGATTTTTTTTTAGAATTGTATCTTAATTTTGGATTTTTACGTCTTTAAAATATTTGTTTAGAAAAACAAGTCTTGGGCATACTGACAGCGATGAATTTTTTTTTGACGCCTTAATGAGCTCTTCCCTTTTGACTACTTGTACAGACGCCAGCACATCAAGCTCTCCCTAACTGTCAAATTTTCTCAATTAAAAATGAACCTTATGTCTTTGCAATAAAGTTGAAATACTATCAAAGAAATTTGACAGATTGTGGTAACTTGATGTGGTGGCCTCTGTACATAATATATATTTTTTAGTTTTGGGTTGTACATTGTATTTACGATTTGTTTCATTAGTAATTAACATAATAATTTTCACAATAGGTAAAATATTTTTAAACTAAACTAACAACTGTATAAAAAAAATGTTACTTGCAAAAATAATATTATTTATGATAAACCCTCCATATTTAGTGCCCAACATACAGGCTTCCCTAGGTTGGGGCCAGTGTAAAACCTTTGTTATCATTTAGCAATCTTCTTCTTTTCATGTGGTTAGTGACTAACCTGGTGTCAGAGTTCTTATGCTGTCAATGGGCCTCTGACTTAGCTTCACAAGCTATTGAGAAATATCTCTCTGGCATGCCGGTTTCCTCACAATGTTTTTCTTCACTGATTTTTAAGCAAGTGATAAAATACATCTTTTAGCAATGAAGTTATTTTATTTATTAAATTCACAGGATCTAACCCCAGAGCAGCGAAGAGAGGAGCAGATCAAGTACGGGATCTACTTTGACGATGACTACAACTACTTGCAACATCTTAAGGACTCCAGAGAAGTCACACTTGTGGTGCAGCCTGTAAGCATTATTGTTTTTAACAAAGCTTCAGTATTTTCGACATTGTTGCTTACAACATAGTCCACTCTTTCCAATAACACAAAATAAATTTTAATAATCTTTTAAAGCTTTTTCAAATCAAATCAAAATAAGGGTCAACAAGTTTTCTTTAAAAGCCAGGAACCAACATTCAATTAAAAATCAATTAAATAATTTATGAAATGGCAAAACTAACAAATATCTACATATTATTATACTAGTCTAAATAAAAAGTAAAGTCATCCAAAATTACCAGTAAATAGACTTATTTGTCACATTGCAAATCCATATCCACACATTACTATTTGAATGAATTTGAATTTATATTATCATGAAAGAAAGAAAGAAATATATTTGATTCGGGACAGGCATATTAAATACAACAGAAAAAATTATAGAAAACAATACAAAATATTAATAAAAAAACTAAGATTCAAAAAGACCTCAGCGTAATGCCGCAATATTTAAAAACAAAAATACAGTAGTTCTGATAGGGCCTGCTATGACGCCTCAGACACATCTATGGACATATAAAAAACCCAAATTAATTTACTTACTTAATAATTATTACTTATCCATGTAATATGTTTCAGAAACCCGTCCACAAACGCAAGGAGAAATCTACGGATGCCACGGAGGATAGCGAAACCATTCCTGTGACAGAAGCCCTCAATCTGCCCAGCTCCGTATTTGCATCTGAGGTTGAAGAAAATGTTGGTCTACTGAACAAAGCTGCACCTCAAGGTATGATGTGTTCTGATATACCACCTATCCACCTTAAGGCCAATGGACCGGAATACTAAAGGCTAAGGAAGGAACATAGATGGGTTTTAGTCAGTAAGAGTCTGACACTCCCTTCTGCTCCACATAGAGCAGAACGAGTCACTTCATTGATGATTTTCCAATATAAAAAAAAGGCTAATGGGCAAAGGCAAGCAATGTCTTCCTGCCTGCTGGCTGTATTAATGTGTAATAAAAACTCCAAATTGTCAAACTGCTACTAAGATGCCTCAGATAACAGAATTATATTTTTTCTCCCATTTAAATTTGGAATCATAAATCCTCACTATAAAATACATTCTGAAACAAATTGAATCGTGGTACAGCCTTTTTCACAATTCCATTAGGATTTGGGCAGCATTTTCTCTTTACCAATTTATAACTGAAGGTTAAGGATCAATATATGATTCGCGGCCATAGCAAATATGAATTTACAGAATTAGGTATTTGACAGGGTAGTCAATAACGTTACTTTTTATGAATTGTCAAAACGCGGCATTTGTACGTGATTTGTATGAAATAAAATGTTACGTCACAGATTTTTAGAATCAAATGGAATACTTATTAGCATTAAATGCAATTTTACAATGATATCTTTACATAATAGTTAATTTATCTATGGTGATGGAAGTTTTTAAGAAGAGCGGTCTTTTATCTACGTAATTTCATATTTTATTTTTGACCGTTTCAAATAGTCAATTCCTTGATTGCAGACAAACTGACACTATTATTAACCACTTTTTATTTTTTCCTAGGACTGTGCCTGGATTTGGACCCTGACGTAGTAGCTGCGTTGGATGATGACTTCGACTTTGAGGATCCTAATAATGAGCTGGAAGACAACTTTATAGATCTTGCTATGGCTGACGGTAAGATTGTATTATTTATCTACCATACAAATAGTTATTTGTTATGCAAGGCTGCAGTTGATTTTTGGCGCGAGTACTAAGGTTTCAAAGGTACTAGACGCAGAAAAGCTTTGCTGCCGAGCGCAACACACAATTTTTCACCTCACTACAGCGAGGAAACTGCTAGGTGCAAGAAAACAGGTGTTATATGTTGAGTTTTATTTTGTTCAAGCGTCTCAGATACATTGACTCATGTGAAGAAATTAACAGATACTTGGCAATGTATCTTATATAGAATATCTCCTAAATTAGATACCCTGTATTTTTTTTCTATATCCTACTTCTCCTTTAAGGAGAATGAAAGAAAAAATCTAATTTAATACAAATAACTAACTAATTTAATTCATATTTATTTTTTCCAAGCAAAGGGTTAACATATTATATTAGTATTTATTTTAACCAACGCATTAAGATCGAAGACCCACGCAAAACAAAGACTATAGTACAATGTCAAAGATGCCAACAATATGGCCACTGCAAAAACAACTGCATGAGGCCATACAGATGTGTCAAATGTGGGGAGGGCCACAAAACTTCAGAGTGCCTCAAAAAAGACAGAAATACACCTGCCAAATGTGCCCTCTGCTCCTGCGACCACCCTGCTAATTACAAAGGCTGTCAAGTTTACAAAGAAATACTCTCAAGAAAGATGAAACCAAGAAGTTTCCCAACTCTCTCTACTGATATACCACGCAACGACACAACCCCAGAAAGCTCCGCCCTACCCCAACGAAACACCTATCGCAGATCAGAACAAAGCTACTCGGATACAGTCGCAGGACGTACCAAAGATCGTCCACGAGACAACGCTGCTACATCTCATCACATAGACAACCCTCAACAAAACGTATCCGTTATGGAACAACTTTTGATCAAACAAAATGAAAAAATCGACCTACTCCTGCAACAAATAAGTACCCTAATGGGTCTTTTAACTACTGTCATTACAAAACTAACATCATAAATGACTCCCCTACGAATTGCAATCTGGAACATCAATGGATTGGCTCCCAATATCCAAGAACTGGAGACTTTAATAAAAACAAACAAACTAGACGTGGTACTAATTTCAGAATCACATAGCACGTCCCGAAGCTCGTTCCGCATTAAGGGCTTCAACATCTACCATACTCCCCATCCCGACGGTAGTGCGCACGCTGGCTCAGCGCTGGCAATTCGAGGAAACCTGAGACATTCACAGATAGAACCGTATTCTACAGTGCATCTACAAGCAACTTCTGTTAGATTGGAGGACCGAGCAGGCCCTATTATTCTCTCCTCAATCTACTGCCCACCAAGACACAAAATAACTTCAGAGATGTTTAAAACCTACTTCAACACTCTTGGCCACAGGTTCATTGCAGGCGGTGACTGGAATGCCAAACATACATTTTGGGGATCCCGCTGTAACAGCACTCGTGGACGCGATCTGAAACGTTGTGTCGATGAAAATCATCTAAAACCGATATCTACCGGTAAAGCCACGTACTGGCCCAGCGACCCAAAAAAACTACCGGATCTCCTGGACTTCTTTGTCAATAAGGGCATAGACAGTTTACACACGACAATTGAATCGAGCCTAGACGGATCATCAGATCATACACCGGTGATCCTCACTATTAGCACTAGTGAACTCACTCGAGACATGACCGAGTCTCTGACAAATAGTCGAACTGACTGGGACGGTTTCAAGACTTACCTCATCGACAACTTTACTTCTACTATACCCTTAATGGATCAAAACGACGTAGATAACGCCTGCCGATATCTCACAAATGCTATTCAAGTAGCTGCCTGGATCAACACACCCTCTCGATCCAGAGATTCGACCAACCCCTGTCATCCGCCAGATATCATGCAAAAAATTCTAGAAAAACGCAGACTGAGAAGAATTTGGCATCAGTCCCGTCATCCACTTGATAAACTCTACTTTAACAAGGCAGCTAAAGAGTTAAAGGCTATAGTCCAGGAATCTATTAATTCAACGGTGGCAACAAATCTACAGATGATGTCACCTACGGGGATTGGTGCAAACTCGCTCTGGAAGGCAACCAAAAACCTAGATAACCCTCAACAGTCTTATCCTCCAATTAGGTCACAAGCTTCCTGGGCAAGAACTGACTTGGAAAAAGCCGAAGTGTTCGCAACGCATCTGAATTCTGTATTCAAACCTAACGTGAGCGTTGCAGATGAGCGTGATATTGATGCAATATTAGAACAAGATCTGCAGATGTGTCTGCCTATTAAACCAACAACACCTAAAGAAATTGCGAAGGAAATCAGACAGTTGAACTCGAAAAAAGCCCCGGGATTTGACCTGATCACACCTTTAATACTCAAAAATCTTCCTAGAAAATGCATTGCCTTCTTAGCTAGCCTGTTCAACGCTATCTTTCGAACATCACACTTTCCTGACCTTTGGAAAATCTCCGAAGTTGTCATGATCCACAAATTAGGTAAACCTGAACACGAACCGTCGTCTTATCGGCCGATAAGCTTAACTCCTGTACTGTCCAAACTGTGGGAGAGGATATTCCTTAACCGACTAAAACCATGCATGGACGCCAATGACGTCGTTCCACCTCATCAGTTTGGCTTTCGGAAATCTCATTCAACAATAGAACAGGTTCACCGAGTTTATCAAACAGGAAGACAGGCCTTTGAACGCAAAAAGTACTGCTCAGCGGCATTTCTTGATGTACAACAAGCTTTTGACCGTGTCTGGCACAAAGGATTACTGGCAAAAGTGAAGGATAAACTTCCACACTCAATGTTCCTGCTCATCCGGTCGTACTTATCCGAACGCTGCTTCCGAGTTAAACAGGGCGAAGCACGATCAAGATTGTTTGAAGTTGAAGCTGGAGTACCTCAGGGTTCTGTCCTTGGCCCAGTGTTGTATAACATATTTACATCAGATTTACCCACATTAGACGACATAACAGTTGCAACATATGCTGACGACATAGCCTACTTATCAGTTGACGACAACCCAGAAATGGCCAGCAATAAACTCCAAAATCAGTTAGACGAGACACATAAATGGCTCTGTAAATGGAGGATACGCGCCAGTGCATCCAAGTCTAACCATATCACCTTCACACTCAGGCACGGAAACACCCCTCCTGTTAGACTTGGACCTGATACCTTACCACACACAGATTGTGTTAAATATCTTGGCTTCCATCTAGATAGGCGCCTAACATGGAAGCATCACATTAAACAGAAAAGGGAGGAGATAAACCATAAGTTCCGCAATCTGAATTGGCTCATGGGAAGAAACTCGGTACTCTCTGTAGACAACAAGCTACTCATCTACAACTCGGTCCTTAAACCAATATGGACGTACGGAATCCAATTGTGGGGCGTTGCCAGCAAATCTAATATTCTCTGCCTGCAAAGGGCTCAAAATGGTATTCTAAGAGCCATAGTAAATGCACCTTGGTTTGCTCGGAATAGCGAAATACACGATTGCCGCTCGTAAACTTTGAAATTGAGCGGTACAAAATTCAACACAAGGCACGCCTAACCTTACACCCAAACCCACTAGTAACTGAACTGTTAAACCCGACAGCGGTGGTAAAAAGGCTGAAGAGGAACCACCTTATATAAGTGGGAGGCACAGCTCTGGCTGCTCCACCACAACGCCATACGAATTGCAACAAATTCGCTTATGGTCTGCCGACCGATTGCAAATGTTTAAATTAAAAAAAAAAAAAAAAAAAAAAAAAAAAAAAAAAAGTATTTATTTTATTTAAAAAATAAACTTAAATTACTAAACATTTGGGTGTTTGACAGGGAAGTATTTTGGCATATTCAAATGTGACGTCACCGATTTTTTAAATCAAATAGAATACTTATTATCATTAATTCCAATTTTACAATTATATCCTCGCAAAATATTTAATTTCTGTACGGTGATCGAAGTTTTTAAGGTGAGCGGTATTACTTCTATGTCATTTAATATTTTATTTTAGGCCGTGTCATGCATTTTCAGTGGACTGGTAGTATAAAAAATTATTAAATAAAAAGGTTCGAATTTTAAAAACTCTGGCCACGCTAGCGAGCAAAATGCAATTTTGGGCTCAGATTTCGAATAACAAACAGACTCAACCTGAGGTGAAAAAGCAATTATAGCCTAGTGGTGTGACCGTCAGACTGCCAAGTCACAGGCCTCGAGTTCGAACCCAAGGCACGCACCTGTGTTATGGATTCATGAGCGTATTGTATAATTATCACTTGCTTATAAATCGGTGAAGAAAAACATCGTAAGGAAACCGGCATGCCTGAGAGATATTTCTCAACAGCATGTGAAGCTGCATACGTTACACCCATGCGAAAGCTACTATTAAATACAACCTGCATAAAGCTCAATTTACATTGCCGCGGAATGAAAGCACGAAATGGAAGCTTTTTTTTTGTGCAAAGCATAATGAACTTTATGTCAATGGTGTAATGTATAAAGTAGATACGAGCCAAATAGCCAGATAGTTTTCTAGAGAATTCTCGCGCATTCTTGTGAATTGCCGCAGTTTCAAACTCTATCTAGTTTATACGTTACACAAATGACATAAAGTTCAGTTTGCTATGTACAAAGATTAGCTTCCATTACATTCCGCGCTGATGTAAATTGGGTATTTGAAGGGGTAGTCAATAACGTTACTTTTTATGAATTGTCAAACCGCGGAATTTGTACGTGATTTGTATGAAATATAAAAACGTGACGTCACAGATTTTTGGAATCAAATGGAATACTTATTAACCTAAAATCTAATTTTACAATTATGTCCTCGCATGATATTTAACTTCAGTACGGTGATGGAAGTTTTTTAGACCAGCAGTCTTTTTTTCTATGTGATTTCATATTTTATTTTTGACTGTGTCAAATAGCCAAACAGCCTAACTCTGCCGTATATAGTTCATCATCTGCCTAGCCTTTTCCCAACTATGTTGGGTCGGCATCCAGTCTAACCGGATGCGGCTGAATACCAGTATTTTACATGGAGCGACTGCCTATCTGACCTCCACAACCCAGTAACTGGGCAATACGATACCCCTTGGTAAGACTGGCTGTCAGATTTTCCGGCTTTTGACGACCCGTAACGACTGTCAAAGATGCACAAATGACAGCCGGGACCAACGGCTTAACGTGCTTTCCGAGGCACGGAGGAGACTCAGTATGTAAAGATGGTCACCCATCCACGGCCAACCGCGGCACGCGTAGCTTAACTTGATGAATCGACCTGTGCGGCTGTTAGGACTTAGCCACGAGCGTTCTTTTACAAAATAATGACAAAAAAAAATCTACTTTTACTTTCAGGAGGCGCATCTGAAGAGGATGAAGACTATGAAGACGAAGACGGTGATAGTTTTGCAGACGACGACAACACTGACAAAGATGGCGACAACTCTGGCAAAGGGGATGCCAGTTCTGACAAGGCGTTCGGGTCAGACCTCGATTCTGACGACGACAGTGACTCGGTATGTTCCTGCTAATTATAATATTATGTATATTTTTTTTAATAAAAACAATTGTTCAAAAATGTATTTATTAAGAATATTTGTTTAAAAATGTATTTAATAAGAATACTTGTTTAAAAATGTATTTCATGAGAATACTTATTTAAAATGTATTTAATGAGGATGATAGTAAACACAAACAGCATCACGCGTGTAACCCCCGAAGGGTTACACAGAAGTGTACCTATAGCACACCTACATTTCGCCAGTTATGTAATAGGGGCTAGCTATTGCCATCAACCGGGCTGGAACCTAAATTCCTGATATTTCGGTAAATGAATATAGGGATGACAGCAGGGTAAAAAAAATAATTATATATAATCCCGTCAGTCAGATAATAAAAAAATATTAGACACGTATTTTTTGCTTTATCATATTATTAAAAAAAACTTAAATTAAACTCATTAAAATTGGGGAATGGGGGCGCGTTACGTCACAATTAAGTTTAAAATCTACCTAACCGTGACGTAATGCCATATTTTAACGCAATGTATCGAAGTAAAATTTGGATGACGTAAAAAAAATACGAGTCCAATATTTTTTAATAAACTAGCTGACGTACTATAAATTTAGGCGTTATCCCTATTACTAATCACACTAACGCATCATATTTAAGCACAATTTGTTACTAACACATTGTAAATATGTGAGCAACATGTACTTATGGCATAATTAAGTTTACCTGCCATTTCTATATGTGTTTTTCTTTTCACCTTTTGTGGTTTAGTGTTTTTATTCTGGATACATCGTCTTCACATATAGGTAATGTTATAATTCATGTATACAAAACATTGTGAAACATTTTAAAAGAGTAACGGTGGAGTTTCTTGCCCATTCTCCTCCACACGAAACCACATTTTGGAAGGGGCGACTAAAATCAATTCTATTCCTTGTTCATTTTGACGTTAAAAAGTGCCTTACTTGTGCCTATCACTACATAGTATAAAACAAAGTCGCTATTTTTGTCTGTTTGTCTGTATGCTTAAATCTTTAAAACTACGCAACGGATTTTGATGCGGTTTTTTTTAATAGATAGAGTGATTCAAGAGGAAAGTTTATATGTATAATTTGTCGACATATTTTGCGGGCGAAGCCGCGGGCGGAAGCTAGTTTGAAATAAATGACTTGACTTTGACTTCATACTCGCTAACAATTCATGGTCTGAATCTGCGATAAACTATATTTTAATTGTTCATTTATCTCCCTGTACCAGGATGACAGAAAGACTAGAGGTGTTCGCATGTCAAACTGGGACGCTCACGACAAAGACGACACCAAGTCGCGGTTCTCACAGTACTCCATGTCTTCAAGCGTCATGAAACGGAACCAGGGGCTCACGCTGCTTGACAACCGGTTTGAAAAGGTAAGTCTGGGGAAGATGTCAGCATAAGTGAAGGGCCGAGACTGCCGGGTAAGCGGGATTGTCCGAAAGGGTTACCGCTACCCCGGAACATAAAGGACTAAGGAAGGAACATGGATGGGTTTTAGTCGGTAAGAGTCTGACACTCTCTTCCGCTCCATCCAGAGCGGGAGGAGTCATGATGTTTTCCTTCACCGATTATTAACCAAATGATAATTATACAATGTCGGTAATCAGATAAAATAGGGTACAAAAACATTCATTATTGTACCAGATGTTCGCCGAATACGACGACACGGAAGTGGGTGCTTTAGACCTGGAAGAAATTGAAGGTTTCATGCCGGAGACGCACGACATGCTGCTGCAGGCGGCGGAACACTTCGAGGAGTCGCAGCGACGGTACCAGCTCGACAAAGAGAAAGAGATCGCCAGGTGAGAGGAACACCACTGTCACTTACTTCAAATCAAAAATACGTGAGTGATATATGTCTTGCCCTTAAGGGGAAAGCGCCATAGTATCCTCCAAGATTCAAATTTTCTTACGCCGCGAATCTTAGTTTAATCAACATACAAACTGACACAGACCCTTTTTTTTGAGTGTAGGAAATCATCAAATGACTTCTCCCGCTCTGGGTGGAGCGGAAGGGAGTGTCAGACTCTTACTGACTAAAACCCATCCATGTTCCTTCCTTAGCCCTTTATGTACCGGGGTAGCGGAACCCTTACAGACACTGACCCGCTAATTGCAAATAATGTAAGAATTTGAGATACGCGGGCTACCCTGAAGCTTTCTCCTTAACATTAAACGCCAATTTCATGAATGAAAATGAACGCGAACAGTATTTCTAAACCGCGTTCGATATTCCATAGAAAATAATGACACTGACAGCCTTTAAAAGGGGGGATTCGTTTCATTGGTGATACGTTATTGGACGTATTCTTAATTTTATAGTAACTTAACAGCTTAAGTTACATTTAACCCTTCAAATGTCGTGTGATCCCCATCGGTTCATAAGAAAATTCTCTGGGAACTACAATAAATTATAAACATAAAAAATAGTTTAAAAAAAAAATAAAAAACACGCTTTTTATAGAAAACCGTACTAAAAAATAGAAAATAAAATTTATTTCAAAGCGTGGGGTTCTTTTTTTAAATAATATTCACCAACACCATGCACCCCACGCTTTTAAATAAATAAATTTTATTTTCTATTTTTTAGTAAGGTTTTCTATAAAATGCGTGTTTTTTAGTTTTTTTTTAAACTATTATTCATTTCCTACTTTTTAGTTCAAATTAATATATTGTCATCGGTCCTCGATAAATCTACAAAGTTTGAATGAAATCTGGCCGTTTAAAGTGGGTCAAAATCGCGCTCAAAGAAGTCAGTTACAAACATACATACAAGTGAAGCTAATATAAAGCGTGTAAAAATCGTTGAGCTTCATATAAGCAAACGGCTTCTAATAGGCGAACATCTAACGCGTTAAATGTATGTCCTAATATATGAAAACGAAGCAAAAGGCCTCCACCATTACCACCTAATATTATTTTTGTTGCTTTACAGAATAAAACGTCTCCAAGAAATAGAGGAAGAATCTGAGGACGACCTGGTGACTGTGGAGGTAGATCCCAAAGAGAAGTGGGACTGTGAGACCATACTGTCCACGTACTCCAACCTCTATAACCATCCGAAAGTTATTCAGGAGCCCAAGGTGAGTTGAACTTGGCTAAACACTGCTCTCGCAATAAAATGCTAAAAAAGCCTTTTACAAAAGAAGAAAGGGTCCTTTCTGTAAAGAAGGGTTCCGTACCCAAGGGGTAAAACGGGACCCTATTACTAAGACTCCGCTGTCCGTTTGTCACAAGGCTCTATCTCATGAACCGTGATAGTTAGACGGTTGAATGTCGGATGGCAAAGATGCACAAATCACAGCCGGGACCAACAGCTTAACGTGCTTTCCGAGACACGTCGGAGTCTCGGTATGTAAAGATGGTCACCCATCCACGGCCAACCCCAGCAAGCGTGGCTTAACCTGATGGATCGACCTGAGCTCCTCTTTTTTGTCTCAAAAATATCTCCCGATATTACCATATAACCGAACTCCACACAGTCGAAATCAGCGAGCAAAATCTAGTATTCTTTATTTAATTTAATTTACATAATATATGTTTGTCTCTCAAACAGAAACCCCACAAAATCCAACTGAACGCGCGCGGCATCCCTAAAGACGTTCTGGGCAAAGACAACAAACTAACTGTCAAGTCACTCGCCAAGTTCAACGCTATGAACGTAGACAGCGCCTCTAGCGGTGACGACCTGGATGAAAAGACTAATGCCGAGACCGTGCTATCAACTTTGAGTGTTCTGTCGTTAAGGTAAGAGTAATTTTTGTGTGGCAAGCAAACTTATGTCAATGTTCAGTAGACAACGCCTCTAGCGGTGACGACTTGGATGGAAAGACTAATGCCGAGACCGTGCTATCAACTTTGAGTGTTCTATCGTTAAGGTAAGAGTCATTTTTGTGTGGCAAGCAATCTTAAGTCAATGTTCAGTAGACAACGCCTCTAGCGGTGACGACTTGGATGGAAAGACTAATGCCGAGACCTTGCTATCAACTTAGAGTGTTCTGTCGTTAAGGTAAGATTCATTCTTGTGTGGCAAACAGCACTTAAGTACAAGTTCAACGATATGATCGAAGATACTGGGGACGAGGTTATAGCAAGACTAATGCTGTATATTGTCCATCTTTTAGCGTTCTGTCTTTACGTTAGGACTTTAAGTATTTCTTACAATGCACTTTAAAATGACAACGACTTATGAGCTACTTAGTTATCGGTGGGAAATCATCAAATGCCTCCTCCCGCTCTGGGTGGAGCGGAAGGGAGTGTTAGACTCTTAGTGACTAAAACCCATCCATGTTCCTTCCTGCGGTAACTTACTACCTTTCGGACAATCCTGCTGACTGGCCCACCGCCGACGTGAAAGCGACTAGTTATTAGCCATTTCCACGCTCAAGAAAAGTATATAGCCAGCTACCCGAATCGGTCAAATTTCTTTTATAGATTTTCACCTTTATAAAAAAATTATAAGGTTTATTTTCGAAAAATGTGCTGGCGTGTGTCCAAAAGGTCAAATGTAAGTAGTAAGTCTCCCTCCATTATAAAAAAAACCTTCAACTGATAATAGATGGCGCCACGTGCCTTTCGAATCATGATTTAATTATTAAAAGCAGACTATAACCCGAACCCATTGTCAAATTATAAATTAACGCGAGCAATGCTGCGGGCAAAAGCTAGTTTCTTATATAAGTATATTTTTTTTTATTCATTACAGGGCTAAAGACGAATCACTAGAAGAGAAAAAAGAACGCAAACGTCTTCTGAAAGAGTACAGGAAAGAAAGAAGAATAGAGAAGAAAGCCAACAGCGAAGCTTTCAAAGAAGAGAAGAAACGCCAAGAGAAGATTATGATGAACAACAAAAATAATGTGCAGGGCAACAGAATATTGTAGAGGGCATTGTATAATTGTTGTCAATTGAGTAATTGCTTTATCACTTAACACTTTGAGGGACACTGAACGCCTATAGACTTAGTAACAATAAAACTTCTACTGTGTCTCGTTCGGTGTCATTCAACGGGTTAAACCTCGCCACGAGTTAATCACTGAACTGAACGCGATCAGCGCATGCTCCAAGGTCCAGCGAAAGAGCTAAACTGGCCTCCGAACGACACCCCATGCACGACCACATCCTTGTGCCACAAAGGCTGAAAAGCCGAAACAGTTTTTTAAAGTGTGTCGTTCCACTCACTGTCGAACCAAATAAAGAAAGACTGAAGCTGTGGCGAGACAGTGCTTCCTTACCCACTCCATTCGTTCCACCTGCTGAACGTCTCCCTCCTGGGTGCGACTTGTCTTAGTCTACCTGGAAGGCTTTAAACAAACTCCGGACCCAGGTTGGCCGAAGCAAGGAAAACCTGCTCCCGTAGGGGATTCAAAGACAACTCCGCCTTGGAGTGTAAATGTGGTGCTGTTCCACAAACGATGGGTCTCTGCGTGTCCTGCCGTATGCACGTTACAGGAACTGATCGACGCTAGTGATGGCGCCAAACACGTAGCCGAATTCTGGGCCGAGTACATTTAGATTGCCATCGACACGCTAAGAAGAAGAAGTGCATAAACTAAGTTTAATAGCTGTTAGTGACTTTTTTTCTATGGATTATTGAGACTTACAGCTCTTAAGGCAAACACAGCCACTATTTTTTGTCAGGTGCTATTCTAAGCTCAGTTCTTTCAACACGCATACGTGTCGCCAAAATCCCTACTGAGTGCCTTCAACACGCATTGCAATGTATGGACAATAAACACATATTTGTGTTGAAGACACTGAGTTTAGAATGGATCAAAATGTATTGAGCACGTATGTGTGTGCGGGGCACTGTGAGATTGAACAGAAAACGCACAACTGTGTTCAAGGCAGTGTATAGGTATTGTGTGCTGATTGCATTCAGTAAAATTCGCACTTAGATGTCATGTAACGACTATTAGATAGTTTTGACTTACTTTACGATTAGTATATGAAAAGAGGCGTATGCCCAGCAGTGACTGAAGTCGGGCCGCGGATGATGATGTTGTCAAAAGTGGTAAAGGAATTATGAGGCTGACTGTACTGTGTAAAGTTAATGGAATATATTATCTTATTGTATAAGTTATTTGGAGTTTTATTGTGTCTTGGTTAGTTCCTGGTACAGACGCCAGCACATCAAGCTATCCCTAACTGTCAAAATTTCTCAATTAAAAATGAACCTTATGTCTTTGCAATAAAGTTGAAATACTATCAAAGAAATCTGACAGATTGTGGTAACTTGATGTGCTGGCCTATTATGCTACTACAAATTGATTAAACAAGTTATTGTGGGTGTGCCTCTGCCTATAGACTCTACAGACAGCTGTGCTGCTGGGGAGTTTGTTGCACTTCTTCCCAGCTAAAGCACTGGGCAGTGGTGAAGTATGAGAGTTTTTGGGCAACCATCTTATGTAACTTTGACCTTCGAAAAAGTGCTGATTTTCAGCCTAGTTTGAATTTGATTTTGATTTTACCCTTCGTGAAACAAGGCGTGGTGTTGTGATGTCGAATTCATTTGTGAGTGTCAAAAAGTTCGTTAACTTTTTGAATGCCACGGTCGGATATACATATAGCCGACGGATTAAAACGTGCCCAACACGCCACCGCCGGCTAAAACTGACAAAATCTTAATACTTTTGGGGCGTGGCGTGGGAGGGGACGCCGCTGCATTTACTCTTTGGCGTTCAAAAGGTTAAGATGTCATCATGGAGGACTTGTATTGCTCGAAAAGTAATTTAAAAGGTTAATAGCAGCCGCCGTTCTTCTAGCAGTCACTCTTTTGTAAGTGTCATTATTTTCTATGGAATATTGACACTGGCAGATCTTAAACGTAGTTTATGCGCTGATCGCGTTCAGTTTCATTGGTGAAATCTGCCCTAAAGTAACGGTTGACTAGAAGAACGGGGGCCGCTATATAGCGTCCACTATTTACCGGCGAATTACGTCTCTGGAACGTGAAAGTAAGTTAGTCTGATTTCCTAGAGAGCGTTTTTGACACAGTAAAATCAAATCCTAGCCTAAAGCCAAGCCTAAAGATTAAAATCACTAGGCTTACCCTCACGCACTTCAATCACGCAAAAGAGCATCCATATTGAGAAGACTTATTTTCTTGTCCGTTCTTCTCCATAGGTACCTACAACGGTTTGGAACGGGCAACTATCTTTATCTTTTTAACTGACAGACCCCTTGATTATTCAAAAGTGTCTGTAATTAGTTTATCACACTAATATTATAAAGGTGAAAGTTTGTGAGTGAGTGTGAGTTTGTATGTTTGGCTGTCCTTCCTTCACACTCAAACGGCTGAAACGGATCTGTATGAAACTTGGCACAGAGGTAGTTTATGACCTGGATTAACACATAGGATACTTTTTATCCCGGTAG
Source organism: Hyppa rectilinea (assembly GCA_951799385.1). Taxonomy (NCBI): domain Eukaryota; kingdom Metazoa; phylum Arthropoda; class Insecta; order Lepidoptera; family Noctuidae; genus Hyppa; species Hyppa rectilinea. Next base: position 15,094,919 of record OX637316.1, read on the forward strand.
TACTTTCCCTTGGGATCATTTCCAATATCCATGCGGGCGAAGCCGCTGGCAGCAGCTAGTTTGAAATAAATGCTTTGAGTTTGAGTAACACAGGGAATTCGGCTCTTTCTCAAACTCAAAGTATTTATTTCAAACTAGCTGACCCAACAGACGTTGTCCTGTCTTAACGATGATACCTACCCTATCTACCCTACCTACCCTTCCTACCCCACCTACCTACCTACCTACCTACCTACCTACCTACCCTACCTACCCACCTACCTTTTCTCACCTTTTAAACCTTCCCTGGACTACGACAAACATTTCAACACCAAAATCAGCTAAATCGGCCCAGGCGTTCTCGAGTTTTAGCGAGACTAACGAACTGCAATTGGTTTTTTATGTATATATAGATAAACCAATTACAGGAACTTTTGAATTGTCAAGGGGGTCGGTCTGTCAGAAAGATGAAGTTAGTTGCCCATTCCAAAGCAGTTGGTACCTATGGAGAAGAACGGGCAAGAAACTCCATGGACACTCTTTGTTACCAACAATATTTTGACGATTTAATAAATTCTCATCAAATTTTATCTGATGGATAATGCTTCTCCTAATATAGTCCTACTACCTAGCAAATAAATCTAAAGGATTACGAAATAAAACAAAGATAAAAATAACACGAAATATAATATTGCTTCTATAAAACTTGCATTATTTATCTATAACTTAAATATTAAAATACTTTATAATATTATTCTTAACTTATTTACACTTAATTATGCAACGTGAGATTTTAAATATATTAAATTAAACTAATCGGAATGTAGTAAAAAACATTCCAACGAAAATGACCATTATTTTAAATTAACAATATTCAGTGATTTTGTTTGAGAAGTTTTGTGTTACATGAACAAAAGCTCAAATGTTGTGATTATGAGCCGAAAACCATACCTTTTAAGTTGACCCGAGTATAGTCCGGCTCTTAAATGAGCCAAAAATACAACTGCTTCATCAAATACCACAAAAATCACTCGCCACACCTTTTTCACCACATACGACTACATTTAAGCCAGTGTAAGTCCCTCATAACCTAACCCATCAGGGTCGGGCGTCTCCATCCTATTCTTGAGATGCTGCAGAGTATTGTGGAAGTGCTTGGTGATCTGTTCCACCTCCTCGGACTGATCCAGGTTGGCTAGCTCTTCGCGTATTTTTTGGATTACCTGGGTTGGATTGAAGAAGTGTGTTTTAAATATTTCGTAACGAAGGTATTTTTTTTTAAAAGAGTAATGGAAGTCTCAGAATTATTTTTCGAAATATGTAGAGCATTTATTTCTGTGGATAGCTTATAATATAACACAGTAAGTAATTTATTATTATTTGTTTATAAAAACTGCAAGGTAATTAAAACCTAGTAAAAAGGCAACAAACGATAGGATTTATCCACTTTAATAATACGAAACCGTTGTTTGCAAGTGTTCAATGAGCACTCATATCTATTTGAAAGATTTCAATGCAGTTTTCACTATCATTTCCGTTATTACTTGAGGAAAGTTTATGTATCTAGCCGGGACTTTTAGTTGGTGAATAATAAAGAGGCAGTTAGGACAAAAGCCCCAGTAAAGCCAGCAATTTGTATTGCAGGCTTTTTGAGTTTCGCCGGCCACGCGATCTCTTTGAAGGTGCTTACCGCATCTATGAGGTTTGTAGTAAGACTAGCGTTGCCCCGCTCCCGCAGTAGCGCGTATCTTCCCAGCAGTTCAGCCAACAGCTGCGCCTGAACCCCTCCGTCCATACATTGCTGCGCTACTCGAGCCGCTTTCTTGAGGCAGTCGAGGGCACGAGATGCGTCGTTTAGAGGCCACTGGAGAAAAGGAAATAGTTTTAGAAATAAAACAACAATATGTACAGCACAGTTTGCAACAGCACGCAACAGTATGTAAGCACGTGCCTCGAAAAGCCATTGGTCCCGGCTGTCATTTTTGCATCTTTGACAGTTGTTGCGGGTTGTCATAAGCCCGAAAATCTGACCGCCAGTCTTACCAAGGGATATCGTATTGCCCAGTTACTGGGTTGAGGAGGTCAGATAGCCAGTCGCACCATGTAAAATACTGGTATTCAGCTGCATCCGGTTAGACTGAAAGTCGACCCGAACATAGTTGGGAAAAGGCTAGGCAGATGATGATGTACAGTGTAAGCACCTACAGACATCAAAGTATATCCCATACACTTAGAACACAGCTGTGTGTTTTCTATTCTATCTCACAGTGCCCCGCACACACATACGTGCTCAATACATTTTGATCCATTCTATGTGTGTTTATTGTCCATTTATTGCAATGCGTGTTGAAGGCACTCGTTAGGGATTTTGGCGACTCGTATGCGTGTTGAAGGCACTGAGCTTAGAATAGCACCTGACAGAAAATAATAATAATTTTAATAATAATAATAATAATTTTATTTCATATAAAATAGTGGCAATGTATGCGATATACCACGCGTAGCAAGTAAATTGTGTCAGCACTTACTACGCGTGGTCTATAGTACACAAATATAATTCACTCATTATCATTCAATTAAGTTCATAATCAATAAAAAAAATATTATTACGTATTTTTCCCCATCACTCAAAACTATCATCATTAAAGGCTGTAAGAAACCTACATCTTTTTGGTCCTTCGAGCCGGATATTTTTTTTTTAGTTCATGACTGTGCCTTCTATAGTGCGCTATATTTAGTGTGACGTCCCATAGCCTGTAACTAGCTGATGATAAAAACGCTTCGAACGATACCTCATTTGTTTTAGCTGAGATAAGCTGTGACTTGAATTTGAAAGGTTAGGATGCCTTTCCACTGGATCGGAGAAGAGAGGAGAGGAGCAGAGTTTAGATTATATTGGTTAATATGGGGATAACTCCGATCCTCTCCTTGTACGCTCCAGTGGACCGGCAGCATTAAAGTACGCGAATTGGCCTTCGGATCATTTTTTTTACATACCTGCTTCCCATCTTTAGCAGCTTTCCAGAACAAATGTGCACACAACGCTACGGCGCGGCTCTGATCAGGCTTCTTTAGTAACTTGCTAGCCGCTAGAGCGCATTGCGTACGCATTGGTTCCGCGTTTTCGGCTCCTGTGAATGTAAAGTTGGAGTTTAGACTCTGTGTGGTTAGATGATGTGTTAGATTGCTAAATGTAATAACGAGATAAAAATATAGTGAAAATCCTGTACTGAGATTTATTTGTTAGTAACCTTTCGCATGCCGTAATTACTGACAATTGAAAAGCCATTGTCTATCGCGTAGATCTGCGTTCCGGCAGTCAATGGGTTAACCTTTTCAAATAAACAAATTACAGGCACTTTTGAATTGTCAAAGGGTCGGACAGTCAGGAAGATGAAGCTAGTTGCCCATTCCAAAGCAGTAGGCACCTATGGACAAAAACAGACAAGAAACTCCATGGGCACCTCTTTTAAACAAAATATTGGCTTTTTTTGAAGTGTGGAAATCATCAAATGACCGCTCTGGATGAAGTGGAAGGGAGTGTCAAACTCTTACTGACTAAAACCCATCCGTGTTCCATCCTTAGCCTTATGTTCCGGGGTAGCGGTAACGCTATCGGACAATCCCGCTTAGAGACCAACGGCTTAGCGTGCATTCCGAGGCACGGAGGAATCTCAGTATCTAAAGATAATCACCCATCTACGGGCCAACCGCGGCAAGCGTAGCTTAACCTGATAGCTGAACTTACCGAAGCAGTTGATCTGTTCAAAGGTAGCGATGATCAGGGTGATGGCTTGCAGCTGCGCCTTGCTGTCTGATATCTCGTCCTCGTAGAGAGAGAACGCTTGTGAGAGGAACTCGTAAGCTATCGTCTCGTGGTTAGCGAAGCCAATCTCGCTTATTGCGAGGGCTCCTTGCAGGTATAATCTAGGAAAATACATCATACGATTATTGTTTTTTTTTTTAAGGTAGTTTAATCTTAGCATGTTTTGAAGATTTTAATGTAAACAAGAATTTAACGTTAACAATGCAATGTATTCTAATAATCATCTCAAAAAGCTGCCCAACTTAAACAGACTGTGGGCACAGATATTATACAACTGGAGCCATTTTTTTTTAGCCCCTCTCTGTGTGAATCGGAAGGCAGTGTCAGACTCTGACCGACTAAAACCCATCCATGTTCCTTCCTTAGCCCTTTATGTGCCGGGGTAGCTGTAACCCTTTCGGATAATCCCGCTGACCATTCAAGTTGTAGTTAGTGTTGACAATAGGGTGTCCCTCTGTGTACCCGTTATGTTAAAAAACAATGCTTTACCTCAAAGGCAGCTCGGCTAGTTCAGCTTTGACCAGCATACTGATAGTTTGATGACAAAACTGGAATATTTTCTGACATTTCTTCTCCCACATGTCGTCCTGAAACCAAATGATAATTTAATGGTCTTCTTCTTTTCGTGTGGTTAATCACTAACCTAGTGTCAGAGTTTTTATGCTGCCCATGGGCCTCTGACTTAGCTGCACATGCTGTTGAGAAATATTTCTCTGACATGCTGGTTTCCTCACGATGTTTTTATTCAGCGATTTTTAAGCAAGTGATAATTATACAATACGCACATGAATCCGTAAAATCAGACGTGCCTTGGGTTCGAACTCAAGACCTATTACTTGGCACTCCGACGGCCACTAGGCTATCACTGCTTTAATGATATTCAATTTGTGTGTAGATTTCAACGATGATTAAACCATTTACTGCAAGAGCTGTCAATAATCCAATTCCCCAGAAAGTATAATAATAATAATAATATACTTGGACATTTTACACAACGCCGTATCGTCCCAAGCTAAGCAACCTAATGCTTGTGTTATGGTAACGAGATGGCTGATAAACTACTTATATACATTTTTTTTTTGTAAATACATACATATTATAGATAGAAAAACACCCAGACTCGTAACAAATACTTGCAGGTCGTACAAATATTTGTATCGTGCGGGAATCGAACCCGCGACATAGTGCGCAGCAGTCAATCGCTCAACCACTGCGCCAACCGTGTCGTATTGACACTGACATCTCTTAAACGAAGCTAACAGTCGCTGATCGCGTCCTTTTCATTGGTAAAATTCACCCTTATGCCATTAACTTATAGGTAGGAAAAGACCAATATTGGGAAGACCGTTGCCCAGCAATACTCATAATTGCAGACGAAAGACGTCCACTGCTGGACAAAGGCCGCCCCCAAGCACCACCACTGTGCCCGGCTCTCTGTTCTCGGGTACAGCGGATTCCTGCGACCTTCACCAACCTTGTGGAAGACCCTCAAACGCTATCGTCTTTCGGTACACTGTGCCACTCCAGCACCTTTGGGCTCCATCAACTGGTAGAAGGTGTATATGGGAGCATGTTACCGTGTCCTCTCGCTCCTTGTACGTGTGCGCCAGGCTGTAGGCGTGGAACAGTATCGGCGGGAAGGTATGCTGTATGCGCGCGGCTCCTCCTGCCTGCAGGGCCTTGCGTGCGCCCGACAGGATCAGGTACTGGCGGTCCGCGGAGTCCGACTTGAAGTGGTGGATCAGTCTGGAACAAAGGATAAAGATGGATGGATGGATGTACTGTCTACTCCCTAAGCACGAAGGACGTCGTTTTGGCCTTCGTTACCGACGTTTCTAACCCCTACCACCTTCAGACGGATGATTCGTTCGGGGCCCGAACCGGGCCTGTTTAATGAAGAACATGGACTACTTTTTACCACCACACCTTATAAAATATATACCTACAACTTCTTTCTTTTTCGTTTGGTTTGTGACTGACCTGGTGGCGGAGTTTTTAAGCTGCCCATGGGCCTCTGACTTAGCTGCACATGCTGTTGAGAATTTCTCAGGCATGTCAGTTTCCTCATGATGTTTTCCTTCACCGTTATTCAACCATACTCTCTACACCACCAAATCTACCATTTTTAGTCTCTGACACCAGGTTAGTCACTAACCACACGAAAGGAAAGTGAGTACCATACCAACCTATTATCACCCCACTACTACGATACCCTTTACATCTGCGGAATTTAGCTAGCCAATTTATAACGACCCCATATAAAGCAGTGCTATTGAGGAGTGAGGAACTTGTGGCTAAGTAATAACAGCCGCACAGGTCGATTCATCAGGTTATGCTACGCTTGCCGGGGTTGGACATCGATGGGTGACCATCTTTACATAACGAAACTCATCCGTGCCTCGGAAAGCATGTTAAGCCGTTGGTCCCAGCTGTCATTTGTGCATCTTTGACAGTCGTTACGGGTCGTCAGAAGCCCGAAAGACTGACAGACAGTCTTACCAAGAGGTATCGTACTACTTAGTTACTGGGTTGTGGAGGTCAGATAGGCAGTCGCTCCATGTAAAATACTGGTATTTTAGCTGTATCCGGTTAGACTGGAAGCCGACCCTAACATAGTTGGGAAAAGGCTAGACAGATTGATAAAGCAGTGCTCATGCAGAGCCCATTTATCGTGGTATCCACAGACAAGTCCCGTTTAGCAGTAGACCACCCCTAGATTAAACTGCGAGATGTTACGTACCTTGCCAGCAAGCCCTGCTCCTCCATGAAGTCTTCAACATCTGGCTCTGCAGACGGCTGATCAGGTTGGTCTTTGACGAGCACGTCCAACATCGCTAGAACGGATTCCACCTGGATTCATACAAAAGAAGTTTATTAATAAACTTTATAACATAATATAATAATGCTTAAAAAAACTACGCAACGGCTTTTCATGCGTTTTTTTTTAATAGATAAAGTGATTCGAGAGGAAGGTTTATGTGTATAATTTCAATTTGTCGACATATTATGCGGGCGCAGCCGCGGGCGGAAGCTAGTATATTATACATTTATTTAAAATGCGATATATTCGTTTGGGGACCGTGTACTTGTACAGATAAAATATAGAAATTATTCCTTTAGTATATTATTATAAAACTATTACACAAATGCTCTTTACACAAATCTAAATAAAATATATACAACCTAAAACTAAAAAATATATCTATTATGTACAGTGGTAAAAAAGAGGAAGAGCTCATAGGGCGTCAAAAAATTCATCGCCATCGCTGTCAGTGGGAAATAGGGAATCCAATCCCGCAAACGCGGGATCCCGCAGATGCGGGATCCCGCACCTTTTTTGCGGGTTCAGAAATGCGGGATTACACCCGCGGGATCCCGCAGGTTTGCGGGATTGAAAAAAATATATAAGACACCTCAGCACAGCTTATTAAAGTCAATTCCGCCTACAAGTGTGGAAGCCGAGCGTGCTTTTTCCGCCGCTGGCTATTTATGCAACAAGATACGATCTAATCTAAAAGATGAAACGTTAGATACCTTATTGTTTCTTCGAAAGCATTTTCAGAAAAAATAAGCTAACTTTTAACCCGGCGTTTACTTAATTCACCTCTTTATGTCTCTAAAACAAATGAATATGTTTTATTTTCAATACAAATTTAAATATGAAACGTTAAATATTGTAATACCTATATCGTTTCTTAAAAGAAGTTGATTATATAAGGTGTTAAAGAATTAACTCTAAGAATTTCGTGGGAGCATTGTACTCATCATTATGAACAACTTTTACTAAGGGATGAACCCTGAAATCGCAAAAAAAATACGAGCTGTTCCATACATTTGATTAATTTACGTGTGCATAAATGTATGGAACAGCTCGTATTTTTTTTTGCGATTTCAGGGTTCATCCCTTAGTAAAAGTTGTTCATAATGATGAGTACAATGCTCCCACGAAATTCTTAGAGTTAATTTTTTAACACCTTATATACGCTTCTTAAACATCATTATATTCAATTTATAATATGAGTAATAACTTTGCGTATATAAGTAATAATAATAAAAAAATACTTGTCTTTATTTCTTTCATTTAACTACACAAAACAAAAATAATAGTAAATAAAAGCAATCCCGCAAATCCCGCGGGATTGATGACATTGATCCCGCATGCTTGCGGGATCGCGATTTTGATGCGGGATTGGATTCCCTAGTGGGAAATATGCCCAAAAGGCTGGTAGCGTTGCCGCGTCGTATGGCAATGCTGTTTCTTTGGCCTAAAAATTGACCAGCCCTCTGGTCACGTGTAAAAAATAATAATTATAATGAATTACTAATTCTCGGTCGCCAAGTTATACCAAACTGTCAAATTTCTCCAAATAATTTTAAACCTTAAACCGTTAGGGTTTTTTTTTTTTAAAGGCTGGGAAATCATCCAATGACTGCTCCCGCTCTGGGTGGAGCGGAAGGGAGTGTCAGACTCTTACTGACTAAAACCCATCCATGTTCCTTCCGTAGCCCTTTATGTTCCGGGGTAGCGGTAACCCTTTCGGACAATCCCGCTTAAACCGTTAGGGTTATGTTCGAAATTAATTATAATAATAATAATATAATATAATATCCATGGACATTTCACACAAGGCCATATAGTCCCAAGCTAAGCAACTTAATGCTTGTGTTATGGTAACTAGAAGGCTGATAAACTACTTACATACATTTTTTTTGTAAATACATACATATTATAGATAGAAAAACACCCAGACCCGTAACAAATACTTGTAGGTCGTACAAATATTTGTTCCGTGCGGGAATCGAACCCGCGACATGTTGCGCAGCAGTCAATCGCTCAACCACTGCGCCAACCGTGTCGTCGAGTCAATTAATTTAATTGAGAACATTTGACAGTTTGTGGCAACTTGATGTGCTGGCTGTACTACGTAGAGATGTCGGTCTTGCAATGGAGACGCGGCGCAGATACATTAAAACTTAAACTTAACTGGCGAAATGTGGGCGCACTATAGTTACATGAACACTTCTGCATACCCTTGAAGGCAAAGAGCGATAATAATAATTTGTTTGACTTACATCTTCAGGCGTGGAGATCAGACAATCAGTTTCCAGTACATCATTGATCAGGTGGACAGCGATCATGATCCTTCCGGGGTGGTTCAAGTGTTTGATCAGCGGCGAGTAGTTCTGTAGCTTGATCAATGTGAGGATATTCTTGTAGTGGTCGGCGGGTAGTTTGAGAATCTTCATCAGCTCTTTAAAGACTGCTGTGTTGTGTTCCAAGTGTGTTTTTCCACTGGAAAAAGAGCTTTGTTAACCTTTTGTATGCCGAAAACACAGACACAATTAAAAATCCATTGTGTATCGCATAGATCTGCGTTCCGGCAGGCAATAGGTTAGTCCATAGAAATAAATAAAACTAAAGTGTTTTTTTGTAATGACAAAATAACAGCTTTTTACTAAATGCATAGTAATGGAAAGTAAATGATAACAAAAAAAAAAACTATTTTCAAATTTTTTGTTTGTCTGTCTGTCTCTTTCTTTGTTCCAGCTTATCGCCGAAACGGCTGAACTGATTTTGACGGAACTTTCACTGGCCGATAGCTGATGTTATAAGGAGTAACTTAGGCTACTTTTATTTAAGAAAAAGAATTAAGGAACACGCGAGCGAAGCCGTGGTGGGCAGCAGCTTGTTTTGTAAAATAGTTTAGGAATAGGGTTTTTTTTTTAATTTAAAACAGTGAAAACTTATAAATGGCCTTTAATTTCATATTGTTCAAGAATACTGTATAAGTTAGCTGTAGGACCAAATTTTTTAGGCAACTGTAAAGCATCCAAATCGTTCTTAGTTTTTGTCAGCACTGCTCATAAAGAGGGCGCTTTTAATAGTCAAACAGCGAAGAAAATTAAAGGTTTGTATGACGACCGTCCTATAACGGGCGTAAAATTACGGCCGTCTTTAGATAGAAAGCGTCCTCTGCCACAGAAAAGTCACATGGGGATAATGGCCGGTTTTCAGTACAACAATGATTGTACAGACTAATTAATAAATATAATAAGTTACCTAGCCTGGTGTATATCTGCACATATCTTGTCAGTATGCGACAGTACTCTGTCCACGTAGTTCAGTTTGTCAGGGTGGCACCTCTGCGCCAGCTTCAATAGTGCCAACTGAAGTGACAGCATGTCTTCAGGAGGCATGTCGGTGCGACTCTAGCGACAAAAATTTAATAAGGTTTTTGTTATTATATCAAATCTTAAATACAATAATAAAAATCTAAAACTAAAATATAAAATAAAAATAAAAAGGGAAGAGTTTTTTGGGCATCAAAAATTCGTCCGCATTGCTGACATTTGGAAATGTGCCCAAAATGCTGGCAGCGATACCACATTGGATGACATGTGGTTCTTTGACTTAAAAATTATGTTTATTTGTTTGAGCCATATGCTCACTCTGTTATACTACTCTGTCAAGAAAGTACCGGGAAAAGATCAATAATACACAAAATGTCTGTTTTTTTTATTCATCCAAATTTATTTTATCACCTTCAATGTATGCTCCTTTAGAAACGATACACTTGCGCCAACAAATAATCCATTCATCAAAACATTTTTTAAACGCTGCTTCCGGAATTGAGTTCAGTTCTCGCCGCGAATTCTCCTTTATGTCTTCTATCGATTGAAAACGGGTGCCACGAAGTGGTAATTTGAGTTTAGGAAAAAGAAAAAAGTCAGCAGGAGCCATATCTGGTGAATATGGTGGTTGCTGGATGGTATTTGTTGAGTGTTTGGTCAAAAATTCGTTCACAATGATAGCCTTGTGCGAAGGCGCATTGTCGTGGTGCAAAATCCAAGAATTTTCTTTCCACAAATCTGGCCTTTTCGTCGAATTTGCTCTCTTAAACGCCGCATAACGCTCAAATAATATTCTTTATTTACCGTTAGACCTTCCGGTAAGAATTCAGAGTGCACAGCACCGCGATAGTCAAAGAAAACAGTCAACATGGCGTTGACTTTTGATCGACTTTGGCGTGGTTTTTTCGGTTTCGGTTCAGTTGGAAGGCGCCACTCCGAAGCTTGTTGACTAGTTTGCATGTCAAACTCGTAAACCCACGTCTCGTCACCAGTAACAATGCGTTTCATGAATGTTGGGTCCGAACTGACTCGTCCTCAGCGACTTTCATGCGATTGAGTTTTTGGAGAAAATTCAGATCTTTTGGGACTAGCCGAGCAGCAACATGTTTCATACCCAAATGATTAGTTAAAATGGTTCGGATCGACTCGTGAGATACAGAAAGTTCGGCGGCTATCTCTCTCAGAGTTGAATGGGGATTTTCAGTCACTATTTTCTTCACTTTTGCGATGTTAACTTCAGTTGCAGACGTTGACGGCCTACCAGAGCGAGGCAAATCTTCCATCACATCTCGACCGCTTTTGAACGCTTTGAACCACTCATAAGCACGAGTTTTTGATAAAGTCGATTCACCGTAAGCCTTCTGTAACATTTTCAGTGACTCCGAACACGAAATTCCATTGGCGATGCAAAATTTAAGACAAACTCTTTGTTCGATATTTTTGTCCATTATGAAATTCGCCATACACACTATATATGATATTACTAAAACCAGCACTGTATTTAATATAAATAACAGATGCAACTCAAACTCCGCGCCAAAATGGAAAACAGTTGTGCCAATCTAACAACTACAAAAAAACAAAAATTTGAATTTGGAACCATAAACAAATCATCCATTCCCGATACTTTTTTGACTGAATGTATGTCAATATTTTTTATACATTAGGTAGGTATGTAGATAGATATGTAAGTAGGGTAGGTTGGTAGGTAGGTCTTGGTAAGTAGGGTAGGTAGGTCTTGGTAAGTGGCGAAGGTAGGTAGGTAGGTCTTGGTAAATAGGGTAGGTAGGTAGGTAGGTCTTGGTAAATAGGGTAGGTAGGTAGGTAGGTCTTGGTAAATAGGGTAGGTAGGTAGGTAGGTCTTGGTAAATAGGGTAGGTAGGGGTAGGTAGGTCTTGGTAAGTGGCGAAGGTAGGTAGGTAGGTCTTGGTAAATAGGGTAGGTAGGTAGGTAGGTCTTGGTAAGTGGCGAAGGTAGGTAGGTAGGTCTTGGTAAATAGGGTAGGTAGGTAGGTAGGTCTTGGTAAATAGGGTAGGTAGGGGTAGGTAGGTCTTGGTAAATAGGGTAGGTAGGGGTAGGTAGGTCTTGGTAAATAGGGTAGGTTGGTAGGTAGGTCTTGGTAAGTGGCGAAGGTAGGTAGGTAGGTCTTGGTAAATAGGGTAGGTAGGTAGGTAGGTCTTTGTAAATAGGGTAGGTAGGGGTAGGTAGGTCTTGGTAAATAGGGTAGGTAGGTAGGTAGGTCTTGGTAAGTGGCGAAGGTAGGTAGGTAGGTCTTGGTAAATAGGGTAGGTAGGCAGGTAGGTCTTGGTAAATAGGGTAGGTAGGGGTAGGTATGTCTTGGTAAATAGGGTAGGTAGGTAGGTAGGTCTTGGTAAATAGGGTAGGTAGGGGTAGGTAGGTCTTGGTAAATAGGGTAGGTTGGTAGGTAGGTCTTGGTAAGTGGCGAAGGTAGGTAGTTAGGTCTTGGTAAATAGGGTAGGTAGGTAGGTAGGTCTTGGTAAATAGGGTAGGTAGGTAGGTAGGTCTTGGTAAATAGGGTAGGTAGGTAGGTAGGTCTTGGTAAGTGGCGAAGGTAGGTAGGTAGGTCTTGGTAAGTAGGGTAGGTAGGGGTAGGTAGGTCTTGGTAAATAGGGTAGGTAGGTAGGTAGGTCTTGGTAAGTGGCGAAGGTAGGTAGGTAGGTCTTGGTAAATAGGGTAGGTAGGTAGGTAGGTCTTGGTAAATAGGGTAGGTAGGGGTAGGTAGGTATTGGTAAATAGGGTAGGTAGGTAGGTAGGTCTTGGTAAATAGGGTAGGTAGGGGTAGGTAGGTCTTGGTAAATAGGGTTCGAGGGAAACTAAGAGCCGCCGCGCCCCCACTCACCGAGAGCCTCCAGCCCGAGCTGCTGGAGGAGGTGGTAACAGCCCTCTTCCCGGCCAGAGCGGAGCACACTCCGCCGCCGATGGCTATGCCCACAGCCGCAGAGCCTCCAGAGGAGGAACACGCCATCGACGTCCCAGAGGTGACACAGGCAGAGATGAGGGCAGCCGTGATGCGGCTCCGGGCCAAGAATGTGGCTACGGGGCCTGACGGCATCCACGGCATCGCGCTGGCCCTCGCTCTGAAGGAGCTAGAGCCCCAGGTGAGAGGACTCTTCAATGCGTGTCTTGAGCAGGGCCGGTTTCCAACATTATGGAAGACCGGCCGGCTAGTCCTGCTCAAGAAGGAGGGGCGCCCTGCGGACTCACCGTCCGCGTACCGGCCCATAGTGCTGCTCGACGAGGTGGGCAAGATGTTTGAGCGTATCATCGCAGCCCGCCTCGTCAGCCACTTGTGCGAAGAAGGGCCGGACCTAGACGAGTGCCAATTTGGTCTTCGGCACGGGCGCTCCACCATTCACGCGATCTCGCGGGTGAGAGTCCTGGCGGAGGAAACGGTGTCTCGGGGTGGGGTGGTGATGGCGGTGTCGTTAGACATTTCCAACGCCTTCAACACCCTGCCCTGGAGTTGTATCAGAGAGGCACTGCGCTTCCATCAAGTGCCTCTCTACCTCCGTCGCATCGTTGGGGCTTATTTGTCGGAGAGGTGTGTCACCTACGTGGGACGTGATGGCGGTCACCAGCACCCCATGTCGTGCGGTGTTCCGCAGGGATCGGTCGTTGGACCGCTCCTGTGGAACATCGGCTACGACTGGGTGCTGAGGGGTGAGCTCCAGCCGGGCGTGCAGCTGACGTGTTACGCTGACGACACGTTAGTCACGGCCCGGGGGAGCTCGCACAGGGAAGCAGCGTTGCTGGCGACGGCGGCGGTCTCACAGGTGGTGGGCCGCATTCGGCGCCTTGGCCTGGAGGTGGCCCTCAACAAGTCGGAGGCCATGGTGTTCCATGGTCCCCGACGGGCGCCGCCGCCGGGATCACACATTGTGGTCGGGGGGGTCCGCATCGCTGTCGAGCCTACCATGAAGTACCTAGGATTGGTGCTCGACAGCCGGTGGGACTTTGGCCCCCACTTCCGGCGGCTTGCGCCCAAGTTGTTGCCGGGGCACTTTCAACGCTGCTTCCCAATCTGGGGGGCCCGAGCGCCACTTGCAGGCGGCTCTACGTGGGGATCGTGCGATCGATGGCCCTCTACGGGGCACCGATCTGGGCGGCTGACCTGACGGCCGGGAGCATCTCTGTCTTGCGTAAGCCACAGAGAGCTATGGCCGTCAGAGTCATAAGGGGATATCGCACGATCTCCTACGAGGCGGCATGCGCACTGGCCGGATCCCCGCCCTGGGACCTGGAGGCGAAGGTCCTCGCGTCACTGTTCCGGTGGCGCGAGGAAATGCGGGCGCGGGGCGAACGACCGATGCAGCAACAACTGGAGCTGCGTCGGTCACAGCTCCACGAGGTCCTGGTGGCGGACTGGCGGGACAGGCTTTCACGCCCTACCGCCGGCCTCAACACCATCGAGGCGATCCGACCGGTGCTCAGCGAGTGGCTCGGAAGAAGGCACGGCTCCCTGACATTTCGGGCGACACAGGTTCTCTCGGGGCATGGTTGCTTCGGGAAGTTCCTGTGTCGCATAACCAGGGAGCCAGACGCTCGGTGTCACCACTGCGTCGACTGTCGGGAGGACACGGCACGGCATACGCTGGCAGAATGTGCCGCATGGCTGGAGCCGCGCCGTGCCCTCATCTCAGAAGTAGGCAGCGACCTGTCGCTGCCGGCCGTCGTTAACGCCATGGTCGGCAGTGAACAGGCCTGGGACGCGGTGGTATCCTTCTGCGAGCAAGTCATTTCGCAGAAGGAGGCTGCGGAGCGGGAGCGGGAGATCACCTCCCTCAACCCGGCCCGCAGCAGGCGCACCGGGCGTCGGAGGAGGGCAGACAATGCCCTCTTCCAGCCCCCCTAAATGGGTCCAGGGGCGACGGACGCGGGGCTAGTCCGTCGCCCCCCACAACAACATCTGGACCCGAGGCGGCGGCGCGTAGTGTTCCACGCGCGCCCCTCCAAGACGGTACGAGGGGAGTGTCGTACACCTCACTCCCGCTCGGCCGAGACGAGGCCGCTGCGGCGGGCCGGCACCACGGGGGTTGCGGAAGAATTCTTTTTGATTCCCGCGACCCCCGGCGAAGGTGTGAGAGGGAACACCCGGGGTGGTTTTTAGTCAGTAAGAGTCTGACAGACCCCTCCGCCCTCCCCGGGGCGGGGGACATCCATGAGGATTTTCCCCCCGGATCAAAAAAAAAAAAAAAAAAAATAATGTAGGTCTTGGTAAATAGGGTAGGTTGGTAGGTAGGTCTTGGTAAGTAGGGTAGGTAGGTAGGTAGGTCTTGGTAAGTAGGGTAGGTAGGTAGGTAGGTCTTGGTAAGTGGCGAAGGTAGGTAGGTAGGTCTTGGTAAATAGGGTAGGTAGGTAGGTAGGTCTTGGTATATAGGGTAGGTAGGGGTAGGTAGGTCTTGGTAAATAGGGTAGGTAGGGGTAGGTAGGTCTTGGTAAATAGGGTAGGTTGGTAGGTAGGTCTTGGTAAGTGGCGAAGGTAGGTAGTTAGGTCTTGGTAAATAGGGTAGGTAGGTAGGTCTTGGTAAATAGGGTAGGTAGGTAGGTAGGTCTTGGTAAATAGGGTAGGTAGGGGTAGGTAGGTCTTGGTAAATAGGGTAGGTAGGTAGGTAGGTCTTGGTAAATAGGGTAGGTAGGTAGGTAGGTCTTGGTAAATAGGGTAGGTTGGTAGGTAGGTCTTGGTAAATAGGGTAGGTAGGGGTAGGTAGGTCTTGGTAAATAGGGTAGGTAGGTAGGTAGGTCTTGGTAAGTGGCGAAGGTAGGTAGGTAGGTCTTGGTAAGTAGGGTAGGTAGGTAGGTAGGTCTTGGTAAGTAGGGTAGGTAGGTAGGTAGGTCTTGGTAAGTAGGGTAGGTGGGTAGGTAGGTCTTGGTAAGTAGGGTAGGTAGGTAGGTAGGTCTTGGTAAGTAGGGTAGGTAGGTAGGTAGGTAGGTAGGTCTTGGTAAGTAGGGTAGGTAGGTAGGTAGGTCTTGGTAAGTAGGGTAGGTAGGTAGGTAGGTCTTGGTAAGTAGGGTAGGTAGGTAGGTAGGTCTTGGTAAGTAGGGTAGGTAGGTAGGTAAGTCTTGGTAAGTAGGGTAGGTAGGTAGGTAAGTCTTGGTAAGTAGGGTAGGTAGGTAGGTAGGTCTTGGTAAGTAGGGTAGGTAGGTCTTGGTAAGTAGGGCCAGTATGTGTGTCATAGATTAGTACTTAGTGCTTCCCGTGCGAAGCCGGATAAAGCTATAGTAAGATTATTCATTCGAGTCAGTAAAATGACAAGTGCAACTGTCACTGATACAAAAAAGGGTGACCCGCTACAATAGTGATGTTCGGCAATCGATAGACTTAGACATTTAGTCATGCTTTATTTTATTAGGTATCAAAGCGTTTTTTTATTGTAAATATGTAATACATAACGTATTAAATAATACGATTTTAGAAATATGGACCTTTCCAGCATATTAAAATTTCTCACTACAACATTATTACAAAAGCTGGGAAAAAAATGTTTAGAGATTCAGAGGAATTAACACTAGAAAGTCGGGAAAATACAAGTAATTTTATACGTTTTTATTCATTACGGTTGCTATTGATTCCGATTCCGATTCTGAATCGGAATATTCAGAATCGGAATCGGAATCAGTTACATTTACAATGAATGAATCCACATATTCATTTATGTGGTCGAGTTTTATGGTTTTTATGGCATGGTTGATGCCCTGTCTCCAATTTTTAGGCGTCACTTCTTTCAGGCCTTCTTCAAATATTTTTTTTACGTCTTTTAATTTAAAATTTTTATTGTTCCTGGCGACGTACCCCTTTGCTTGAGCCTATACAGAAATTTTCAGAAATTGATATATGAATTGATAGAAAAGTTGGTGTATTTTATACAAAGAATAAAAAGAATTATCAAAAGAAGCAAATCATAATTGTTTTAACAACTCCTAATAGATACCGGACTGTTTGTATTTCGTGCGACAGAGATAACGCTCTACGAATCCGAAATTAGCCGATTGTCTCTTTCCAAAGGTCGATGTGCAATATTTATCGCCGGGTACTGTACCTTGGCAATAGTTGGAGGGTCCTTCGCATAAAAGAATTGGTGAACTTTACGACGTATCGCCGAAAAGTCAAAATCATCAATTAAAAAAAAAAGGAATCTCGACTAACTTTTAATTGTAAAACCTAGATTTACCACATCACTATTTATTTGGGACTAAAAACCTGCAACACTGGAAATGTCATTTTACTGACTGGAATTAATAATCGTACTTTAGTAAATAATTCAATATAAAAATAACATGGTGTACCTGTGTAATAGCAGCAACTTGATCTGAGAACACTTCAAACAGCTGCACTTCTTGTTCCTTTCCATCTTCTAGAACAACACTCAGGTTTATGTTACCTTCATTCCTCTGAAAAACAAAGTGAAATTTTAATTCAAAGACTTTCAATAATAAAATCCTAGCCTAGCCTATCCAATCCTATCTTATCCTATCCAAGCCTACTTTTTGCAGTTGTTTCATCCTAATAGTATTGCTTATTCGTTTTAGTTTCATTGATGCGAATGTTATGATCCGTGACCCCGGCAAATGACCGCTGCGCGACAGTTCTTTAAGCGCAGGTTGCTCTAAGATGCTATTTGCTAACTTTTTTTAAAAATCCGTAAATAATAACGTTTAATGGAAACATAATGTCTTCATTAAACGAAAATGTGAAAACGTATGTGTGTTAAATTAATGCCACCATTGTAGCGCCACGTTGTAGATAAGATTAATTACCTGGCTGTATGTAGCGAGTCTTTCAATCAGCGCTATGATGATGTTCTTGATGTTAACTCCTGGTTGCAGCTCCGCACAAGACTTGAGGAAGGGCTGCAGGTTTGCCAGGTGGAACTCATCGGGAAACACCTGGAGACAGTAAATTTATTAAATTTGACTTCTTTCTCTTTGCTTGTCGTGTGGTTAGTAACTAAGCTGGTGTCAGTTTTTTTTCTCTAACTTAGCTTCACATGCTGTTGAGAAATATCTCTCAGACATGCTGGTTTCCTCACGATGTTTTCCTTCACCGATTTTTAAGCAAGTGATAATTATACAATACGCACATGAATCCAAAAAATCAGAGGTGCGTGTCTTGGGTTTGAACTCGAGACCTATGACTTGGTAGTCTGACGGTCAATAAATTATACTGATCATGTTAACGATACAAACGATATGTTTCGACAGTTTGTTGTCTGGGAGTAACTACAATAACATTTGGTTATGACTCTTACAGCGGGTATTGACCCTTACAGCGGGCAAAGACCGTTATAGGGATTAAATAACATGTTGGAGCGGTTGGAAGGGATCTTTAGTAGGGTAACTACTCCCGAGTAGGGTAACTACCCGCAATAGGGGTAACTCTAACCTGTATGATACACTCCATGAGGTACTCCTGCGCGATGGCGTCCCTGCAGCTGACGACCTGCTCCAGTATGCCGGGCAGCACCAGGCGCCCGTAGTCTTCCACGGTCACAGACTCCAGCTGTGATAGACGGACGAGGTTTGTTCCCACTAGGATACGGAGTTCGGAGCGCTCGCGTTCACGACGTTCTTTATCTCTGAATGATGAGAAAACGGAATTAGCATAATAGGCTTATTGTATTCCCACTTCTGGGACACTGAGTGGGCCATAATCCAGCAGGCGAGCCCAGTGCGGGATGGTGGACCCGACCTCAACATAGATGGGAAAAGGCTAGGCAGATTGATTCTAATTCTTGCTTCCAGTCTAGCCGGATGCAGCTGAATACTAGTGTTTTCCATGAAGCGACTGCCTATCTGACCTGCACAACCCAGTAACTGGGTAATACGATACCCCTTCGGTAGTCTGGCTGTCATAATTTCGGGCGTCTGACGTCGACTGTCAAAGATCCACAAATGACAGCCAACCAACGGCTTAACGCGCTTTCCGAGGCACAGAGGAGTCTTGATATCGAAAAATGGTCACCCATCCACAGACCAACCCCGGCAAGCGTAGCTTTACCTGATGGATCGATCCGTGCGGCTGTTATTACTTAGCCAAGTCAAAAATCATTTAACGGTGCCATCATCAATCTCCTGCCCTTATCCCAATTTATTTGCTGTGGGCGCAACATGTCTTTTTCTTCCATACTTCTCTATTAGTCGTCATCTCGGTAGTCACTCCCTTTATAGCCATATCATCCTTCACACAATCCATCCATCGTTTCTTTGGTCTCCCTCTACTTGTATAGCCATCCACATTCATACTCACAACTTTCCTGACAACATTTTCCTCATTCCTCCGCATAACATGCCCATACCATGACAACCGATTTCCACACAACTTTTCAGGCAACGGTGTCACTTTCGGACGTTGCCATTAAAAAAAACATCTTAGTACCTGGAGTGGCCCTGATGCTGCATTCTGACCCAAAGCTTGTTCATTTCGGCGAAATTCATCAGAACGAAGTCGATGGCATCTTTTACCTAAACAAGAACATCAAGTATAGCATTAGCATAATCAACCTATAATGTTCTGTTCCCACTGCTGGGATATACTGGGGTCTGGGTGATATGCGAGTGGGCCTTAACCTTTTGAACGTCACATATACGTGACAAGCAAGCGCATGCCCTGCACGCCAACGACACAAATATGTGACAATGGCAACAACACTATAACCCGAAATAAACAATTAAATCATTACTTTTGTGAGTGTTTATATAGATATCTTAAAAATTGAAGCTCTCGTACGTATTTAACGAAGTAACAATTTAAAAGATACCATGGATATTGGGAAATTCATGATATCAAGAAGAAATAAATTTGTAGCTTGGCGTGGAGGGCACGCGCGTGCTTTTATGCTCTGGCGTTCAAAAGGCTAAAATGGACACGACAGTATTTATTTCAAGATCTGTGGTAAATGTGCTTTATTGTATCATACTCACAACGCCTTCATTTTCGTTCTGCGCCTCCGAGGTGTCGGGCAGAACATTTCTGGTGCACTGCAGGAGGTAGTTCCTCAAGAACAGACCTCGGAGTGGATGCTGCACCCCTCGGCACATCTCCACTAAGTCCTGAAAAATAAACTATGATAGGTAAGGGGTGTTTTCCAGTGTTCGAAATAAAATATTTAAAAAAAACTTTATTATTAACTAGCTGTGCCCACGACTTCGTCCGCGTGGAATAGTGACAATGTTCGCCGTGATTCTTTAAATTGACATAACTTTTTTATTTATGAACCGATTGACATGAAATAAACATTAAATGTTAAGTAAAGCTTACAACAATATATTGGTTAAAACCGCATCTAAATCGAATAAGCCGTTTCTGATATTAGCGTGCACAAACACACATACAAACAGACAAACCGACAAACAGACAAAAAAATATTTAATTACAATTTCGGGTTCGGCATCGATATAATAACAACCCCTGCTACTTTTTTTTTATATATTTCCATTGTACAGACACCACTTTTCTACAAATTTATTATATGTATAGATTATTTCTTTTCGAATTCTTAATTGTTTGTGGTTTGTGTGTGCTATGGCGGCCTTCTAGCCCCTAGAATACCAGTATTTTACATGGAGCAACTGCCTATCTGACCTCCACAACCCGGTCACTAACTGGGTAGTACCACAGAACAGATAAAGAGGTTAGAATGGAAGTAGTTCCTGATTTGTATTAGAACGCGTGTCGCCGCATGTCTCCCACTCTTGTCTCTCCACTACAAGCAAGAGATAATACGTACGCACATTACGCACACAAATAAACCACACGCACTTACATCGCGTGTTTACTATTGGTTGTCACACTAACGCAAATACTGCTCTGGACGTACACTCACACACGTGTAAAAGCAATTTATTTCTCATATATGTTACGGCCACCAAAAGGTCGATTAATCATATCGATAAAATTACTGTAGTTTAGTTAATTAAAGTTTTGCATTTTTTCAAGTTGCGGATACGGTACGAATAACTTCCTAATTACATATAAATAAACTTAAATCAAAGACAAATTAAGGGGGAACATCCGATACTGCCGGGAAATTTAAATTTTCTTTAGTTTTATGCTAGTTGCAGCTCTGTTTTACGGCATAATAATAGAAAGAAAGAAAAATAGCATTTTTAATAACATAAAACGTAAAACAACGCTACAATATGCAAGAAAACTATAAAGAAATTTTCAAATTTCACGTCCATATCGAATGCTAAGTCGAATTAACATAGTATAATCTAATTAATTTATTGTGAACTACTCCGTGAAAAAGTATTTATTAATTTTATCATGTTAATTTATGAATAATATCTGTGCCCGCCGGTTTCACCCGCGTTACATAATCATTTTCTGCAAAATGTTGCGATCATAAATTGTGCTACATTTAGTACCTATCCATTCAATTCTACCAGTTGCTTCAAACCACAGTTTTCTTGTAACAGGATCTTATGGACAATTAAAAAAAAAGTGTTTGCATCGTAAATTAGATTTTAGACGAAAAACCAACTAAGAAACTAAATTAATAATCCACATTATACAATAATTGGTGTTAATATAAACAAAGTTATTTTCATTGTTATATTACTGACAATAATCATTCGTATTACACATCTTAATATCGACATTGTTTACAATTTGGTACAACACTATCGACGCGCATAGATTTCCCAGAATTGAAGCTTTGGGTCGACGCACGCGACGTTCGCAGGGAACGCAATACATTGCGCGATCGCTCACGTCGTGCAAGATCGTACCAATGTAATGCAAGCAATGTATAATTTTGCATCTGAATGCGATTTTATCGATTTTGTCTACAAACTACATAATACTTTTGTAATAATTACAAATATCACTCGTATTTTAAGGTTTTTGGAGTTACCGGTGAAAAGAAATCCCTCCTCGGGCCACATTACACTCCTGACTTCTTTTCCGACACGTTATAATTGGGCAAGACGGCATAATTCTTTTTTTCCGCGGCGAATTGAACGCTTTCACAATAAGAGCGTGACTGTTGACCGGTGATTCTAATTTCGGTTGGGTTTGGAGCGCCCGCGCAAATGTGTGGCGCGCCTGTCCCGCCCACAAGGCCCTTCTAACCTCTTTAACTGTTCTGTGGGTAGTACGATACCCCTTGGTGAGTCGACCTTTATATGAAGGGAACAAAATGATGAGGACCACACCCAACAATACTTCATCTCAGAAAACTATTTCTTTATTCATACCTTCAGCAGATCCCTCCTCAAATTCGAGTTAGTCTTGATGTAGACCAGCCCCACAGTGATCAGCAAGTACAACCTCGGCACAATGTTGCCAGCATATTGCACCAACTCATACAAGTCAGCTACTTTACGCCCCTTCTGGAATTCTTCGAGGAGATACAGCTCCAGGTGACGGAGCTCGTCCGTTATGGCCATGTCTGTGATGGAGTTAAGGGTACAAATGTTTTTTACACGCTTTATATATTAGCTTCACCTGTATGTTTGTTTGTAACCGACTCCTTAAGGCGTGATTTTGACCCACTTTAAACGGCCAGATTTCGTTCAAAATTTTGAAGATTTATCGAGGACCGATGACAATACACTAATTTGATAAAATTATTCCATTTTTCATTTTTTTTACGCTTTTATTAAATAATTTATTTAATTTTTCAAATTTATTTCCTACTTTTAGTTTGGTTTTCTATAAAAAGCGTGTTTGAAAGTTTTTTTTTAAGATAATTAAAGTTGTTGAAGGAATTCTAAAGTCTTCTATACAAAAAAATTACGCGCCAATGTTGAAAATTTTTCATATAAACTTCCACCTCCTATTTCACCCTTTACAGGAGGAGTTTCCTAAAATCCTTTCTTAGCTGACATCTCTTACTCATAATCTACCTCTGTGCTAAATTTCATCTTCGTAGCTCCAGCAGTTTTTGAGATTTCGTGATTAAACAGTGAGTGAATGTATGAATGAGTGACCTTTCGCTTTCGTTGTTATAACGCAGGCATCCGCTATGAACGGGTTTCAGAAAATTCAACCCCCAAAGGGGTAAAACGGGTGCACAAAATTTGTATGGAGAAATCATTTCATGACTTCCACTCGGACGAAGTCGCGGGCAGAAGTTGTTATATTCTAATCAAAAATAATGTGTCCGTAAAAAATATGTCTTTCAATAATTCATCATGTGCCTAGCCATTTCCCAACTATGTAGGTCGGCTTCCAGTCTAGCGGAGGAGTATCGGTATGTAAAGATGGTCACCCATCCATGGCCAACCCTGGCAAACGTAGCGTAACCTGTTGGATCGACCTGTGCGGCCGTTAGTACTTAGCCACGAGCTCCGCCATGTTTAAACAAAATTATAAACTTTATAAACAACAATGCAAGTCACTCTATTGGGAGACGCTCCGGGCATCGGGAGCCGCGTGACGACTCCCGGCCACCGTATGCGCGGGCCTGCGGACGGTGAGTAATGGGCGGCTCACCGTCCGATCAGGACCAGGCCCGTGCCGGACAGCGCGTACGTGTTTCACGCGCGCGAAGCCTGCCGGGTCAGCGGGTTTGTCCGAAAGGGTTACCGCTACCCCGTAGCATAAAGGGCTAAGGAAGGAACATGGATGGGTTTCAGTCAGTATTGTAAGAGTCTGACACTGCCTTCCGCTCCACCCAGA
Organism: Hyppa rectilinea; assembly: GCA_951799385.1. Lineage (NCBI taxonomy): Eukaryota > Metazoa > Arthropoda > Insecta > Lepidoptera > Noctuidae > Hyppa > Hyppa rectilinea. The sequence continues at coordinate 15,118,498 of OX637316.1, forward strand.
GCGGGAGGGATCATTTTATAATTTCCCATCCTCAAAAAAAAAAAAGAAAGGTCACAATTGACTATTTGAATCGGTCAAAAATAAAATATGAAATCACATGGAAAAAAGACCGCTCGTCATAAAAACTTCCATCACCGTACAGAAATTAAATATAATGCGAAGATACAATTGCTAATTTGCATTTAATGCTAATAAGTATTCCATTTGATTCTAAAAATCTGTGACGTCAAAATGTTATATTTCATACAAATCACGTACAAATGCCGCGTTTTGACAGTTCATAAAAAGTAACGTTATTGACTACCCTTTTAAATTCCCCATTGAATGGCTATTTCATGAAGTTGTGACAGATTTATATCAATAAGTAAATGGTAAAATGTGGGTGTTCTCTAGGTACCCTTCTGCCTAACCATTCGAGGTATACGAGCTTGATGTTATGTTAGTCAGAAATATAATACTGTGGTAGTTACAGTGGCGTAGCGTACCTTGGAGGGCCCCTGTATCAAAATTAGTTGGGGCCCCCAAATGAAGATTATTTTTTTTTTACAAAAGAAACAATAATGCTTGCTTTAAATTAAATTTAATATTTACTGTTGAACCGGAATGAAATATCATCATCATCATTCTCCTGCCCTCATACTAATTATTTGTGCTCGGCGCAACATGTCTTTTTCTTCCATACTTCTCTATTAGTCGTTATCGCGGTAGTCACTCGCTTGACCAATGAAATTTGACGACATGGTTGGCGCAGCGGTTGAGCGATTGACTGCTGCGCAGCATGTCGCGGGTTCGATTCCCGCACGGAACAAATATTTGTACGACCTGCAAGTATTTGTTACGGGTCTGGGTGTTTTTCTATCTATAATATGTATGTATGTATTTACAAAAAAAAAAATGTATATAAGTAGTTTATCAACCATTTCGTTACCATAACACAAGCATTAGGTTGCTTAGCTTGGGACGATATGGCGTTGTGTGAAATGTCCAAGGATATTATCATTATTATTATGAAATAAAACGCGTAAATATTGCTCTCCGTGGTTTGTCATGTTTACGGGATTCCCCGTTTTAGTAAATGACTAAAACAGGGGAAACCCGCAATAACCGATGTAGCATATTGCCAACTTTTGGGCGCACGCTTAACCCGGGAAAAAAAAGCGATTGTTTTTTTTACTTGTCATTTCTGAAGTGAATACTCTAGAAGCACATAATTATGACAGTTTCATTTTGTTTTTTTTTCCCGGGAAGCACGAGATTCATTGACATCGTGGATAACATTTTACTAATTTTTGCTTACACACGTTAGGGGCCCCTGTAGCCCGGGGGCCCCGTATCATTGATACGGCGGTAGGTACGCCCCTGTGTAGGTATCATATTTTATTATAACTGTATGGTTTGTGTTACAGTGAATCGATACACTGTAACTTACAGTGCTTAGTTACCATACATACAGGGTCAAGTTAAATTAGCTAGTGAAACTCCACAAACGTTATGGTAAAAGGATCTACTTATACAGGGTGTAACCAAAAGGGTATATACATACTTAAGCATAATATGCTAAAGACCACCAAACTGAACAACTTTTACTATGGGACCAACTCCGAAATCGTCTGTTCTATACATTTTTGGTCATGTGCCTCAAAATGTAGGGAACAGCAGATTTTTTGTTCACAATTTCAGAGTTGGTCCCGTGGTAAAAGTTATTTAGTTTGGTGGTCTTTAGCATATAATATAATATAATATCCTTGGACAATTCACACAACGCCAAATCGTCCCAAGCTAAGCAACTTAATGCTTGTGTTATGGTCAAGAGGATGCTGATAAACTACTAATATACATTTTTTTTTTGTAAATACATACATATTATAGATAGAAAAATACCCAGACTCGTAACAAATACTTGCAGGTCGTACAAATATTTGTTCCGTGCGGGAATCGAACCCGCGACATAGTGCGCAGCAGTCAATCGCTCAACCATTGCGCCAACCGTGTCGTCAATATATCCTTTTGTATGTATATACCGTGCCCGTTACACCAAGTAGAAATGAACATATCATTTAATTTCATCACAATAAAATACTCCTAATTGTCGAGTGAAATGTTTAGTGCGGTTTTTTTTTCTGTCAAACCTTACCCAAAACAGACTTCATTGCTCTTTGTTTTTCTTTCTTACACTATCCCACTCCTGTCCAAAGTCCACCCTTCATTATTTCATCTTGCCCAAGCCCGCACATTCTTCTTCCAGTTGGGATGTATACTAAAGCAAGTATTTTAAAAGGATACAAAGCTCATAATAGCTCTTGGGGGACAGCAGAGAAGTCCTGAGCTCCCCAAGCATTGTGGAGGCATGCTTCAAGGCATCCATCAGCTTTGACTTGTCCAAACATCTTTTCATCTGAAATGCCTGGAACAAATGTTTTATTATTTATCTCAGCTTTATCACAGCAAGATTGGTTATTTGTTATATTATGTCATTTGAGCTACGATCGACAGTGCATTAAGTTATACCAAACTGTCAAATTCCTCCAAATTATTTTAAGCCCTAAAACTTTGATTGTAAGTTCAAAATCAATTGCAAAAATCTGACAGTTTGTGGTAACATGATGTGCTGACAACTGTACTTTAACAGAGGCAAGCCCAACTGTGTGAATTGTAGTTTAAGTAGATTAAAAAAAAAAATATTAAGGTATAAGATACAGGGTAGCCCGCTAAACGCAATGTATCTTATGTTTTTTAAAGTATTGTATTTAATATGTAGGTACTACAGAAAAAACAGCAATCAAGTATTTTGGTAAATGAAATATTTGGCACAGGCTTTTTGCTCAGCTAGTCAGACATTCGACTTTAAATTGTGTTATTGTTGTACAACCTATTTATAGGAAACTATTAGTACTTTTTTGTCTATGTCATGCCTATACAAAATAAAAATAAAATGTTAATGTGCATTGGTACCTAGAGAAAGACCATAGAAGTTTACGAAAAACTTTACTTTAAAACCTTTAACGCTAAAGTTAATTTGCAATGACAAAAAAAGTTCCCTGAACTAACTAACTTTTTAGTTGTTAGTTTTGTTATTTTGCATAAAATTACTTTATTTACAATAAAATTCTAAAAGGTTTAATCCAAATTCAAATTATCTTTCAAGCAACAAGCTAGATCAACGTGTTAAAAAACGGAAATCGCGTACCGCCCATAAATTGTTGAACAATTAGATAACAATTTGAAAACAAACCTGCACTTTGACTATGTTCAAGGCCTCATCCAGGAGTTTCTCCTGCTCCTCCACCGGGGACGCCTGATTCGTCATTTGTGCCTACAAAAAACAAACAGTTAGAGCACCAATTTGATAAAAACTACGATAAATTAATGCACCTACAACTACTAACACTAGACCAAATGTACAAAAATGGATGATTTATTTGCTCCATGCGGACTGTTCAACGTGTAAATTGACGACGTAACATTTCGCAACACACCTGTGCTTTGGACTGAGAACAAACGGAGCCACCGATGAGGTTTTCAAAGGAAAAATTATTTATTTTCTTCTGTGCAAGATTATCGTAAGCGATTTCGACCTGTCAAGTTTGACAGCTTGTTTAGTTTTAGGGTTGTCATGTGTACAGTTAGTAGTTTACAATATTTTTTATATTGAAGCCGTATTGGAGCAAAGTTAGTTAATATTATTGATAATAATTAGTTTTCACACTAAAAAGTACACAACGTAAAGTAAAAACGTTTGGAAAATTCACGTAACTTATTTGAAAATAGTAGGTAGTCAAAATAATCATTTGCACAGACCACAAACTCAGCGCCTCATAATAGCTCAAAACTTTTCAACGATACACAGTTCATGAATTTTTTTTTACCGTATGTTAGGGACAATATCGTTTTCTATCGCAACATTTAATAATAATGCGTTCTCTGTTAAACAACGTTATTTATATTCTAAAACCCTTCTACTCCAACTATGAAATATTTATGAACAAAACATTTAAAAAAAGCTGAATGTCAAGTGTCAACGTCCTTAACGTGAGTCATTTGTTATCTACTTGGTTGGTAGAGTGATAGAGGCGAATACAGAAAAAATGGATAATAAACCATCGCTGAGTCAATATTTCGGCGATAAGGAAGTCCCTCCCGCCTCCCAGTTTTTCGACGAAATCGGGACATCGCCGTCAGACATGATACAAAGTATTTATTTAGGCGAACCGGAAAGTAACGTATCAGTTGTGATTATTAAATATTTTTCTATTGAAACTGATCTATTTATGAATGATTTATAAAAATTAAAGAGTTACTTTGTGTTATTTAGGTAACCAAACATCAACAGGCAGCATATTTCCTCAAAATATGACGGCATCATTTACACAACAAAAGATGACAGACGAGATGACTTTTACAAATGTTTTACCTACTGTGAGCGGGTCCGCTGCGGTACCAGCAACGAGTTTACCTGACCCATCGACGTTCTTTGACACTATTGGTCCTGAACCACAAATAGTGCCGGCCAAAAGTGGAATAGCTAACCCAACAATACTCACCGAAGCTATGGATGGGTTAAGTGTAAAAGTAAGATAATTTACCATTTTTACTAAATCAGTGCAATTTAGTCTGTCCCTTGCTGCCCTCCCCCAGCGACGCCCTAAGCCAAAGTCAGCCCTTAGCATGTAATCACTTTGTTTGTGAATTTTGTTAGCTAGCTAGAGGCTTTAATTTAGTGAGTCATCTGCAGGCAAGTCCGGTTAAGCAGTCAACAACCTCATAGCTTGTACAGTGAGATGTGATGTAAAAAAAAAATTACTAAGTAAGCTGGAGATTAGACTCCTAGACATAATAAAAAAAAAAAAAGATTCTGTGTAACAAAAAAAAATTTTTTTTTTCATCATTCTTTTATTGAAGGCAATATACTTATGGCGGAACATGAATACTGAATGTATATTTTATAGTTTTTTATTACAGAATCAGCCTGTAGATAAAGAGGCTGATAGAAGGAGAGATGCCTGGCTACCAAATGATGAAGCTAAGAAGACACTCATGAAGGTATGTCATAATATTTTGTTTTATTTTGTTTGTAAAAAATAATATAGCTAGACAGGGAGTGATTCAATTTATATAAATTAAGATACAAACCTGTGGCTATATTAATAACAGCCTCACAGGCCGGTCCGGCTGTCATTAGTGGATATTTGACAGTCGTTATAATAATTTAATAATAATAATTAATAATTTATTTTATTTAAAAGTAACCATGACTCAATTGTTAGTAAAAAACTTATCCTATGTTAGTAATTTTAATAATATTTAAACAATTTAATAAAAACACAGCGGCAGTACTGTCCGACGCTTCACCGCGGCTGCACCATTCCATGGGAAATCGCGCAACAGCGATTGACGTACGGACAGTCCAGCCTGCTCGAAATTAGAGACAGGATACTGTTGTCGCTGCCCCACACCCCACGCACCAGAGACGCACAGCGCTTACGCATAGTGGCAAAGAAACAGTCCACATGCGCGTCCGCGAACATCCCTGATGCGCTACAGTAGCGAGGCAGCCCCAACAGCACCCTGAACGCGTTGTTGTATTGCACGCGGCATTGTACGGCATTGTACGATTTTAGAGTATATCTAGCCCACAGGTTGCTCATGTAAAAGCCAGTGCAGTACGCTCTGAAAAGAGTTATTTTAACACTTACTGAGCAACGAGCAAACCTGCGAGCCAGCATATTCGCTCTAACCGACAAGGCCCTCCGCGCCCGCTCAATGTCGTCATCGTCCCTGAGATCAGGGGTAAGTATGTGGCCAAGATATTTAAATTTGTATGCCCTCTCCAATGACATGCCATTAAGGTACACTGGTGGTACATACACAGGATACTTACCCCTGGCCCCAAAGACCATGACTTCACTTTTCTTACAATTGTAAATTAAGGCATGGGAGTCAGCATACTCCTCACATATGGCCACAAGCTTCCTGAGGCCACAGACTGACGCACTCAGCAGCACCATGTCGTCTGCGTAGCTGATATTATTTAAGCAAACACCATCTATACAGCAACCGATCTTAGTGCCGCTGAGCCTGCCAATCAACCCGTCAACATATAGGTTAAAGAGCGTAGGCGAGCTCAAACCCCCCTGCCTCACCCCGCACTCCAAGCCATACGGACCAGACAAAGCCCCTGCCCATCGCACATGGTTGACCTGGTTTCCATACCAAAATTTAAAGATGTTTATTATAACAGTAGGAACACCTGCTTTTTCAAGTTTCCCCCAAAGGATATTATAAGAAACCAAGTCAAATGCTTTGGACAGGTCCAGGAAGCATGCGTAAACAGGAGTGCTGCGGTTGGTGTAGTATGTGACAGCATGCTTAAAAGACAACACAGCGCTTTCTGTTGACAGTCCCTGTCTAAAACCGAACTGGTTATCATGAAGTATTATATATTTGTTTAATTGTGTATTAAGCATGCTGTCAAAAACCTTAGATATAACAGTTGCTAATGAGATAGGCCTATAGTTATTTCTATCAGCAAGATCGCCAGACTTATTTTTCGCTATGGGCACTACCACAGTTCGTATCATCTCCCCAGGCATATAACCATGTGATACGCAAAAACTATATAACATGGTCAACACTCTGGGAAGATGTGGACCAGCATATTTGAGGTGCTCAATGCTGAGCCCGTCATGTCCAGGAGATTTTCCCCGCGACATGGATTTTATTATTTGCTTAATCTCCCTCGATTTGCACTTTAATCCTAGTTCCTTGCCAGGCTCAACATTCAGCACCGACTGAGAAGGTCCCAGCGGAGACTTCACAAAAAAGTGATCCTTAAAGAGGTTGGAAATCGCCTCAGGTTCACTCACGCCGCCGATGCTCACAGGGAGACTCGGCTTGCTGCACAACTTATTCGTGCTTTTCCAAAAACCACGATAATTGTGTTATGGATAGTCAGAAACCCGAAAGTCTGACAGCCAGTCTTACCAAGGGGTATCGTATTACCTAGTTACTGACTAGGTTGTGGAGGTCAGATTGGCAGTTGCTCCATGTGAAATACTAGTATTCAGTTGCATCCGGTTAGACTGAAAGCAGACTCCGACATAGTCATTTACCTTTCGAGAATTGCCTGTCTGAAGACTATGAAATAAATTATTAAGTGTTTTACTTGATGTTTTCTGCTCACAGGCTCAATCTTCACCAAAAGGCTCATTCTTCCCTGAGAGAGAAGTCCTCACAATGCCCGGCCTAGTGCTTGAAGATGAACTGGTAAGTTCCCCATAATATTTTCAAGGCAGACATGGAAAAGGCTAGGCAGATTGTTTGGACCCATATAGTGAATTACAGCCCACCCCCTCTCGATGGAGGAGGCTGGTGTCCCAGCATTGGGAGTATTATAGGTTGATTGCTATTAGGGGGTGTCCATAAATTACGTGAGATATTTTAGGGGGGGGGAGGGGGTCGAGTCAAATCTTATTTAATCTTACGTTGGAGAGGGGGGGGTCTCGGCAAATATCACGCAATTTTTTTTCTGATTGAAACAAAAAAAATATACTATTTTGGTCCATTTAATCCAGATTGTACATGCTTAAGATTTTAATCTTAAGCGTAATCATAATACGATTAGGATCATTCACATTTTTTTTTCTTTTTACTATAACAATCCAACGCGTTTACGTAAGAAACCCACATTTTGAAAAATCTCACGTGAGATTGGGGGACGGTGGAGGGGGTTGAATAAAATCTCACGACATCTCACCAGGGGGGGAGGAAGGAACAGAAAATTAAAAAAAGCACCTCACTTAATTTATGGGCGTCCATAAATTAAGTGAGGTGTTTTTTTTAATTTAGAGATTATTGGCCCACTGCTGGGCCTCACTCACTGTCTAGATTTGCCAAGGACCAATCTTTAGTTAACAGAGTCAAGCTCGTCCCATGTCCGCCTAAGCCTGACAGGCTAACCGCTAACCGGGACCCACGTGGATTGTAAATTTAGCCCTTGATCGTCTGACATTTTTAAAAAGATAAAGCAACAAAGAAAGGAAGGCCGAAAGTCTGACAGCCAATCCTACCAACGGGTATCGTATTATCCAGATACTTACTAGGTTGAGGAGGTCAGATAGGCAGTAGCTCCATATAAAATACTGGTATTCCGCTGCATCCAGTTAGACAGGAAGCCGACCACAACATAGTTGGGAAAAGACTAGGCAGGTTGGAAAACAAAAAATACGTGTCTAATATTTTTTGACACGTACAAAACAGAGTTGATATGACAGAGGGGCATTAAATTACACTACGTATACTATACGTGTTTAGTATTAACTCTGTACGGTATAAAAATAAAAAGCACCAAAAATGAGGGTTTTATTTTTTAAGCAAACTAAATAGCTTACAAATCAGAGTAAAACGCAACCACCCTTTGTAAATAAAAACTGACCTTGTAACGCAGCGGCACCGACGCGTGCACGCCGCCGCGCCGGAGCGCTTTTAGGAAAGATACATCGTGTTCAAACGGGGCAAAAACTTAAAAAACATTTGCGACTAAACTACTCCTCCTATTTAATAGATTTTTGGTACAGAGCTTGAAAATGGTCCCTAGTATAAGCTATAAGCTGTTTAAAGGAAAGCCCCTCGTGTCGTATCAACTCTGCATATGATTTACTTTTTTTTACCCTGATATGATCTCAATTTATAGGGTATACAGGGTACCTAAACATTGCATCATAGATTATTTACAAAAACGACTTCCCAGGCAGATGCCCTTCAAGAAGTAGCAGTAAAGTACCTCGGAGTGAGCTCAGCAGGCAGTCGAGGCGTGGTGCGAGCTGAACACGTGAGTCGCGACGAGGCCGGACTGCGCGAGCTACTGCGCACTGGTTACTTGCGCGCAGCTGTCAACCTCACGCACGTGCTGATCAGTGCTGCGGGACAAGGTTAGCACCACGTGCCTCATGTCTAGCGTAGAAAAAGCAGGGAAAAAGCCGTTGTTTTTTCAATGTTTCATTCAAAAGTTTCAAGAAAATTGGCCAGTATATAATTTTAATAAAACTGTTTTTTTTTTTTCAACTTTTCAAAACATTCGACTTTGTTTCCAAAGGATTCATTCTGTTAATTTTTCTATATGACATGCGAAAAAAACAATTTGTTATTTTCGGCATTTTCAACGCTACTCACGTTTGAAAGGGGATGATTTTGCTGATGTTGTCTCATTCCATGATAATGTTGATAGCATTTTCCTTTAACTGCATTTTAAAGGTACTCTTTCTTCTTCCTTTTCGTGTGGTTAGTGACTAACGTCGTGTCAGAGTTTTCATGCTGCCCATGGTCCTCTGACTTAGCTTCACATGCTGTTGAGAAATATCTCTCTGATTAGCTGGTTTCCTCACGATGTTTTCCTTCACCGATTTTTAAGCAAGTGATACTTTTATACAATACGCACATGAATCCGTAAATTCAGAGGTGCGTGCCTTGGGTTTGAACTCGAGACATGTGACTTGGCAGTCCGACATAAATATCGTTGCACTAGGATTCATAAAATGGCTTTGGGAATTAATTAAAATGAAAAGAACTGTAGAAAATCAGTTCAGAAAGGTCAGTTCTATCATGTCTTGCACAACTTATGAGATGAGGTTAATGTTGTACTTCTACACAAAAAAAATTACTTTCAGCCTCTTTACAACACTGGCTGATCAAGTCGACCCATATCGAGGTAATTCTATCCTCGAAAGACCATTTCAGGTACCAACCTACAGGGTCTTCACATGATTTGACCAAGATTATGTCTAGACTTTCTTCTCAGAGTAGTCTGTGAGGAAAAACCGACCTAATCTAGTGACTACTAGTACTAGTAATTTACTGACTTGACGAAACAAACTCGGAGGTCCCGTGTCTTTCGAAGTCCAGACATAATCTGCAGGTAACAAATGTCAGCAGGATGTCCCTCAAAAAAAAAAAGGCGAATCTTAACCATATCATGCTTGTCTTTTTTTTCGTAGGTTGGTGTCTGAAATGGTCCTTTGAGGAAAATGCCGCAAAGATATGAGTGGACCAGACCAGTTAGTGTTGTAATCAGTCAGTCCTTCAACCTCTTTAGAACCACAAACTCATAACATTGGCCCTCTTCCCCGCCAGGTGTAGGCCGCATGCATCGCCCTACAAAGCACACGCCGCGCTCCCTACAACTGTGGCTGACCAGATTCGCCGTCATGTTGAGGATCAAAATCTATGAACCATTGATGAAGGAGGCTGAACCCTTTGGAGACTTCAACAAGCCTGATATGTTTTATGAGGTGAGGCACAAGTAAATCTTGCTTTGTTTAAAACTATTAGCTCCCGTCCGCGACTTCGTCAGCGTGAAATTACGGCCTCCGACCCATCATGTCGCATCGCATCGCCCACCCGCGCTGAGCTGGTTTTGTTCTTTAAAGTCGTAGCGTGATGTTACATTCAGTTAGTTTCATGTTAATTAACCAAACTTTCATATCCTATTTTGTATGATTAACCATGTTGGGTCTTGCAATCACCATAAACTAAATTCATGTGAAAAAAAATATATTCTGTCTTTCAGTTTTACCCCGACACATACGAGAATCGTACGGGCAGTCTAGTGCCGTTCTCTCTGCGATTATTAGTCGCAGAGCTGCCGACACACGTCGACAAGCCGGACGACGCGATCGATAGACTGTATGCTATGCTGGACACTATACAAACGGTAAGTGATTTTAAACTTTTTGTGCGCCACGGTCGGATATACACGACAAATGAAAACGTGTCCAACACACCGAGGTCGGATATATCCGACAAGTCAAAATGTGCCCAACTCACCGCGGTCGGATATAGCTGACAAATGAAAACGTGCGCAACACGCTGCGGTCGGATATAGCTGACAAATGAAAACGTGCCCAACACGCTGCGGTCGGATATAGCTGACAAATGAAAACGTGCCCAACACGCTGCGGTCGGATATAGCTGACAAATGAAAACGTGTCCAACTCGCCACAGCCGGCTAAAGTCGGACGAGAAAATGATATTTTTACGTACAAAATAAATAAAATAGAATTTGTTGCTTGGCGTAGGAGAGGACGCCGAAGCGTTTACGCTCGGGCCTTCAAAAGGTAATACATCACTACATAGTATAAAACAAAGTCGCTTTCTCTGTCCCTATTTCCCTATGTATGCTTAAATCTTTAAAACTACGCAACGGATTTTGATGCGGTTTTTTTTAATAGATAGAGTGATTCAAGGGGAAGGTTTATTTGTATAATTTGTCGACATATAATGCGGGCGAAGCCGCGGGCGGACGCTAGTAACATAATAATGTTTCTTTTTATTTGTAGCTGCACGATTACTGAAAATGCGTCCACTGAATGGTCAGGTCTGCTTAAATCTCTATGGTTCTTTCCTCAAAAAACCATTTTAGATACCAACCTACATGGTCTTTACATGGTTTGGCCAAGATTATGTCTGGACATTAAAAGAGACTGTGACCTCTGAGTTTGTTTCAGCCTTTCTTGTCAGAGTAGTCAGATAGGAAACGCCGACCTCATCTAGTTTAAAACAATATTATTGATGTGTAAAAGTGTTTGTGAAAACACAATAATATAAATATACAATCATTTATTTAGCCTACTTACAAAAATACAATCATTTATTTAACCTATTTAAAAATACAATCATTTATTTAACGGATTTTTGTCAAATTGATATAGTCATTCAAGAGGAAGGTTTATATGAGTTTAACCTTTTGAACGCTACAGCAGCATAAACGCACGCGCGTGCCCTCCACGCCAAGCTACAAATTTATTTCTTCTTGTTATCATGAATTTCTACCCATGGTGCCTTTTAATTTGTTTCATGTCATTAAATACGTACGACAGCTTCAATTTTTAATATATCTGTATAAACACGTGTTTTTTATAAACACTCACAAAATTAATTGTTTATTTCGTGTTATATTATAGTGTACCGCGTTATCACATATTTGTGTCGTTGGCGTACAGGGCATGCGCTTGCTTGTCACGTATATGTGATTATGGCGTTCCTCATGTTAACTAGCCTTCACCCGTACGAAGCCGGAGCGGGTTGCTAGCACAAAAAAAGCCATTATGTGCAGATCAGAATCTAAACAACGATCAAACCAATATATCTTTCCAGATGCTATCAAACCTTCGCGAAGGTAAATCCGAAGATGGCACAGCCACTTTAGCAGAGCAAGACAAAGCTGAATCTCTCCGTCTATGGCTGGGCAGAGAGACGAGAGTGATGCATTCTCTTGTCAACTGCGCTATAGCTATGAAGGTAAGTCTAAATAATCCATGTTCATAGTAGGTACTATAATAATACCTACCGAGACTGACTGTTGACTTCCTTGTCGTTCTTGTCGTCGCGAGGACGACAGCTGAACAAGAGGTCCTGTGTGCGATTTCCAGATAGGGCAGTGTAATTAGATCAGTGGTTCCTAACCTTTTTAATATTGTTACCCCTTTGACCTATTAGGAAAACAGATTTTACCTAATAGATCACCTAATACATACAATACAAGCAAATAATAATATCTTTATTAATCACAAATTGTATATCAATCTTACATGACGATGACGCGACGACAGCTAGAAAGAAATGAGCGCGGTACTTACTGCGTGGTGATCTATAATTTTATAAGATATTAGGTCTTAAGCCGGGTAAGCGGGATTGTCCGAAAGGGTTACCGTTACCCCGGAACATAAAGTGTACGGTTTACGTACATGCCGTCAGGCTGCAAACGCAGCAACCTACTTTTATCTTTCGTATTTAAACAATGATTAATATAATTTTAAGTTAGTTGACAAATTACATACTTACGCGAACACCGCGGATTAGCATCCAACCTTACTTGTTGTGATCGGTACTCAAATAAACTTTTAGTGTTACCAAATCTGTGTGTGTTTACGTCAACTCACCTAACTCCAAGTACTTACTACTTCTAACTTAAACTGCAAGTGTAAGGTGCCGACTACTACCGGACCTTACATTTAATGGTCCTTCGAGTGTTTTACTGTTTGGGGTAATTGTAACTCTTGAAGCGACAGCGAATCGGCTTGGCTGGCCTTCCACAAGCGGAACTCACCAGTCAAGTTGAGAAAGCGCGCATATTCGTAGAGAGAGTACAAGAGCTCTGAGCAATCAACGAAGAGGGGATACTTTGAAACTTCTTCGTGAATCAAGCGGGAAAAACAGACTCAACTGTGTCAACTGCTGCTGCTACCACTACACTACTACTACAGCTTCTGGACTACGACGTGAACTGCGGGTAATCCGAGGCCTACAAACTAGGAAACACCGAACTACGTGTTTTCAATACCTACTTTACTACTACATCCTACTACTACTGCTTTCGGTTAACTAATCGACTACATCAAGATGAGCGAAATCACTATACAAAACGAAGTCTTCGAGTCAATCAAACGTCTCTGTGCTAACTACCAAAAGGACGGCGCGTCTCGGAAAGTAAAGGAGTACTTGACTCAAAGGTTAGTGTCATTGGAAAATCTCTGGCAAGACTTTGACAATAGACACAAGGTATTACTTGAACGAGAGGACAAAGGAATCCAATATTTTACTGGGAACATTTATGAAAAGACGAAACATATGTACGAATCCACCAGGGCTGATATACTGCAGCGGTTATTGGCCTGTGAAGGGAAACAGGCTGAGGTAGTCATCCCTCATCCTACAGGAGTGGATACCAAGACCAAGGAACTACTAGATCGACAAGAATGTCACATTAAAGCACTTGAACGGGCGATGTCCAAAATAGAGATCGACTCCATTACTGAAAAATGGGAATTAGAGGATCATCTAAGCGTCCTGAAAACTAAGTGGGACGCTGTAGAGAAATGTCACTGGGAGCTTGAAGCCATTTTGAAAGGCTCAAACGAAGTATACAACGACTTGTTTGGCAACAAAGAACGTCAATACGATATAATGAAAAGATCTCTCAATTCGAAACTATGGACAAGCGCTAACTACCAAAACTTTGCACCTAGGATTCAACTACCGGAATTCACTGGACACTACAGCCAGTGGATTACATTCAAGGATATGTTTTTGGAGACAATTCACAACAATGCAAATTGTTCAAAAGCGCAGAAGATGCAACACTTAAAATCAAAACTTAAAGGAGAGCCTGAACGATTAGTTCAACATTTAGTCGGCGCTGAAAACTATGAAACTTGTTGGGATATTCTTATTCAGCGATACGACAACAAAAGACTCCAATTTACGAACTTGATGAACACTTTGATGCAGTTACCAACCAACCAGCAGGCTAGTGCTGCTGTCTTGAAGAAAATGCATGACGTAATCAACGAATGCATAAATGGCCTACATAACATCGGTCTAAATACATCAAGCTGGGATCCAATAATCGTGTACTTAATGGCACAGAAGTTAGACACAACATCATATACCGAATACACTAGAGAACTACAGCACCCAAAGGAAGTCCCGGAGCTGGGTGAATTTTTGGGGTTCTTGGAGACAAAATTCATGGCGTTAGAAGCAGCAAAGGGTTACCAAAAAGATGCATCAAACCAACATAAACAAACATTCAGCCACAAAACAAGATTCAACTCACATAAACCATCATATGAACAGCATAGAAAAGAAGCATCAAGAATATACCATACGTCATTCGGTAAATGCCTTTTGTGCAGCGGTCTTCACGTGATCATGCAGTGTCCAAAGTTCATTGAAATGGACACACGGCAAAGAAATGACACAGTAAGGAAATTACAAATATGCAAAAACTGTTTGTATAAGCATAGCGACACAGAATGCACATCAAACAAAACTTGCAAAGACTGCAATAAACCTCATCACACGATGTTACATTACTCAACGCAAAAACTGTCACCTAGTTCTAATTTGAACAATACGTTTCAACGCTCTCAACAACGGGAGCATCAACCTTCAACATCAACTAATCAATATAGTACGAACCATCTATCAAATGACTACATTATGGAGATTTTACTTACCACAGTGGAACTTCAAGTAAAGACTTCATCAGGAGATTTTATAACGTTGCGAGCTTTACTTGACCAAGGATCACAAGTAAACCTCATCACGGAGAACGCGGCTCAACGACTAAAACTACCTAGAAAAAGGATGAACGCTACGATTTCCGGCGTGGGTTCTATCTTAGGTGATTGTAAGGGGCGTCTAGAATTGGAGTGCAAATCACGCTGCACTGACTTTGCATTTTCAGCAAGCACTTTAGTGATGAAGAGGATCACGAACAACCTACCCAACAAAACATTTAAAAGAAAAAACTGGCCTCAGCTACAAGGTCTGAAACTAGCGGATCCTGACTTTAACTTATCAAGGACCGTGGATTTACTGCTGGGAGCGGATATCTATTCCCAAATTATATTAGAGGGGGTCCTAAAGGGAGATGCTCAAACGCCGACAGCGCAGGAAACCCGTTTAGGATGGATTTTATGCGGCAAGGTAGAAACTTTTAACTGCCATGTTGCACTCGTCGACCTGAACGACTTAAAGAGATTTTGGGAGACAGAAGATATCATACAAAATACTGAAGACACATCTAAAGACGACTGGTGCGAAAATTACTACAAAATGACTACTGAAAGAGAACGCGACGGGAAATACATAGTGAAAATGCCACTAGTTCCCGGTTATGAAGAAAAACTGGGAAACTCGAAGCCGATCGCAATCTCTCAATTTTTACAACTAGAAAGAAAATTCAACAGAAAACCTAAACTTGCATCAATGTACAAAGACTTCATCCGCGATTACATCGATTTGGGTCACATGAAGCTTTCGGACACAGCATCCGCCAAAGATTCAAATTTCTTACCACATCATGGAGTACTGAGAGAACAATCAACAACAACAAAATTAAGAGCAGTTTTTAATGCTTCACAGAAGACTATGGGTGGATGTAGCCTCAATGACGTGATGGAAAAAGGTCCTAACCTGCAAAAGGACATCCAAGCATTGATATTACAATGGCGTGGCTATAAATATGTCTACACAGCAGACATTGAAAAAATGTACCGTTCCATATGGTGTCATCCCGATCAACAACATCTACAGAAGATCATATGGAGAAACCAACCAACGGAAAATTTACGAGAATATCAATTGCAAACTTTAACATATGGGACAAAAAGTGCTCCATGGCTAGCAATGCGAACACTCAAACAGCTTGCTTTCGATGACGGTCACAAATATCCAAAAGCCGCTGAAATATTGCTAAATCAGTTTTACGTCGATGACTTAATCAGCGGTCACAACTCCACAAAAGAAGCAAAGGAAATTCAAACATCGATCATCAAACTACTGAAGGGAGGCGGAATGAATCTGCGAAAATGGTCAAGCAATAATCCTGAGCTTTTACGACACTTAGACGAAGATCAAATATCGAAAAGTACATTTGATTTTAAAGGCGACGAATCAATGAAAACGTTGGGATTAAGTTGGAATCCAAAAGATGACGTTTTCATATTCAACTGGACTGTAGACGACTACGACTACAACAACGAACTACTAACTAAAAGGAAACTGCTGTCACAAATATCAAGACTATACGACCCCTTGGGTTGGCTGGCGCCTATAACTGTGTCAGCTAAACTACTATTCCAAAGGGTGTGGCTAACTAAAATAAACTGGGATGCTGAACTACCTAACGAGTT
This sequence comes from Hyppa rectilinea, assembly GCA_951799385.1. Lineage (NCBI taxonomy): Eukaryota > Metazoa > Arthropoda > Insecta > Lepidoptera > Noctuidae > Hyppa > Hyppa rectilinea. The sequence goes on from OX637316.1 coordinate 15,135,189, forward strand.
ACAAGACGAATGGCGGCATCTAAACAAAGAACTACATTTAATTAAAAACATTAAAATAAACAGATGGATTGGCAGTACGCAGAAAACTATCCAACTACACGGATTCTGTGACGCAAGCGAAAAGGCATACGCTTGCGTCATATACAGCCGAGTAATCGACGAAAAAGGCGACCCAAGGATCACATTATTAGTGTCAAAGACTAGAGTGGTGCCGATTACTCAAACAACTTCTTTACCCAGACTTGAGCTATGCGGAGCACTACTACTCTCCCAACTCATGGAAAAAGTGAAGAATTCACTAACGGAGCACGAGATAGCAGCCTACGGTTGGTGTGACTCCAAGGTGGTTCTAGCTTGGATTCAGGGAGACCCCTCAAGATGGGAAAGATACGTAGCTAACAGAGTGGGGAAGATAAAAGACGTAATTCCACCTCAACAATGGTGCTACGTACGATCGGAACTTAATCCAGCTGACTGCGCTTCGAGAGGCTTGCTACCGAGCAAGGTAGTCAAGTTCAACTTATGGTGGCACGGACCTATGTTTTTGAAAAACTTCGCAGAATCAGAAACACCTCATAATGTGAATTGCCACTTTACTACAAGCGAAGCACGTAGGGTTGAACCCAATGACGTCAGATCGAAAAACTACAACACTGAAAATATTGTTTACAAGTTATTGAAGAACCACAGTTCGCTGACATCAGTAACAAGAATTACTGCTCGAATTGTGCGATATTTTGCATCACTAAAGCAAAAGTTACGACCAAGCGCGACTCACCTAACAACAACTGACCTACAATACTCAGCAGAATATATAATAAAATATGTTCAGCAAAGTGAGTTTGCGCAAGAACACAAACAGTTGAAACAAAATAAAACTGTGTCACCTAAAAGCAGCATTTACAAACTCAAACCATATCTGGATAACAAGGGAATAATTCGCGTAGGCGGAAGACTACAGCACTCTGATCTTCCTGCTAATATGAAGAATCCCGCAGTTGTACCATACTCCAGCCGCTTCACTGAACTACTGATCGACCAAGCACACTTGATGACGCTTCATGGAGGAGCCCGTCTAACCCTTACTTACATACGGCAACGATACTGGATAGTGTCTGGAAATCGAGCGGTAAAGGGAAGAATACGACGCTGTGTGAAATGTCATCGTTACAACTCTACTGACAATGCTCAAATAATGGCCGATCTTCCGAAGCAAAGAGTAACGCCAAGTCGTCCATTCACTCACACTGGAGTTGACTTTACTGGTCACGTAGACGTGAAATTGAACAAAGGAAGAGGAGTGAAGACCTCAAAAGCTTACATCGCGGTTTTCGTTTGTATGGCTACGAAAGCTGTACATATCGAATTAGTTTCAGAACTAAGCACGGAAGCATTTATTGCGGCGCTACAAAGAATGTGCGCGAGGCGAGGAACGCCCGCTCATATGTACTCGGACAACGGCACAAACTTCGTTGGAGCATCTAAAGTGCTGAGAGAGGATTTTAGTAACTTCAAAAAATTACTCTCTCCTGAGTTTTTTGACGAGATTGGGAAACTAGAAATTCAATGGCACTTCAACGCCCCTGCTTGGCCTAGTGCGGGGGGGATATTTGAAGCAGCCGTTAAATCATTAAAACATCACTTGCGGCGAGTTCTTGGGGATCAAAAACTAACCTGGGAAGAATTTACTACATTATTAGCGAAAATAGAAGCCTGCCTGAACTCCAGGCCTCTGTGCCCACTAACAGAAGATCCGGAGGAATTTTACACCACTCTTACTCCTGGTCACTTTCTAACTGGCAGTGCTACGTTGTCACTACCTCAACCGGAGCCTGACGACAGAAAGATGGATTTGAGAAAACGTTGGCAACTAACGGAACACATGCTGGATCAATTCTGGAAGGCATGGTCCAATGATTACCTAAATACTCTACAGTCTAGAAGCAAGTGGAACAAAACTGTACAAAATCTCAAACCAAACGACGTCGTATTAATCAAAGAAACAAACTTACCTCCTGGTAAATGGGCCATGGGACGAGTGATGGAAACTCATCCCGGGAAGGATGGTCTAGTACGAGTGGCCACCCTTAAAACCAAAACTGGAGTGATAAAACGACCCACGGTCAAACTAACTCTATTACCACAGCAAGAAAAACTGCCAGCTACTGAAGAAACAACAAACAGCAAAAGAGAAGAAGATACAGAGATAACAAAAAACCAAAGAAGAAAAAGGAGCACACGAACCAACAAGTACAGTTTCCTGACTTTCACTCTCATAACTTTGATAGGAATGATAGGAACTGCACAATCGTCATCAGCAACAAATAACTATAAGGTGACGTCTATAATCAACAATCAACCTATTTACTTCGATGAAGCCGGAAAACTGCAACTAATACATGATGAATGGACACTACTGATCTATTACAACCTAACGTCCTACTGGCAAGCCACGAATAACATGAACTACTACATAAACCAAATTGATAAACTTTGTCAAAGAATCGCGCACGAGTTTACACCATGCGAAGCAGTCGTCAACCACCTACGCCATGAAATGCATCACCTTGAGAATTATAACACTATGTTACTTTCTCAGCATTCACGACATAAACGAGGCTACTTTGATGGAATCGGAAAATTAGCCAGAACACTCTTCGGAGTTTTGGATGAAGACTTCGCGCAAAAGTACGAGAAGGATATCCAAAACATGCAAACCAACGATAATTATCTGCTACAGCTGATGAAGAATCAAACATTAATTATAGAGGCGGAAAACAACGTAATCAAAAACAATACGGAATTTATGGACAAACAATTTCACGCAATACAAACCTACATAAATCAGACTTGCAACATAATTACAAAAATTGAAAACAAAGCGCAAATACTATACACAGCAAACGACGTGACTTCTGCTGCTTTATCATCAACTTTAATTTTGAGCGATTTGCATAGAATCCAAGAAATGCTAATGAATGCTCTCGCCAACATTTACCGAGGTCATTTGGATACTCACTTATTTCCTGCATCTCAAATAATAGAACAGCTGAATATCATCTCTGGAAAACTACCACAGGGACTAACCTTGCCGATAAAGGACACACAAAAGGATTTCCGCGACATCTACGAACTAATCCATGTCAAGGCTCGGATTACAAACAACTTCCTACTTTTCGAATTGCATATTCCACTTTTGAGCGATGAAGACTACAAAATATACCGGGTAATACCTATACCATTCCAGAAACAAGGACAGTTGAAAGTCGTGCAGCCTTTCTCCAATTATATCGCCATAAACTTCGTGAAAAATTCGTACATCACTATGGAAGAGCAAGACATGCGCCAATGTACGCCTTACGGAGAAGACGAGTACACATGCATTTCACGTCAGCCGGTATTTAGCTTACAAGACAAGGACGCACCTTGCGAGGCCAAGGTATTCAACCAACAAACGTCAGTATCCTGTGTCATCAATAACGTAACTTGCAAAGAAACCTGGATCAAATTACACAAACCTAACTGGTGGTTGTTTACATTGTGCGACAGACAGCTGATGCGCGTCATATGTAGCGATCAAGTTACGCCAGCGGTCATCAACGGTACTGGGGTGATTGCCTTGAAACCAAAATGCATACTACAAAAGAAAGATGCGACAATATTCACCTACAACCACTTAGGAAGCAAATTTTACAAGGAAGCGGATATCGAAGTACCAATACTCAACACCACTATCAACAATTTATTTGATCTTCGTTTGCTGTCTACATTTGGATTAGGAGACTATGGCATAAGAAACCTAAAAAGCCATCAATCAAATCAAAATCAAAATCAAAAGTCATTTATTCAAATTAGGCTGAAGATCAGCACTTTTTGAAGGTCAAAGTTACATAAGACAGTCCCCCAAAAACGCCCACCCTTCACCACTTCCTAGTGCTTTAGCTGGGAAGAAGAAGTGGCGCAACAAACTCCCCAGCAGCACAGCTGTCTGTTTAGTTGGAAGAACTTGACTCTACACACATTTATCGCATGAGAAGTAATTAACATTACAAAACACATCACATTAAAATCAATCATTTGCCACATGTCAGCTAGCACACGTCAATATACCAATTAAAACATTAAAACTGACTGTACTCAAGCGTAAATTTAAAAAGAAAAAAAAGAGCCTCCAGGTAAAAGTGCGTGCCCGCTTACATGTGCAATGCTGTACTATGTCCATACAGCCGTAACTCGAAGTTACAAATGATAAACTAGGACCATCGAAGTAAAATCAATCAATTAATTGCTAATGATTACTAACTAGGATCAAGATAAATAAATATGATCAACTGTCGAGGTCTCTAGCTAACCACATTTTGCAATACAACTCATTAAAAAAAAAACATAGTAATGAGTAGATTATGTCAACAATAAATGGCTAATAAAAAAAAATAAAAACAACCAAAACAATGAATTGAATACATAATAAAAATAATTTTATGAAGCTAATTCTGGAGAAAGAACATAAACATTGTCTTGTGTTAATCACAGCGACCAACTATTCTTGTCATTTAAGTAGTCGTTGGTAGTATAGTAAGCCTTTGAACAAAGGATAGATTTTACTTTAGATTTAAACGTATTAAAAGGCAATTCTAGCAAAGAAGAGGGCAGCTTGTTATAAAAGGTTATACCAAGCCCCACAAATGAGTTATGAACCTTATGAAGCCGATGAAAGGGAGCACGTAGTTTATCCTTATTTCTAGTATTGATGTTGTGAATATCACTGTTTTTAGTATATAAGTGTAAATTTTGTCTAATATATAAAATGTTGGCGAAAATAAATTGTGACGCTACCGTAAGAATACCAATTTCTTTAAAAAAATCTCTCAGAGATACTCTGGCACCTAGCTGGTAAATTGCTCGAACAGCTCGTTTTTGAAGAACGAATATATTATTTATATCTGCGGCTTTGCCCCACAGCAGAAGGCCATAGGACATAACGCTATGAAAATAGCTAAAATACACTAACCGGGCTGTATCAACGTCAGTGTATTGTCTTACTTTCCTGACGGCATAGGCGGCTGAACTAAGCCGTCCTGCTAGACTTGATATATGTGGGCTCCATTGGAGTTTAGAATCTACTGTTATTCCCAAAAAGACTGCTGTGTCTACAGTTTCAAGCACCTCTTTATCTAATATTATTTGTGGTCCTAGATTTCTGACATTGGGTAAGGCGAATTTTATACATTTCGTTTTCTTCGCATTGAGAACTAGGTTATTAGATGTAAACCAATCCGTTACTGTTGAGAGTGCACTGTTAACATCGTCAAAAACTAGTCTATCTCTGTCTACTTTAAAGATAAGAGAGGTATCATCTGCAAACAGTACAACATCACAGATACCCTTTAAATGGAATGGTAAGTCATTGATATACACTAAGAATAAGAATGGACCTAGTATTGAGCCTTGAGGTACACCTAACTGAACTGGTAGCTCAGTAGATTTCACACCATTAACATCTACACATTGAAACCTATTCTGTAAATATGAATTTATAACGTTAAGAGCTTCGTTTTGAACACCGTAATGACGTAGTTTACGTAAAAGCGTGTCGTGGTGCACGCAATCAAAAGCTTTGGAGAGATCACAGAAAATTCCAATAGCATTTTGCGAGTTCTCCCATGCGCTAAATATGTGTTTCAGCAGAGCAACACCTGCATCCGTAGTCGAACGACCTTTTGTAAAGCCATATTGTTCATCATGAAGGAGGCTATTTAAATTAAAATGTCTTAACAACTGCTTGAGTATTAATTTTTCAAATATTTTGCTAAATGCAGGTAAGATTGAAATAGGCCTGAAATTGCCAACGTTATTTTTATTACCTGATTTAAATAAAGGAATGACTTTACTACTTTTCATGAGGTCAGGAAAGGTTCCTAAATCAACACATTTATTAAAGGTAACAGCTAGATAGGGGGCTACGATATCTATTATATTACTTAAAAGTTTAATGGAGATGCCCCAGTAATCACCAGTGTTTTTGGACTTAAGTGTATTAAAAACGTTAACTACATCACGAGGCGTTACATGTTCGAAGCTAAATAAGCGACTACATTTAGGCACACTACTATGGAGAAGGTTTTCAGCTTTAGTCGGTGAAGAATTTAAGGAGCGAGTCGTAGTTATAGGTATGTTGGCAAAAAAATCATTAAAAACCTCAGCTACGTCAGCTGCTTTATTAATTAATTTGTTGTCGACCATAATCTCAAGTTCATTTAATTGTTTAACTGGTTTACCCGTTTCATTGTTAATAATTTTCCAAGTGGTTTTTATTTTATTATTGGATTTTTTAATTGTTTCGCTTAAAAATTTTGATTTTGCAAAGACACAAACCTTTTTAAATAATTTTGAATAATTTTTGACATACTCTAGGAAAGGAGTATCAAACTTGTATTTTTTTAAACCGTATAACTCGTATAGTCTCGCTCTACTTTGATAAATGCCTGGGGTAGCCCATTGGTTGAAGCTAACTGCGGTGCCATTGATATCAATGGTTTTGGTTTTGAAAATAGATTGGTACTCTTTTTGCACAACATCAAAAAGGGCTCCGTAGATTTCATTAGGATTCTCAAGGTCTGCTATAGATGGTGAAATTCGATGAGCTATATTATCTTTAAATTTGGTGCAACGACTAGTTGTATAAGGCCTGCATTCTATTTTTTGCGGCTTTTTATGTAATGGCACAGGGAAGCTAGCTAATAAGCCACAGTGGTCAGATGTTAAGTCACTAAGCACAAATTTATTTTTGGCATCATAATCACTAAATATATTATCAAGACAAGTCGATGAAGATGCCGTGATCCTAGTAGGTTCAAAAAACAAGTTAATTAAATTATAACACCTAAACAGATTAAGAAGTCTAATACTTAAAGGAGTTACTTCTAAAATATTAATATTAAAATCACCACATAAAATAATATTTTTATTACTCGATTTTATTCTATTGAGTGAATCCTCCATTACCGATTCGAAACTAATAAAATCCCCCGAGGGGGGTCGATAAACGCAAATTACCACGTATCGCTCAAGTTCAACACAAGACAACTCAATAGTGCGCTCAATAGACAAATTAACTAAATCTAAACGTTGTTTACATTTTAACTTGTTTGAAACAAGAATTAATGAGCCACCGCGAATAGCACTTTTTCTTACAAATGCACTTTGTACGGTAAAATAATCATCATTAATAAACACTACTTCATGTTCTTTCAACCAGTGTTCAGTCAAACATAACACCTGAACATCATAATTTTCTAAGAATAAACTTAATTCTAGCTCTTTGCCGGACAGACCCTGCATATTTTGATGTACAACATTCAACATAATATGCGGTTTATCCGTTGTCGCACCTAATAGTTTAAACTACAAGGCGCGTCAGAGATAGTGTTAGTACCACTACTAACAGTAATCGATGGTACAGTACAGGTACCAGTGTCACTGTGTATATTATATGCTAAAAGATTAGCAATTTGTCTCCTAGAAGTAGACGGCAGATGCATTGTATAATTTGTCAGTTTGTAATCAGTAATAAATTGATTACAGTCAAAATATAAAATAGCGTCACTATGGCGACAAACCCTATTATATATAAATAGGTTTAAATTATAAATGTGCCTATTTTGCTCATCAGACAAATAATTAGAATATGGCAAGGCACAGAAAATAAATTTACAATTATTAGTTTCATTGAGGTGTAACATCAAGCGAACACAATCAATTATGTCCTTTTTCCTTACAGTTAAACTGTCCCCATACAATAATATAACAGTTGAACTGGGGTTTATTTTTGTCAATTTAATACTATTAATTAATTGGCTAACACTGGCACCGGGTAAACAATTATTAATGACATATTGTTGACAACACTGATTAAATATACTACCAAAACCTTGACCAAATTTGTCAGAAAAAATGTATGTTGTGTTAATCAAATTATTGGAACTATTACTTAAGTTATCCATACTGATACCTACTGGCTGTTCCACAGAAGGTGGAAGCAGCTCGGCAACCTGGGAGCAAGTACAGCTAAAAGACAGATTATTCATAAGGGACTCATACCTCTCTGCATTGTACTTGACCAGGTCAGCTAACTCATTGGCCTCCTGCATGCGCTTACTCAGGTCTTGTTGAGTAGCCTCATATTTACTAAAGATATCCTTTAGTGCATATTCCCTTATAAACAATTCGTCCTGAAGGTGCTGAGTGTCGGCATCATACATAATATTACATAATTCTAGTTCACTGCTACACTTCTTTAATTCTTGAGATAAGTTAAGATTTTTTTGCCTAAGTTTTGTATTTATGTTATTAACTTTTTGGCGTTTTAATGACTTATGAATTCTTCTAATTGTTCTATTGATTTTAATATATTTTTTAATTTTATTATGGCTTGTTAACAAAACATTGTTGCATTTGGTGATAGTATCATCAGTTAAGTCTATTGTTACAATGGGCTCAATACAAGGTGGTCTGGACCCGCTACCAACCAACTCATCATAAAGACTGCAGGTGATCGCAGACTCTTCGCTGGCCTTAAGAGAATCCAAATGAGTTATTGTGTTGTGGGCCCTGCTTAATTCCTGTTCTAACTCAGATATCCGTCTCAAGGCCAGTTCATGTGTGTCACTACATTGCTGGAAATTGGACACAAGTTGACGGAGTTGTTGATGCTGGTCAAGTATGTCGATATGCTGTTTATGTAGTTCAGCCAACTGGTGTTTAAGCTCTGTATTCTTGTTATTAATGTATTGAACTTCCACCTCACTGTCTTCCCTTTCCTGTAGCAACTGATTGCACTGGGTTTTGCTAGATTCCAACTCCTTCAGCGTAGCCCTCAGTTTTTCTTCCAGGGATGCAGCTCTACGGGTCAACATATTGATAAGCTAACCCTAGAAGCACCCTAAAATGAGAGAAGAGAAAGCTAAGTGAGTAAAAGAATAAGAGGGGGGAAACAATGTGGATAGAAAGTACTGGGATGAAACTATTTAGAATGGAATGATAACAAGAAATAAAACTTAGATAATTATTTCATTAAAAAGCGTTATGATTCAATTGAGATAGTAAAGGGAAAATAAAACTAAAATTTTAGGAGGTAGTTAAAGAAAAAAAAAAAAATTCTTAAGTATATAAAATTATTATTAAAATCGAGGATATTATTGATTTGCAATGAATGTTTGTGGGTCAGTAGGTCGTCATAAGGAAGGAAGTTATTATTGGTTGAGTTTAATAAGAAGAAAGGGAAATTCAACAGAACTGAAGCTACAATAATTACCTACACTGTTTAAATGACACAAAGAAGGATAGTTCACTATAACAATTTTATGTCTACGAGTACTAAGGAATAAACAATCAATAGTCAATAGGCTCTAATGAGCCTATTTTGTGTAGTAGATTATGTAGTGATTATTGTCTGAGCGAATGTTTTCGTCTTCGATTTTGCTTCCACTAGTTGTCAAGCAAAAGGAGACATAAACCGTGCCAGTGTGTGATGGACGTAGCTCATGAACCTGAGCAGTATTTTGTGATGTACTGTGGTCTGTAATTATTATGCACAATAACATAAATAAAACAAAATACTCCCCGGGATTGATGATAAATTTGAAATCCGTCACCGTTGGGTGAGGCGAGTTGACAGCCGGTTAATTATCTTCCTTGTGCGAAGTTCTCGCGACAAAAAAACACTGTTCAGTCATTGGATACACTACTTAATAACTAGCTACGACTATACTACACTAATTTAGCCTTATTATAATAATTAAATTAATTTTTTACATTAAATAACTTAGAGACCATTTTTTTTGACAACCGGCTACCAGTGTTGCCATTACAAAAAAGACAAACATCTACAAGACATCTACAAGACAACCTGCAGGTATCGACAACAAAGTCGAAATCGAGATGCAAGAAATACGTCATTCGACACCGCCGGAGCCACTATACAGCGACGCGAGGCCGAAACAACTATTTCACTTTGAGGAGCAGTAAAAACCTACCATTTTGATGTGTACATTTTAACTTTTACTTACGTTTTACTTACTGACCTAATGTTTACTTTTATACTGTCTATACTTTCAATTATTACTTTTTGGGATTTCTTACTTTTATATTTTTACTTACTTTACCTACTTCTAAACTGTCTGTACTTTTATTATTACGTTTTGGGATTTTTTACTTTTATATGTTTTATGTACTGGATGCTCATCCCACCTTTTGCCCTCGGGAGCATGTACGGTTTACGTACATGCCGTCAGGCTGCAAACGCAGCAACCTACTTTTATCTTTCGTATTTAAACAATGATTAATATAATTTTAAGTTAGTTGACAAATTACATACTTACGCGAACACCGCGGATTAGCATCCAACCTTACTTGTTGTGATCGGTGTGCCGACTACTACCGGACCTTACATAAAGGGCTAAGGAAGGAACATGGATGGGTTTTAGTCAGTAAGAGTCTGACACTCCCTTCCGCTCCACCCAGAGCGGGAGATGTCATTGGATGATTTCCTACCCTCAATAAAAAAGAAAAGGTCTTAATTATTGGGGTCTTCGTTTACCCTCCCAAAAAAACTGATTTACCCCCGCGGGGGTAATTACCCGGTTCGGACCCACTGTATTGGATACTGCCCCCGGCTTCGCCCGCGGGGATGTCGGGATTGTTACATTATTGGATTTTAGTAATGATCCCAATTTTTTTTTTAATGTAACAAAGCCTATGGCACCATTGTAGCTTCCGAACAGTGAAAGAATTTTTCAAATCGGTTGAGTAGTGTCGGAGCCTATTCAATGCATCAAATAAATCTTTCCCCTTTATAATATTAGTGGCTAAGTAATAACAGCCGTACAGGTCGATCCATCAGGTTAAGCTACGCTTTCCGGGGTTGGCCGTGGATGGGTGACCATCTTTACACACCAAGACTACTGCGTGCCTCGGAAAGCACGTTAAGCCGTTGGTCCCGGCTGTCATTTGTGCATCTTTGACAGTCGTGACGGGTCGTCAGAAGCCCGAAAATCTGATAGCCAGTTTTACCAAGGGGTATAGTATTACCCAGTTACTGGGTTGTGGAGGTCAGATAGGCAGTTGCTCCATGTAAAATACTGGTATTCAGCTGCATCCAGTTTGACTGGAAGGCGACCCTAACATAGTTGGGAAAAGGATAGGCAGATTTTTATAGATTTCCATTATGGATATTTATGTCAGTATCAGCCGGAGTCTGAAAATGTGTCCGGTTGATCACATGGGACTCAAATATAACTGGTGAATTGTGGGTGTACTATAAGTACATTTCTGCCTAATCCTTCGGTGATTAGGCATGATGTTTCAAAGTTTAAGCTCACTCATTTTTGGATAATTTGTATTTGACTTATAACTTTGACTTACTTTGTTCTAAATTGCATTCAAATTAATTAATATTATGTAACATTTATAGTGCAAGCAGTTGTGAATTTTCTTTTTAATTTGAATATGAGTTAAAGTTACTTGAAATAAATGAATTTAATTTTAATTAAATTTTTTAATTCATTTTATGTTCGCATAATTCATCAAAATGTATGAATAAGCTGATTTTTTTTTTCATATTAAATTTCAGAGTTGGTCCGATAGTGAAAGTTGTTCATTTTCATGAGTACTAAAACTCCTGAAAGTATGTCCCTCGTTTAACCTAACACACTGTATAGCTTGGCGCTGGGCGAGGCATCGCGTCCTGTGTACGTTAGCGGTGAAAAGGTTATAAAGAATGTATAATACACATAAAAACAAACCCATAAGCAGACACGAAATTTATCATAAATATCCATGGACATTTCACACAACGCCATATAGTCCCAAGCTAAGCAATCTAATGCTTGTGTTATGGTAACGAGATGGCTGATAAACTACTTATATACGTTTTTTTTTATACGTACATAATTATAGATAGACAAACACCCAGACCCGGAACAAATACTTATAGGTCGTACAAATATTTATTCCGTGCGGGAATCGAACCCGCGATATGATCAAGCTTTCGCTCAAACACTGCGCCAACCGTGTCGTCAAAGATACTGACTTTTTTTTTTTTGTAGGACTACAGACAAGCAGCCAGGATCCTGCTGACATTGCAACAGCAGGCATCTTCACCAGGACAACGACGGGCCATCTGCAGCGCCTTGACTAGGCTGTGGTTGTTAGCAGGACATGTGAGAGCCGCCATGGCCTGCCTAGACATCGCCCGGGAGGCGAGACATCATATGTGAGTATTGTATACTATATCAACATCAGAATGTTAGTGGTGGGTGGTGGTGTGTGTGTGTTGGTGGTGTTGTTGGTTGTGTTGGATTTTTGTGTGTGTTGTTGTGTTTTGTTGTGATGTTGTTGTTGTTGTGTGTTGTTGTTGATGTTCGATTAATAATTATTTGATTCTTTGGCAGGATATTTGATCAAAAGCGATAGCGATGAAATATTTGGTCAGACAGCAAGACATATTAGGTCAGACAGCAGAATCTTTTTAGGTTAGACAGCAGGACGTTTTTAGGTTAGACAGCAGGACATTTTTAGGTCAGACAGCAGGACGTTTTTAGGTCAGACAGCAGGACGTTTTCGGTCAGAAAGCAGGCCATATTCAGTCAGACAGCAGGTTATATACGTTTAAATTAACAGGGCACTTTCAGTCAGACAGCACGACATATTCTGTCATTTTAGCAGGACGTATTCGATCTGACAGCAAGCCATATTAGGTCAGACAGCAGGACATATGCGTTCAAAATAGCAGGGCATTTTCGGTCAGGCAGCAGGACATGGTCGTAAGGAATAAATTGGACTTTTAAGAAAATAAAGAATTAGGGATCACGCAGGAAGCCGATGGCAACAGCTAGCCGAATAACTTTTATCTAATTCCCCAGATGCCCAACGCCTGATGTCCGTGAATACGTGGACCTGGGTCTGATAGACATAGCACACGGGAAGTACCAGGAGGCATACAATAACTTCGCAAGAGCAGCTGATCAGGAACCGACTAATATCATGGTGAGATTTAAGGTTTTTAACATTTTGAACGCCATTGTCACATATACGTGACAAGCAAGTGCATAGAAATTGACGAATTTACAACGAGATAATAACCTCAAAAATAAAACTAATTTTCTGTAGGGTTCTGAAGTATGCGATCTTAATAAAGATAGGCGACTTCAACTGTAGAAATAGATTAATTAACCTTTTGAACGCCATTGTCACATATATGTGACAAGCAAGCGCATGCCCTGTACGCCAACGACACATATACAGGGTGGAATTTTGTAATGCCCCCTGGAGGGAAAGTACTCTTAATACTGTAGATAGAAAATTTTACTCAAAGGAAACATTCCTTTATTTTTGAATAGAAAGAAAACTGCATTCAAAGATTTCCAAAAAATCGCTTGCCACACTCGGGAATCGAACTGACTAAAATCTGCAAAAAGTACAAACTGTACTTTTATTGCCGCGATCGTTAGTATCAATTATAAGGATGAAATCTCTCGAACAAACTTGATAAATTAAATGATAGGAAAACTATGAAATCTTTAATTATTTACAAAAAATTGTAAACTAATTAATTAGTTGCTCAAAATGGGCTCCATTTTCTTGGATACACAAATGTGTTCTTCTAAATAAATACCTTTAATACCTGGATTGGTACAAACGGCACAATCAGATGGCCTGCGAGATCATCAGTTCTCACCCCTTTAGATTTTTTTTTATGGGGATATGTTAAAAACCAAATTTACATTAAATCTTATGCGAATGTAAACGAGTTGAGAGTTGAAGTTCAGAATACGATTTATAATATTCACCACAACACGTTATTAAAGGTTACAAGAAATGAATTTGTTAGAAGAATACATTTGTGTATCCAAGAAAATGGAGCCCATTTCGAGCAACTAATTAATTAGTTAACAATTTTTTGTAAATAATTAAAGATTTCATGGTTTTCCTATCATTTAATTTATCAAGTTTGTTCGAGAGATTTCATCCTTATAATTGATACTAACGATCGCGGCAATAAAAGTACAGTGTGTACTTTTTGCAGATTTTAGTCAGTTCGATTCCCGGGTGTGGCAAGCGATTTTTTGGAAATCTTTGAATGCAGTTTTCTTTCTATTATAAAATAAAGTAATGTTTCCTTTGAGTAAAATGTTCTATCTACAGTATTAAGAGTACTTTCCCTCCAGGGGGCATTACAAAATTCCACCCTGTATATGACAATGCGGGTACACTATAACACGAAATAAACAATTAAATCATTATTTTTGTATGTGTTTTTAGAGATATCTTAAAAATTTAAGCTCTCGTACGTATTTAATGACATGAAACATAATAAAAGACACCATGGATATTGGGAAATAAATGATAGCAAAAAAGGTTAATGTCATCGTTGGCGAAGCCACTGGCAGCACCTAGTTATTAAATAAAATATAATATTTTATCTCTTTCCCGCAGGTAGCAAACAACCTATCCGTCTGCCTACTCTACATGGGTCGCCTAAAGGAAGCCATTTCTGTCCTCCAGAAAGCCATTAACTCCGACCCTGAAAGAGGTCTCAACGAAAGTCTTCTAATCAACCTCTGTACGCTTTACGAGCTAGAATCTTCAAAAACAAATGAAAAGAAACTTAATTTATTAAGAATGCTGTGTAAATATAAAAGTGATACCATACCTAATGTTTTAGAATGTTTGAAATTGTAATTTTAGCTGGCAACTTTGTTTTTCGCGCAATTTTATGTAATGTATTAGTTAATGTAATATTTTTTGGTAAAGTATTTAAAGACAAATTTTTGGCGCTGGCAATACTCACTCTCAACCTGCATCAAATGTTGCCAGCAATGTAATTTCCTTAACCCAAAAACATGTGCATGTGTGAACAACGCTGTGTAGGTAGATTTTGTAACCTACCTATCTCGTGATGCAATCTATCTCTTTTTATCGATATCTGCTCAGTGGTTTACGCGTGAAAAGGTAAACAGACAGTTACTTTCGAATTTATTCAAATGTTTAATTTTAAGATAAAGACATTTATTTTGTGTATTAACTTGTACTACTCGGAGAGGCCTTTGCTCAGCAGTGGGACAGTGCATGCAAATTTAAAAAAAATAACTCTGTATGTATAAAATTTTAAATCCAATAATGTCAAAACTTGTAATTGTGGAATTGACGTAGGAAAATTAATGTTTCATCTGTGATTATCATTTAATTTAATTATATAATGTGTTTAATGTAATTAATATAATATTTTATTTGAATGATAAGTTTTAGCAATAAATATTTTGAGAATCTGTTTGTATGTATCATTTCTATCGTGTAACTTAATTAAGGTCTGAATTTCCAATCGTTACAAAAGTTTTATTGGAGGAATAAATATGGCAGTTTGATAGATAGACAATAATATGACAAACAGCCATTTTTATTCTTCAGATAAAAGTTATCAGGCGATTGAAATATCGGCCCTAAGTAATATGAATCCCTTCAATAACACAAATAAAATGAGAGCCAAGCTCAAAATTAAGAATATGCGTCTTTATCGTTTTATAGTATGTAGTGATAACATACTGTAAAAAAAATTGCGTGGTTACAAAAATTTTAAATCTCAATTTTTTTCTTGCGTATTCGTCAAGCTGGGATAATTTTATTTTACTCATGGGCTGAATTTTCAATCGCTTGATAACTTTCAACTGAAGAATAAAAATCAAAGAGTGTAAGTATAATAAAAATCGACTTCTCGCGCCCGGCCCTGGTGCAAGCCATGGTCCGGGGCGAGAGGGAGTGGGAGGCTGTCACTACCTTCTGCGAAAAAGGCATGCTCGCGAAGGAGGTGGCGGGATGGGAGAGAGAAAGGTCCTCCCGTCCCAGCCGCCGCAGGAGACGCCCCGGGCGTCGGGAGCCACGTGACAACTCCCGGCCACCGTAGGCGCGGGCCTGTGGACGGTGAGTAATGGGTGACTCACCGTCTGATCAGCATCAGACCCGTGCCGTACGGCGTGTATATGTTCCACGCGCGCCTCAAAGAGATGTCAGCATATAAAGGGGCCCCTCAGGGCCAAGCCTGCCGGGTAAGCGGGATTGTCCGAAAGGGTTACCCCTACCCCGGAACATACAGGGCTACGGAAGGAACATGGATGGGTTTTAGTCAGTAAGAGTCTGACACTCCCTTCCGCTCCACCCAGAGCGGGAGCAGTCATTGGATGATTTCCCAGCCTTAAAAAAAAAAGTATTAAAAATGGTTGTTTGACATAATTATTTTCTATGCAAAAGCTGTCAAACATAATGTCAATAGGTAAACAAAACCAGTTTCTTAGTAATATTAAGAATCCTAACTTTTAACCAATATTATAAACCTAAAACATTATTAATAACTATGTACAAGTATATAACAGGAGGGAAACAAAATAAAATAAATCAAAGGGCATCAAAAAATTCGTCCACATCGCTGTCAACAGGAAAAGTTCCCAAAAGGCTGGCAGCATTGCCACGTTGTATGGCAATGCTGATTCTTTGACCGAAAAATAGGCCAGCCCTCTGGTCACAAAGAGTCGACCAATCGCTTGGCGATGTCTCGATAAACATAGTGGGTACTCGGACCCCATGGCCCTAGTGTTTCAACCCCAAACGGCTCGAATATATAACTTCCAATAAGGTTGTTATACTTGCGCCGTTTGAGGTTTTCTGCACCTGCAGCAGCTGCCCCAGCACAACCCGCCGTGCAAGGAAGATGGGATGGTGCAAGGGTGTCGACACACGTTGCATCCCACACCAACGGCCTACCTACCTTCCAAGGCATTAGTGTCATTCCATCTGGTCTCTTCCCATCGTCGCGTGCCAAGCCTTTGGGTTCTAAAACAGCTGGCACCCCGGCGGTGACAAGAGCACGACGGATTATGTCATTAATGCTGGCGTGCCGTGCTAACCGGCCTGCGCTTTTACTGCAGGATAGACCATGGTGTCCGAGGCAGTCGACAACTTCACCGCATTGGCAGCGATGCGGAGCCACGCAAGAAGCGCCCAGACGCAAACATGTAGCGAGCCGGAAAGTGGTGTCACCCAGCAGAGTGCCTATGTTGGGTGACGTAAGTGCCTGAAGCCAGAGGCCCGACTCCCACTCACCCACAGCCAGTAGGCGGGCACGCTCAGCAGTGTTGGTGAATAAATAGGTATGGATGACTATTTATTCCTCCATTATAACAAAAAAAAAGAAGAAAAATCAGCCCTCAATCAAAAGAGTTGTGCGGATGAATATAATTTTTGCAAATACGTATTGTAATTATTACAGTTTTGTAAATACTTGTTACAGCCGCGAATCATATTTCGGTCAACATAAAACCTAACTCTGACCTGCAAATTGTTTGAAACATTAAAATTTGAATTGCGCGGGCTACGTTGGTGCGTTCACCTTAAGGCTAATAGTTTTTTTTTCGTTGCTGCTGCAGAACTAACTTTCTGTTTCAGAGTTTTATCAGCACTGCCGCGCAGCAGTGCTGCCGCTGTACTGCAGCTGCGGCATTGCCTTATAACACTATAATTATATCTACGTTACTAGGTTTGAGATTTCCTATGGAGTTAGTATGTACAGAGGCCAGCACATCAAGTTACCACAATCTGTCAACTTTCTTTGATAGTATTTCAACTTTATTGCAAAGATATAAGGTTCAATATAGGTTAATTCCATGGATTCTTAACTTTCAATATTAAGTGCCTTAGTGTGAAAACTCTTAAAGTGCCCAGAATCAATGGATTCAAATAAATAATTTAATTTAAAAAAATTGTTTTCACAAACAACTCAACAAGCACAAAAACCCAGCACATTTAAAGTTGCTGCTAGTCGATTAAAAAACATTTTGTCGGTTAATTTAGTGCTTAATATGTATTTGTGGAGTTATAAGGCAATAAATAAAATTAGTTTGAACTAGCACTTTGCTCGCGGCTTCACTCCCGTGGTCTTTCCCGTGGGACCCGTTATTTTTCCCGGGATAAAAAGTAGCCTATGTTACTCCTAGAAAACTAAGCTTTCCAACGGTGAAAGAATTTTTAAAATCGGTCCAGTAGTTTTTGAGCCTATTCATTACAACCAAACAAACAAACAAACAAACAAAGTTTTCCTCTTTATAATATTAGTATAGATAAAGAAAGTTAATGATCGTGGAGTCATTTCGATTACTAGAATATCATCTGAATTGGCTGTATTCGAATTATCTGTGTGTGGCTATAATTCGCGTAAAAAAGTCAAAATAAAACAGCACGCTGCCAACCATAGACAAAAGAGGGAGGAAGTTTGTGAATGATCGATTTTACGCCGGCCTCCTGAACTTCTCAACGACATTTTTCTTTGTTTGCCGTAACGCGTGTGGACAATATTAACTGTAGCCGCGAGTCCGCGTACACATCAATAAAATGGCGAACACGTTTCGCGTGGTGACGGTCTCGACGGTGAGTGGCGACGGTATACTCACAGCGCGCTTCAATTTTCCAACAAACGTAAACGTGGATTACGACCCGCAGGGGTTGAGTGTAAAAGTGATTCGTGCGGACCCGGTGCTAGCACAGGAGGTGCTTGAGTTCCCTTTGCACAGCCAGAGTGAGTGTTCGCGCGTCGCGGGTCAATCGTACATCTTCACGATTGACAATGAAACGCTATTCTTCAAGTTCGCGTCAGACGCTGACTGCCAGGCCTTCCATCTGCTTGTTACGAAGTGCAAGGCAGGCAGGTCGTCGTCTGTATTCACGGTGCGCACGGAGGACTCGTCTGCGATGCAGTACTTCCAGTTTTACGGTTACCTGAGTCAGCAGCAGAACATGATGCAGGACTACGTGAGAACGAGCACGTACCAGCGCGCCATACTGTCAAACATCAACGATTTCAAAAACAAAGTGGTATTGGATGTTGGAGCGGGCTCAGGTATTCTTTCTTTTTTCGCTGCTCAGGCGGGAGCTCGTAAAGTGTACGCGGTAGAAGCAAGTAACATGGCCCACCACGCACAGGCGTTAGTGAGAGCAAACGGACTACAAGACCGCATCTCCGTGGTCGCGGGAAAGATTGAGGAAATTGAGCTTCCTGAGAGTGTGGATGTGATAATTTCAGAGCCTATGGGCTACATGTTGTATAATGAGCGTATGTTAGAAACATATCTTCATGCGAAGAAGTGGTTAAAACCAAATGGTAATATGTACCCAACACGAGGAGACCTACACATAGCACCGTTTACTGATGATGCTTTGTTTATGGAGCAGTACAATAAAGCCAACTTCTGGTATCAAACATGCTTCCATGGAGTAGACTTAAGTGCTCTGCGAACAGCTGCCATGAAAGAGTACTTTAGACAGCCTATTGTAGATACATTTGATATTCGTATCTGCATGGCGCGGTCAGAAAGACATGTAGTTGACTTTTTGAATGCCCATGAGACAGACTTACATAGAATTGAAATTCCTTTTAGATTTGAACTTACACAGTCAGGGACATGCCACGGACTGGCATTCTGGTTTGATGTACTCTTTGCTGGTGCCACACAGCATATATGGCTATCCACTGCACCCACGGAGCCACTTACACATTGGTACCAGGTGCGGTGCCTTTTAGAGACACCCATTTTTGCCAAACAGGGTCAGGCGTTAACAGGCAGGGTGTTACTGTTGGCAAACAAACGTCAGAGTTATGATGTTACCATGGAGATTAATCTAGAAGGTACAACCATCTCATCATCAAACACTTTGGATTTGAAGAATCCCTATTTTAGGTATACGGGGGCACCAGCTGCGCCCCCTCCTGGTGTAAACAGCAGCTCGCCTAGCGAAACATATTGGAACTCTATTGAGTCAACAGCATCATTGAGCAATGGACAAGGAGTGATGCTTACAGATGGTAGCCAGCAGTACTGCTCGACCCCAGACCAGAGTATTTCTTATGGTGCACACCCCAGCATGATCAAAACTGTGATGCTGCAGGAGGAGTTCATCAAGAGGATTGGGATTAGTCAAAATGGGGACATATAATCCGAGAGGTCGCGCCGAGCGCGCCTTAGGGCAATAAGGAACCGCCGTAATCGGTTGTGAACTATCTTCCGTTCAGACTTTATAGTGTGTAAGCGGACTTATTTATTACGATACATCACAGTGACACAATCATGTAACTATAAACTCTGCTGGCCTTGTAAATTAAGTAATAAGTGAAATGGTAAACAATGGCAATACACCTTCGGGGAAATGTTTAGTTTTGGCGGTACCGACGCTTACTAGTGTAATTTGAACACATATAGAATGGTGAAATTCTGATGTAAATATTCTATAGTTGGACACAAATCAGGGACTGGCCACGCCGACCGTCTCCAGCAAGGCAGCTCTGCGGCTAGTTATTTGTACTATTAATAGTCCAAGTACATTTAGGATAAGCAATAAGTGCTGAATTTAAATGATAATGCTTATCATTGTCAATACTCATTTATCATTATGGGAGTCAGGCTCAATCATTAGTTAGGTAGACGCAGCCAGTGTTACAGTCCATGATACCTTCTGTCTGCCAGCCAACACTAGAGAACGCGAATTATGAAAATTTACTTCCGTCAAATATTTTTATACACTGCACTTTAGCCATAGTTTGTGTAACAATCCTTTTTGTAAATATGATATATAGTGAGAGGTATAAAGTGATCAATTTTTTTTCCTGGACTATAATATTGAGAAAATAATCAGTATTGTATTGTTCTTACTTCTTGATGAACTTATGAATTTTTGTATTGTAAGTCTTAACATTATAGTAATATGGGCAAGGATCTGCTATTTTTCATTGTAGCAACATTGGTGCTTGATCCTCTATTGCACAATTAATGCAGACAACATGACTACCTCATGATTTGGCAGACAATTGGATCTCGAAGGTGCTAAGATCTATTGCAAGCAAAGTCATTGACTTGTGAACATAAACAATTTGCATGAGATACCAAAATTACTTAGATATTTATACTACCTAGACCTTAACCACCATTTCAAGCAAGAGATGGTGGTTGGCCCCCTGGAAGTTGAGTCTCGAGTTTGCTTGCAAAAGCCTTGGCTTGATAGAAAATAGTATCATGACAATTTTGTATCATGAACAACACATTGAGTTGCCATAACAGCTCTGTTTAAAAGTGGAATGAAGGATGTTCAGCAATATTACATAGACTGAAATACAAATTATTAATGTGTAATACAATTTTAATTCAATACGGTTTTTACGACATACATCGAGATTCGTTTATTATAATTATGTCGTGTAATATTAATGTATTATACGCATAAACTTTCGGGAATAAATTCTCTTTTCTCAAAATTCGTTGCTAAGTTTAGAACAACAATGTGGCTACACAGACACGGAAAGTGACTTTAATTTATATTTCCAAACTCATATACTTGCTTTTGTTTAACAGACGAATGTTATTTCGAAGCTCAATATTTCAATTTAAAAAAAAAGTTGCTAAGCGCCATGTCAGGAGCAAGTAAATTAATTGAATTTTGAATTGATCATTTATAGCTTTCCTGTTATCCGTGTAAAATGAAAGAATGATTTCTTATATCTCTAATCACCGGCCAAGTGCCTGTCGGACCACTCACACTGAAGGGTTCCTTAGTTGGGATGAACATTTCACCGTATTCATTTTATCAATAATAATTTGTATTTCGGAATAATTATTTTGTAACATAAGATATTTGCGGTTGTAACCGATGTGGTCCGCTATTATCTCAAAAAACCCAATTCTCATCTGCACAGACGGACATTAAAAAAATTATAAGGGTTCCCATTTTCGCCATTTATCGCCAAAAAGAGCATCAATATGAATTGATGCTCTTTTTTAGGGTTTTGGTGTGTGCAACGTATTACTCAAAAGTCAGTTGCGTCTTTCTTTAAGTAATAAACTTAATAGTGAAGCCGAGGCTTATTCCTTCATACGTTAAAGTGATAATCAAGGTGTCTAATTATTCATATATCAGTAGCAAGCTTTGTATATTAGCATGTCATATAAAAGTGCCTAAACACGGTTCATTCCTCTTGTATACAGAGCAATAATAAAAATATCTTCATTAGATATCCTGGCAACATTAAAGTAAGCGTATCGCGCGGGCGGGGTGATAAAAATAAATTGTATGTGCTTCAAATGTCTAGTAGTTAGTCTACTTTTTTTCGACTAGGTGCTGTCGTTAATATATGGGGATTGTAGCACCCGAAAACTTTAGCTAGGGACTTGTATAGAATCAATGTTGTTGACTTAATGCCGTGTAGGGCAGTAGTTGCTACTTAAAACCATTGTGCGATAATTACCTGTGACTGCGGGTAAAAACTACCCTCCAATAAAAAGGCGGGTAAATAAAAAGGTCCCTGAATAAAAAAAAATGTGAATTGTTATTTTTTTTTTTATTTGTAATTGTTGCCATAGTGTACTGGCGCTTCACCCCGTCCCGCGAGATTGGTGTTTAGTAAAAAGCCAATATCACTTGCCATTAAAACGAAATTCACTTTTATTTTATGAATATCATAGTGTCTATATTCCCTTGGCTAATTCGGTGTTAGGCCATTAATTAGAATAACACCAATGTTAGATCAGTGAGCTAAAAATGAAAATTTAATTGATTCAAATTGATATCAATTTGTTTCGACGAGTTGGGGCTGTCATGATGATAGGTACTATTTAATCAATATGAATGTGGAGGCTGAATATTTTGTTCATATACAGGGTTATTTAAAATTAGCTAGCTATACCCCGCAGACGCGATGGGTATCAACATCAACATGTTAAAAAAAAATATGTTGCTATTGGTGGCGTCAGCGACCGCAGTGTAGTCGTTTGAAAAAACATTATAGATATTTTTTTGTTTAATTCATGGAGGTGATGCGTACCGATATCTAAGCACGAATATTCATAAAACAGTTTTGTCTCACTTCATAATTCAGTACCAACACTAATAGCGGTGGTTAACCTCCCTAAAAAGTATCAAATATTTTTATTTTATTGTGTTTAGCATCATCCCATCGCGTTTGTGGAGTTTAGCTAGCTAACATAAATTAACCCTGTATAATATATTCACGCCTATAAATTGTCAAGAAGTAGTATTCATAGGTGAACTATCAAGTAGTTTGCCATTAGGAAGTGATATAAAATTACTGAAATATTCAGTGATTCAGTGAATCATAGCCTACTCCGTATAGTATAAGATGGTACTTGTAGTCATATTTATCTATCATTATTACAAAATAATGACTATCCTTTCGCTTTAAGAGAAGACGTAATTTTCTAGACATAAGCCTACCTTGGTCAGCCAATAAGGCTTAAATCTTTTTATACCATTTGGTATAACATTATGAAGTCATGAATTATGTAAACAGTATCCTTATTATAAAAATACCTAAGACATATTTCTCAACAGCGTGTGAAGCTAAGTCAGAGGCCCATGGGCAGCATAAAAACTCTGACACCGGGTAAGTCGATAATCACACAGAAAAAAGAAAGAAAGATAGGATGACAGCAGTGACAATCGATAAAAATCCACCGTCTTAAACCCCAGATATAAATTAAAATAACACAAATAGCCCGCCACGCAAGTATTTTTAAACTTGCAATAAAAATTAAATTTTCATTTCTAGCAACACCTAGAAATACAGATTATGTAAATAAGAACAATTGTCAAATTTTCTTTTGTTTTTTTTTTTAAATTGCATCACGGTTGTGTAATAAAATCATTTGTATATGAGGATAGCGTGCGTGTAGAAAATAAACTAATTTTACGGGTTACTGGGCTGCAGTAAGACTACACTAGAATAGATGGATTAGCGAGTCATCGGATATAGTATAAGTCATTAGAAACCAATGCTTTGGAATTCTTGGATTTGGCTGCTCTGCTACTCAAGTGTTAAAGGCAGCAGATCGGCTGATCCTAACAATAGGGATGATGACAATTTTTTTTTATTCTATCGGCTAGATTATTTAGAAATATTGGACACGTATTTTTTCTTGTTTATGTAATCCAAAGATAACGTCGATACATTGTGTTAAAATGTGGCATGACGTCACTCCTATGTAGTTTTAGAGTTATGACGTAACGCGCCTCTACTCCCCAACATTGTATCTGAAATACGTGTCTAATATTTTTTTTTCTGGCTGACGAGCTAAATATAATTTCTTTTTTTTGTCATCATCCCTATTCCAGGACGTCCATTTTATAAAACGAACAGAATGATACATTATAGGCCAGTTGAAATGCTGTGATTGACCCTTGAGAAATTATTCAACCAATCAACAGTTCGCGTTTGAGAATAGGCGCTAAGATTTTCGCTCTTAGTAAAGCTAGAGACAAAATGGTTCCACGTACGCAACGTATGCGATGTAACGTGGAAGAATGAGTGTGCACACTTGTCCCATGTATGCAACATCAGTAGATTTGTGTTATACAAGGTAATACATTTGGATGGAGTTAACCTTTTGAACGCCAAAGCATAAAAGCACGCGCGTGCCCTCCACGCCAAGCTACAAATAGATTTTTTCTTATCATGAATTCCCCAATATCCATGGTGTCTTGTAATTTGTTTCATGTCATTAAATACGTACAAGAGCTTAAATTTTTAAGATATTTATATAAACATACACAAAAGTAATGATTTCGTTGTTTATTTCATGTTAAAGTGTACCACCGATTGTCACATATTTGTGTCGTTGGCGTACAGGGCATGCGCTTGCTTGTCACGTATATGTGACAACGGCGTTCAAAAGGTTAATTAAACTATTTCTTCAGTTGAACTCGCGTCCTATTTGTATTAAGATCGCATAGTATACGCAGCATAGCAATCCCGAATCTGTAAAGTTAGTTTTATTTTTGAGGTTATTATCAAATTGTAAATTGGTCAATTTCTATGCATGCTAAAATAAAATTGTAAGCGGTATTTTAACTCTTTGGATGTTGACGTAGCTAAGAATCGTTGAAATCTAAATACAGGAACCTCCTATTTGATGTCGGTTAAAAATAATCGTTTGATATTCGCTTCTGTGAGAAATGGGCCATTTGGCATGATAAAGTCTGTTTTCTAACGCTTAACTATTTAATACTTGTACCTAATGTTTAACAAGAATAATTAATTTCATAATTTTTCATTCAAGAGTTAAAAGACTGTTCAAATGTAAAGTAATTTTTGAAAGACTGGTAGGTAACGTGGAAAAAAATTAATGTTTAAAAATGCTGTGGATATCCCATCTGCAATCTCCACAAGATGAGGCCAGAGCATCAAGCTACCCCAATCTGTCAAATTTCTATGATAGATTTTCAACTTTATTGCAAAAGAAGAAGGTTCATGTTCAATTGGGAATATTTGACAGTTTGGAACAGTTTGAAATCCGAACATAAGATGTCTCAAAGTATACAATCGAGTTTCACAAAAAAAATGACGCTGTTTTACAAATTTTAAATATTAGATGGCACCACGTGCGATAAGGAAAGCGTCGAATCAATAATATATAGAATTAAAAGGAGATAATGCTGATACATTATTAAGCCAATCTTTCAAAAGTTACTTTAACGAAGTTGATTTATTTTTTATCAGGAATCTGATTTTGTATGTAAGTAGCCTGTATGACAAGTATAGAACAATTTAGTTTCATTTTTTTTTTATTTTCGTGACAACGTTGTAAATTATGTTTTTGGATATCGTTCCTATTCATATACACTGCGAAAACGTACCGAAGGAAAGTGCAAAATAAGCTGTAGAAGTTTAAATGTAAGACGCGGGCCACACACCGGCGTAGGCGCAGGTATAGTAAGCAGATGGAAAAGCAACGCACCTATCTTTCTGTATGTGTTGTGCGTCATTTCATCTTGTATGAAGAGTAGTGAAGATAGTCGTCTCGTCTCACGTCTTTTCTGTGTAACCCGCAACTTATGTTGCTTTTATAGAACTTAGTTCTTGGAACATGTCCAAAACCAAGTTCTCAAAGAAATCTTTAAAGAATTTAGTGTTAGCGAGCTCTTAAAATGAACCAGAAAATCGAGTACTTTTTGTTTCATTTCGACTCAAATGTTTGCTTAACACTGTAAAGGAATTATGGAATCATTAAATTATATTCATATTATTTTAAGACTTTCCTCGGTCCGCTTCCGCAGTGCCTCAAAGTGGGTGCAGAATAAAGAATTATGTGAATTTTGTAATCATAAGGTAATAGAGCAAAGGTCGCGCCTTGTATGGCAATCAGTTCGCGGCCAGGCCATGTCCTATAGCCCGTCAGCGTTGTGGCCTAAAATATAAACAGTCCCTAATCAAAAATATTGCTTTAAGTGTACTTTAGTGTGAATAAAATTCATTTTGGTCGCAAGACGAGAATTGTCACATCAATTTAGGAATATTTTTTTATTTACGATGGTCGTGATGTCAAGAATGTGCGTGGCTTGAAAGGAATGTAAGCAATAATTAATTTTAAGAAGACATTCACACGGGGGGAGCATTAAGCTAGTCTATTTACTAGGCCATAGAATATATGGCCTCGTCAGGCCACATAATGTATGGCCTCGTCAGGCCACCGTCGCGCTGTAAGTCATGGCCTGCAGCTCTTCCAATAAGTATTATTGTTTTCTTCTCACTGCATGTCCACATTAGTCTGTGTATAAAATCAAAATCAAATGTACTCCTAATTTTTAATATGACGACAGTTCAATATTATGAAAACAAAAACGTTTGGACGGCAATTTTCGGTAATTATATCAAATAATTCTAATCTATAATGTCGTTTAATTCTTTTTCTTAACATTCCCGTCCCATACATGGCTAAGTACTAATAGCCGCACAGGTCGATCCATCAGGTTAAGCTACGCTTGCCGGGCTTTGCCGTGGATGGGTGACCATCTTTACACACCGAGACTCATCGAGAGAAATCACGTTAAGCCGTTGGTCCCGGCTGTCATTTGTGCATCTTTGACAGTCGTTACGGGTCGTCAGAAGCCCAAAAATCTGTCAGCCAGTTTTACCAAGCGGTATCGTATTACTGAGTTACTGGCTTGTGGAAGTCAGATAGGCAGTCGCTCCATGTAAAATACTGGTATTCAGCTGCATCTGGTTAGACTGGAAGCCGATCCCAACATAGTTAGGAAATGGCTAGGCAGATGATGACAAGAATAATAGCAGTTATTCTACTATCTAAATCCGGCGGTCTCGTCATAATATAAGTTTTGTTAATAAGTAGGTTAAATACAACCGCAAACTATGTACTCTGATACGTTATTACCTACTATACATCCACTGTTACCCCTGCAGTGATAGAAGGAAAATCTATAAGGAAAACACGACATTAACAGACAAAGAGATCAACGGCAAAATGTGACAATAAATCCAATATGGATGGCTATACATACAAGTACAGGAAGACCAAAGAAACGATGGATGGATTGTGTGAAAGATATGACTAGGTAGGGAGTGACTACCGAGATGACGACTAATAGAGAAGTATGAAATAAAAGATATGTTGCGCTGAGCACAAAAGAATTAGAATATGTGTGACCATCTTCAGATATCGAGACTCCTCCGTGCCTCGGAAAGCACGTTAAGCCGTAGGACCCGGCTGTCATTCGTGGATCTTTAACAGTCGTTACGGGTAGTCAGAAGCCCGAAAGTCTGCCAGCCAGTCTTACCAAAGGGTATCGTATTACCCAGTTTCTGGGTTGTGGTGGTCAGATAGGCAGTAGCTCCATGTAAAATACTGGTATTCAGCTGCATCCAGTTAGACTGGAAGTCGACCCCAACATAGTTGGGAAAAGGCTTGGCAGATTGAAGGGCAGGAGAAAGATGATAATGAAATCCAATGTAGGTAATGTGTTTTAAGGTAGATACTTAAATATAATATATAATTAATTGAGTGATATGAATAACTGCCCCTAAAACCTCAGGGTCAGGAGTTCAAAAGATAACGATCCTACTAGCCTGAATATTATATCGATAGATTTGGGGAGCCGATCCTACTGCCCGCGATTATATCGACTTTGCGAGCAACGAGAGGCGAGTGTGCGTTTGAACGCCATTATAACATATACGTGACAAGCAAGCGTATGCCAATGGCAACAACACTATAACACTAAATAAACTAATAAATCATTACTTTTGTTAGTGTTTATTTAGAAAAGTTGAAGCTCTCGTACCTACGTATTTAATGACATGAAACAAATTAAAAGACACCATGGATATCGGGCAAATCATGATAACAAGAAGAAATTTTGTAGCTTGGCGTGGAGGGCACGCGCGTGCGTTTATGCTATGGCGTTCAAAAGGTAATATATTTACCTGTCTCTTACTACGAGGAGACCTACAATTTTACATGTCTTGAGCGGGAAAGTCGTTTATAGCTAGTAGTTTCTTCGTGGGCGGTGGGACAGGTTCCCTAGACTAATAAAACTTACAAAGGCCAACCGTAGATAATAATAGCCGCGGTCTAGGCTAACTTTGGCCGTCTGCCAATTCCACACCGATTTCATAGATATTAGGTAAACATGAACGCTGTATGTTCCTACTATCTGGTATCTACGTTTATCACTAATTAAATGAAATGACTTTAATAACCATCAGATATGATAATGATCTCATGACTAGGTACAATCATTGATTTCATTTAGTAGTTTTACTTAGATAATTGATGCTAAAGAAGTAGGTACCTATAGGTAATGACGCGGGTAGGTCACTACGACGTCCTTCTAACCTTTATTTGCATTGCTGTGTCATGCGTAGACTAGTTACTTTTTGTGTTCAGAAAGACATGACTGTATAAATTATATAAAAAGTACCTAACACTTTTAAGTGTTGCTATTATTTTAATAATAGCCACACTTCACTACACAGTATAAAACAAAGTCGCTTTCTCTGTCCCTATATCCCTATGTATGCTTAAATCTTTAAAACTACGCTACGGATTTTGATGCGGTTTTTTTTAAATAGATAGAGTGATTCAAGAGGAAGGTTTTTGTGTATAATTTGTCGACATATTATGCGGGCGAAGCCGCGGGCGGAAGCTAGTATGAAATAAAATACTTAGATAGGCATAGACGCCAGCAGATTAAGCTGCTATTGCTACTAACTACTACTATTTACACAGAGCCTATCTGACCTTCACAACCCAGTAACTGGGTAGTACGATACCTCTAAAATACTATTATTCAGCTGCATCCGGTAAGACTAAAAGCCGACCAACATTGTTGAGAAAAGGCTAGGTATATAATGATTGTACTAATGATCAAGAAAGGTCGCCACCGCTGCTGAGCGCCTGGTGTCACTCCTTGGTAAGACTGGGAGTTAGATGTTCGGACTTCTGACGACCCTTAACGACGGTATAGGATCCACGAATGGCAGTCGGGATAAACGGTGTAAAGATGGTCACCCATCAAAATCAAAAGTCATTTATTCAAATTAGGCTGAAGATCAGCACTTTTTGAAGGTCAAAGTTACATAAGACAGTCCCCCAAAAACGCCCACCCTTCACCACTTCCTAGTGCTTTAGCTGGGAAGAAGAAGTGGCGCAACAAACTCCCCAGCAGCACAGCTGTCTGTTCAGTTGGAAGAACTTGACTCTACACATTTATCGTATGAGAAGTAATTAACATTACGAAACACATCACATTAAAATCAATCATTTGCCACATGTCAGCTAGCACACGTCAATATACCAATTAAAACATTAAAACTGACTGTACTCAAGCGTAAATTAAAAAAAAGGAGCCTCCAGGTAAAAGTGTGTGCCCGCTTACATGTGCAATGCTGTACTATGTCCATACAGCCGTAACTCGAAGTTACAAATGATAAACTAGGACCATCGAAGTAAAATCAATTAATTGCTAATGTTTACTAACTAGGATCAAGATAAATAAATATGATCAACTGTCGAGGTCTCTAGCTAACCACATTTTGCAATACAACTCATTAAAAAAAAACATTGTAACGAGTAGATTATGTCAACAATAAATGGATAATAAAAATTAAATAAAAAATCATCCACGGACAAACCGCGGTAAGCGTAGTTTAACCTGAACGATCGACCTTAGCGCTATTATTACTATTATTATTACTTTATGAAGGGGCCCCTCAGGGCCAAGCCTGCCGGGTAAGCGGGATTGTCCGAAAGGGTTACCGCTACCCCGGAACATAAAGGGCTACGGAAGGAACATGGATGGGTTTTAGTCAGTAAGAGTCTGACACTCCCTTCCGCTCCACCCAGAGCGGGAGAAGTCATTGGATGATTTCCCAGCCTTAAAAAAAAAGGGCTATTATTACTTAGCTACAAGCCCCTCCCCCCCTAGTGTAGGTAATGGAATTAAAAGAAAACAACTAAGTGATTGATTTGAAATATAATTGCTTAAATATAAAGTCCTATTTTTTTAATTTCTTCTGCAGTTGTAGTAGCGGCGCGTTCTTGCTTTTCCTCTTGTCTTTCTTCTGCTGGCCGGATTCTATCGCGTTTTTCATGACCTGTAACAAAAACAATGTCTTTTTACAGAATAAGAGCTTAATGAGAATGAGAAAATGTATTTATGTACTAGCTTATCCCGCGACTGTTCGCATAGTCTAGCGTTTAGTGGTGGTTGAGCTATCTATACAAATATTATAAAGAGGAAAGATTTGATTTTTTATTTGTTTGTTTGAAATGAATAGGCTCCGAAACTACTGGACCGATTTAAAAAATCTTTCACCGTTGGAAAGCTTAGTTTTCTAGGAGTAACATAGGCTACTTTTTATAGGAAAGACCACGGGAGCCAAGCCGCGGGCAAAGTGCTAGTGTGTTGATAAATCTGTTGGTCATGGTTTCTTTTTATATACATGTCGTAGGATAATTTGATACTTCGAATCTTCGCGGAAATCCTAGGGGTTTTGCGAAAACGCGGATAATTAGACATAGGCGAAAAATTATCAAATCTTACTGGACAAAGTCAGGATTTTTGCGAAAATACTCGTTATTATAGCAATATTGCGAAACGAAACGCTGGCTGTTATGAAATAAGAACGCTGATTGGTCGGTCAGCGCGTTCAATAAGAGATCGTCTCTGATTGGTTGACGTCTTAATCATCGGCAAACTAGGAACCAATTAGAAGTCAGCCAGCAAAATTGTAGCCAATCAGTGTTGAGCACATCAAATCTTACTATAGTAACGAGTATTTTCGCAAAAATCCTGACTTTGTCCAGTAAGATTTGATAATTTTTCGCCTATGTCTAATTATCCGCGTTTTCGCAAAACCCCTAGGATTTCCGCGAAGATTCGAAGTATCAAATTATCCTACGACATACACATATCAGGCGATAATCAGTACATTCAATATAGAGTTAAGAAAAACTTCAACTTTTTAAAATCATAATTATGTGTCATTATTTTCTGAACGATAGTGCAATCAAATTTTTTTTACGTCTCGTTAGTTACAAAAATATAAATTAAAAAAAAAAGAAAAGTAATTTATTTGTACAGTCATATGCGGCAGTCCCAATGCCAAAGTAACATACTCTTAGGGTCAGCGCAGACTGACGGAGTGGTTGCGAAGCGAGTGATAATTCAAAACAACTGAAAGGCGATTTTATTTCCTACTATCTACCGCTGCGGCTTGGCCTGCGTGTTACCTAATTATTTTTCTAAAATAAAAGCCCAAGTTACTCCTTAATACATCAGCTATTGGTCAGTGAAAGTCCCGTCACAATCGGTCCAGCCGTTTGGGATATTAGTCGGAACAAACAGACACACAGACAAAACATTAAAAAAATAGATTTTTTGTTATAAGCGCCGTTTACACTTTCCTATGCATTTAGTAAAATGCTGTTATTTTGACGTAACAGAAACAGACACTTCAATGTATTTGTTTTTATAGATAAAAATTTTAGCCAGGTTGACAAAAAATACTATGGAATTATGAAGAACATGCTTCACACAACTGCAAACTACTGATGTGGCGATTTAACAAAACATTGAGATTTCTGTGCTTTATGCTAAGTTAACCTTTTGAACGCCATTGTCACATATACGTGACAAGCAAGCGCATGCCCTGTACGCCGACGACACAAATATGTTACAATGCGGGTACACTATAACACGAAATAAACAATTCAATCATTACTATTGTGAGTGTTTATAGATATCTTAAAAATTAAAGGTCTCGTACGTATTATTAATGACGTGAAACAAATTGGCTATTGGGATATTCATGATAGCAAGAAGAAATGAATTTGTAGCTTGGCGTGGAGGGTACGCGCGTGCGTTTATGCTCAGAGGATCTAAAGGTTAAAAAATCAATAATCTTATATTAAACTCATCGTGCCGTTTCTGGTCGACTTGGCGAGA
Source organism: Hyppa rectilinea (assembly GCA_951799385.1). Classification (NCBI taxonomy): domain Eukaryota; kingdom Metazoa; phylum Arthropoda; class Insecta; order Lepidoptera; family Noctuidae; genus Hyppa; species Hyppa rectilinea. The sequence continues at coordinate 15,167,535 of OX637316.1, forward strand.
TAACCAACTGACCTGCAGAGCGTTCTCCTCACTCCCTCCGAACGCGACCGTCTCATTCAACGTGGGGTATTTGAAGGAGAATCCTCGCGGGTATATCGGACGGGTCAGAAGCGACTCCAGCTGCCTCCGTTTCGCCTTCAGCGCCTTTTCTATTGAAGCGTCTACCTGCTTCACGGGACTGAGGCGGAGTTAGGGGAAATAATTATGAGTACAAGCAGTGATAGCCTAGTGGTATGACCGTCGGACTGCCAAGTCTTAGGTCTCGAGTTCGAACCCAAGGCAAGCACCTCTGACTTTTCAGATTTATGTGCGTATTGTATAATTATCACTTGCTTAAAAATCGGTAAAGGATAACATCGTGAGGAAACCGGAATGCCTGAGAGATGTTTCTCAACAGCATGTGATGCTAAGTCAGAGGCTCATGGGCAGCATTAAAACTCTGACACCAGGTTAGTCACTAACCACACGAAAAGAAGAAGATGACTTAAAATTACATTTACTATTTTTAATTTATCGGCCTCGACTTGCGAGTTGTAGGTCGTGAGTTCGAACCCAGGCAGGCGCTTTACGTTGTGTATTTAATTTCATCACCACTGCTCTCAAAACGGTGAAGGAAAACATCGTCAGGAAACCGGCATGTCTTAGAACTGAAAATTCGAAGACATGTGACATCTACCAACCGGCACTGGGCGGCGTGGTGAATTACAGCCCACTCCCTCTCGAAGAGAGAAGGGGTGTGTCTTAGCAAAGGGAATATTATAGGCTGATTATGACACAATAGTGCCTCGTTTATCAAGTGGTCACAAGCGCTACTGCTGCATAAGGTCCTTTTTTCTTTAAGGCGGATAGATAGATAGATTTATTTATTTCTGTGTATATGGTACAGTTAACAGCAAAAGTAGATGATCAAAATCAGAAATTCAATACTAATGAACGGAGTTCACGAATATATCTCAGCTGTGCCAGTAGTAAATGTTTGGTATAATTTCCAATCACAAACTTTTTAATCACTCCGACGCCACACTGGTCTGACGTGAACTCAGTTCCTTAGTATTGAATTTCTGATTTTGACCATCTACTTTTGCTGTTGACTGTACATTAAGATCTTAACATTGAACAGTTTCACATACACTACCGTTGCCGGTGTAGAAATATTAAAATTAACTTATAAAGTCAAAGTGGCCAAGTTCTAGGCCGCTACAATAATTATAATCATAGTACCTAGTAAGTTTGTCATCGAAACGCTAAGAAGAAGATATATCCCAATTAATATAATTATAAAATCGGCTGGGAAATCATCAAATGACTCCTCCCGCTCGGAGCGGAAGGGAGTGTCAGACTCTTACTGACTAAAACCCATCCATGTTCCTTCCGTAGCCCTTTATGATCCGGGGTAGCGGTAACCCTTTCGGACAATCCCGCTTACCCGGCAGTCTCGACCCGAAAACGTTGACATCTCTTTGAGGCGCGCGTGGAACACGTACGCGTCAGCATAAGGTCCTGGGTTCGAGTTTTAAATCGGACGTAAAGTTATTGGGTTTTTTTTATCTAGGATTTCTCGAGTCTGGATTTGTGCCCGGCTGATGGCAAAAGACTCGCCCCCTATTACATGGGACTAAAACAACTGGTCATCTTCTTCTTCGTGTGGTGAGTGACTAACCTGGTGTCAGAGATTTAATGCTGCCCATGGGCCTCTGACTTAGCATCACATGCTGTTGAGAAATATCTCTCCGGCATGCCGGTTTCCTCACGATGTTTTCCTTCGCCGATTTTAAGGAAGTGATAACTATACAATACGCACATGAATCCGAAAAATCAGAGGTGCGTACCTTGGGTTCCAACTCGAGAAAGAGAAAGAACTCGAGAAAGAGACAGAGAAAACAACTGGTGAAACGTGGTTACTATTATATAGGTACACCTCTTCCCTATGTTAAATTAACTAAATTACTGTTATCTCTTCTTCATAGCGTGTCGATGGCAATCTAAATGTACTCGGCCCAGAATTCGGGTACGTTTTTGGCGCCATCACTAGCGTCCATCAGTTCCTGTAACGTGCATACGGCAAGACACGATACTAAGTGTCCCATCGTTTGTGGAACAGCACCACATTTGCACCACATTTACACTCCAAGGCGGAGTTGTCTATGAATCCCCTACGTGAGCAGGTTTTCCTTGCTGCTTGCTGTTACAATTGTACCCCTAATTTAGTTATTCTTATACATTGCTCACTGATACGCTAAAATTTAAATTTTCTCGCATTAGAAACTTAGTATCGCCCTACTTCTATTTTAATAATAATAATAATAATATCCTTGGACATTTCACACAACGCCGTATCGTCCCAAGCTAAGCAACCTAATGCTTGTGTTATGTTAACGAGATGGCTGATAAACTACTTATATACATTTTTTTTTTGTAAATACATACATATTATAGATAGAAAAGGATACACATCATCATCATCAATAATAATGTCCATCTCCCTCGCCGCCCTCTCCTTCCAGCCCTGCGCTTGCGCCGCGCGTCTCTTCTTCAGCTCCAGTCCGTCCAGTTCGCGCGCTACCATCATCAGTTCTTTGAGCGGAGACAAGACTTGCGGGTCTACTGGGAAGGTCGGGACTTCTGATGCTGTGGAGAGGAAGATATTGCTTAGTTGTGAAGTTTTAGTAAACCTAGAAGTACTCAGCATTTTGGACTGTGAACTCCAGAGGTTACAGTCCAAAATCCGAGATTACAGTTCAGGATAATTACTGCTGCTTCTTGGTTTCAAACCAAGTCCTTGAAATCGGAACAGTTTTAAGACATTGACTGCCACGCAGCAGACACAATAGAAAAACTATTGTTCGCGGCTCACCGGGGACCGCGTTGGCGCTCAACGTGTTAAAGACAAAAAAATGACTTCAAATTATTTGGGTATTTGACACAGTCAAAAATAAAATATGAAATCACATAGAAAAAGGCCCCTCGTCTTAAAAACTTCCATCACCGTACAGAAATTTAATATAATTGTAAATGGGATATAATGTTAAAGTATGCCATTTGATTTCAAAAATCTGTGACGTCACATTTTAATATTTCATACAAATCACGTACAAATTCCGCGTTTGGACGATTCATAAAAAGCAACGTTATTGACTACCAGGTCAAATACCCAATTTACACCGACGCGTAATGGAATGGAAGCTACTCTTTGTACACAGCAAACTGAACTTGATGTCATTTGTGTAACGTTTAAACTAGATAAGAGCTTGAAACTGCCAAAATACCCAAGAATGCGTGAAAATTCTTCAGAATATGCGCGACCTGTTATTTGGCTGGTATCTACTTTGTACATTACACTATTGACATAAAGTTCATTATGCTTTGCACAAAACAAAAACGCTTCCATTCCGTGCTTTCGTTCCGTGGCAATGTAAATTGAGCCTTATGCAGATTGTATTGAATAGTAGCTTTCGCATTTTTTTTGGTAATGGCATCTCGCAGTTCAACCATAGGGTTGTCTACTGCTTAACCGGACTTGCCTGTGGATGCCACAAAAGAATTGACAGTTTGAAACCGTTAAAAACAAAAATGAAATCACATAGAAAAATACCGCCCGTCTTAAAAACTTCCATCACCGTATTGAAATTAAATATTATGCGAAGATATAATTCTTAAATTGCATTGAATGCTAATAAGCATTCCATCTCATTCTAAAAATCTGTGACGTCACATGAAATATTATATACTTACGTCGTCATCCACACTAATATTATAAATGCGAAAGTAACTCTGTCTGTCTGTCTGTTACCTTTTCACGCCTAAACCACCCAACCGATTTTGCTGAAATTTGGTATGTAGATAGTTTGCATTCATGAGAAGGACATAGGCATATTATTTTTTGGAAATTCAACCCTTAAAAGGGTTACAAGGGGTGGCAAAGTTTGTATGAGAAAAATATTTTTATTGCACATTTTTGCATAGGTAGAGTAGGTAGGTAGGGTAGGTAAGGTATACCTACCTTACCTCATAGTTAAGACAGGACAACGTCTGTCGGGTCAGCTAGTATTTCATAAAAATCACGTACAAATAAGGCGTTTTGACAGTTCATAAAAAGTAACGTTATTGACTACCCTTTCAATTATACCCAATTGTAGCCACCAGTCAAGGCTTAATACTTACAAACAGCGCGACTACACCTCGGCTTAGGGCGTCGCTGGGGGAGGACAGCAAGGGACAGCTGGATCGGGCGTAAGTAGATTTCGCATGGGTTCAACTTACTTTTATTCAGTGTTCTACACATCTTCGCATATAGATAGGCCTCTGCCGGCTCCATCATCAGTATGGTCAGGCCCTCCCTGGAGGCCCGCGCGGTCCGGCCACTGCGGTGCACGTAGTTCTCGGCCGTGCGCGGCACCTGGTAGTGCACCACGTGCTCCACGTGCGGGATGTCCAGGCCCCGCGCCGCCACGTCTGTGGCGATCAGCATTCCGTGCGGGTCGTCGCGGAATCTGAAGATAGGTGGCATTTGCGTTATAGGGGGAGGATGTCAGGAGCTCGTGGCTAAGTATAAACAGCCACAAAAGTCGATCCATGAAGTTAAGCTACGCTGGCCAGTGTTGCCCGTGGATGAGTGATCATCTTTACATACTGAGTCCTCCGTGCTTCAAAAAGCACTATAAGCTGTTGGTCTTGGCTGTCATTTGTGCATCTTTGACAGTCGTTACAGATCAAATCTGACAGCCAGTCTTACCAAGGGGTATCGTATTGCCCACTGGGTTGTGGAGATCAGATACGCAGTCTGATATTCAGCTGCATCCGGTTAGAATAGAAGCCGACCCCAACATAGTTGGGATAAGGCTAGGCAGATCGATTGGGGTCCCAGAGTGGTGTTTTAAGAGGTAACAGAACCCCTCCATGTGCTGAAGGTGATCACCGGGGTGGTTTTAATGAGGTAAGAATCCCACACTCCCTGGTCTTTTCTCCAAAAGTCCAAGGGGCCTAGACAAAATCACATTTTCGTTAGAGAAATCAGGAATGTATGGAATTGGCATAAGCTTTCGAAATGTCACGTGATCAATCGTTTTCGATCGCTAAGTGCCAGACAATGTCAAATTGTGTAACGAAACTAGAACTTCCCATACAAATGCGTTGAAAAATGACGTTCTTGACAATCCCAATCGCTGATATAACGAATTGTTCGATCAATAATTTTCGAAATCGAATCGACACGGAGCGGTTGACACTTGACTAGGCCCCTAGGTACCTTAAAGGTTTCGACCCACTTCAAAACGTCACATGAAGTTTCCCAGAAATAGAGTGAAGTGTATTTTGCGGTATTTTCATAATGATTCGATTTGATACTTAGAAATTACATTCCCATCACTGTTATGTTTTGTATCTTACCTCTCCAAATTCTTGATTCTCTGCCGCTGTGGCATGCTGGCGTGCAGCGGTAGAGGGCGACACTTGAGCAGAGTAAATAATTGAGCTAGCCTGAAAATAAACATGAAAATAAATATTTTGATAAAATTATGTTATTTGCGTACGAAAATAATTTTATAAATAAATTTTTCTTCTATAGAATGTATTTTAATTTCATCTTCTTGTAAACTTTGATTTTAATGTGGATTCAAAGTTTGATATTAATGGTTATTTAATTTAATTAGGTATTTAAATGTTAATGACTTAAATGTTAATTAATTTTATTTATTTGATCAATGATTGATGACAATCAATGTTTATTTAATTTAAATCGGACTGTATGGATCAAGTTTTCTGAAATAAATGTTTTTTTTTATTTATAGAAAAACAATATACACCTTCTAACTTTAACGTAGAATGTAACATGTCAAAGTTCATGTTACACTATATGTTGAAGTTCTAAAAATGTTCTCATGTAACTTTAGTGAAATCCAAGTGATTTTTGTTAGCCGTAATTCACCACACGGGCCCAATGCAGATCGGTGCATGGTACATCATCATAGATTTTTTGGTTCCTTCACCGTGTAATAGCTTGTGAAAAAAAGGATTTAAACCCACCTTTTGACACTACCTATAGAGTTACAGAACACTATGGTCCTGCCGGGATGCCTCTTCACAATGTAGTACAGGTACGCGTCCTTATGTTCCATCGCACAAGTGATTCGGGACTCGGTCAGTGTCTCTGCTGTACCTGCAAGTTATAAGGGATGATGGTTAGCGTGGTTAAGGGGGAAGCGGTATTGTTCGAAAGGGTTACCGCTACTCTATAGCCTAAAGAGTCAGGGACAAGCCTAGTGGCGTGACCGTTGGACTGCCAAGTCGTAGGTCTCGAGTTCGAACCCAAGTCACGCACCTCTTATTTTACGTATTCATGTGCGTATTGTATAATAATCACTTGCTTAAAAATCTGTGAAGAAAAACATCGTGAGGAAACCAGCATGTCTGAGAGATAAGCGGGATTGTCCGAAAGGGTTACCGCTACCCCGGAACATAAAGGGCTACGGAAGGAACATGGATGGGTTTTAGTCAGTAAGAGTCTGACACTCCCTTCCGCTCCACCCAGAGCGGGAGCAGTCATTGGATGATTTCCCAGCCTTAAAAAAAAAAAAAAGCATGTCTGAGAGATGTTCTCAACAGCATGTGAAGCTAAGTCAGAAGCCCATGGGCAAATACAAACTCTGACACCAGATTAGTCACTAACCACACGAAATGAAGAAGACTAAGGAAGGAACATGGATGGGTTTTAGTCAGTAAGTCATTTGATGATTTCCCACCCTCAAAACAAAGGAGGGAGTATAAATGTGGTGCTGTTCCACAAACGATGGGACACTTAATCTCGTGTCCTGCGTGTCCTGTCGTATGCACGTTACAGGAACTGATGGACGCTAGTGATGGCGCCAAACACGTAGCCGAATTCTGGGCCGAGTACATTTAGATTGCCATCGACACGCTAAGAAGAAGAAGGATGAGCACGGGTAGACCGCGAAATTCAAATTTCCATAGCTTTTTTTGCAATTTGCAGGTCTGTGTCAGGTTGTAGTATGTTGATCAAGATTCGATTCGCGGCCGTAGAAAGAACGTATATACTGAATTATAATCATTACAATCATAAATACAACTATCTCGATCTCAAAGCAAAATATTGGGTGGTTTTTGGCCATAATACACTATACTCTGTTCTTTATAACATTAGACAAATAACGGTTATCACCCGTTTTCCCGTTTCGTTATTTCTATATAGACGTATATTAAACTCCGTTATTTCACGTTACATACGAAGCAATGTTATCTATTATCCATTTACATTTAAAAAAACAACTGTTAAGTGCAGTTATGTTAACAATACTACACAATTAATAAACTGTCGTTATTTTTCTAATGTTATAATAAAGTATAGAATATTTGCTAAATCTAAGTCCTGCAATGGTCGGCTTCCAGTCTAACTGAATGCAGCTGAATACCAGTATTTTACATGGAGCGACTGCCTATCTGGTTGTGGAGGCTAGATAGTATATATAACCCACTAGCTTCTGCCCGCGACTTCGTCCGCGGAAAATTTCTTGTTTTAACATTAGAAGTAAGTCAAAAATATACTTTTTTAAAACATAAAACGAAATATAAAAGTTAAAATACAAAAGATAGGAATATGGTGTCGCGGACTTTTTTGTAGAAATAATTAAGGCGAACCGGGTTGCCATACATTGCTTTCAATTTTAAACAACTGTTTAGGCAGCGCATGCAAATAATTCTGTTTTCGGAGGTATTTCTTTCCGACTTGCTAGACTAAAATTGCGATAGCTCGGCTAATATGTATGATATAAATATAATTTATAGCCTATAGCACTCAAGAATAATGTAGCTTTCTATTGGTGAAAAAAATTTTGAAATCGGATCATTGGTTCCGGAGATTACCCCCTACATACGAACTTACAAATTTTACCTCTTTATAATATTAGTATAGATATATATAACCCACTAACTGGGTTATACCATATCCTTTGGTAAGACTGGCTGTCAGATTTGACAGAATGATAGCCGGGACCAACGGCTTAAAGTGCTTTCTGAGGCACGGAGGACTCTCGGTACGTAAAGATGGTCACCCATCCACGGCCAACCTCGGCAAGCGTAGCTTAACCTGATAGATTGACTTGTGCGGCTGTTACTTAGCAACGAGCTCGACCTTCTTTTTTTTTTTGACAATGGAATAATGCGATAACTTAACTTACCTAAGTTCTGTGTGGTAATGTCAACGACCTTAGGATCACTCATTCCGATCAGCTTGACGAGGCGGTTCACCTTCTGCTCAGGAGTCATCTTCTCTATCCTTCTGTTCAATATCTTACCGCGTTTTGTTACCTGTGAACATTTAACCCATTAGATGTTCGCCTATTAGAAGCCGTTTGCTTATAAGATCTCAACGATTTATACGGTTATACAGAGTGTCAGGTTAAACGAGGGACTTACTTTCAGATTGTATTATATAGTACTCATGAAAAAAAAACAAATTTGTTCATGGGACCAACACTGAAAAATGAAAAAAAAAATCTGCTGTTCCATACATTTTGACGAATTATGCGAACATAAATGTACTGAACAGCTGATTTTTTTTCATGATTTCAGGTATAGTTCCATAGTCAAAGTTGTTCATTTTCATGATCGAAATTAGGCAATGAAAGTTTGTATGGAAGCTTTCATTTTCGCAGATGGAGAATTCCATTGGTCAGATGGCATGTACTCTCATGTAAGTAGATTGGTATCTACTCAATTTATGTACAGAGACTAGGATAATATGGTACCCCAATTTGTCATATTTCTTTGATAGATTTTCAACTTTATAACGAAAGGTTAAGGTTCATGTTCAATTGGGAATATTTGACAGATTGGGATAGTTTGACATCTGTACATAAGATGTCACAAAGTATACAATTGAGTTACACAAAAAAATGACGCTTATTTACAAAAAAAAAATTGTTTTTCAACTTTATTACAAAGGAATAAGGTTCATTTTCAATTGGGAATAGCTGTAATAGCCTAGTAGTGTGACCGTCGGACTGCCAAGTCATAGGTCTTGAGTTCGAACGCAAGCCACGCACCTCTTACTTTTCAGATTCATGTGCGTATTGTATAATTATCACTTGCTTCAAAATCGGTGAAGGAACACATCGAACCAGCATGTCTGAGAGATACTTCTCAACAGCATGTGAAGCTAAGTCAGAGGCCCATGGGCAGCATAAAAACTCTGACTCCAGTTCAGTGATGCCAACTTGGGGGTTTCCTCCTTAAATGTAGGGAGAAAAAATCTATACAGGGAGTTTTTTAGGGGGAATAATTTTTTGGGGGTAAAATTTTAATTGTTTTTTTTTAATTGCACTACTCTCCTTACACCGTACTTGTATTCAACAAAAGTTCATTAAAAAAAATTGAATTGATTAAATGATACTACTGACATTGATGGTAACTTGATGGTGCTGATATGGAAAATGATATATAATGGAGTTTCTTGCCCGTTCTTCTCCATAGGCACCAACTGCTTTGGAATGGGCAACTAGCTTCATCTTTCTGACTGACCGACCCCTTGACAATTCAAAAGTGCCTGTAATTGGTTTATTTGAAATAAATGCTTTGAGTTTGAGTATACTTAAGTCACATTTGGGGAGCTTTAGTTTGAATTTAGTGGGTTTTGAAATTGCTTTAGAGGGAAAGTTTTCAAAAAGTTGACGACACTGCTCCAGGTTAGACACTAACCTCACGAAAAGAGACTGGCGTTTGTATTACCGGGATAAAAATTATCCTAATTGCTAATCCAGGTTATAAACTATCTTAGAACCTAATTTAATCTCTTCACCACCCTTGGTTGACTGGTAGAGAATGCCTTTTTTTTAAGTCTGGGAAATCATCCAATGACTTGAGGAGTGTCAGACTCTTACTGACTAAAACCCATCCATGTTCCTTCCTTAGCCCTTTATATACGCGCCGTCCGGCACGGGGCTGGTGATGATCGGACGGTGAGTCACCCATTACTCACCGTCCGTAGGCCCGCGTCTACGGTGGCCGGGAGTCGTCACGTGTCTCCCGACGCCCGGGGTGTCTCCCGCGGCGGCTGGGACGGGAGGACCTTTCTCTCTCCCATCCCGCCACCTCCTTCGCAAGCATGACTTTTTCGCAGAAGGAGGTGACTGCCTCCCACTCCCTCTCGCTTCGGACCATGGCTTGCACCAGGGCCGGGCGCGAGAGGGTAGAGAGCCTAAGGCATTAAGTCCGCCTTTGTACCTTTATTGTGTGCGAAAAGTTTAAATAAATAAATAAAAGAAGAAGAAATTTGGGATAGCTTGATGCTGGAGTCAGTAAAAACGTACCTTCTTGCCCTTCATATGTGAGGGGAGATCGTGCACCATGGTTAAGGTGGCTGAGAACACAAAGTTCTGCCGCGCGGCGCGTCGCTCGTCGTCTGCATTCAAACGCTCCAAGATAGGCGTTAATTCTTCAAAGTGGCCGCGCTCTATCATACGATCTGTCTCGTCGATTGCTAGGAACCTGGTTAAAGAAATAATTAAAAAGTAAGTTCTATACTATACTAGTCTATAATACTATACTAAAGTAATATCTATACTGATATTATAAAGCTGAAGAGTTTGTTTGTTTGAACAGGCTAATCTCTTGAACTACTGGTCCGAATTGAAAAATTCTTTTTGTGTTGGATAGTCCAGTTACTGGGTTGTGGAGGTCAGATAGACAGTTAATCCATGTAAAATACTGGTATTCAGCTGCAAATTTTTAGACTGGAAGCTGACCCCAACATAGTTGGCATAAGGCTTGGCAGAGTGATTTTGGTGATCATAATAATGTACACTTCGTTGAAAAGCTCTAAGAAACTAAGCTAGCCTTACTTGACCATAAGCGGGATTGTCCGAAAGGGTTACGGCTACGCCGGAACATAAAGGTCTAAGGAAGGAACATGGATGGGTTTTAGTCAGTAAGAGTTTGACACTCCCTTCCGCTCCACCCAGAGCGGGAGGACTCATTTGATGATTTCCTAACCTCAAAAAAAAAGCCTTACTTGACCATGTCCAACTGTTGCAGATGCGGCTGCCCCTGCCCGATGAGCTCCCACAGCCTGCCGGGCGTCGCCACCACTATCTCAGGACCTGAGCGGAGCACCCGCTCCTGTTTCACAGCGGCCATGCCACCCACTATTGTGGCCACTCTTATACCTGGGGAAGTGATTTAAAGAACATCAGCATTTTTGAGTGAAGTGCAAAGGACTTTAAAGAACTGTAGTATGTTGCTGGAAAAACATTATGTCCTTGGTGGGCGTTATGTTAAGGTGTTTTCACTCTCAATTATCCGGCTCGAAGGACCATGAATAAAATCATAAGTTGGTAACACACATTGCTATTTAATTTTTACATCTTGATAACAAACTGTCACACTTCTTATTAAAAACAAAGATTAAAAACCAACAAAATAGAGGTTATAGACCATAACAGTTGCTAGTTTGTTTTGAACTAATTTAGATTCAAGCAACTTTTTAGCAACTTGTAGCAACTTTTACTTGGGTAAAATAAAAAATGACTTAACAACAATTTAAAGAGAGAGATATTTTGAATCTCTAGGAGTAGAGAATTAAAATTCGTAGCTTTTGAGTGTTGATACTTAAGTAAGCGTAAGGAGTAGTGATAGCCTATTGGTGTGACCGTCGGACTGCCAAGGCATAGGTCTCGAGTTCGAACCCAAGGGCGCGCCTAGCATTCCATTGGTCAAATGGCTTGTAACTACTCAATTTATGTACAGAGGCCATGACAACAAGCTACCCCAATCTGTCAAATTTCTGTTTTCAACTTTATTACAAAGGAATAAGGTTCATTTTCAATTGGGAATAGCAGTGATAGCCTGATGGTGTGACCATCGGACTGCCAAGTCATAGGTCTTGAGTTCGAACCCAAGCCACACACCTCAGATTTTTCGGATTCATGTATTGTATAATAATCACTTGCTTAAAAACGGTGAAGGAAAACATTGTGAGGAAACCGGTCTGAGAGATATTTCTCAACAACATGTGAAGCTAAGTCAGAGGCATATGGGCAGCATAAAAACTCTGACACCAGGTTAATTACTAATCACAAACCACACGAAAAAGAAGAATGTATTTTCAGCTTCCCACTACCACAAAGGCTGGCCAATTGACTATTTGAATCGGTTAAAAATAAAATATGAAATCACATAGATAAGAGTCCGCTCGTCTTAAAAACTTCCGTCACCGTATAAAAATTAAATATAATGCAAAGATATAATTATAAAATTGCATTTAATGTAAATAAGTATTCCATTTGATCCGAAAAATCTGTGACGTCACATTGTTATAATTTCATACAAACCACGTACAAATTCCGCGTTTTGACAGTTCATAAAAAGTAACGTTATTGACTACCCTTTCAAATACCCAATTGACTGCTGACGGCTGACAAAAACCATGACTTAGTATTCTATAATTTGAAATACGTGTAAAACTGTTTCTAAAAACCTATTTACAATAATAACATCATTTATCAAGAATGGAGGGATTGATGATGTTCAATAAATTAATTGTCTAATAACCAATTTAAGAACCCAATTATTCATTTGTAATATATATTTTTAGCTTTCATTGCCTAGTTTATTAGAGCACCTGCCATCTAATCTTGGTTGACTGGTAGAGAATGCCTAAGGCATTAAGCTTTTGACCGCCAGAGCATAAACGCAAGCGCGTACCCTCCACGCCAAGCTACAAATTTATTTCTTCTTGCTATCATGAAGTACCCAATATCAATGGTGTCTTTTAATTTGTTTCATGTCATTAAATACGTACGAGAGTTTTAATTTTTAAGATATCTATATAAACACACACAAAAGTAATGATTAAATTGTTTATTTCGTGTTGATAGTGTACCGCATTGTCACATATTTGTGTCGTTGGCGTACAGGGCAAGCGCACGCTTGTCACGTATATGTGACAATAGCGTTCAAAAGGTTAAGTCCACTTTTGTACCAATAATGTGTGTGAAGAGTATCACTACATAGTATAAAATAAAGTCGCTTTCTCTGTCCCTATATCCCTATGTGTGCTTAAATCTTAAAAACTACGCAACGGATTTTGATGCGGTTTTTTTTAATAGATAGAGTGATTGAAGAGGAAGGTGTACATGTGTATAATTTGTCGACATATTATGCGGACGAAGCCGCGGGCGGAAGCTAGTAATTAAATAAATAAATAAAATACCTGTATACTTGGCAACACCTATCAAGTGCCTGCTGATCTGTATGGCCAGCTCCCTCGTCGGAGTCACAATGAGAGCGAACAGCGGCTTCCCAGTTTTCATCGACACGTGTCCAGGGATCTCGATGTTGTCCACAACCTTCACGCAGCCTATCCCTGTAAGGAAATGTTTTTTTTTGCAGCAGTGACAGCTTAGTGGTGATCGTCGAACTGCCAAGTCATAGATCTCGAGTTCTAACCCAAGGCACGCATGCACTTCAGATTTTACGGTTTCATGTGCGTGTTGTTTAATTATCGCTTGTTTAAAAATCGGTGAAGGAAAACATCGTGAGGAAACCAGCATATCTGAGATATTTGTCGATAGCATGTGAAGCTAAGTCAGAGGCCTATGGGCAGCATAAAAACTCTAAATGTTTGAAAACATTTGTGAAAGTAATTACAAAGCGCTACCAAGACTCACAACGCATGTTGCTGCCGGCCTGCCACTGAAGACCAATACTTACAACTACATACAAACTCTTTCGTGAGGATGTGACTACAAATATTGAAACAGTAATTTGGAGGGGTGCGCCGTGTTATCGTAGTTTATCTCTACGTACGATGCTTCTAATTAGAACGCGGCCATAGTGATATTAATTAACTTTATTTTACCTTGTTCATTCTCATTGGCTTCATCAGGAACTTCATCATTGCCTTCACTATCTTCATCTCCTGACTCCTCACCAGCCTCACTATCCTGTTCATCATTTTCCACGTCATCATCATCAATTTCTTCGGCATCACTATCAACATCCTCTAACTCATCACCAGAGGCTTTTTCACCGTCTTTCTCGTCTTCGTCATCACTAGTTTCAGCCAAATCATCAGAATCTAACATTTCTGACAAATGAATGTAACTGTCATCATCATCACTGTCATTGCCCTCGTCAGCTGAATTCTCTCTTTTCCTGACAGGTACTTCGATTTCTTCTAGATAATCATCGTCAGTATAGTCTTCTGTCTTTGATTTTGTATCCTCAGTCTCATCATTGCTTTCAGCTCCACTGCTGTAACCATCTTCAGAAGACTCTTTAGGAGGAAGTTCTTCAATTGCCTCTTCTTTTTTCTTTTCATTAATTTTCCTATCTTTTCTCTTAAACCTTTGTTTTCGGTCGTCTTTTGTTTCAACGTTCTGTTTCTTGGCTGAAGATTTTTTGTATGGGATGTCGTAGATGTCTAAGCCTTTTACTAGAGCTTTTTCTTTAAGTTTGAGTATGCCACATAAAATTGGGAGGCCAAAGGCCAAAGTTTTGCCGCTGCCGGTCTCAGCTGCGCCTAGGATGTCTCTTCGACCTGTACAAGGAAATATAATGTTGGTTAAAACAACTAATAAATCACACATTACATAAACCGTAGCTTATATGCTATTCCAGACTATAATCTATCTTTGTGCCAAGTTTCATCCAGATCCGTTAAGTAGTTTTTGAGTTTATTCGTTACAAACATACATACAAATTTTTCCTCTTTATAATATAAGTATAGATGGGCACTAGCCGTGTGTAAAATTAATGTCACTATAGTAGCGCCACATTGTTTAGGGTGATGTATACAACACTGGTAAACATACTAGCCTTCACCAAATCTGTTCACAAGCACAAGAAAAAAATTAAATTAAGCAACTTTAGTCTTTTTTTGAATTATATAGATTAATTAATTAAGGATATTGTTCATAAAGCAGTGGTAACAGCTGTGTCATTTGAGTTTCTATTTCATCAGCACTGCTCTCAAAATGGTGAAGGAAACTATGGTGACTGGTGAGGAAACCGGCATGTCATAGAACCAAACATTCGAAGACATGTGACATCTACCAACCCGTACTAGGCCCGCATGGTGGCTTACGGCCCGCTCCCTCTCAGAAGCCTGTGTCCGAGCAGAGGTAATATTATAGGCTGATTATAAATCTGATTTTAAACCTTAACCCTTAAACATAAAGTTTATTATTGGTTGCAATAATATTTACAGTGGGAACATTATAGGCTGATTATCTACAGTGTGTTAGGTTAAACGAGGAACATAATTTCATGTTGTATGGTCCATGGAAATCCACAATCTTGTCCATGGGATCACATTTTGAAATATGAAAAAAAATATCAGCTGTTCTATACATTTTGACCGATTATGCGAACATAAATGTACTGAACCGCTGTTTTTTTTTATGATTTCAGGTAGAATTCCGTAGTCAAAGTTGTTCATTTTCATGAGTAAGTATAGTCTCTCTAAAAGTATGTCCCTCGTTTTAACCTAACACACTGAATATTGGTCATATTTACCATGAATAGCAGCTGGTAGTGTCAACTGTTGTATCTTCGTAGGCTGCTTGAAGCCCAGTTCAGTCAGAGCTTTTATAATAGGCTCCTGCAACTTGAACTCGGCCCACGTTAGCATATCTTCAGGGGTCAAGTCCGTAGTTGACTGCGGTAGGTCCCCTAACTTTTGTTTGACTTTTTTAGGAACATTTTGTGCATTATCTGTGGTTTTGTTGCCATCCTTCTTCTTGTTTTTGGATTTCTTATTTTTATTTTTAGCTGTTTTTACTGCATTTTCATTATTTTGGTTAGGTGTTTCAGTGCTGTCATGATTTTCCTTGGGGTTGGAATTTTTTGACTTTTTATTTTTAATTTTATTTCTCTTTTGATTACTGTTAGCTAGTGACGGTTCTATAGAGTTGCATGATTCTACAACAAAACCATTGTCTAGTTTAATTTTCTTGCTTGGAACCTCTTTGGGTTCGATTTCTGAAGATTTCCGCTTCGTCTTTTCTTCTCTTCTCTGTTTGATTATTTCTTTCTGTTTACTCTGGAAAAAAGTTACTCTGTTAATAAAATGGGCCTGACCTTGTGAATTTTATTTCTGATGATTTTTTTTTCAAGCATACCATTATTGTATGATAATGATTCTTATACCGTTTTTATAGAAATATTTGAGAGTCCATGATGAAATAAAAACCCTTTTTACACAATAATGTTTGAGGTATGGTTCATATCTTATCTAGTCGGTGGAATGGTTATTTTCTAAACTTAAGAAACATCATGAGATTTTTGTAGCAAACTAGTTTTCCAAAAGAGTTTATTGAATGTAATAAAGTCAAATGAGTATGAATGTGGATGGCTATACAAGTAGAGGAAGACCTAAGAAACGATGGATGGATTATGTGAAAGATGATATGGCTAGAGGGTGTGACTACCGAGATGACGACTAATAGTATGGAACGAAAAGACATGTTGCGCCGAGCACAAATAAATTGGGATAAGCGCAGGAGAATTAAATGAAAAGCCGATGATAGTGAAATTTTATTTTCACTATTAAGCGATAGATATATTACAATCGAAATAAACATACCCTTTTGGACTGCTTCTTCTCCTTTTCAAAACCATAGTCAGTGCATTCTTCTAAACCCACGAAACCATGGAAGTTGTCTGTCATGGAGGCCGGGAAACCATCCATGGCTACCGACTCCCATTTCATATTATTTAGTTTCTTACTCATTTTAATAATGTTATTTAAAAACTCGTAAAAATCGTGTTATTTTGGTTAACATAACCTCAAAACAATGTAAATTACAATGTGACTTTGACGTTCATTTGACAGTTCAGTAGTTTCGTTAGACAGTTGCAAGATTCGTTCAGAAATATCGAATTATTATCACGAGACTGTACCAATAAAGGTCTTTAGAATCTTATTCTATAATCCAAATTCTAAATATTATAGTGCAACAACTCAAACAAACGGAATCGGAAAAAGAGTGTTATGGAATGATGTAAACTGTTGAAACTAAATTAATGAATAGAAAAGAATATTCTTAATTATGTACAGAGGCCAGCATATCAAGCTACCTCAATCTGTCAAACTTTGATAGATTTTTAACTTTATTGCAAAAGCTTAAGGTTCGTGTTCAACTAGGAATATTTGACAGTTTGGGATAGCTTGATGTGCTGGCGTAGGTATACCATAAAAAATTGCAGATATAAAAATGTAAAGTGAGATTTATAATCTAACTAGCTGACCCGACAGACGTTGTCTTGTCTTAACAGTGATACCTACCTACCTACCCTACCTACCCTACCTACCCTACCTACCCTACCTACCCTACCTACCCTACCTACCCTACCTACCCTACCTACCCTACCTACCCTACCTACCCTACCTACCCTACCTACCCTACCTACCCTACCTACCCTACCTACCCTACCTACCCTACCTACCCTACCTACCCTACCTACCCTACCTACCCTACCTACCCTACCTACCCTACCTACCCTACCTACCCTACCTACCCTACCTACCCTACCTACCCTACCTACCCTACCTACCCTACCTACCCTACCTACCCTACCTACCCTACCTACTCTAACTACCCTACCTACCCTAGCTACCCTACCTACCCTACCTACCCACCCTACCTACCCTACCTACCTACCCTACCTACCTACCCTACCTACCTACCCACCCTACCTACCCTACCTACCTACCTACCCTACCTACCCAACCTACCCTACCTACCCACCCTACCTACCCTACCTACCCTACCTACCTACCTACCTACCCTACCTACCTACCTACCCTACCCTACCTACCTACCTACCTACCTACCTACCTACCCTACCCTACCTACCTACCTACCCTATAGGATGAAAATCAGCAGCTGATCGAGAAAAAAAATAAAATAATGTATTCTGCTATTCAGAGCGGAGACAAATCCAACGAAACAAAAACCATGAAAATTGGTCCAGCAGATCTCGAGTTATAACGAAGGGAACAAACCCGTCTTTCTTTTATATATATAGATTATCATTACCTACTTAAGTTTATATAATTTCTTATATATACATTGGTATAAGAGACTCGGGCGGCAGTCATGTAGCGGTTCTAGAAGTCATACAATCATAACTTAGGTATGACAGCTGATGAAGATAAAATAATAGCCTATTATGTCCCCGTGTTGGGACACAGGTCTTCTTTTTTCGAGTGGGATTGGGCTGTAAACCCGCCCGGTGCTGATTGCTAGATGTTAGATGTCACATGTCTTAGAATGATGGTTCTAAAACATGCCGGTTTCCTCACGAGGTTTTCCTTCACCGTTTTGAGAGCAGTGGTGATGAAACTAATATTTACATAGAATAGAGTAAAGCGCTTGCTTGGGTTTGTGCCCACCCACGAACTACAGTTTGTAAGTCGGGGCTGTTACCAATGGATCACCACTGCTCAAGATGGCTCATCATGACCGCTGACGATAGTGAGATGTGCCAATTTTTAATGAAATTGGGGTAATTTTAGTATTAGAAACGTCAATTTTAAATAACAACAACTGTATAAAGTTCAAATTTAAAATAAGTTTTTTTTTTACAAATTTTTCGTAAAGTTATTGCAGTAGGTACCTAAGTATTGATTGTCCGAACGGGTTACCGCTACCCCGGAAAATAAAGGGCTAAGGAAGGAACATGGATGGGTTTTAGGCAGTAAGAGTCTGACAGTTCCTTCCGCTCCACTCAGAGCTGGAGAAGTCATTTGATGATTTCTGACCGTCAAAAAAAAGTACTTAAGTAAATATGTACCCTTTTATAATCTGACGAGGTTTTGTTATATGCTATACCTATAACTAGGTACTTATAATTTTAATCTATGCGTAGATAGCGAGTTGTGATTGTTTTTCAGCTGTATGATGTGCACATAAGAAAAACATAAGACTTGTGATCATGGATTGGTACCGGGCAGTTGTGTTGAGGTGAGAAAAGTATTATTGAATTTAAGTAAAAAAATATTATTACTTAAATAGAATAGGCGTTAGGGTGCCAATTTGACAGTTAAAAAAAAAAACTAAGTATAGTCTATTTAATATAACAAACAAATAAGCTATGCTATTTAGATTTACAAGACAAAAATTTACGAGAAGTACAAAGCATGAATACAAAGCAATGTAATCTATTTACCATTTACATTAATTAATTAACTCAAAAGTTCATTAATTTCGAAAATATTACACAATAACTGTCGTTAATTAGCCGTTATTTGTCTAACGTTGTCTATTAGTTTGTGTCCTGGCCATATGACATAACGGCGGGCACCGTAGTAGGCTCTTTCCTACATGCAGAAATCCTGGACCTTTTATTTTTTGAAAAAAAGTGAGGATTATTTGGAGCAGTTCTTGGCTGTCCTGTCGTAGGGCGATGTAGTTGTGCCAATGTATACCATATAACTTGCAGATATTATGAATTTAAATTATGTTCGTGGCTAATTAATACACACGGGTTGATACATCTGGTTAAGCTACGCTTGTCGGAGTTGGTCCGTGGAGGTGTGTCCATATTTACATACCGAAACTCCTCCGTGCCTCGGAAAGCACGTAATGCCCGTAATGCCGTTGGTCCCGGCTGTCATTCGTGGATCTTTGACAGTAATTATGGGTCGTCAGAAGCCCGAAAGTCTGACATTCAGTCTTTCCACGGGGTATCGTATTACCCAGTTACTGGATTGTGGAGGTCAGAGGCAGTCGCTCCATGTAAAATACTGGTATTCAGCTGCATCCGGTTAGTATGGAAGCCAACCCCAACATAGTTGGGAAAAGGCTAGGCAGAGATTAATTTGAAGTTGTGGGGATGCATCAGGTTCGCGCTTCAAGAACGCGTTTTGCGCCAAGTCAGGTCACCGCAACACGTTGGAAGTGATTCAACACTCACCTAGCTTATCTTTACCAAGATACTGACTATGTGATCGCCTGGGGTTATTCATAAGTCGGTTTTAAATAAAAGTAGCCTAAGTTATTCACAATCCACCAGTGAAAGTCCCGTCCAAAATCGGCCCAGCCGTTTCGGAGATAAGTAAAGTTAAACAGAAAGACAAATAATAAAAAAAAAATGTTATAAATAGGTAGGTACCAATAAGAACTGTTATTTTGAAACAAAAACTGCTCAAGTGCGAGTAGGACTCGCGCACGAAGTATTTCGTACCATCACTATATATGTATCGTACCTAATACTAGCTTCCGCCCGCGGCTTCGCCCGCATAATATGTCGACAGATTATACACATAAACGTTCCTCTTCAATCACTCTATCTATTAAAAAAAACCGTATCAAAATCCGTTGCGTAGTTTTAAAGATTTAAGCATACATAGGGATATTAGGGACAGAGAAAGCGACTTTGTTTTATACTATGTAGTGATAAAGCAAAGTCGCTTCCCGCGTCTGTCCTAATGTCTGTATGTAAGTATGTATGCTTAGATCTTTAAAAGTACACAACGCTACAGTAGTATACAAAAGTACAGTACGCAACACGATTTTGATGCAGTTTTTAATAGTTAGAGTGATTCAAGAGGAAGATTTATATATATAACAACATGCTTAATATATTAGAGAACCGCATGCGAAGCCGCGGGCAAAAGCTAGTTATTTATAAAAACGAAAAAATAAAACACGTTTGTTGTATGGGAGGCCCTTAAATATTTATTTCATTCTGTTTTCTATTAATTAATTGTTGTTATAGCGGCAAAACGAATCCATCATCTGTGAAAATTTCAACTGTCTAACTATCACGATTCATGAGATACAGCCTGGTGACGGACGGACAGCAGAGTACGAGTCGATAGTGGCGGTAAGGCCCCTCTTTGAGGAGTGGCTAGAGAGGCGTCACGGCGCTCTCACCTACCGCCTGACGCAGGTCCTCATCGGACATGGATGTTTCGGGAGATTCCTGCACATCATCAGGCGGGAGGAAACGCCCGGGTGTCACCACTGCGATGATGATGGGAGAGAGAAAGGTCCTCCCGTCCCAGCCGCCGCAGGAGACGCCTCGGGCGTCGGGAGCCACGTGACGACTCCCGGCCACCGTAGGCGCGGGCCTGCGGACGGTGAGTAATGGGTGACCCACCGTCCGATCAGCACCAGACCCGTGCCGTACGGCGCGTATATGTTCCACGCGCGCCTCAAAGAGATGTCAGCATATGAAGGGGCCCCTCAGGGCCAAGCCTACCGGGTAAGCGGGATTGTCCGAAAGGGTTACCGCTACCCCGGAACATAAAGGGCTACGGAAGGAACATGGATGGGTTTTAGTCAGTAAGAGTCTGACACTCCCTTCCGCTCCACCCAGAGCGGGAGCAGTCATTGGATAATTTCCCAGGCTTGAAAAAAAAAAAGGGTCCCATTTTATCCTTTGGGTACGGAACTTTAAAACATTTTGAATTCTATTTGTTTGTTGAGTCTATAGAAGATCTATGTGTTAGTTTGTTGAGTGTAAGTAAGTATAGAAGATCTATGTGTTGATAGGTACAGACGCCAGCAGATCAAGCTATCCCTAACTGTCAAATTTTCTCAATTAAAAATAAACCCTTATGTCTTTGCAATAAAGTTGAAATACTATCAAAGAAATTTCACAGATTGTGGTAACTTGATGTGCTGGCCTCTGTACCACGGAATAGTGGGTATTACCAAGTACACGAGTACAATAGGTAACTGCGAGAAAGTCGTAATGTTGTTTATTATGCATCAGGTCAGGTCAAATGTCCTACCTAACACATGTCACAAAGTGGGTTTTTACGTTCCGGGCAGCGTTAGACCTTTGATGATTCACGATTACTAAATAGGTTTTATTGATAAGACCTAATAATAAGGAAACTAAAATAACAATAATAACCTAATGCTATTAACGAGTTTATCAAAAGCCTTGATCCATGACGTTGGGGAAAGCCACATCATCATCTGCCTAGCCTTGTCCCAACTAT
Source organism: Hyppa rectilinea (assembly GCA_951799385.1). NCBI lineage: Eukaryota > Metazoa > Arthropoda > Insecta > Lepidoptera > Noctuidae > Hyppa > Hyppa rectilinea. The sequence continues at coordinate 15,189,502 of OX637316.1, forward strand.
GTTGGGGTCGGCTTCCAGTCTAACCGGATGCAGCTGAATACCAGTATTTTACTTGGAGCGACAGCCTATCTGACCTCCACAACCCAGTAACTGGGCAATACGATACCCCTTGGTAGACTGGCTGTCAGATTTTCGGGCTTCTGACGACCCGTAACGACTGTCAAAGATGCATAAATGACAGCCGGGACCAAAGGCTGATCGTGCTTTCCGAGGCACGGATGAGTGTCCCATCCACGGCCAACTCCGGCAAGCGTAGCTTAACCTGATGGAAAGCCACAGTGATTCTAATATTATTCCCTATAACACTTTGACCTACTCGCGGATTCCAATCTCAGCAGCTGCGCCTGCGACTAATAAAAGAAAACTTAATAAACTAGATCAACAATTAATGAACCTTGAGCGTTAGCGAAATTAAGTGTTTTGCTTTAACCTTTTTTATTTTATGTAATACTCTAAGCACAGAAATGTACCGAGGCGGACTTAATGCCATAGGCATTTTCTACCGTGGTAGGTGCAATAGGAAATTAAGTGTAAATATTTATTTAAAGAAACATTCTCAAAATTAAATTTAATGATACAAAAATTGTTGAATCCCTTTTTTTTTTTCTTGAGGGTGGGAAATCATCAAATGACCCCTCCCGATCTTGGTGGACCAGAGGAAGTGTTCTGATACTTCCTCCGCTCCACCACTCTTACTGGCTAAAACCCATCCATGTCATTCCTCGGCCCTTTATGTTCCGGGGTAGCGGTAACCCTATCGGACGATCCCACTGACCCGGCGGAATCATCAATGCAACTCTAGTTAGAATTAACTTCAAATGTCATGATTTTATGAAATACCTAGTAGTTCTGTAGGGTTAAATATTATGAACTTGATGTATGGGTGTTCTTATAATTATATAATTCCTATTAATCCTTTTTCCTATTAATTATTATTTCCCTTGTTTGTTTATTATTTATTTATTATTATTACTCACCCTCATAGTAATTAAGTGGCATGTAATTTTTGTATACTTATATTTTTTTAAATTGTAAAATCTTTAATATTCGACACAGTGTCAAAATTGATATGAATAAATAAAATGAAATTACAATTATGTAAATACGTTCTTGCTACGGCCGCTAATCATATTTTGATCAACATACAAGCTGACACTGACTAGCGCAAATTAGAAAAAAAAAAATAGTTGAATTTTGAATTAAATATGAAAATTTTCATTTCGCGGTCTACCCTGGTGCATCCTTCTTAAGTGGTTTAAGGTAGGTAAGTATTCAAGCAGGAGATAAGATAACATACCCCACACAACTAGTAGGTATCTTCCAAATCTTTATCCTTATAACCAAAAAAAGACAAATAAGATACGGCTTATAATATTTATTTCTCAACTCTCACTATCTAATAGATAAGTGACTGCTCTCATCTTGCTTAATATCTGTTTCTTTACAATGGGGGGTCCTAAAAAGTGGGAGGAATACCTCCCGATATCAGAAGTGGCTGTCAAAATGATTACATGATGTTGTTTATTTCATTGATAAAATAAGATCAATTGTTTTGTTATGCAACTATTCTTTATCTGCGCAATCAGAATAAGAATTCTATTGCACTTCCGTTATATAATAATATTGCACCATATTTTTCGCGAATTGAACACGGAACCCGCGACTCGTAGCTTTCGCAGCAGCTGGGCAGCCAATCACTCAACCATTGCCCCAGCCATGGTCGAAATTAACATGGCCCGCCCCTCCAAAAGACAAAGCGCCACCAAGACTCACAACGCATTTTGCTGCCGGCCTGCTACTGAAGACCAATATACAACCTCTTTAACTGTTCTGTGCTTACAACTACCTAAAAACTCCTTCGTAAGGACGTGACTACAATATTGAAACAGTAATTTAGAGGAGCGCGCCATGTTATCGTAGTTTATCTCTACATGAATGCTGGCCAAGCAATATAATATAATAAGAATAATTTTATAATAATTTATTTGTTTCAAAAAGTAGTTTGTACATAGTATACTTACAAAGTTGTCTTAAAAAACTAAATAGAACCAGTACAACACAAACAGAAATGATATGACAGAGGGGCATTAAATTACACGACGTATACTATACGTGTTTAGTATTAACTCGGTACGGTATAAAAATAAAAAGCACCAAAAATGAGGTTTTAATTTTTTCAGCTTATAAATCAGAGTAAAACGCAACCACCCTTTGTAAATAAAAACTGACCTTGTAACGCAGCGGCACCGACGCGTGCACGCCGGAGCGCTGTTAGGAAAGATACATCGTGTTCAAACGGGGCAAAAACTTAAAAAAAGCATTTGCGACTAAACTTCTGCTCCGATTTTTGGTACAGAGCTTGAAAATGGTCCCTAGTATAAGCTGTTTAAAGGAAAGCCCCTCTGTCGTATCGACTCTGTATGATAATTACTTTATGCTATAAGTAAGCGAAAAATGTTAGATGCAATTCTAAGTCATTATGTTGTCTCAATTGTATTAAAATATTATCTAAATGTTAACGTAGCAATTAAGCAATGATTAGATTAATTAAATAATTTTGCATGTCATAAGGCACAATGTATCGGGACTCTCCATAAATTAACACCATATTTGTTACCTACATTATTGGCAAATAAATGATTTCTATTTCACAGCGCCGTGCTATCGTTGTCATGGTGTGCCGAAGACCTGACCTTTCCACCAGGGTTCAAGTTTGGGGCGGCTACAGCTGCTTATCAAGTTGAAGGTGGCTGGAATGCTAGTGGTAAGTAGCAAACATAATTTACACTGCCTCTTTCACTGCTTCTTTTGCTGGCAGTGATAGCCTAGTGGTGTGACCGTCGGACTGCCAAGTCATAGGTCTCGAGTTCGATCCCAAGGCACGCACCTCTGATTTTTCGAATTTATGTACGTATTGTATAATTATCACTACCTTAAAATCGGTGAAGGAAAACATCGTGAGGAAACCGTCATGCCTGAGAGATATTTCTCAACAGCATGTGATGCTAAGTCAGAGGCCCATGGGCAGCATTAAAACTCTGACACCAGGTTAGTTACTAACCACACGAAGAAGAAGACTGCCTCTTTGTCGCTCTCAGTTTTAACAATACCGAAGTCAAACAGCTAAACAGTTGCTCGTAGACTAAAAAGAAGGATCCCTCAAGACCTTCTCTTAGAGGCACAATAATAAATGGAGCAGTCACGGCTTTCGTGCAAGTCCTTTAATTAAATAAAATCTTACATATCGCATTGCGAACACAAGACTGTATCAACTCAAAATGAAGCTTTTCAGAAGTTATAGAAAACTGATTACTCGTTTTCTGTTAACTGTTTTAAAATTAGTGTAATTAAGGGGTTTCTTTAATTATGAGTAATTTCAGAGATTGCAGGTTATCAAGTTATTTCTAAATTAGGAGTTAATACAGCATTGTGTGAGAAATAAAAAAAAAAAAAAATTAGTTATAATTTTGACTTCCTACAACTATTATTGCACTATTTCTGTGACGGTTTTATTGACGCGTAGAAAATAAAATTTTACATACGAAGAATGAGTTATCTCGAATTTGTCTTTTTTTGAGTTGATACAGTCTTGTGTTAGCAGTGCGATATATTGATAAATATCTGCAAGGCTGATAGATTGCAATAATGACATTTAAAAAAAGTACCGCAGTGCACTTTCTTTATAGCCACAATTTAACGAATAAATAGCTTTCTGATGTACGGCATGTCGATGATTCCGATGGGCGGCAATCAGTCATCACCGCTGAGAGATCAGGCGCAGTGCCAACTTCTTAGCGTGCTTTCCGTGGCACGGGGGTATGAGAGTGACGGAAAAGAGTCTGTAAGTCAAAGTCAAAGTCAAATCATTTATTTCAAATAAGCACAAGGCACTTTTGAACGTAAAAATGATCAAGAAATAGAATTGATTTTAGTCGCCCCTTCCAAAAGGTAGTTTCGTGTGGAGAAGAATGGGCAAGAAACTCCACCGTTACTCTTTTAAAATGTTTTACAATGTGTTGTATACATGAATTATAACGTTATATGTGACTGTACCTGAGTCTAACCACATAATTGTGCACTATAGTATCTCCCGCACTGAAGGCTGGGTTCCGCTCGCCGTGGCCATTCATCCCACGCAGCACTATGCTGAGCAATGGCCGTTTTGCGTGGATATGATGCATATTTTCTCCCTACTTTTTCTTTTTTTTTGTTTGTGTTTTTCTTTTTGCGTCATGTTTACCGCAAATAAATGTATTTTCCTTCTTTCTTTTATGGTCACTTGGTTTGGAGGACTATTATCTCGATAATTGCAGAAAATAGTTGATGCTGTTGAAAAAATATTTGCCAATCAGCAAATAGGTAGCAACAGGGCTTGCTCAAAGAGAAATATCAATTTTGCTATTTCTGAACGTCCCCATAGTAGAAGTCCCAAAATATGGGATGTATCCAGGTTTCCGAATATATAGATTACAAAAGTGCTTTTCATTAGAATAAATAACTGCCTTTCCAAAACCATGTTTAGATTTTCATAGTCAAGGGCGTATTTAAGAGGGGGGTAGGTACGGCTTCACAGGGGTATGTTCCCCTCAATCAGTGGAGATTCCATCACAGTACATACTTAGATTAGAAGCAAATCAAATTATCAGAGTTGTTAAAATATAATTATGAATAAAATAACAGAAAGAAATTGATAGTCAGTTATCATCATCATCGTCATGAGTGAAACCTTGTCTATTTCTGGCTGGAATTGCGAATTTTGTTCGTTGCATCTCTTTGAAACTAGAACTCCTAAGTATGGACGAAAAAAAGAACACAAACACAAATGCTTCAAGTTTATTTCTAACAGTTTTTTTTATATTTTTTCACCCGTCCGTCTCTTGTGCCCGTCCCCGAAAAAACTCCTGGATCCGCCCTTGTACAGACGCCAGCACATCAAGCTATCCCTAACTGTCAAATTTTCACAATTAAAAATGAACCTTATGTCTTTGCAATAAAGTTGAAATACTATCAAAGAAATTTGACAGATTGTGGTAACTTGATGTGCTGGCCTCTGTACCATATACATATATGCATGCCTTTCACAGACAAAGGTGAAAGCGCATGGGATCGGTTCACCCATGAACACCCCGAAAAGATCATTGACCATAGTAATGGAGACATTGCCTGCGACTCCTACCACCATTGGAAGAGGGATATTGAGATGGCTGTGGAGTTGGGCCTGCACTTTTACAGGTAATAGTAACTCATTATTATTTTCTCACAGTCAATTTTTAAAGTACAGTGAAACCTGGTTAAGTAAGACATCAAGGGACCTGCAAATTTGTCTCACTTATAGAGGTATACCTACCACTTACCCAGTGTCTCAGATATCCAACTATAAATAAATATCTGTCTCATTTAGAGGTCAGAATACAGGTTATTTCAGTTATAGAGGTGCAAGTTTTAAATAAAATAAAGTATTTTGTAAATATTATACATAATTTTTTATCTTTATTATTTAGAGGTTAAATGCATATAAAATTCACTCGCAGTCGGTAACTATGACGATAAAATGGAGGCAACAAATCCCAGATATAGAGGTTTGCTTCGTCTCACTAACAGAGGCAATTCAGTGCCAAAGTGTTGGGACCTCAGCATGAGTTCCAGTTATGGAGGTTTCTCACTTATCCAGGTCCTACTTAACCAAGTTTCACTGTATATCGTTCCACTCACTGGCGAAGTCAAAGTCAAATCAATAATTTCAAATAGGCACAAGAAAGGCACTTTTAAACGTCACAATGAACCAGAAAAAGAATTGATTCTAGCCGCCCCTTTCAAAAGGTAGTTTTGGAGATGCCATCGTTGACGGCAGTGGACAAACATGAGTTGAGGTTGAAACCCATCATACGAAAATTTAACGTAAACCTTAATCATCATGTTGCTTGTGATGTATTGTTGATGAGATCCCATGAAGAAAGTTAGTATGTCACCGTGGCGCTCGAGCTCGAGCTCGGCTAAGTAATATCAGCTGCACGGATCGATCCATCAGGTACAGCTACGCTTGCCGGGGTTGGTCCGTAGATGGGTGACCATCTTTACATATCGAGACTCCTGCGTGCCTCGGAAAGCACGTTAAGCCGTTGGTCCCGGCTGTCTTTCGTGGATCTTTGACAGTCGTAACGGGTAGTCAGAAGCACGAAAGTCTGACAGCCAGTCACAGTCAGTCTTACCCTGGAGAATCGTAATACCCAGTTACTGAATGGGTTGTGGAGGTCAGATAGGCAGTCGCTCCATGTAAAATACTGGTATTCAGCTGCATCAGGTAAGACTGGAAGGCAACCCCAACATAGTTGGGAAAAGGCTAAGCAGATTGATCCGACAGTGGCGCTCAAAAGGTTAATCAAAACCAGATAGCTTTTATATGACTATACCTTCCCTTAATCATCAGGTTTTCAATATCCTGGCCTCGTCTGCTACCGTCTGGGTATTCCGACCACATCAGTGAGGATGGCAAGAATTACTACAGCAACCTGATCGACGCTCTACTGGAGAAGGGCATCCAGCCCTTCGTGACGCTGTACCACTGGGACTTGCCACAATCTCTTCAGGATCTCGGTAAGTCTAATGAACTACAAAAAGAAAACATTTAGAATGGAGTACTCCACAAACAGATTTAGAATGGTGTACTCTATGTAAATATTAAAAAATAATAGGTGGTTTGTTTAAAAAAAGAATTTAGTTTAAAAATACGCTTTTGTCTCAAACAAAAATGTTTTGACATGTATTAGGTTCGATATATACATATAATATATATGCAGTTTACCAAAAGGCGTGGAGCGCTTTGTGTGTACATATGTATTTTAGGCGACAGCACATCAAGCTATCCCAATCTGTCAGAATTTCCCAGTTGAAAATGAACCTTATGCTTTTGTAATAAAGTTGTAAAACTATCAAAGAACTTTGACGCCGTCGAGGCCCGTCACGACGTCCCTGTCCATCCCCGTACCGTCGACCCTTGCTCGAGCCAGCCCGCGTTGCCGCTGAGCCTGTCTTAGTATTTAATACCCCCGATCCAGCTTGTCCCTTGCTGTCCCCCCCAGCGACGCCCTAAGCCGAGGTCCGTACCCCACAGGGAGTGCCCTAAGCGTGTAGTCGCTTAGTTTGTAAGTTTTTTTAACTGGAGGCTAAAATTCTTTTGTGGACTCCACAGACAAGTCCCGTTAAACAGTAGACAACCCTATGGTTGAACTGCGAGATGCCATTAACAAAAAAAAAGAACTTTGACAGATTGGGGTAACTTGATGTATTGCCCTCTGTACATTCATTCCTTTTGTGACTCCGATCCAGACGGCAGGTCTAAACATATTCGATATAATTATAAATTAATTTTTATTTGCATAAAAACACCAAGAAAAGAATGAAAAAATGTTTATTTTGCACCAACAAAACGCACATTTATAAAAAAAAAACTTTTTTACAAAAAATAAAACCGACTTCCAAAACAAACACTACAAAGTGAAAAATAATTTTGATTTCGGAAGTCGGTGGCAAAAAATGAAAATACCGACTTCCGAAATCAATATTGTTTTTTTGTAAAAAAGTTTTTATTTTTTACTTTTTAGTTGTGGTACCAACACAATACCCCTCCCCCATTTTAATACCACTACCTGGTATGAAAATTACAGTGACAGGAAGTTATTAGAACATCGTCCACATATATCAAGTAGGATTTTTTTTAGATTTTTGTTGATTTTTCAAAAACCGCTTATCCGATTTCGATAAAAATTTTATGGGACCATTTGGGAAGTATACCCTTTCCAACAAAAAAAGAATTTTTCAAATCGGTTAGCAAGCAACGGAGTTATGCGCGAACAAACATAAAAAAAAAAAATACAAACATCCGAATTGAGAACCTCCTCCTTTTTGAAGTCGGTTAAAAAAAACCAAAAAGACACAGTAAAGTAGGTCACTGACTTCTTCTAATTGAAATAACCCTCGCTCTAATATTATCATAAAACTATCAAATGTACTGTGTACATATTTGTATTTAAGAATTTTTCCAGCCTATATAACAATAGAAATTACAATGTAACATGTATGCTTAGGATTATTATGATGAAATTGTTGCTGATAAAATGTCGCGTGTACCATAAAGTATTAATATCGCGTACCAGCAATTTCTTGTTTGTTTTTAAACTACACGTGCCTCCCGAAAAGTTAGGCAGTGGATACACGCACTAATAGCTTTTTTTTTGTAACGACATCTCGTAGTTCAACCATAGGGTTATCTACTGCCAAATCGGGCTTGCCTGTGGATGCCACAATAAAATTCTAGCCTCCAGCCAGGGCTTAATAAAACTTACAAACTAAGCCACTACACGCTAAGGGCACCCCCTGTGGGGTACGGACCTTGGCTTAGGGCGTCGCTGGGGGAGGACAGCAAGGGACAGGCTGGATCAGGCGGCACATAATGGCAGTGACTCTTTATTTTATTCGTCTGTCTTCTCTTCTCTTTTCCATGTCATGTGAATTGGGGTCAGGGCTAAGTGCTTTCTCCTACATTTATTATATGCTTAGTGTAGTCTAATCGGTGTAAGTTGACTCCCGCTTTCATTTATATCCCTTTTTTTTCTCGGATTTTACGGATTCATTTGCGTATTGTATAATTATCACTTGCTTAAAAATCGGTGAAGGGAAACATCGTGAGGAAACCAGCATGCCTGAGAGATATTTCTCAACAGCATGTGAAGCTATGTCAGAGGCCCATGAGCAGGATAAAAACTCTGGCACCAGGTTAGTCACTAACCACACGAGGAAATAAACCCATGAACATTTATGAAAAATCCTAATAAGACTGCTTGAATTAAGAAGCGAACCCCTAACCTGTGTGACCCGGACTGCACTCTAATTACGTAACATAATTAGGATTTTGAAGGGTTTAATCCATGTTTTTTTCTTATTTAATTTACAAAACTGAAGTACCATAACAAATGCAATAAAAAAGTTACAACACAATATGTCAGATTGACAACTATTAGATGTTCCTATCTAAAAAAAGTCTATAAATCATGAACTTTTCCATACATGATAAAAAAGTTGTGGGGAATTAATAATTAAATATAAACAGAGATTTCTCACTCAATACTCAAGCATTGCTTTAGTCTCGATTAAAGCCACTTGATTGGTTAAAACTAGTTTTAAGTAATGTTAGGGTCTTGAGTGAGGTTCTGTAATACGGGCTTTAGTTTAGTCCATTGCTTCCTATGTTCGAGAACTTTGCCTGCACAAGTTAAATAACGTAGCGAATGCGAATGCTGTTGAACTGTCAAAATGATAGATTGTTACCACGACCACCACAGTTTAATCTAATTCAAAAATGAATATTCTTGCTTTACTCCTTGCAGGTGGCTGGGCCAATCCTCTCGTGGTGAACTGGTTCACAGACTACGCGAGGGTAGTGTTCACCCTCTTCGGTGACCGCGTAAAATGGTGGCTAACGATCAACGAGCCATTGATTATCTGCGATGTGGTCTACAATTCTGGTATTCTGGCCCCGCCGATCGTGAGCCCTGAGCTTGGAGCTTACTTGTGCAGCAAGAATGTGCTGATAGCTCATGCTAAGGCTTGGAGGCTCTATGATGAGGAGTTTAAGTCGAAATATCACGGTAAGAAATCTCATAACATACATTGTCAAGTATCTGTTATTTCCATCTTATGAGTGAAAAAAACCCAACATATAACAGCTGTCTGCTTGCACCTAATATTTTCCTCGCTGTAGTGAGGTGAAAAATTGTGTGTTGCGCTCGGCAGCAAAGCTTTTCTGCGTCTCGTACCTTTGAAACCTTCGCTACGCTCAGGTTTCAATACAAGTACTCGCGCCAAAAATCAACTTTGCAGCCTTGCATAACAAATAAGTATTGTTGTTGTTTCGTAAGATCCAGCTGAATCTTACGAAACAAAAGTATTATGTTATTTATAGCCATAAATGACTTCTTGAGAAAGGTATGCTTTTGATTACAGGAAGGGTATCGCTAGCAAACCACCACATTTGGTTCGACCCTATGACGCCAGCCGATGCCGAACTTGCGGAACTGGCTAGAGAGAACTGTGTATGTTATTACTGTATTCAAATTTATAGCAAATATCTTCTTCATTTTACGCGGTGACTGTGTTTTAGAAGTAAGGTGATTTGCACACTGCACTGTTTTCCATAGCGTAGCGCGGGAGTGCATCTTGTGCCCAAAATTCAGCAACGCGAATACCGTTCGCTGACGCAGCCATTAGGTCCTCCCGTGTGCTTGTGACAGGGCGGTGCAAGATGGGAAGTGAGCCATTGTCTGTGGGGAGACGCGGTATACCTACACATCGGAGATAAGAGCCATCTATGAACCCCCACTTGTGGAGGTTGTCCTTGCTACGACCTACTTGGGTACGAAGTTTGTTTAAGGTTTTCCAAGTAGGCCACGGTAGCTGGTGCCCAGATACTGTTAAAAAAGTAATAAACTGTTTTTCACTGTGTTATACTTTTTACTGTTGAGCAATAAAAGTAAACATAATACTGTTTTCATCGCATTCAAAAGATTGTTTCCTATGTACTATCTGTTCCTGACACTTCAGCATTAAAATTTACAGAAAGGGTTTTTCCCTTATGTATATGCGAAGAAGTAGAGCCAGCAGAACTTTGATAGATGAACTTTTCATTTATTTTAATTATAATGAGGCTTATGAAGCCTTAATGAATGGTAGTACTTTGATTATTTATGCAAGAAACTCAAAAAATATGTATTTAAAACGTAAAAAAATTAAATACTGTTCATTTCTTTAAAACACTGTTTATTCTTGTTGTCTGGGTGTTCTTACGTTGCTTGAAAGTATCTATTTTTGCATTTAATGCGTAGTGCAACGCACGTCGCCACCCTGCAGCGGGGCAGTGTGTGTATCGCCTAAGATAAACAGTCGCTCCATGGGCTTATCGAAGTTAATTTATTTGTGGGCGAATTAGAACTCGCAAATTACATATTAGACAATTGGCACATTTTGAATTTGACTACTACTCTTTTTACTATTTTAATAATAATAATAATAATAATAAAACTTTATTTCAGACCAAGGTCCATACTTTTGTTAGTATTTTTGTGTTAGTAACAATGGTGCTTACATAAGTAGGTTAGTATTGTTAGTTTTCAAAAAGCTTATAAAATTTGTGCCCGAATAAATGATTTCAGGATATTTGAGTCCTGTTTACTTGCAATGACCTTTAGGATGCTGTTAGTGCTAGCCCGGACTCTGCCTAGTAAGGCTGCGAGCCGCTTGCGCATGATGGCATGGAAGCCGTCTACCCTGGCCTCCGCAAACATACCAGAGGCACTACAAAAGCGGGGTAGCCCTAACAACATCCTAAATCCATTGTTATATTGGACACGTAGGGCACTGAGCGGCCTCTGCGTATACCTGTACCACAGGCTGCACGTGTAGAAAGTCTGACAGTAGGCTCTAAATAGTGTGACTTTAACTTGGTCACTACAACGCGCAAACCTGCGGGCCAGCATATAACTCCTGACCGCCAATGCCCTACGTTCCCTTTCTATGTCAACCTGGTCGTCAAGGCCCTCAGTAACATAATGCCCGAGGTATTTGAACTTTTGTACCCGCTTCAGTTCAGTACCATTCAGTCTTATCGCAGGCACATTTGACGGACACTTACCGGAGGCCTTGAAGACCATGTACTCACTCTTCTTACAATTATATAGTAAACCGTGCTCATAGCTATACGTTTCACATATGGCTAGCAACTGTCTCATTGCGCTTACAGTAGGGGTCAGCAGCACCATGTCATCCGCGTAACTAAAGTTATTCATACACACATTGTCGACCCAGCATCCTACTCGTGTGCTGCTGAGCCCAACTATAAGCTCATTCACGTACAAGTTGAAGAGCTTGGGAGAACTTAAACCACCTTGTCTCACACCGCAATCCAACCTGTACGTGTCGGAGAAGCTATTCGCCCATTTTACATAATTTTTCTGGTTTTGGTACCAGTAATGAAAAATCCGTTGCACCTGTGTAGGCACGCCAGTTCTCTTGAGTTTCTCCCATAATACGTCATATGACACTAGGTCAAACGCTTTGGAGAGGTCAAGAAAGCAAGCATACACAGGTGTACTTCTTTCCATATAGTATTGAACAGTGTGCTTGAGACTCAGAATTGCGCTTTCAGTAGAAAGTCCAGCGCGAAAACCGAACTGAGCGTCATGAATTTTAAGGTGTTTGTCAAGTTCTGAGTCAAGCACACTGTCCAACACCTTAGCCACCACTGTTGCTAAGGAAATTGGCCGGTAGTTATTTTTATCGGACAGATCACCCGTTTTATTTTTGACAATCGGTACAATAACCGTTTTCATAAGGTCCATGGGCAGGTACGAGTGATTCAGACATAATGTGAAGAACATCGCTAGCACACGTGGCAGATGGACTCCAGCGTACTTCAAATGCTCGATACTGAGCCCATCATGACCCGGTGACTTGCCCCTAGACATCCTACTCACAATTTTACGCACTTGTTTAGCTGACACATTATACAAGTCACCGGTCATGGTAGACCCAGGATCAGCAGATGATGGACCCAGCGGTGATTTCGTAGCAAAATGTTCTCTAAACAGTTCGGCTATATTTCTACCATCACTCGCCCCGCCCACGCTCACAGGGAGACCAGACTTATGGTTTAGGTAGTTAGTCGCTTTCCAAAAGTCGCTAAAATTCTTTGATGCTCGACATTCTGAAATGATTTCCATTTTTAACTCTTCTTTATTATTTTGACACCATTTTAGTCTCTTTTTAAATAATTTACGACTTTCAAACATTTCCTCATATACTGTACCAGATTGTGGCCTATTCTGAGAAACCCAGTATAGAAACTTACTCCTGGCCTCCCTGTGTGCTTCACATACATATTTATTCCAACCTGTCACATGCCTTTTCCTCTTACGCACGCGAAGCTGACTATCACTTGTGTTAAAAGCTGAGTCTGTAAGTGCCGTTATTATATCCTTATACATTTTATCTAAATTATATCTGTGTTTCTTACAATTACAAACATTATAGCTACATTGCCTTAATTCAACCGGAAAATCTATTAATTTAAGTTTACTATTGCACATTTTAGTATAGTTTTTTATCTGTTCCTTAGTTCTATAGCCCCAAACAGCTTTATTTTTTCTATTGTTACTACTTGAACTGGTTTTTACATATAATTGCACTTAATTCACATTCAATGACTAGTGGCAAATGGTCTGACCAAAATGTGTCATATTCTATAAATATATTTTTGATAGTATGCCTAGCAGAATGACTAGTAACACAGTGATCGAGCCATCTCACACACCCATGAGCATCGCTAATAAACGTGTAGTTATTTGATACACTTCCTAGTATATCCATGTCCGCACAGGTCCATTGTTGGTCCAAACACAAACTAACTAGTTCGTTACCGAACAATTCGCCCGGATGAGCATTAAAGTCTCCTAACACGTAGATAGCTTCTATGGAATAGTTTTCAACTATAGCACATACCTCGCCAAAGCACGTCGTAAAATCATCCAAATTGTCTACTGAATTAGTTGGCATATATACACTAAACACAAGAAATGCCCGGTTATTCATTGACACTTTTATTGCACTGATACGCGGATTGTTGCACCTTATAACAGTCACTTCTTTGTACAAACTTTTCCGCCACAATATTGCCACACCTCCGTAAGGTCGCCCTCTAAATACACCATCCGAAATATCCATCGCTGACGTGCCGGTGTACGAGAAATCCTGGTCAATAGTACCCAGTACCGGAATAATTTTACTCTTTAGTTTTTACTTAACTTGTTTCTCAACAGCATGTGAAGCTAAGTCAGAGGCCCATGGGCAGCATAAAAACTCTGACACCAGGTTAGTCACTAACCACACAAAAAGAAGAAGATTGTATGGAATTCAAAATGTGCCAAGTGTTTGTTTCCTCGTGATGTTTTCCTTCACCGCTTCCCACATTCACAGAACCATAATTATGGAAAGTTACATTAATTATTTTCAGGTCGGCAAATACACCCATCCTATATTCTCCACAACAGGTGGATGGCCGCCATCTTTAGAAAAACACATGGAGGAGGTCAGCATAAAGAGAGGTTACAATAAATCTTCATTGCCAGCGTTTACTCAAGCAGAGATAACGCTTGTTAAAGGTATATTAATGACACAATACAAATAAGAATTATTACTTCAATCTGTCATGCTTCCCTACGATTATAACGATATTTTAAGACTTTTATAGTAGTGTCATAATCTTGATATGTAAAACAATATACATGGATTACTGCAACCTTGAGTGCCAAGTTTGCTCGCTCCTGCATTCTTTCATTCTCGTTACGTTCGCTCTTAGATTCTTTTAGTAAAATTACAATGTAAACTAAACCTACTCCGGCCCAGATAGCTTTAATTTTCGAGCTCGCTTCGCTCGCTCTTTCATGACACCGCAGAATTTCAAACTCGTTTTTGCTTCTCTCGGTAAAATTACAGTGAAATGATCACCTTCCGAGTTAGTAGGTTGGTACTTTATTTATTTCGAAATAAAAAACAATACCCTCTTTTGGAGCTTCACCGCAGTCGGGTAAATATTGATGCAGGCCTCCTTTAGGACTAGCTACGCCGCTGGTCAAGTGTCGACTGCGTTTGATTCGTAGGTCGGGCAAAGTGGTCAGCGGGATTGTCCGAAAAGGTTACCGCTACCCTGGAACATAAAGAGCTAAGGAAGGAACATGGATGGGTTTTAGTCAGTAAAAGTCTGCACTCACTTCCACTCCACCCAGAGCGGGAGGAGCCAGCTGGCCTGGGAATCGAGCCCTGACAGCGATGTGAACGTGATTTGAATTTTTTTTGACCCTTTGATTCATCATCATCTGCCTAGCCTTTTCCCAACTATGTTGGGGTCGGCTTCCAGTCTAACCGGATGCAGCTGAATACCAGTGTTTTACCTGGAGCGACTGCCTATCTGACCTCCACGACCCGGTACCTGGGTAATACGATAACATTGGCTGTCACATTTTTGGGTTTCTGACTACCCGTAGCGAAGGTCAAAGATCCACGAATGACAGCCGGGAACCAACGGCTTAACGTGTTTTCCGAGGCACGGACGACTCTCGGTAGGTATATAAAGATGGTCACCCATCCACGGCTAACCCCGGCAAGCGTAGCTTAACCTGATGGATCAGCCTGTGCGGCTGTTAGTACTTAGCCACGAGGTCCTTCCCTTTGATTATTATACATACATTTTTGTGGATTTTCTTCACGCGAAAACGAATAAACCGATTGCGATGAAACTTGATAGGCTGTTACTTTCTATCCCGATAAGACCACCGAATCGAAACTTACGCGAGTCTAACTGCGGGGCGCAGCTAATTCATGTTTTTTTATTTTTATTTGCCTACACTGTCCCACTGCTGGGCAAAGGCCTCCCCCAAATCCTTCCAGACATCTTTCTCTCGAGCCACCTCGATCCATCCCTTGCGGTATGCGTCTAGGTCGTCTCGCCACCTCTTCCTAGGCCGGCGTCGACGGCGCCGTCCATCCTCAGGCACCCACCTTGTAGCGACTATTGCCCAGCGCTTACTTTGCATGCGTCTAACGTGACCCGCCCAATCCCATTTTAGCTTGGCAGCCTTCTTCCTAACGTCAACTAAATCATGTATAATATATTTATCCAGGAACCTACGACTTCTACGCAATGAACCAGTACACCAGCCGTCTGATCCGCGAGGCTAGGGAGGGTGAGACCTTCTCAGCCTGGCCCCTCGGGGACGCTGTCGATCTGAATGGAATTGTGGAGAGACGAGAAGACTGGCCCGTAGCGTCTTCTTTTTGGTTCTATGTAAGTGCGAAAATAGAAGCTTCACATCCAAAACACCAAATCTCTTCTCTTTCTAATATTACTTTGGCTTCATAAACATACCTGGCGAAATATGTGTATTTCAACTTTGGGTATACCTCTGCCTTACCCGTCGGGGATTATAGCCGCGATGTTAAGTTGTGTAAGCAGATGATTCTTCAACTGAAAACTTCTTAATCTATACTAATATTATAAAGAGGAAAACTTTGTTTGTTTGTTTGTTTGGTTGTAATGAATTGGCATGTTGGAAAGCTTAGTTTTCTAGGAGTAAAATAGGCTACTTTTTATCCCGGGAAAAATAACGTGTCCCATGGGAAAGACCACGGGAGTGAAGCCGCGGGCAAAGTGTTCTTCATAATTTTAGTTCATAAACATAAGCATAGTGAAGTGTCGGGAGTAATAAATAAAAGAAGGTCAACTTGTAGCGAGCGTATATTGCGAACTGAACTGCTACAAATGATGTAGGCTTATTTATACATGATCTTACTTACTAATTCCTTATGTGGGTAAACCTAAATATATTACAATCCTCCACCTTAAATAATGCATATCCTAAATTATATAAAACTAAAATAAACAAAATATAAACCTTAACATTAACTATCTTATATGTTACAACTGTTTACAACTTCCTACAACATAAATGAAATAGGAACTTAAGTCTTCAATAGCTACCAGTTTAACTTAATTCACAAATAAGTGAAATAAGTAAGAACTAAATGTTTAGCTATCACAATATTGGGGGGGTTTTTTTAAGCGACACGCCCGTACCGGACGGGGGCGGACTACCTCTGGAACAGCATCCTCGGATTGGGAAACTATCACCCGCTCTTCAAGACTGGGTACATTACTAGGTACTGATCCAGAAGCAGATGTAGACGGCAACTCAACGGTAGTCGCGGTTCGAACCGGACTGAACTGCCTCACGCTCCGAGGGCTCCGAGTCTCTCCGGGGACTGACGCTGGCTTCGTCACCTCGGGATTGTCGGGACGTTCCGCATCAAGAGAACTCCGTTCTGATGTGCTAGTCGGACAAATCAATGAGCTTCGCGATCGCTGTCTTAACTGGTCAATGTGTCTATGGCTTTCTTTGCCTGAACAGTCCCTTACTTTATAATCTGTAGTACCCATTTTATCTACTACCTGCCCCGGACTCCATTTTTCATTTCTCCTATATTGTCTCATCCATACTTCCTCTCCTATCTCTAAAGAACGTTTGACGTCCGTTCCTACTTTCTGTTGTCGTTCCTGAGCCTTCCTGACTTTATTTTCTATATTTGGTTTTAATGCATCTAATTTGGTACGTAAATTCCTACCTAGCATCAATGTGGCTGCACTTTCCCCTGTTGAACAGTGCTCCGTATTACGGTAATGCAAAAGGAAGGTATTTATAATTCTTTTAACCGTACGCACAGCATTTTCTGCAGCCCCATTCGATGCTGGGTGGTACGGAGCAGAAAAAACGTGATCTACACCCTGACTAGCCAAAAAGTCTGCCATTTCCTTGCTCGTGAACGGTGGTCCGTTATCTGAGACTATTTGCCTCGGTAAACCCCACCTAGAAAAAACTTCAGTAAGCTTTTCAATCGTAGAAATAGCCGCCGTACTAGGCACAGGAAATACTTCTAACCACTTGGTTCTAGCGTCAACCATAATTAAATACATTTTTCCGAAAATAGGCCCTAAAAAATCAAGATGCACCCTCGCCCACGGTCTAGAAGGCCAGGGCCACGGCGTGATCGCGTGCCGATGCGGCGCGTCCGCCTCCCCCGCGCACACCGCGCACTCCCTGCAAGTAGCCTCAATCGCCTCGTCTATGCCCGGCCACCACACATAACTCCTAGCTGACGCCTTCGTCTTAACTATGCCCATATGAGGTTCATGTAATTCCTGTAGTACCCTGGCTCGACCACTTGCAGGAATCACTACCCTGTGCCCCCACATCACGCAGCCTAGCTCCTCGTACAGTTCCTTACGACGGTTAAAATACGGCTGTAATTCTCGAATATCATTATCGGTTGGCCACATATCCCGAATATAATTTAAAACCCTACCTAGCATTGGATCTACCATAGTTTGTTGTTTAATTGTATTATAATCTAATAACAATGCATTCTGTGCAAAATGTAAATACGTTTGCTCGGGGACCCGCAGTGACTCATCGCTACTGCACGGAACCGGTAGTCTCGACAGCCCGTCCGCACCGTTTTGTTTAGTGTTTACGTATTCAATATCGTACGTATAAGCAGATAAAATAATTGCCCAGCGTTGTAATCTACTCGCGGCCATCGCTGGTACACCGTGTTTTGGTCCAAATATACTTACTAACGGTTTGTGGTCGGTTCGCAAAACAAAACGTCGACCATAAACATACTGATGTAATTTTTGTAAACAAAATACGATAGCTAACGCCTCCCGATCTATTTGTGAATAATGTTTCTCGGCGTTATTCAACGCGCGTGACACATACACTACCGGGCGGTCGTGGCCGTCGGCGCCCGGCTGTGTGAGTACACCGCCTATGCCCCGCGCGCTCGCGTCGCATGTCAACACTAACGGCTCGTTTGGATCATAATGAGCTAATACCTCTGCGCCTACTAATATTTTTTTAACTTTTGCAAACGCCCTTTCGCACTCCGCACTCCATCTCCAACTGGCCTCTTTTTTTAAAAGTTCATACAGTGGTGACAAAATAGTACTCAAATTCTTCACAAATTTAGCATAAAAATTAACTAAACCTAAAAAGGAACGCAACTCTGAAATATCCCTTGGCCTGGGAATTTTTATTATTGCTTTTATTTTATCTGAATCTACTTTAACCCCATCTTTTGATATGACATAACCTAAGTATTTGACTTCGCTAACCATAAATAAACATTTACTCCTTTTTAGCTTCATACCGTGACTCTGTAACCGCTTGAACACTTTTTCTAACGTTTCTAAGTGATTATCCTGTGTTCCCGCCGTTCCGATGATGATATCATCTAAAAATACTTCTACCCCCGGAATATCACTAAGTAAATTCGACATAATACGCTGGAAGATGCCCGGACTAGAAGACAACCCAAATACAAGTCTATTGTACTTAAAAAGACCTCGATGTGTGTTTATTACAGTTAAATCTTTAGTATTATCCAATTCAATCTGGTTGTAAGCAACGGACAAATCAATTTTTGAGAAATGACTAGCACCGTTTAGGCTCACTAACAAATCATCTATCTTGGGTAACGGATATCTATCGACCAGTAAGACAGGATTTAAAGTTATTTTGTAATCAGCACAGATACGGAGTCCTCCGTCTGCTTTACGTACCGGTACCAAAGGCGTCGCCCAGTCCGAGCACTCGACGGGCTCGATGATGCCCGCGCGCAACATGGCGTCCAGCTCCGCGTCGACTTGACCCCTCAGAGCGTGAGGCAGCGGCCGCGCGCGGCAAAACACCGGCCTCGCGCCCTCCCGCAACCGGAGCGTTGCCTTGCCGCCTGTGTACAAACCCCAGTCGCTCGCTGAACAATTCCTTATACCTGTTCAACAAACAATCGACAGTATCAGACATATTGTGTACACTATGGTTAATCTCTTGTTGGAATGGAGGTATTTTAATGCCCAATTCTATTAACCACTGCCTGCCCAGTAAAGAAGTTGTACCCCCGTCTATCACAAACAGTTCTAGATATTTTATTTTATCTTTGTATTGAACTTTCGGTCTTATAACCCCTAGTGGTCTTATATTGCTACCATCATAAAATTTTAACACCAAATTATATGGCTTAATTACTTTATTGTTAAAAAGTTTATCATATGTTTTCTTACTGATGCATGAAATTGCCGAGCCTGTGTCTAGCTCCATTTTTAATGTTTTATCATCAATCAGTAATGATAAACTCACCGGGTTGTAGCCGCTCAAACATAGTTGATGAAGTTCTTCCTCAAGCTCGTCCGAACTGGAGTCTCCCGCTCCTGCCCTCGGATGGTCGCTTGTGGTGGCATCCACGTGGTTCACGCCGCGCCTCTTCCCTCTGCCACTGTTCGCCTCCATCCGCGGACAAACCCGTCTCAAATGTCCGCTTTGTTTGCATTTGCTACAAACAAAATGCTTATAGCGGCACTCCTCCTTGCTGTGTCCGCGCCAGCCGCACGCCGTGCAGCCTCCCGCGCCCTTCTCGGTGTCCCGCGTCCCACGCCCGTGGTTCGTTCGTTGGTCCGCAAACTGACCGCGCCCACGTTTTGCCCGCCACGTGTTCACGATTGCCGATGGCTCCGCCGTCGCTTTCTGCTCCACGACTGCCGCATCCCGCTCGGCCGCCTCTAGCCCAATCGCCAATCTGACTGCTCCTGAGTACGTCAAATTGTCTTCCGCAAACAACCTTTGCCTGATGACGTCACTCTTCACTCCGCATACGAACTGGTCACGCAAATTTTCCTCCAAATTTGCACCAAACTCACAAGTTTTCGAGAGTTTCTTTAGCTCGGTCAGATATTGTGTTACGCTTTCGTCGTCTTTCTGTCTTCTTTGTTGCAGGTGATTTTTCAAAATTGTAACGGCCTCTTCGTACGTTATATCCACTGGTTTCCTTGGATTGCACAGCGTGTTCAGCAATTCGTACGTCTCATCACCCACGCCCGTGATTAGCATCGGCAGCCACATGTCCTTCTCGACCTTGAAGAACATCTGCAACCGCTCCTCGTACAAAGTCCAGTTGCCTGACTTCACATCAAAATCGCGAACCTTTCCGACTTTGCCGACTGACATTTTCCTCGAATAATTGCAGACGAACTTCGATGATTATTATAGTGATCCTCGTCGCCACTGAAGTGTCGGGAGTAATAAATAAAAGAAGGTCAACTTGTAGCGAGCGTATATTGCGAACTGAACTGCTACAAATGATGTAGGCTTATTTATACATGATCTTACTTACTAATTCCTTATGTGGGTAAACCTAAATATATTACACATAGCATGATCAGCCTACATATATCCCACTGCTGGGACTCAGGCCTCCTCTCCTCGAGAGGGAAAGAGGTTGTAATCCATCACGCAGGCCCAATGCTGGTCGAACACAAAGATTCGAAGACATGTGTAACATCCTCACATGTCTTCGAATTTTTGGTTCTATGACATGCCAGTTTCACCACGATGTTTTCCTTCACCGTTTTAAGAGCAGTGGTGATGAAATTATTTACACACTAGCGACCATCCTGGCTTCGCACGGCACGAGTGCAATGTAGATACTATTTTTACAATGTAGATTATAAGCAACTTTTACTAAAACACAACTCTGAACTATCGGCCTTTTCATACAAAAATGCTATAATTTATTCATTGATGAAAATATGTAACAGAAGTATTTTTTTTGTTTTTTCGTTATTTGTCTTGGTTTATGATCATGAGTACTCTCATCTGCTGAAAACAGTGAATTAAAAATCACCGTGCATATACTAGAACAATTTCTTTTCAGATTTACCCTGAAGGTATTCGCAAACAGCTGGTCTGGTTAAAACAGCAATATGGCAACTTGGAATTCATCATCACGGAGAATGGTCTCTCTACTCATGCAGGACTCGACGATCAGAATAGAATCGATTATTACAGAAATTACTTGAGACAGGTAAGCTAGTTGCACGCCATTAAAAGCCTGATCAAGCGTCGGATCAAAAATGTGTATTGCCCATAGATATTCGGAGATATCGTATCGTATCAATGCGGAATAGTAAGGAGTCCTAGTGCCACCGCTTATCTCCCACCCAAATAATTACAATATTAGCAAATAGTGTACTAACGACACACACTTGAAGTTTGAACACGTGCACTTAGAAAAAAGCAGTTCCACTAAATCAATTTCTAATAGCACACATACATAGAATGGGCGACACATTAACTTGTATACATTTGCTATTTGCGAACATTCAATGCACACGCATGCAATTAGGGAGTCAAAAGCGATGGTCGATATTTTTTATCGATATTAAATTTAAGCACATTCTTGTTTTACAATAACTTTGTTTAATTTTCTAAATTATTACTTCTATCTAAGTGTGCAAGTCTTTTCTTCCTTTTGATATTATACCTTTTTATATCCGTGGAATTGCCCCTTCTATTATACTATTTTGATAAACATACAACCTGACTTGTAATTACTCAAAACACGCAAAAAACGTAAGAAAATTTGAATCATATGAGCTTTCACCTTAACATTCCTAAATTCCACACTGATATTGCTAAGATCAAGCAATATCAGTTAGGAATTTAGACATGTTCAATCATCAAAAAGACACATGGGGATTTTATAGAAAACTCCCACTTGGAGTATAAATCTGATGTTCCACAAACGATGGGACACTTAATATCGTGTCCTGCGTGTCCTGCCGTATGCACGATACAGGAACTGGTGGACGCTAGTAATGGCGGCAAACACGTAGTCGAATTCTGGGCCGAGTCTAGATCGACACGCTAAGAAGAAGAAGAAATAGACAAGAAAATTAGGGAAACATTTAAGAGTGTAGAAAAAAAAAGAAGAGAGTAAAATGAGTTAAAACGATTTTCCCTTCTTTTGTCTCATTCCCCCTTTGTTTTGCCTTTGAGTTTACGTTTAAGTGTCCCACAGTTGCTTCAGATTATAATTGATTCACAGATCTTGCTGGCTATAAAAGAGGATGGCGTCAACGTGACAGGGTACACCGCGTGGACGCTCATGGATAACTACGAGTGGATGGAAGGATACGGGTGAGAAAAGTGATTTTTTTACCATATTTACTTACGGGCCCATATAACTGCATCGTTGGCAGTTTAAGAACCCACTTTACATAGATGCTGAGCGATGGCCGTTTTGAGTGAATTTGAATTTCGTTTGATGCCCTGGCGCCACCTCCTTAAGTCCCTCCCACCTTGTAAATGGACACAGTTGCTGTCATCTTAGAGTTCCTAATACAGCCTTTGTGATTCTGTATTATCAAGTCATAATTTATACAATACGCACATGAATCCGTAAATTCAGAGGCCTTGGGTTCGAACTCGAGACCTATGACTTGGCAGTCCGACGGTCACACCACTAGGCTATCACTGCTGCTCATTATCACTTGCTTAAAAATCGGTGAAGGAAAACTCGTGAGGAAACCAGCATGTCTGAGAGATATTTCTCAACAGCTTGTGAAGCTAAGTGAGAAGCCTATGAGCAGCATAAAAACTCTGACACTAGGTTAGTCACTAACCACACGAAAAGAAAAAGAAGATCCTGTATTAGCTACAAAACTGCATTGTCAAGATTAACTATAATATTATCCAATAACAACTTATACATACTTAAATTAAAAGACTACATCTAACTAACTATATATACAAATAAAACCAAAAAAGACAAAAAGGACACTTAGGCGTCGAAGTACTCATCCGCATCGGTGTCATCAGGAAACGTTAAAGATTAACTCTAATCTTTCAGGTCTAAATTCGGGCTGTACGAGGTAGACTTCTCAGACCCGCAGCGCACGCGCACTCCCAGGGAATCTGCGCGTTTCTACACGGACCTCATTAAGAAGCATTCTCTAGATCCATTTCCTCCACCAGGCGTTAAAGATGAGACAAAATAATGATGTTTGAGAATTTATTTATTAAAATTATGTTTCATGTTAAATATTCACAATACAATTTTTTTTTGCTGTTATTTTTTTTCAATAAAATTTTGTAAATTATCCCTACTTAATATTTATTATAAGAACACCATATCATATTATCATTCATTAAAAGTAAGTGGCATCCGCTATGTCCAAGTCCAAGGCTTATTTTTAACTGGACATTCGACACATTTGAAATTGTTATATTATTGTATGGGGACAGTTTAACTGTAAGGAAAAAGGACATAATTGAATGTGTTCGCTTGATGTTACACCTCAATGAAACTAATAATTGTAAATTTATTTTCTGTGCCTTGCCATATTCTAATTATTTGTCTGATGAGCAAAATAGGCACATTTATAATTTAAACCTATTTATATATAATAGGGTTTGTCGCCATAGTGACGCTATTTTATATTTTGACTGTAATCAATTTATTACTGATAACAAACTGACAAATTATACAATGCATCTGCCGTCTACTTCTAGGAGACAAATTGCTAATCTTTTAGCATATAATATACACAGTGACACTGGTACCTGTACTGTACCATCGATTACTGTTAGTAGTGGTACTAACACTATCTCTGACGTGCCTTGTAGTTTAAACTATTAGGTGCGACAACGGATAAACCGCATATTATGTTGAATGTTGTACATCAAAATATGCAGGGTCTGTCCGGCAAAGAGCTAGAATTAAGTTTATTCTTAGAAAATTATGATGTTCAGGTGTTATGTTTGACTGAACACTGGTTGAAAGAACATGAAGTAGTGTTTATTAATGATGATTATTTTACCGTACAAAGTGCATTTGTAAGAAAAAGTGCTATTCGCGGTGGCTCATTAATTCTTGTTTCAAACAAGTTAAAATGTAAACAACGTTTAGATTTAGTTAATTTGTCTATTGAGCGCACTATTGAGTTGTCTTGTGTTGAACTTGAGCGATACGTGGTAATTTGCGTTTATCGACCCCCCTCGGGGGATTTTATTAGTTTCGAATCGGTAATGGGGGATTCACTCAATAGAATAAAATCGAGTAATAAAAATATTATTTTATGTGGTGATTTTAATATTAATATTTTAGAAGTAACTCCTTTAAGTATTAGACTTCTTAATCTGTTTAGGTGTTATAATTTAATTAACTTGTTTTTTGAACCTACTAGGATCACGGCATCTTCATCGACTTGTCTTGATAATATATTTAGTGATTATGATGCCAAAAATAAATTTGTGCTTAGTGACTTAACATCTGACCACTGTGGCTTATTAGCTAGCTTCCCTGTGCCATTACATAAAAAGCCGCAAAAAATAGAATGCAGGCCTTATACAACTAGTCGTTGCACCAAATTTAAAGATAATATAGCTCATCGAATTTCACCATCTATAGCAGACCTTGAGAATCCTAATGAAATCTACGGAGCCCTTTTTGATGTTGTGCAAAAAGAGTACCAATCTATTTTCAAAACCAAAACCATTGATATCAATGGCACCGCAGTTAGCTTCAACCAATGGGCTACCCCAGGCATTTATCAAAGTAGAGCGAGACTATACGAGTTATACGGTTTAAAAAAATACAAGTTTGATACTCCTTTCCTAGAGTATGTCAAAAATTATTCAAAATTATTTAAAAAGGTTTGTGTCTTTGCAAAATCAAAATTTTTAAGCGAAACAATTAAAAAATCCAATAATAAAATAAAAACCACTTGGAAAATTATTAACAATGAAACGGGTAAACCAGTTAAACAATTAAATGAACTTGAGATTATGGTCGACAACAAATTAATTAATAAAGCAGCTGACGTAGCTGAGGTTTTTAATGATTTTTTTGCCAACATACCTATAACTACGACTCGCTCCTTAAATTCTTCACCGGCTAAAGCTGAAAACCTTCTCCATAGTAGTGTGCCTAAATGTAGTCGCTTATTTAGCTTCGAACATGTAACGCCTCGTGATGTAGTTAACGTTTTTAATACACTTAAGTCCAAAAACACTGGTGATTACTGGGGCATCTCCATTAAACTTTTAAGTAATATAATAGATATCGTATCTATCTAGCTGTTACCTTTAATAAATGTGTTGATTTAGGAACCTTTCCTGACCTCATGAAAAGTAGTAAAGTCATTCCTTTATTTAAATCAGGTAATAAAAATAACGTTGGCAATTTCAGGCCTATTTCAATCTTACCTGCATTTAGCAAAATATTTGAAAAATTAATACTCAAGCAGTTGTTAAGACATTTTAATTTAAATAGCCTCCTTCATGATGAACAATATGGCTTTACAAAAGGTCGTTCGACTACGGATGCAGGTGTTGCTCTGCTGAAACACATATTTAGCGCATGGGAGAACTCGCAAAATGCTATTGGAATTTTCTGTGATCTCTCCAAAGCTTTTGATTGCGTGCACCACGACACGCTTTTACGTAAACTACGTCATTACGGTGTTCAAAACGAAGCTCTTAACGTTATAAATTCATATTTACAGAATAGGTTTCAATGTGTAGATGTTAATGGTGTGAAATCTACTGAGCTACCAGTTCAGTTAGGTGTACCTCAAGGCTCAATACTAGGTCCATTCTTATTCTTAGTGTATATCAATGACTTACCATTCCATTTAAAGGGTATCTGTGATGTTGTACTGTTTGCAGATGATACCTCTCTTATCTTTAAAGTAGACAGAGATAGACTAGTTTTTGACGATGTTAACAGTGCACTCTCAACAGTAACGGATTGGTTTACATCTAATAACCTAGTTCTCAATGCGAAGAAAACGAAATGTATAAAATTCGCCTTACCCAATGTCAGAAATCTAGGACCACAAATAATATTAGATAAAGAGGTGCTTGAAACTGTAGACACAGCAGTCTTTTTGGGAATAACAGTAGATTCTAAACTCCAATGGAGCCCACATATATGAAGTCTAGCAGGACGGCTTAGTTCAGCCGCCTATGCCGTCAGGAAAGTAAGACAATACACTGACGTTGATACAGCCCGGTTAGTGTATTTTAGCTATTTTCATAGCGTTATGTCCTATGGCCTTCTGCTGTGGGGCAAAGCCGCAGATATAAATAATATATTCGTTCTTCAAAAACGAGCTGTTCGAGCAATTTACCAGCTAGGTGCCAGAGTATCTCTGAGAGATTTTTTTAAAGAAATTGGTATTCTTACGGTAGCGTCACAATTTATTTTCGCCAACATTTTATATATTAGACAAAATTTACACTTATATACTAAAAACAGTGATATTCACAACATCAATACTAGAAATAAGGATAAACTACGTGCTCCCTTTCATCGGCTTCATAAGGTTCATAACTCATTTGTGGGGCTTGGTGTAACCTTTTATAACAAGCTGCCCTCTTCTTTGCAAGAATTGCCTTTTAATACGTTTAAATCTAAAGTAAAATCTATCCTTTGTTCAAAGGCTTACTATACTACCAACGACTACTTAAATGACAAGAATAGTTGGTCGCTGTGATTAACACAAGACAATGTTTATGTTCTTTCTCCAGAATTAGCTTCATAAAATTATTTTTATTATGTATTCAATTCATTGTTTTGGTTGTTTTTATTTTTTTTTATTAGCCATTTATTGTTGACATTATCTACTCATTACAATGTTTTTTTTTTAATGAGTTGTATTGCAAAATGTGGTTAGCTAGAGACCTCGACAGTTGATCATATTTATTTATCTTGATCCTAGTTAGTAATCATTAGCAATTAATTGATTGATTTTACTTCGATGGTCCTAGTTTATCATTTGTAACTTCGAGTTACGGCTGTATGGACATAGTACAGCATTGCACATGTAAGCGGGCACGCACTTTTACCTGGAGGCTCTTTTTTTTTCTTTTTAAATTTACGCTTGAGTACAGTCAGTTTTAATGTTTTAATTGGTATATTGACGTGTGCTAGCTGACATGTGGCAAATGATTGATTTTAAAGTGATGTGTTTCGTAATGTTAATTACTTCTCATACGATAAATGTGTAGAGTCAAGTTCTTCCAACTGAACAGACAGCTGTGCTGCTGGGGAGTTTGTTGCGCCACTTCTTCTTCCCAGCTAAAGCACTAGGAAGTGGTGAAGGGTGGGCGTTTTTGGGGGACTGTCTTATGTAACTTTGACCTTCAAAAAGTGCTGATCTTCAGCCTAATTTGAAAAAAAAAAAAATGTAATTTCGTAAGAATTTTTTCCGTCTAGCCCCCTTTCACAACGCGCGATAAGGAACTCGAATTAAATTACACTCGTATAGGTAGGTAGGTATGTAAGTATCTAATTAATTAGTTCCTCCGACACCACAGTCACGAAAACAAACAATGCCGCGACGGCGACGCCGCGCGCCGCATGCCGCCGCCCTGCGTTCAAGATACATACACATAAATAAAAATACATACGCGATTTTACGCGAAAGATAAATAGGTTAGGTACACAACTACACAAATAAAAACACGAAAAGCGAATTCAGACTTTATTTATTAACAGTAAACAGTAAAATTTAGAAATATCAAACTAGGTACATACGCAGTTTACTAAAATTATTCTGAGAAACCTATTGTCTCGTGTCGGACCCGACTTTACAAAGATGCACAACCGAATTACGCAGTTAACTTAATAAAAATAAGGTCTTAATTCGGTCCAATATTTTCATAGAGAAAAGCTCGTCCAAATAGTAATGAACTCTATTCGACCGACGAAACGATTCATTTTTCTGTTCGAATTGCTTGCCTTTGTAGAAGCCGCCAGCATTACCGCAAAAAATGTTTTACAAAAAGTGTCGTGACAACTTTTTCGTAAGAATTTTTTCCGTCTAGCCCCCTTTCACAACGCGCGATAAGGAACTTCGTTCCAAAAAGGCTGTCATTCGTAGATCTTTGACAGCCATTACGGGTAGTCATAAGCCCGAAAGTCAGACAACCAGTCTTACCAAGGAGTATCGTGGATCCAGTAACTGGGTTGTGGAAGTCAGATAGTCAGTCGCTCCAAACTGGTATTCAGCTGTTGGTATGTAGCGCTGTGTAAAATACTGGGTTAGACTAGAAGCCAACCCAAGCGTATTTAGAAAACGCTAGGCAGTGTGATTGTTGCTGAGCTTGCTACAGATCACTGCAGGTAGAAAGAAACAGGCACGTGTTTTAGTTGTTTTGATATGCGTAGGCGCATACATAAGAAAACACGGAATTGTTTGGCTCGCACCGCCCGATACCGACTTGTCTTATTGAGAACACGCATTTTATGTGAATGAATTCCTGAATTTAATGTATTGATTGATTGATTGATTTGCAAGCATTCTATCTCTACAAAAAGGCAAGTCGGTATCAAAATAAAATCTTCTATCTTCTTCTTCTACCTATCTCTTAGGCCTCATTTACGGAGACGCGGGGCGTCTCGCGTCGCGTGTGGCGTGGCGTCTCGCGGCGCGTCGGACGTTTTTTCTGTTTACGGTGGGGCGGCGCGTGAAGCGGCACGCATCATCGCACGCGTAAACACAAACTTATAGCAATATACGACCATGTTCATAGAGAAGCGAGACGGGAACGTCGGCGCCCGCGGCGAATCCTCTAGCGTGTCTCGGACATAGCTTCATCGAGAATTGCCGCTGCGTGCGCCGCCGCGATAAACGCCGCGTGGGACGCGTCGGTGCCATCCGCGGGCTCGGCCGCAAAAAACGCCCTAATTCAAACAAACGCGTCTAAAATCGCTTCTCCGTAAACGCACTCATACAACGCCATATATTTGAATACAGTGCGGGCCGCGCCGCTCAACGCAACGCGCGACGCCCCGCGTCTCCGTAAATGAGGCCTTAGTCTTAGTCTCGCTAAAACTCGAGAACGGCCGGGCCGATTTAGCTGATTTTGTTGTTGAAATGTTTGTCGTAGTCCAGGGAAGGTTTAAAAGGTGAGAAACGTTAGGTGGGTAGGTAGGTAGGTAGGGCAGGTATCATAGTTAAGACAAGACAACGTCTGTCGGGTTAGGTAATACCAAATATTTATTTCACAATTCTTTATTCTAAATTCAACAATAATATTTTAATAATAAAATCTATTACAATTTTCAAATTTAAAGCTCATGCCGTGTCATTGGTACATCAAGGGAGTGACTCTTTATAATGCTGGCGTAGTAATGCGCGGACGCACGGGCGGTGCGCTTGCGATCGGGATCGGAGAAGTCCACCTGGTAGAGACCGAACTTGACCCTGGAAGTTAAAAGTAAGGTCTGTCTTAGAATAGAATAGAATTGAAAAGCATTTATTTACAAATATGGGTAATTTAATACAAAAGTAGGTAGTGGTTCTGCCATATTTCACCAATCAGCATGCAAATTAAAAAAAATACTATCATGATGTTTTTGATAATATGTCTGTTGTCATAGAATGGTATTCAGCTGCATCCGGTTAGGCTGGAACTCGACCCAAACATAGGTCTAGGCAGATGATGATGTTGTCATAAAATCGCTTAGCATCTATCTGAGTAATAATGGTTCTGAAACTGTCAAAGATGCGGTTAGAGATAAACTACGATAACAGTGCGCGCCCTTACAAATTACAATTTCAATGTTTGACTCAGACTAAACTCAAAGCGTTTATTTCAAATAAAACCAACTACGGGCACTTTTGAATTGTCAAGGGGTCGGTCAATCAGAAAGATGAAGCTAGTTGCCCATTCCAGAGCATCAGGTACCTATGGAGAAGAACGGGCAAGAAACTCCATGGACACTCTTTTAAATGAAAATGTTGTTGCAAAATCCAACTCAAAAATTAAATTGAATCGTGGCAGCTAAGAGATCACCAGTCTCTAATGACGACACCCGTTCACAGTTCGTAGTCATATCCTTACGAAAGAGTTTGAATGTAGTTGTAAGTGCTCGTCTTCAGTAGCAGGCCGGCAGCAACATGCGTTGTGAGTCTTGGTGGCGCTTTGTAATTACTTTCACAAATACTTTCAAACGTTTTGAATATTGAAGGGGCGGGCCCTATTATCGTAGTTTATCTTTACTTACTTCTTGACATGCTTGAAAAATGGGGAAGGAAAACATTGTGAGGAAAGCATCATGTCTAAGAGATATTTCTAAACAGCATGTGAAGCTAAGTCAGAGGCCCATGGGCAGCATAAAAACTCTGACACCAGGTTAGTCACTAACCACACGAAGAAGAAGACTTTACTTACAGATATCCTTCTTTCCACTCGAAGTTATCCATGAGCGTCCATGCATTGTATGCTGTCACATTGATGCCATCTTCCTTTATTGCCAGCAAAATCTGGGAACAGCGGATAGTATTAGTCCGAAGAACATGGTAGCAATCCTTGTGAATGAATACCAACATCTAAGGACACTTATTTTTGCCTCATGGATGATTGATTAGTCTGATTAACGGAGGTTTATGACGAACTCTTACTTATTAATCTTTCCACCGACAAGAACTTGAATTGAAATTGAAGCTTTGTGCCACCAGCTCCACGACCTCATAAGAAGTTTTCAATTATACAATTTGGCCGTTATGCATTCACAGCTTGGCGCTGGGCGAGGCATCCACGGTTCCTTGTACTAAAGGTCATGGCACATTATACCGGCACTGCAACGGCACCGCTCCAAACCAGAAATTAACTTGTCATTCAATTTAGAGCTTTAATCGTGTGTAGTATAATATATTTCACAATGTCAATATGAAAAAGCCAACGGCGGATAATCAGCGCGCTTGCCACTACCATACAACTCGACTCGCAGCCCGCGTGCTGCAAGCAAGCGGACCATGTGCTTACAGCGCGCTGACCGCATGCTTATTACGCGCCGACTCCGAGTCTAATATTCTTGCAGTATTCCCCTTCTGCTAGTCTTTCTTTTAACATATTATGCACCCAATATCTTCTTCTCCTTTTATTTTCCTGTTCTTCGTCGAGAGCAATAGCGATTATGGCTAGTTCGCGCAATGTAAACCGAGACATTATGAAAACGTGCAAGTCCTAGGCGTGTTCAATCATAAATGCCATATAACAATATTGAATTCGCGGTGACAGCAAGCTTGCACCTCGCGGCCGGCGCGCGGACTGCCAGCTTGCACCTTGCGGACAACGCGTAGTTAGCGCGCTGGCAGCTAGCCGTAGCTTAAATTCGAGGCAACGCCGTGCGTATAATGTGCTATAACCTTTAGGCGATTAACACACGGCACCGCTCGACCGTGCGGTAGGAACAGTTTGCGGTAGAAACGAGCACCGCTCGACCGCGCGGTCGGGCGGTGTACGTGTGTAAGTCGCCTAACATGAGTCTGGGGCCCACGAGATACTAGATCTGCATAACTTTAAACACAAATCAGTTTTGCTGGAAATCGGCATCCGAAATCGAGGTGAACCGTTTTTACCCTTAAAAACGCACCCCCATCGAATTCCCGACCTTAGATCGGCCGTAAATTATTTTACCTTTCGTGTTTGTTAAATTCTCTTCCTTTTCCAATGGGTTTCGTCCTACAATTTTTTTTTTATTTCATAAATTATCGACCCTGGTCTAACGGTGATGGAAGTTTTTAAGACGAGCAGTCTTTTTTCTATGTCATTTCATATGTTATTTTGACCGTATCAAATAGCCAATTATTTGCGCCGAGTTTATTGCAGGGGCATGATACTCACCTGTTCCAAATAATCTCTGTAGTACTGTATCCTGGTCTCATCCTCAAGTCCTCCGTACGTAGAGAGACCATTCTCCGTGATCATGATCTCCATGTCGCCATACTTCTCTTTCATCCAGACCAGCTGTTTGCGAATACCTTGGGGGTGCACCTGTGGAATAGCATAAAACAAAGCTTAGCATAGAATATGCAGGTAATGGCAGTTTTTTTTAAAGCATGGGAAATCTTCAAATTACTGCTCCCGCTCTGGGTGGAGCAGAAGGGAGTGTCACAATCTTATTGACTAAAACCCATCCATGTTCCTTCCTCAGCGATGCGAGCGATGCAGCGGTAACGCTTTCGGACAATGCCGCTGACCCCGCATTCATCGGCCATAACAGGTCTCTTCTCTAATGCAGACATCTCTTTGAGGCGCGCGTGGAACACAACAGTCTTTCTGGCACGGGCCTGGTCCTGTTCGGACGGTGAGCTACCTTTTTCTCACAAGAGGTTAAGGAAATAACATGGATGTGTTTTAGTCAGTAAGAGTCTGTCACTTTCTTCCGCTACACTCAGAGCGGGAGAGTCATTAGATGATTTCCCACCCTCTAATAAAAGGGATCAAGGCCGAGATCCCTGTATTAGCAGTCTTGAGAACTAAAGACCAATGATGTAGGCAGTCAGTAAAAAGTAAAAATAAGTACTTACAAAGAACCAAGAAGAAGCAGTACTAGGCCAATCCTCCTGTTTCTCGATTTTACCGTTGAGATCTACAGCGTCACCTAGCGGCCAGGCTGATAACGTTTCTCCCTCCTCTGCCTGACGGATCAGTCGGCTCGTGTAGTGGTTCAGTGCGAAGAAGTCGTAGGTACCTGCGGAAGTTCACGTATTTTAGCAATATACGTTGTTTATCTATCTATCTATTATCTATTACATATAATAAATTTGTAGAAAAGTGGTGTCTGTACAATAGAAATATATAAAAAAAAGTAGCAGGGGTTGTTATTATATCGATGCCGAACCCGAAATTGTAATTAATTTTTTTTTTGTCTGTTTGTCTGTGTGTTTGTGCACGCTAATATCAGAAACGGCTTATTCGATTTAGATGCGGTTTTCACCAATATATTGTAGTAAGCTCTCACTTAACATTTAGTGTTTATTTCATGTCAATCGGTTCATAAATAAAAAAGTTATGTCAATTTAAAGAATCACGGCGAACATTTATTAAGGTATTCTATCGGAGTACGTATACGCCTCGCGCCTGCGCGTCCGTGGCTATATAAAGCGCAATGAGACCCACGCCGCTGTTACCCCCGATCCAGCTGTCCCTTGCTGTCCTCCCCCAGCGACGCCCTCAGCCGAGGTTCGTACCCCACAGGGGGTGCCCTTAACGTGTAGTCGCTTAGTCTGTAAGTTTTTATAAACCCTGGCTGGACGCTACAATTCTTTTGTGGTATCCACAGGCAAGTCCGGCTAAGTACAAGCCAACCCTAAGGTTGAACTACGAGATGCCGTTATAAAAAAAAAACGCGCCACTGCCATAAGGATTCAGTTATTCGTAGCAAAAGCAGGTATCCTGGAGAGTATAGTTGCATTTGATTATTGCGATTCACTTGACTAATGACTGTTTGCATATTTCATTTATTTATATTTTAGGGTTTGTAGGTTAGGTTCTTTTTCTTAATTTTCTTTAAAATCTACCTATAATATAATAAAACAGTCAAAAAACTGTGTCTGTACATTCAATATATTAAAAAAAAATTGAGGGGGTTTAGAAACAGTAATAGAGCACGAATCCAATAAAAATATTCTATCTGTTTGTCTGTTTGTTTGTACACACTAATCTTCGGAACTACTTGACGGATTTGAATGATGTTTTTTGATGTGAAGGTATTAAGTCTGGGCAACATATAGACTATAATTTATCTTGGAAACTTGAACACCTGACGCAGAACCGCAACAGACCAGCTAAACTATAAGAGATACAGAAATAGTACCATAGCAAAAATTGTTCCGCGTGATGAGCATTTTCTACTGAGAGAATAAATCTGAATATCTGGAACACCTGATGTGGAACTCCAAGAGCCCAGCTACACTATAACATATAATAAGAATGACGTCTTAGCAAAAGTTGTGCGGTCTGATGGTCATTTCCTATTGACAAAATCGAAGATCAGAAACATCTGATGTGGAAATCAAAGCTATCACTAATTTCACTGTATAATTATAAAATAATATAAGCTGGGAGTACTTCCACGCGGTGAAGGCGGTAACAGTTTAGGACTCATTTTCGATGACGATGGTATATCATTGAAATTTGACTCTACTGGCCAAAACTCCCATTTATTTATTTATTTTATCGAATAAATATGCCTTCGGACTTATGTTATTTGAGTGTTTAATTTCCTTTTCTATTTATCTTCGTGACACAGTAGCCTATCCGATAACGCAGGGGAGCAGTCACTTAGATTTTAATTGATCAGGTATATTCACAATAAAACTATAACCATGCCTAGAAAGAGGTCAAATCTTTCCCAATGTTCCAAAAGAGCTTAATGATTGAAGATCATAAGATCCCAAGAATCTACCACAGAGCGTCATGAGAGACTTGATGCTGTTCGAGAACATCCGGCTGCAACTCGCTCCGTTTAAACCTCTTCGGATCGCGAAGCACGCCCGCGTTCTCTGCGTATTTACGCATCTACATTCAGGTCTCTAAAGACCAGTGAAGAATATGATGCGGGACTGACCGCTGATCGATCGTCATGCATTGTCTCGCGAGTCGGAGACGTTCACGGAAAGAGAATTACGCTCGAGTTCCAAGCGTATATCCACATCGACTTCGAGGTCTCTAGGGACAAGTGCGGAACGTGATGCGCGACTTACCGCTGATCGTGAAAGTCATGCATTGTCTCGCGAATCGGATACGTTCATGGATAGAGAATTAGGCTTGAGTTCCAAGCGTATCTACGCATCGACTTCTAGGTCTAGACAAGTGGGGAACGTGATGCGCGACTGACCGCTGATCGTGATTCAGATCTTCGATTTTGACGACCCCGTTGTCGCTGGCATAAGCAACAGGATACGCGTACGAAGTCGCGGGCAGAAGCTAGTTCATAAATAAATCATAAACGTGGATTTTATATTTGGCAAATAAAGATTTCATTTCATCCACGTCTAAATTGAGTTCAAGAGCTATCAGTGCTAAAATTGTTATAGAATATTGTCACGCTCTTAAACGCGGTTTAGATGTGCAGATCCCGTTTAGTTTTTTCCTTCGTTTCGTACAGTAAAAGTACTATCTTCACTAATATTATCAAGAGGAAAGATTTGATTTTTTGTTTGTTTGTTTGAAATGAATAGGCTCCGAAACTACTGGACCGATTTAAAAAATTCTTTCACCGTTGGAAAGCTTAGTTTTCTAGGAGTAACATAGGCTATCCCGGGAAAAATAACGGGTCCAAGACTACGGGAGCGAAGCCGCGGGCAAAGTGCTAGTCTATAATAATAATAATAATAATTCTTTATCGACATAAATATGTTTTAACAAAAGTAGTGAGGCCCTGACTCCTGCGCTAGGTATAGTACCTGTGTTACAGGAGCCAGTGTCTTCTCCCAATAATTATGAGTCGAGTTTTATGCAATAAGAATTTAACAAAAACACAAGTACAAAAATTAAAGTAAAAAATAAAGAAAATGAAAATAAAAGTTGTTTATCTATTACTTGTCCGTGAACTTGAAAGAAGCTGCCTGGGTACAGACGCCAGCACTTCAAGCTATCCCAAACTGTACAAGGACAGTGTTCGGCGTCCATACACGTTAGCTTAAGAATCAGTAAGCGGGATTGTCCGAAAGGGCTACCCCCATAGAGCAACACAGGCCACCCCCGGAACATAAAGGGCTAAGGAAGGAACATGGATAGGTTTTAATGAGTAAGAATCTGACACTCCCTTCCGCTTCACCCATAGCGGGAGAAGTCATTGAATGATTTCCCAGCCTCAAAAAAAAAAGCCTAAGAATCAACAGGGAAGTGAATTTACTTTGTTTAAATTCGATTGAAACTAATTTAAAACTACGGACACTTCTAAGAATTCAAAAAAAATCAAAACACTTTTGGATTTTGAGGTTATAATAAGTTCAATAGAAACATACTTACGGTAATAAACGGTACGGTACGGTACGGTGCGGTAATCAAACTGGTTGCTAAGTAAATTAGGTAATTTGTACCATATTATTTTATTATATTGGAATAACTTCTCACACATTGATTAATTTATTATTATTAACTTTTAGAATGTTTGTAAATATGTGAGCACCATGCACTTACATAATTAAGTTTACTTGCCACTGCTACATGTGTTTTTCTTTTCACCTTTTGTGATGTATTGTTTTTATTCTGGGTACATCGTCTTCACATATAATGTTATAATACATGTATACAAAACATTGTGAAACATTTTAAAAGAGTAACGGTGGAGTTTCTTGCCCATTCTTCTCCACACGAAACTACTTTTTGGAAGGGGCGACTAGAATCAGTTCTATTTCTTGTTCATTTTGACGTTCAAAAGTGCCATTCTTGTGCCTATTTGAAATAAATGTTTTGACTTTGAATAACTTGGCGTTTATTAGTGAACTAGCTTCTGCCCGCGACTTCGTACGCGGACCCTGTTGCTTATGCCAGCGACAACGGGGTCGCCATTTATGTTATTTTTTATCATTTTTTCCATTTAAATCTTTTATCACACTGAGCTTTAGTTTTATTTCATTCCAACAACCACCAAAACATACAGTCCATTTGTCATCGTTTTCATTTTGGCAACCGCATTATTATATTCCCCACTTGTCTCTAGAGACCTAGAAGTCAATGCGTAGATACGGTTGGAACTCAAGCAAATTCTCTATCCGTGAACGTCTCCAACTCGCGAGACAATACATGACGTTCACGATCAGCGGTCAGTCGCACATCACGTGCCCCACTTGTCTCTAGAGACCTAGAAGTCGATGCGTAGATACGCTTGGAACTAAAGCGTAATTCTCTTTCCGTGAACGTCTCTGACTCGCGAGACAATACATGACGTTCACGATCAGCGGTCAGTCGCGCATCATATTCTTCACTGGTCTCTAGAGACCTAATGAATACGCTGAGAACACAGGCGTGCTTCGCGACCCGAAGAGGTTTCCACGGAGCGAGTAGCAGCTTAATGTTCTCGAACAGCATCAAGTCTCTCCTGACGCTCTTCGGTAGATTCTTGGGATCTTATGATCCTCAATCTTTTAGTTCCTCTTTCTAGGCATGGTCATAGTTTCATTGTGAAGATACCTGATCAATAAAAATCTAAATTAAAATGACTGCTCCCCTGCGTTACCGGGTAGGCTACCGTGTCACGAAGATAAATGGAAAAGGAAATTAAACACTCAAACAACATAAGCCCGAAGGCATATTCATACGATAAAATAAAAAATAAAATAGGAGTTTTGGCCAGTAGAGTCAAATTTTCAATGATATACCATCGTCATCGAAAATCAGTCCTAAACTGTTAACGCCTTCACCGCGTGCAGGTACTCCCAGTTTATGTTATTTTATAGTTAAACAGTAAAATTAGTGATAGCTTTGATTTCCACATCAGATGTTCCTGATCTTCGATTTTTATAAGTCAACAGGAAATGCCTATCATATTGAACAACTTTTGCTAAGACGTCATTCCTATATATGTTACAGTGTAGCTGGGCTCTTGGAGTTCCACATCAGGTGTTCCAGATCTTGAAATTTATTCTCTCAGCAGAAAATGCTAATCACGTGGAACAATTTTTGCTAAGGTATCATTTTTGTATCTCTTATAGTTTACCTGGTCTGTTGCGGTTCTGCATCAGGTGTTCAAGTTTCCAAGATAAATTATAGCCTATATGTTGCCCAGATTTAATACCTATACAACAAAAAAAAAATCATTCCAATCCGTCCAGTAGTTCCGAAGATTAGCGTGTACAAACAAACAGACAAACAGACAAACAGACATACAGACAAACAGACATACAGACAAACAGACAATTTTTTTTTTTTGGATTCGTGCTCTATTACTTTTTCTAAACCCCCCTCAATTATTATTTTTTTAATATATTCAATGTACAGACACAGTTTTTTTACTGTTTTATTATAATTATGTATAGATATAGATTAAATTCACTAACCTCCAGGTATGTTTATATGTAGATCAAGAGCTGAGAATACTGAGTTTTGTAATTACGGTTCGGACTAAAACGCTACGCACAAAAACTTGTGTGTATGAGGTACAAAATACAAACCTATTCAAAATGAACCGAAGTGAATTACTTTTTAAAATGTATTCGAAATTATGGAGTATCCGTTCTACTGAAATAATAGTTTTTTTTTAAATAATATACTTTATATTATAAAAAAAAACTTTTTATTACTGTAAAGGTTTCATGCGTGTTTTTTCACAGGCCATTTTTTACAATGTCCCTTTTTCAATTGAAAATGAACCTAATACTTTTGCAATAAAGTTGAAAAACTTTGAAAGAAATTTGACAGATTCGGGGTAACTTGATGTGCTGGCTTTTGTACCTGAACGTCTGGATCATCACGACATTAAACCAAGTACAGTTAGCAAAATTAGGTATCCATGCTCACAAACTCTGTTGAGTGTATTTGCTGACCCTACTTACCTCTAATAATCTCAATCTCTTCCTGAGTAAATGCTGGGAGCATAGACTTGGAGTATCCCTTCTTGAAGCTTAACTCCTCCATGTGTTTCTCTATGGAAGGTGGCCATCCGCCTTCTTTGGTGTATATTGGATGAGAGTATCTGCCTGCCTAAAAATATTATGGTGTTTTCTTATTATAAGCAAGTTCTCGACAACGACGGTAATTTTTACCATACATGAAGCTGGTTGTAGCTTGCCGGGTCAGCGGGATTGTCCGAAAGGGTAACCGCTGCCCCGGAACATAAAGGGCTAAGGAAGGCACATGGATGGGTTTTAGTCAGTAAAAGTCTGAGGCTCATTGATGACTTCCCATTCTTAAAAAAAAAGACCAAGAGTATAGCTCGTATCCAAGGGCGATTTTTCATGGCACACGGAATTTTCAACGCTCTGGTTAGCACCAAGAGTTGAAAATCCAACAGTGTGGTTTTTTATGCGCTGGGATGCACTTGGATTCTCGTTGTTTGACTGGACTTAGGGAGATGAATTGTTTTAAGCAATTGGGTATTTGAAAGGGTAGTCACTAACGTTACTTTTTATGAACAGTCAAAACGCGGCATTTGTACGTTATTTCTATGAAAAAAAACATAGTGACGTCACAGATTTTAAGAATCAAATGGAATACTTATTAGCTTTAAATGCAATTTTACAATTATATCTTCGCATCATGTTTAATTTCTGTACGGTGATGGAAGTTTTTAAGACGAGCGGTCTTTTTTCTATGTGATTTCATATTTTGTTTTTGACCGTTTCCAATAGTCATTTTGCGGTCAGTTTCAGGTTGTATATTGATCAAAACGATTGCATGTTGACGGTTAGGTTCTTATAACTTACACAGTTCTCTCTGGCCAGCTCCGCAAGAGCTTCATCTTCTTTTGTTTTAGGCTCAAACCACAATAACTGATTGGCTATTGACACTTTACCTGAAAATTACTGGAAATTTAACATTTGAGGTTCACAACTTTTGTTCCTAATTAATTATATTACATATTACCTTTCTGTGGTATTAAATCATTACAATTATTATTAAAGTACGGGAAATTACTTGTTAAGCAACTGGGGGCCTAGACTAAGTCACATTTTCATTAACGATAACGAAATTAGATAAATCCGAAATGTATGAAATTGGCATTCTTGCGAAATGTCACGTGATCAATCGTTTTCGATCGCTAAGTGCTAGACAAATTGTGTAACCAAACTCGATCAATATTCCCATACAAATGCGTTCACATATGACGTTCTTGAAAATCCGAATCGTCGAGGTAACGAGTTGTTCGATCTACATTTTTAGAAATCGAATATCGATTCGATTTCTAAAAATGTAGATCGAACAACAACAACAAGGGCCCAGACAAGTGTCAACCGCTCCATCGATATGGAGCGGTTGACACTTGTCTGGGCCCCCTGGACCGCCAATTTCAATTGTCCGTATATTCAAATCACAACGGCCCTGAAATTCTGAATTGATGTGGGATGTGAATTTGAATAACAATTAATTTCTATGACTGTACAAATGATACCTTTATACAGTTGAAAGTTTCGAATTAATACAAGAAACAAATGTGTATCGATTTAAAAATTCTGATGCTACAGCTACATTTTCACGGTAACGCGAATTACACTTCGCGCGCTCTCTGTTGCAAAGCGAGACGTCACGAGTGATGTGCAAGGGAGAGCACGTGAATGGTCGCCTTATCGCGACCATCTGGCCGTAGCATAACAATTGTATAAGCGGGATTGTCCAAAAGGGTTACCGCTACTCCGGAACATAAAGAGCTAAAGAAGGAACATGGATGGGTTTTAGACAGTAAGAGTCTGACACTCCCTTCCGCTCCACCCACAGCGGAAGGAGTCATTAAAATTTAATGATTTCATTTCCAAAAAAAAAAGGAATTATAAATTACTTTCTAATGAAGCTACTCCTCACTTACCATGATATTTAGGCTTAAACTCTTCATCGTACAGCCTCCAAGCCTTAGCGTGTGCTAGCAACGCATACTTATTGCACAAGTAAGCTCCCACTTCAGGACTAACCACGCCTGGAGCAAAGTTTCCAGTGTTGTACACGGCGTCGCACATCACGATAGGCTCGTTGAGGGTTAGCCAGACCTTCACACGGTCTCCGAAGAGAGTGAAAAGGACTCTTGCGTAGTCCATAAACCAGTCTACGATGAGGGGGTTGGTCCAGCCACCTGAAAGAAATCTTACTCCTATTATAAATGCGAAAGTTGATGTAGAAGACGATGGTTGGGTGTTTGTTTGGCGCTAAGGCTAGAATTAGAATGACCTTATGTGCTGGAAAGGCATTTAGTAAGGGATTGAAAAAAGAAGAAGATTTAAAACCTCATCTTCCTACACAATTATTCAGTTTTC
This sequence comes from Hyppa rectilinea, assembly GCA_951799385.1. Lineage (NCBI taxonomy): Eukaryota > Metazoa > Arthropoda > Insecta > Lepidoptera > Noctuidae > Hyppa > Hyppa rectilinea. Next base: position 15,230,702 of record OX637316.1, read on the forward strand.
GCAGTTTTGCGCCGTATGAAATCAAAAGTCTTTTTTGTATTTTCGTGTGCATTAATCAGTTAAAATGTACCGAATCAATCTTGATTCATTTATTATTATTAACTTTTAGAATGTTTAATGTGTGAGCACCATGTATTCGTGACATGATTAATTTTACCTGCCATTGTTACATTTGTTTCTTTTCACTTATGTGGTGTAGTATTTTTATTCTGGGTTCATCGTCTTCACAAACAATTTTTATAATTCATCTACATAATAACATTTTAAAAGAGTTACGATGGAGTAGAGCGACTAGAATAAATTCTATTTTTGGTTTATTTTGACGTTCAAAAGTGTCTTCCCTGTGCCTATTTGAAATAAGTGCCTTGATTTTGACTTTGTTTATCATTCACGTCAGAACGGCGGAGCGGATCTGGATGATATTTGGCACAGAGATAGAGTATATAGTCTGGAATAGCACATAGGAAACATTTTAATCAGGGTAGTAAGTTCCCATGGGACCAGTAAAAAGTCGTATATGTAGTCTCGATATGACCATCTTTACATATCGAGACTCCTCCGTGCCTCAGTAAGCACGTTAAGCAGTTGGTCCCTACTGTCATTCGTGGATCTTCGACAGTCGCTACGGGTAGTCAGAAGCCCGAAAATGTGACAGCCAATCTTATCGTATTTCCCAGATACCGGGTCGTGGAGGTCAGATAAGCATTCGCTTCAGGTAAAACACTGGTATTCAGCTGCATCCGGTTACACTGATAGCTGACCCCAGCATAGTTGGGAAAACCCTAGGCAGATGAAGATGATCCCGTGGGATAACTTCCAACAAAAACAAACAACAGCAGTGATAGCCTAGTGGTGTGACCACCGGACTGCCAAGTCATAAGTCTCGAGTTCGAACCCAAGGCACGCACCTCTGATTTTTCGGATTCATGTGCTTATTGTATAATTATCACTTGCTTAAAATCGGTGAAGGAAAACATCGTGAGGAAACCGGTATGCCCGAGAGATATTTCTCAACAGCTTGTGATGCTAAGTCAGAGGCCCATGGGCAGCATTAAAACTCTGACACCAGGTTAGTTACTAACCACACGAAAAGAAGAAGACTTCCAACATCCACGCGAGTGAAGCCGCTGGCAGAAGCTAGTAGTTTAATGAAGAGGCCTTAAAGCTTGCTAATCTTACCTAGATCCTGAAGAGATTGTGGCAAGTCCCAGTGGTACATAGTCGCAAGAGGCTGGATACCCTTTTCTAGTAGACCGTTGATCAAATTATTGTAGTAATTCTTGCCGTCCTCATTGATGTGGTTGGAGAAACCAGACGGAAGGATACGAGGCCAGGATATTGAGAACCTGGAAGTTGGTAAGATGAAGGTTTAGTTTTACAAAACAAAAATGGGCTCTTGAACGCGGTTTAGGAGCGCTGATCCCGTTCCTTGGTGAAATTCGCCCTTAGATGGCATGTGGTACGAAAAGCGATAAGTATGTGATGGCTTCAGCAACGATGCTGCCATTGGAGTTTATTGTGACTGTTTCTGCCAGCGGTTTCGCTCGTATAGATGTCGGGAATTATCCCACGAAAACGTACTTCTAGTATTAAATGTATCTTATAATTATGTAAGCGGGATTGTCCGAAAGGGTTTCCGCTACCCCGGAACATAAAGGGCTACGGAAGGAACATGGATGGGTTTTAGTCAGTAAGAGTCTGACACTCCCTTCCGCTCCACCCAGAGCGGGAGCAGTTATTGGATGATTTCCCAGCCTTAAAAAAAAATGTATCTTATATAAGGTGACTGGTAATTAGTGACCGGTATTTAACACGTGATTGTACTTGTGACTGTTCCTAAATTACCCCAGGCTGATAAAATTTTCGTTTTTCCTAACTTCGTTAATATTAGTGTTTGGGTCGGTTCCCCCTAAGGGGGAAGAGCCGCGCCCCGCCTTCCGCGCGACTCTGTAGGGCTCGTCCCGGACTGGTCACCCTCCCACCGACATAGAGATTAAATGAATTCCAAATGTGAAGAAGTCCAATGCCTTGCTACATTAAAAGAGCAAGGAAAGGGTTGAAATTGAAAGGAATTGTAAATAGGACTTAGGAATTCATAGTAGTGAAATTTGGAAGTGGTTTTAGAAGATGAACAAAATAACAGGGGAATTCAAAGTATATTATTACATAACTTAGCGAGTAACCCTTACACTAGTGTAACGGATATTTTGACGGACATTACTCACATGATACCTCGCATGTGCAAGGCGCGTGTTCGTATAAGTTTGACTCAATTATTGGCCTGGTATAAAAGATACACTATTCAAGAATTACTGGATAAAAGAGTTGAGAATCTAGGCTCAATAACCCTTATAATTAAAATAGAATTTAAGATAAGACTCTTTAAAGACCTAATATTATTAGGCTGAGGTAAAGTATACAAATTCGGGAAAGTGATGTTAATAGAGTTGAGAATCGAAATTCAGGAATGATTGGTATAATAGATATTTGGATAAAAGACCTAGTAATATTCAGGAATTACTAGTTACTAGAGTAGAGAATTAAGCCTGGAGAATAATTATTATTAATTAGATGAGCTGTGGATCGACATTCAACACACAGTATTGTCAGTGAGGAGGGTAGAGGAATCGTTGCGCTTGCGCTTTAACTCATTATTTATAACTACGTTAATTTATTTAATTACGATGTACCCACTTCAGTGAGATCGGGAACCGTTTTACAACGTTTGTCTCATTCTACGTGTTCTGCTAGACCTGACGCATAGAGCCTCTAACGACCCTAATACGATTCTAAAAGAACACGTTCCCTAAGCATAAAGTAAATGTCTTACTCAATCCTAAGGCAGAGTGCTGCGAAGCCCAACCGCAATTGAGGAAGACAAGTATTGTGTTAGTTCTAAATGCAGACTACTGTGAATTTACCCCGTGAAATTACCCTTACGGCGGTTTAGCCTCCTTATTTACTATAATAATACAAATCCAGCACAAGCGCACCGTAGACTCAGTCTCTAGCAAAATGCATTACGATCGTACTTGGTGAACGCCGAAGTGGTATTTTCGTCTCTTCACATTTCCTTACTCTTCCCCATTTAGAAGATGCGGTGCGGCTAGTAGCGGCTTTGCATCAAAGTAACGTGTCTCGCTAAATAGTGGCGATTTAGAAATAGTCCTACTGAACGGACGGGTTTGTTTTAACGAGACACGGTCCCTAGCGTCTTTACAACGTCTACCAATTCAGTTTGGGGTACTTGGTGAAGCCTACCCCTACTCCCTGGAAATGTGCGTCAACAAGCCTCACGCAAAGCATTCTGTGGCAAGACCTTTTTGGAAGCAGATATTATTAGTAACGTTTGGTTGATTCATGTATTTACAGATTGGCTTTATAGCCTAGTAATTATGATATATACGGTTCTGCCTTCCAGGTCTGGAGGGTTAGTTAAAGTCAATAGTCAGGAGCAGTAGTGCTCAGTGTCAAGTATAGGGGAAGGCCTTCCCCGTCTCCCTAGAACCAAACGTAACTGACAATTATCTGTCAAGGTACGGATTAGGAGATGGGCAGATAATATAAACCTATCCTATCAGCCTAAGATAATTATTATAGTAAAAGACTCACCCAGTCGCACCAACACGCACACACACACACACACATATATACTACGTTAAGCATTAGATTGGTCTAATCTGGGCTTTTACTCAAGTATATCTAACTTAATAATCAATACTCGCTGTCTTGCGACAGCCCACTAGGACGTAGCCTCTTGGTATACACCAAGCTTCCTATCCTAACTACTCTGGACCAGGACGTCCGAATCTTGTAGCGTCTCAAAACCGACTGCCCGCCTGATTGCATCAGTCTCCTAAATTCCTCCAAAACACCACGCTTATCGCATGTTCCCACACTTTCGCAGGGTAGGTTTTATGGTCGTTTTTGTACAATTCATCTATTGTTCCAAGGGTGTGTTTGGGTATTGACTGGGCCCAAGTTATGGTAACCAGATGTGATACTAGGTATTGTAAGTGGCGTTTAAAAATTGGATGTTTCACTCGTTTCTTAAGAATTTGCTGAATTATTGCTTTCGACCCGTCGGCCGGCATTGTTCTAAGTTTGCCTGTCATTAAATAGAGAATTTATGCGCGTCTTAGTGGCTCGAACCATGTGCTGGTTTTAAAATAAATATAATATTTTGTTATTAAATTGGAGTACGTGACAGACAGTCACATACTCATGATTACAATCAACTTTCCCAAAGAAACTTTTACAAAAAAATTATACTCAATAGCTTCTAACAGCTGATCGGTGCGAAGTTCATTGAACTTTGCGCGCGTCAGTTGTATTGTTATTGTGATAAAAATATAACTATTGAGTATACAAAAAAAGTTTCTTTGGGTGAGTTGATTGTAATCATGAGTACAATCACGTGTTTAAATATCGGTCACTTATAATTACCGAGGTTATAAACTATAATTATGTGTGCCTTTCATCCAGATCCGTTCAGCCGTTTACACGTGATTGAGTAAGAAGCATCCTAACATCTTCATAAACTTCACAGCTCGCCTTGGTCGTAAGCCCTCCACGCGTGGACGGTGGGTGGACCACTCGGTAACAACTCGCTGCTCGCATGCTTGCCTTGCGTTCTCTCCACTGCGAGTTGCGAAGTCCACTGGTTGACTGCGCGACGTTTATTGGTGATACCACGGCGTCCACCTTGTGGTCCACGAGTGGACGTCGTGCCAGGAGACGGTGCGGGGTGGGTGCCTGATGGCTTTAATGAGCTATGATCTTTATATTAATAGGAAGTAAGATAGGATAAATATTGTATTTTAGAGAGTGTGCGCAGGAGCTTCATGGCCTGACCCTTCCATCGCCTTTTACCAGAATACCAGAGGTACTGCAGGCTACCATTAGTACTTGGTTGATATCCCGACCAGTTGAACTAAGCGGTTCTCCTCCTCATTTATTATGCGCACAGCCTAAGTGTGGAACTCTCTGCCAGCGTCTGTGTTCCTTTCCTATATATTAATATATATAATATATTCGGGCTTCAGAGCAAGAGTGAACATGCATTTTTTTCTGGGCACGCTCGCTTTATCATAGACCTCATACATCGTTTTTTATCTGATAGCGTGATCGAGTGTAGTGGAGTCATATGACTGATAATAAAACCCTTGACTTTGACATTTAAGTGCAGTGTAATTCAGTTTGTTCGTTGTGACATAATACACTATCTAATATTGGATTATCTTTGTTTATCATAATTTAAAGTAGAAACGATTTTAAAAAGGGGTACTCCCGCTTTCGCCCCAACTCTCGCTTTGGGTGGAGCGGAAGGGAGTGTCAGTGTTACTTACTACTGACTTCTCTTTGAGGCGCGCTTGGAACACGTACGTGCCGTCCGGAACGGGCTTGGTCCTGATCGGACGGTGAGCTACGAATTGCTCACCGTCCACAGCCCGCGCCTACGGTGGTCGGGAGTCGTCACACGGCTCCCGACGCCCGCGGCGGCTGTGACGGGAGGTTCTTCGCCTTCTCCATCCCGCCAACTCCTTCGCGAGCACTACTGCTTCGCAGAAGGAGGTGACTGCCTCTCACTCCCTCTCGGTATGGACCATGGCTTGCACCAGGGCCGGACGCGAGAGGTCGCCGCCGCCACCAATCGCCTCTCCGAGGACACGGCGGTACTCCGCCCAAGCGGGGCAGACCTCCACCGTATGCTCCACCGTGTCCTCTGGGCGATCCACACAATGGTGACACCCGGGCGTTTCCTCCCACCAGATGACGTGCCTCCCGAAGATCCATGTCTAGTGAGGACGTGCGTCAGGTGGTAGGAGAGGACGCCGTGACGCTTCTCTAGTCACTCCTCAAAGAGGGGTCTTACCGCCACTATCGTGGCGTGCCCATATGATTACTCTGCCATGACTTTTAGGTTTAAAGAAACTTTATTCTCAATAAAAAACATAACAATGTCACTTACTTGAGAACAATGCTAAAAAAAGTAATTTACATAAATTCGTCATCACCAGTTACAGACTAAAGTTACCACAAACAAGTTACCAATCCAATGCATTCATTTCCCCACAAGTGATCGATCTGCAACTATATACTGGTTAAGTTGGGATTTGAATGCATTAAAAGAGTGTAGGTTTCTTATACATGACGGTATTTTATTATAAAGTTGTGCTCCTTCAAAAGTAAGCATTTTTTTGCCATAATTAGTTCTGGTTTTAGGTAAGACAAGTAAGCTAGCACGTCGTGTGCTGCGTTGACTAATTTGTTTGTATTGTGTAAGAATTATGTTCGTGTGCATGCTTTTGTTAAGAATTTTTCTAATAAAAATACATGTGTTATATATATATAATTGTTTGATGTTCATTATTTTTGTGTCTCTATAAATTTTAAGGGTTGATGTTAAGTATGGATAGTTGAACAGTATTTTTATGAGTTTATTTTGGATTACTTGAAGTTCTGACAATTTTGTTTTTCCTGCGCTTCCCCAAATTTCGATCAAATAGAGTAGATGCGGCTTCACTAGGGAGTTATAAATAGTGTATCGTAGTTTTGGTGGAATACAACGAGCTATATTACGCAATGACCCGGCAAGTGCTGAGAGCTTACTTTTTATGTAATCAATGTGTGCATTCCATGTGAGTGAGCTGTCCATTCTCAGACCGAGATATTTTTCACAAGTTTTAAGTTCTAACTTTTAACTCGATAATCGGCTGCTTGCATTCAGAAATGTAATCCCTGGGAAAGTCGTCGGGAAGCTCTCCACCTTAATTTACCTGTAAAATTGGATCCCCAACTCCTCTGCCAGTTCGATGTCTTTCTTCCACAGGTGGTAGGAGTTGCATGCCACGTCTCCATTGGTCACGTCTACTATTCTTCGAGGATCGTCGTGTACGAACCGGTCCCAGGTGCTTTCACCTTTGCCTAGAAAATACGAATACATGTGGTAAATGACGGTTGGTTAAGCCATTAAGGCCGATTTTTCAATAATCTGATAACTTTTATTTGAAGAATAATTCTTGCAGTAAGTATGGAAAACAGCTGTTATCTGAGCATTGAAAAATTAGCCCTAAAATCACTTAATATTATGAGGGTATTGTACAGACGCCAGCACATCAAGCTATCCCAAACTGTCAAATATTCCCATTTGAACATGAACCTTATGCTTTTGTAATAAAGTAGAAAATCTATCAAAGTAATTTGACAGATTGGACAACCTAGAACTGTTAGGTTACGTTTAATTTTTCGTTGAATCAGTAGTATTTTTACAATGCTTTGGTTACTTCCGAAACAACAGTTTTTACATAAACTCGCGTCTAGCTAACCAACCAACCAGTCTACCTAGTAACTGGGTAATACGATACCCCTTGGTAGGACTGGCTGTTAGACTTTTGGGCTTCTGACTACCCGTAATGACTGTCAAAGATCCAGGAATGACAGCTGGGATCAACGGATTAACGTGCTTTCCGAGGGACGGAAAGCATGTTAATCCAAATCGGTTCACCCGTTTATGAGTTCCGGTGCTGCAGATAGACAAACAATCACTGAACATACATAGCGGTAAAACTTATACCACCCCTCTTATCCGTCGGTGGTTAATAATATAAAGGTTACCAACTAAAAACTCTTACCACCCTCATTCCAGGCGCCTTCGACCTGGTAAGCAGCAGTGGAGGCTCCGAACTTGAACCCAGGTGGAAAGGATAGGTCAGCGCTCCATGATACTGCAAGCACAGCGCTGTGGAATAAAATACTCTTTATATCAATCGACTCTTCAGTCTATCACAGTCCACTGCTGGACACAGGTCCTCACAGGCTGCCTTCAGTATCCAGTCTGTCCCAGCCACCTTCTTAAGGTCATCGGTCCATCTAGCTAAGGGGCGTCCCACACTATGCTTGCCGATACGCGGTGTCCACTCCAGGACTCGTCTGCTCCACCGGCCACCAGGCCTTCGATAAACAAAGCCAGCCTACTCCCACTTCAGTTCTTATGCCATAAAGCCCTCTTAAACTGGAGAAGAAATGACCAATGCAAAGAATTTTCACCTGTTATATCAACGAGGTTATAACACAAGTACCCAGATCAGTACTGCTGTGTCCTCGTAGAGGCGATTGGCGGCGGGAGAGAGCAGAGTGGGAGACATTTGATGATTTCTCACACGCAAAAAAATAGTTCCCAGATCAATCTGTAGGTACCTACTCAGCCACTGGCATAAAAGAAAAGAGGAAGTCTTTACACAGCAGGTTTCATATTTTTATTTTTATTCTTCTACATATAATCGTAAAATTGTTATGTATTAATGTAATGCGCATTTTCACTACCTATATGGTAATACCACCCATGAACTCCACGAGACAGGCTCGACCTAGTGTGGAGTTCATAAGCAAAGTGCTTCCTTTGCGTCTTATTTTATTATTAGTAAACCTAGCTATTAAGGTAGACTATAAGGAATTGTAAACACTGGTCTGGTAAATAAACATTATTATCATATTATTATTATTATCATATTACAATAGCTTCTTTTTTCTTCTTTCTTTTGTGTCGTGTCAATTCTGTCTAACAATTTTTTTCCGGAACACGGTTGCCAATGATGATGATTATGACTTAGTTTGTGGACACTCTATCCTATATTCCTAGCCTCTCATGATTACCTACCATTTTACTGTCTATTTGGACAAGCGACACACTCAGTAATATTTGCGCCCTTTTTTATTGATAAACCGTTGACTTTGACATAATAATAAGATAATTTCTTTGCCAATAATATTTATCTTTCAACATATATTTAGCTAGTTATCATGATAATTCGATAAGCGCGATAAGTAGCTCAGATTGTGCTGTTGTCATGCTAAGCATAAGTAAACAAATGATTTAGTCCAAACTATACAAGTACGCGCGCAGGTGCACACAACAAAGTCAAAGTCAAATCATTTATTTCAAATAGGCACAAGAAAGACGCTTTTGAACGTCAAAATGAACAAGAAATAGAATTGATTCTAGTCGCCCCTTCCAAAAGGTAGTTTCGTATGGAGAAGAATGCACAAGAAACTCCACCGTTATTCTTATAAAATGGTTTACAATGTTTTGTATACATGAATTATAAAATTATATGTGAAGACGATGCACCCAGAATAAAAATACTACATACACTACAAAAGGTGAAAAGAACAACAAATATAAAAATGGCAGGTCAAATTAATTATGTCATAAATACTTGGTGCTCACATATTTGCAAACATTCTATAAGTTAATAATCACTACATAGTATAAAACAAAGTCGCTATTTTTGTCTGTATGCTTAAATCTTTAAAACTACGCAACGGATTTTGATGCGGTTTTTTTTAATAGATAGAGTGATTCAAGAGGAAGGTTTATATGTATAATTTGTCGACATATTTTGCGGGCGAAGCCGCGGGCGGAAGCTAGTAATAAAGAAATCAAGATTGATTCGGTACATTTTAACTGATTGATGCACGCGAAAATGCAAAAACGACCTTTTATTCCATACGGAGCAAAACTACGAAAAGTGATTAATTGTGTAGGAAGATGAGGTTTTCCATCTTCTTCTTTTTTCAATACCTTACCAAATGCCTTTCGAGCACATAAGGTAACTCTAATTCTAGCCTTAGCGCCTACAATGATAAAAGATTTTATGTTTTCATAAACACTTTCACACGTCGATAATATTTTGACGTATGGCGTATCCTAACTACACTGAGAAGAGCGGCCGAAACAAAATCAGAGGTCACAGTCTCTTTTTATGTCCAGACATACCTAATCTTGGTGGGAACCAAGATGGATATTGGGAAATTCAAGATAATAAGAAGAAATAAATTTGAAGCTTGGCGTGGAGGGCACTCGCATGCGTTTATGCTCTGGCGTTCGAAAGGTTAAATTACCTGCGTAACAACAGATCGAAAAAAGCTAAATCTAGAAAAGGAGAGACTACTGAGATAGCGACTTATGGGTATTGTAGGAAAAAGGCATTCGAAATAAATTGGGGTAAGGGCAATACTATGATGACGACATCGAGTTCTGTTACGTCGCGTAATTTTCGCCAGGTGTGTCTCTACGCTTAGAGACATGGTCTAAAAGTAGTCTAAATAATCTTATTGATAAAAGACAGTTAAACAGATCTTATCTTAAAGACATCCAAGTGCAAGGTGATATTAATAGCATTGTTATCTCAGTACATATCTCAGTAAATACATTGTGAGCTTGATTTAACGCATCAAGATTGTTAAAAGGCTTAAACTATACGAGTAGCTATCTCGTACAGCTTTGTTGAAAATACATTTCCATCGTGTCATCATTTCATCCTTTGCTATGATAAAAACTTAGACTTAGGCCAATGGGATTCATCGGCATAGTTACCACTGCCCCGGAACACAAAGGGCTAAGGAAGGAACATGGATGGGCTTAAGTCAGTAAGAGTCTGACACTCCCTTCCGGTCTACCCAGAGCGGAAAGAGTCATTTGATGAATTCCTACCCTTTAAAAACAAAGCCTTTTTGTTTGAGGGTGGGCAATGGCTTACCCGATAGGCTCGGCCCTAACGAGCCCGTTAGAGTCGAGCCGCGAGCATGTCTGCTTCGCAGAAGGAGGTGACTACCTCCCATTCCCTCTCGCTCCGGACCATGGCTTGCACCAGGGCCGGGCGCGAGAGGTCGCCGCCAATCGCCTCTACGAGGACAAAAAAAGGCTAATAGGATCATAATGACTTTTGTACAAGCTCGTTGAACCTTTAGTTCAGTAACCCAGTACTGTCTTGGAAAGCTTAAAGCTATTAGACATGAATCGCGTTGTATAGTTACAATTTGCACTATCTCTACAAATGCTGTTAGCCAGATTTCCGGAGATCGGAGCCAGTTATTTGTTGCCAATAGTTTGCATATACATAGTTATTAACTAACTTACTAATATACTACATCAGTGGTATCCCTCACCTTTTTTTTTAATATATATGACTATATCATGACCCATCATCATCAACAACATCATCCTATAACTTCTCCCGCTCTGGGTGGAGCGGAAACGAGTGTCAGATTCACAGTGGGTAGTTCACCAAGTCCACAGTTTCAAGAAGGCATGAAAATTGACGAGATCCCAACCAAAAATGGATGAAATAGGCACAATTATGATGCGAAAACGCAAAATTATCAGAAAGGTTCCAGAATTATAACAAGCATTAGGTTGCTTAGCTTGGGGCTAAATGGCGTTGTGTGAAATGTCCAAGGATACTATTATTATTATTAATTATTTATTGGTTTATAATGAAACCAAGATTTACTGATATTTTGGCCTCAAAGCCGATGCATTAAGCATTGTGTCACCTCGATTATGGGACCTATGACAGCGCAACGTATAGGTACTGAGTAATTGAACAAAAATCAGGGTAGAAACCGTAAGACAGTTCAATGTTTTAGTTCGTGTAAATAGTTCTACAATAATATAGATAAAGACAAAATTGCTGCAAAATCTAAAAGGCATCTCCAAGGTTTTTAATAAAAACAGAAAAATCTGATGCTAAAATGTAAAAAATAAATAAATACAAATGTTAAAAATAAACCATTTGTAAACAATTTTAGGGACAGCACATTAATTATTATGGAAAATAATTTAGCATGTTTATGCTAAGTTGTTTAACTTAAAAAAAAAACAAATGCGATCTCACCTTAATACGACTACCTGAATCCAATCCATGTTAAAAGTGAATGCTTCAATTCGCTATGTCTACAGGCCAAAACTTAAGCGCTATCTAGAATCTTCAAAAAGATTATTTTTCAACCTGTTTATGTATTATAATCCTGTATGTGAGCATGAAAGGCAGAACTAAGGCACTAGATAAGCAGATATGGACGCGTGTGAGATGATCGAGCGAAATTGCGTTTTTCTCGATACATAATGACAGTCATCCGGGCATTAGGGCAACACGGTTTATTGCACAATGATTTTTTTGGCCAAGCCTAAATTGAATAATAATAAAAAACTTTATACCTAAAAGATAAGAAATGGTTTAACTTTGGCCCCAAACTAGGCAAGATTGTATATTGTTTACATGATTGGCAAAGTGAAGCTTATCGTACCAAACATGTAAAGTCATCAGGCATACGATTTCAGACTAAAATTAGCTTAAGTTAGTGTACCAGTACCAAAATTATCTAGCCCCTAGTTGAAACTAGTGCTTTTTTTAACAATGGTATCTCGCATTTCAACCATAGGGTTGTCTACTGATTAGCCGGACTTGCCTGTAGATACCACAAAACAAATTATAGTTTCCAGCCGGGGCTTAATACAAACTTACGAACTAAGCAACTACACGCTAAGGGCACCCCCAGTGGGGTACGGACCTCGGCTTAGGGCGTCTCTGGGAGATGACAGCAAGGGACAAGATGGATCGGGCGTATTTAAAGCTACAGGCTTAGCAGCAACGCGGGCTGGCTCGAGCAAGGGTCGGGGAAACTAGTACTTCCAGAGTAAGACAATTTATTACATAACAAACCGCGGAAGTCCTGTTTTGCAGGATAAACTTAACACCGCGATCTACAAAAGTGACGTCGCGCCACAACATACGTAAATTAATAATAGTAAAAAACTAATAACAAATGTTGACTTTCGTATAGTCTAGAGTCTACAGATTAGACAGTTTAAGTTCAAAATCGATTGAGAAAATGTTACAGTTTGTGGTCATTTGATGTAATCTATTTATTTATTTATTAGCCAGAAACATGGTATGTTTATAAGGTGTTCACAATATTGCATAGTGCTACATGTCTCACGGTATTTGTACAGAGCACATCCCTAAGTGTCAAATTTTCTCAATTAAAAATGAACCTTATGTCTTTGCACTAAAGTTGAAATACTATCAAAGAAATTTGACAGATTGTGGTAACTTGATGTGCTGGCCTCTGTACATACACTAATAGAAACTTAGATATGAAATGAAAATAACAGAACATGATAGAATATTATTTATTGTATAGGTTCATTTTAACAATATAAATGATAATAGTCATCATATCATTCTTCTGTCCTTATCCCAATTTATTTTGGGTCGGCGCAACACGTATTTTACCTCCATACTTCTCTATTAGTCGTCATCTCGGTAGTCACTTCCCTCTAGCCATATCATCTTTCACACGATCCATCCATCGTTTCTTTGGTCTCCCTCTACTGCTATAGCCATCCACATTCATACTCAAAACTTTCCTGACAACATTTTTCTCATTACTCCGCATAACATGCCCATACCATGACAACCGATTGCCACACAACTTTTCAGTCACCGGAGTCACTTTCAGACTTTTTCGTACATAATGGTGTAAAAATGAATTTTAAACTTTGGGCAGATTTCACCAGTGGCAGTGAACGCGATCAGCATATTTAAACCGCATTTAAGACCTGTCAGTGTCATTATTTGGCGAAATTCGCCCTTATTGGTTTTGTATAGAAATCTTCAACAGGAAATAAAATCATTCACTACTGAAATATAATATTCTTTATTATGTACACTATTATAATTACAGATATTTTAGAACATTTTACAGGGCGGTTTTATCGCTAAAAGTGATCTTTTATAATTATTTTATAAGTGAGCTTGGGACTATATAGCGTTGTATGAAATGTCCAAGGATATGTATATTATTATTATTATTATTAAAGTGATCTTTTAAATACAACCTTATGAACGCCAGAGCATAAACGCACGCGCGTGCCCTCTACGCCGCTCTAGCTCGAAATTTGTTTCTTCTTGTTATCATGAATTTTCCAATATCCATATTGTCTTTGAAATTGTTTCATACAATTAAATACGTACGAGAACTTAATTTTTTAAGATATCCATAAAAACACACAAAAGTAACGATTGAATTGTTTATTTCGTGTTATTAGTGCACATATTTGTGTCGTTGGCGTACAGGGAATGCGCGCACCTATAATTATGTGACAATGGCGTGCAAAAGGTTAAGAAAGAAAAAAAGTCAATTTTGCACACATTACCATTCTTTTAAAGTGTAGCGTGTTATTAATCGAATTGGTTTGTTTCACACGGCAGTGGATGATACAGCGATCGTCTTTTGATAACATTCGAGTAGTATTCCGCTGACTTGCGTGCCGTGCGCGTGCGCATCCGATCTGCGAAGTCCACTTCGTATAAGCCAAACTTTGATCTGAAAACGAAGAAATTTTTATCTGGATATGCTGTTAGTAGCTGCACCCTCACGGTTTCACCCGCTGCTCGGCTCCTATTGGTCGTAGCGTGATGTTACATAGCCAGTAGCCTTGCTCGATAAATGGACTTTCCAACACAATAAGAATTTTTCAATTCGGACCAGTAGTTCCAGAGATTAGCGGGTTCAAACAAACAAACTCTTCAGATTTATAATATTAAGTATAGAATTACAGGGATATCTTGTTTTACCCAGTAACTGGGTTGTGGAGGTCAGATAAACAGCTGCTACATCTAATACTGGTATTCAGCAGCATTCGGTTAAACTGAAGCCAACCCTAACATAGTAGGGAAAAGGCTAGGCAGATGAGGAGCAGTGGAAACGCAGTGGTAACGGCCGTGACTTAGAGAACTTAGGTTCGAACCCACAGGCTGAGGCAGAGGCTTTAAATTGATTTATCACTACTGCTCTCAAAACAGTGAAGGAAAACATCGTAAGGAAACCAGCATGTCCTACTCGTGGAATCAAATATTCGAAGACGTGTGTCATCTGCCAACCCGTACTGGGAATACTTTTTTTTTTTTTTTAAGGCTGGGAAATCATCCAATGACTGCTCCCGCTCTGGGTGGAGGGGAAGGGAGTGTCAGACTCTTACTGACTAAAACCCATCCGTGTTCCTTCCGTAGCCCTTTATGTTCCGGGGTAGCGGTAACCCTTTCGGACAATCTCGCTTACCCGGCAGGCTTGGCCCTGAGGGGCCCCTTCACATATGCTGACATCTCTTTGAGGCGCGCGTGGAACATATACGCGCCGTGTACTGGGAATACTGAGATAGATATTAAAGATAGCTAATAATACACTGAAATAGCAATGGAATCTCTAAATGGGTGATACTAATTTTTTCGCAAAATATTAATTAATAAAAACCAAAATGCTGTAGAATGGTCGTAAGTATTTTCAATTTAAAATAGTTCAATTTTTCGTTACGTTTACGTCGCGTGTCCCTGCTACCTAGTAGAAGAATTTTTACTTACTGATATCCATCTATCCATTCGAAGTTGTCCATGATCGTCCAGTACGTGTACCCAGTCACGTTGATGCCCTCTTTGATGGACAAGATGACCTGGAAACGTGGAAAATTCGTATAGTTCGCATTAACTAGCCAGAAGATTGAATGGAATTAATTCCTAGAATCACGTCGGATTATAATAAGCGTTTTATTGGAGCATACTGTACATGAGTCTAAGTAATAACAGAAGCACGGGTCGATTAATCAGGTTAAGATACGTTTAGTTAGTTGCCGGGGTTGACTAAAAGCACGTTAAGCCGTTGGTCCCGGCTATAATTTGTGCATCTTTGACAGTCGTTACGGGTTGTTAAAGGCCGAAAATATGACAGCCAGTCTTACCAAGGCAGTATTACCCAGTTGTTGGGTTGAAGAGGTCAGATAGGCAGTAGCTCCGTGTAAAACACTGGTATACAGCTGCATCCGGACTGGAAGCCGACCCCAGGCTGATTGACTGAGCTTGACACGTAATGTGTTCTTTTTGAACTGACATCAATAAAAGTAGGAGGTTCTCAATTCGATTGTTTTTTTTTATGTTTGTTACCTCAGAATTTGGATTCATGGATTTAGGCTTGTGAGGTGTCGTGAATGAAACGACACCTCACACGTTTAAATCCATCATCGTAATTGTGAGACATTTTTCACCTATAATGTTGTTTGTTCTACTGAATCCCTCCCTGAGCGTGGTCGGACCGGCACTTGGCCGGGTTTTTTTACATGGCCTTATTGTGTTATACATTTCATTTATAATTTACTAGCCTCCACCCGCGGCTTCGCCCGCAAAATATGTCAACAAATTATACACATAAACCTTCCGCTTGAATCACTCTATCTATTAAAAAAAACCGCATCAAAATCCGTTGCGTAGTTTTAAAGATTTAAGCATAGGTACATAGGGATATAGGGACAGAGAAAGCGACTTTGTTTTATAATAATAACTAGCTGACCCGACAGACGTTGTCCTGTCTTAACTGTGATACCTACCCTACCTACCTAGCTACCTACCCTACCTACCCTACCTACCCTACCTACCCTACCTACCCTAGCTACCCTACCTACCCTACCTACCTACCCACCCTACCTACCCACCCTACCTACCTACCTACCCTACCTACCTACCTTACCTACCTACCCCACCTACCTACCCTACCTACCCACCCTAACTACCCTACCTACCTACCTACCTACCTACCCTACCTACCTACCTACCTACCTACCTACCTACCTACCCTACCTACCAACCCTACCTACCTACCCTACCCTACCTACCTACCTACCTACCCTATAGGAGGAAAATCAGCAGCTGATCGAAAAAAAAATAAAAAATGTATTCTGCTATTCAGGGCGGAGACAAATCCAACGAAACAAAAACCATGAAAATTGGTCCAGCAGATCTCGAGTTATAACGAAGGGAACAAACCCGTCTTTCTTTTATATATATAGATATGTAGTGATACCACACTGTTTTAACATTTTGTAATAAGTTCAATGTTTTTTTTTTTAATTAAGCGTAGTACTTAAAGTAACGCATTGGTGGGAGTGAACTACCGTTCTCCTAGCTAGGTAGCTGAGCAACCTGAAGTAAGGAGAGACAGTTGTCAGGAATGTGGAGTTTTCCAGGACCTACAACATTTATTGATGGAATGTGTCCAAAGTCCAGTAGAAATAATTCAGTAGGGGTCTTTGAATTTGAACAGAACTGATGTAGGCATGTTTCATACAATTCTATCCCAACTAAATGCCGACGATGCGGAGGGTTTGCTCAAATTCATGACGCACGTCTTGTGAAAGTACAATTGTGTAGACTAAGATGGGACTGGGATACGCAATGCGTAAAAGCCCCTATGAATAAAAAAAAGGAGAGACAGTTTGCCTCCCTAGATCTTATAGAATAATTTAAAATAGTGCTAGGTGTTGTCTCTCAAATCAAGTCGTTATTTAACTGACATACATTATTATGTATGTAAGAGTATATTTATGAAATGAACCATCTTTGTTTCAAAGAAAGTTACCTGTTCCAAATAATCTTTAACACAAGAGATTCGGCCGTCATCAGTCAGGTTGGACCCGCCAGTGGAGAATCCATTCTCAGAGATGAAGATTTCAACGTCTCCGTACTTCTGTTTCACCCAGGCCATCTGCTCCCGTATGCCTTGAGGGTATATCTGGAACAAAATAGGTAAAAATTATCTCAAGGAAACTTACTACCGGAATAAAAATATCCTAGCAGGCCGGCAGCGACATGCGTTGTGAGTCTTGGTGGCTTTCACAAATACTTTCAAACGTTTTGGTGGTCTACGGGTAGACGCTGCGTTATCACCAATAAACGTCGCGCGGTCAACCAGTGGACCTCGGAACTCACAGTGGAGTGAACGCAAGCCAAGCATGTGAGCAGCGAGTTGTCACCGAGTGATCCACCCGCCGTCCGCGTGTGGAGGGCTTACGACCAAGGCGATCCGGTGACGCCACGGAATTGAAGTAGTGAGCCCCACACCCATACAAGTCCAAATAAAGAATACTGGCCGCAGGAGGCGAGACGGTGCGGAGTGGGTGCCGGATGGCTCTAATGAGTTGTGACCTTAAAGCTTCGTCTCGTATTATTGTTCCTTTCCTTTTAATCTCAGTCCACTTACTGGAAAAGTCTGGCTATAGCCGAAGGTCCAGCTCGGGTCCACATCCAGCACAGCATCCAGGTCTTGAACGTATGTGAACATTGTTCTCGCCACCTGTTCCGAGGGTCTAGGTTTCCGCACCAGTCTAGATGTGTAGTGGTTCATGGCGAAGTAGTCGTGGGTGCCTGGGGAGGTAGGTTGAAATATTAAAACTTAGGGGGACATGAAGCCTGGAATCAGCGACTGTCGCAACCCAGCGCAGGGCACGCCACGATAGTGGCGGTAAGGCCCCTCTTTGAGGAGTGGCTAGAGAGGCAGGTCCTCACCGGACATGGATGTTTCGGGAGGTTCCTGCACATCATCAGGCGGGAGGAAACGCCCGGGTGTCACCACTGCGAGGATCGCCCAGAGGACACGGTAGAGCACACGGTGCAAACCTGCCCCGCATGGGCGGAGCACCGCCGTGTCCTCGTAGAGGCGATCGGCGGCGGCGACCTCTCGCGCCCGGCCCTGGTGCAAGCCATGGTCCGGGCGAGAGGGAGTGGGAGGCAGTCACCTCCTTCTGCGAAAAAGTTATGCTCGCGAAGGAGGTGGCGGGATGGGAGAGAGAAAGGTCCTCCCGTCCCAGCCGCCGCAGGAGGCGCCCCGGGCGTCGGGAGCCACGTGACGACTCCCGGCCACCGTAGGCGCGGGCCTGCGGGCGGTGAGTAATGGGTGACTCACCGTCCGATCAGCACCAGACCCGTGCCGTACGGCGCGTATATGTTCCACGCGCGCCTCAATGAGATGTCAGCATATCAAGGGGCCCCTCAGGGCCAAGCCTGCCGGGTAAGCGGGGTTGTCCGAAAGGGTTACCGCTACCCCGGAACATAAAGGGCTACGGAAGGAACATGGATGGGTCTTAGTCAGTAAGAGTCTGTCACTCCCTTCCGCTCCACCCAGAGCGGGAGCAGTCAAAGGGGACATGAAATTTAAATTTTCTTATTATACAACTTTTTTTGTTTCATTAATATGTATTTGTTATAATACATATTGTTATTTACGTATCATTAGTTAGATAGGTATTTATAAATTAATTAAACTACATATATACTTTTACTAACAATATAATTTTATTACTATTAGTCCTTCTTGCAGATAGACATTTACAAAACCGCTGTTTTATATAACAGCCCCGTTATCAAAAAACAATTCCTTTTTTAATAAAGATTTGTTCGAGCTTGATTACGAAAGACTGTTATTAATAAAGCATTACTCGGTAATACTTACGCATAATTTTCACCCATTCAAATCATACCTTTAATCAAATCAATCTCTTCTTGGGTGAAGGGAGGCAGCCTTGATTCTGAGAAGCCGAGTTCTTGGCTGACCCTTGCGACTGTCTCCTCCACCACGGGCGGCCATCCCCCCTCTTTGGAATATATGGGATGAGTGTAGCGGCCTGTCTGATATGCAAGAGTAAAGACGCCTTATTAAAACGAATGAGCATCGCGTCGCATCGCACTTTTGCCTTAACCTTTTTTAAAGGAGAGGCAGAATAACAACAGTAATAATTTTTCGGAAATTTCACACAACGCCATATAGTCCCATGCTAAGCAACCTAATGCTTGTGTTATGGTAACGAGATGGCTGATAGACTACTTATAATGCATTTTTATTGCAAAAACATTCTTCGCCTTCAAAAACGCCTTCACCGCGTGGAAGTACCAGCTTATGTTATTTTATAATTATACAGTGAAATTAGTGATAGCTTTGATTTCCACATCAGATGTTTCTGATCCTCGATTTTTATAAGTCAATAGGAAATGACCATCAGACCGAACAACTTTTGCTTAGGCCGTCATTCCTATATGTGTTATAGTGTAGCTGGGCTCTTGGAGTTCTACAACAGATGTTCCAGATCTTCGATTTTTATAAGTCAACAGAAAGTGCTCATCAGATTGGGCAAATTTTGCTAAGACGTCATTCCTATACAGAGTTGATATGACAGAGGCGCATTCAATTACACTACGTATACTATACTATACGTGTTAAGTATTAACTCGGTACGGTATAAAAATAAAAAGCACCAAAAATGAGGTTTTTATTTTTTCAAACAAACTAAATAGCTTACAAATCAGAGTAAAACGCAACCACCCTTTGTAAATAAAAACTGACCTTGCAACGCAGCGGCACCGGCTCAACCACTGCGCCAACCGTGTCGTCAAAAGTACAATTTTTTTTTTATCCAGGCGTAGTGTTTATTATAAAAAGAAAACAAAAAAGTAACATCCTTATTAATAACATATCTAAATTCCATTTTCCTACCACATTCAGTTTTTTCTGACTTATAAAGGGTGCCCACAGATATTTGGTCAAAACTATGATCGTAGTCAAAATGTCGAATGGAACATCGTATGGGAAAAAAACCTTTCTTAAAAATCCCTATTTTGTTGCATTTCCATCTCATAGAACACACTTACTAGAATCAATTTTATGAATGACATTACATTATTACGACATAATATTATTTTCTTCATTATTCTTGTTGTTATTGTTTCAGTTTTTTGTTCTTTATTGTATTTTTTTTTGTGTTGTTATATTTGCTCGAGATTGCTTTTTGTCTGAACTGTAACTTCATATTAAATTCGACTAATAATACTCGTAATAGCTGTATCTATGTTACTATTTAATTTAACAGAAACCTAAAATTGTTTAAGGTAAAATGTGTCTATATATACCTACATTATCAAAGCATTATCAAGCAAATAAATGACATCTTTCTTTCTTGTTCATTTTGACGTTCAGAAGTGCCTTTCTTGTGCCTATTTGAAATAAATGATTTGACTTTGACTTACTATAAATTCTCTGGCTGCTTCCGCCAACTCCTCATCATCAGGTGAGTATGGCTTTAACCATAATAAGTGGTTCGCTATTGAGACTTTTCCTGAAAAGAGGTTAATTATTTTTTAACCATAAGCCTTATTCAATATGGAGACCACATATATGCAAAAAATAAAACTAAAAGTAATACTAATCAATAGTAAAATGGCAAAATTAAATAAAAAAATTAAAATATATAAAAAAAATAAGTCGTCCCACCATACAAAACTTCAATACATGACAAAATGTATGGGAAGATTTTTTTTTTTCAATTACGGTGTTGGTCCCCGGGAAAAACTTGTTCAGTTTGATGTTCTGTACCACACGCTTACTTTTCGCTAGACCTTTCTCAGACACATAGTATATATATTAATTTTATTACGTTCAATTTTATTCGTGAAGTTTGTATAAAGATGCAAAACCAAATCTAGGTGGTGTTAAGTTTCAATAAATTAAAATGAATCCACACACCATCACATTTATACCGAAACTCTTGATCATAGATATGATAAGCCTTCGCGTGTGCCAGCAGCAGGTTCTTATTACAAATGTATGGTCCCACGAAATATTCCAGCTCAGGTGCCAAGACCCCTTGGCCGTAGTACCAGTCGCATTCCACTAGGGGTTCGTTGATGGTGATCCAGGTCTTCACCCGGTCACCGTACAAAGTGTATACGACCCTTGCGTAGTCAGCAAACCAGTCGGAGATTTGAGGGTTGGCCCAGCCACCTGGAAATGAAATGGATGGTTTTTAAGACGGATTTTTAAGATCAGAGGCCCATGGGCAGCATAAAAACTGACACCAGGTTAGTCACTAACCAACACAAAAAAAAAACGGATCTAAAGGCTGATTTTTTTTCACTCGCTGTTGCCAACATTTCACTTGCATTCTAGGCAGCGCTGCGATACTTAAATTGGAATGTCGCAGCATCATTCTGAGATGTATGTGAAGCTCAGTCAGAGGCCCATGGGCAGCATAAAAACTCTGACACCAGGATAGTCACTAACCACACGAAAAGAAAGAGAAGATGCTAAGATAGGCGCCTTTTGGCTTCGTACAGAACTTTGTTTTTATTTTCGATTTACGTTTGTTTTTTCAAAATTTTATGCTACTAGCCTCAGTGGTTGAGGCTGTGCGTTGTCTGTCAGTGAACATAACATTACACCTGTAATCACCTTAATGGACTCGGCCCAGAATTTTGCTACGTGTTATGCGCCATCACTAGCGTCCATCAGTTCCTATAACGTGCATACGACAGGACATGCAGGACACGATATTAAGTGTCCCATCGTTTGTGGAAGAGCGCCACATTTACACTCCAAGGCGGAGTTATCTAAGAATCCCCACCTGAGCAGGTTTGCCTTGCTTCAGCCAACCTGGGTCCGGAGTCTGCTTAAAGACATCCAGGTTGGCCAAGGCAATTCCAGTTCTGTAATTCCCGAAGCCTTAGGCAGAGGTGTACATATCGTACACCCACACTTCGCTAGTTATGTTTGAGTCCTACGCAATAGGGGGAGAGCCTATTGCCCTAACCATGCACAAATTCAGACTCCAGACTGCGGGCTGCTACTGAGAAATTCCAGATGGAAAAACCCAATAACACATTGCCTTACCGGGCAATCAAATGCAGAACCTCATGCTCAGCAGTAAAAAACAGAATGGATATTTGGAAACGAACCCAGATCTTGGAGCATTTGCGGCATATCCCAGTGGTATATACTGACGACGGGCTCGATGCCCTTCTCCAGAAGACCGTCGATCAGGTTGTTGTAGTACCTCGTGCCATCCTCACTCACGTTGTTGGCGAGACCAGTCGGGAGGAGACGAGGCCAGGATATGGAGAATCTGGAAAAGACGACCAACATGAAATATATTATAACAATGCTTCAGTAGCGAATGACGTTCCACGTAATCTAGCGAGGGATTGGACACTATTGATAGCTCACTTTAAACTTAGGTTTTCAGGTTAGCCCTTCACGCGATGTCGCGTAATGTGGCAATGAAAGTGTTAACAGGTAGCCTACCTGTAGAACTGCAAGCCCAATTCTTGAGCCATCTCGATGTCTCTCTCCCATAGATAGTAGGACTGGCAGGCATCGTCGCCATTACTGCGGTCTGATGTTATTTCAGGATACCGATGAGTCAGGCGATCCCATTTGCTTTCGCCTTTGTCTGGGAAACAACTTCATTTTATTAATGACTCACGTGTTTATATTTCAACCGTTGCGTATATTGCAAACATAAACCTGCTTCTTTATTATTATTTTTTTAGGGTGGGGGACTCTCACTGACCAAAAACCCAACCATGTTCCTTTCTTAGCCCTTTATGTTCCGGGGTAGCAGTAGCCCTTTCAGACAATCCCGCTTATCCGGCAGGCGCGGCCCTAACGGGCCCCTTCAAATGCTGAAATCTCTTTGAGGCGCGCGTAAAACACGTACGCGTCGTCCGGCACGGGGCTGGTCCTGGTCGGACGGTGAGCCACCCATTACTCTCCGCCCGCAGGCCCGCGCCTACGGTGGCCGGAAGTCGTCACGTGGCTCCCGATGCCCGGGGTTCACTTACCGCTAACGTTCCAAGCTCCTTCCACTTGATATGCTGCTGATGCGGCTCCGAACTTGAACCATGATGGGAACTGGAGGTTGTACCCACATGAGTGACTCACTGAAGCCCTGGAAGGAAGAGGAATAGTTAGAAACCTAGTACTAAGTATGAAAAAAAAAGGGAGGCTGTAGGTGGACCCCCGGTATTCAAATATAAAAAAAATTGCGAAAACGCCCTTTAGGTATCACCTGCCAAGCCTTTTCCCAACTATGTTGGGGTCGGCCTCCTGTCTAACGGGATGCAGCTGAATACAAGTATTTTACATGGAGCGACTGCCTATCTGACCTCCACAACCCAGTAACTGGGCAATACGATACCCCTTCGTAAGACTGTCAGATTTTGGGCTTCTGACGACCCGTAACGACTGTCAAAGATGCACAAATGACAGCCGGGACCAACGGCTTAACGTGCTTTCCGAGGCACGGAGGTGTTTCGTTATGTCAAGATGGTCACCCATCCACGGCCAACCCCGGCAAGCGTAGCTTAACCTGATGGATCGACCTGTGCGGCTGTTAGTACTTAGCCACGGTAGGCCTAAACTAATTTCAGCAAGGCTGCTCCCACGCATATCAAACTCAAACTCAAAGCATTTATTTCAAACTAGCACTTTGCCCGCGGCTTCGCTCCCGTGGTCTTTCCCGTGGGACCCGTTATTTTTCCCGGGATAAAAAGTAGCCTATGTTACTCCTAGAAAACTAAGCTTTCCAACGGTGAAAGAATTTTTGAAATCGGTCCAGTAGTTTTTGAGCCTATTCATTACAACCAAACAAACAAACAAACAAAGTTTTCCTCTTTATAATATTATTATTAGTATAGATAAACCAATTAGAGACACTTTTGAATTGTCAAGGGCCGACCCCTTGTCCTCTCTCAGTCAGAAAGATGAAGCTAGTTGCCCATTCCAAAGCAGTAGGTACCTATGGAGAAGAACGGGCAAGAAACTCCATGTACACTCTTTTAAATCAAAATATGTTTACAAAAACTGGGTTTCATCATTCATGTTGAAATATATATACAAGTGAGAACGATGCAGACCTTAATAAAAGCGTCCATAGTTACAAGATTAAAAAAAAACAATTCAAAATTAATTTAAATTTTAAAACAGTCGTGGTAGCTAAGGGGTTACCAGTCCCTACTGACGGCGCCCATTCATAGTCTACGGACTATCTATTTTATGACTATTCATGAATGCTTCAAAGGCCTCATTGAATAGAATTCAAGTCAAATTATAATAATTATCACTATTCTATTACAATATTCAGAGTACGTGCCAACATTTATTTTGCAATGGTTTTCTGAAAATAGGCATCGATATTTTCAAGACCGACTTAAATACAAAGGAATAATGCCCAAAAGGCTGGCAGCATTGCCACGTTTTATGGCAAAGCAGATTCTTTGGCTAATAAATAGGCCAGCCCTCTGGTCACGTGAAGGGACGTCTAACCTCCTGGCATTGTTTTGAAAGCAGGCAGGGCACTTGAACTCCCCTTTATCAAATTTCTCCTGTTGCTCTGGGTGGAGCGGAAGGGAGTGTCATACTTATACTGACTAAAACCCATCCATGTTCCTTCCTTAGCCTTTTATGTTCCGGGGTAGCGGTAACCCTTTCGGACAATCCCGCTGACCACTCGGACCTCTATCGCCCTAGTGTTTAAATCCTGAGCGGCTCAAATATAGAAGTCCCGATAAGATTGGAGTATTTGTGCCGTCTGAAGGTTTCCGTAGTTGCAGCAGGCACCTCAGCACAGCCTGTCGTGTTAGGATGATGGGATGGCGCAAAAATGTCGGCACACGTGGCATCCGACACCAAAGGCCTACCTAACATTCAAGGCATTAGTGTCATTCCGTCTGGTCTTTTCACATCGTCGCGTGCCAAGCCCTTGGGTTCTAAAACAGCTGGCATTTCGGCAGTGACAAGAGCATGACTGATGATGTCATTGATGTTGGCGTGCCGTGCTATACGGCTGGCACTCTTATTGGAAGAGTTGCCAGGGGTCCGTGGCACCTCTAGTAAAGTATAACTATATCTTCTACCATTATGTTTAAATAAACTGCCCCGTTGGTCTAGTGGCCGCAAGCGCTACTGCTGAGCATAAAGTTCTGGGTTTTATTCCCGGGTCGGGCGAAATGGTAATGGGTTTTTCTATCGGGAATTTTTTAGAGCCTGGAGTTTGGATTTCTGATTGATAAGCGCACACTTGATAGCAACTGGACCGATTCAGTTAATTTTTAATATTTTCAATGTTTGTTATAAGAAAAACCTAATATACTTAAAAGAAAATAATGAAAATTTTCCGGAAAATTGGAATATTCGGTAAAACCTGAATGTCCTTATTTATTTATGTTTATGTATTTAACCATTTATGTTCACACACCAAAACAGACAAGAAAGGAACAGAAATACGTACACAGGTGATGCTTGTTTCTAAAGGAATCTCCTCCTCTCTCCTTTTCTCTAAAGGATTTTTAAATTTGGACAGGAAAACGTCTTCAGGGTCAGCTAGTAGTAAATTGTGGGCGGTGAGTAATGGGTAGCTCACCGCCCGATCAGGACCAGCCCCGTGCCTGGGGGGGCGTACATGTTCCACGCGCGCCTCAAAGAGATGTCAGCATATGAAGGGGCCCTTTAGGGCCAAGCCTGCCGGGTAAGCGGGATTGTCCGAAAGGGTTACCGCTACCCCGGAACATAAAGGGCTAGGGAAGGAACATGGATGGGTTTTAGTCAGTAAGAGTCTGACACTCCCTTCCGCTCCACCCAGAGCGGGAGAAGCCATTGGATGATTTCCTAGCCTCAAAAAAAAAGGTAGTAGTAAATAAATAGGTACATACCAGAGCATGAGTGCTGCTACCCACAACATATCTGACACTACGCGCCAACCACGTAATTTGGACACTTTTTATATGATGTTGATACTTTTACATGTGGCAGACGATTTATCACATAGGTATTTTATATAAAACCCTACATTTAGAGCAATGGCCTTGACTTACTAGTTGTAACTTGTAGGTTTTGTGTTCCCAGGCAGTGGGTTCATAAGCGGGATTGTCCGAAAGGGTTACCGCTACCCCGGAACATAAAGGCCTACGGAAGGAACATGGATGGGTTTTAGTCAGTAAGAGTCTGACACTCCCTTCCACTCCACCCAGAGCGGGAACAGTCATTGGATGATTTCCCAGCCTTAAAAAAAAATAGGCAGTGGGTTCATCACCACTGCTCTCAAAATGGTAAAGGAAAACATCGTTAGGAAACCGGTGTATCCTAGAACCAACAATTTGAAGAAATGTGACGACGTAGTTTACAGCCCATTCCCACGAAGAGAGACTGAGTCCCAGCCGTGGGAACATCAGTGATTATACGTCTCTAGAGCAATTGGGTATTTGAAAGGGTAGTCAATAACGTTACTTTTTATGAACTGTCAAAACGCGGAATTTGTTCGTCATTTGTATGAAATATAAAAATGTGACGTCACAGATTTTTAGAATCAAATGGAATACTGATTAGCATAAAATGCAATGTACGGTGATGGAAGTTTTTAAGACGAGCGATCTTTTATCTATGTGATTTCATATTTTATTTTTGACCGATTCAAATTGTCAATGCTGGGATTTACCTGGGAATGAGTAACTTACTTAATTAGGTACCCTCATTATTATAAGTATTTTTGTATACCACGAACCCTCCTTTACTACGTACAAAAAATAACTGATTTTCATGGAAAAAAAAACTAAAATTGTTGATTATTTTTCCATGACTTAATTTCTTAACAAAACTCGTTATTGCAAGCAATATAAGCAATTAACATAACGTAATTATTATTATGAATGAGGCAGTTTAAAGCTGAACACTTCTTTTGTTTTTTTTTCCAACAAAATGTAAACAGGTATGAAAAAAAGTGATTACCTTAGAAACAATAATTTTTTATTTTAATCTCTCTCGAAAAGGTAGTTGCAATTAGCGTTTAGATCAGCATCACTCGTCATTAAGTTACGCGTCTGCATGCTTACAACTAAGTTTACTAAAGAGAGCTAGAATTTATCAAAAATATCCAACAGTGAACGCTACTTTTATATCTTTACCATTTGATGTTTTAAATACATTAACTAAGTACAGCTACATACGAAACAATAAAACGTAGTTTTTCATCGGCTGCAGGTAGGTAAAGAATCTATACTAATTGAAGTGTAGTGATTTGACCAATAATACATTCACAGTGTATTAGCGAGTGATTCATTGGTGTGAAGAAGTAGCCATCTCTGACATAAATTATTATTCCACCGCCTTTCTTGTTTTCACGCAACTAAGGGCCTTATCATACTAGCGGATTGCGAGCGTCTTCAAAGCGGAACGGGTGCGCAACGAATACGTTACGGGCGCGCAACGAACACGCCGCGCATGTGCAGCGAATTCGTAGCGGATAATGGATATTCCCAAATTCTTTGATGCTTTCGTTTTTGTCTCCGACGTCTTCGAAGTAACAAAGCCAACAGCAGTGTCTCCTCGTCAGAATCCATTTTGTTACTGAGTATATTGTGCGTCGTTAACTTGCTACAAACACGCGACGAACACGTTGCAAAGTTGCCGCACGTCCGCGACGTCTTCGCTGAGCAGCCGCGGCGTGATCGCGACGCATTCGCTGCGCGCCCGCTCCGCTTTGAAGACGCTCGCAATCCGCTAGTATGATAAGGCCCTTACTATATACATTTCATAGCCATCAATGTTATACATTTGCACAGTAGTTTGATGTTATATTGACTTCTGTTAAAATTAGGACATCTATAGTTATGTGAGATGAGCCAATAAATTGTGTTACAAAACCAAAATTTTTGATAATGGATCTAGTATTTATGTGAACAATATTAAGACAGATTTTATTACTAGAAGGTATAAGCTTACTATAAACATTTATGTTTGCACAGTCGCGTAATTCTTGGTGATCGGGAGAGAGATCCGGGAAAACTTATTTTAAAACTATTACCGATACTGGTTATGTCGTCCTGCCTTTTTTTTTTTTAAGGCTGGGAAATCATCCAATGACTGCTCCCGCTCTGGGTGGAGCGGAAGGGAGTGTCAGACTCTTACTGACTAAAACCCATCCATGTTCCTTCCGTAGCCCTTTATGTTCCGGGGTAGCGGTAACCCTTTCGAACAATCCCGCTTACCCGGCAGGCTTGGCCCTGAGGGGCCCCTTCATATGCTGACATCTCTCTGCGTTGTGCTCGAAAGCCGATCGATGTCCATTTCACTTCTTATGACTGTAGGCTTGTCTTTGTCTTCTTTACGTAGAAGCACCTTACCATCCTGGAACCAGACATATTTATATGCTGGACGCAATTTTTGTTGAGCCGTCCACAGTAGCGCTTTATTAGATTTAGTAAGGGCGCGACGCAAGAACACTTTTGTCTTGGACTTTTCTGCAGGGGCTTCCGAAACAATTTGTTCCAGCAAAACTTCTTCCTTTCTGGATGCGCGTACCCACAATTGTGCCTGTTCAGCTCGCTTCAACTCCAACTGGATGTTCCCTTCACGTTCATATCGATCTTCCATGCGTTTTAGTTTTAGTATCTGTGATTTATCGGGTTAAGGAACCCGCGGTCAAAATTGACAACGGTTAAATTTTAACTTTAACTTTACTGTAATGTAAGAGCAACCGGACCTTAGCCCTTTATGTTCCGGGGTAGCGGTAACCGTTTCGGACAATCCCGCTTACCCGGCAGGAAAATAAAAATAACATAAGATTTTAACTATTATTATAGAAGGCATTGACATTAACACAGACATAAAAGACATTGCGATTTAATTAAGTTGTACCTTAAGGTTATCTGGTTCGCAGATAAATTTCGTATTTATTGCTATTTACGACAGGTAATTCAGTCGTGAGAATGCGTTATATCAGTGTAGTTGTGTTCAGGTATGTTTGTCGTAGTAATGATCTTAATCTTGTGAAACAATTTTGTGACGTAAGGCTAAATCGCCTAAGCGGGATTGTCCGAAAGGGTTACCGCTTCCCCGGAAAATAAAGGGCCTAAAGAGGCCTAGGGTTTTGGTCAGTAAAAGTCACACAGGGAGTGTCAGACTTTTACTTCCGCTTCACCCAGAGCGGGAGGAGACATTTAATGATCTCGCGCCCTCAAAAAAAAAAAGGCTAGATTGCTGAAGGTAGAAACATAAAAATCTCAATTCTCAAAACATAAATAAACAAAAATATCGTGTATTTTTGCCTATAACTTTAAAATTACACAGTTAATAGATTTTGATGCAGTTTTCAGAATCATTGAGCTTGCTATTATTTTTTATTAATTAATATTTAATGACATTATTTAATTAATCAACGCACAACATTTTTTTTGATTGATTTAGAAATACGACGTCTGTCCTTTACTGTTTGCAATATGAAAACCACCCTTACTGCTACGACATACAGGCGCTGTCAATGTCAAATTTTACAACTAATGTCATTTGTAGGTTACAGCAAAAACCTTTAAAAAAAATCGACCCGTGATTTTTTTCTTTGTTATTTTATTGAAATCTCTACATGAGTTACTTAATATAATTATGTTTTTTTTTTAATTATTTTCCACATGGTACTCCGTAGGTAGTAACTTCTCATAAAGATCACGTAGTAACTTAACCAGTTTTGGACAAAAAACCATACCAATAAAAATAAAACAAATGAATCGACGACAATTTTTTTCCTTAATTTTTACAAACCGATTTTATTTTTATTGTTCATAAACCGAATAATCTGGGAAGGTTTGCTCACTCATACATAAAATAATGCAATTTTTGTCTATGAGAAAATATAACAATAATTGTATATAATAAATCATTGAGTTTACTTATATGAGTAGCAAAATTTTAATGATTTAATAAAAATCAAATATGTCTACGGCGTAGCAAGCGGGGGTGGTATCTCGTGCTACAGTAGCGCTACGAGGAAATGCTACGACAAAAAAATGTACAGGAGTGAGAAAAGGTATTGCAATATTTGGAACAAAATCAAAACTTTATTTCACATAAACTTACGTGGGGGTGCTTATGACAAAATTAACAAAATATTATAATTCGAATACTGTGACCTTTGTGCCTTTTAAACTTATACAACGTGGTGCTACAACGCACAATGGTGACATTAATTATTAAATTAACTAGGTTCCACCCGCGGCTTCGCCCGCATGATATGTCGACAAATTATACACATAAAACTTCCTCTTGAATCACTCTATCTATTAAAAAAAACTGCATCAAAATCCGTTGTGTAGTTTTAAAGATCTAAGCATCCATACATACAGACATTAGGACGCGGGCAGCGACTTTGCTTTATTCTATGTAGTGATGTCACCATTGGGCACTTACCCTAGGTAGGGTAGGGTTAGTGCCCATTAATCTTATAAATGTTGATAGGTTGAAATAAATCGCAATATACGACAATAAACAAAATAATAAAATCAATTCGCCTTTTTTTGCAGTTATTTCATCATTAGTATTGCTAATTTGTTTTAATTTCATTGATGCGAATGTTATGATCCGTGACCCCGGCAAATAACGGCTGGGCGAAAGTTCTTAAGCGCCACGTTGTATATTTTGCATGTAAAATCCAATTCATTATGATTCGAGGTTTGAGATCTAGTAATAACTGATTTTTTGTTTCAGTTTTCTGATCTGTGGGTCATGGAGCGCGGAACAGCTGAAGTTTCCACCTTCGTTCATGTTCGGGGCGGCTTCAGCGGCATACCAAGTGGAAGGGGCCTGGAATGTCAGTGGTATGTAACTTGGCATATCTATACATATATACAAGGTGAAGGGGTCTTTGTACTCATCATTATGAACAAATCTGAATTCGCGAAAAAAATCAGCTGTTCTATACATTATGCTGTCGTCAAAATGTAGGGAACAACAGCATTTTTTTTCGCGATTTCCGGGGTGTTCCCATGGTAAAAGTGGCCAACCACACGAAAAGAAGATATTATTAAGGTGGCCTCACGTTACAGACCGGAGCATTACATCAGTGAAGGAGGAGAATAGAGCATCAGTCTGTTTTTTTTTTCATCTTTATTGTGGATCATAGGAATGTGTACAGAGGCCAGCACATCAAGTTACCACAATCTGTCAAATTTCTTTGATAGTATTTCAACTTTATTGCAAAGACAAGGTTCATTTTTAATTGAGAAAATTTGACAGTTAGGGATAGCTTGATGTGCTGGCGTCTGTACAATGACCCCTTAAAATATTGCTCATGAATTCAATTTCACCCTGTACTCGTATATAAAAGGAGAAACTGACTGACTATCTGACTGAATAACTGGCAAAAAGGGGGGACTTCGTTTATAAGAAAAATCCGACTACCACGCGGGCGAAGCCGCTGGCAGAAGAAGAGCTAATAAAGCTGTCTGGTTTATTCAGGGTTCTGTAACCAAGGGGTGTCAACGAACGAACGTGTGGGAGTGGGAGGCAGTCACCTCCTTCTGCGAAAAAGTCATGCTCGCGAAGGAGGTGGCGGGATGGGAGAGAGAAAGGTCCTCCCGTCCCAGCCGCCGCAGGAGACGCCCCGGGCGTCGGGAGCCACGTGACGACTCCCGGCCACCGTAGGCGCGGGCCTGCGGACGGTGAGTAATGGGTGACTCACCGTCCGATCAACACCAGACCCGTGCCGGACGGCGCGTATATGTTCCACGCGCGCCTCAAAGAGATGTCAGCAAATGAAGGGGCCCCTCAGGGCGAAGCCTGCCGGGTAAGCGGGATTGTCCGAAAGGGTTACCGCTACCCCGGAACATAAAGGGCTACGGAAGGAACATGGATGGGTTTTAGTCAGTAAGAGTCTCACACTCCCTTCCGCTCTACCCAGAGCGGGAGCAGTCATTGGATGATTTCCGGGCCTTAAAAAAATGGGGTGTCAACGAACCATACTATAATGCCTGTAGTCTGTTCCTAAGATATCTGATGGAAATATAAACAAATGTATCGTTCTATTATTCGCCATTCTCTCCTGTCGACTAATCGTTAATAGCTGGCATTGTCATACAACGTGGCCATGCCACCACCTCTCATGTACAGAGGTCAGCACATCAAGTTACCACAATCTGTCAAATTTCTTTGATAGTATTTCAACTTTATTGCAAAAACATAAGGTTCATTTTTAATTGAGAAAATTTGACAGTTAGGGATAGCTTGATGTGCTGGCGTCTGTAGGTACATAACCAGTCGACATAACTCTAATACTAGAAATAAAGATAAAATAGATCAACCATTTTTCAGATTATCGAAAGTACATAGGTACATCTTTTATGGGGTTCTGTGTCAAATGTTACAACAAAATACCTTGTGACATACTGCAATTAAATGAAAGAAAATTTAAAACTCGTATTAAAAGTACACTTTGTAAACAACCTTATTACAAATTAGAGGATTATATAAAGGATAAGGATGCTTGCAAATGCTGGTAATGCTCCACAGGACAATCTAGTGTGTAACAAAATCAAACTGGTTGCTAAGTAAATTAGGTAATCATTTATAATTTGTAACATACTATTTTAACATATTGAAATATCTTCTCACACATTGATTGATTTATTATTATTAACTTTTAGAATGTTTTTTAAATATGTGAGCACCATGTACTTATGACGTAATTAAGTTTATCTGCGATTGCTATATGTGTTTTTCTTTTCACCTTTTGTGGTGTAGTGTTTTTATTCTGGGTGCATCGTCTTAACATATAATTCATGTATACAAAACATTGTAAAACATTTTAAAAGAGAAACGGGGGAGTTTCTTGCCCACTCTTCTCTACACGAAACTACCTTTTGGAAGGGGCGACTAGAATCAATTCTATTTCTTGTTCATTTTGACGTTCTAAAGTGCCTTACTTGTGCCTATTTGAAATTAATGATTTGACTTTGACTTTGACAGCGATACGGTGGAGTTTATCGACGCCATATTTGATTATATTATGTTAATAAATTTTAATTTTATTACTCGGTTTAGTATAATAAGATTATCCAGTGTGTTTATCC
Source organism: Hyppa rectilinea (assembly GCA_951799385.1). Taxonomy (NCBI): domain Eukaryota; kingdom Metazoa; phylum Arthropoda; class Insecta; order Lepidoptera; family Noctuidae; genus Hyppa; species Hyppa rectilinea. Next base: position 15,264,028 of record OX637316.1, read on the forward strand.
ATGTAAGCATTGCATATTCTCATTATACCTACACACTTATCGACATGACCGTGGTCAAAGTCAAAGTCAAATCATTTATTTCAAATAGGCACAAGAAAGGCCCTTTTGAATGTCAAAATGAACGTGGCTAAGTAATAACAGCCGCACAGGTCGATCCATCAGGTTAAGCTACGGTTGCTGGGGTTGGTCCATGGATGCGTGACCGTCTCTACATACCGAGACTCCTCCGTGCCTTTCAAAGCACGTTACGCCGTTGGTCGCGGCTGTCATTTTTGCATCTTTGACACTCGTTACGGTTCGTCAGAAACCCGAAAATCTGACAGCCAGTGTTACCAAGGGGTATCGTATTACCGAGTTACTGGGTTATGGAGGTCTGATAGGCAGTCGCTCCATGCAAAATACTGGTATTCAGCTGCATCCGGTTAGACTGGAAGCTGACCTCAACATATTGGTAAAGGTTAGGCAGATTGATTAACTTATCGACATGCCTATAACACACAGTAATTTACATGGTCCTCACGTAAGCTGACCAGGATAATGTCTCGACTTTAAAAGTGATGGTGGACCTTTCAGAGTTTGCTTCAGTACCATTTCTGAGAGTTAGGTTAGGAAACAAAAAGCGTGGGGTTCTTGTTGTCAATTGTTTGATATATTTTATTGACAGATATTGACGACACGGTTGGCGCAGCGGTTGAGCGATTGACTGCTGCGCAGCATGTCGCCGGTTCGATTCCCGCACGGAATAAATATTTGTACGACCTGCAAGTATTTGTTACGGATCTGGGTGTTTTTCTATCTATAATATGTATGTATTTAGAAAAAAAATATGTATATAAGTAGTTTATCAGCCATCTCGTTACCATAACACAAGCATTAGCTTGCTTAGCTTGGGACGATATGGCGTTGTGTGAAATGTCCAAGGATATTATTATTATTATTATTGGTAAAAGTTGAGTCAATATGAAAATACCACCCTTTTTTACGATTTAATGTTTTTTTTTTGTCATTTTAATTAGATACTTATTGAAGGTTATATTCTAATTTAGTTTTCTATTAAAGCGTGTCTTTTAGTTTTTTTTTGATTGTTTTTAAAACTTTACATAAATATATATTTTTTTTATTACTTTGACAAAATGTATTTTATTTGTTTTCAATCAATAATCTAACACTAATATAATCATATTTACATTTAAAAGCTAAATATTCATAGTAATATATACAGAAATAATAAGTACATATATAATCAAAGAGCATCAAAAAATTCGTCCACATCGCTGTCAACAGGAAAAGTTCCCAAAAGGCTGGCAGCATTGCCGCGTTGTATGGCAATGCTGATTCTTTGACCAAACAAAAAATAAAACCGACTTCCAAAAAAACACTACAAAGTGAAAAATAATTTTGATTTCGTTATTTTTCACTTTTTAGTTGTGGTACGTACACAACCCATCCCCCCCCCCCAAATTTTAATACCACTACCTGGTATGTAAATTACAGTGACAGGAACTTATTAGAACATCGTCCACATACATTAAGGATTATTTTTAGATATTTGCTGATTTTACAAAAACCGCTTATCCGATTTCGATAAAAATTTTATGGGACCATTTGGGAAGTATACCCTTTCTAACAAAAAAAGAATTTTTCAAATCGGTTAGCAAGCACCGGAGTTATGGGCGAACAAACATAAAAAAAAAATATATATATACAGTCGAATTGAGAACCTCCTCCTTTTTTAGAAGTCGGTTAAAAATAGGCCAGCTCAATATCTTTTATAAGTCGGCAGTGTCATAGAACAGTGGTAGCAGTCTCGACTGACGAGTTGTAGGTCGTGAGTTGAAACCCAAGCAGACACTTTTCTTTGAGTAGGTATTTAATTTCTTTGTGTATTTAATTTCATCACCACTGCTCTTAATGGTGTAGGAAAACATTGTGAGGAAACCGTTATGTCCTAGAACCAAAAATTCGAAGACATGGGACATCCACCGACCTGCACTGGGCCGCGTGGTGTATTATGGCCCACTCCCTTTCTCAGAGAGGAGGCCCAGCAGTGAGAACATTATAGGCTGATTATGTTTTGTTATAAGTCGGCATTAACCCTCATTTTTAACTGACTTCTAAAAAAGGAGGAGGTTCTCAATTCGACTGTATATATATATATATTTTTTTTTATGTTTGTTCGCGCATAACTCCGTTGTTTGCCAACCGATTTGAAAAATTCTTTTTTTGTTGGAAAGGGTATACTTCCCAAATGGTCCCATAAATTTTTTATTGAAATCGGATAAGCGGTTTTTGAAAAATCTAAAAAAAAATCCTACTTTATATAATATTTATGTGGACGATGTTCTAATAAGTTCCTATCACTGTAATTTACATACCAGGTAGTGGTATTAAAATTTTGGGGGGGTTGTGTAGGTACCACAACTAAAAAGTGAAAAATAAAACCGACTTCCAAAAAAAACACTACAAAGTGAAAAATAATTTTGATTTCGGAAGTCGGTGGCAATAAATTAAAATACAAAACCGAAGACACCGACTTCCGAAATCAAAATTATTTTTCACTTTGTAGTGTTTTTTTTGGAAGTCGGTTTTATTTTTTGTCATATTGCTTTAACTCTATTTACCACGTTTCAGATAAAAGTATCAGCATGTGGGACAAACTCCTGCACGATCGTCCCGAGCTGGTGGCCGATGGCAGCAACGGAGACGTGGCGTGTGACTCCTACCACCAGTGGAAGCGAGACATCGAGATGATGGAAGAACTGGGTCTGAACATGTACAGGTATATCTTGATAAAAGACGAACGTCTTTAATGAGCACAGAGAGTTCCTCGTCAGCCAGCATCTGTGTTCCCTTGTACAGAGGCCAGCACATCAAGCTACTCCAATCTGTCAAATTTCTTTGATAGATTTTCGACTTTATTACTAACTAGCTTTTGTCCGCGGCTTCGCCCGCGTCTCTGACGGAAATTGCATGTTATTATACATATAAACCTTCCTCTTGAATCACTCTATCTATTAAGGTTGATGTTCCAGGGTAGCCCGCGAAATTCGAGAGGTTCCGGAATGACTTTGACCTTGTAAAAAGTCATTTTTACACCTTTATGAGCTCGGAGGGTTGTATTAATGATTTTGATGATTATAATTCTGTAACTACATACGTCTTACAGCCGCGAATCAAATGTTCATCAACATACAACCTATCACTGGCCTGCAAATTGCAAAAAACTTAAGAAAATTTGAATTTCGCGGGCTGGTTGGAGGATTCACCTTAAATAAAACGGCATCAAAAGATTTAAGCGTGCATAGGGATGTAGGGTCAGAGGAAGTGACTTTGTTTTATACTATGTAGTGAAGTCAATCTGCCTAGCCTTTTTCTCAACTATGTATGTTGGGGTCGGCTTCCAGTCTAACCGAATGCAGCTGAATACCAGTATTTTACATGGAGCGACTGTCTATCTGACCTCCACAGCGACAACAGCCCAGTAACTGGGTAATACGATACCCCTTGGTAAGACTGGCTGTCAGATATTCGGGCTTCTGACGACCCGTAACGACGACTGTCAAAGATACACAAATGACAGCCGAGACCAACGGTTTAACGTGCAGTCCGAGGCACGGAGGAGTGTCGGTATGTAAAGATGGTCACCCATCCATGGACCAACCCCGGCAAGCGTAGCTTAACCTGATAGATCGACCTGTGCGGCAGATAATAATTAGCCACGAGCTTCTTTTATTACAAAAGTATTAAATGGAAAGGACCATGGGCAAAAATGTATGAAGCCTGGGCTCACCCATCAACAGAGATGAGTCCACTTTGAATATACTTGTAAAGCACTAAATATAAAGATTTAAACTCATTTTTGCGATGAATCCATGGGGTTATTTTGCTATAAATATTTTTCTCCGACCATAAATAAACTAAAATTCTGCAAAAAGTAGTGCTGTTATGGCATTGTAGATTTTGTTATTGAACATCTTTAACTAGTTTTAATTCCAGGCTTAATGTATACATAAAAAATAAAACAGCTGCTAACAGTTAAAATTATTTTTATTAACAATTTAATCAATATCAATAATAATGTCGTCTAAATATCCTGCCGGTGGATTAAATTGTATGTGCCTGCCTAACCCTAGATACCATATTCCCTAGATATATATAGGCGCATCTATTGTTTACCACTATTTTAAGCATTTTTAGAATGAGTATATTGTTTCAATAAGTTTTACGACTCCTAACAATTGTCTTTTTCTACAAAACCTATTTAGGTGCATATCTTTTTTCTGCAATGGAATTGAAGGTGGTGCCCATAGTAACAATTTTAGTACAAACAAAATCCTTCACAACGGCATATGCTATAACTCTGTTGGACACTGAGCCCAATTTGACTCATGGTCCTTTGATTGAGAAAATTTGACAGTTTGGGATAGCTTGATGTACTGGCCTTGTACAGACCCAGCACATCAAGCTTTCCCTAACTGTAAATTTTTTTCAATTAAAAATGAACCTTATGTCTTTGCAATAAAGTTGAAATACTATCAAAGAAATTTTACAGATTGTGGTAACTTGATGTGCTGGCCTCTGTACATATAAAGCCTTTAAAGCTAGGGTGAAGAACATTTTCTGGGCATGGTCGTTCCATCATAGACCTCACTTTCCATTAGGCATGTCTGAAGTCAAGAGCAGGCCCAACAACAATAAAAAAAAAAAACACTTCGGTGTGATTGCTACAAAATAAATTCCTTATCTTTCAGGTTCTCAATATCCTGGCCTCGTCTCCTCCCGTCAGGCTATCCCAACCACATCAGTGAGGATGGCAAGAACTACTACAACAACCTGATTGACGGTCTACTGGAGAAGGGCATCCAGCCTATTGTCACAATATACCACTTTGACCTGCCGCAGTCATTGCAAGATCTAGGTAAATATGGACGGAGTAAAAGCTCCTCCTAATAAAACAAAGCTTTGTGCAAAGCTTCTGACCATGACTTCGTTCGGGTGGAAATCATGATGATTTCTCCACACAAATGTTGAACCCCCGTTTCGTGTGTGTTTTGTGTATAGGGGTTGAATTTCCGAAAATCCGTTCATTTCATAACACCTATGTGTGTACCCTTCAACCCAATCCATTCAGTGGTTTGAGCTATATATTGATAAATCAATCAGTCGCGGTTTCCTTTTATTAAGTACAAAGAAATAATATAATTAAAGAAGATAAGATTAATATTTAAGTTAGGTAAGTATAGCATTATAATCTCGACATTATAAAATTCCGCCCTTGCAGCCGTGCTATGCAGGTGCACTTAACTAGAGTATGTGCAATAAACGGAAGATAACTTAATCCTTGTAATTTATTGATGCACTAGATATCTGAGGACATTATTTATTACTTGTGCGATAAGAAGTGTTGTTGTTACTTGATGGTGACGAATCGGACAAAAAGTACAAACAGGCTATTAAAAACCTGCCTGCCAACGGTGGCGACATCTCGCGTCCGGCCTTGATTCAATCCATGGTCTGGAGCGAGAGGGAGTGGGAAGTAGTCACTTCCTTTTACGAAGCAGTTATGCTAGCAAAGGAGGTGGCGGGATGGTTGAGACATGTCAGGTTTTGCTATATTTAAAAAAAACCGACTTACCAGTTGCTGGTTGAAGAACGAACTCAGACAGGCACGGTACTTTATGTTTCACTAGCTACTGCCGCGCGGTTTCAACCGCTGCTCGGCTCCTATTGGTCGTAGCCCATAACCTTCCTCGATAAATGGACTATCCAACACAAAAATATTTTTTTAATTCGGACCAGTAGTTCCAGAGATTAGCGCGTTCAAACAAACAAACTCTTCAGCTTTATTTTCATCACCGCTGCTCTCAAAACGGTGAAGGAAAACATCGTGAGGAAACTGCATGTCCCAGAACTAAAAATTCGAAGACATGTGTCCCCGCAGTAGGAACATTATAAGCTGATATTGGTAAGACAGCGTGCTTAAAAACATACTTTACATTTTTTCCAGGTGGCTGGGCGAATCCCCTCATAGCCGACTGGTTCGCAGACTATGCTGAGGTCGTCTTCTCCCTCTATGCTGACCGTGTGAAGTACTGGCTCACCATCAACGAGCCAATGAGTTTATGTGACGCAGGCTATGGGAGCTATTCAGCTCCTTACCTAGATGATCCGATGAAGGGCCGGTATCTGTGTAATAAGAACTTGCTGATGGCTCATGCTAGGGCTTACAGGATCTATGAAGAGTTGTATAGGGATAAGTATCATGGTAAGACCTTGCTTTCGACTTTTGAGCGTCACGGATGCTGTCAAAAATCTAGTTGATAAACAGTTGTTTTTTTTTTCAATTGGCGATCTTTCACTCACATTGAAACGTCTGAACATAAAATGACTCATAAGTGATATTTAACCTTTACAACGCCAGAGCATAAAGGCACGCGCGTGCCCTCCACGCCAAGCTACAAATGTATTTCTTCTTGTTATCATGTATCTCCCAATATCCATGGTCTTTTAATTTGTTTCACGTCATTAAATACGAACGAGAGCTTCAATTTATAAGATATCTATCTAAACACACACAAAAGTAATGATTTACTCGTTTATTTCGTGTTGATAGTGTCACATATTCGCGTCGTTGGCGTACAGGGCCTGCGCTTGCTTGTCACGTAAATGTGACAATGGCGTTCAAAAGGTTAAATGTAAAGAGCATATCACCTTACCCCAATCTGTCAAATCTCTTTAGTTTTTCAACTGTATTACATAAGTGTAAGGTTAATTTTCAATTGGAAAAATTGACCAAGCAAATGATGTTGGATGTCCACACTCGACATCTTTCATTTGCCTACCAAATAATTGGAAAACGAATTGAAATATCTGAGTGTGTGCGCTATAGATTCATTCTCTTCTCCCTCTCTCTCATGACCCGATGAGATGGCTATCCAACACGACCAAACCTCCAGTCTTGGAGGATTGCCGTCCCATCGGACCAACAATATCTCGCGCTTCGAAGGCTGGTCTCTGCTGAAATCGGTCGCCATGGCTGAAATTCGGTCTGGATCAATCTGCGTAGCATTTTCCCAACGATGTTGGGGTCGGCTTCCAGCCTAATCGGATGTAGCTGAATACCAGTATTTTACATGGATCGACTGCCTATCCGACCCCCACAACCCAAGAACTGGGTAATACGATACGCCTTAGTAACACTGAATGTCAGACTTTCGAGCTTCTAACGACTCGTAATGACTACAAAGGATGCACGAATGACAGCCGGGACCAACTGCTTAACGTGTTTTCCAAGGCACGGATGAGTCTCGGTGTATAAAGATCACCCATCCACGGAAAAACCCCGGCAAGAAGGGCCTTAACCTGATGGATCGACTCTTGCGACTGTTATTAATTAGCCATGTTGTCGTCATTGTTGTTGCTTTAAATACTTTAGTTCTAAAATTGACCGAAAATATTTTTGGTGATTTAAAATCCATCCATCAGTCAATCTATCCTTTTCAGGTAAGCTGTCCATAGCTACTCTGTTCTTCTGGTTCAAGCCTTTCACGCCGGAGGATCAAGAAGCGGCTGATCTAACTATTGAACACTGGGTATAATCATTTGTGCCTTTATAAAACATTGCTATATCTTAAAACATTTGACATTTTGATGGAATGTTGCCTGAGCGAAAAAAAAATTGGCCGTCAATCAGATAATAAAAAAATATTCAACATGTATCTTTTCTTACTCATTTAAATAAAAATACTTACATAGGTACCACACAAGGATGATATTGCCATATAACGCGGCAATGCTGCTAGCCTTTTGTGAACTTTCCCTGTTGACAGCGATGTGGACGAATTTTTTGATGCTCTTTGATTATTATACATATTATTTTTGTACATATTATTATGAATATTTAGTTTTTAAATGTAAATATGATTAGATTAACCATATATTATTTATATCTATCCATTTGAACGCTAGAGCAGAAACGCACGCACGCACTCCACGCCAAGCTACAAATTTATTTCTTCTTGTTATCATGAATTGCCCAATATCCATGGTGTCTTTTAATTTGTTTCATGTCATTAAAAAAGTACGAAAGCTTACATTTTTAAGATAGCTATATAAAAACTCACAAAAGTATTCATTTGGCGTGCGCGTGCTTGTCACGTATACGTGACAATGGCGTTCAAAGGGCTATTTAGATAAAAACGCATTAAATTTGGGAAGTAGGGGCTCGCTGCGTCACAAGTCAGTATAAAATCTACATAGGAGTCACGTCTTGCAACATTTAAACTCAATGTTCGATACATTTATCGTTATCTTTTGATTACGTAAAAAAAAAATCGTGTCCAATATTTTTTAATAATCTAGCTGATGGACAAAATAGAATTTTTTAGTCATCCATACCTAACATTAAATTGCGACCGGCACAATTTGTATCAGGACATAGCGTGAATATAATCTTAAAACTTATTAAAGAACTAGCTTCTGCCCGCGACTTCATCTGCGGAAAATTTCTTGTTTTAACATTAGAAGTAAGTCGAAAAAATACTTTTTTAAAACATAAAACGAAATATAAAAGTTAAAATACAAAAGATAGGAATATGGTATCGCGGACTTTTTTGTAGAAATAATTAAGGCGAACCGGGTTGCCATACATTGCTTTCAATTTTAAACAACTGTTTAGGCAGCGCATGCAAATAATTCTGTTTTCGGAGGTATTTCTTTCCGACTTGCTAGACGAAAATTGCGATAGCTCGGCTAATATGTATGATATAAATATAATTTATAGCCTATAGCACTCGGGAATAATGTAGCTTTCTATCAGTGAAAAAAAAATTGAAATTGGATCATTAGTTCCAGAGATTACCCCCTACATACAAACTTACAAATTTTACCTCTTTATAATATTATAGTATAGGTGAAATGTAAGCCCACTGTTTTTCAAATAAAGCTGGAAAATAATCTCCATGAGCGACATGACTAGCAAATACTACCATGGGATGAGGTAAAAGCAGCAGCCAGGAGACGATCACTAACCCAACTTAACCCAACCGTACTTTTTCGATAATACTTTTATGAAATTAGTAGGTACAGCCTTTTTTTCTTGCGTTCAAGGAGGGTAGATACACTCACGCGATCTTTTCCAAGGAAGGTGGATGGCCACGGAAACTGGAGAAACTGTTAAATGACAACGCGAGGAAGGAAGGCTACAAGCATCCCAGACTCCCTCCATTCACTCCCGAAGAAATAGAACTAGTTAGAGGTATGCCCGGTTTTTTATTTTATGTTTAAAGTGCTGTTTGGGTACCGTATGATTTACTTTTCGTGGTACAGTCGCCAGCACATCAAGTTACCACAAACTGTCTGTCAACTGTCGATTTTGACCTTAACCGTCGACGTTTTAAAGTTTAAAATCATTTGGAGGAAATTGACAGTTTGGTATAACTTGATACGCTGGCGACACCGTACATAGCGGTCTCGTTGATCTCGTGGTCTAAAGCGCTATTACTGAGCATGAGGTCCTGGGTTCGATTTCCATGACAGGTAAAGTGTTAGTTTATCTCTTTGGAGTTCCTGGGTCCCTCAGCCCGGAGTCTATATTTGAGGTTTGTGATAGAAAGAAAAAAAATACGTTTATTTGCGGCAAACATGACGCAGTAAAATCAAACAACAAAACAAAAAACAAATTGGGGGAAAATCCATCAACCATGTGAAGTTCATGGTACTTCATATCATATTTCACTTTTTCCAGGAACATACGACTACTACGCGTTAAACCATTACACAACTCGGATGGTCCGCTGGGCGAAGCCAGGAGAACCTCCAGGGAAATGGTTCTTCTACGGCTCAGAGGAACTCAACGTTATTATGGATACGGATCCTTCCTGGGAGACTACGGAAGTCGATTGGTTTGCGGTAAGCGGTTTTTATGATTGTTTGTTACCAAGGAGTTTAGGATTTTTTTTTTGTTTAAGGCTGGGAAATCATCCAATGACTGCTCCCGCTCTGGGTGGAGTGGAAGGGAGTGTCAGACTCTTACTGACTAAAACCCATCCATGTTCCTTCCGTAGCCCTTTATGTTCCGGGGTAGCGGTAACCCTTTCGGACAATCCCGCTTACCCAAGGAGTTTAGGGTAATGAGGAGTATTGTTGTGCTGCCAGGGAGATTGTTGCGCCACTTCTTCTTCCCAGCTAAAGCACTAGGAAGTGGTGAAGGTTGGGCGTTTTTAGGAGGACTGTCTTATGTAACTTTGACCTTTAAAAAGTGCTGATTTTCAGCCTAGTTTGAATAAATGACTTTTGATTTTGATTGCTAAGAAGAACAATATTAGAAGAGGGAGGATTGAAAGAAGAAGGTAGACGCTACCAAATCGAGAACTATTTGGAAAATTGTAGAAGATAAGCTATTGACGTTGTAAGAAATATGAATATAATATGAATGTGAAGAAAAGTAAGATCGAAGAGGAAGTAAGTAACTATTGAGATGACTGCTAATACGCATAGATGTGCCGAAAAAAGAAAGTCAAAGTCAAATTATTTATTTCAAACAGGCACAAGAAAGGCACTTTTGAACGTCAAAATGAACAAGAAATAGAATTGATTCTAGTCGCCCCTTCCACAAGGTAGTTTCGTATAGAGAAGAATGGGCAAGAAACTTCACCGTTACTCTTTTAAAATGTTTTACAATGTTCTGTACACATGGATTATTAAATTACGATAATTCATGGCCACAACACCCATCCACACAATACAACCAACACACCAAAACCAACACACCTGTAAAACTCGAAGCATTAAGCAGTGGTGTTGTAATGTTTGAGCACCATGTAGCAGGGGGCTAGGCTATGCCTATGGGAACAAATCTGGGAGAAATTCCAGATGGAGAAACACAATAACACTTTTACCGGCACGGGAATTGAACCCAGGACCTCGTGATCAGAAGTAGCGCTTGCGAACACTACCAACTAGGCAGTCATAGTATCCAGTCATCCTTATATTAATTCTAGATCATAGATATTTTATAATTATCTTCATCATCATTATATCATCTGCCTAGCCTTTTCCCAACTATGTTGGGGTCGGCTTCCAGTCTAACCGGATGAATAGCAGTATTTAACATGGAGCAACTGCCTATCTGACCTCCACAACCCAGTAACTGGGCAATACGGTACCCCTTGATAAGACTGGCTGTCAGATTTTAACTATCTTCCCTGATCATTAATCATCAAGAAAGGTATATGCTTGTATGTGTTCTATTTCTTTTTCGTGTGGTGAGTGACTAACCTGGTGTCAGAGTTTCTAAGCTGCCCATGGGCCTCTGACTTAGCTTCACATGCTGTTGAGAAATATCTGTCACCTCACGATGTTTTCCTTCACCGATTTATAAGCAAGTGATAATTATACAATACGCACATGAATCCGAAAAGTCAGAGGTGTATGTGTTAACACGTCATAATTCCTGCAGATCTATCCGCAAGGTCTCCGCGAGCAGCTGCACTGGCTGAACTCCACGTACGACGTCAAGGAGATCGTCATCACCGAGAATGGAGTGCCCTCACTGGACCCCGGCCTGGTGGACACGCAGCGGCTGGAGTACTATAGAGATTATTTGGAACAGGTGAGGATATTTGCGCATCAATATGTAGTAACTTTAAATATGAATAATAAGTATGTACAGACGCCAGCACATAAAGCTATCCCTAACTGTCAAATTTTCTCAATTAAAAATGAACCTTATGACTTTGCAATAAAGTTGAAATACTATCAAAGAAATTTGACAGATTGTGGTAACTTGATGCGCTGGCCTCTGTACAAGTTTATAAAACGGGAGGGAAAAAATAAATAAATCAAAGAACATCTAAAAATTCTTCCACATCGCTGTCAACAGGAAAAGTTTGCCAGGTTTTGTGGCAATGCTGATTCTTTGACCAAAAAATAAGCCAGCCCTCTGGTCACGCGAAGAGTTGACGGACCGCTAGGCGATGTCTCGCAAAACATAGTGGGCACTCGGACCCCATGGCTTTAGTGTTTCAACCCCAAACGGCTCGAATATATAAGTCCCAATAAGTTTGAAGTATTTGCGCCGTTTGAGGCTCTGCACCTGCAGCAGCTGCCCCAGCAGAACCCGCTGTAATGTAATATCTAGTAAAGTCTAAAATACACACAAGTATAAACCACTTAATAATACACCATTAATTAATAAAAAATAAAGTTATTATGATTAATTTGATACTGATTTTATTGTCATTCACCGGTGCGCGGCCGCGGTGACACGTGCATAGCTGTCCGCTCACTCGATGCGCCTACGCAGCGTAGGTATTTATCTACGTAAAATGCTGTATTCGCTTCAGAAATATGTATGTATCAATTAAAATTAACAATACAACTCTAAAAGTTCAAATTGTCCTAATTTTTTCTCGAAAGCCACATTAAGTCATTGACTGCCACACAGCAGACAATAGAAAATCTATTGTCTAACGTGTTAAAAGCTAAAAAAAGAAAAATATTTCACTCTGGACACACAGAAAATTACAATACAAATTACTAATAATTAAAAAACAAAACGAAATATTTGGAAAATAAGGAATTAAAAATTGAGGCCAATATTAAAAAACAAAGACCTGTGCGAGGTCGAAAAGCTCTATCTCAGCATAATGCTGCGATATTTAAGAAGTAAATAAATACGACACGGTTGGCGCAGTGGTTGAGCAATTGACTGCTGCGCAGCGGGTTCGATTCCCGCACGGAACAAATATTTGTACGACCTGTAAGTGTTTGTCCCGGGTCTGGGTGTTTTTCTATCTATAATATGTATGTATTTACAAAAAAAATTTACATAAGTAGTTTATCAGCCATCTCGTTACCATAACACAAGCATTAGGTTGCTTAGCTTGGGACTATATGGCGTTGTGTGAAATGTCCAAGGATATTATTATTATATTATTATTAAATACCGCAGGGCTGGTAGGTATTCTGATAGTGCCCACTGTGATGCCACGGACACACCTACGGAGCTGCGGATCTCTTGTTGTTTCTAATAATACCTTAACATTACTTTTTTCTCTTGAAGGTTCTACTGGCCATAAACGACGGCATCAACGTGACGGGTTACACCGCCTGGACGCTGATGGATAACTTTGAGTGGATGGACGGATATGCGTAAGTAATAAAACATCCACAAACGGTCCAAACGGTCCCCTTTTTGTCAGAAATGTCCTGGGAAAAATACCTAAGGTCCGTTGTCCACGACGCTACTCAAAAGTAACGTGTTACAAACTCAAATCACCAATGAGCAGCCAGAAAGGCATTTCAATGGCGGCCCATACACAATGCGACTTAGTCGCCGCCCCGACCCTTGCTCGAGCTAGCCCGCGTTGCCGCTGAGCCTGTAGTCTTAAATACGCCCGATCCTGCTTGTCCCTTGCTGTCCTCCCCCAGCGACGCCCTAAGCGGTACCCCCACAGGTGCCCTCAGCGTGTAGTCGCTTTATTAAGTTTTAAAACATTACTTTAACCTCACTTTGTTTAGGCATCCACAGGCAAGCCCGGATAAGCAACCTCCTAGATGAAATCGATCCTCAAGATGCCATTCATAAAAAAAAAACGTTGCGACTTACTCACGGATTCTGGTTCTAAATTCAACTGAGATTTTAATACTATCAGGGTCTTCTTGTTTTCGTGTGGTTAGTGACTAACCTGGTGTCAGAGTTTTAATGCTGCCCATGGGCCTCTGACTTGGCATCACATGCTGTTGAGAAACATCTCTTAGGCATGCCGGTTTCCTCACGATGTTTTCCTTCACCGATTTTTAAGCAAGTGATAATTATACAATACGCACATGAAACTGAAAAGTCAGAGGTGCGTGCCTTGGGTTCGAACTCGAGACCTAAGACTTGGCAGTCCGACGGTCATACCACTATGCTATCACTGCACTATCTGGGTAAAATTTGGTTTAATTTAAGAAACGTGCCTTAAACTAACTAAAAACTAATTGTTTCCAGCACAAAATACGGCCTATACGCAGTGGACTTCTCAGATCCGAACCGCACACGAACCCCGCGTGAGTCAGCGCGATACTACTCCACCGTTACCAGGAGTAGAATGATACACCCAACTCAAGATGCTACCAAATTAAATTATGTCTAGATTGTTAATAAAACCGTTGGCTGTTAGACGTGGTTTTCTTTATATTTTATACCCAAAACAACATTTGCGGGAAGGATGAGCAGTTCCCAAACTGATGACAAAAGTTAATAAGGTATACGGTAAGGTATAGGTAAGCTCATCGTCCGATCAAGACCAGGCCCCTGATGTACGGCGCCTACGTGTACCACGCGCGCCTCAAAGAGATGTCAGCATATGAAGCGGCCCGTTAGTGCCGAAGTTAGCCGGGTAAGCGGGATTGTCGAAAGGGTTACCGCTACCCTGAAACATAAAGGGCTAAGGAACATGGATGGGTTTTAGTCAGTAAGAGTCTACAGTCACTTCCACTCCACTCAGAGCGACAGGAGGAGACATTTGATGATTTCCCAGCCTCAAAAAAAAAGAGGAATACAAAAACTCTTGACAAAGGCGTCATCTCATACAAAGAAGGCAGAACCATCACCACGCTTGCTCAGGACGGGCAATTTCAGATTTATACCTTTGCATAGCTTAGAAGAGCTCGTGGCTAAGTAATAACAGCCGCAAGAATCGATCCTGGTTAAGCAACGCTAGCCGAGGTTGGTCCGTGGATGTGTGACCATCTTTACATACCGAGACTACTCCGTGCCTCGGAAAGCACGTTAAGCCGTTGATCCCGTCTGTCATTCGTCGATCTTTGACAGTCGTTACGGGTAGTCAGAAGCCCGAAAGTCTGACAGCCAGTCTTACTAAGGGATATCGTATGACCAAGTTACTGACTGGGTTGTGGAGGTCAGATAAGCAGTCGCTCTATGTATAATACTGGTGTTCAGCTGCATCCGGTTAGACTGTAAGCCGACCCCAACCTAGTTGGGAAAAGGCAGGCAGATTGATTGACCGATAGAAATATTCGTCCGAAGGCCTCCCCCAAATCCTTCTAGACTAGAGTCACCTCGATTCATCCCTTGTGGTACGCGTAAAGGTCGTCTCTCCACCTCTTCATGGACCGGCTTCGACGGCGCCGTCCATCCTCACGCACCCACCTTTTGTAGACTAACGCGAAGTCACATTGTTAGGTACTTGCCCGGATTTTAACCCAAAACCTTGTGCTTGAGAGCTTAACCACTGGCCATGAGTCTTTATTATTTATTTTTACTCGTATTTTATTAATTACTAGCTTTTGCCAGCGGCTTTGCCCGTGTGTGTGTAGGAAGTTTTCCCACGGGAATCCTACATTTTTCCTATTTTTCCATAGTCTGGAATAGCTTATATGCTATTCCAGACTATAATCTATCTTTGTACCAAGTTTCATCCAGATCCGTTAAGGAGTTTTTGAGTTTATTCGTTACAAACACACATACAAATCTTTCCTCTTTATAATATTAGTATAACTCAAACTCAAACTCAAAGCATTTATTTCAAATAAACCAATTACAGGCGCTTTTGAATTGTCAAGGGGGTCGGTCAGTTAGAAAGATGAAGCTAGTTGCCCATTCCAAAGCAGTAGGTACCTATGGAGAAGAACGGGCAAGAAACTCCATGGACACTCTTTTAAATCAAAATATGTTAACAAAAACTGGGTTACATCATTCATGTTCAAATATACGCGTGAGAACGATGCAGAACTTAATAAAAGCGTCCATAATTACAAGATTTAAAAAAACAATTCAAAATTAAGTTAAATTTTAAAACAGCCGTGGCAGCTAAGAGGTGATTAGTCCCTACTGACGCCCGTTCATGATCATGACGCATGGATTAGCACCATTCAGCGCAACCATTTTGATGGGAGCTAAATGATCCAACATACGCTCCACCATCAGTGAGACATTACAGGGAGCATGACATACTCTCAGCCGCCAGGGTACATTCAAATCAATGTAAGACGTACTCAGTTAATGGTAGCTTTACAGTAGGTACATAGTACTCCAATTGTTTACATATTGAATATTCTTTTTTTTATATATCCTAAACTAATTGATTAGCATCTGAGATTACTCCTGCTGCTGCTGAAGATTCACAAAAACTTTTTGCATTATATAACTTCAATCTCTTAGCATTGTATAATTGCATAGCACGTTAAACGTGCTATGCAATTATACTCTCATGAATCTCAGATGTTAATCTAGATAGATAGATAGATCTAGATAGTTTAGGATTCGGACGAACATTCAATATGTAAACAATTGGAGCAGCTCAATCCCAAGCCCTTTTGTCTTCAATAAAGTCTTTGACAGTATTCTGGCACAACTTGCGATTAACGAACGATTTGAATTTATTAAGGCTTAGATCTTGAACGTGGCTTGGAAGTTTATTATAAAAGCGTATACATTGACATCTGAACGAGCCTCCTATTTTGTGTTTGTTCCTAGTATTCTTATCATGGATATCACTATATTTTTTAAACAATTTTATATTTTTATGGGCATACAAAAGACTTTCAAAAATAAACTGTGAAGGTACAGTCATTACATTTATTTCTTTAAATTTCTGTCTGAGAGTGTCTCGGACATGATTTATAAATTGATCGAACAGCTCTTTTCTGCAAAACAAAGATAGTCTGAATATCGGCGGCATTTACCCACAACAGAAAACCGTACGACATTACTCTATGAAAATAGCTAAAGTACACTAAGCGGGCTGTCTCTGTGTCAGTTAAAGTACGAATTTTTCTAACAGCGTACCTATGCTGCGGAGCTTAGTTTTTTTGACAATTTATCTATATGTGGGCCCCACTGAAGCTTAGCATCCAAAATTAAGCCCAAGAATACTGTGGTATCTTCAGGATTCAATTCTTCGCCCTTTATCAACACTTTCGTTTTCACCTGTCTAACGTGGGGTAGCGTAAACTTAATACATTTGGTTTTTTTTTCATTAAGAAGTAAGTTATTAACATTAAACCAACGAACTACTGTTGCGATCGCGCTATTTACATCGTCAGTAACCAGTTGCTGACGTTTAAGTTTAAACAAAAGTGAAGTGTCATCTGCAAATAACACTATATCATGACTATTTTTTATGAGGTAAGGCAAATCGTTAATTTAAATAAGAAACAAAAAAGGGCCAAGAATCGTGCCCTGTGGGACTCCCATTGTTACTATAGATACGGGAGATCTTTTTCCATTAACGTCAACGCTCTGAATTCTATTACTCAAGTACGAAGTAAGAAGATTCAGAGCGGTGCCGTGGTGCTTCGGATCCCGTATCCCGTATATAGACATAAAATAATAAAGCGTTACGAGTTAAATGAAAATCATAGACTAAGATAGAATATTCTTTATTGCATCGGTACAGCATAAAATATAAATAAACTTGTGTAAATTACAAAACGAAATAAAGTTGCATTAGGGGTTTTTGTGTAATGCCTACCCATACCTAACTATCAGTCTGTCTACTGATTGAAATTTCGCAGTGTTGAGCACAAATTGATCCCTCGAGCCGGATACATAGACCAATAGGCGCGCGTTCTTAAGTCCATTATACGAACCATACCTAGTTCTACAGTCCGCTATTTCATTTTAACACCTTTGAGAATCCTCAACAGCAATATCTATGCAATTATCTAACACTAAAATGTTTTTGAATAAGTGAACAAGTTGAAAATCTAATAGATCCACCACTATGTATGTACAGAAACATCGGTACAGACACAGAACAGATCAGCGGGATTGTCTGAAAGGGTTACCGTTACCTCGGAACATAAAGGGCTAAGAAAGAAACATGGATGGGTTTTAGTCAGTAAGAGTCTGACACTCCCTTCCGCCCCACCCAGAGCGGGGGTCAATTTTATGACTTCCCAACCTCAAAAAAAAGGACAGAACAGAAAAGGCACAGGCTGTATTTTACAGTTATAACTGTGCACAGCTGTCAAAATAATTTTTCAACTCATTTATTTTGTACAGATCAACAGGAAATTAAATAATTCGGTAAGAAATACTTAATTATTATTTCAAATTATGATTTTGATTATTTTGACTGATGTGTGTACAGACGCCAGCACATGATTTTTGTCAATTGAAAATGAACCTTACAATAGAATATTATTGTAATAAAGTTGAAAAAGTATTAAAGAAATTTGACAGATTGGAGTAACTTGATGTGCTGGCCTCTGTACATCTAGTGTATCTAAATAATAAATATAAATAATAAGTTTTAACTGTAATAGTGTAGTGTATTATTAAACGAAATGGTTAGTTTCACACTGAAACATACAGGGATTGGTTTTTAATAATATTTGAGTAGTATTCCGCCGACTTGCGTGCCGTGCGCGTGCGATTTTGATCCTCGAAGTCCACTTCGTATAAGCCGAACTTTGGTCTGGAAATTAAAAAAATATTCAAATGTGCTAATGTTTATGAAGGGGTATTTTGCAACCCAGTACCTGGGTTGTGGAGGAGCAGCCGCTACATGTAAGTAACTGGTATTCAGCTGCATTCGGTTAAACTGGAAGCCGTCCCCAAAATAATTGTGACAGGTAGGCATATGAACGATGGCGTAGCGTGCCCTGATTGTCCGAAAGGGTTACCGCTACCCCGGAACATAAAGGGCTAAGGAAGTAACATGGTTGGGTTTTAGTCAATAAAAGTATGACACTCCCTTCCGCTCTACCCAGAGCGGGAGAAGTCATTGCATGATATCCCACACTCAAAAAAAAATAAAAGCAAGGGCATGTTTTTTTTTGTATCAAAATTAGTTGGGCCCAAATAAAGGGTAAAAATTTCTCACAAATTAGACAAAAATGCTTGCATTAAAATTAAACTTTTGGGCGCACGTTTAACCCGGGAAAAAAGTGATCGCTTTTTTTGACTATTGTCATTTCTGAGTGAAAACTCTATAGGCAGGTATTACAGATTTTTTAATGTTTTTTTTTGCCGGAAAGCACACACACTTTTAAGTGACGTTGTGAATAATATTTTACTAAGTTTTGCTTACACACGTTAGGGGCGGAGCTCGTGTCCTAGAATCGGAGAGTCCCAGCGGTCTGCCAACGTCCTCAGTACCTATAGTGTTGGGGCCGTAGTTGGTCCGTAAATGGGTGACCATCTTTACATACCGAGACTCCTCCGTGCCTCGGAGAGCACGTTAAGCCGTTGGTTCCGGCTGTCATTAGTGGACCTTTGACAGTCGTTACGGGTCATGAAGCCCGTAAGTCTGAAATTCAGTCTTACCAAGGGGTATTGTAATACCCAGTTACTGGGTTTTGGAGGTCAGTCAATAGGTAGTCGCTCCATGTAAAATATTGTTATTCAGCTGCATCCGGTTAGACTGGAAGCTGACCCCAACATAGTTGGGGAAAAAGGCTAAGCACACACACACACGTTAGGGGCCTTTGTAGCCAGGGGGCCCCGTATCATTGATACGGCTGAAACGGCGGTAGCTACGCCTCTGCATATGAAGATTATGAGTGTTTTCCTCTTGCGCGTTGGGGAAGTCCTACGGCCAGCAGTGATCGTCTCCTGGCTGCAGCTATTAACTCATCCCGTGGTAAAATATTTGCTAGTCATGTCGCTCATGGATATTATTTAATTATTTAAATAACGGAACAAATATTTGTACGACCTACAAGTATTTGTTACGGGTCTGGGTGTTTTTCTATCTATACTAATATTATAAAGAGGAAAACTTTGTTTGTTTGTTTGGTTGTAATGAATAGGCTCAAAAACTACTGGACCGATTTTAAAAATTCTTTCACCGTTGGAAAGCTAGAAAACTAAGCTTTCCAACGGTGAAAGAATTTTTAAAATCGGTCCAGTAGTTTTTGAGCCTATTCATTACAAGGAGTAACATAGGCTACTTTTTATCCCGGGAAAAATAACGGGTCCCACGGGAAAGACCACGGGAGCGAAGCCGCGGGCAAAGTGCTAGTCTATAATATGTATGTATTTACAAAAAAAAATGTATATAAGTAGTTTATCAGCCATCTAGTTACCATAACACAAGCATTAAGTTGCTTAGCTTGGGACTATATGGCGTTGTGTGAAATGTCCATGGATATAATTATTATTATTATAATAAACAGTGGGCTTGTTTTTCACTTGTACTTTAGTAAGTTTTAGGATTTTATTCACACTATGTCTGTTACAAATAAAATTGTAGGTATGCATGATGACTTAAATATTTTTCTTTGTCCGTCAGATAAATTATTGAAAAGTATTCGACACATACATACTTTTTCTTTTTTTTTGCGTAATCTAAACATTACGTCGATACATTGTATTAAAATGTGGCATGACGTCACTCCTATGTAGATTTTTTACTGCCTTGTGGGGTAGCGCGATCCCACTCCTCAACTTAAATGCGTTTATCGGAGTATTTTTTTATTAATATTAAGCATCTGCCCGCGACTTCGTCCGCGGAAAATTTCTTGTTTTAACATTAGAAGTAAGTCGAAAAAATACTTTTTTAATACATAAAACGAAATATAAAAGTTAAAATACAAAAGATAGGAATATGGTGTCGCGGAATTTTTTTGTAGAAATAATTAGGGCGAACCGGGTTGCCATACATTGCTTTCAATTTTAGGCAGCGCATGCAAATAATTCTGTTTTCGGAGGTATTTCTTTCCGACTTGCTAGACGAAAATTGCGATAGTTCGGCTAATATGTGTGAAATAAATATAATTTATAGCACTCAGGAATAATGTAGCTTCCTATCAGTGAAAAAAAATTTGAAATTGGATCATTAGTTCCGGAGATTACCCCCTACTTACAAACTTACAAATTTTACCTCTTTATAATATTAGTATAGATAAAGCAAAAAGTACGTGTCTGAAATTATTTTATTATCTGACTAACGGATTTTTTTTTCTTTACCCTCTCAGCAACCCTATTTTCTTGATGTCGGTGGAAAAATTTTAACTCACCCATATCCAGATAACCATTCCATGTTGTCCATGAGCGCCCAGTACGTGTACCCAGTCACGTTGACGCCATCTTGGATGGACAAGATGACCTGGAAAGTTGACGTGTTCACATTGGTCTAAATAATTAGTCAGAAGTGAGGAGCTCGTGGCTAATTAATAACAGCCGCACAGGTCGATCCATCAGGTTAAGCTTCGTTTGCCGGGGTTGGCCGTGGATGGGTTACCATCTTTACATACCGAGACTCCTCCGTGCCTCGGGAAACACGTTAAGCCGTTGGTCCCGGCTGTCATTTGTGGATCTTTGACAGTCGTTACGGGTCGTCAGAAGCCTGAAATTCTGACAGCCAATCTTACCAAGGGGTATCGTATTACCTACTGGGTTGTGGCGTCCCTCCATGTAAAATACGGGTATTCAGCTACATCCGGTTAGACTGGAAGCCGACCCCAACATAGTTGCGAAAAGGCTTCGCAGATTGACTTAGTCAGAAGTTGGTTGTTTTTTTTTTCTAGGTAAAACTTTAAAGCCGGTTAGGGAATTTACTCAAAAGAAAAATCACTCCAGCTAATCTGGACAGACTATCCAAATACCCTAACAATTATGACAGGGATAGCTGTTGCAGAGGTGTAAAAGTGCTGATCGCATTCAGTTTTATTAGTGCATTGTTTATTGGCCCTTAGTTACTTCTTGTTTTTTTTTTCAATTTCTATTGTGTAAGTGCGTTGTAACATGAACAAACTTTCTTAAAAACAAAAAAAAATATACCTGTTCCAAATAATCTCTAATAAAAGAGATTCGGCCATCATCAGTCAGGTTGTACCCCCCAGTGGAGTATCCATTCTCAGAGATGAATATCTCAACGTCTCCGTACTGCTGTTTGACCCAAGCCATCTGCTCCCTTATGCCTTCCGGGTATATCTGGTTGGTTTAAGAATTTGAATTATGTACGGTGGTTAGAGGTGCTTCCTCTTTCAAACTCAAACTCAAAGCATTTATTTAAAAAAGAACAATTACAGGCACTTTTGAATTGTCAAGGGGTCGGTCAGTCAGAAAGATGAAGCTAGTTGCCAATTCCAAAGCAGAAGGTACCTATGGAGAAGAACGGGCAACTCCATGGACACTCTTTTAAATCAAAATATGTTTACAAAAACTGGGTTACATCATTCATGTTGAAATATACAAGTGAGAACGATGCAGAACTTAATAAAAGCGTCCCTAGTTACAAGATTTAAAAAAACAATTCAAAATTAAGTTAAATTTTAAAACAGCCGTGGACTATAGCAGTATTTTTTCAATATTACTTCAGTGTGAGAATGAGATAGAGCTATACAGGACGTATTGCTCCATCTCTTTCCCGCTGTGAAGTAATATTAAAATAAAACTGGTTAGGTGGTATATTTTAATGTACGTTTTTCTAGCTTTTAATTAACTTGCAGTCTCCTGCATACGGCAGGACACGCAGGGCACGATATTAAGGGTCCCATCGTTTGTGGAACAGTACGACATTTACACTCCAAGGCGGAGTATGTATGTTTGTTCGGGTTAAATCTTGCAAATGAATTTTAAAGCCGTTATTTTCAATCGATTGAGCTGAAATTTTGCATACACGTTTAGACAATGCATGGTTATAAGTGACGTTATTCTTAATCCAATATGGCGGGCCGCCCAAAATGGCGGACTACCTAGTAATTTTTATTCACTTCCATGATATACCAAATTAGAGGTATTAAAAGCTAGTTTTTAAATAATGTTTTTTTAAATAAGATTTTCAATAATTTATGAGATAACCGTAAATTCCTTAGCAAACGAATTTTCGTCCACTTACCGCCATAAAAGGGCTATAGCCGTAAGTCCAGTTCGGATCTACATCCAGCACCGCATCCAGGTCTGCAATGTATGTTGCGAACGTCTTTTCTACTTCTTCCGAGGGTCTACGTTTCCGCACAAGTCTGGTGGTGTAGTGGTTCATGGCGAAGAAGTCGTAGGTGCCTGGGGAGGTAGGTTGACTTAACTTAAGAAGTATATTTGGTGGTGTATGTTAATCAAAATATGATTTGCGACTGTTATAAATGTTATAGGAACCCACGCACAATTGCGTCCAAAGCGAGCGTCCTGTCGTAGATGTCACATGTCTTCCAATTTTTGGTTCTAGGAGGCATGTCCTTCACGGTTTTGAGAGCAGTGGTGATGAAATCAAATACACAAAGTAAAACGCCTGTCAGGGTTCCAACCTACGACCTACAACTCATAGGTACGCCGGAGGGTGTCCTGCCTTTTCGCAGAAAATTGTTTGCCAAATTTTCACTTGCCAACCAACGCTTCGCCGATGTTTCACTTTGACAACTAACGATTAGCAAATTTTTGTATGACAACGTTTCATTTGGTAGAATTATTGTTAAGCCGATTATTATAATGACACAAAACGTTTGGGACATTTATCATTTGTCAACCATTTCACTAGGCCACACAACTATTAGACGAATGACGTTTTGTCAGTGTAACAATTCCCTTTTCATATAATGGTAAAAAATAAACTAATTTTTACATATTTTTTTTATTTAACTCTCTCAAAAATAACATTAAATCTTTAAATTGGCAGCAATGCACAGCAATACTTTTTTGGATGCTGTTGAAATATACTAACAAACACTTTACTTCTTTATTAAACTGTATGTCGCTTGCGTATCTTTTAGCGAAACCCTGTTCTTGAACTTGCCTAAAACAATTTTTTTTTTAATAAGTATGCAACAGAAGTCTAAGGTTGTTAGCGATGATACGATAGGTTAGGTTAGGTTAGAGTATGACAAACAACGCACGAGCCGAGCGAGCGAAGCGAGCGTGCCGCGGCAGCGGCCGGCGATGTGCCAGAAGCGAATCGCTTTTGTAAAAGGAAACAGTTAGGTTACGTCATATTAAAGTTAAAGTAAAAAAAAAAATTACAATAACTACCTGTATATAATTTGTCCCAAATGAAAATGGCATCCTTGTAAATAAATTTCTTCAAAATTTGATCGAAGACTCAGAATTGCAGCTTTTTCGAAATCTAACACACATACTTTATTACTTTTGGTGCAAGATTAATACCGTGTTCTTTGCCGTATTCTATTGTTAGAATATTACGCAAACAAAAAATTATGCTAAATGAAAGTTGGCATTTTAAAACGTGTCATTATGAAAAGCAGACCAAACGTACAGTTGGTAACTGTGAGGTTGGGAAATAAAACAAAATTATATGATAAGTTGGCAAATGATTATTCGGCGGAATAAAATTCTGCGAAACGTTGGTTGGCAAGTGAAAATTTGGCAAACAATTTTCGGCGAACAGGCAGAGAACCACGCCGGTGCCTTACACTAAGCCACCACTGCTACTGTTGTCAAGTTCAGTGGATTAAAAGAAAGTATTCTTGTTACTTTAAATAGATTGCAGCGTCTCACTTCAGGGACAAAAACCTATTAATTTAGTCACTGAGTAGTTCTGGACGTGGTACAGATAAATTATCCCAAACTGTCAACTTGGCTGTTACCACTGACCTTACCCATCCTTAAAGGGCCCACGAATTAATTTCTCGTAACGAAATCTTACCCTTAATCAGATTAATTTCATCTTCTGTGAAGGCGGGCAGCCTTGATGCTGTGAAGCCAAGATCTGCGCTGAAACTTGCGACTGCCTCTACCACCACAGACGGCCATCCACCGTCTTTTGAATATACGGGATGAGTAAAACGGCCCGTCTAAAGAACAAGAAGGTTTTAGAATATTAAATTACGTTGGCAAAGAATAACAGCCGCTCGGGTCGATCCATCCGGTTAAGCTACTCTAGCCGAGGTTGGTCCGTGGATGGGTGACCGTCTTTACATATCAAGACTCCTCCATGCCTCGGAAAGTATGTTAAGCCGTTGGTCCCGGCTGTCATTCGTGGATCTTTGACAGTCGTTATGGGTAGTCAAAAGCCCGAAAGTCTGATAACGCGTCTTACCAAGGAGTAGGACTTGGTAAGACATGCTGTCAGACTTTCGGGCAGTCGCTCCATAAAAAATACGTTTTTCTCTTTTCCAGTTATGTTAGTTTAAACGATGCATCGTATGTCCTATTGTTGGTATTGTTCGTCGAGTCGCTGAGGTCGTTATGCCTGAGTTGAGCAACGCTCAAAACAAGTTACACATGGCACTGCTGTTGTGACCTCAAAAGAACATTTCAGACATAGATCTGAAAGAAACTTTAACCCCTGAGCCTAGTCAGCGGGATTGTCCGTAAGAGTTACCGCTACCCCGGAACACAAAAGGCTAAGGATAAGGAGGACATGGATGGGTTTTAGTCAGTAATAGTCTGACACTCCCTTCCGCTCCACCCACAGCGGCCCTCCCGCTCTGGGTGGAGCGGTAGGGAGTCATTTGAAGATTTCCCATCCTCAAAAAAAAAAACACCCCTGAGTCTGTTTCTTATCAGGGGTAGTCAGAACAGAAATTTCGACTTCATCTAGCTTATTTTTTTCAATGTAAACTTGCGAACATCAGTCCATCCAAATATTTTTATTTTTTACATCCTCATCTATACAAAAATGGTTAAGACAAATCAAACTTACTAAAAATTGTCTGGCTGCTTCCGTTAACTCCTCATCATCTGATGAGTATGGTTTCAGCCACACCAAGTGATTTGCTATGGATACCTTTCCTAAAAAGATGGTAAACATTTAAGAATGAAATATGCGTTGAATACTCTTTATTATGCACACCATAAAAATTACCGCCTTCAAGTTTTGTGATGAGGAGAGTGGTCTTGTTTTAAGCGTCTTCTCGCGAAAAAAAAAATAAGCTGTTCCCTACATTTTGACGAGTTATGCTCTAGCGTAAAGTATGGAACAACTGATTTTTTTTCGCGATTTCAGGTGTGTTCCCATCGTTAAAGTTGTTCATAATGATGAGTACAATGACTCCTTAAAACATTGCCCATGAATTAAATTTCACCCTGTATACCTATTTAAAATAACCTGTTCCATGGAATGATGCAAGGGCCTTGAGCTGTTAGATGGATCTAAGGATAAATGACTAAGTGCCAATTTCACCAATAAAACTGAACGCAATCTGTACATCTAAAACACGTCCAAGTGCTGTCAGTGTCAATCACACTAATAATATAAAAGCGAACGTTTGTGAGTGAGTTTGTATTTTTGTCTGTCCTTCACGCTCAAACGGTTGAACGTATCTGGATGAATGATGAAAAATAAATTTGGCACATTACGTTTATGACCTGGACTATCACATAGGATTTTTATCCTGTACTACGTTCCCTTTGAATAATTTCCGACATCCACGGAAACCGCTGGCAGAAGTTAGTATTTCAAGAAATTAAAAATAATGACACTGACTACTCTTCATCGAGGTTTATTTGCTGATCGTGTTCAATGTCAGGTGAAGTTTGTACATGGAGTGCAAAACCTAATCTTGGTGGTGTTAAGTTTCAATAACAAATGAATCCACATACCATCACATTTATTCCGGAACTCCTGATCATAGATATGATAAGCCTTCGCGTGTGCCAGCAGTAAGTTCTTATTACAAATGTAAGGTCCCACGTAGTAGTCCAGCTCAGGCGTCAGGATTCCTTGGCCGTAGTACCAGTCACATTCCAGTAGGGGCTCGTTGATGGTGATCCAAGTCTTCACCCTGTCACCGTACAAAGTAAATACGATCCTTGCGTAGTCAGCAAACCAGTCGGCGATTTGAGGATTGGCCCAGCCACCTGGAATTTGAATGGATGGTCTTTAAGACGGATTTAGAGGCAGTCAGATCTTTATGCAACATAAAAATGATTTTTATCTTCCACAAATAAAACAAGTCTTTCTTTCTTCTTTTACTTTCTTTTTCGTCTGGTTAGTGACTAACCTGGTGTCAGAGTTATTATGCTGCCCATGGGCCTCTGACTTAGCCTCACGGTTTCATCGCGATATTTTGCTTCGCCGTTATTTAGCAAGTGATCATTATACAATACGCACATGAATCCGAAAAGTCAGAGGTGCGTGCCTCGGGTTTCAACTCGAGATCTAAGACTTACACCACACACACACCACTAGGTTATCAATGCTTGTATAATATGTATAATATAAAACAAGTAAAAACATAATTAATACGTACAATTAAAAGAGACTGAACCTGTACTTAGCATAAACTGCCTATAATGTTCCCATTGCTGGGACACAGGTCGTGTCTTCGAGAGGGAGTGGGCCGTGGGCAGTGCGGGTTGGTGGATGTCACATGTCTTCGAGTTTTTGGTTCTAGGACATTTCGGTTTCCTCACGATGTTTACCTTCACCGCTTTGAGAGCAGTGGTGATAAAGCGCTTGCTTGGATTCGAACCCACGACCTACAACTCGTTAGTCGGGCCAGTTACCATTGGGCCTCCACTGCCCACTGCAATAAGGACATTAGTATTTTTATCACTGTAACATAATTATAGATATTTCGCAACAAACCCAGCTCTTCAAGCATTTGTGGCATCTCCCAGTGGTATATACTGACGACGGGCTCGATGCCCTTCTCCAGAAGACCGTCGATCAGGTTGTTGTAGTACCTCGTGCCATCCTCACTCACGTTGTTGGCGAGACCAGTCGGGAGGAGACGAGGCCAGGATATGGAGAATCTGGAAAAGAGGACCAGCAGTTGTGAAACGTTTGTCTATGCTTCAGTGTAAATGGTGGAAGTCATCTATAAGGTAAGCCAGCAAGGACCCACGAATATAAAATAATATAAAAAAAAACATAATGCACATGTTGCATATGAAATATGGACACCATAATTATATAAGCAATACATAAAACCACATATGTCATAGCCTTTTCTGACGATATACAAAAAAATCAATCCAGTAATGATCCAGTAATGACGCACGCGTCTCGCCAATAATTACAAAATAATAAGGTTCATGTTTAATTGGACATATTTGACAGTTGTTTTTTTTTTGATTTTATGTGATATTTATTTCAGACTAACGATACTTAAAAACAATATTTACAACCTAAAACTATAAAATATATTATGTACAAGTGGTAAAAAAGGAGAAGAGCTCATAGGGCGTCAAAAAATTCATCCCCATCGCTGTCAGTGGGAAATGTGCCCAAAAGGCTAGCAGCGTTGCCACGTTGAATAGCAATGCTGATTCTTTGGCCTAAAAATTCTCCAGACCTTTGGTCACGTATAGCGTCGACCAACCGCTGGGCAATATCCTGAAATACACGACGAGCACTCGGACCCCACGGCCCTAGTGTTTCAACCCCAAACAGCTCGAACATAAAACTTCCAATAAGGTAAACTTGCGCCGTTTGAGGTTTACCGCTCCTGCAGCAGCCGCCCCAGCAGAGCCCGCTGCGCTAGGAAGATGGGATGGCGCAAGGGTTTCGACACAGGTTGCATCCCACACCAAAGGCCTACCCAACTTCCAAGGCATTATAGTCATTCCGTCTGGCCTCTTACCATCGTCGCGTGCTAAGCCATTAGGTTCTAAATTAGCGGGCACCCCGGCGGTGACAAGAGCCCGACGGATGATGTCATTAATGCTGGCGTGCCGTGCCAACCGACGAGCGCTTTTACTGCAAGAAAGGCCATGGTGTCCGAGGCGGTCGACTGCTTCATCGCACTGACAGCGATGGGGTGCCCCGCAAGGAGAGCCCAGACGCCAGACGGAAAGAAGCCTGGCTGCTCCCCTGATGTCACCTTCACTTAGTTTGGATTCTACATGTGAACATAAGCCTTTCCGTGAAGGGTTATTGAGAAAAGGTAATTTTTGGACTAAAATAAGGGCCGAATTATTACAATTATCTTTAATTTGGTTGGTTAATGTTGTTTTAGTTGCCAAATTTTTATGGACATGTAGATTCCTATATCGGAAGGTAAGTAATTGACAGTTTAGGATAGTTTGATGTGCTGGCATATGTACCATGTCTAAAACTAGTCAGTGACTAAATTAATATGTTGTGGACTCTTTTTTTTTTGAGGGTGGGAAATCATCAAATGACCCTTCTCGCTCTGGGTGGAGCGGAAGGGAGTGTCAGACTCTTACTGACTAAAACCCATCCATGTTCCTTCCTTATCCCTTAATGTTCCGGTGTAGCGGTAACCCTTTCGGACAATTCAGCTTAAAAGGTAGGTACACGTAACCTAACACGTACACGTGAAAACGTTTGTGTTTAACCCATTAGAATATGTTCGCCTATTAGAAGCCGTTTGCTTATAAGAGCTCAACGATTTATACGGTTATATTTATTTTCTTATTTATTTACTTTCGGGTTGCGTCACCACACCCCTCCAGCACTCCTACCTGTAGAACTGCAAGCCCATTTCTTCAGCCATCTCGATGTCTCTCTGCCATAGACTGTAAGAGTTGCACGCAACGTCACCATTACTGCCGTTGGTAATCAAATCAGGATACCGGTGAGTTAGGCGGTCCCATTTGCTTTCACCTTTATCTGGGTAACAAGATGATTTTATTAAGCCTGGGTAGCAAACATTCAAAATACATTTGGAGGTGATTTGGTAGTATTTTTTCTTATTATATTATACCGATAAAAAAATTATGGCTAAACCAACTTACGTATCATATCATGTAGATAAGTAACAATTTATTTTTGTATGTAATTTCGCATTTACGGAAATGCCGACGAAATTACAATTCAAAAAAAATAAAAACAGCTTCATTTGCACGCTTTTTCTAAGCTTTTTCATGAGAGCAGCCTTAATGATTTTTGCAAAACACATAAGGAAATATGGATTTCGCAGGCTACATCAGAGCATCCGCTTTAAATAATAAGTAGGTAGGTATATTATTTAATCAGGTGCACAAACATATGTGCTAAATAACCATCGTTACTTGCTGATAGTAAAAATACAATTTGCAGCGTCATCTATCTTGTTACGATGGAAATACGCCACCAGCCAACGACTTTACAACATCTGACGTCGTGACGTCGCCGATGACAACATCTGACGTCTTAGATAGGTAAATTCAAATTGCTTCAAGGTTCAAGGATCATTTGGTACCTAAATGATATCACCTCGGAAACAGCTCACAATTACATTGATCAACAACGATGAACGTTCGTGATTACAGAATGCGTGATACACAGAAATTGGGTATTTGGAAGGTAGTCAATTACGTTACTTTTTATGAATTGTCAAATCGCGGGATTTGTCCTACAAATATTATAAACGCGAAAGTTTGTGAGGATGAATGGATCGATGGATGGATGGATGTTGGTTCCTCTTTCATGCTAAAACAGCTGAACAGATTTCGATGAAAAATTCCTGCCCTCTGTGAGCTATCTTGGCGTGCGCTGCCTAAACCTAACGAGGGTAATGTATTATGGGACAGTTTGTCTTGTGGTGGAGCACCACAATATTCAATGCCTAAGCGGGGCAGACCGCCACAGTATGCTCCTCCGTGTCCTCTGGGCGATCCTCGCAATGGTGACAACCGGGCGTTTCTTCCTGCCTGATAATGAGCAGGAACCTCCTGAACCATCCGTGTCCGTTGAGGACTTGCGTCAGGCAGTAGGTGAGGACGCCGTGTTGCGTCTCTAGCCACTCCTCAAGAGAGCTAAGCTACCATACCACCATTAATATTAGACGCTCACGTATGTGAAACTGAGCCACGTCTGCTAACCGAGCAAAGAGAGATTTATCCCAAAATATTACTTTTTTTTTTGCTTCTAGCAAACATTCGCAAGGACCATGATGTTGCATAAACTGTGGCTTCCTCTGGAATCGTTGCAACATTGCTAAACGGTGGACTGACAGCACATTCAGTCTTTAAATTACTTCTTAATTTAGCGAGCGAAGAAACCCCAACGTCCAATAAGTAAGAGCAGCGTGACATCCTGTTCCAACAGTGCAAGCTGATCGTGTGGGACGAGTACACTTTGTCACACAAACGCGCCATTGAAGCCACCGCCGCCGCCGTGGATGGTGTGGTGGTTTTACTAGCTGCCTCTGTTAGCATCTACAACTTACACCCCTCCGACCAGTCCAGAGTGATCGCGTATATATTATTATAAGTGATTGCATAGCGTGGTCACGTGCTCATTCCAGCATATACATTCATACGGTTACTTAATTTTCAATTTTGTAAAATAGATTCGTATTGTGTTTATTAAAACTTTACTATTGACAAGTTCTTTAATTAAAATTCTAAATTTCATCTCAATCATCAAATCATAAACATAGTTAACAGGAGAATATTGCAGTAAATAGAATCGTCAAAACATATCAATCATTACCAATGTACTTTATTCTAATCCTTTCAGTTTTAATTGTTTAGTATACCTACATACGACAAGTGAAACCGCTATATCAAGTAATATTATCATTTTAATTTGAAATAAAGCCTGTGTTATTCCACTGCAGGGCAAAGGACTTTCCACTTTTCTCGGACAACAACGATTGTAGGCCAATCCTTTAAGAAAGTGTCCAGCTCATCCCGCCATCTCTTACTGGGCCTGCCGCGCAAGTAATCCTCTTCAATAATAATAGTAATACTAATAAATACTAATCCTTACCTGACGTTATAAAAAACGAAAGTAACTTCAAACTGTCTGTCTGTCCGTTTGTCTATCTGTGTGAATGTATGGTTGCACGGTTAATCTGCAGAGCCGTTTGTGATGTGGATGATCTGAAGGCCTGTGGAAGGCCATAAACTACTTTTTACCAAAACACCTTGCGAGTGAAGCCGCGGGCGGAAGCTACTCCATATCTCTACTTACTTAGATGTGTAATTAGATTTAAATTATAAATTAAATGTATTAAAACGAGCGTTAAGCCTGCCGACAAACTGTCACGCAGTTTGGTTGGTTTATAAAATCTGTAAAAGTGGTCCAAATAAATGTTTTTTTTTTTTAATCAACGCAACGCGTTTTTGTTTAAGCAGCGGCTACGTAATAGCTAGATTTTGTTTTTATATCATCAAAAAAATATCCAAAAGATCAATTTTAGACGTCCATGAACATAAATACATTAAAGCAATACATACATCATAAAAACCTCTTTATTGAAGTCGGTTAAAAATAGGCCTAATTGCAAATGTTTTTTAACCGACTTCAAAAAGGAGGAGGTTCTCAATTCGGATGTTTGTATTTTTTTTTTTTTTTATGTTTGTTCGCGCATAACTCCGTTGCTTGCCAACCGATTTGAAAAATTCTTTTTTTGTTGGAAAGGGTATACTTCTCAAATGGTCCCATATAAATTTTATCGAAATCGAATAAGCGGTTTTTGAAAAATCAACAAAAATCTAAAAAATCCTACTTAATATATGTGGACGATGTTCTAATAAGTTCCTGTCACTGTAATTTACATACCAGGTAGTGTAATTTTGGGGGGGAGGGGGGGGTTGTGTAGGTAGGTACCACAACTAAAAAGTGAAAAATAAAAACTTTTTTACAAAAAATAAAACCGACTTCCAAAACAAACACTACAAAGTGACAAATAATTTTGATTTCGGAAGTCGGTGGCAAAAAATGACAATACAAAACCGAAGACACTGACTTCCGAAATCAAAATTATTTGTCACTTTGTAGTGTTTGTTTTGGAAGTCGGTTTTTTGGATGCGATTTTGTAAACTTACCGCTGCTGTTCCAAGCTCCTTCCACTTGATACGATGAAGTTGCCGCTCCGAACTTGAACCATGATGGAAACGTGAGGTTCTCGCCACAGGAGTGACTCACTGAAGCCCTGGGGGGAAGAACAGATGGGTATTCGAAAGGGTAGTCAATAACGTTAGCTAGCTGTATGGTAGCCGGCATGTAGCAAATAATAGATTTTAATGTGATGTGTTTCGTAATGTTAATTACTTCTCATACGATAAATGTGTAGAATCAAGTTCTTCCTACTAAACAGACTGCTGTGCTGCTGGCAAAGCGCCACTTCTTCCCAGCTAAAGCACTAGGAAGTGGAAAAGGGTGGGCGTTTTTGGGGCACTGTCTTAAGTAACTTTGACCTTCAAAAAGTGCTGAGTTCCAGCCTAGTTTGAATAAATGACTTTTGTTTTTTTTTGTTACTTTTTATGAATTGTTAAAACGCGGAATTTGTACGTGATTCGTATGAAATATAACAATTTAGAATCAAACGGACACACGTCACAGATTTTTAGAATCAAACGGAACACTTATTAGCATTAAATGCAATTTTACAATTATATCTTCGCGTAATATTTAATTTCTGTACGGTGATGGAAGTTTTTAAGACGAGCGGTCTTTTATCTATTTGTGATTTCTTATTTTATTTTTTACTGTTTAAAATAGTCAACTGTTAAAAACCATATTAAAGTTAAAATCAAAGTCAAATCATTTATTTCAAATGGGCATTAGAAATGCACTTTTGAACGTCAAAATAAACAAGAAATAAAGACGCACTGGGCCCGCTTAAAAAAAAACCTCCTTTATTTTTATGGCATCAATCGACAGGGGCAATCTATAATCAGCCTTTATAATGTTTCCACTCCTTCTCGAAGAGAGGTGGCCTGGGTCCCAGCAGTGGAAACATTATAAAGGCTGATTATAGATTGCCCCTGTCGATTGATGCCATAAAAATAAAGGAGGTTATTTTTTGGATTTTGCATTTTAGCTTGCTCGATTCCCGGGAGTGGAAAAAGTTTTTTTTTTTTTTTAATACAGATTGTTTTTAAAAAAAAAACAAAGGAATGTTGCCTTTAAGTAGAATTTGCTATCTCCTGTATTTAGAATGCTTTGCTTCCAGGTGTGGTTCAAAAATTTCAACTGTATATTATATTCTATACTGACAGATATATTCTTTACATATCGAGACTCCTCCGTGCCTCGAAAAGCACGTTAAGCCGTTGGTCCCGGCTGTCATTCGTGGATATTTGACAGTCGTTACGGGAAGTTAGAAGCCTGAAAGTCTGACAGCCAGTCTTACCAACGGGTGTCGTATTACCCAGTTACTGACTGGGTTATGAAGGTCAGATCGGCAGTCGCTCCATGTAAAATACTGGTATTCAGTTGCATCCGGTTAGATTGGAAGTCTAGTTGGGAAAAGGCTAGACAGATTGATTGACTGATAGATATATTCGTTATAGTCAGGATCTTACGGAAAGAAAGAATTGAAAAGTGCCCGGGAAAGTCTGAACGTCCCTTTCTCTCTAGGATTTTTAAATTCGTCTTCTGTGTCAGCTAGTCGTAAATCGACGCCGTCACAATGAGTGTAGTCGTTTTTAAGTTTGTTTGTTTTAAAATATGTATTAGTGAAAAAGGCTAAATAAATAAATCAATCAATAAATAGGTACGTACCAGAGGACGATTGCTGTTACCCACAACATATCTGACACTAAACCTCTACCAAATCATTTGGACACTATTTTATGATACCCAATATTTACTTCAGCATGTTGCGAACAATTTGTGACATTGGTATTTTTTTTAAAACCCCACATTGCTGTAACTACTCTGATTTACCTAAGAATGTGTCATAAGCTAAAAATATTAATTAATGTATACAGTGTGTTAAGTTAAACGAGGGACATACTTTGAGCTTGTATAGTACTCATGAAAATCAACAACTTTGTCATTGAGACCAGCTCTGAAATGTGAAAAAAAAATATCAGCTGTTCCATACATTTTGACGAATTATGCGAACATAAATGTACTGAACAGCAGATTTTTTTCGTTATTTCAGATATGTTAGTCAAAGTTGTTCATTTTCATGAGTATAGAAGCCCCTGAAGGTCCCTCGTTTAACCTAACACACAGTATGTATATGTATTTTTTATTATCTTTATTTTGCCTTGACCCTTTCTCCAACAAATGTAACCAGGTGAACCTGTGAAACAAATGAAAAATTAACTTTCAAGGAAAAAATAAAATACAAGTGTTAATTATTGTCGCACGACTGCATTTCAGAACTCGTGATTGATTACACATACACACACCCATCACCCGTAACCCGTCACCCATCACGCATCACCCATCACCCATCACCCATTACCCATCACCCATCACCCGTAACCCGTCACCCATCACCCGTTACCCATCACCCATCACCCATCACCCATCACCCATCAACCATCACCCATCACCCATCACCCATCACCCATCACCCATCACTCATCACCCATCACCCATCACCCAACACCCATCACCCATCACCCATCACCCGTAACCCGTCACCCATCACCCATCACCCATCACCCGTAACCCGTCACCCATCACCCGTCTGCATGCTAACAACAAGTTTACTAAAGAAAGCTAGGATTTACCAAATATATCCAATAGTGACCGCTACTTTTTATTCATATCTTTTTCATTTGATGTTTTAAATACATTAATTAAGTACAGCTACATACGAAACGATTAATCGTAACTTTCCATCAGCTATAGGTAGCTAAAATCATGAATATTTTTGACGTAAAAGAACCGTACATTTTTCCGGGATAAAAAGTAGCTTATATGCTTTTCCAGACTATACTCGTTAAGCGGGATTGTCCGTATTAGTATAGAAGTATAGATATATGGCTGTCAGACTTTCGGGATTAAAGAATCTATACTAATATTATAAAGCTGAAGAGTTTGTTTGTTTGAACGCGCTAATCTCTGGAACTACTGGTCCGAATTCAAAATATATTATTGTGTTGGATAGTCCTATTATCGAGGAAGGCTATAGGCTATGTAACATCACGCTACGACCAATAGGAGCCGAGCAGCGGGTGAAAACGCGCGGCAGCAGCTAGTTATGAATATTTAATAAAGAGTGGTTCCAAAACATTATTGCCGTTTGGAGATGCTCTTCTTTCTTTTCATGTGGTTAGTGACTAACCTGGTGTCAGAGTTTTTATGCTGCCCATGATGGCATTATGGCCTTTGACTTAGCTTCACATGCTGTTGAGATATATCTCTAAGGGCCTATGCACACCACGTTTTTTAAACGCGCCGTCGACGCGCGTTTTGGGAGCGCGTGTCGCCGGCGCGTTTTTATCCTGCAGAGCAGTTTGTTGTCGTTTGTATCGATACAAACGCGCGGCACCGGCGCGTCTGTATCGATTCAAACGCGCGACACCGATACGAGCGCTAGCAACGAGGGAAAGGGAAGTGTGAATCTACGCTAGTAGCGTTTGAATCGCGTCTGCATCGCTACACACGCACGTTTGCATCTCGTCTGTATCGCTACACACGCGCGTCTGTATCGCGTCTGTATCGCTACACACGTGCGTCTGTATCGCGACACACGCGCGTCTGTATCGCTACACACGCGCGTTTGCATCGCGTCTGTATCGCTACACAAGCGCGTCAGGTGTGCAAAGGTCTACAGGCTGCGTCTGACTTGCGTGCGTATCGCGTCTGTATCGCAACAAACGCGCGTCGACGGCGCGTTTAAAAAACGTGGTGTGCATAGGCCCTTAGACATGCTGGTGGTTTCCTCCCGATGTTTTCCTTCACCGATTTTTAAGCAATAGATAATTATACAATACGCACATGAATCCGTAAAATCAGAGGTGCGTCCCTTGGGTTCGAACTCGACACCTGTGACTTGGCAGTCCGACGGTCACACCATTGAGCTGGAGATGTTGTTTAGGATCCACTAAGTGGTTATCATACATACGGGTCCGGGGCAGATGGCGGGACGAACTCGACTCTTTTCATAAAGATTGGCGACACACAACAGTAGATGGGGGATAAGAGAGAGGAGGAAGGCGTTTTTCCTGCTTTAAATTGTATAATTCATGTATACTTAACATTGTGAAACATTTTAAAAGAGTAACGGTGGAGTTTCTTGCCCATTCTTCTCGATTCGAAACGTCAATTTGGAAGGGGCGACTTGAATCAATTCTATTGTTCATCCTGGCGTTCAAAAGTGCCATTTGACCTGCAGTTGTATTTCTTGAAATATGGAGGGGTGCATTCTTGAGTAGTGCAATTAAAATTTTCTTCCGGCGCACCCGTAAACGGTCAGATATCCCAGTCTCGGCGCTGCCTTGCCTATAACTATTTGGAATAGAGCAACCTTTCTCAAAGTGGGCGATAACGCCCCCTTGTGCACGCTTCAGGCCTAAAGGGAAGCCAGTAAGACACCCAAAAAAGAATGGAGGAGTTGTGTAGAGGCTTAGGGAGAGATTTGTAATTTCATCTAGATAGTGGTTTTTAAGTGGAAGTGAAATGGCGGCAGGTCACGGGAACAATTTGTGACTCCCGCATTCCCCTTAAACTCAAGGGGAAGATTTATAAAAGCATGGTTAGACCAGCCGTCTTGTATGGATCAGAGTGTTGGGCCACAAAAGGAATGAATGAAAGACAATTGCATGCAGCTGAGATGAGAATGCTAAGAGGGATGTGTGGTTTTACCCGAATGGATAGAATACGGAATGAGTATATAAGAGGAAGTCTGAAAGTGACACCGGCAACTGAAAAGTTGTGTGGAAATCGGTTGTCATGGTAGGCACACGGCATGTTATGCGGAGGAATGAGGAAAATGTTGTCAGGAAAGTTGTGAGCATGAATGTGGATGGCTATACATGTAGAGGGAGACCAAAGAAACGATGGATGGATTGTGTGAAAGATGATATGGCTAGGAAGGGAGTAACTACCGAGATGACGACTAATAGAGAAGTATGGAAGAAAGAGACATGTTGCGCCGACCCCAAATAAATTGGGATAAGGGCAGGAGAATGATGATGATGATGAGTGGTTTTTAAGTAAAAAGAAATGAGTTTATAAGGAGCTGTCAATAGTGTCAACCCCTAGCATTAGGTGGAACAACAGCTCACTTCACTTAAGTCGTCACGGTAAGATTTTTGTAGAATCGTCAGGAATCTACCGACTGATGATAGGGCTTGCTAGGGATTGATACTATTGCACACTCAGGCAGGCAGCTCATTTCAAGCTCACTTCACCTGAGTTATCACTATTTGATTTAATAGAATAGACCGTGAGCCATGTGGTCAGTTTCATATAGCCTCGTGGTGTAACCGTCGGACTGCCAAGTCACAGGTCTCGAGTTCTAACCGAAGGCACGCACCTCTGATTTTACGGATTCATGTGCGCATTATCACTTGCTTAAAAATCGGTTAAGGAAAACATCGTGAGGAAAGCAGCATGCATGAGATATTTCTTGAAAGTATGTGAAGCTAAGTCAGAGGCCCATGGGCAGCAATAAAAACTCTGACACCAGGTTAGTCACTAACCACACGAAAAGGAAGTTTCATAAAGAAATAAAAATCGTATCGTGTGTAACCAGCTTGCTAATAAAGAACAAAAAACATTGATAAGATAATGTTTTTTTTTTATATTGCATGCCATAAATAAGGATAGCGGTCGAACGAAGATGACTGTAGGTACTTTTTATTAAATGAAAATTGTTTTGATGTTTAGGTTAACAGGATTTAGGGTTCTTTGAATATTTGATTTATTGATTTCTGTTATCTGTAAACCGGTCAGGTGCGACTCGGGTGCGCGAACTAAAGGCTCCGTAGCCACAGAAAAGAAATAATCAACTGTCATTATGATTTTACTAAGTTAGTGAATGCAAGCGCGCCCCGAGCAAACTGGAAAATTGGAGCACCGGACTTGAATAAGTAGGTTAGATTTTCTGAAAGGCTTTAGGTCGTCTGAATCTTTTAGAAACCGGCATGAACCACAAAATCGAAAACGTGATAGCGACCAACGCGAACTGGGCCCGCGTGTTGGATTATGGCCTACTCCCTCTCACAGACAACCTCTCACAACGCTCCCACTGCTGGGAGACAACCTCTAACAACGCTCCCACTGCTGGGAGACAACCTCTCACAACGCTCCCACTGCTGAGAGACAATCTCTCACAACGCTCCCACTGCTGGGAGACAACCTCTCACAACGCTCCCACTGCTGGGAGACAACCTCTCACAACGCTCCCACTGCTGGGAGACAACCTCTCACAACGCTCCCACTGCTGGGAGACAACCTCTCACAACGCTCCCACTGCTGGGAGACAACATCTCACAACGCTCCCACTGCTGGGAGACAACCTCTCACAACGCTCCCACTGCTGGGAGACAACCTCTCACAACGCTCCCACTGCTGGGAGATAGGCCCTCTCCTGTCTACCAGCAGTGGGAACGTTATAGGCTGATTTAGATATATAAAGGCAAAATTGTTAAAAAAAAAAAAAAAAACTTCAATTCTTTTTCCTTTTTCTTCCTAATCAGGTCGCGTCAGGGGTCCCTAAAGCTTGGGGCCTACCGTCATTGAAACAGCTGATACGGCGGTGGCTATACGCCCCTATAGTGTATTTTTCTATTATTGTCTCATTTGGTAAACGAATGTCGCGACTAATATTAAGATTTCTAGGTAATGTATGTGTCTTTGAAGCATTTTTTTAAATAATTCATGCCTTAAGTATATTATTCAAAGTTTATGCTTAACTCAAAGTGTTTTGATTGATACGAAAAATCAGAATTTTCGTCCCGTGTTTGTTTACCAAATTGGACACTGTAAAAGAAATACACTATAGGAATCACATCAAAGTCAAAGTCAAATCATTTATTTCAAATAGGCACAAGCAAGGCACTTTTGAACGTCAAAATTAACAAGAAATAGAGTTGATTTTGTTATATCTTTTACATATTTTGTTATATGTAAAAGAAAGTCGGGTTTGTTCCCTCCATTATAACTCGAGATCTGCTGGACCAATTTTCATGGTTTTTGTTTCGTTGGATTTGTCTCCGCCCTGAATAGCAGAATACATTTTTTTTTTTTTTTTTTTTATTTTTTTTTTAGGTAGGTTAGGTAGGTAGGGTAGTTAGGTAGGTAGGGTAGGTAGGGTAGGTAGGTAGGGTAGGTAGGTAGGTAGGGTAGGGTAGGTAGGTAGGTAGGTAGGTAGGTAGGTAGGTAGGGTAGGTAGGTAGGTAGGGTAGGTAGGGTGGGTAGGTAGGGTAGGTAGGTAGGGTAGGTAGGTAGGTAGGGTAGGTAGGGTAGGTAGGTAGGGTAGGTAGGTAGGGTAGGTAGGTAGGGTAGGTAGGTAGGTTAGGTAGGGTAGCTAGGGTAGGTAGGGTAGGTAGCTAGGTAGGGTAGCTAGGGTAGGTAGGGTTGGTAGCTAGGTAGGTAGGGTAGGTAGGCAGGTAGGTAGGTAGGGTAGGTATCACAGTTAAGACAGGACAAAGTCTGTCGGGTCAGCTAGTATGAATTATAAAATTATATGTGAAGACGATGCACCCAGAATAAAAATACTACACCACAAAAAGGTACCGTACCTTCAGCCTTTTAGATCATAAATTGTAGAAATGAACTTTTATTGACGGAATTGTAGTAATCAAAGGATTAAGTGATTTATTACATACAGGCTAAGGATCTTCTTTTATGATTAGTTTTGTTTTTGAAAGCCGAAAAGCAGCATTGTCCGAACTCGGCCGCCACTCAAAGTGTTTTGATTGATACGAAAAATCAGAATTTTCGTCCCGTGTTTGTTTACCAAATTGGACACTAAAAGAAATACACTATAGGAATCACATCAAAGTCAAAATCAAATCATTTATTTCAAATAGGCACAAGCAAAGCACTTTTGAACGTCAAAATTAACAAGAAATAAAGTTGATTTTGTTATATATGAATTATAAAATTATATGTGAAGACGATGCACCCAGAATAAAAATACTACACCACAAAAAGGGGAAAATCATTC
The DNA here is from genome assembly GCA_951799385.1 of Hyppa rectilinea. Taxonomy (NCBI): domain Eukaryota; kingdom Metazoa; phylum Arthropoda; class Insecta; order Lepidoptera; family Noctuidae; genus Hyppa; species Hyppa rectilinea. The sequence continues at coordinate 15,304,639 of OX637316.1, forward strand.
TTTATTTACTACTTGCTTTTGCCAGCGACTTCGTCCGCGTGTTTGTAGGAAATTATCCCACGGGAACCGTACATTTTTCCGTGATACAAAGCTTATATTATGCTATTCCAGACTATAACCTATCTTTGTGCCAAGTTTCATCCAGATCCGTTAAGTAGTTTTTGAGATTATTCGTTACAAACATACATACAAATCTTTCCTCTTTATAATACTAGCTTCGCCCACGTGAATTAAGGAAATTACATGTTATTTTACATATAAACCTTCCTCTTGAATCACTCTATCTATTAAAAAAAACTGCATCAAAATCCGTTGTGTAGTTTTAAAGATCTAAGCATACATACAGACTTTGCTTTATACTATGTAGTGACAAACATACATACAAATCATTCCTCTTTATAATATTACTAGCTGTCTCGTATTGGACATAAATGAAACCCACGGATAGTTTTATACTTGTATTTCAACACAAAATAGGTTTTACATTAATTTTTAGTGGAGCGATCAATGTTCTGCCAAACGTAATATAATAAAGTGTAATGTGGGGTAACTTAAAAAACTAAGGAAAAAGTTAAACTCCTGACTATTATTTCGTGCGTCTCACACGCACGAATCTTGTTGTTTGCTATGAATATAGCACTAGGCGCCAACATCCTCCCGCCGTTGAAATCTTCAGTTTTCAACCCTTTATTTCATCTGAAGAAGGCAGAGGGCAAAGTCGAACTAAAGGACGTCGTACAACTCCCCGTTGGGTCTTCACATCAGCAACTCGAGAAACTCCGTCTGATCCAGGAAATAATTTCTGCACTCGTCCCAGTCTCCAACACAGAGGCGGCGTATTATCTTCCTTCAGAAGGACTAAATCACCGATGTTCAGGCTTGACTTATCAGTCCTCCACTTGCTACGTTGCTGTAAATCAGCGATATATTCACGCTGCCACCGACGCCAAAAATGTTGATGAATTTGCTGTATTCGTTGGTAGCGTTGTAGATTGTTGGAATTGCATTCTTCTAAGACAGGTGATGGAAGAGCAGTGAGGGGCCGGCCAATAAGAAAGTGACCAGGGGTGAGGCAAAGAAGATCATCAGGTGAGGAGGATAACGGGCAAAGCGGACGACTATTCAGAATAGATTCTACATGTGCGAAAAGGGTAGACAGCTCTTCAAAAGTTAAATGGGAATGGCCCATCACACGTTTGATATGGTACTTAGCCGATTTCACACCGGCCTCCCAAATTCCACCAAAATGAGGGGCGTAAGAAGGTGAGAAAATAAAATTGATCCCTTCCCCGCTTGCAAAATCAGAAAGAGAGTCTGCGTTAATCTTAAAAAAATGATTCAGCTCCTTAGCACCAGATACAAAATTGCGACCATTATCACAAAATACCTCCATTGGCCTTCCGCGTCGTGACACAAACCGTCTAAAGGTAAGAATAAACGCGTCTTTAGTTAAATCACTTACAGCTTCAAGGTGTAAACATTTATAAGTTAAACATATAAAAAGACAAAGATAGCCTTTAACTAATTTCGAACCACGTCCTTCCTATTTAAGATAAAGAAAGGCCCAGCGAAGTCTATGCCTACAGTAGTGAATGGGAAGTTTGGCGTGACCCTTTGGGAAGGTAAATTACCCATTATAGGTTCCAACGGCTTAGCTTGAAACCGCCGACACTTGACGCAATGACGAACAGTTTCTCTAGCGAGACGTCTGCCATTAACAGGCCAAATGTAATCTCTGATAATGCCCAGCAGCAACTGTGGGCCAGCATGTAAATTACGAATATGTTCATATTGAAATATTAATTTCGTGAGTTGATGAGATGCATCAAGCAACACTGGGTGTTTTTTATCATGGTGGTATTTTGAGAAATCAATACGACCGCCTACTCGAATTAATTTATCATTGGGGCAATAAAAAGGAGTCAATGATAAAAGTTTAGATTTAGATTTTAATGAACGACCGTTAGCGAGTGTTTTGTATTCGCTTGGGAATGACTGTTGCTGTGCCAAACGACACAAAGTAATAAATGAGATATGAAGCTCATTTGTTTTTAAAGTACCTGTGACTATAGATTTTTTATTAGACTTTAATTTTAAATTATTAATATATCGTATCGCGTATGCTAATACTCGTTTCAAGTGATCGTAATTTTGACAATTTTGAAAATTGATAAAGTCTTCTGATGAGGTTTCTAAGTTAACAATTGCAGCATTCTGTTTGGTTTCCGGTAAATTATTCACATTAACTTCATTATTATTTAAAACAGGCCAAGTGTCTTCCGATTGCAATAAATATTGTGGACCTGACCACCACAACAAACAGTCTTTAATATGATTAGGGCTGACCCCCCTAGATATGAGATCAGCTGGATTAACTGATGTTGGAACGTGACGCCAAGAGTTTACGTCTGTCAGCTCACAAATTTCTGAAACTCTATTCGCAACAAAAGTTTTAAGATTTTTAAAACTCGAATGAAGCCATGCCAGCACAATACTGGAATCACTCCAATAAACCTCACCATTTACCTTAAACCGCAAGGAATCTCTGACCGCCTTACACAATCTAGCGGCCAAGAGCGCTGCACAAAGCTCCAAGCGCGGGATTGTTGTAGGTTTAGTAGGTGCAATCTTGGATTTAGCACACAATAATTTTACAGTGACTTCATTACCAGAGTTTACTGATCGTGCATAAATACAAGCTCCATACGCACTTTGGGAAGCGTCACAGAAGCAGTGAAGTTCTATAAATCTTGGCTCATCACAGAGTACATGCCTTTGAATTTTTATGTTCCCAAGTGCGGATAAAGACTCAGCAAACTTAGCCCAGGTCAAAGCAATATTTTCAGGAATAGGATCATCCCAGTCTAATTTCTGTAGCCAAAGCTGTTGCAATATAACCTTTGTTTGCATTACACATGGACTGAGCAAACCCAAAGGGTCGAAAATTTTAAATAAATTAGATAATATTGAACGTTTAGTTGGGCGATTGCTATCCAACAGACCTGGGGATTGGATTGGAAAATGCAGTGTATCGGTCGATGGATCCCAGCCCAAACCCAGAGTGCTAGAAGACTCACTGAGTGTTAACCGTTCGTTGACATCTAAAGAACATGAGTCAAAAATGCTAGGTATATTAGTTTTAAGTTTTCTTAGATTAAAACAACCTAGTTTAAGTGCCGCGGAAACCCCTTGCAGAATGTGTTTTAGTTTGTGTTTGCTGTCACTCGAAGTTATCATGTCATCCACATAAAAGTCGTGCTGAATTACATTTTTAATGGTCTCATCCGGATTTTCTTCACCAAGCTGCCACAGACAACGTGTGCTCAAATAACTGGAGCTTGCCATGCCGTAAGTTACAGTATTTAGTCTTAGCGTTTTGATAGGTTGGGACTCATCTTCTCTCCACAGTATGAGCTGGAGATTTCGGTCTTCCTCATTAATTTGCACCTGGCGATACATTTTCTCTAGATCACCAGTCAGGAGGTACTTGTGTTGTCTAGCCCGTACAAGAATGGAGAATAGAGAGTCCTGCATATTTTGACCTGTCATAAGAATATCATTGATTGACAATCCAGATGAAGTGGGAGCTGATCCATCAAAAACAACACGAAGTTTAGTGGATTCGCTGCTTTCTTTAAACACGGCGTGATGACACAAGAAGTATGACCTAATGGGTCTTAATACATCAGACTGTGACAGATGACCTAACTGTTCATACTCTCTTATAAAGTTGACATATTGTGATTTAAATTGTGGGTTCCTTCGGAATCTTTTCTCTAAACTATGAAAGCGTTTTTTTGCTAGTGTATATGATTCTCCAAGACAATTAGGTGAATCTTTAAGCGGTAATCGAACAGAAAATCTGCCGGTAGTTAATCGTGTCACATTGGTTAAAAAATGTTTTTCACATTGTCTTTCATCGTGACTCAAGGGTGATTTTAATGGCACTTCCTCAAGCTCCCAAAACTTTGATATTTCTGCATTAAAATCATTTTCCGATTTAATTGAAGTCATAGAATGATGACATTGAATATTGGATAAAATATTTAAATCGTTTATTTTGATTGGGCCTGAAACGAGCCAACCAAATTGGGAATTTCTTAAAGTGGGATTATTAGGGCCTAGAGAACGCTGCTCGCAGCCAAGAATATCCCAAAACAAATCTGCTCCGATGAGTAGATCAACAGCGGAGGATTGATTAAAACTAGGGTCAGCAAGGTGTACGTCTGTAGGTATTTGCAGTTGCTGAGTGTTTATTGTGTATCTGGGAATGTTACTTGTTAATTCCGGTAATATTAGAAAAGTTGTTGTGACGTGAAACGGTTTAGCTAACGATTTTAACTGCGCCACACAACTCTCTGTGACTTTACTATTAACATGATTGCCGATGCCGACAATGTTAATATAATTGTTAATTAATGAATTACCTGATAAAGATAATTTGTCTCTAAGTGACTGCGTCATAAAGGACGATTGACTGCCGCAATCTAACAAGGCACGTACTTGTTCAGTTTTATTTGTTGTAGGGTTACACACCTCGACTAGGGCAGTAGATAGTAAAATATATTTTGAATCTTGTGTAGTATGATTAGCTATCGTTCCACATGATGATGTGGTAGCTGCAGCAGGGATGGTGGTGTCTGCCGCAGGGGTTTTGGTACCTGCAGCAGAGGTTGTGGTACCTGAAGCAGGGGTTTCAGTTAGTACCGGAACGTGTAAAAGAGCGTTGTGCTTCTTTTTACACTCCCGACAAGGTCTGAGGTAGCAGTTTCGTGTAATGTGCCCGGACCTTAAGCAATTTGAACAAAGATTTAATTTATTAACTTCAGTTATACGATCTTCTACACTCTTGGCCTTAAAAATAGGACAATCGTAGATTCTATGTTCACCATGACAAACAACGCAACCTGAAGAAGAAGAAGAAGAATTACTCTGACAAGCAGACTGACAAACTAATTGGCATGTAACAGATTTATTATTCTGACGTTCGGCTTTATTGTTGGTACCTTTAGAATACGTAGAAGCCGATGCCTTATTATTATTATGGCTTGATGAAGAGTGGTTTAGAGACACAAGGACATCTGCTCGATCAATTAAAAATTTATTAAATTGTTGTAAGTTAGGTATTAAATCGGTCAAAGTGCCACGCCATTCTTCCCACTTGGTAAGAGTACGGTGATCTAGCTTAGAACACAGTATATGTATTAATAAAACATCCCAATTATCAACACGTAGTCCCAAGCCCGACAAAGCTCTCATGTTCTTGGTAACGTGGTCCACTAAATAGCGAAGTGATTTATCTGACTCGCGAGACATTGGATTTATGTTTAACAAAGAAGACAAATGATGGTTTATTAACTGTCGCTTATTATCATATCGGTCGCATAGCAATTTCCAGGCAACACTATAATTAGAATTGGAGACTTCTAAGTTACTCACTATTCTAGCTGCATCTCCCTCCAAATAAGTTAATAAATAATGAAATTTATTAATAGGTGCAATGCGCTCATTATTATGTATGACGGACTTAAATGTGTCACGAAATTCAAGCCAACGGAAGAATGTTCCGTTGAATTTAGCAATTTCTATCTGTGGCAGTTTGAACCCTACTTCGTGATTGTCAGCAGCTGAACCATGGCTAGAATTGAGCACGGTGCCTGATTCATCGTGGCGGTTATTAGGCTGATGATCTTGAATGAAACTCTGAGCATTCGCAATGTTTGTTATGAATAAGTGTTCAATATTATCCCTTTCATCAATCTCGATTGACAAATTACTTGAGTTTAATATCTCAATTTGATTCTGCAAGTCATCGAACCGAACGGACAGTGACTCAAATTTACTAAGTTTAAGTGTTAACTCGACTAATTCAAGGCGTGAAACAGAATCCTTTGATAATAGACTCGTCAAATAATTCTTAAACTTAGTGATTTGGCCCTTTATTGAACTACGCTTAACAATGAGATCTTGTAATTCTTGCACAGAACCGCCATCCTTGTTGCCCATTGTAACAATAAACAAATTATATAAAAGAAATGTGTATTTTTAGTAACAAGAACTATACGGTAAACCTGTGCAAGAACACAATGAACTATTAATAAAATATTTATCTTACGTCCCTCTTCCTGTATCACCTGTGGGCTGGAAGTACCGGTGCTGAACCCGACAGTACTCCGTCGATGAGGTTTAACTATATTGTAGGCCTTGGCCGTCGCAAATGACGTCCCCGTTCCTGGAATGTTCGGCGAAACAATCTTAATGACTTGCAAAATATATATTAATATTTACCTAGGCTTGAGTTTAGTTCATAATTTAATAGATAATACTTTAGAATGTAGGTATACTTGAGCCGTGATAGACAATTACAAAGGATCTTGTAAAATAAGTAGGTCATTCAAACCGGTAAGGCATTGACGTAGGTACTTAGGTCAAACAATAAATCAATGAGTTTTTTAACTACGTGTAGATAATATTTGTTATAGAAATTAATCACTGCTTATTTAATTATTAAAGTACCTATCTGTATGAAATAAGCACATGTAAAATCTCGGGGTTTATGAATTAAGAGGATCACTAGGGACAAAACGTAGGTATATGTGAGGAGGTCAAGGAAAGGTCACTTAGCTGCATTGGCCAGGCTGCTGTACGGCAACTTCAGTCGATATCACGAACCGTAGATCAGGTGTAGGCTGCAATGGCTGAACCTCCAAATACTCCAAATGTCGTTTCTTGATGTAGTAGTTATGTAGTTTATAGCTTAGTTGGTCAAGCTGACCGGGCTTCGTATTTCTTGATAATTTTGTTTTGCGAAAGTGTCCTGTCACGGTCGCCAAATTTTATGTCTCGTATTGGACATAAATGAAACCCACGGATAGTTTTATACTTGTATTTCAACACAAAATAGGTTTTACATTAATTTTTAGTGGAGCGATCAATGTTCTGCCAAACGTAATATAATAAAGTGTAATGTGGGGTAACTTAAAAAACTAAGGAAAAAGTTAAACTCCTGACTATTATTTCGTGCGTCTCACACGCACGAATCTTGTTGTTTGCTATGAATATAGCACTAGGCGCCAACACTAGCTTCCACCCGCGGCTTCGCCCGCATAATATGTCGACAAATTTTACACAATGACATAAACCTTCCTTATGAATCACTCTATCTATTCAAGAATATTGCATCAAAATCCGTTGCGGAGTTTTAAAGACTTAGGCACACATAGGGATATAGAGACAGAGAAAGCGACTTAGGTTTATACTATGCCGTGAAGTATAGACTATCGCTTACATTTGTGTTTACAGGAACCCAATATAACCTAATAATGTCGTCACCTATATCCATGCAAATAAGGTTCTTACTTTATTTTTTTATTCTTCCTTTATGGAATCCTAATATGTTTGACCAGAAGGTTAAACGTACCTACACCCTTTTAGATCATAAATATTGTAGAAATGGACTTGTATTGATGGAATTGTAGTAATCAAAGGATTAAGTGATTTATTACATACAGGCTAAGGATCTTCTTTTATGATTAGTTTTGTTTTTGAAAGCCGAAAAGGAGCATTGTCCGACCTCAGCCGCCGCCCGGAGCGCCTGCTGCAGGGCGGGTGATGTGATCCCTCGCCCTTTCCGCAGCTTCGTTCTGCGAGTTGACTGTTTCACAGAAGGTTACTACCACGTCCCAGTACTCCTCGCTAAGCGGAATTGTCCAAAAGGTTACCGCTACCCCGGAGCTTATAGGGCTACGGAAGGAACATAGATGTGTTTTAGTCAGTAAGAGTCTGACACTCCCTTCCGCTCCACCCAGAGCGGAAGAGGTCATTGGATGATTTCCCAGCCTCAAAAAAATATTGTATTGGCTTATAGCTAGGCATCAGCAAGATGGACCAACGAACTTAAAGAGGTGGCTGGGACAGACTAGATGCGGAAGGCAGCTTCGGAGAGGTCGTCTAACATTGGACTACGAAAGGCTGAGTTGATTGAAATAAGAAACGGTTCGTCAAACATTGAGTTAAAAGGGTACATCATCTGCCTAGACTTTTCCCAACTATGTTGGGTTCGGCTTCCAGTCTTAGCGAATGCAGCTGAATACCAGAATTTCACATGAAGCGACTGCCTATCTGACCTCCACAACCCAGTAACTAGGCAATACGATACCCCTTGGTAAGACTAGCTGTCAGATTTTCGGGCTTCTGACGACCTGTAACGACTGTCAAAGATGCACAAATGGCAGCCGGGACCAACGGTTTTCCGAGACACGGAGGAGTCTCGGTATGTAAAGATGGTTACCCATTCACGGCCAACCCCGCCAAGCGTGGCTTAACCTGATGGATCGATCCTTGCGACTGTCATTATTTTATAGAAATATAAAAGAAGTAAAGATTAAATGACTATTTCACAAAAGAGAGATCGATTCAGAGTAATCAATTAGTTTAATAATTTTGGCAAAAAATTGTCAGAAAATTTTAATTTTGGGACAAAAAATAATAAGGCCTTAAATAATAAGTATATTATTTAATTAGCTGAACATAACATATTTAATGGTATGGATATGGAAACAAAATGACCATCGTCAGATCCATACTTGCTTGGTAAAAAACAATTTGCAGCGACATCTATCTTGTTACGATGGAACTACGCCCTTAGCCAAAGCACTCGCTTCCGAAGCGTTTTGTATTTCTACAGGATGGATAAGCTTTTAGATAACTTTAGTCATTTGAGTACGTTTTCGAGTTTTCCGTCATTGTTAACGCTTATAGATTGTCACTTCGTCCATACAATAATTTAAAAAACCCATTACGCGAAAACGTTACGCCATCATACTTAGTATATTTTAATTACAGTAATTGACGGGTGGCGTGGTACGGTTTGCTCATTGAATGGCACTAAAATGTCGTGGCGGGGTGCCGCTAAGTAAGTCAGGCTCTTCATTTGATTGGTTATCTACATCTATACTAATATTATAAAGCTGAAGAGTTTGTTTCTTTGAACGCGCCAATCTCTGGAACTACTGGTCCGAATTGAAAATATATTTTTGTGTTGGATAGTCCTATTATCGAGGAAGGCTATAGGCTATGTAACATCACGCTACGACCAATAGGAGCCAAGCAGCGGGTGAAACCGCGCGCGAGCACCTAGTAACTAATAACACAGACTAGCTTCCGCCCGCGGCTTCGCCCGCATAATACTTATGTCGACAAATTATACACATTTAAACCTTCCTCTTGAATCACTCTATCTATTAAAAAAACCGCATCAAAATCCGTTGCATAGTTTTAAAGATTTAAGCATACATAGGGATATAGGGACAGAGAAAGCGACTTTGTTTTATACTATGTAGTGATACACGTCTAAGAACATCGCTAGAAAACCTGCTCTCAAATAAGAAAACACATTCAAATCGGTTCACACGTTTAAGGGCTTCGGTGTCGCATAGACACACAAACACAAACACACACTCAGACACACACATAGCGGTCAAACTTATAACCCTTTTGCGTCGAAGGTTAAAAAAATAAACAAAAGAAAAATACATTATAATTTAATTAATTAATTTAATTTATGACACTAATGCCTTGGAAGGTAGGTAGGCCTTTGGTGTGGGATGCAACGTGTGTCGACATCCTTGCGCCAGAAGAAGGTGGGTTCTTATTACGGCGGGCTGTGCTGGAGCAGCCGCTGCAGGTGCAGAAAACCTCAAACGGCGCAAATTCTCCAACCTTTTCGGAACTTACATGTTCGAGCCGTTTGGGGTTGAAACATTAGGGCCATGGGGTCCGAGTGCCCACTATGTTTTTCGAGACATCGCCAAGAACTGCTTGAGAGATCGACTCTTCACGTGACCAGAGGGCTGGCCTATTTTTTGGTCAAAGAATCAGCCATACAACGCGGCAATGCTGCCAGCCTTTTGGGAATTTGTCCTGTTGACAGCGACGTGGACGAATTTTTTGATGCTCTTTGATTATATACATATTATTTCTGTACATATTATTATGAATATTTAGCTTTTAAATGTAAATATGATTAATGGTCTATACATAATTTAAACTGGTATCATCTTGTGCTGGGTGTATCATTCTACTCCTGATAACAGTAGAGTAGTATCGCGCTGACTCACGCGGCGTTCGAGTCCGGTTGGGATCCGAAAAGTCAACTGCGTACAGACCGAATTTTGGGCTGAAATCAAATAATTATAAATTAGTGAGTGAGTATATAAGAGGGAGTCTGAAATTGACACCGGTAACTGAAAAGTTGGTGAATGGAAATCGGTTGTCATGGTGCGTGTCAGAGATGAGATGCGGTCCTTCCGCTCTGGGTCCCATCCTTAAAGCTGAATTCTCTATGAGGCGCGCGTGGAACACGTACGCGCCGTCGGGCATAGGCCTGTTCCTGATTGGACGGTTACTCACTGTCCGCAGGCCCACGCCTACGGTGGCCAGGAGTCGTCACGTGGCTCCTGACGCCCGGGTCGTCTCCCACGGTGGCTGGGACAGGAGATCATTTCCCTCTCCCATCCCGCCACCTCCTTCGCGAGCATAACTGCTTCGCAGAAGGAGGTGACTGCCTCCCACTCCTTCTCGCTCTGGACCATAGCTTGCATCAGGGCCGGGCGCGAGAGGTCGCCGCCTCAGACAATCGCCTCTACGAGGACACGGCGGTGCTCCGCCCAAGCGGGGCAGATCTCCACCGTATGCCCCACCGTGTTCTCCCTCTGCCCTCTGGGAGGGGCCTTACCGCAACTATCATAGCGTGCCCTGCGTGCCTAGACTTCAAACTCGAGACCTAAGAATTAGCAATCCGTCGATCACACTAGGCACACTAGGACCACTAGGAACACTGCTAATTATAATTAACTATTTATAACTTACACATATCCACTCAACCATTCGAAGTTATCCATCAGCGTCCAGGCGGTGTACCCCGTCACGTTGATGCCGTCGTGTATGGCCAGCAGAATCTAGAAGACCAAGCAAGGTAGGTATTATCATATCTCATAGAATAGTATAAAAGTACATCATAAAAATCATGGACATAAAATCAGGCACCCATTGCCGTCCTTCCGTCTTCGCCGTCGAGGCACAATTATTGTAGTCGAGGCCCGTCGCGACGTTCCTGTCCATCATCACCCCGACCCTTGCTCGAGTCCACTCGCGTTGCCACTGAGCCTGTAGTCTTAAATACGCCCGATCCAGCTTGCCCCTGTCTGTCCTCCTCCAGCGTCGCCCTAAGCCGAGGTACGTACCCCACCGGGGGTGCCCTTAGCGTGTAGTCGCTTAGTTTATAAGTTTTTATTAAGCCCTGCCTGAAGGCTACAATTTTATTGTGGCATCCACAGGCAAGCTTGGTTTAGCAGTAGACAGCCCCTCGATGAACTGCAAGATGACAGTATCAAAAAAAAGGGTGACACAATGGACGATCTTAATGCTAAAAGCGATCTTTTAACCTATTGATTACTTGGTTTAATATTAATTGCCGTGCCCCCAGCGCCCAATTCATTAAAAAAACAGACCTACAATCACTATATGTTATTAAATAGGGGTATTTACGGAACGGTATTTTCGGGTGTATGAACGGAACCGCCTATAATTATTGAACCTCTCTCTTTTCCATTAATAATAATAGTGATTTATTTATCAGATAACAGACACCTAGGTCCAGTGTGTAGTAACAATATAACTTAGCCTATATTCACTTAGTAACTAGAACAGATCGAGTGCGATTAGTAAGCGCCCAGACTAGCGGGCTGTCCGCCCGGGCGCCTATTGATTTCAGGATAGCGTTGGAGCCGCTACGCAGCCTACGGAGTAGGGAGGCAAATTTCTTACGCCACAACGCGTCAATACTGTCAGTGAAGTGAATCATGTTACCTGTTCCAGATAGTCTCTATAGTACTCCAGCCGCTGCGTGTCCACCAGGCCGGGGTCCAGTGAGGGCACTCCATTCTCGGTGATGACGATCTCCTTGACGTCGTACGTGGAGTTCAGCCAGTGCAGCTGCTCGCGGAGACCTTCGGGATATACCTGGAAGAAGTAATTTGTTACTATTGGAGTTGACTAGCAATGTTGAAATTTTTCATACAAACTTCCACCCCTTATTTGAACCCTTTGAGTGGGGAGTTTTCTAAAATCCTTTCTTAGCTGACGTCTCCTAATCATAATCTAACTCTGTGCCGAATTTCATCTTCGTAGATCATTTCTCAGCAGTTTTTGAGATTAATCAGTGAGTGAATGCATGAATGAGTGACCTTTCACTTTTATGCAGGATGAAATTGAATTATCAGAACAAAAAATCAGCTGTTTCCTACATTATACTCGCGTACTCATCAAAATGTAACTCGTCAAAATGTAGGGAGCAGCTGATTGTTTTGTCGCGATTTCAGATTTGTTCCCACAGTGAGAGTTGTTCATAATGATGAGTACAATGTCACCTTAAAATAATGCCCATGAATTCAATTTCACCCTGTATATATTGATAACGCGGTAAATTAAAATTATAAAGAGTCCCCATTCCATTGTCCAAACGTGGTGCTCACATTTGCCTTTAATAATGGTTGTAGTAGAGCAGGATTTATTGTATAACCCCACTAAAAACATAAATGTAAAAAAGGGCCAAGATAACCGATAAAACAATTGAGATCTAGATGAGTCCCAAGTTCCGTGGAGGTGAAAGAAAGTTCTTTGTTACCGGATGAAAGTAGAAAAGTGTTCAAATACGCAAGTTTTGAGTTGAGCTGCACGATTTATGACAAATGCGTGCACTGATTGGACAGGCCCACTCAATCTGTATGGTTCTTTCCTCAAAGGATCATTTCAGACACCAACCTACATGGTCTTCACATGGGAAGGTATATGTCTAGACATGAAAAGAGACTAATGGTAAGCGTGATAAAATGTACGGGTGGGCGCCGCCCCGTTCTTCTCCGACCGAACTCGGCTTCATACACTGCCGTGTGCATTTTTTTTGAGGGTAGGAAATCATAATATGTATTTTCCCGCTCTGGGTGGAGCGGAAGGGAGTGTCAGACTTTTACTGACTAAAACCCATCCATGTTCATTCCTTAGCCCTTTAGGGTAACCGGGATTCTGCCGGGTAAGCGGGATTGTTCGAAAGGGTTACCGCTACCCCGGAACATACAGGGCTACGGAAGGAACATGGATGGGTTTTAGTCAGTAAGAGTCTGACACTCCCTTCCGCTCCACCCAGAGTGGGAGGAGCCATTTGGTGATTTCCTACCCTCAAAACAAAACAGGCTATAAAGGCGCTCACCGCAAACCAGTCTACAGCTGTCGTCCCCCATGAAGGATCCTTGTCCATGATTGTCTTCAACTCCTCCGAGCCGTCGAAAAGCCATTTCCCTGGCTGTTCTCCTGGTTCCACTCTTCGCACCAGCCGAGTGGTGTAGTGGTTCAGGGCGTAGTAGTCATAGGTTCCTGAATCATATAAGTAAGTTTTAGGAAGAGTACTGCTGCATCCGCATCCTGTTAGACTGGAAGCCGACTCCAAAATAGTTAGGAAAAAGCTAGGCAGATTGATTGACAGACATAGCTGGACAGTACTACCTAATTAATCTGCCAACCTTTTTCCAACTACGTTGGGGTCGCGTCCAGTATAACCGGATACAGATGAATACAAGTATTTTACATAGAACAACTGCCTATCTGACCTCTACAACCCAGTGACTGAGTAACACAATACCCCTTGGTAAGACTGGTTGTCAGAATTTTGGGCTTCTAGATGTCGACAACTGTCAAAGATCTACAAATAACAGCCGGGACGAAAGGCTTAACGTGCTTTCTGATGCACGGAGGGGTTTCGATATGTAATGAACGGTAACCCATCCCCGAATCGACCGGGGTAAGCATAGATTTACCTTCGATCAACGCACTTATATGTAGCCACAAACCCCAGCCACTCTACCTAAAAACACAGGCATACCTCTAACCAGTTCTATTTCTTCGGCAGTGAAAGGGGGCAGTCTGGGGTGCTTGTAGCCTTCCTTCCTCGCGATGTCATTTAACAGTTTCTCGAGTTTACGTGGCCATCCACCTTCCTCGGAGAAGATGGCGTGGGCGTATCGACCCTCCTGTAACAAATAAATATGGTATTAGAAGAGTGTACCTGCATTTATTACCCCGTAGCCGTGAGCTAAATGTTCAAACGACATGCATGGGACAGCAAATGAAAGCCATTCTTTAGAGTAACGAGTCACCGCAACGCGATTTGCGGAATGATGGAATGGGAACACTTTTGAACGCCAGAGCATAAACGCACGCGCGTGCCCTCCATGCCAAGCTACAAATTTATTTTCACCTCACAGGCTCGGAAAGAGTCTGTTTGTCATTCGAAATCTGAGCCGAAAATCGCTTTTTGCTCTCTAGCGTGGAAAGAACTTTTAAAATTCGAACCTTTCTATTTAATAATTTTCTATACTGCCAAGTGCCAGTCCACTGAAAATGCATGACACGGTCTAAAATAAAATATTAAATAATACCGCTCACCTTAAAAACTTCCATCACAGTACAGAAATTAAATATTTTGTGAGGATATAATTGTAAAATTGGAATTAATGTTAATAAGTATTCCATTTGATTAAAAAATCTGTGACGTCACATTTGAATATGCCATAAAAATACTACCCTGTCAAATACCCAATTGTGTAGTAATTTAAGTTTAATTTTTTAAATAAAATAAATACTAATATAATATGTTATTTAATCTTTTGCTTGGCAAAAATAAATATGTATTAAATTAAATTAGTTAGTTATTTGTATTAAATTAGTTTTTTTCTTTCATTCTCCTTAGAGGACAAGTAGGATATAGAACAAAATACAGGGTTTTTAATTTTAGAGATATTCTATGTAACTCATAAGATACATTGCCAAGTATCTGTTCTTTTCTTCACATGAGTCAATGTATCTGAGACGCTCAAACAAAATAAAACTCAACAACACCTGTTTTCTTGCACCTAGCAGTTTCCTCGCTGTAGTGAGGTGAAAAATTGTGTTTTGCGCTCGGCAGCAAAGCTTTTCTGCGTCTCGTACCTTTGAAACCTTCGTTACGCTCAGGATTCTATATTTGAACCACTCGCTTCGCTCATGGTTCAACCCTAGAATCCTTCGCTTACTCAGGTTTCAATAGAAGTACTCGCGCCAAAAATCAACTTTCCAGCCTTGCATAACAAATAACTATTCTTCTTGTTATCATGAATTTCCCAATATCCATGGTGTCTTTTAATTACTAATATATAAAAGAAATAGAAATATAACTGTTTGTCAAGCAAATGATCATTACCCAGTGATCAATAGTTAGATCAGTCACTTCTTGATCTTCCGGCGTGAATGGCTTGAACCAGAAGAACAGAGTCGGTAGTGAAACCTTGCCTGTAAAAATAATAAAAATATATACGACTAATATATCTTTATTCTAGTAACATATCATGACTCATTTTTGTTAGTGACTAACCTGGTGTAAGATTTATATGCTACCCATGGGCCTCTGACTTAGCTTCATATGATGTGCTGAGAAATATCTCTCAGACATGCTGGTTTCCTCACGATGATTTCCTTCACCGATTTTTAAGCAAGTGATAATTATACAATACGCACATGAATCCGTAAAATCAGTGCTGCGTGCCTTGGGTTCGAACTCGAGACCTATGGCCTCGACACCAGGTTAGTCACTAACCACACGAAAAGCAGAAGAAGAAGACACGATGCTTACCTTGATACCTATCCCTATACAACTCATCATAGATCCTGTAAGCCCTAGCATGAGCAATCAGCACGTTCTTATTGCAGAGATACCGGCCCACATCTGGGTCATCGAAATATGGAGCTCCAAACTGCTCATAGCCTCCATCACACAGCATCATTGGCTCGTTGATGGTGAGCCAGTACTTCACACGGTCAGCGTAGAGGGAGAAGACCACTTCAGCGTAGTCTGCGAACCAGTCAGCTATGAGAGGGTTGGCCCAGCCACCTGGAAGGAAATACTGTGTTGAATAATAATTCTGTTTAATGTGAAAGCGCTAAGGTAGCCCGCAACAGGGTAGCCAGACGGCGCGCGTTCCACGCGTGCCTCAAAGAGACGTCATTACCAGGGAAGGGGCCTGCCGGGTCAGCGGGATTGTCCGAAAGGGTTACCGCTACCCCGGCACATAAAGGGCTAAGGGACATAGATGGGTTTTAGTCAGTAAGAGTCTGACACTCCCTTTCGCTCCACCCAGAGCGGGAGTGGTCATTGAATGATTTCCCACCCTCAAAATAAAAAGTCCGCGACATTCAAATTTTCTCGTTTTTTTGCAATTTGTTTCTGTAATATTTTATGTTCATCAAAATATCATTAACGACCGTAGCAAGTACGTAATTTACAAAACTGTAAGGATTAAAATCACATACAGCCTTCTAAATCCATATCTACGGAATAACTACTTCATGAAGTCGTGAACATTTGAGGGCAATTCTATCTAAGAGAATTGTATTGATGGTTCTTATCTAAATCTCTGCCTAGCCCTTTCCCAACTATGTTGGATCGGCTTTCAGTCTAACTGGATGCAGCTGAATACCAATAT
This sequence comes from Hyppa rectilinea, assembly GCA_951799385.1. Taxonomy (NCBI): domain Eukaryota; kingdom Metazoa; phylum Arthropoda; class Insecta; order Lepidoptera; family Noctuidae; genus Hyppa; species Hyppa rectilinea. Next base: position 15,321,210 of record OX637316.1, read on the forward strand.
TTTACATTGAGCGAGTACCTGTACCGATACCCCTTGGTAAGATTTGCTGTCTGTCAGATTTGCGGGCTTCTGACGACCGGTAACGACTGTCTAAGAACCAAGGTTGACAGCCGGGACCAACGGCTTAACGTATTATCCGAGGCCCAGAGAAGTCTCGGAATGTAAAGATGGTCACCCATTCATGGACCAACCCTGGCAAGCGTAGCTTAACCTGTTAGATCGATCTGTGTGGCTGTTATTATTTAGCCACGAGGTCCTCACTGATTGTAATGACTATAATTCTATAAATATGTACTTTCTACGGCCGCGAAAAATACATACAAACATATTAATCTGCATACCTCAGTCATCATGCTAATATTTAGTGCGGCTAATATAGTTAGCGGTCACCTTATATAAAGTTTAATTATACCATAAAATGACTAAAGACAATGATTACATTAATCGGAATTTCACAATGGTATCTTGCGTATTTTTATTGTAGATAAATGTTTAGTTTATTGTTCTACAATCACGCATATCAGATCATAATTTGGTACCACTCTTATGTCGCATAATAAAGAGGCCCTTTTTTCACTACGACCTGTATTGGCAGCAGAATTAGGCCTCAGCGCTTTCTGTCCATAACTGCTCAGCCATGTGAGAAATACAAGGGGATGGGGGTCTTTCAGCGGGATTGTCGTAAAGGGTTACCGCCACCCCGGAACACAAAAGGCTAAGGAAGGAACATGGATGGGATTGAGTCAGTAAGAGTCTGACACTCCCTTCTGCTTCAACCAAAAACCGCTCAAAAAAATAATGGCTTGGTATTACAAAAGATATTTTCAACTAGGTGGTCATTTTATCAGTTCCACCACCTTCAAGTTCGATACCCAGGTTTGCCTCAAAGAGATGTCAGCATATGACGGGGCCCCTCAGGGCCAAGCCTGCCCGGTAAGCGGGATTGTCCGAAAGGGTTACCGCTACCCCGGAACATAAAGGGCTACGGAAGGCATATGGATGGGTTTTACTCAGTAAGAGTCTGACACTCCCTTCCGCTCCACCCAGAGCGGGAGCAGTCATTGGATGATTTCCCAGCCTTAAAAAAAAAGGGTGGGCAAAGTGTTATTGGGTCTTTCTTGGAAGATTTGTGCCCGTTTCATGGCAACAGGCTCGCCTCCTATTACATAAGACTTAAACATAACTGGTGAAATGTGGTTGTGTGTTGGGTAGAAGCCCAAATCTTCGGGGATTACAAGCGTGCTGTTAGACTATGTTGTGTAACGGCGAAGTTCCCAGGCGCCAGCGCCAGTCACACTTACCTAGATCTTGCAAAGACTGCGGTAGATCGAAGTGGAATATTGTTACAAGAGGCTCGATGCCCTTCTCCAGTAGACTGTCGATCAGGTTGTTGTAGTAGTTCTTGCCATCCTCACTGATGTGGTTGGGATAGCCAGACGGGAGGAGACGAGACCAGGATATTGAGAACCTGGAAGAAGAGAACACGAGTTCTTAATAGCTGGGGCTTCCAAAAGTATTAGGAAATCAGGTCATTCATAAGTTTTCTTCCATACTCAACTCACCAACTGGGTTTTATATTTTCAGATATAATCTTTTCAGATACCAGTTGTATGTGATTCTTGGAAAAAAAAATTACGAGATGAACAGTCGGAAAGAGAGAGAAGACCTATGTTTATAAGATGGCCGCCCGGGTCTAAGGCAGTAAAGATGAGATAGTTACCTATACATGTTCAGGCCCAACTCCTCACACATCTCAATGTCCCTCTTCCACTGGTGGTATGAGTCACACGCCACGTCTCCATTGCTGCCATCTGCCACCAGCTCTGGACGATCGTGTATGAGTTTTTCCCACAAGTTGGGTGTTTTGTCTGGAATGTACGAAGAAGGTTCTTATTAAGTAGAATGAAACTGGCCGAATACAAGTCTGACTTTGCGCATTATGTTTCGCACCACGAGAAAGTTTTTTGAAATAAGAATCTAACTGTTAACGAAATCGGTGAGAACTTTTTCTCGGAATAATGTTCGAAATATAAAAACTCTTAAGATGGTTTGGGGTTATGTTCCACGCGCGCCTCAAAGAGATGTCAGCATATAAAGGGGCCCCTCAGGGCCAAGCCTGCCGGGTAAGCGGGATTGTCCGAAAGGGTTACCGCTACCCTGGAACATAAAGGGCTACGGAAGGAACATGGATGGGTTTTAGTCAGTAAGAGTGTGACACTCCCTTCCGCTCCACCCAGAGCGGGAGCAGTCATTGGATGATTTCCCAGCCTTAAAAAAAAAAAAAAAGATGGTTTGGGGTCGGGCTTAACTTAATTCTTGTACTGTAACAAAATCTTTTTAGTTGCATTTTATTGTTTTTTAAATTTCTACTTCAAAATGTATTTTATTCGGTCATGATAGAAGCAAATTTTCTGTAAACCGTTCAACTGGATATTTTTTACTATTATTATTAACCTTTAGAATGTTTGTAAATATGTGACCACCATGTATTTATGACGTAATTCGTTTTACCTGCCATTGTTGCCTTTGTTTTTCTTTTTACCTTTTGTGGTGCAGTATTGTTATTCTGGGTGCATCGTCTTCGCATATAATATTATAATACATGTATACAGAACATTGTAAAACATTTTTAAAGAATAACGGTGGAGTTTCTTGCCCATTCTTCTCCATACAAAACTACCTTATGGAAGGGGCGACTAGAATCAATTCTATTTCTTGTTCATTTTAACGTTCAAAAGTGCCTTAATAATGCCTTTGACTTTGACTTAGGGCACAGAAACCTAAACAACTTTGTAACTTATGACTTACCACTGACATTCCAGGCCCCTTCCACTTGGTATGCCGCTGAAGCCGCCCCGAACATGAAGGTAGGTGGAAACTTCAGCTGTTCCTTGCTCCATGACCCACAGATCAGAGTACTGGAAATACAACATAACATTACGTCTATTTTCACCGTTCACCAGTTATGTTTAATGGTAATGACTTTATTGTTTCAAAACCGGATAAATTAGCAAGGCTTATTATTTTTTTTTTGAACGTGAGAAATCATCAAATGATGGATAAAAACGACATAGAATCTATCAACCGGTGTGCGATGACCCTTTTTTTTTTGAGGGTGGGAAATCATCAGATGAGGCGTCACTCTGCACCCAGAGCGAGAGGGGTCCTGCTGTGGGTGGAGCGGACGGGAGTATCATACTGTTACTGACTGAAACCCAACCATGTTCCTTCCTTAGCCTTTGATGTTCAGGGGAAGCGGTAACCCTTTCAGACAATCCCACCTGACCCAAATTCCTATAACGGTTCCGTTGTTTCCTTTTTAAGAACGGAACTCTAAAATTGTGACCAACAATCATACAGAGTTGATACGACAGAGGGGCTTTCCTTTAAACAGCTTTTACTAGGGACCATTTTCAAGCTCTGTACCAAAAATCAATTAAATAGGAGCAGTAGTTTAGTCGCAAATGTTTTTTTAAGTTTTTGCCCCGTTTGAACACGATGTACATTAATTATTATTCAAAAAAGTATCGGGAATGGATGATTTGTTTATGGTTCCGAATTCAAATTTTTGTTTTTTTGTAGTTGTTAGATTGGCACAACTGTTTTCCATTTTGGCGCGGAGTTTGAGTTGCATCTGTTATTTATATTAAACTAGCTGACCCGACAGACGATGTCCTGTCTTAACTGTGATACCTACCCTACCTACCTACCTACCTGCCTACCTACCTAGCTACCTACCCTACCTACCCTACCTACCTACCCTACCTACCCTACCTACCCTAGCTACTCTACCTACCCTACCTACCCACCCTACCTACACCAGCTACCTACCCTATCTACCTACCCTATCTACCTACCTACCCTACCCACCTACCCTACCTACCTACCCTACCTACCCACCCTTCCTACGCTACCTACCTACCCTACCTACCTACCCTACCTACCCACCCTACCTACCCTACCTACCCACCCTACCTACCCTACCTACCCACCCTACCTACCCTACCTACCCTACCTACCTACCTACCCTACCTACCCTACCTACCTACCTACCTACCTACCTACCTACCTACCCTACCTACCTACCTACCCTACCTACCTACCCTACCTACCTACCCTACCTACCTACCCTACCTACCTACCCTACCTACCTACCCTACCTACCTACCCTACCTACCTACCCTACCTACCTACCCTACCTACCTACCCTACCTACCTACCTACCCTACCTACCTACCCTACCTACCTACCCTACCTACCTACCCTACCTACCTACCCTACCTACCTACCCTACCTACCTACTCTACCCTACCTACCATATAGGAGGCAAATCAGCAGCTGATCGAAAAAAAAAAAAAAAATTTAAATGTATTCTGCGATTCAGGGCGGAGACAAATCCAACGAAACAAAAACCATGAAAATTGGTCCAGCAGATCTCGAGTTATAACGAAGGGAACAAACCCGTCTTTCTTTTATATATATAGATACAGTGCTGGTTTTAGTAATATCATATATGTATAGTGTGTATTGCGAATTTCATAATGGACAAAAATATCGAACAAAGAGTTTGTCTTAAATTTTGCATCGCCAATGGAATTTCGTGTTCGGAGTCACTGAAAATGTTACAGAAGGCTTACGGTGAATCGACTTTATCAAAAACTCGTGCTTATGAGTGGTTCAAAGCGTTCAAAAGCGGTCGAGATGTGATGGACGATTTGCCTCGCTCTGGTAGGCCGTCAACGTCTGCAACTGAAGTTAACATCGCAAAAGTGAAGAAAATAGTGACTGAAAATCCCCATTCAACTCTGAGAGAGATAGCCGCCGAACTTTCTGTATCTCACGAGTCGATCCGTACCATTTTAACTAATCATTTGGGTATGAAACATGTTGCTGCTCGGCTAGTCCCAAAAGATCTGAATTTTCTCCAAAAACTCAATCGCATGAAAGTCGCTGAGGACATGCTAGAACGAGTCAGTTCGGACCCAACATTCATGAAACGCATTGTTACTGGTGACGAGACGTGGGTTTACGAGTTTGACATGCAAACTAGTCAACAAGCTTTGGAGTGGCGCCTTCCAACTGAACCGAAACCGAAAACGCCACGCCAAAGTCGATCAAAAGTCAAAGTCATGTTGACTGTTTTCTTTGACTATCGCGGTGTTGTGCACTCTGAATTCTTACCGGAAGGTCTAACGGTAAATAAAGAATATTATTTGAGCGTTATGCGGCGTTTAAGAGAGCAAATTCGACGAAAAAGGCCAGATTTGTGGAAATAAAATTCTTGGATTTTGCACCACGACAATGCGCCTTCGCACAAGGCTATCATTGTGAACGAATTTTTGACCAAACACTCAACAAATACCATCCAGCAACCACCATATTCACCAGATATGGCTCCTGCTGACTTTTTTCTTTTTCCTAAACTCAAATTACCACTTCGTGGCACCCGTTTTCAATCGATAGAAGACATAAAGGAGAATTCGCGGCGAGAACTGAACTCAATTCCGGAAGCAGCGTTTAAAAAATGTTTTGATGAATGGATTATTCGTTGGCGCAAGTGTATCGTTTCTAAAGGAGCATACTTTGAAGGTGATAAAATAAATTTGGATGAATAACAGACATTTTGTGTATTATTGATCTTTTCCCGGTACTTTCTTGACAGAGTAGTATCTTTCCTAACAGCGCTCCGGCGCGCGCGTCGGTGCCGCTGCAATACAAGGTCAGTTTTTATTTACAAAGGCTGGTTGCGTTTTACTCTGATTTATAAGCTATTTAGTTTGTTTGAAAAAATAAAAACCTAATTTTTGGTACTTTTTATTTTTATACCGTACCGAGTTAATACTAAACACGTATAGTATACGTAGTGTAGTTTAATGGCCCTCTGTCATATCAACTATGTATACACATGTGTATGTACAATGGTAATGACTTTATTGTTTCAAAACCGGATAAGGTAGGAAGGCTTTTTTTTTTTTTTTTTAAGGCTGGGAAATCAGCGCCCTGCCTACACTTCGCACGGTACAAGACGATTTCACGTTTTACGAAACGTGTTATTTATTTTTGAAATCTACTTTAACTTAAAAGAAAACCCTGAATGACTGATTTATCAACAGTTTATAAGTGTCTATGCTATTTACACACAGCTTAAACCACAAACAACATCATCATCTGCCTAGACTTTTCCCAACTATTCTGGGATCGGCTTCCAGTCTAACCGGATGCAGCTGAATTCCAGTATTTTACATGGAGCGACTGCCAATCTGACCGCCACCACCCAGTAACTGGGCAATACGATACCCCTTAGTAAGACTGGCTGTCAGATTTTCGGGCTTCTGACAACCCGTAACGACTGTCAAAGATGCACAAACATAGCATAAGATATTGTCCTCAAACTCAAAGTATTTATTTCAAATAAACCAACTACAGGCACTTTTGAATTGTCAAGGGGTCGGTCAGTCAGAAAGATGAAGCTAGTTGCCCATTCCAAAGCAGTAGGTACCTATTGGGAAGAACGAACCACGAACACTCTGTTAAACAAAATATTGTTTACATCTATACTAATATTATAAAGAGGAAAGATTTATATGTATGTTTGTAACGAATAAACTCAAAAACTACTAAACAGAACTGGATGAAATTTGGCACAAAGATAGATTACAGTCTGGAATAGCAAATTAGCTACTTTTTATCCCGGAAAAATGTACGGTTCACTTGAGATATTTGCCTATATACACGCGGGCGAAGCCGCTGACAAAAGCTAGTCATTGATATTATTACTATACATGTGAGAACGATGCAGACCGTTAAAAGAATCCGTTATATATTTATAAAAACAAACACACAAATATTAAATTAAAACAAGCCATAGCTGCTAAGAGATGACCAAACTCGTCAAAAATAAAATATTAAATCTTCCATCACCGTACAGAATTTAAATATTATGCGAAGATGTAACAGTGAAATTGCATTTAATGCTAATAAGTATTCCATTTGATTAAAAAATCTGTGACCTCACATTGTTATATTTCATAGAAATCACGTACAAATGCCGCGTTTTGACAGTTCTAAAAAGTAACGTTATTGACTACCCTTTCAAATCTTCGATCAATTTATTGATCGAAGTTTCAAATACCCAATTGGTGCTGTGGGTACCTTGGTGTCAAATTGGCCAGCTGTATTCGTTTTTTAAGGTACTACCTACATTCTTGTTTTGTTTGCTTTTGATCACGTACACTGTTATTATAATTTTACTAATTATTATTCTACATCTGCATGCTTCGTCATTAGACGACGATTACTTAAGTTAAAAATTAAATCTCATTTAAGTGAAATAAAGACTCTTTAAACCCATGTGATAAAGTCAACTCCGTAGAGTTGTAAACGCCCGTAACTTCGGCTGAAACTACGGATTTCGTTCTTAGCGAGCAAGCCCCGAGAGTGGATTCAGAGGACGACAGATAGCGACATATGAAAAGTTTTATAGGAGGTCTTAGTCGAAGAAATATCTCAGAAAGAGTGCACCGAGTGTCGATATTCAAAGAAAATTCTTTCATTTATTCTGCCTAGCCTGTTCCCAACTATGTTAGGGTCGGGTTCCAGTATAACCTGATGCAGCTGAATACCATTATTTAACATAGAATGGCCTATCTGACCTCTACAACCCAGTCAGTAATTGGGTAATATAATAAGTAGTAATACGATAAGTACCCTAGGTAAAACTAGCTGTCAGGCTTTTGGATTTCTGACAATCCGTAACGACTATCATAGATCCACGAATGACACCCGGGACCAACGGCTTAACGTGTTTTCCGAGGTACGGAGGAGTCTCGGTATGTAAAGATGGTCACCCATCCACGGACCAACCCCGTCAAGTGTCGCTTAACCTGAAGTATCGATCCGTGCGGCTGTAATTTGTGAGCCTCGAGCTCATCTAAATTCAAAGAAAATAATTTGTATGAAGTAATTTAGTAAGTTAAAGAAATATCTTTCAAAACACGAGTAATAAAGGATTTTATTTGTATTATTAAAATATAAAGATAACTTTGAGGTTGTACTCACCCAAACACAAGCGCACTGATATAATTCATGCTCACGACTAAAATATTTGTCATTAAAAGTCATAAAAAAGCTACATCAAGTTATCTGTGATCTTGGAACTTTTAAATTGAAAGACAGTGACTCACAAGGACATTTATAATATTAATACGCTTTTACCTGTTGATAGTACGGCAAAAGGACAATGGCCAAAATTGTGAGAGTTGGTGTATTTGGTTTTGTACCGCGGTCGGTAGTTGATAAGCCTTAGTCGGTACAGTCACGAGCACCAATATGTATACACTGAGCCACTTTTAAAAGTGATTTTCTCCTTCTGCATTTGTTGTAGTTGTATGTTGTTATGGACATAGCATTTGGGAACCCATACTATGTAATATAAAAAAAACTTGAGAGGTGTCAAGGGACACCCAGATGGAACGAAGTTATTTCGATTAATAAGTGAAGGAATTGTAATGAGTGTATATTGTTATTATTATTTATTACTAGCTTCTGCCCGCGACTTCGTACGCGGACCCTGTTGCTTATGCCAGCGACAACAGGGTCGCCATTTATGTTATTTTTTATCATTTTTCCCATTTAAATCTTTTATCACACTGAGCTTTAGTTTTATTTCATTCCAACCACCACCAAAACATACAGTCCATTTGTCATCCTGATCAATAAAAATCAATATTAAAATTACTGCTCCCCTGCGTTACCGGGTAGGCTACCGTGTCACGAAGATAAATGGAAAAGGAAATTAAACACTCAAACAACATAAGCCCGAAGGCATATTCATACGATAAAATAAAAAAATAAATAGGAGTTTTGGCCAGTAGGGTCAAATTTTCAATGATATACCATCGTCATCGAAAATCAGTCCTAAACTGTAACCGCCTTCACCGCGTGCAGGTACTCCCAGTTTATGTTATTTTATAATTACACAGTAAAATTTGTGATAGCTTTGATTTTCACATCAGATGTTTCTGATCTTCGATTTTTATACGTCAACAGGAAATGCCCATCATATTGAACAACAAAGACGTCAAAGACGTCATTCCTATATAGGAATGACGTCTAACACATATATGTTATGTTGTAGCTAGGCTCTTGGAGTTCCACAACAGGTGTTCCAGATCTTCGATTTTTATAAGTCAACAGAGAGTGCTCATCAGGCTGAACAACTTTCGCTAAGACGTCATTATTATATGTGTTATGGTGTAGCTAGGCTCTTGGAGTTCCACAACAGGTGTTCCAGATCTTCGATTTTTATACGTCAACAGAAAATGCCCATCAGACCGAACAACTTTTGCTAAGACGACATTCCTATATGTATATGTTATAGTGTAGCTAGGCTCTTAGAGTTCCACAACAGGTGTTCCAGATCTTCGATTTTTATAAGTCAACAGAGAGTGCTTATCAGATTGAACAACTTGTGCTAAGACGTTATTCTTATATGTGTTATGGTGTAGCTAGGCTCTTGGAATTCCACAACAGGTGTTCCAGATCTTCGATTTTTATAAGTCAACAGAGAGTGCTCATCAGGCTGAACAACTTTCGCTAAGACGTCATTATTATATGTGTTATGGTGTAGCTAGGCTCTTGGAGTTCCACAACAGGTGTTCCAGATCTTCGATTTTTATACGTCAACAGGAAATGCCCATCAGACCGAACAACTTTTGCTAAGACGACATTCCTATATATGTTATAGTGTAGCTGGGCTCTTGGAGTTCCACATCAGGTGTTCCAGATCTTCGATTTTTATAAGTCAATAGAGAGTGCTCATCAGATTGAACAACTTGTGCTAAGACGTTATTCCTATATGTGTTATGGTGTAGCTAGGCTCTTGGAGTTCCACAACAGGTGTTCCAGATCTTCGATTTTTATACGTCAACAGGAAATGCTCATCAGGCTGAACAACTTTCGCTAAGACGTCATTCTTCATATGTTACAGTGTAGCTGGGCTCTTGGAGTTCCACATCAGGTGTTCCAGATCTTCAAATTTATTCTCTCAGCAGAAAATGCTAATCACGTGGAACAATTTTTGCTAAGGTATCATTTTTGTATCTCTTATAGTTTAGCTGGTCTGTTGCGGTTCTGCATCAGGTGTTCAAGTTTCCAAGATAAATTATAGCCTATATGTTGCCCAGACTTAATACCTATACAACAAAAAAAAATCATTCCAATCCGTCCAGTAGTTCCGAAGATTAGCGTGTACAAACAAACAGACAAACAGACAAACAGACAAACAGTCAAACAGACAAACAGACATACAGACAAACAGACAAAATTTTTTTTTTGTATTCGTGCTCTATTACTGTTTCTAAACCCCCCTCAATTATTATTTTTTTAATATATTCAATGTACAGACACAGTTTTTTTACTGTTTTATTATACACACATCAAAAGTGTCTAGGGATCAACATATATTTTTGCAATAACTTTTCTCTTGATTGATATTAATTTAAATTTTCTTTAAGGATTCATCAAATAAAGTGTTTTCGTTTGTCACAGTAACGATAAACCAAGTCACCTTTGCATTAATAAAGAAATTTGCCATTTTCCTAATAAAGGGATTTTTGACATTTGAACCACTAACATTAAAGTTCGAAAAAAAGACTGAAATAACAGTTTTCTTTAAAATTTTATTGGGTAACTTAAACAATTAATAATCCGTGTTTCTACCGCGAACACTAACAACACAAGAACATCGGTTTGGCATACTCAAAATGAGTTCATCCAAATCACGCTGTGGAATGGCCGCCCATGTTCGTTGCAACAACAAAAAAAGGTCTTCTTGCAACTGGATACCCTCCATATTCGGCAGAGCTCTTCTCTGTAGCATATCCCATGCATGCTCAATCGGGTTCAAGTCTGGCGACACGGAGACAAGACCGATACATTCAAATCTTAACTCGAAGAGCTCCAACAATAACCGCCATGATGTTAGCCGTGAGGCTTCATCACTCTTCAGGGAACTTAATTAGCGACCAAACAGTCAGAAACCGCTTGCATGAAGTGAACCTTCATTCCCGAAGACCTCTACGGGTACCACCTATAGCAATGCACAATCGTAGGATTCGATATCAATGGGCTCTTGAACACAGAAATTGGGCAGAAGAACAATGGCGTTTCGTGTGCTTTTCTGATGAGTCTCGTTTTGGTATGAGACCGGATACAAGACGTATACGACACTGGAGAACCCCTGGACGCCAACAGCGATTAAAATCCTGCCAGGAAGTCCATCCTTATAGTGGTGGAACCATCATGGTATGGGCGGGTATTTGGATCGGCGGAAGAACTGAGTTGATTTGGATCAGAGGCAACCTCAACGCTCAAATTTATGCTGAGACGATTGTATCTGACGTCATCGTTCCTCTACAAGTGCAAATCGGTCCCTTATTTCAGTTAATGCATGATAATGCACGACCGCACACCGCAAGAGTTGTAAGACAGACTCTCGCCGCAGCTAACATCAATGTCCTGCCCTGGCCTGCTCAGTCGCCAGACTTGAACCCGATTGAGCATGCATGGGATATGCTACAGAGAAGAGCTCTGCCGAATATGGAGGGTATCCAGTTGCAAGAAGACCTTTTTTTGTTGTTGCAACGAACATGGGCGGCCATTCCACAGCGTGATTTGGATGAACTCATTTTGAGTATGCCAAACCGATGTTCTTGTGTTGTTAGTGTTCGCGGTAGAAACACGGATTATTAATTGTTTAAGTTACCCAATAAAATTTTAAAGAAAACTGTTATTTCAGTCTTTTTTTCGAACTTTAATGTTAGTGGTTCAAATGTCAAAAATCCCTTTATTAGGAAAATGGCAAATTTCTTTATTAATGCAAAGGTGACTTGGTTTATCGTTACTGTGACAAACGAAAACACTTTATTTGATGAATCCTTAAAGAAAATTTAAATTAATATCAATCAAGAGAAAAGTTATTGCAAAAATATATGTTGATCCCTAGACACTTTTGATGTGTGTATGTATAGATGTACAAAAAACCTGTATACACTCAACTAAAATAATCGTCGCGACACCACACTGTTCAATGCGAAATAGAAAGACGAAACGAAAATATCTGGCTTGCTTTCTATAAGAGAGAGAGACAGACGGAGAAACACGCGCACGCCGCACGGCTTACAGCTATAGAAAAAAGTGTCGTTACAACTTTTGGTCTTAATTTTTTCCGTCTAGCCCCCTTTCGCAACGCGCGATAAGGAACTTCGTTCCAAAAGGTTCTATTATCACAAAGATATCGTTATTCCATGAGAAAATCACTTTTCAATGTTTCTAAGTGTATACATATTGGTGCTCGTGACTGTACATGATAAGCCTATCACAAAAATGAATTGATAAACAGATCTCAATCGGTCCAATCTTGAAATGAACTTGATTTTGTATGTAATGCAAAAATGAAACACTAGGGCCATGGGGGCCGTGTGCCCACCTTGTTTTTCGAGGCATCGCTAAGTAGTTGATCAACTCTTAACGTGACCAGGGGCTGGCCCATTTTTTGGTCAAAGAATCAGCATTGCAATACAACGCGGTAATGCTGCCAGCCTTTTGGGAACTTTTCCTGTTGACAGGGATGTGGACGAAATTTTTGATGCTCTTTGATTACTTTACATATTATTTCTGTACTTAAATATAAATATGAATAGATTAACATCATATTAATTTAGTTGCAATAAATATTCCATAGGATTATATGAAACTAGCTGCTTCCGCGCGGTTTAGCAGCTAGTTTCTCCCGCTGCTCGGCTCCTATTGATCGTAGCGTGATGTTAAGCCGGGTACTCACCAGCGAGCCGTAACCGTAACTTATGTGATACAGTAACGAGGTTCTAGTGTGTACGCGTTTTACAATTACGGCTCACGACGTCGCCGGAACGCTTTCACCGAGCGTACTCATTTTGCGAGCTGTAACTGTAACCAACAGACCGACCGACAATCCGACAATCGTCGGCTCGCTGCAAGTCGCTCGTGTAGCGTTCGTCGCAGGCTCGCGAACCACGTACACATTATGTTTTTGGTAACAGTAACGGTTACAGTTACGTGCAACGTTACGGGTTTAGAAATGAGTACGTTGTAAACGTCGGGTCGCTGCAAGCCGCACGCGTACCGCTCGCAGCAGGTTTGCGAACCACGTACACACTATGTTTTTTGGTTACAGTACATGCAACGGTTACAGTTACGGCTCGCTAGTGAGTACCCGGCTTTACATAGCCTATAGCCTTCCTCGATAAATGGACTATCCAACGCGTTTCAACAAACAAACTCTTCAGCTTTATAATATTAGTATAGATTAGAAAAAAATAAGCATCTAGTTACTAGAATAGATTAAAGAGATAACCCATATTCATGTTATTCCTCTCTATTAAGAGTTTATTTTAGGACAGAGGGGTCTACACTGTTTAGTATTTATATACTCGAATTATGTTTGTTTGTAAAGGCGCGTTCCCGAACAAAATCCAGTGGTAGCCGTTTTTTGTGCAGTTTTTCGGAGTCAACTTCTCTTTATCCAAAAGAAAAACTAACTAATAAAAATACATTCAATTTCTACATTATCTTGACTGCATAACGCTTTTTTTAAGTAGCACAATGTTTAATTGGGTAACAAGTAAAAATTATAGTAAACTCGCCACAGTCTTATCTGTCTCACGAAAACTTTCCACAGCTTTAAAAGTACCGATAGCAAACGAAGTAGTAGTGTTTAATGGCCATGGCCACATGGCCCATGGATCATGTTTTTTGATACAGTTTTCTTCTTTTTCTTTATTCGGAAACTACATTACTTTTACTAAACAATAATGTTGAACGAATAACGTTTTACTGTCGGTACATCCAAAAGAAGTTTGACCTACCTGTGACGAGTTTACTATACCTGTTGTGAACTATTTTGTCACTGTGGCAAGTTAACCAATATTTTTAAATGTGGCGTATTTTCATTGTGGGGAGTTTACAATAACCCGTTTAATTAATCCCCTCACAACAAAACCACAGAATAATGAGAAATGAATTATAACATGTATCTACTCGTAAAGTAACCATTATTTTGATTGGCTACTTATACTAATGGATAGGCAATTTAATAATGAACATTATGCTAGTTTTTTTTTCAAAAGACGAAGATCTGATTTTATAGCGATTTTACTCTAAAATCTGAGTGTACCCTCAAACGGCGTGAATAGGGATGCAGGGGTGAATCCGGACGAAATTTTAAAAAGGATTTTATCTTTAAAATAATATACAGAGTTGATAATATATGACAGAGGGGCATTAAATTACACTACGTATACTATACGTGTTTAGTATTAACTCGGTAAGGTATAAAAATAAAAAGCACCAAAAATTTGGTCTTTATTTTTTCAAACAAACTAAATAGCTTACAAATCTGAGTAAAACGCAACCACCCTTTGTAAATAAAAACTGACCTTGTAACGCAGCGGCACCGACGCTTGCACGCTGGAGCGCTGTTAGGAAAGATACATCGTGTTCAAACGGGGCAAAAACTTAAAAAAACATTTGCGACTAAACTACTGCTCCTATTTAATTGATTTTTGGTACAGAGCTTGAAAATGGTCCCTAGTATAAGCTGTTTAAAGGAAAGCCCCTCTGTCGTATCAACTATGTATGTAGTTTGTTGCTCACAATGGCACATAATTGTTAATTATAATATAGCAAACACATAACCGATCCTTTTTGGCCACAAATTAATTTTTTTATCTTTATTTATTTACAGGGTTTTTCTGTAAAGAATATGTCACCCCGATGATTGAATACAGGTTATTAAATCTAAGAATTAACCTACCCGCAACCTTATACCTATTATAATAATATGATAAAGTGTTCTAGCCTCACCTGTTAATGGTGCGGCTAGAACGCTATTATAGAAGCCTACATTAAAGCTATTGACAAAAGCTTGGCGTCTCAGGTCTCCAATACGAACACACTCCGACAGGATATGATGCACGTCTTCTATAACTCCACAGACAACGCAATTGGGAGAATCAACTTTGCGCATCATGAATCCGAAGCTATTGAGCGGTATGTGACCATGCAGATCGGAGCCTTAAAGCCGTCACCACTTCCTGTCTAGTCATCCCTCCCTCGCTGAACCAAAGAGTCCGTGGAAGAGATGGTTGAATCGTTTTGTACCATATACCTTTCATTAACGACCTCTTATCAAAATATTCTGACCAAGATTGAACACATTTGTCTCTAAGTAGGGGTAAGAGCTCGGTATGCTAGGGAGAACACGGATACATTTCTCCATCGGACCCGGCTTCGTTTGCTAAACGATCAACCACTTCATTACCCTCTATTCCTACGTGGGAAGGCATCTATTGCAATACAATTTTTTTATTTTTGGCAACAAATTCAGTAATCTCACTTAAAATAGTAAAAGCTAGTGGAAGCCCTGTAACTGATGGGGAACTTGTGCATTTCATCAGATGAAGAAGTGCACTTTTCGAGTCAGTGAAAATGACAAACCGATCACCGTCCAATGACTCGATATATGCCAAAGCTTCAGCAATAGCTATAAGCTCCAAGTGCATTATTGACCCTTTTGTTAATGCTTTAAATTTAAAAGAAACATCTATTTGTGAATCGTAAAAGGCCGCGCCACCAAAATTCTTCCTTTTAGAACCGTCCGTATACACACAGTAAAAGCCAAAATAAAGTGCATTTACAGATTAACAACATATTGATTTAAATTACATACTTTATAACAGTGTTTAGGTTTATCTACTATATCTAAATTTGGTTTTACAATAGCTGATAAGTCCATATTGTTGACCCACATAGTCATGGAGAACGCGCCTATTTTACTGCTACAATCTACAATGCATATTATGTTCTTGCTTAAGAACATCATGAGACCAGACTAAAAGAGGTTTTCTCTTTTTTCTCCAGAAGGCATTACTGTTGCAGAGATGGTGTAGCTTTTCCAGTATGTCTATCACAGTAAAATCAAAGCATTTAGATTTTAAATAGAATTTACCAGCTTAGTACCGGCGACGAATATAAAGGGGAGGTTTTTTTTTTAAGGCTGGGAAATCATCCAATGACTGCTCCCGCTCTGGGTGGAGCGGAAGGGAGTGTCAGACTCTTACTGACTAAAACCCATCCATGTTCCTTCCGTAGCCCTTTATGTTCCGGGGTAGCGGTAACCCTTTCGGACAATCCCGCTTAATAAAGGGGAGGTAACATAACGACGAAAAGACACAATATTTTCAAACGGATCACAATTAAATAACTGCACGCACACAACTTCAATACCGGTATTGTTTACCTGAACGCGTCGCAGCTGCGACTTAATAGTTTTGTGTACGATGATAGCTACACCGCTGTATGAGTCATCTCGGTCTGTGCGATAAACAACATAATCATTAACTTTAAAATGACTTTCGGGTTCGAGCCATGTCTCACTAAGAGCTACAATATGGACCTTTTCCTGGCATAAAAGTTGATGAAACGATGCTAACTTAGGTCTGATACTTTGGGCATTCCACTGCAGCCTCAGCCAGCATTCCAACCCTCTTCTTTTTCAGTACTATCCTCTCTTACCCTTTTTGCCGCTCTTAATAGCTCCTCTTTATTTCTACCATCATCATCTGCAGCATCCATTTCCGAAGAATCATTTAATAAGCTCTGTATATCATTACTAAATGCGGGCGTAGCACATCGCGGTGAAGGGCTCACGTTATCAGTCACAGCTCGATCGCGTAAGGCAAGCGCACCTGGGTGGTCCGGCGCACGCCGATGACACGTGAAAGTGCGTAAACAACACTTTGCGCAGTGGGGATACTAATTAAAATCGCGACGGTAAACACAACCAGCCCGTACGAATGCGCCCGTACGGTTCTGGGTCACAAACTTATTATTTCAATGTTAAAATCACTTTTCAAGTTTCGTCCCGATTCACCCCCTTTTTTTTTTAACGTATCTCTTGCGCTGGTATAGAGACAGAGATATAGAGGTGGGGTGCGTTGAAGAGGGAAAGAATAATCAAGGTTATTTGCTCAGGGTACCGCCTTAAAACAATATGCAATATTCAAACTTCATCATCATCAGCTGCCTAGCCTTTTCCCAACTATGTTGGGGTCGGCTTCCAGTCTAACCGGATGCAGCTGAATACCAGTATTTCACATGGAGCGACTGCCTATCTGACCTCCACAATCCAGCAACTGGGCAATACGATACCCCTTGGTAAGACTGGCAGTCAGATTTTCGGGCCTCTAACGACCCGTAACGACTGTCAAAGATGCACAAATGACAGCCGGGACCAACGGCTTAGTAACGTTCTTTTCGAGGCACGGAAGAGGGAACGAATGCTCAAGGTTATTTGCGGTGTCCTGCCTTATCGCAGAAAATTGTTTGCCAAATTTTCACTTGCCAACCAACGCTTCGCCGATGTTTCACTTTGACAACTAACGATTAGCAAATTTTTGTATGACAACGTTTCATTTGGTAGAATTATTGTTAAGCCGATTATTATAATGACACAAAACGTTTGGGACATTTATCATTTGTCAACCATTTCACTAGGCCACACAACTATTACAATAGAAGTCTAAGGTTGTTAGGTTAGGTTAGGTTAGAGTATGACAAACAACGCACGAGCCGAGCGAGCGAAGCGAGCGTGCCGCGGCAGCGGCCGGCGATGTGCCAGAAGCGAATCGCTTTTGTAAAAAGAAACAGTTAAGTTAGGTTAGGTTAGAGTATGACAAACAACGCACGAGCCGAGCGAGCGAAGCGAGCGTGCCGCGGCAGCGGCCGGCGATGTGCCAGAAGCGAATCGCTTTTGTAAAAGGAAACAGTTAAGTTAGGTTAGGTTAGAGTATGACAAACAACGCACGAGCCGAGCGAGCGAAGCGAGCGTGCCGCGGCAGCGGCCGGCGATGTGCCAGAAGCGAATCGCTTTTGTAAAAGGAAACAGTTAGGTTAGGTCATATTAAAGATAAAGTAAAAAAAATAATAATTACAATAACTAATTGCAAAAAATTCTGCTAAATGAAAGTTGGCATTTTAAAAAGTGTCATTATGAAAAGCAGACCAAACGTACAGTTGGTAACTGTGAGGTTGGGAAATAAAACAAAATTATATGATAAGTTGGCAAATGATTATTCGGCAGAATAAAATTCTGCGAAACGTTGGTTGGCAAGTGAAAATTTGGCAAACAATTTTCGGCGAACAGGCAGAGAACCGTTATTTGCTCAGCTTAAAAACAATATGCAATATTCAAACTTAAAATATTTATTTCAATAAATTTTTGCAGGCCATTGACTGAGACCACTGTCACGGTGCACGTTAAAACACGTTGTAGTAGAACGTGCCGTGTGTGTCGGCGTCATGTCCCCACAATGTTTGTTCACTGTTTTGAGAGCAGTTGATAAGAAAAAAATTGCACACAGTAAACCGCTTATTTGGGCGCGAACCCACGACCCAATTACTCATAGGTCGAGGCCAATACCACTGGGCCGTTCGTTGCTCTCGTATGTCGGTAAAGTAGCCATCTCTTTCTTTCATGTGGTTAATGACTAACCTGGTGTCAGAGTTTTTATGCTGCCCATGGGACTTAGCTTCACATGCTGTTGAGAAATATCTCACAGACATGCTGGTTTCCTCACGATGTTTTCGTGCACCGATTTTTAAGCAAGTGATAATTATACAATACGCACATGAATCCGTAAAATCAGAGGTGCGTGCCATGGGTTCGAACTCGAGACCTTTGATTTGGCAGTCCCACGGTCACACCACTAGGCTATCACTGCAAATCACTGTTTTGAGAGCAGTTGACACGAAATAAATTGCACAAAGTAAACCGCTGCACTTGTATGTCGGTATAAGGCATTGTAGGCTTCGTATACAGAGGGCGGACACTTTGACCTGTTTCCAAGGATTCTGAACCTCTTTTGTCAAAGTCAAAGTCAAATCATTTATTTCAAATTGGCACAATTAAGGCACTTTTGAACGTCAAAATGAACAAGAAATAGAATTGATTCTAGTCGCCCCTTCCAAAAGGTCGTTGAAATTGTCCGTCGTTTAAATATAAGGTACCGTTAAAATGTGGCTAAGTTATATCAGCCGCACGGATTGATCCTTCAGGTTAAGCTACGCTTGCCGGGGTTGGTCTGTAGATGGGTGACCATCTTTAGATATCGAGACTACTCCGTGCCTCGGAAAGCACATTAAGCCGTTGGTCCCGGCTGTCATTCGTGGATCTTTGACAGTCGTTACGGGTAGTCAGAAGCCCGAAAGTCTGACAGCCAGTCTTACCAAGGGGTATCGTGTTACCTAGTTACTGGGTTGTGGTGGTCAGATAGGCAGTCGCTCCATGTAAAGTACTGGTATTCAGCTGCATCCGGTTAGACTGGAAGCCGACCCCAACATAGTTGGGAAAAGGCTAGGCAGAATGAAAAAAATGGACAAAATTTTAGAAATCATTCAGACCACCTAAATAAGGGCAATGGTATAAAATAATAATAAGAAAAACGCATTAGATACTTACAAGAAGTGTGCAAGAACCTACCCATAAATTGATGTGTTTATACTAGTGTGCCGCCAATTTATTATTTTAGGTCAAAATTTGTTGGATCATCATCTCGCTCTCAAGGCGCCCTATTCACATTGAAACGCCTGATCAATGTCATATAGCAGGAATTCGTCTAATTAGCATTAATATTGTCCTCGTTAATTGTTACATGTATGTGTCCGTCCTTCTGACACCTCACTTGCCCTTGAAACCTCATGTTGTTAACACCGAATTTTAAAATTATAAATTGCTTGTATTGAGTATCCCGTTTATTCTTCCGGCATATCCCCAATTCCCGTCCATGGTCCGTAACGAGCCGGATAACGTATATTACAAAGGAGATCAACGGTTTTTATCAAGAATAAGGATTTTTAACACCCACGTGCAGTGGAGGTTATTCGCCGGTGAAAAGGATTGACTTCAAGCAAGCGATTTATCGGTGTACAGCATTTATAATTAAGCTAATATCGTCACCCAACACTCAGGTAGTATAAGTAAATGGTTATAATTAAGGTCAGTATCATTTATTTGTATTAACTATTGTATTGTGTTAGATTAAAATCATTAGGTACTTGGTACATTGTGATTAGTATTTTATTCAACAGCAAAGTTAAGTTTAAAATCATACTTATCATAGTATAGTTAGCATAATTGCTACATTATTTGAACTTACATTATATAAAGCTGTAACTAATCCACTTATTTATTTAACAGTGATGTTAATTGTTAGCAAGTATCTTATCATAATACATATAATTTGAGAGTGTTTGATATTAGTGCTAGTCATTGTTATAAATTATAAGCATTTAGAGTCCTTTATGTAGTTAACATATTATACCTATTAGTGTTTTTAGTTGTGCCTATTTATTATTTAGTGTTAAAGTTTTACAAATAAAAAAGATTGTAGTAGTTTAGGTATCCTAGGTTCATACACTTGGTACCTAGTTACAGCATTGAGTTGGTGTTGTTTGCTATTAATTATAGCATTTAGAAGGTGTATAAAATACAGTTAGGCGTGTACTCAAATTATATAGTTCGTTTTTATAGTTGTATTCCTGTATCAATTCCAGGTTGACAACACTCGTCTCCCAGTATGTCTGAGGAAAAGGATCTAATTAAAAAGCGAGGCAGCTTCAAAGGCCGTGTGACTGCTTTCGTTAATTTCCTGGACTCACTCAAGGACAAGGAATTATCCAGCTGTGATGTGTCTGAACTGCAGCTGCGTATGGGCAAGATGGAGTCGTTGTACGAACAGTATGATGAGGTACAATTACGTCTGGAATGCATTGTAGACGATTTAAAATCACAATACTCTGAGCGTTCTGAATTTGAGTCTCTGTATTATAAATATTTATCCATAGCTCAAAATATTTTAAGTGATTCTAGCAAAGACAATAAATCGATGGAAAGCTGCAAAAGTACACCTACACTGCACAAGCCGGTTAAATTGCCAACGATTCAGTTACCAAAGTTTGGCGGATTATGTTGTAATTGGCTTGAATTCCGCGACACCTTTGCTAGCCTAATTCATAGTAACGGTGACATAGACGCAATAAACAAATTCCACTACTTGAGAGCATCACTTGAGGGAACAGCTGCATTAGTCATTAAATCTATTGAGTTTTCTTCGAGCAATTACACTGTGGCATGGTCGTTGTTATGCGATGGATTTGACAACAGAAGATTATTAATACAAAATCATGTTTGCGCATTATTTAATATTGAGTCCATATCAAAGGAATCTTCTGTTGCCATTAAGAGTTTGATCGATCAGTTAAATAAAGATTTGCGAGCTTTAGATTCGTTAGGGGAGCCTGTTAAACACTGGGACACACTTTTAATTCACATTGTCACTCGTAAGCTTGATCAAAAAACCTATCGTGAGTGGGAGGAGTACAAAGGTAGGATGGACAAAAACTGCACGATTACCTTTGACGCATTTATGCTATTCCTATGTAATCGTGCCGATCTTATCGAGACCTTGGAGCTAGCACGTACTAATCATTCCCAAACGACAGGTAAGCCAGCCCCTAAGATCAAGTCGATGGTAGCAACACAATCTCCTAATAGTTCTAGCATTGAATCAGCTTCGAAATCATGTCCTAAATGTAACAACAACGATCACACTTTAAATAATTGTCCACAGTTTCTCGTATTAAGTAATGACGATCGTCTCAAGTTACTAACTAGTTATAAGATATGTTTCAACTGTTTTCGTTCGGGGCACTATGCAAATAAATGTAAAAAACCAGGTTGTAAACTATGCAAACGTAGGCACAACACACTAGTACACGTAGATTCTAAAGGCACTATTGCGAAAACACTTAGTGGTAATTCATTAAACAACTTGTCTGCATCGTCTTCTTTACCATCTGCTACCACTGATACGAATAACGTATCGTTATCAGCAAACATTGCATCTCCGTGTGGTCATACGCAACGAGATGTGTTGTTGTCAACCGCCTTGATCAAACTGCGGGACCACAATGGTTGTGTGCATCTCGTTCGCGCGGTTCTTGATAGCGGTAGCACGTCGTCATTCATAACGGACAGGTTATGCAATAAACTCAACTTAACTACCAGCCAAGTAAATAGATCGATTCTTGGCATCAATAATGTTACTTCGCACGTAGGAAAAATATGTCGGGTTAAGATTACGTCATTAGATGATAGCTTCGTATTCGAACTTCATTGTTTTGTTCTGCCATACATTACGAGTACCGTACCGTGCCGTGAAATAAATATTTCTAATTTCGATATACCCTCGAATATTACTTTAGCTGATCCTACTTTTTATAACCCTGCTGATGTTGATATTTTAATTGGCTCTGACCTTTTTTGGGAGTTGTTAGGATCTCAAAAACTGAAGTTAGGTACCGGAAAACCAATATTATGTGAAACCCGTTTAGGATGGATAGTTTCCGGTCCAATTACTCAGAATTATATTTCACTGCTATCGAATGACGTAAAATGTAATTTTTCTAAAATGGTTTCCGATAGTGATAGTAACTGGGATAAAATTAAGATAGAATTGACAAAGTTTTGGCAATTAGAGGAGGTGAATGCGAAATCTTCCAATTCTTATTTGCCTGAAGAGAAATTGTGTGAAGATAATTTCGTTAAAAATACGACACGTTTGTCTGATGGTCGTTTTTGTGTTCGCATACCCCTTAAGAAAGATCCTTCAGTTCTAGGAAGTTCTTTTAATAAAGCTTCACATTGCTTACAGTCTTTGGAGCGTCGATTAAAGGTTAAGCCAGACTTTAGTAAGCTGTATCGTGATTTTTTGGCAGAATATGAGTCACTTGGTCATATGACAAAACTTAATAAACCTAATTTGTGTATTGGTTATTTTATTCCCCATCACGGAATTTTACGTGAGTCGAGTAGCACGACCAAACTTCGTGTTGTTTTCAACGCAAGTTGTCCTACTTCGACGGGAGTGTCCTCTAATGACCTACAGATGGTCGGGCCAACTGTACAGGATGATCTTTTGTCTATACTACTTCGCTTTAGAGTCCACAAGTATGTTTTATCTGCAGATGTGGAGAAGATGTATAGACAAATAGTCGTCCACCCGTCGGATAGGTATTTGCAACAGATTGTTTGGCGTGATAATATTAGTGACCCTATTAATGTTTATCAATTAAACACCGTCACGTACGGTACGGCTAGTGCGCCGTTCCTTGCGACACGATGCCTTACACAAATAGGACTCGAATGTAGGGACCCTAAAATAGCTGAGATCATTAGACATGACTTTTACGTCGACGACTTGCTGACCGGGGCAAACGACTTAGACGAAGCAAAATTCATTCGCACTGAAGTCACTAAGGCGCTTGCGTCGGCATGTATGCCGTTAAGAAAATGGAAGTCAAATGACCCTCAAATAGTATCGGATGCTGTTCCTGCGTCATTTGAGTTAAACATTGGACCTAATGAGCCTGACAAGTTGCTTGGTCTCGGTTGGTTTATCGGCACTGATGAGTTAGGGTTTCCTATAAGTCTGACTAAGTCTTCGACTGGGTACACAAAGCGTGACGTGTTATCTGTGATTGCGCGAATTTTCGACCCCTTAGGTCTATTGGGTCCTATTGTTATCTCCATGAAGGTATTATTACAGAAAATGTGGTTAGATAAATTATCATGGGATCAACCACCTGATGAGATTAGTAAACAATGGGATAGTATAATTACGTCTTTACCTCTTTTAAATCATGTTCGCATTTCGCGAATTGTAGTCTGCAATTTATATACGGAGTTAGAACTCCATATTTTCACTGATGCGTCTGAGTCCGCATACGGTGCTTGCGTCTACATTCGCAGTGTTAATGGTGAGGGTGAGTATATGGCTCGCTTATTGATGGCGAAGAGTCGAGTGGCTCCCATCAAGCCTACAACAATACCGCGACTGGAGTTGTGTGGTGCGGTAGTCGGTTCTCGACTTTACGAGAAGGTGATGAGCTCACTTCGGGTGAAGATCAGTCGGGTCTATTGTTGGACTGATTCGACCATCGTGTTGGGATGGTTACAGATGATGCCTACCAAACTTCAGCCGTTTGTACGCAACCGCGTTGCTGAAGTTTTGGACAAGGCGGGTAACTGTACTTGGAGGCACGTCCCAAAAGACAAAAATCCAGCAGACCTAATATCCCGTGGCACGGATATTAGTGTTCTGCAGGATTCAGATCTGTGGTGGCATGGACCAGAATTTTTAAAACTGGACCCGTCTGAATGGCCTTCTCTAATTCCAAGCCAAGAACTACATTCATTACCGGAGATTCGACCTAATATTGTGTTAAGTGCCGTTAATAACGATTCAAACACTGAAGGTTTAATCGATTTTAATCGTTTCTCTAACTACTCACGGCTTGTTCGTTCTGTTGCCTACGTATTGCGATTCATTAAGTCATGTAGAAAGCATTACCCGAAAACAAATTATTTATCACATGACGAGGTACAAGATGCACTCACCGTTGTCATTCTTACAAGTAAATTCCAGTCATTTCCAGAATGTCAACTACTTTTGAATAAAAAGAGTTTACCTCAAAAGAGCGCCCTTCTAAAGTTTAATGTTTATTTAGACGATAAAAAAGTCATGCGAGTAGGAGGACGTCTCGATAATTCTGATTTTGCTTATAATAAAAAGCACCCTATTTTATTACAGTCCACTCATAAATTCACTAGATTATTATTTAATTTTGCGCATAAAAGGCTGATGCACGCTGGACCACAACTTTTATTAGCCTCCATTAGGGAATCTTACTGGCCAATAGGAGGTCGCACCTTGGCGAAGGCCTGTTATCATAAGTGTGTTCTGTGTCACCGTATGAAGGGTAAGGTTGTAGCTCCCTTAATGGGTAACTTACCACAAGAACGTCTTCGTCCAGGTTATCCCTTTGAAAGCACAGGCGTTGACTATGCTGGCCCTATTATGTGTGCCAGTCGTCAAGGTCGTGGATGTAGGCTAGTAAAGGTGTATGTCGCTATTTTTATTTGCTTCACAACCAAAGCTATTCATTTGGAGCTCGTTGGCGATTTAACTAGCAATAGTTACTTACTGGCTTTGTATCGATTTGTGTCTCGACGAGGTAAGTCCGTTGATATCTTTTCGGATAACGGTACCTCATTTGTCGGTGCGTACAACGATCTTTCTAAGTTTTTAAAGATGAATGCTTCGTCCTTGGGTGAAAGTGCAGCGAGCTACGGAATAAGGTTCCATTTTATACCCGCCTACACCCCGCATTTTGGTGGACTCTGGGAGGCGGGTGTGAAGTCAACAAAGTACCACCTTCAAAGAGTGTTGGGAAATTGTAACTTGACTTTCGAGGAGCTGTACACCGCACTAACTAAGATTGAAGCCATCTTGAACTCTCGTCCACTGACGCCGTTATCTTCAGATCCTGCAGATTGTACACCGCTTACGCCGGGACATTTCCTTGTTGGACGGTCTCTTACTTCCTTGCCGCAACCTAACTACCAGGATTACTCTGCCAACCGTCTGTCTCGCTATCAAAGGATTGAGCAACTCCGCCAGCACTTTTGGAACAGATGAAGCAAGGAGTATGTAGCGGAATTACAGCTGCGGTCTAAATGGCGTTCCTGCAAGGATGGTTTAAAGCTGGGCTCCTTGGTCGTGATTAAGGAGGATAATCTTCCTCCTCTGAAGTGGAGACTTGGACGAATTGTAGCTGTCTACCCCGGAACCGATGACATCGCCCGCGTTGCTGATATTCGGACGTCCACAGGAGTCATTCGCCGGGCATTCAACAGAATCTGCCCATTGCCTGTGTCTTCGGAATCTGGTTGAAACCGTTGGTTTCAACGCCCGGGGAAATGTTGGATCATCATCTCGCTCTCAAGGCGCCCTATTCACATTGAAACGCCTGATCAATGTCATATAGCAGGAATTCGTCTAATTAGCATTAATATTGTCCTCGTTAATTGTTACATGTATGTGTCCGTCCTTCTGACACCTCACTTGCCCTTGAAACCTCATGTTGTTAACACCGAATTTTAAAATTATAAATTTCTTGTATTGAGTATCCCGTTTATTCTTCCGGCATATCCCCAATTCCCGTCCAAAATTAAAATCACTTTAATCAGTGTTCTTTTTTGCTATGATAATAATATACTTGGTTAGACATACTGAACGCTGTGTTAAAATTTGTCCATCTATTTTAATGGGACCTAATGGTTCCATTAAAATAGCTAATAACGGCTAGCTAATGGCTTTTATATAATTATAAAAGCTGTTCCATAAGTTCTGAGAGAACGACGCAGAACGATAAAAGCGTCCGTAATAAAAATATTCGCAAACCAAAAGCAATTCAAAAATTCAATCAAAATAAGCCGCGGTAGCTATGAGATGACCAGCAATTCGTCGCCATCTTGTTTTTTTAACACAATTGACTATCTGACACGGTTAGAAATAAAATATGAATTCACATAGAAAAAAGACCGCTCGCCTTAAAAACTTCCATCACCGTACAGAAATTAAATATTATGCGAAGATATAGGTAATTGTAAAATTGCATTTAATGCTAATAAGTATTCTATTTGATTCTAAAAATTTGTGACGTCCCATTATTATATTTCATACAAATCACGTTCCTACAAATACCGCGTTTTTACAATTTCATAAAAAGTAACGTTATTGACTACCCTGTCTAATACCCAATGTGCGTGTCAATTTCATTGTTATTATGTATTTATTTTACATTGTTGGTGATCAATGTTATTGTGTGCTGTTTCCATGTCAATATCATTCAGGTACTAAATGATCCTTGAACCTTGTAGCAATTTGAATTTACCTATTTACAGATGTTGACATTGGCAATTACTGTGAATACTCGTTGGCTGGTGGCGTAGTTCCATCGTAACAAGATAGACGGCGCTGCTAATTGTTTTTACTATCAGCAAGTAGCGATGGTTATTTTGTTTCAATATCAATACCATATATGTTTGTGCAGCTAATTAAATAATATAGCTACTTATTATTTAAAGCAGATGTTCTGAGGTACTCCGCGAAATCCATATTTACATATGCGTTTTGCAAAAATCATTAAGGCTGCTCTGTCGAAATAAGCGTGCAAAAAAGCAGCAAATTTTCAAATGTTAGTAATCTATATGATATGATACGTAATTTGGTTTAGCCATAATTTTTCTATCTGTATCACATAATAAGAAAAAAAAAACAACAAATCGTTGAGATGAAACCATTTTACTCCTCCATTTTATACAAATGCAGTGTATAAAAAAATATCTTGTGCTTTACAATACAAAAGAAAATGATATGGTTTTGTTACTTTAAAAAATACTTTACATAAAAACTGCATTTAATTTGGGAGAACGCTTCTTGATGGGCGAGTCTTATTACCGGGTGGACGTACGACGCGTTGTGTGCTCTGCACAGAACACGCAAGGCCGTTGGGATATATATCTACGCCCTAACTTATTGAAACAATTGTCACTATAATAAAGGGTGTTTCAAGTAGGAATTGACTTGAATACGTCACGATTCTATGAAGTTGTCGATCGCTCCGGGCGTCGGGAGTCGCGTAACGACTCCCGGCCACCGTAGGCGCGGACCTGCGGACGGTGAATAATGGGTAGCTCACCGTCCGATCAGGACCAGGCCCGTGCCGGACGGCACGTACGTTTTCCGCGCGCGCCTCAATGAGATGTCAGCATAAGTGAAGGGGCCTGTTAGGACGAAGCCTGCCGGGTAAACGGGATTGTCCGAAAGGGTTATCGCTACCCCGGAACATAAAGGGCTAAGGAAGGAACATGGATGGATTTTAGTCAGTAGGGCCCGTATTACCTACAGAACCTCACTCAATACCCAAGCATTACTTAAAACTAGTTTTAACCAATCAAATGGCTTTAATCGGGACTCGAGCAATGCTTGAGTACTGCTTGAGTGAGGTTCTGTAATACGGGCCTAAGAGTTTGACACTCCCTTCCGCTCCACCCAGAGCGGGAGGAAACATTTGATGATTTCCCACCCTCAAAAAAAAAGAGATGTCACGTGACAGCTAATGTCAACTCCATACAATTTGATCTTTTGTTAGCGTTAACGCTTATAGAAAACGAATGTTGTCTAGGCCCCCTATACTTATAGGATAATATTGGAGATTTTACAATTCTTTATATACTTACTTATGTTGTAAAGCTGAAGTTATTTTACTTCTTTAACAATGCCATGAAAATATGTTTGTTCAGTTAAATAAATAACGTAAGTATATAATATTTAGTTAGCTGAAAATACATAATTTTAAATTGAAATATTAATTATCAGTTCTTTAATCGCTCGGTTAGAAGTCGT
Organism: Hyppa rectilinea; assembly: GCA_951799385.1. NCBI lineage: Eukaryota > Metazoa > Arthropoda > Insecta > Lepidoptera > Noctuidae > Hyppa > Hyppa rectilinea. Next base: position 15,349,616 of record OX637316.1, read on the forward strand.
AAGGCACCAGAATTTCCATTATACTAAGATTGTAATTTTGGTCACTGAGGAGTCAAATATAAAGAGTCGGAATTTCGTTTATTTGCAGTACAGAGGCCAGCATATCAAGCTACTCCAATCTGTCAAATTTCTTTGATAGATTTTCAACTTTATTACAAAAGCAAACGATTCATTTTCAATTGGGAAAATTTGCAAGTTCGAGATAGCCTTTTCAGACTCATCCAAGGCGATGTTATAAGTCAAAAATGAGTAATTAGTTAAATATGCGTAATATCTACGCATAACAGCGATCGCGCATATTATGTATACGACGTGGCGCTACAATGGTGACATTAATTTAACACACGGGTAGGGCTAGTGTATATTAATCATGTAAATGTTGATAGGCTAAAATAAGTCGCAAATTGAAAAAAAAAATCAAGCAAACTAAATAATATAATGAATTCACCTACTTTTTGCAGTTGTTTTCATCCTAATAGTATTGCTTATTCGTTTTAATTTCATTAAAGCGAATGTTATGATCCGTGACCCCGGCAAATGACCGCTGCGCGACAGTTCTTTAAGTACAGGTTGCTCTAAGACGCTATTTTCTAACATTTTAAATAAATCCGTAAATAATAACTTTTAAGGGAAATGTAATGTCTTCATATAATATGAAACGAAAATATGAAAACGTATACGTGTGTTAAATAAAAATTATGTCACCATTGTAGCGCCACGTTATATAACCAATTGAAACAATACCCAAGTTTTTGCGAATCGAAAGTAAATATAAAGACGTGTTCCGTCACAATTGGAAATCTAATTTTACTTATTATAATAAATACTGTCAAGGCCATGCTACCGTACGAAAGCTCAATAAAAAAAAACAATAAGTACCTTTTTACCGATTTTTGACGTGTCTTTTTTTATTTCAATCAATCAACTCAGACTTTCGCTGTCCACTGCTGGGCAAAGGCCTCCACCAGACTGCGCCACAGCACCCTTTCTTTTTTTTGAGGGTTAAATCATCCAATCACTTCTCCCGCTCTGGGTGGAGCGAAAGGGAGTGTCAGAGTCTTACTGACTGAAACCCATCCATGTTCCTTCCTTAGCCCTTTATGTACCGGGGTAGCGGTAACCCTTTCGGACAATCCCGCTTACCTGGCAGGCTCGGCCCTAGCGGGCCCCTTCATATGCTGACATCTCTTTGAGGCGCGCGTGGAACATGAACGCCCCGTCCGGCACGGGCCTGGTCCTGATCGGACCGTGAGCTACGTCACAGCACCCTGCTGTCCTCCGCCTTCCGATCCAGTCTGTCCCAGACACTTTTTCAGGCCATCGGTCCATCTAGTTGAAGGATGCGGCCTCCCACACTACGCTTGCCGATATGGAGGGACTGGTTTGCTCCACCGGCCATCTGTCTTTCAACTTTCACACTGTTTTGTTTTTATTAATTCACTCTTCGTCGTCTTCGTATGCTGAGTGACTAACCTGGTGTCAGAGTTTTTATGCTGCCCATGGGCCTCTGACTCAGCTTCACATGCTGTTGAGAAATAAGTCTCAGGCATGCTGGTTTCCTCACGATGTTTTCCTTCACCGATTATTAAGCAAGTGATACAATCCACACATGAATCTGAAAATTCGAGGTGCTTAGTGCCTTGCCCGCCTCTACACTAATGCCTGTTTTTAACCGACGAAGAAGGTGGTTATATGTTTGTATGACTTTTTTTGTGTATTTCCATCATTATACCACCACATATTTTCGTTAATAGTTCGATTTAATATAATATATATTTTTCATTTAGTAGAGGAGCTAGCGCGGAAAAAGTAACCAAGCAAACTTAATAAAATTTATATGGGACCACCCATATAAATTTTATTAAGTTTGCTTGGTTACTTTTTGAGTTAGCTTCAATAAAAAAAATACCTACGTTTTTTTAAAATCATAGGAAACGTCTCAAGGTAATGCCCATTCCTTCCAATATAGGTAAAAAGAAAAATATAAAAAGTATTATTGACATTCTTAGAACGGACTTTCCTTAACCCTAACGGGTTTTGGTATATAATTGCAACGTTTTGCACGCTCACCTCAGCGCCGAGAGTTAGTTATTCTACTTTTTTTTTCCACTTTTTACCATTTTCATAGGCTTCGGCACTGGTCTAATAGTGCAGCCTTAAATAGCCTTATTAAACGCTTATCAATAATCAATCATGAGTTCTGTTGTTAATAAATGCAGTCGTGCGACAATAATTAACACTTGTATTTTATTTTTTCCTTGAAAGTCAGTTAATTTTTCATTTGTTTCACAGGTTCACCTGGTTACATTTGTCAAGGGACAGGGTCAAGGCAAAATAAAGATAATAAAAAATACATATCCATACAGTGTGTTAGGTTAAACGAGGGACCTTCAGGGGCTTCTATACTCATGAAAATGAACAACTTTGACTAACATACCTGAAATAACGAAAAAAATCTGCTGTTCAGTACATTTCTCGACCTGAGATGCATAAGGTCGAATGTCGACATCAGAGTAAAATAACTTTAATAGTCAGCTGAAACCAGTATCTCGCGCTCTTTCTATGCATATAACAATCATAATTCTATCTCTATTTGTTCTGATAATAATACAAATACATAAGGTCGAATCTGTCGAATTTCCAAATTTATTTTGTGGAATAAGGCTTAATAGCAACTACAGTACTTATGCTTAAAATTTTGGTTTAATTAGAAGGTCGAACATAGACTTCAGCTTTTATGCTTTTAAATTATCTTAAGCGTAACGAAGGGACTATTTATCATTCGACTTTATGCCTCTTGAAATTAAATAATCAGATGTCGTACCTTGAGATATAGTGTTATGCCCCGAAAATTTTATTTGTTTGGTTAAGGTCTACAAACATAATTAGTCCTTATGCCTTTAAAAAGTGCTACTTTAGCGTTGTACAGAAGTGCCTATGTGAAGAAGAGACACTATTCCATTGACTTCGTAACCGCACACCGACGCGATATAATGACATCGGACATTATCGCCGGTCACTCTGCCGTTTTTGCGCCACAGTGGCTTGACCTCTTAGCGCATAGCACCAAACGCGTGGCGCGTGCGTTTTGTTTACAAAGTATTAGACCATTACAAGTATTGTTCCTCGTGCGCAAGTTGTTATTATTGTGCCGAATTATTAGTAAATTTAACCTTCCTATCCTCGCGCCAATTTTTGTAACAGCTATACTCGCGCACGGTGTCACAGACCGATTGTTCATACCCCTAAAACATATTTTTTTACTATGAAGACAACAACAATTATTGTTAGAATTTATTAATTATTTAACTGACTTTCAGTTTCAAAAATCAGTCTTCGAAATTGAGATTGTTTTTCTTAAGTAGGGACTAGGAACACAAAAATAAAATCTTAACAAAATCTTAAAAACAAAATAAACATCTAAATAATGATAAACAACATATCAAAAGACATATTTAACTATGTTTGGCTTAGTTTTGACCCTCACCATAACATTCAGGGCATACGGTTACAGCATGTTCGAAACAAAAGTATTTTTTGCAGGTGGCGCAGTTACAACGTGTCTTGCGTTTTTTTTGGATGAGCAGTATCCACAACGACCAATTTCGTTATTGCTAGATGTTGCTGAAGACTCGGGTCCATCCAATTTACATATTTCGGCGAGCCTGAGCCTTATGGTTCTTAGCAAGGATGTAGTGAGAGCCCGACGTCGAAGTAGCGGATTGATCAGATCGTACGCTAAGGCTTGAAGAAAGATCTTCCGGCTAATTTTCTTGGTAGGGTGGTTATGTAGGTATATTATAAACGTATTTAAACCCGCTACATTCATCAGCTTATCAAAAACCACCATTGGTCATCTATTTGTACCACGAGCAACGTTGTAAGTCTCAAACATTTTATCCACGAAATCAACTTCGCCTTTGGTTCTATTGTAGTCCATTATTATTTCCGGTTTACCTGTATCTTCATAGATCTGGGCATCATCGTGCATGCTGGAAACAAGAAGGACATTTTTGCCTTTTTTCGGTACATAGGATACAAGACTGCAATTGCCACGGTTCCCGAATAAACTGGATTTTTCGGATCTTCCTCTTATTTCCGTGAATTCTTTAGGCCTCGGGTCGTCCCAATAACTGTCAATTTGTGTTGAGACTCAAGCTTATCTATCAATGGAATACTAGTGAAGAAGTTATCACATGTGATATTACGCCCAGTATTGTAAATATTATCACTCAATCGCAAAACCAAAGCCACAGCGGAGTTGTCAACTTGAAATGGACCGTCTGGTTGTCTATGGTATGGGTATAAAACATTTTGGCATCTGTCAACGCATACATTTTTATTCCATAAGTGTCTGGTTTCGATGGAATGTACTAGCGAAAACTGCATTGTCCTCTAAAAGCCTCTAGCTTTTCGTCAATTGTAACATACTGAGACACACTGTAACATTTTTTGAACGCTCCCACAACTTCATCGAACAACTCTCTAATAAGGTGCCAGCTTATCCAGCAGAATTCTCATTTCTCACGTATCTTTTTTGTCAAATCTGAGACAACGCTTCAATAGATAGAACCTGCTAAAGCTTATGTTCAATCGAAATATCTCTAGGGATGACCCATCTGTTTTAAAAAAATCTTTGGCATTTAGATGTCCGTTTCTTCTGACTCCAACAAACAAGACAAGACAAGATCACAACAAGATCTAAAACAGCTTCCATTTCAATGTTGTCTGTATTGGCGCAGTCTCGTTCTTTTGTGAAATTAGGTCTCAATCGATTAATTTGTTCATTAGTGTACTTTACGATCAGATTTATAGTACCCTCCGAGAAAAAAAGCTTCCATAGCTCACCTGGTTCCTTCAAATATCTGGCTTCTCCTCTAGCGCCTGGAATTTGAGTGACTATGTTTCTAGCACGTTGGCTAGTTAGGTTTAAGGCAGGAGATTTATTCCACCTTGTCTGTCCATCTTTTTCTAAGTAAAAATCGCGGGAACTTTCACTAACTTCTGCCTCATAATTATACTCGTATCTCGTCATTATCGTCCTCTTGTTCGGTGTCGTATTTCTCTTCTTGTTCCTCCACATGGTCGTCTACCTCACTGTCATTTTCTTCTTCATAGCTGGAACCAGAACTTAATTCGTCCAGCAGCAATCTAATTCTATCATCGTCCATTTTGATATGAAAGAGGTTTAATAAACAAGTTTGAAAGTCACAATGTTTAAGTTTTTATTTATTTTTTTATTAACTCCGACCTTATGTACTTAACAACAATTAATTTAAATGCTTCATAAATAGATACCATGATAAGATCGGACGTAGGTAACTAAATTTCTTTTTTTGGCCAAACATAATGTTACATGTTTTAAAAACGCTTAAAATACGCATTGAATTTACCAAAAAAATGCAGGCATAAAGTTGGATCAGTAAATATAATTAAAAGCATTCGTAGTTTACTAACTGTGTACAAGCATAAAGTTGGATGTCACCAAAAAATTGTTTTTGACTAATAAAATGTTTTTATTTTTAGCATGTTTTACGCTAATAAAATACATAACGGAAAGTTTGAATGAGAAATCTAAGACAAGTTGCGTGTTCCTAGACATGACAAAAGCCTTTGATTTTGTTTGCCATAGAACACTACTCTCAAAGCTTGAGCATTATGGAATCCGGGGTAAGGCCAACGACTGGGTAAAGAGTTATCTTTCTGAAAGAGTACAATGCGTGGAAATAACAAAAACTTGTCAAAATGAAAAAAAAACCTATAGGTCGGGATATAAACATAATAATTCTGGCACGCCACAGGGAGGTATCATATCCCCGCTACTCTTTCTGGTTTACATCAACGACATATCGGACGCGATAGGCAAAGATTGCATATTATTCGCTGATGACACCACTATAATGACTAAAAGTGACAATAATAAAAATTTAGAACATGAAATCGTCCTAGCTCTTGATAATGCAATCGATTGGCTAGAAAAAAATAACTTAAAAATAAATATGACTAAAACGAACATAATACAATTTCAGACATACAATTCCAACATAAATACAATAGACATTCATTATAAAGATTCTCACTTGACCACTGTCGATAATTGTGTATTCTTGGGTATAACAGTCGATAAAAATTGCAATTGGAAAACACACATAGATAAAATTCTTGCAAAAATAGATCGTTTTATATATGTATTAAAAAGAATTAGACAAACAGTAAACTGTGAAACTGCAATGCTAGCTTACCATGGTTATGTATCATCCATACTTAGATACGGCATTGTAATATGGGGTAACTCAGTAGATTTTGACAGAGTTTTTAAAGCTCAAAAAAAATGTATCCGAGCAATTTGTGGAGCTCACTTTTTAGACAGCTGTAAGCCACTATTTCAAAAACTTAATATTCTACCTCTGCCATGTTTATATATCTTTGAAATATGTGTTTTTGTTAAGAGGAACTATAATTTATTTGAAACCAAAACTGACAGACCAAATTGCCGAACACGGCATAAAGATAGACTTCGGCTGCCACCGATAAAACTAAAATTATTTAAGAAAAATGTATACTGCATGTCGATTATTATTTACAATCATTTACCAAATAGTTTTCAAGACTTACCACTGACCAAATTTAAAAATATACTTTTCAAACTATTGATATTTAAAAGATATTATACCATTAAGGACTATCTAGAAGACAAATCAATAGTATCTGTAAATTAGATAAATTGACATCGCTGAGTGTGAATACATTTGCACGCCATGTTATGGCAGGATATGCTGAAACAAATTAACTGTAACACCTTATGTACCGTATTCTAGCAAATAAATATTTTGATTTGATTTGATTTGTGACTGGTTTTATTACCATACTAATACAAAGGTAGACGACTTATCTAAAATATTATACTATTTTTGTTGGCCTATTCGATAATAAACAAGAGTTTTGACACGATTTTGTCAATATTTTTCTTTTGGCTTTCCTCTAAACTTGTAAAATTCCACATCAGACCTAATGCGTCTCAGGTCGAGATTTATGTTTGCGTAATTCGTCAAAATGTATGGAACAGCTGATATTTTTTTTTCACATTTCAGAGCCGGTCTCAATGACAAAGTTGTTGATTTTCAGGAGTACTATACAAGCCCAAAGTATGTCCCCGTTTAACTGTATACATTAATTAATATTTTTAGCTTATGACACATTCTTAGGTAAATCAGAGTAGTTACAGCAATGTGGGGTTTTAAAAAAAATACCAATGTCACAAATTGTTCGCAACATCCTAAAGTAAATATTGGGAATCATATAAATAGTGTCCAAATGATTTGGTAGAGGTTTAGTGTCAGATATGTTGTGGGTAGCAGCAATCGTCCTCTGGTACGTACCTATTTATTGATTTATTTAGCCTTTTTTACTAATACATATTTTAAAGCAAACAAACTTAAAAACGACTACACTCATTGTGACGGCGTCGATTTACTACTAGCTGACAAAGAAGACGAATTTAAAAATCCTAGAGAGAACGGGACGTTCAGGCTTTCCCGGGCACTTTTCAATTCTTTCTTTCCGTAAGATCCTGACTATAACAAATTAATATTTCTATCAGTCAATCAATATGTCTAGCCTTTTCCCAACTAGACTTCCAATCTAACCGGATGCAACTGAATACCAGTATTTTACATGGAGCGACTGCCGATCTGACCTTCATAACCCAGTCAGTAACTGGGTAATACGACACCCGTTGGTAAGACTGGCTGTCAGACTTTCAGGCTTCTAACTTCCCGTAACGACTGTCAAATATCCACGAATGACAGCCGGGACCAACGGCTTAACGTGCTTTTCGAGGCACGGAGGAGTCTCGATATGTAAAGAATATATCTGTCAGTATAGAATATAATATACAGTTGAAATTTTTGAACCACACCTGGAAGCAAAGCATTCTAAATACAGGAGATAGCAAATTCTACTTAAAGGCAACATTCCTTTGTTTTTTTTTTTAAAAACAATCTGTATTAAAAAAAAAAAAAAACTTTTTCCACTCCCGGGAATCGAGCAAGCTAAAATGCAAAATCCAAAAAATAACCTCCTTTATTTTTATGGCATCAATCGACAGGGGCAATCTATAATCAGCCTTTATAATGTTTCCACTGCTGGGACCCAGGCCACCTCTCTTCGAGAAGGAGTGGAAACATTATAAAGGCTGATTATAGATTGCCCCTGTCGATTGATGCCATAAAAATAAAGGAGGTTTTTTTTTACGCGGGCCCAGTGCGTCTTTATTTCTTGTTTATTTTGACGTTCAAAAGTGCATTTCTAATGCCCATTTGAAATAAATGATTTGACTTTGATTTTAAATTTAATATGGTTTTTCTGCTTGATTTCCAACAGTTGACTATTTGAAACAGGCAAAAATAAAATAAGAAATCACAAATAGATAAAAGACCGCTCGTCTTAAAAACTTCCATCACCTTACAGAAATTAAATATTACGCGAAGATATAATTGTAAAATGGCATTTAATGCTAATAAGTATTCCGTTTGATTCTAAAAATCTGTGACGTCACATTGTTATATTTCATTTAAATCACGTACAAATTCCGCATTTTAACAATTCATAAAAGTAACAAAAAAAAAATCAAAAGCCATTATTCAAACTAGGCTGAAAATCTGCCCTTTTTGAAGTTCAAACTTACTTAAGACAGTCCCCCAAAAACGCCCACCCTTCACCACTTCCTAGTGCTTTAGCTGGGAAGAATAAGTGGCGCAACAAACTCCCCAGTAGCACAGCTGTCTGTTTAGTAGGAAGAACTTGATTCTACACATTTATCGTATGAGAAGTAATTAACATTACGAAACACATCACATTAAAATCTATCATTTGCCACATGTCAGCTAGCACACAGCTAGCTAACGTTATTGACTACCCTTTCGAATACCCATCTGTTCTTCCCCCCAGGGCTTCAGTGAGTCACTCCTGTGGCGAGAACCTCACGTTTCCATCATGGTTCAAGTTCGGAGCTGCCACTTCATCGTATCAAGTGGAAGGAGCTTGGAACAGCAGCGGTAAGTAAAATCATTTGCTTTAAGCCCATTTTTAACCGACTTCAATAAAGAGGCGTATATAGGGAGGACTAGTTAAGAAATTACGTATTTATGTTATTTATAAGGTAAATAGTAAGTGAGTAAACAATATATGTATAGTTAATTTAATTTCGTCACGGTTTCAAGACTTTCAATGTTAAATATTGCAAATTTATCGACCTAAAACTACTATAATGTGTGCGCTCCTGCCTCCTGTGATACAGGTTCAATTTCTAAGATTTTAATGTTAATACAGGGTTATTTGTAAAACACCAGAAACCTCTTAAGAGCTTATTGTACTCATCATTATGAACAACTTTTACTATGGGACCAAACCAGAAATCGCGAAAAAAAAATCAGCTGTTCCTTACATTTTGACGAGTTGTACGAACATAAATGTAGGGAACAGCTGAATTTTTTTTGGCCGGCATGCCTGAGAGATATTTCTCAACAGCATGTGATGCTAAGTCAGAGGCCCATGGGCAGCATTAAAACTCTGACACCAGGTTAGTCACTAACCACACGAAAAGAAGAAGAAGATGGTTGTTAGCAATGATAGGAATGATAGCCTAGTGGTGTGATCGTTGGACTGCCAAGTCATGGGTCTCGAGTTCGAGCCCAAGGCCCGCACGTCTGATTTTAAGGATTCATTCATTCCGTGTCTATATCATTTAGGTACCAAAAGATCCTTGAACCTTGTAACAATTTGAATTTACCTATCTAAGACGTCAGATGTTGATATCGTCGACGTCAGATGTTGTGAAAGCGTTGGCTGGTGGCGTAGTTCCATCGTTACAAGATAGATGGCACTGCAAATTGTACTTTTACTATCAGCAAGTAACGATGGTTATTTAGCACATGTGTTTGTGCAGCTGATTAAATAATATACCTACCTACTTATTATTTAAAGCGGATACTCTGATGTAGCCTGCGAAATCCATATTTCCTTATGTGTTTTGCAAAAATCATTAAGGCTGCTGTCATAAAAAAAGCTTAGAAAAAGCGTGCAAATGAAGCTGCTTTTTTTATTGTAATTTCGTCGGCATTTACGGAAATGCCAACGAAATTACATACAAAATTGTTACTTATCTACATGATATGATACGTAATTTGGTTTAGCCATAATTTTTTTATCGGTATCATATAATAAGAAAAAATACTACCAAATCACCTCCAAATGTATTTTGTATTCTCGCTACCCAGGCTTAATAAAATCATCTTGTTTTACAGATAAAGGCGAAAGCAAATGGGACCGCCTGACTCACCGGTATCCGGAATTGTTTACAAACAGCAATAATGGTGACGTTGCGTGCAACTCTTACAGTCTATGGCAGAGAGACATCGAGATGGCTGAAGAAATGGGCTTGCAGTTCTACAGGTAGGAGTTCTGGAGGGGTGTCGCGACCCGAAAGTAAATAAATAAGAAAATAAATATAACCGTATAAATCGTTGAGCTCTTATAAGCAAACGGCTTCTAATAGGCGAACATATTCTAATGGGTTACATTCACTTCACAAACGTTATCACAGTGAGATTTTTCAGGATAACACTACAGGCCACTTCACGCGACGTCACATGAAGTAACAATGTACGTGTTAGGTACAGAGGCCAGCACATCAAGTAACCACAATCTGTCAAATTTCTTTGATAGTATTTCAACTTTATTCCAAAGACATAAGGTTCATTTTTAATTGAGAAAATTTGACAGTTAGGGATTGCTTGATGTGCTGGCGTCTGTACCTACCTTTTAAGCTGAATTGTCCGAAAGGGTTACCGCTACCCCAGAACATTAAGGGATAAGGAAGGAACATGGATGGGTTTTAGTCAGTAAGAGTCTGACACTCCCTTTCGCTCCACCCAGAGCGGGGTTATTTGATAATATCCCACCCTTAAAAAAAAGAGTCCCAAACATATTAATATAGTCACTGACTAGTTTTAGACATGGTACATATGCCAGCACATCAAACTATCCTAAACTGTCAATTACTTACCTTCCCATATAGGATTCTACATGTCCATAAAAATTTGGCAACTAAAAAAACATTAACCAACCAAATTAAAGATAATTGTAATAATTCGGCCCTTATTTTAGTCCAAAAATTACCTTTTCTCAATAACCCTTTACGGAAAGGCTTATGTTCATATGTAGAATCCAAACTAAGTGAAGGTGACATCAGGGGAGCAGCCAGGCTTCTTTTCGTCTGGCGTCTGGGCTCTCCTTGCGGGGCACCACATCGCTGTCAGTGCGATGAAGCAGTCGACCGCCTCGGACACCATGGCTTTTCTTGCAGTAAAAGCGCTGGTCGGTTGGCACGGCACGCCAGCATTAATGACATCATCCGTCGGGCTCTTGTCACCGTCGGGGTGCCAACTATTTTAGAACCTAATGGCTTGGCACGCGACGATGGTAAGAGGCCAGACGGAATGACTATAATGCCTTGGAAGTTGGGTAGGCCTTTGGTGTGGGATGCAACCTGTGTCGACACCCTTGCGCCATCCCATCTTCCTAGCACGGCGGGCTGTGCTGGGACGGCTGCTGCAGGAGCGGAAAACCTCAAACGGCGCAAGTATAACAACGTGTTATACTTGCGCCGTTGGAAGTTATATGTTCGAGCCGTTTGGGGTTGAAACACAAGGGCCATGGGGTCCGAGTGCTCATCGAGTATTTCGGGATATCGCCCAGCGGTTGGTCGACTCTACACGTGACCAGAGGGTCAATTAAATGGTAAATTTTTAGGCCAAAGAATCAGCATTGCCATTCAACGTGGCAACGCTGCCAGCCTTTTGGGCACATTTCCCACTGACAGCGATGGGGATGAATTTTTTGACGCCCTATGAGCTCTGCTCCTTTTTTACCACTTGTACATAATGGATATATTTTTTATAGTTTTAAGTTGTATATATTGTTTTTAAGATTTGTGTTTAAATAGTATCGTTAGCCTGAAATAAATATCACATAAAATAAAAAAATAAAACGGTCAAATATTTCCAATTAAACATGAACCTTATTATTTTGTAATTACGTTTAAAATCTATCAAAGATTTTTGAGAGGTTGGGGTATCTTCATCTACTGGCTCCTTTCTGTACCTAATTAAAATGATAGATTCTCTATAAAGCAATATTTTACAAAATATATGCAAAATGTAGACCACATACATGCAAAAAAATAATACACAACTAATAATAGTCCATAGAAGTATGGCGAAATTAAAAACCGTAAATAAAAAAATCAAACACAACTGATTTTAAAATAAATTCAGTAATAATAAACACTGTTTTCACAACTTGCCTTGACGCCAGAAGAGCGGCAACAACGCACGCGCCTCGCCAAGTTCATTGAAAATAAAACTTTACTGTTTGACTTAATTACTGGATTGATTTTTTTGTATATCGTCAGAAAAGGCTATGACAATATGTGGTTTTATGTATTGTTTATATAATTATGGTGTCCATATTTCATATGCAACATGTGCATTATGTTTTTTTTTATTTTATTTTATATTCGTGGGTCCTTGCTGGCTTACCTTATAGATGACTTCCACCATTTACACTGAAGCATAGACAAACATTTCACAACTGCTGGTCCTCTTTTCTAGATTCTCCATATCCTGGCCTCGTCTCCTCCCGACTGGTCTCGCCAACAACGTGAGTGAGGACGGCACGAGGTACTACAACAACCTGATCGACGGTCTTCTGGAGAAGGGCATCGAGCCCGTCGTCAGTATATACCACTGGGAGATGCCACAAATGCTTCAAGAGCTGGGTTTGTAGCGGAATATCTATAATTATGTTACAGTGATAAAAATACTAATGTCCTTATTACAGTGGGCAGTGGAGGCCCAATAGTAACTGGCCCGACTAACGAGTTGTAGGTCGTGGGTTCGAATCCAAGCAGGCGCTTTACTTTGTGTAAATAATTTCATCACCACTGCTCTCAAAACGGTGAAGGAAACATTGTAAGGAAACCGAAATGTCCTAGAACCAAAAATTCGAAGACCTGTGACATCCACCAACCCGCACTGCCCACGGCCCACTCCCTCTCGAAGAGACGAGGCCAGTGTCCCAGCAATGGGAACATTATAGGCTGATTATGCTAAGTACAGGTTCAGTTTCTTTTAATTGTAAGTATTAATTATGTTTTTACTTGTTTTATTGTTCATATTATACAAGCATTGATAATCTAGTGGTGTGTGTGTGGTGTAAGTCTTAGATCTCGAGTTGAAACCCGAGGCACGCACCTCTGACTTTTCGGATTCATGTGCGTATTGTATAACGATCACTTGCTAAATAACGGCGAAGGCAAATATCGCAAGGAAACCGGCATGCTTGAGAGATATTTCTCAACAGCATGTGAAGCTAAGTCAGAGGCCCATGGGCAGCATAATAACTCTGACACCAGGTTAGTCACTAACCAGACGAAAAGAAAGTAAAAGAAGAAAGTAATAATAATAATAATATCCATGGACATTTCACACAACGTCATATAGTCCCAAGCTAAGCAACTTAATGCTTGTGTTATGGTAACTAGATGGCTGATAAACTACTTATATACATTTTTTTTTGTAAATACATACATAATTATAGATAGAAAAACACCCAGACCCGTAACAAATACTTGTAGGTCGTACAAATATTTGTTCCGTGCGGGAATCGAAGCCACGACATGTTGCGCAGCAGTCAATCGCTCAATCACTGCGCCAACCGTGTCGTAAAGAAAGTAAAAGATGAAAGAAAGACTTGTTTTATTTGTGGAAGATAAAAAGCATTTTTATTTTGCATAAAGATCTGACTGCCTCTAAATCCGTCTTAAAGACCATCCATTCAAATTCCAGGGGGCTGGGCCAATCCTCAAATCTCCGACTGGTTTGCTGACTACGCAAGGATCGTATTTACTTTGTACGGTGACAGGGTGAAAACTTGGCTCACCATCAACGAGCCCCTACTGGAATGTGACTGGTACTACGGCCAAGGAATCCTGACGCCTGAGCTGGACTACTACGTGGGACCATACATTTGTAATAAGAACTTACTGCTGGCACACGCGAAGGCTTATCATATCTATGATCAGGAGTTCCGGAATAAATGTGATGGTATGTGGATTTATTTGTTATTGAAACTAACACCACCAAGATTAGGTTTTGCACTCTATGTACATACAAACTTCACCAATGACATTGAACACGATAAGCATATAAACCTCGATGAAGAGTAGTCAGTCTCATTATTTTTAATTTCTTGAAATACTAACTTCTGCCAGCGGTTTCCGCGGATGTCGGAAATTATTCAAAGGGAACGTAGTACAGGATAAAGGTTATAGCACATTATACCGGCACCGCAACTGCACAGCTGCAGCACGGCGTTGCCTCGAATTTAAGCTACGGCTAGCTGCCAGCGCGCTAACTACGCGTTGTCCGCAAGGTGCAAGCTGGCAGTCCGCGCGCCGGCCGCGAGGTGCAAGCTTGCTGTCACCGCGAATTCAATATTGTTATATGGCATTTATGATTGAACACGCCTAGGACTTGCACGTTTTCATAATGTCTCGGTTTACATTGCGCGAACTAGCCATAATCGCTATTGCTCTCGACGAAGAACAGGAAAATAAAAGGAGAAGAAGATATTGGGTGCATAATATGTTAAAAGAAAGACTAGCAGAAGGGGAATACTGCAAGAATATTAGACTCGGAGTCGGCGCGTAATAAGCATGCGGTCAGCGCGCTGTAAGCACATGGTCCGCTCGCTTGCAGCACGCGGGCTGCGAGTCGAGTTGTATGGTAGTGGCAAGCGCGCTGATTATCCGCCGTTGTCTTTTTCATATTGACATTGTGAAATATATTATACTACACACGATTAAAGCTCTAAATTGAATGACAAGTTAATTTCTGGTTTGGAGCGGTGCCGTTGCAGTGCCGGTATAATGTGCCATGACCTTTAAAATCCTATGTGATAGTCCAGGTCATAAACTACCTCTGTGTCAATTTTTTTTTCATCATCCATCCGGATACGTTCAACCGTTTGAGCGTGAAGGACAGACAAAAATACAAACTCACTCACAAACTTTCGCTTTTATATTATTAGTGTGATTGACACTGACAGCACTTGGACGTGTTTTATTATTTATTATTATTTATTTATTTATTTAAAAGCCTTAAAAACTACCATTACAGGTTTCTTAATCTAATTCGATAGCCTAGTCTTAAACATCTCTTAGATGATCCGATGATCTCTCTCGTCTTTTAGATGTACTGATTGCGTTCAGTTTTATTGGTGAAATTGGCACTTAGTCATTTAACCTTAGATCCATCTAACAGCTCAAGGCGCTTACATCATTCCATGGAACAGGTTATTTTAAATAGGTATACAGAGTGAAATTGAATTCTTGGGCAACATTTTAAGGGGTCATTGTACTCGTCATTATGGACAACTTTTACGATGGGAACACACCTGAAATCACGAAAAAAAATCAGTTGTTCCATACTTTACGCTAGAGCATAACTCGTCAAAATGTAGGCAACAGCTGATTTTTTTTTTCGCGAGAAGACGCTTAAAACAAGACCACTCTCCTCATCACAAAACTTGAAGGCGGTAATTTTTATGGTGTGCATAATAAAGAGTATTCAACGCATATTTCATTCTTAAATGTTTACCATCTTTTTAGGAAAGGTATCCATAGCAAATCACTTGGTGTGGCTGAAACCATACTCGTCGGATGATGAGGAGTTAACGGAAGCAGCCAGACAATTTTTAGTAAGTTTGATTTGTCTTAACCATTTTTGTATAGATGAGGATGTAAAAATAAAAATATTTGGCTGGACTGATGTTTGCAAGTTTACATTGAAAAAAATAAGCTAGATGAAGTCGAAATTTCTGTTCTGTCTACCCCTGATAAGAAACAGACTCAGGGGTGTTTTTTTTTTGAGGGTGGGAAATCGGCAAATGACTCCCTACCTAGAAGGGAGTGTCAGACTCTTACTGAATAAAACCCATCCATGTCCTCCTTATCCTTAGCCTTTTGTGTTCCGGGGTAGCGGTAACTCTTTCGGACAATCCCATTGACTAGGCTCAGGGGTTAAAGTTTATTTCAGATCTATGTCTGAAATGTTCTTTTGAGGTCACAACAGCAGTGCCATGTGTAACTTGTTTTGAGCGTTGCTCAACTCAGGCATAACGACCTCAGCGACTCGACGAACAATACCAACAATAGGACATACGATAACTGGAAAAGAGAAAAAGTATTTTTTATGGAGCGACTGCCCGAAAGTCTGACAGCATGTCTTACCAAGTCCTACCCCTTGGTAAGACGCGCTATCAGACTTTCGGGCTTTTGACTACCCATAACGACTGTCAAAGATCCACAAATGACAGCCGGGACCAACGGCTTAACATACTTTGCAAGGCATGGAGGAGTCTTGATATGTAAAGACGGTCACCCATCCATGGACCAACCTCAGCTAGAGTAGCTTAACCGGATGGATCGACCCTTCTTAGCCAACGTAATTTAATATTCTAAAACCTTCTTGTTCTTTAGACGGGCCGTTATACTCATCCCATATATTCAAAAGACGGTGGATGGCCGTCTGTGGTGGTAGAGGCAGTCGCAAGTACCAGCGCAGATCTTGGCTTCACAGCATCAAGGCTGCCCGCTTTCACAGAAGATGAAATTAATCTGATTAAGGGTAAGATTTCGTTACGAGAAAATAATTCGTGGGCTTTAAGGATGGGTAAGGTCAGTGGTAACGGCCAAGTTGACAGTTTGGGATAATTTATCCGTAACACGTCCAGAACTACTCAGTGACTAAATTAATAGGTTTTTGTCCCTGAAGTGAGGCGCTACAATCTATTTAAAGTAACAAGATTACTTTCTTTTAATCCACTGAACTTGACAACAGTAGCAGTGGTGGCTTAGTGTAAGGCTCCTGCGTACCTATGAGTTGTTGGTCGTAGGTTGGAACCCTGACAGGCGTTTTACTTTGTGTATTTGATTTCATCACCACTGGCATGTCCTAGAACTAAAAATTCGAAGACATGTGACATCTACCAATCCGCACTGGGCCCGCGTGGTAGATTATGGCCCACTTCCCGTCCTAAAGAGGAGGCCTGTGTTCCAGCAATGAGAACATTGTAAGCTGATTACGTAAAATTTCGTAGGCATACCTCTTTTTTAAGGATGGGTAAGCTCAGTGGTAACAGCCACAACTGACGTCGGTTCGTACCAACCCGCACTGGGCCGCGTGATTGATTATGGCCCACTCCCCTTTCACATAGAGGAGGTCTATGTCCCAGCAGTGAGAACATTAAAGCCTGATTATGTGTCCGAAAGGATTACCGCTACCTCGGAACATAAAAGGCCTTTTTTTGAGGGTGAGAAATCATCAATTGATCTCCCGCTCTGTATGGAGCGGAAGGGGGTGTCAGACTCTTTCTGACAAAAACCCGACCATGGTCCTTCCTTAGCCCTTGATGTTCCGGGGTAGTAGTAACCCTTTCGAGACAATCCCGCTGACCCTACATAAAGGGCAAAGGAAGGAACATGGATGGATTTTAGTCAGATTGAGATTCTGACACTCGCTTGCGCTCCCACCCTCAACGCGATACGCCTGACTCGCAACGCGTCAAAAAGAGACGGATACATTATTTTCTATACCGTGGCGGCACGCGACCGCGGGTCGCTCGCACTGAATCCTCGCATTGGACGCAATTGTGCGTGGGTTGCTACAACATTTATAACAGTCGCAAATCATACTTTGATCAACATACACCACCTAATATACTTCTTAAGTTATATCAACCTACCTCCTCAGGCACCTACGACTTCTTCTCCATGAACCACTACACCACCAGACTTGTGCGGAAACGTAGACCCTCGGAAGAAGTGGAAAAGTCGTTCATAACATACATTGCAGACCTGGATGCGGTGCTGGATGTAGATCCGAACTGGACTTACGGCTATACCCCTTCTATGGCGGTAAGTGGACGAAAATTCGTTTGCTAAGGAATTTACGGCTATCTCATTTAAATTATTGAAAATATTATTTTAAAAAAAACTAGCTTTTAATACCTCTAATTTGATATATCATGGAAGTGAATAAAAATTAGTCCGCCATTTCGGGCGGCCCGCCATTTTGGATTTAGAAAAACGTCACATATCTAACCATGCATTGTCTAAACGTGTATGCAAAATTTAAGCTCAATCTATTGAGAATAACTGCTTTAAAATTCAGTTGCAAGATTAGAAAATAAATAAAATTCAGTTGCAAGATTAGTAAATGCGGTGCTGTTCCACAAACGATATGGGACACTTAATATCGTGTCCTGCGTGTCCAGCCATATGCTGGTTACAGGAACTGATGGACGCTAGTGATGGCGCCAAACACGTAGCCGAATTCTGGGCAGAGTCCATTTAGATTGCCATCGACACGCTTAGAAAAAGGAGACAGCAAGTTTATTTAAAGCTTGAAAACCGTACAGAGGCCAGCACATCAAGTTACCACAATCTGTAAAATTTCTTTGATAGTATTTCAACTTTATTGTAAAGACATAAGGTTCATTTTTAATTGAGAAAATTCGACAGTTAGGGATAGTTTGATGAGCTGGCGTCTGTACATTGAAATATACCACCTAACCAGTTTTATTTTAATATAACCAGTTTTATTTTAATATTACTTCACAGCGGGAAACAGATGGAGCTATACGTCCTGTATAGCTCTGTCTCACACTGAAGTAATATTGAAAAAATACTGCTATAGTCCACGGCTGTTTTAAAATTTAACTTAATTTTGAATTGTTTTTTTAAATCTTGTAATTATGGACACTTTTATTAAGTTCTGCATCGTTCTCACATGTATATTTCAACATGAATGATGTAACCCAGTTTTTGTAAACATATTTTGATTTAAAAGAGTGTCCATGGAGTTTCCTGCCCATTCTTTTCCACAGGTACCTACTGCTTTGGAATGGGCCACTAGCTTCATCTTTCTGACTGACCGACCCCTTGACAATTCAAAAGTGCCTGTAATTGTTTTTTTTTAAATAAATGCTTTGAGTTTGAGTTTGAAAGAGGAAGCACCTCTAACCACCGTACATAATTCAAATTCTCATACCAACCAGATATACCCGGAAGGCATACGAGAGCAGATGTCTTGGGTCAAACAGCAGTACGGAGACGTTGAGATATTCATCTCTGAGAATGGATACTCCACTGGGGGGTACAACCTGACTGATGACGGCCGAATCTCTTTTATTAGAGATTATTTGGAACAGGTATATTTTATTTTGTTTTTAAGAAAGGTTGTTCATGTCACAAAGTACTTACACAATAGAAATTGAAAAAAAAACAAGAAGTAACTAAGGGCCAATAAACAATACACTAATAAAACTGAATGCGATCAGCACTTCTACAGGGTTATTTGTAAAACACCAAAAACCTCTTAAGAGGTACTGTCATGTACTCATCATTATGAACAACTTTTACTATGGGACCAAACCTAAAATCGCGAAAGAAAAATCAGCTGTTCCTTACATTTTGACGAGTTATAGGAACATAAATGTAGGGAACAGCAGATTTTTTTTCCTCCAATGACCTCTTAAGAGGTTTCTGGTGTTTTACAAATAACCCTGTACACCTCTGCAACAGCTATCACTGTCATAATTCTTAGGGTATTTGGACAGTCTGTACTTAAGTAAATTCCCTAAACGGCTTTAAAGTTCCACCAAGAAGATAAAACAACCAACTTCCAAAAAAAACACAACAAAGTGACTTGACGTGACTTTGATTTCGGAAGTCGGTGTCTTTGGTTTTGTATTGACTAAGTCAATCTGCCGAACCTTTTCCCAACAATTTTGGGGTCGGCTTCCAGTCTAACCGGATGCAGCTGAATACCAGTATTTTACATGGAGGGACTCCACAACCCAGTAACTAGGTAATACGATACCCCTTGGTAAGATTGGCTGTCCGAATTACTGGCTTCTGACGACCCTTAACGACTGTCAAAGATCCACAAGTGACAGCTGGGACCAACGGCTTAACGTGCTTCCCGAGGCACGGAGGAGTCTCGGTATGTAAAGATGGTAACCCATCCACGGCCAACCCCGGCAAACGAAGCTTAACCTGATGGATCGACCTGTGCGGCTGTTATTACTTAGCCACGAGTTCCTCATCTTCTGACTAAGTATTTAGACCAAATGTGAACACGTAAATTTTCCAGGTTATCTTGTCCATCCAAGATGGCGTCAACGTGACTGGGTTCACGTACTGGGCGCTCATGGACAACTTCGAATGGTCAAGCGGATATGGGTGAGCTAAATTTTACCAGCACAGACACGCGACATCATGTAAATAGGCATGATGAGAGGATAAAAAAAAGAAATTATATTTAGTCTGTCAATCAGATAATAAAAAAAATATTAGACACGTATTTTTTACTTTATCATATTAATAAAAAAATTACTTAGATAAAACACATTAAAGTTGGGGAGTAGGGTCGCTAACTCTGTATAAAATCTACATAGGAGTGACGTCATGCCAAATTTTAGCAATTTATCGAAAGAAAAAGTACGTGTCCGTGTGTGTGTAAGTTTTTAATAAAATAGCTGACGGACAAAAAAATATTTAAGTCATCATGCATACCTACAATTTGTAACAGACATAGTGTGAATAATAATAATAATAATATCCTTGGACATTTCACACAACGCCATATCGTCCCAAGCTAAGCAACCTAATGCGTGTGTTATGGTAACGAGATGGCTGATAAATTACTTACCTATATACATTTTTTTTTGTAAATACATACATATTATAGATAGAAAAACACCCAGACTCGTAACAAATACTTGCAGGTTATAAATAATAATATCTTTAAACTTAGTGAAGAATAAGCGACAAACAAGCCCACTGTTTATCGAATAACGCAGTAAAATAATATCCATGAATGACATGACTAGCAAATATTTTACCACGGGATGATCTAAGCTGCAGCCAGGAGACGATCACTGCTGGTCATAGGACTCTCTTAACGGACAAGAGGAAAACACATATTAATACGGCTACCTTTTCCATACTATGTTGGGGAAGGCTTCCAGTTTAACCAAATGCAGCTGAATACCAGTTATTATATGTAACGACAACCTAGATACTAGGTAACAAGATACCCCTTGAAACACATCAGCACATTTTTTAGAATATATTTTTCATTTCCAGAACAAAGTTTGGCTTATACGAAGTGGACTTCGAGGATCAAAATCGCACGCGCACGGCCCGCAAGTCAGCGGAATACTACTCAAATATTATTAAAAATCAATCCCTGTATGTTTCAGTGTGAAACTATCCATTTCGTTTATTAATACACTACACTATTACAGTTAAAACTTATTATATTATTTATTTATATTTATATACTAGATGTACACACATCAGTCAAAATAATCAAAATCATAATCCTACTACTATTATAAAGGCGAAAGTTTGTAAGTATGGATGTATGGATGTTTGTTACTCTTTCACGTAAAAACTACTGTATAGATTTGGATGAAATTTGACACAGAGATGGTTTATATCCTGGATTAACACATAGGATATTTTTTATCCCGGTAGAACATTCCTGTGGGATAATTTCCGACCTCCACGCGAGCGAAGCCGCGGGCAGAAGCTAGTTTAAAATAATAGTTAAGTTTTTCGTTCCGAATTATTTAATTTCCTGTTGATCTGTACCTACAGAAGAAATAAGTTGAAAAATTATTTTCACAGCTGTACATAGTTATGACTGTAAAAAACAGCCTGTCTTTTCTGTTCTGTTTTTATGTTTTGAGGGCGGGAAGTCATCAAATGACTACTCTCGCTCTGGGTGGAGTGGAAGGGAGTATCAGACTCTTACTGACTAAAACCCATCCTACCCAAACAACCATCCCTAGTGCTATAGCGAACTAGCACTAGGTATGGTTCTCAGTAGAAGACAGATAGTTAGGTATGGGTAGGCGTTACACGTTATTATTATATTATTATTATTATATTTTATAGTGTACTGATACAATAAAGAATATTCTATATAAGTCTATGATTTTCATTTCACACGTAACTTTTTATTAAATCTGCCTAGCCTTTTCCCAACTATATTAGGGGCGGGTTCCAGTCAAACGGGATGCAGCTGAATACCAGTATTTTACATGGAGCGACTGCCTGTCTGACCTCCACAACCCAGTCTCATACTGGGTAATACGATACCCCTTACCCCCCTAGCCTGCTACCTTTTCGGGCTTCTGACTACTCGTAACGACTGTCAAAGATCCACGCATGACAGCCGGGACCAACGGCTTAACGTGCTTTCCGAGCCACGGAGGAGTCCCGATATGTAAAAATGGTCACACATCCACGGACCAACATCAGTTAGCGTAGCTTAACCAGGATCGATCCTTGCGGCTGTTATTACTTAGCCACGAGCTCCTAAGCTATGTAATGATATAAATCTGAAATTGCCCGTCTTGAGCAAGCGTGGTGATGTTCCTGCCTTCTCTGTATGAGATGATGCCTTTGTCAAGAGTTTTTCTCTTCCCCCTTTTTTTTGATGGTGGGAAATCATCAAAATCAAATCAAACTCAAAGCATTTATTTCAAATAAACCAATTACAGGCACTTTTGAATTGTCAAGGGGTCGGTCAGTCAGAAAGATGAAGCTAGTTGCCCATTCCAAAGCAGTAGGTACCTATGGAGGAGAACGGGCAAGAAACTCCATGGACACTCTTTTAAATCAAAATATGTTTACAAAAACTTACATCATTCATGTTGAAATATAAACGTGAGAACGATGCAGAACTTAATAAAAGCGTCCATAATTACAAGATTTAAAAAACAATTCAAAATTATTTTAAATTTTAAAACAGCCGTGGCAGCTAAGAGGTGACCCTACTGACGGCGTCCGTTCATGAACATGACGCATTGATTAGCATCATTCAGCTCAACCATTTTGATGTGAGTCATTACAGGGAGCACGACATGCTCTCAGCCGCCAAGGCACATTCAAGTCAATGTAAGACAAAAAAAAACAAATGACTTCTTCCGCTCTGGGAGCGGAAGGGAGTGTCAGACTCTTACTGACTAAACCCATCTAGGTTCTTTCCTTGGCCTTTTATGCCTTTCCAATCCCGCTAATTTTTTCTTCCCCTGAGACACGTTTTCTGCGTATTTAACTTAACTTTTGACAAATCAGGTTGGGAACTGCTCATCCTTCCCGCAAATGTTGTTTTGGGTATAAAATATAAAGAAAACCACGTCTAACAGCCAACGGTTTTATTAACAATCTAGACATAATTTAATTTGGTAGCATCTTGAGTTGGGTGTATCATTCTACTCCTAGTAACAGTGGAGTAGTATCGCGCTGACTCACGTGGGGTTCGTGTGCGGTTCGGATCTGAAAAGTCCACTGCGTATAGGCCGTATTTTGTGCTGAAAACAATTAGTTTTAGGTTAGTTTTAGGCACGTTACTTAAATTAAACCAATTTAAACCTTGATAGTATTAAACATCAATCGTCCAGGACGTAACCAATTATCAATGGCCTCCAGTCAGGGCTTAAAAGACCTAAAAACTAAGCAACGACAGGCTAACGGCACCTCTTGTCAGATAATCCGAGGGTTCAGGGCGTCGCTAGGGGAGGATAGCAAAGGACAGACAGACTTTCTGGCTGCTCATTGATGATTTGAGTTTGCGACAAGTTACTTTTGAGTAGCGTCGTGGTCGACGGGGCTTAGGTATTTTTTTTACTAAAGAACCCAGGACATTTCAGACAAAAAGGGGATTGTTTGTGGATGTGATCTTTTTTATTACTTACACATATCCGGCCATCCACTCAAAGTTATCCATCAGCGTCCAGGCGGTGTAGCCCGTCACGTTGATGCCGTCATTTATGGCCAGCAGAACCTAGAAGAGAAACCCATAACATTCAGGTATTATTACAAATAGCAAGAGCACCGCAGTTCCGTAGCTGTGTCTCTATCACAGCGGGCTCTATCAGAATACCAGCGCTGCGCTATTTATTTACTTCTTAAATATCGCAGCATTATGCTGAGATAGGGCTAACAGCAAAGAGAGATAGAAAAGTCTAGTTAGAACTCGATGATAAAGTTAGCGGTCAGTAATCTTACGTAAATCCTACCTACGTTACGTCAGCGCATCGAGTGGGCGTTGAGCTGGTAGTTATGCGCCCGCGCACCGGGGAACGACAATAAAATCAGTTTCAAAGAAATCATAATAACTTAACAAGAATTGCGCACTGTTTTTTCCCTTTTTTTTTAAGGGAAATCATCAAATGACCCCTCCCGCTCTGGGAGGAGTGGAATAGAGTGTCAGACTCTTACTGACTAAAACCCATCCATGTTCCCTCCTTAGCCATTTATGTTCCGGGTACCACTACCCGGAACATAAAGGGCTTAGGACTCTTTCGTACTGGGGTTGTATATTGCTTATGATTTTTTCCCTTGTATTTCTGATTTAATGCAGAAATATCCTCACCTGTTCCAAATAATCTCTATAGTACTCCAGCCGCTGCGTGTCCACCAGGCCGGGGTCCAGTGAGGGCACTCCATTCTCTGTGATGACGATCTCCTTGACGTCGTACGTGGAGTTCCGCCAGTGCAGCTGCTCGCGAAGACCTTGCGGATAGATCTGCAGGAATTATAGAATAGAATAGAATATTTCAGACCGTAGTCCATAGGGTTAGTAACAATTTTACCTTAAATTCTAGTGTTAGTAGGTTACAGACACATAAAAATATACAATTTAATTTCGGCGTGGAGCGAATTTTGAACCCACCTCCGCAACATCGGGTAATCCCACCGATCTGCGAATACACTGACAATACTGTTGGTGCTGCCGCGAACACGAGACATCAGGGATGCACATCTTTTCCTAATAATAGCGGCAAGACGATCAATAATATTGTCTGCAAACATCCCTGACGCACTACATCGCCACGGCAGACGCAGCAGCACTCTCAGTGCATTATTATATTGATCGCGTAGGTCGCCGTATGCCCCTTTTTTGAATTGATTGATTTTACTTCGATGGTCCTAGTTTATCATTTGTAACTTCGAGTTACGGCTGTATGGACATAGTACAGCATTGCACATGTAAGCGGGCACGCACTTTTACCTGGAGGCTCTTTTTTTTTTCTTTTTAAATTTACGCTTGAGTACAGTCAGTTTTAATGTTTTAATTTGGTATAATGACGTGTGCTAGCTGACATGTGGCAGATGATTGATTTTAATGTGATGTGTTTCGTAATGTTAATTACTTCTCATACGATAAATGTGTAGAGTCAAGTTCTTCCAACTAAACAGACAGCTGTGCTGTGCTGCTGGGGAGTTTGTTGCGCCACTTCTTCTTCCCAGCTAAAGCACTAGGAAGTGGTGAAGGGTTGGCGTTTTGGGGGACTGTCTTATGTAACTTTGACCTTCAAAAAGTGCTGATCTTCAGCCTAATTTGAATAAATGACTTTTGTTTTTTTTTTTTTGAGTTTGAATTATGACGTGATAACACAAGCACGTATGTAAACTTCTTTGACGATTAATCATCAGGGATGGTATATCTATCACACTATTACTATTAAGGCGAAAGTTTGTGAGTGTGTGTATGTGTTTGAATGTTTGGGACTTTTTCACGCAAAAGCAACTGGATGGATTAACAAATAGGATGTTTAGTACAGACGCCAGCACATCAAGCTATCCCTAACTGTCAAATTTTCTCAATTAAAAATGAACCTTATGTCTTTGCAATAAAGTTGAAATACTATCAAAGAAATTTGACAGATTGTGGTAACTTAATGTGCTGGCCTCTGTACGTTCTCGTGAAATTATTTCTGACATCCACGTGGACGATGCCACGGGCAGAAAATAGTCTGTTTCCATTGTCATCATCTGCCTAACCTTTTCCCAACTATGTTGGGGTCGGATTCCAGTCTAACCGGATGCAGCTGAATACCAGTATTTTGCATGGAGCGACTGCCTATCTGACTTCCACAACCCAGTAACTGGGCAATACGATACCACTTGGTAAGATTGGCTGTAAGATTTTCGGGCTTCTGACGACCCGTAACGACTGTCAAAGATGCACAAATGACAGCCAGGACCAGTGGCTTAACTTGCTTTCCGAGCCACGGAGATGTTTATATAGTTTATGTTTTACCCAAATAATTCGCGATTTGTTACCATAGCAACTTCCTTCTTCTGTCAATTCTCCTTCTTCTGTTTTTGCTATTCTTCTAAATACTCCTCATTACCTTAAAATCCTTGGTAACAACTAAACATAAAAATCCATACCGCAAACCAGTCGGCTTCCGTGGTCTCCCAGGAAGGATCCGTATCCATAATAACGTTGAGTTCCTCTGAGCCGTAGAAGAACCATTTCCCTGGAGGTTCTCCTGGCTTCGCCCAGCGGACCATCCGAGTTGTGTAATGGTTGAGCCCGTAGTAGTCGTATGTCCCTGGTAAGAGTGAAATAAGATATGAAGTATCATGAACTTCTCATGGATTGATGCATTTTTTCTCTCTCAATTTGTTTTTTTTTTGTTTATTTCTTTTATTTTTACTGCGTCATGTTCTTCTTCTTCTTTTCGTGTGGTCAGTGACTAACCTGGTGTTAGAGTTTTTATGCTGCCCATGGGCCCCTGACTTAGCTTCACCTTTTTTTTTTCTTTTTTTTTAAGGCTGGGAAATCATCCAATGACTGCTCCCGCTCTGGGTGGAGCGGAAGGGAGTGTCAGACTCTTACTGACTAAAACCCATCCATGTTCCTTCCGTAGCCCTTTATGTTCCGGGGTAGCGGTAACCCTTTCGGACAATCCCGCTTACCCGGCAGGCTTGGCCCTGAGGGGCCCCTTCATGTGCTGACATCTCTTTGAGGCGCGCGTGGAACATATCCGCGCCGTACGGCACGGGTCTGGTGCTGATCGGACGGTGAGTCACCCATTACTCACCGTCCGCAGGCCCGCACCTACGGTGGCCGGGAGTCGTCACGTGGCTCCCGACGCCCGGGGCGTCTCCTGCGGCGGCTGGGACGGGAGGACCTTTCTCTCTCCCATCCCGCCACCTCACTTAGCTTCACCTGCTGTTGAGAAATATCTCTCATGCATGCTGATTTCCTCACTATGTCATGTTTGCCACAAATAAACGTATTTTCTTACTTTCTATCAACCGACCACCTACATAGAATCCGGGCTGAAAAGCTCCAGAGGGTAATACTAACACCTTACCTGTCCTGGAAATTGAACCTATGCCCAACACACCACGAGACCAACGAGACTTATGTCCGGTCGCCAGCGTATCAAGTTACAACAAACTGTCAAATTTCGCCAAATGATTTTAAACCTTAAAACGTTGACGGTTAAGTTCAAAATCGATTGAGAAAATTTGACAGTTTGTGGTAACGTGATGTGCTGGCGACCGTACATAGCGGTAAGTAAACTCTTTCTTGGCTGTCTCATAATATTGAGCATGAGGTCCTGGGGTTGATTCCCAGGTCGGGTATTGATATTTGGTTTTTCCATCTGGAATTTCTCAGTAGCAGCCGGAGTCTGGATTTGTCCTCAGTGGTAAATCATATAAACTCTACCAGTATCCAAACAGCACTATTCAACATAGATTAAAACTCGGGCATACCTCTAACTAGTTCTATTTCTTCGGGAGTGAATGGAGGGAGTCTGGGATGCTTATAACCTTCCTTCCTCGCGTTGTCATTTAACAGTTTCTCCAGTTTACGTGGCCATCCACCTTCCTTGGAGAAGATCGCGTGTGTGTATCGACCCTCCTTGAACGTAAGAAAAAAAACTGTACTAATTTCATTAAAAAAAAATATCGAATAAGTTTTCTTAGTCCGTCCGCTAGATTATTAAAAAATATTGGATATGTATTTTTTTTACGTAATCAAAGGATTACGTCGATAAATTGCGTTAAAATGTGGCATGACGTCACTCTTATGTAGATTTTATACTGACTTGTGACGTAGTGCGCCCCCACTCCCGAACTTTAAACTACTAAAAAACTAAAAAAATATATTATAATATATTTTTTTCCTATTTCCATCAAAATGTCATCAATGTTTCAAGATATAGCTGTTGAAGGGCACAAATGATTATACCCAGTGTTCAATTGTTAGATCGGCCGCTTCTTGATCCTCCGGCGTGAAAGGCTTGAACCAGAAGAACAGAGTAGCTATGGACAGCTTACCTGAAAAGAATAGATTGAAATCTAATAACTTTCGGTCAACTTTAGAACTAAAGTATTTAAACCAACAACAATGACGACAACATGGCTAATTAATAACAGTCGCAAGAGTCGATCCATCAGGTTTACCTGCCCTTGCCGAGGTTGCTCCGTGGATGGGTGTTCTTTGTACACCGAGAGAGCTCTGTGCCTCAAAAAGCACGCTAAGCCGTTGGTCCCGGCTGTCGTTACGGGTCGTCAGAAACCCTCTCAGAAAAGTCTGGCATTCAATCTTACCAAGGGGTATCGTATTACCCAGTTGTTGGGTTTTGGAGGTCAGATAGGCAGTCCATGTAAAATACTAGTATTCAGCTGCATGCGGTTAGAGTGGTAGCCAACCCCAGCATAGTTGGTAAAAGGCTAGGCAGATTGATCCAGACGACGACCGATTTCAGCAGAGACCAGCCTTCGGCAAGGGAGATATTGTTGGTCCGATGAGACGGGAATCCGCCGAGACTAGAGCTTTGCTCATGTTGGACAGCCATCCAATCAGATCATGAGAGAGGGAAGAGAGAATGCATCAGTAGCTGCGCGAACACTCAGATATTTCAATTCGTTTTCCAATGATTTGGTAGACAAATGAGAGATGTCGAATGCGGACATCCAACATCGTTTGCTTGGTTAATATTTATAGGTACAGAAGCTAGTGCATTAAGTTATACCAAACTGTCAATTCTCCCAAATTTTCAAATTTTCCCCATTGAAAATGAACCTTATACTTTTGTAATTAAGCTGAAAAACGAACAAAGAAACTTGACAGATTGGGGTAACTTGATGAGCACTGTACATTTAAATATCACTTATGAGTCATTTTATGTCCAGACGTTTCAATGTGATTAAAAAAAGGTCAATTGACAAAAAACAACTGTTTATCAACTGCACTGCTGTGCCTGGCAGGGTCCAAAATTGTGACTTATTACAACCCAACGACCAATGTAAAACTTATGTACATTTTGGAACGCAATAAGGAAGTGAGTATTGAGTTTGAGTAAATTTTTGACAGCATCCGTGACGCTCAAAAGTAAGGTCTTACCATGATACTTATCTCTGTACAACTCTTCATAGATCCTGTAAGCCCTAGCATGAGCTATCAGCACGTTCTTATTACACAGATACTGGCCCATCATCGGATCATCTAGGTAAGGAGCTGAAAAGCTCTCATAGCCCCCATCACATAACCCCATAGGCTCGTTGATGGTGAGCCAGTACTTCACGCGGTCAGCGTAGAGGGAGAAGACCACTTCAGCGTAGTCTGCGAACCAGTCGGCTATGAGGGGGTTCGCCCAGCCACCTGCAAAAATTGTATAGTATGATTTTACTTAAGCACGCGATCTTACCAATAATCAGCCTATAATGTTCCCCCCACAACTGGGACATAAGCCTCTTCTGTATGAAGAAGGAATGAGCCGTAATCCATCTCCTGGGCCATGTCATGGTACGAATTAGCACTTATAATAAATTAGTGGCTGTGATCATCCATTTAAGCCGAAGCCTGCACCCTGTAGCTACAGACTTCCCCCAGGCACCGCCAATTCCCTGCCGGGTAAGCGGGATTGTCCGAAAGGGTTACCGCTACCCCGGAACATAAAGGGCTACGGAAGGAAGGTGGATGGGTTTTAGTCAGTAAGAGTTTGACACTTCCTTCCGCTCCACCTAGAACCGGAGAAGTCATTGGATAATTTCCCACCCTAAAAAATAAAAAACAGCACCGCCGATTCGAATGCAGAAATGTGGCTGAACGAAATCCTTTACGTACACATTTGAGGACTATGATAAATGTGTAGAATCAAGTTCTTCCAACTGAAGAGACAGCTGTGCTGCTGGGGACTTTGTTGCGCCACTTCTTCCCAGCTAAAGCACTGGGAAGTGTTAAAGAGTGGGCGTTTTTGGGGGACTGTCTTATGTAACTTTGACTATCAAAAAGTGCTGATTTTCAGCCTAATTCGAAAAAATACCTTATGATTTTTGATTTTTAGTGCAAGAAATCATCAAATAACTTCTCCCGCTCAGGGTAGAGCTGTGCGGCGTGTCAGGCTGTTACCACGGTAACTCTTTCGAACAAAATCGCGACCCTTGTAGGTTTTTACTAGCCTGTATGTACTTTTTGTCCGATTCGTCACCATCAAGGACAATTGCAACAGAGTTTCTTATCGCATAAGTAATAAATAATATCTTCAGATATCTGGTGCATCAATAAATGACTAGGATTAACGTATCTTCCGTTTATTGTACCTACATACAATAGCTAACTGCATCTGCATCGCACGGCTGCAACGGCGGCATTTTATTATATCGAGATTATACTGTTATACCTTTTTTTGTGGTTGGGAAATCATCTAATGACTTCTCCCGCTCTGGGTGGAGCGGAAGGGAGTGTCAGACTTTTACTAACTAAAACCCATCCATGTTCCTTCCTTAACCCTTTATGTTCCGGGGTAGCGGTAACCTTTTTGGACAATCCCGCTTACCCGGAGGCTCGGCCCTAACGAGCCCCTTCAAATGCTGACATCTCTTTGAGGCGCGCATGGAACATATACGCGCCGTCAGGCACTGGCATGGTCCTGATCGGACAGTGAGCTACCCATTACTCACCGCCCGCAGGCCCATAATGCTATACCTAAGTTAAATATTAATCTTATCTTCTTTAATTATGTTTTTTCTTTGTACTTAATAAAAGGAAACTGCGACTAATTAATCTATCTATCTATCAATACATAGCTCAAACAACTGAAACGATTGGGTTGAAAGGTGCACAGATATTTTTTATGACGCAGGCATCTGAAATGAACGGATTTTTAAAAATTCACCCCCTATTGGGGACGGAGACGAGATCGACATTTGTGTGGAGAAATTATCTTATGATATCTACACGAACGAAGTCGTGGGCAGAAGCTTTGCACATAGCTTTTGTTAACGCCATCTAGTGGCATAAAGCCAACAACACACACGGCACCTTCTATCGTCGAGTAAACGGAGACTCGGCGAAAGAGGATGGAGCGAAGCGGCGCACGGAGAGCGCTGATTGGTCGTCACCGAAGGATCCTCGCAAACGTTCGATCCTTCGTTCCACGGGTCAACAGTTCGTTCGACAATCGACACACAAGAAAGATGATGGTAGTCGGTCCACCATTGCAATTAATCACAATTTTTAACCGACTTCTAAAAAAGGAGGAGGTTCTCAATTCGACTGTATATATTTATTGTTTTTTTTTTATGTTTGGTCGCGCATAATTCCGTTGCTTGCCAACCGATTTGAAAAATTCTTTTTTTGTTGGAAAGGGTATACTTCCCAAATGGTCCCATAAAATTTTTATCGAAATCGGATAAGCGGTTTTTGTAAAATCAACAAAAATCTAAAAAAAATCCTTAATGTATGTGGACGATGTTGTAATAAGTTCCTGTCACTGTAATTTACATACCAGGTAGTGGTATTAAAATTGGGGGGGGGGGGGGGGGTTGTGTAGGTACCACAACTACAAAGTGAAAAATAATTTTGATTTCGGAAGTCGGTGTCTTCGGTTTTGTATTTTCATTTTTCGCCACCGACTTCCGAAATCAAAATTATTTTTCACTTTGTACTGTTTTTTTTTGGAAGTCGGTTTTATTTTTTGTAAAAAAGTTTTTATTTTTATTCTCTAATGTAAATTCTACAATAAACGCATAAAAACACTAAAGGACAAGTTCATTGAAGAAGCCTAACCCTCAAATACCAAAACACTGTCTTTTATAATGTAGGTGAGCTTTTACTCCATCTATATTTACCTAGATCTTGCAAAGACTGCGGCAGGTCAAAGTGGTATATTGTGACAAGAGGCTGGATACCCTTCTCCAGTAGACCGTCGATCAGGTTGTTGTAGTAGTTCTTGCCATCCTCACTGATCTGGTTGGGGTAGCCGGACGGGAGCAGACGAGGCCAGGATATTGAGAACCTGAAAGAAAAGAAATCCATCTTGTGGCAATCACGCCATCATCATCATCTGCCTAGCTTTTTCCCAACTATGTTGGGGTCAGCTTCCAGTCTAACCGGATGCAGCTGACTACATGTATTTTACATGGAGTGACTGCCTACCTGCCCTCTACAACCCAGTAGCTGGGTAATACGATATGCCTTGGTAAGACTGGCTGTCACATTTTCGGGCTTCTGACGATCCGTAACGAATGTCAAAGATCCACAAATGACCGCCGGCTAAGCGGGATTGTCAGAAAGGGTTACCGCTACCCTGGAACATAAAGGGCTAAGGAAGGAACATGGATGGGTTTTGATTGATTTGGATGATTTCCCAGCCTTAAAAAAAATATATATATCGAGATATACCTGTACATGTTCAGGCCCAACTCCTCACACATCTGGATGTCCCTCTTCCACTGGTGGTAGGAGTCACACGCCACGTCTCCGTTGCTGCCATCGGCCACCAGCTCGGGACGATCGTGCAGGAGTTTGTCCCACATGCTTATACCTTTATCTGAAACATGAATGATGTAACCCAGTTTTTGTAAACATATTTTGATTTAAAATAGTGTCCATGGAGTTTCTCGCCCGTTCTTCTCCATAGGTACCAACTGCTTTGGAATGGGCAACTAGCTTCATCTTTCTGACTGACCGACCCCTTGACAATTCAAAAGTGCCTGTAGTTGGTTTATTTGAAATAAATGCTTTGAGTTTGAGTTTGAAACGTTATGAGTAGATTTAAAGCAGTATGACAAAATCAGGATAACTTATTATAAGGGATATTATACACCGTGCAATTTAAGTCATCTTACAAATGTGATCCACTTGATGTATCCGACATAAATAACGTCTAAGCGTGATTAAAAAGTCGTTATCATTAATTAAGATAATAGGTAAAACGAAAAATAAATAATGCATTACAATAAGTAATATCCTGTTAATAATTCAAACTCAAATTCAAAGTATTTAAACTCAAACTCAAAGTATTTATCTATATCTATACATATAATAAAACAGTAAAAAAACTGTGTCTGTACATTGAATATATTAAAAAAATAATAATTGAGGGGGGTTTAGAAACAGTAATAGAGCATGAATCCAAAAAAAAAATTTGTCTGTTTGTCTGTATGTCTGTTTGTTTGTACACGCTAATCTTCGGAACTACTGGACGGATTGGAATGATTTTTTTTTTGTTGTATAGGTATTAAGTCTGGGCAACATATAGGCTTTTATATAATTTATCTTGGAAACTTGAACACCTGATGCAGAACCGCAACAGACCAGCTAAACTATAAGAGATACAAAAATGATACCTTAGCAAAAATTGTTCCACGTGATTAGCATTTTCTGCTGAGAGAATAAATTTGAAGATCTGGAACACCTGATGTGGAACTCCAAGAGCCCAGCTACACTGTAACATATATAGGAATGACGTCTTAGCAAAAGTTGTTCGGTCTGATGGGCATTTCCTGTTGACTTATAAAAATCGAAGATCTGGAACACCTGTTGTGGAACTCCAAGAGCCTAGCTACACTATAACATTATATAGGAATGACGTCTTAGCAAAAGTTGTTCGGTCTGATGGGCATTTCCTGTTGACTTATAAAAATCGAAGATCTGGAACACCTGTTGTGGAACTCCAAGAGCCTAGCTACACCATAACACATATAAGAATGACGTCTTAGCGAAAGTTGTTCAGCCTGATGAGCACTCTCTGTTGATGTATAAAAATTGAAGATCTGGAACACCTGTTGTGGAACTCCAAGAGCCTAGCTACACCATAACACATATAGGAATAACGTCTTAGCACAAGTTGTTCAATCTGATGAGCACTCTCTGTTGACTTATAAAAATCGAAGATCTGGAACACCTGTTGTGGAACTCCAAGAGCCTAGCTACAACATAACACATATAGGAATGACGTCTTTGACGTCTTTGTTGTTAAATATGATGGGCATTTCCTGTTGACTTATAAAAATCGAAGATCAGAAACATCTGATGTGGAAATCAAAGCTATCACTAATTTTACTGTGTAATTATAAAATAACATAAACTGGGAGTACGTGCACGCGGTGAAGGCGGTAACAGTTTAGGACTGATATTCATTAGGTCTCTAGAGACCAGTGAAGAATATGATGCGCGACTGACCGCTGATCGTGAACGTCATGTATTGTCTCGCGAGTCAGAGACGTTCACGGAAAGAGAATTACGCTTGAGTTGCAAGCGTATCTACGCATCGACTTCTAGGTCTCTAGAGGAGGAATATAATAATGCGGTTACCAAAATGAAAACGATGACAAATGGACTGTATGTTTTGGTGGTGGTTGGAATGAAATAAAACTAAAGCTCAGTGTGATAAAAGATTTAAATGGGAAAAATGATAAAAAATAACATAAATGGCGACCCCGTTGTCGCTGGCATAAGCAACAGGGTCCGCGTACGAAGTCGCGGGCAGAAGCTAGTTTCAAATAAACCAATTAAAGGCACTTTTGAACTGTCAAGGGGCAAATGAAGCTAGAAATATAAAGCTAGTTGCCATTCCAAAGCAGTAGGTACCTACTGCTTTGGAATGGGCAGCTTGCTTGATCTTTTCATTCATTTTACAGCCTAGTTTAATAAATGACTTTTAATTTTTGATTTCCTAGTAGCCAGTAACTGGGTAACACGATACCCCTTGGTAAGACTGGCTGTCAGATTTACGGATTTTTGACGACCCGTAGCGACTGTCCCGTAACAAAGATCCACAAACGACAGCCGGGACCAAAGGCTTAACGTGCTTTTCGGGGCACGGAGGATTCTCGGTATGTAAGATGGTCACACATACATGGACCAACCCCGATAAGCGTAGCTTAACCTGATGTATCGACGCGTGCGGCTGTAGTAACTTAGCCACGTTCATTTTGACATTCAAAAGTGCCTTTCTTGTGCCTATTTGAAATAAATGATTTGACTTTGACTTTGACCACGGCCATGTCGATAAGTATGTAGGTATAATGAGAATATGCAATCCTTACATGGATAACCACACTGGAAAATCTTATTGTACTAAACCGAGTAATAAAATTAAAATTGATTAATATAACATAATCAAATATGGCTTCGAAAACTTCCACCGTATCGCTGCCGAATGGTTATGTACCCGAGAGATGTTGGCATGGCCACGTTGTTTGGCAATTGCCAGTTTATAACGATTAGTTGACAGAAGAGAATGGCAAATAATATAATGATACATTTGTTTACATTTCTATCAGATACTACATGAACAGATTACAGGCATTATAGTATGGTTCGTTGACACCCCTTCCAAAATAAAACGTTCCTAGTCCCAATAGTTTCCGCTGTGCGTTGATATGTCACTCAGTCAGTTTCTTCTTTTATATACGATGAGGAGAAAACAATACGACTATAAATGAAAACACTGACAGTACTATTTGGAACTATTAAATAAATCCTAACCCCGAAAAAAAAGTGATTTTTTCAAACAAACTAAATAATAGTGGTGGACCGACTATGGGTTTTGCCAATCTTTAACTAGCTATAGTGACTAACCGATTGGATATATTTGATTGAATTTGCGTATGCAGGCTTGGGACAGCATTAGATATACACAGTTTAATTTATGATCGTATTGTAGTCTCCACTTTGTATATAGATATGCCAAGATACTTACCACTGACATTCCAGGCCCCTTCCACTTGGTATGCCGCTGAAGCCGCTCCGAACATGAACGAAGGTGGAAACTTCAGCTGCTCCGTGCTCCATGACCCACAGATCAAAAAACTGAAACAATAAACCAGTTATAACTAGATCTCAAACCTCTGATACTTCGCTGTTTTGTCAAAGACATTAAAATTGAACTCGATCAGCACTTAAGCCCCGTTTAACACGTTAAGTGCGAAACGAGGCCTAAATCACCCCTCATGCAACTTCCTTGTGGTGCGGCAAGGAAAAACGTGAACATCTCTGTCGTGCGAAGGGCATAGCTTTGGTTTGGTCCAGTATAGAAAAGAGATAAATGTATATTTGAGACGCGCTAATGGTCCCGGACTCGGTGGTATACCTACCTTGGTACCGGATGTCTTAGGCCTCGTACCGCACTGAATTAATATAATTTTAATGCAGTGCGGAACGAGGCTAAAACGTCCCATATCCTGCCGGACCTCGTACCGCACCCAACGCGAGCTTCCCGCGACTAGTGTTGTGCATCACGTCGATTGAAGAGCACGTCCTTTTACATCGCCGAACATGTCTAAACGATGTCGGAAGAAGTTAATTTAAAAAAAAAAAACAGAAACAGAACGATTGCGATTTTTTATAAAAAAGTAAATTGTTACCGATTTTTTTATGTTAATTCAAGTTCTAATAAAGTATTTTTAAAGCCCGAGGCAGAATACATAGGATAGTTTCTTTTCTACTTCTGGTTTTCTTTTTTTTCTATTCTGTGAACCGCATCAAGATTTTCACACAAAAATACATAAACGTCGTTGCGTCGATATTATTTTTCCCATCACTAATCTTAGCGAAAATTTACCCTATTTCAGTGCGTTACGAGGTGTATAAGATCCCATACTTTGTTTTGCCAATAATTCCTAAACTAGTTATCAGATCCCGGGGCGACGGTAGATTAGGGTTCATCAATTCACTGTCTATATCGATAAGGACCAAATTTTTCATTTATCTGTGATTTCGCGCCAGAAAATGGATTTTAGTCTGTTAAAGGAGGTGGGGTCTAATAGACCGCGTGTCGCCCTAACTTCTGGTCACGGTGCGGGCCGATAAAACCTCGTGCCGCAGGAACGGAAAGTTTACAAAAATTGGTGCCGCAGCTAACGTGCTAAGAGCTGTCCGTGTCAATATTTTCTGTGGAATAACAGCACAGGTCTTGATAGAACTGTTTTTTTGGTAAAATTGGTACTTAGTCTTTCTTTCTTTTCGTGTGGTTAGTGACTAACCTGGTGTCAGCGTTTTTATGCCGCCCATGGGCCTCTGGCCTTGCTTCACATACTATCGAGAAATATCTCCCAGACATGCTGGTTTCCTCACGATTTTTTCCTTCACCGATTTTTAAGCAAGTGATAATCATACAATTCGCTCATGAATCCGTAAAATCAGAGAATCTTTGGATCGAACTCGAGACCTGTGATTAGGCAGTCCCGTTATCCCGCTGTCGAAATGTCTATTAGTTCGTCGGTGTGACCGCTAGAACTCGGCCCGTGATTGTGACGGGCCGAGATGTACGCCATAGAAAACACGCTATTTTAATGTTTTCCACACACCGTGCACCCGGCTCTTGCTATGTCTTTCATAAAACCGGTGAAACGATCGTCGATTATGTAAAAATCTCACCGTGATAACCTAGATGAAGTGAGCTTGAAGTGAGCTATCGCTCCACCTTATTCTAGGGATTGACACTATAGACAGCTCACGTTAAACGTTTACGTTCTACGTTTTTTTTTTGAGGGTGGAAAATCATCAAATGACTCCTCCCGCTCTGGGTGGAGCGAGAGGGAGTATCAGAGTCTTACTGACTAAAACTCATTCATGTTCCTTCCTTAGCCCTTTATGTTCCGGGGTAGCGGTAACCCTTTCGGACAATCCCGCTTACCCGGCAGGCTTGGCCTTAACGGGCCCCTTCATATGCTGACATCTCTTTGAGAAGCGCGTGGAACACGTAGGTACGCGCCGTCCGGCACACGTTAAACTCACTTCACAAATTTTCACGGGTATATAGTTTTTTACAGAATATCACTACAGTTCAATAATCTCGTTTCTTGGCGACGTGTTGTCCCGTTGACTGTTGCGGTAAACAAACGCCTTTAGGCAGTATAACTGTTTTAAATTTTACATGCAAAATGTTCAACGTGGCGCTACATTGGTGACATTAATTTTATACACATATACATTTTCATTTCATGAAGGCATTATTTTCCCATTGAACGTTATTATTTACGGATTTATTTAAAATTTAGATAATAGCATCTTAGAGCAACGTGTATTTAAAGAACTGTTGCGCAGCGGTCATTTGCCGGGGTCACGGATCATAACACTCACATTAACTAAATTAATACGAATAAGCAATACTATTAGGATGAAACAACTGCAAAAAGTAGGCGAATTGATTTTATTGCTTAGTATGATTGAACTTTTTTTTCAATTTGCAATTTATTTAAACTTATTAATATTTATATGATTAATGGGCACTAGCCTTACCCGTGTATTAAATTAATGTCACCATTATAGCGCCACATTGTATAAGTTTAAAAGGCGCAAAGGTCACCGTCACCGAATTATAATATTTTGTTAATTTTGTCATAAGCCCCACGTAAGTTTATGTGAAATAAAGTTTTGATTTTGTTCCAAATATTGCAATACCTTTTCTCACTCCTGTACATTTTTTGTCGTAGCATTCCTCGTAGTGCTACCGTAGCTACAAGATACCCCCGCTTGCTACGCCGTAGACATATTTGATATGTCGTAGAATCATTTAAATTTTGCTACTCATATGAAGTAATCTCAATGATTTATTACATTATTGTTGTATATTCTCATACATATAAATTGCATTATTTTATGAATGGGTAAGCAACCTTCCCAGATTATTCGGTTTTTGAACAATAAAGATTTAATCTGTTTGTAATTTTAACTAAAATAAAAATTGTCATCGTTTCATTTAGTTTATTTTTATTGGTATTGTTTTTTGTCTTAAACTGGTTGCCACGTGATCTTAATTTTTAGTAAACAAAGTAGTTTTAAAGCGTTACATTATGAGCAATTACTACCTACGGAGTACCATGTGCAAAATAAGTTAAAAAAAAACATGTATTTTAAGTCATTCATGGTAGAGGTTTCAATAAAATAACAAGTGAAAAATCACGTGTCGAATTTCTTATTTTTAAAGGTTAGTTATAAAAAATTGACATTGACATTGCCTTTATGGCGTAGTAGTAAGGGTGGTTTTCGTATTGCAAACAGAAAAGGACCGACTTTGTATTTCAAAATTAACCATCAAAAATTTTGTGCGTTGATCAATTAAATAATGTACCTAATTAATATTTCAGGAAATATTCAATGATTCTGAAAACTGCATCAAAATCAATCAACTGTGTAATTTGAAATTTATAAGAACAAATACACGATTTTTTTGTTTTTCTACATTTGAGAAATGAGATTTTTATGTTTGTATCTTCAACGTTTTAACCTTTTTTTTTGAGGGCGTGAAATCATCAAATGACTCCTCCCGCTCTGGGTGGAGCAGAAAGGAGTGTCAGACTCTTACTGACTAAAACCCATCCATGTTCCTTCTTTAGCCCTTTATGTTCCAGGGTAGCGGTAACCTTTTCGGACAATCCCGCTTAGGCGATTTAGCCTTACGTCACAAAATTGTTTTACAAGATTAAGATCAATAACGTCAAACATACCTGAACACAACTACACTGATATAACGCATTCTCACGACTGAATACTTGTCGTAAATAGCAATAAATACGACACTTATCTGCGAACAAGGTAATCTTAAGGTACAACTTAATTAAACCGCAATGTCTTTTATGTCTGTGTGTCAATGCCTTCTATAATTGATATTTACGAGGGATATTCTATACTACCAACTCCGAAACCGTAAAACAAACAGCTGTTCTAAACATTTTTGGTCACGTGACTCGTCGAAATGTACAGGAACAGCTGATTTTTTTCACGATTTCGGAATTGCTCCCATAGAAAAAAATATCCAGTTTGGTCGTCTGTAGTATATACTTTTGTATGTATATACCCTTTTGGTTACATCCTGTATATCTTAAAGTTTCTATGTATCGTGAAATACATTATATCATACGTCTTGTTCCAAAAGATTTTAACCTAAGCAATTTTATTAAGTATACAATTTTAAAGATTTCCGAGGCACGGAGGAGTCTTGGCATGTATGATGGTCAGCCATCCACGGCCAACCCCGGCAAGCGTAGCTTAACCTGATCGATCGACCTGTGCGGCTGTTATTGCTTAGCCACGAGTTTCTCGATCTCGATACTGCATGTTATAATTAACCTCACAAGTAACCTACTTTCCAAAACAAAAGTAGAATAGTACGTATTTGATCAGTTCATTTGCGTGGAATTGCGATAATTATCTGTACCCTTGAATTATAATGTTCTTGTACCGTGTGACATACATTTTTCTTGTTACTCATTAGCTGCTGGTTTTTAATTATAATAATTAATTATAAGGTAATAATTAATTACCGGTATTTGCTTAATTAATTGCAACTGTTGGCAATTCATTGTGTAATTCATTCATTCATTTATCATCATACATCTTTCATCATTTAATTTTTCATTGTGTTGAGAAATAAAAGGTAATATAACTCAGCAACTCGCCTCCATTCCCCGAAGAGTTAAGCAAAGGTGAACTTAATATCATCATCATCATCTGCCTTGCCTTTTCCCAACTATGTTGGGGTCGGCTTCCAGTCTTACCGGATGCAGCTGAAACCAGTATTTTACATGGAGCCTATCTGACCTCCACAACTCAGTAATTGGGCCATACGATACCCCTTGGTAAGACTGGCTGTCAGATTTTCGAAACGACTGTCAAAGATGCACAAATGATAGCCGGGACCAACGGCTTAACGTACTTTCCGGGGCAAACGTGTACTTGTATCTAGGTCAAATTAAATTAGCCTGTCAAATACCGCAGACATGATGAATGATATTTTTGGTTTTCACTACGACTTAAAAATGAATTTAAAAACGTGAAATTTAAATTTCAAATTTTAACACGTGACCAGAGGGTTGGTCAATTTTTAGGTCAAAGATTCAGCCATCCAACGTTGCCTGTCTGTTGGGCACATTGCCCACTGACAGCGATGGAGACGAATTTTTGACGCCCTATGAGCTCCTCCCCTTTTTTCTTACTACTTGTACTTAATAGTAAGGTGTTCAAAAATTAACTATAAAAATTTCATGGTAGCATTGTACTCATCGTTATTTTTTTACTTTTACTATGTTAGCTGTTCCATACATTTTATTGAGTTACGTGTGCATAAATGTATGGAACAGCTCATATTTTTTTCGCGATTCCAGGGTTCATCCTATAGTAAAAGTTGTTCGTAACGATGAGTACAATGCTACCACGAAATTCTTAGAGTAAATTTTTTAATACCCACGAAATATTTAATTTACGTAAAATAAAAAATACTTAGATAAATAATTTTTTTCCATCTATGGAATCTTTACCACCGTTAGATGTTGCTCTGAAAATATTTCGTGTTCGAACAGATACTCCTTATATTTTTTAGTTTTAGGTTGAATAGTGTATTTAAGAATTGTACTCGTATTATAAAATGAATGTTAATGAAATATACATATTTAAAAAACAAATCTTGAGACTTTTTAAATAATTCAAATGTTATTATTATTTAAACGACTACTTGATGACGGGTAAAAACAAGAAATATGTTTCTCCGTTAGTCAGATAATAAAAAAATATTAGACACGTATTTTTTGCTACAACATTTTAATAAAAATGACTTTGATAAAACGCATTTAATTTTGGGAATGGTGCTCTATACGTCACAATTAAGTTTAAAATTTATCTAACCGTGACGCCATGTCAAATTTTAACATAAAGTATCGACGTAAGGTTTTGATTACCTACGTAAAAATAAAAGATACGTGTACCAATATTTTAGTTATATTGTAATCTTCTACACTTTAAAAGAAGAGTGAAAGAACACTATCTTTCCACTTCGTCATAGTTGCATGTATAGGTACAACGTGGCGCTATAAAAGTGACATCAATTTAACACACGGGTAGGGTAGTGCCCATTAATCATATAAATGTTGATAGGTTAAAATAAATCGCAAATTAAAAAAAATATTTTTTCAAACTAACTAAATAATAAAATCTATTCGCATCCTTTTTGCAGTTGTTTCATCCTAATAGTATTGCTTATTTGTTTTAATTTCATTGATGCGAATGTTATGATCTGTGACCCCGGCAAATGACCGCTGCGCGACAGTTCTTTAAGTACAGGTTGCTCTAAGATGCTATTTTCTAACATTTTA
This sequence comes from Hyppa rectilinea, assembly GCA_951799385.1. NCBI lineage: Eukaryota > Metazoa > Arthropoda > Insecta > Lepidoptera > Noctuidae > Hyppa > Hyppa rectilinea. Next base: position 15,391,941 of record OX637316.1, read on the forward strand.
AACAAATCCGTAATTATAATGGAAATATAATGTCTTCATGAAACGAAAATGTGACAACGTATATGTGTGTTAAATTAATGTCACCATTGCAGCGCCACGTTGTGTGTTATTATAAATTACATATATTGTAGAGATATGTATTTTATCAGTATGTATGTAAGTATGTAAATTCTCTTAGTGTATGTTAATAATACTCGTAGAAGAAGAAAAATCAAAATACATGGATATGTATCCATGTATTTTGATTTGTCTTCTTCTCTTACATACGTTGTCTATCTCTATTTATCTACTTTCCTATCGCAGGTATGCTGGAAGAGATTTCTTTAGAAATAAGCATCACCTTTGTACATGTTTTCTGTCCCTTTCTTCTTGTCTGTTTAATGTGTGTGTGTGTGTGTATAAATGGTTAAATAAATACTCTGACATTAAATGATATGAATAGATATCTGGATCTACTCACGCACACAAACAAACATTGCCATCATATCTAAGATTTTCAGATATAAAATAAAAAAAGATATTATGCGGTATAATCTCTTATCATGAACTTGGCTCTTAACACATCATGGATTCGACAATAATCTCATTACACGTAATACATGAAGGTAAATATTTGACAATGACATACGAAAAAAAAAATCTTTTTCCACTATTAGAGTACGCACATTATTACCTGCTAATCTCTGTCTGTGATGCGTGTACTCTATATCTGATCTGTGAACAATTTGTGTTTCCCTGTTCTCCTTAAACATGAGGCACATTTATATAACCACTAGTTACTAACAGCCGCACAGGTCGATCCATCACGTTTAAAGCTACGCTTGCCTGGGTTGGCCGTGGATGGGTGACCATCTTTACATACCGAGACTCCTCCGTGCCTCAGAAAGCACGTTAAGCCGTTGGTCCTGGCTGTCATTTGGGCATCTTTGACAGTCGTTACGGGTCGTCAGAAGCCCGGAAATCTGTCAGCCAGTCTTACCAAGGGGTTTCGTATTGCCCAGTTACTGGGTTGTGGAGGTCAGATAGGCAGTCGCTCTGTGTAAAATACTGGTATTCAGCTGCATCCGGTTAGACTGGAAGCCGACCCCAACATAGTTGGGAAAAGGCTGGGCAGATGACTAGTTGCTGCCAGCGGCTTCGCCTGCGTGGATGTTGGAAGTTATCCCAAGGGAACGTACCACCTGGATAAGGCGTATTCTATGTGTTAATCCAGGTCATAAACTAGCTCTGTGCCAAATTTCATCCAGATCCGATAAGCCGTTTGAGCGTGAAGGACGGTCGAACATACAAACTCACACACACACTCACTCAGAAACTTTCGCCTTTATAATATTAGTGTGATGGTTACTATCAGAGTAACCATCACACTAAAACCATAAAAAATGAATTGAAAGACAATTGCATGTAGGCCGGTCAAATTAGCCCGAAAAATAGTGGTACTACATACATTCCCAAGAAGCTGAAAATTTGCATGAACTTTATGGATACCATTAAATAAAAATAAAAAAATGAAAATACCCCATTGATCGATCGTTAATCGCCCATATATACACTTCTACAGTATTTTATGTGCCAGTTAAAAAGAGGCTATTATAAAAAAAAATGTGCATTGTAACAGTGAAAAAAGTTTTTAAAGGCTCATCATTTAAAAAAAAACCGGCTAAGTGCGAGTCGGACTCGCGCACCGAGGGTTCCGTACAAACCGTAGGTTCACCCATTCCAAAAGTTCACCCATCACGACAATCGAGTCATAGTTATGGTATCTTTATATTTTGAAATAAAAAGTTTTTTTTGTTTGTTGTATGATGTAACTAAAAATTTACGGTTTTCGCAATTTTTCCTTTATCTGTACTATAAGACGTCACTTCGTACCAAATTTAAAGATTTTAAGTTCACGGGAAGTACGCTGTAGGTTTTGATTCCCGTGAGAGTTTCAAAAATTTGCGGAAATTTGCGGCATAATCGGCTGTATCTTTTGATTGCTTTGGCTTAGAAGTTTGATTTTATCAGAGCTCCAAGAGACAGTAGACCTGAGTATTAGATATAATTATCAGTTTGATACCTCCACGCGTTCCTGAGAAAAACGGTCTTGACAGACGGACGGACGGACAACAAAGTGATCCTATAAGGGTTCCGTTTTTTCCTTTTGAGGTACGGAACCCTAAAAATGACCATCATTAGATGGTCAAAATATATTTTTAGAGGATCAGGTAAATACATTACAAAAAAATATTTTTCGTGTAAGAAAAAATCCGTGGCTGGCGTGAATATATTGACATCTCTAAAACAGCAATTTGTCAGGACGGCCATTTTAAACATTTGAACTGTTATGGTAAATCGGTTTATTAACGTTTGTGTTTAAGTTGTTTTATAGGTTATTTTATGCCATCTTTTAAATGATGACAATAAATAAACAAAATTCCTCATAGTTTGCATAATAATAGACTTGTCAAGTCGTTAACCAACGAGTTATCAACTTATTCACCGACTTGTCAACTTATTCACCACAGTTATCAACTTATTCACCTTCTGAGTGGGGAACATTTAGTAAGTAAACAATGTTATTTTAATGACAAACATATTAATATTATTGGATAACAAACAGATGATTAATACAAAAAATATTAGTCGTCCGTGCTCTTTCTTACTTTTCGCTTGGCGTTCTTTCGGTTTTTTTTGTGTTTGCTCGGCTGCTGAGGGTCCCATGATGATGTGAAATATCAAATGCAAAAAACGAAATACAAATCCGACGAGTAGTTCCAGAGAAACACAACTCTTAAGCTTAATCTATATTAATATTATAAAGCTGAAGAGTTTGTTTGTTTGAACGCGCTAATCTCAGGAACTTCTGGTTGGAATTGATTTTTTTTAATATAGTACATTTATTCAGGAAGGTTAGAGGATCTAGCATTGCGCTACGACCAATAGGAGCGGAGCATACATATTTTTTTTTGCAAAAACGGGAAAAATATTCCTTTTTGAGAGCTTTCGTTGCGTGCGCTGCGTGAACGGTTTAAAAAAAAAGTCCTCATCGAACCGATACCTGGAAAGAAAATTACTCAGGGTGAAAGGTCGCAAAAAGGTGTTTTCCAGCAAACCTGTAATTTTTATCATAAAATTAGTTCAGACAAAAACTGTAGATCAGATAATTATCTATAAAAATGTTTAAATATTTTTTTTGTAAGAGCCGCCGTTTTTGAGACATAACTATTCAAAAACAGTTCAATTTCACGTCACTTTAGCCATCCAACTTCATAGCACAAAATGTTTCTTTACCATGTTCTGCAATAGTCCTGCACCAAGGGATTGTCCCCTTTGTGTGGGTGCACTTTCATTAATGCATACAGGGCATTAATCTTCGGTTGGTGAATCCTCAACATTTAGAATGGTCTAAGGGGCCCCTGCTGCAGTTGGCTTCTGCCGATCGTACGCCTTCCTAAGGTCCGGGACCCCAGGTTCACAAGATGTGCCAAAGACTTAAAAATAATAATAGAAAAATATTTTTACGGCTAAACTTTCCTTTACTGGACTGGCATTTATGGGGTGGGAGGGGGAGGGGGGAAATGGGGGGAGGGGGGCTACCCCCCTGTACCATCCCCACACCGCGAAACCCCATGGTTATGGAGATATCCATGGTTAAAGTTTTTGAGGTTAGAAAAACAAAATCCATAAATTTCCATCGATTTATGGTGCGGGGATGTCCGGGGCCCCCCTTGTACCTGCGGGGGGTGCCCCCCTCCACTCTGGCACCACTCCCATAATAAGGTAACTCACCATTTCCGAGAAAAATTACTTTTCCTAACCTAACCTAACCAAAACACTCAAAAGTTGCTCAAAAAGCGTAGTCTGAGCCCCGCTTCGCGGGGCTCAATGGTTTAAAAAAATATAACCACGAAGGGGATGGCGGGGGCTCCCCCCCTCCCCCTCCCACCCCATAAATGCCAGTCCAGTAAAGGAAAGTTTAACCATTTTTACTTGCATTACAGGTTTAGTGATGTATATGCGTGGTGTACATAATAATATCTTACTCGTAAACATAATATTATTATGATGATTACTACTCTTTCAAATTCTTGAATCATTATATCTCAGAAAAGGTGGCTCTTAGGAAAAAAGTATTTAGAAATTTTTATAGACCAGATCTACAATTTTTCTCTAAACTAATTTTATGATAAAACTTACCATTTTGCTGGAAATCGCGAAAAACCGTTTTTGCAACCTTTGACTCAGAGTAATTTTCTTTCCAGGTATCGGATCGATAAGGACTTTTTAGATATCATTGATGATGATTGTTGATGATGTTGTTTTGAACGATTCTACTAACTTTCAGCTAGTAAAAAAAAAGGTGCAAAATATTGTACTTTCACTTCTATTTTTTGGTCTAATTTGACTGGACTATAGGGAGAGGACTCGACACGGTATTTTCACAAATTGTTACTTTTATGGAAGTATGTTGATAACTCAATTATTTTATAATACTCATTTAACATTAATATTTGTTTTTAACCGACATGTAGTGATACTTATCACATTTAGAGTTCAGAACTTCGTTGGCCATAACTTGAAATCTCAATTTGTCAATTTAAAATTAGTGCTAAAGAAAACTAATAAGTGTTTATGTTGAGATGTCAAAAAAACGAATTTTATTTTGATTACTGATATATCGAAATATCAATGTTTGCTCACAAAAACATGTGAATCGTTAATTTGACATGTTCTGTTGTCAAGTAAAACATGTAAAAATGCGAGATGTCAACTTAATACCATAGTCGATTGCTCTAAAAGTTATGTATATTATGAGCTGTAAATTTTTTTCATATAAATGCCTAATGCATAGGACTTATTAAGCCAATAAAAAAAACATACAAGTCGAGTTGTCAATGTATTCACGCCAGCCACGGATATAACAATGCTTGAGAAACAACTAGAGATTCGTAATTAAGTTATCAATCTTTTTGTTCTGACGCACATGGAGGCATAGGCAGTCCTTATTATGAGTTTAATCAGAGGCATCGTGTTTTGGTGAGTTTGTAAAGTTTCATATAAACACATAAAAATTTGTAAAAAAAAATATATTTTTTTAAATATGAAAAAAATTCTTCCCATTTGCCTTAGGACATGTTGCTTCTTGTGACTTACTACAGACCATTTTCGAGGGCCCATTATTTAGTGTCAAGTCATCCCCTTTTTTATTTTAACGCTGGGAAATAACAAAAAGAAAATGGGGTGACTTGACGCCATTTTATCTAAGCCTATTGACACCGAGTCGTCAGAAACCCGAAAGTCTGACAGTCCGACTTACTAAGGGGTATTACTAGTAACTGCTTGGTGGACTTCAGATACGCATTCGCTCCATGTACAGACGCCAGCACATCAAGCTATCCCTAACTGTCAAATTTTCTCAATTAAAAATGAACCTTATGTCTTTGCAATAAAGTTGAAAAACTATCAAAGAAATTTGACAGATTGTGGTACTTAACTTGATGTGCTGGCCTCTGTACAATACTGATATTTAGCTGCATCTGGCTAGACTGGAAAATAGTTGGGAAATGGCTAGCACTTGATGTCCATTTTTATAAACATTTTATTGACAGATATTGTTTAAGTCACGTCATTATGAAATATCGTATTTTATTATCATTTTATTCTTATTCTAAATTTAGTGAAGATTTTTTTCTACTTTTTAGTTTGGTTTTCTATTAAAGCGTGTTTTTTCGTTTTTTACATTGTCATTCATGCTTCCATTTCGGCACTAAGTAACGAAATGTGCGTTTAAAGAAGGGACAATAGTATGACGAAATCTATATACCGCCGCATTCGAATACAGTTACAACGTTAATTTGTTCAACTTGGTCTTCAATAAAAGTTTAAAAGCTAATTATAGAAAATGAAAAAAAAAAACAAACAACTCGACTGCATGATAATAGAAAAAAAACAAGCATTCTATTCTATAGTAAGTAATTTGTCAGCTTTGTTTTTTGTTAACGAAATTAATAATAATATTTCTTTTATTCTTGGGACTTTTAATAAATGCACGTACTCAAAGCAAATGATTAATAAAATAACAAAAAACCCCGATTGCTTTTGTTTTGTAAAATAACGCAGGCCAGAAACCAAAAATCAAAAATAAGGTGCTACTTTTATTTACCCCATCTGCAGTCGGTTTTTTTAAAATAAATATTTTTTTCGTGTGCGTTTGATAAAGGTCCCAAAAATAAAAGTAATAAGTGCCTTAATTAAAGAACAACACATTAGGAGCATTAAAATAATAATTAAAAATACATTGAACTAATTGCTGAATTTCATTATTCATACCTCCTTTATGGAATTAAAAGAGGTTGAATTTGTTGTATACCTATGTGCCGGGTTTATGGTTACAAAAACATTGATTTATGCAGTTTTTATTATTGCTTGTAAGACATAAATTGTATATTAAAAACAGCTGCTTGATTTATTAACTACTAGCTTCTGCCCGCGACTTCGTCCGCGGAAAATTGCGATATACTGTAACTGTTTAGGCAGCGCATGCTAATAATTCTGTTTTTGGAGGTATTTCTTTCCGACTTGCTAGACAAAAATTGCGATAGCTCGGCTTATATGTATGATATAAATATAATTTATAGCCTATAGCACTCAGGAATAATGTAGCTTTCTATCAGTGAAATTTTTTTTGAAATTGGGTCATTAGTTCCGGAGATTACCCCCTACATACAAACTTACAAACTTACAAATTTTACCTCTTTATAATATTAGTATAGATTTAGGAATAACAGAAGATTATAATTTACGGTAATATTATATTAATTTACAGGGTGAATTAGAATTCATTGGCAATAGTTTAAGGGGTCATTGTAGGTACTCATCATTATGAACAAATTTTACTTTAAATATATTTATTATTATTGACGACACGGTTGGCGCAGTGGTTGAGCGATTAGCTGCTGCGCACTATGTCGCGGGTTCGATTCCCGCACGGAACAAATATTTGTACGACCTGCAAGTATTTGTTACGAGTCTGGGTGTTTTTCTATCTATAATATGTATTTATTTACGAAAAAAAATGTATATAAGTATCAGCCATCTCGTTACCATACCACAAGCATTAGGTTGCTTAGCTTGGAACGATATGGCGTTGTGTGAAATGTCCAAGGATATTATTATTATTATTATTACAACTAAAAATAGAATAACAACTTATACTTATATGAAATGACTATCTAACTTATATCTAATTATAAACAAATAAATACAAAAAAAAATACGTTAGGATCTTCAGTTCAAAAGACAACCTGGAGATCTGTCATACAGATCCCGAAGCGAATATAGACTCCAGCTCTCACAAAGGTTTTAAATCTATCTGTAACCTAGACACTATGTAACAAAATTGTACCTTTTTGAGATTTAATTCTTCCAGTTTTTTCAAAATTTATTACTATATTTCCAAACGAAATATCTTAAAACTACACGTCTGTTTTTTTAATATTTATTAAACATTTTTTATACATTCTGATCCTACTTGTTTTTCGGTATTTTCCACCAATCGAATTTGACCGTGAACCCTAAAATCGAGACAAAACAGTCGCGATAATTGTTGCGTACAAAAATAAGTTTTTGCCTTGACTCGATAGATGGCGTTGACGTCGAAATAGAAGTCTAAAAAATATACATTTCACCTCACAGGCTCGGGTCTGTTTGTCATTCGAAATCTGAGCCGAAAATCGATTTTTGCTCTCTAGCGTGGAAAGAGTTTTTAAAATTCGAACCTTTCTATTTTACAATTTTCTATACTGCCAGTCCACTGAAAATGCATGACACGGTCTAAAATAAAATATTAAATAATACCGCTCACCTTAAAAACTTCCATCACAGTACAGAAACTAAATCTTTTGCGAGGATATAATTGTAAAATTGGAATTAATGTTAATAAGTATTTCATTTGATTAAAAAAAACAGTGACGTCACATTTGAATATGCCATGAAAATACTACCCTGTTAAACACCCAATTGTGTAGTAGTTTAAGTTTATTTTTTTAAATAAATACTAATATAATATGTTATTTAATCCTTTGCTTGGCAAAAATAAATATGTATAAAATTAAATTAGTTAGTTATTTGTATTAAATTGACGGTCTCGATAGCAATACAAGTAAGTACTGGGTTAGATGGTATTACCACCAAGACGATCAAATGCCTCAAAAATATAATTGTTCCGAAACTAACAAAGTGCATAAACGAATGCCTGATGCGCGGCATTTTTCCGAGCACACTAAAAGTAGCCAAAGTCAGCCCTATTTTCAAATCGGGTAGTAGAACTGATCCAGGTAACTACAGACCAGTGTCGGTTTTACCTGTATTATCTAAAATTGAGCGTGTTTTGTACAGCCGTTTAAACACATACCTTGTTGAGAAAAAGTTCCTTAGTGACGAACAATATGGCTTTCGCTCGAAATCTAGCACTCTTACAGCTACAGTAGACCTGATAACTAAAATCAAAACTCACATAGATGAAAAAAATGTTGTGCTGGGGGTTTATTGATTTAAAATAAGCATTCGACACAGTATGCCACCACAAGCTTCTCCAAAAATTAAACAACATAGGAATCGTAGATACAGCCCTAGAAATGTTTACATCTTATTTACAGAATAGACAACAAGTAGTTAAAATAGCTAATTTCACTAGTTCCATAAAAAATGTACCATATGGCTGTCCCCAAGGCTCAATTTTAAGTCCGTTACTCTTCTTAATCTATATAAATAACATAAACAGAATAGGGTTAACGGGACACCTAACTTTATACGCAGACGACACTTGTCTCTTTTATTTCGATAAATCTATACATAATATTATAACAGATGCTCAAAAAGATCTCGACATACTCAGTGAGTGGCTTAAATACAATTTACTTACAATAAATACCTCGAAAATAACATACATGATTTTTACCGCAAAAAATAAATCATTACCAGAATTCTCGCCTCTTACTATAAACAATGACATAATAAAAAGATCCAATCACGAAAAATACCTCGGTCCGAGGGTAGATGACAAACTCACATGGAAACTTCACATCGAACATGTAAAAACAAAATTAATGTCATTACTAGCATCACTACATAAAATTGCAAATCGTATTCCAAGGAAAATACGTACTGTTATATACAACTCATTAGTAAAATCACATCTCGAGTATCTTATAGAAATATGGGGATCTGCCGCGAAAACTATTCTGATACCTTTGCAATGAACCCAAAATAAAATTATCAAAACCCTTTTCCATTATCACTATCTTACTCCAACTAAAATACTATTTGAAAAAACTAAATTATTAAATCTCGCACAATTATACAAATACGGCACCTGCATTCTAATAAAAAAAATCACCACAAACAGCATTCAATCCAATTTACAATTACACAAAAGAACATTATCACACAACCTAAGAAATAATTAGTTATTTGTTATGCAAGGCTTCAAAGTTGATTTTTGGCGCGAGTACTTCTATTGAAACCTGAGTAAGCGAAGGATTCTAGGGTTGAACCATGAGCGAAGCGAGTGGTTCAAATATAGAATCCTGAGCGTAACGAAGGTTGTAAAGGTACGAGACGCAGAAAAGCTTTGCTACCGAGCGCAACACAAAATTTTTCACCTCACTACAGCGAGGAAACTGCTAGGTGCAAGAAAACAGGTGTTATATGTTGAGTTTTATTTTGTTCGAGCGTCTCAGATACATTGACTCATGTGAAGAAAATAACAGATACTTGGCAATGTATCTAATGAATTACATAGAATATCTCCAAAATTAAATACCCTGTATTTTGTTCTATATCCTACTTGTCCTCTAAGGAGTATGAAAGAAAAAAATAATAATACAAATAACTAAGTAATTTAATTTAATACATATTTATTTTTGCCAAGCAAAGGATTAAATAACATAAATATATTATATTAGTATTTATTTTATTTTAAAAAAAAGTTTAATTACTACACAATTGGGTATTTGACAGGGTAGTATTTTTATGGCATAATCAAATGTGACGTCACAGATTTTTTTAATCAAATGGAATACTTATTAACATTAATTCCAATTTTACAATTATATCCTAGCAAAATATTTAATTTCTGTACTGTGATGGAAGTTTTTAAGGTGAGCCGTATTATTTAATATTTTATTTTAGACCGTGTCATGCATTTTCAGTGGACTGGCAGTATAGAAAATTATTAAATAGAAAGGTTCGAATTTTAAAAACTCTTTCCACGCTAGAGAGCAAAAATCGATTTTCGGGTCAGATTTCGAATGACAAAAAGACTCTTTCCGAGCCTATGAGGTGAAAAATAAATTACAACGAAGACAAGCTCGTACTAACTATGGTAAAAAAACTATATTGTTCGAAGGAGCACAGCTGTATAATGACCTACCAAATGACGTAAAAGATTGTAATAACATTAACTCATTCAAAATGAAACTAAAAAGTCATATTCTTAAAATGTAGTCCTACCGCATACCTATCAATTAGTGTTAGTAACTTCTTACCTACCTAATATTTATTTATATAACTTCACCAGCAAGCACCTGTGGCAAAATGTACTACATTTAGATTTAAGCTATTATTTTGTATCTCATTGTAAGTGAACCTATTGTTCTTATGAGAATAAAATTCTTTAAACCTAAATTAGTTTTTTCTTTCATTCTCCTTAGAGGACAAGTAGGATATAGAACAAAATACAGGGTATTTAATTTTGGAGATATTCTATGTAACTCATAAGATACATTGCCAAGTATCTGTTATTTTCTTCACATGAGTCAATGTATCTGAGACGCTCGAACAAAATAAAACTCAACAACACCTGTTTTCTTGCACCAAGCAGTTTCCTCGCTGTAGTGAGGTGAAAAATTGTGTGTTGCGCTCGGCAGCAAAGCTTTTCTGCGTCTCGTACCTTTGAAACCTTCGTTACGCTCAGGTCACGTCTATATTTGAACCACTCGCTTCGCCCATGGTTCAACCCTAGAATCCTTCGCTTACTCAGGTTTCAATAGATGTACTCGCGCCAAAAATCAACTTTCCAGCCTTGCATAACAAATAACTATTACTATAGTAAATGTTCTATGGAAAATTCAAAGAAATTATATTATACTGATTTTTCGATATTAAGTAAAAATAAGGTGAAAAAATAAATATTTTAAATTAAAAAAAATTCAGTGTGTTTGGAACTTGTACCTACATTAATCGAAGCGGTAACGTGGCTAAATAATAATAATTTAAAAATTAATATAAACAAAACTTTGATTATGCACTATAGCCAACGATCATTATTATTCTCTAGTCTTGACATCGAATATAATAATAATAAAATACAGACAGCTAATACTACAAAATTTTTAGGCCTAACAATCGACAGAAATTTAAATTGGAAAGCACATATTGAGGCTCTAGCTAAAAGAATAAGCAGCAGTGCTTATGCGTTATATAAATTATCACGTAGGTACTCTAAATATAGAAGCGTTATTAACGGCCTACTACGATTTAGTTGAATCCGTCCTTAGATACGGTGCTACCTTCTGGGGTAACTCAACCGATAGAGATATCATTTTTAAAAGACAGAAGTGCTGTTTGAGATCTATGTTTAATCTCAAAACTACCGATAGCTGTAAAAATTATTTCAATAAATATCATATATTAACATTGCCTTCACTTTATGTACTAGAAAAAGCAATGTTCGTAAAAACTAATCCAAATTTGTTTTCTCGTATGGCAGATAAATTCCCAAGAAATAGACGTGATGATAGCAAACTATGTGTACATGCATACATCAAAAACTGCACTAATGCGCAAGAGTGTTTTTTGCATGGCACCAATTATTTACAACAAATTGCCCAAAAGTTGGAAAGAGCAAACTATACCTAAATTTAAGCAAACAATGAAGTTGTTTTTGACACAAAAAGCATATTATAGTATTACAGAATTTTTAAACGACTCATGTTGATTATGATAAATAAATACATATAAGTAACAATATTAACGTAGTATTTTTTTTATTTTTTTTTATTAATTATGCCAATATTTTTAATTATTAGATATAATAATAATTAAATGCCTATTAAAGTTACGTATAAATGTGATGTGTGTTTGTGATTCATTGTGTTAATTGTAATGACTGTTGGATAATGTAAATGATTGAATTTAGGAAATTTGTTTAACTGTGACTGATATTTAATGTACAAGTGTAAAATTTATATTTAATAGTAATAATTCAATAATAATAATAATAATTGGATGTTACCATTCCACATGACGAGAACCTCGTGAAAGCTGAGAAAGAGCAACAAATAAAATATCTCGACTTAGCACACGCGGTTGTTGACATGTGGAATGTGAGCTCGGCTATCATTGTACCGATTGTCGTAACAGCCAATGGCCTGATAGCCAAAAGCCTCGACCAACATCTTTCGAGGCTCTCGTTAGGTGGTTGGATCAAGAGCCAGATTCAGAAGGCAGTACTCCTCGATACGGCTCGCATTGTGAGGAGGTTCTTGTCTCTGCAGCCCTAACCACCGGTGCCTTGGACCCTGCTCCCGATATCGGCGGACCACATTTTTTTTTATTTTTAAATGTTTTTTTTTGTTTTTTTATAAAAATATTTAAAAATATATTAGATAAGAGATGAAATAAATAAACGAATAATAATTGTAAGTAAATATTTGCACGCCATGAGAAATGGCAGACATGTCGTGAGCCACTCTTATTTACGATCTTGCATGCATGTATTATTTTAATTCTGTATGTATACAGATGTTTATGCAAATAAAATTTCTTATTCTTATTCTATAATTTTTTTACACTTTTTACCATTTTTAAAGGCTTCGGCACTGGTCTAAAAGGGCTAGGCAGAGGTGTATCTGACCTACAGTTTAACCTCATTGCCAGATATTTTGATATCGCATAACCCTAGAGTTATCAAAAAAAAACAAAAAAAAAACTAGAATATATTGTGGTCCAAAAATGCATAGGTTCGAAGATAATCATCAATCATGATTCATTTAGATACCTACCTAACGTACAAACAACGTTAGGTAGGTATCTATATTTCATTATAATAATAATACGTTTATTTTTCTTCTTTTCGTGTGGTTAGTGACTAACCTGGTGTCAGAGTTTTTACGCTGCCCATGGGCCTCTGACATAGCTTCACATGCTGTTCAGAAATATCTCTCAAGGATGCCGGTTTCCTCACGATGTTTTCCTTCACCGATTTTTAAGCAAGTGATTATTATACAATACGCCCATGAATCCATGAAATCAAAGGCCTTGGGTTCGAACTCGAGACCTATGACTTGGCAGTCCGAAGGTCACACCGCTAGGCTATCACTACTGCGACCACTAGAAATACATAGACAATAAGTTTTGTTCATAAGTTTATAAGGCTTTTTTTTTAAGGCTTGGAATACATCCAATGATTTCTCCCGCTCTGGGCGGAGCGGAAGGGAGTGTCAGACTCTTACTGACTAAAACCCATCCATGTTCCTTCCTTAGCCCTTTATGTTCCGGGGTAGCGGTAACCCTTTCGGACAATCCCGCTTACCCAGCAGGCTTGGCCCTGAGGGGCTCCTTCATAATTATGCTGACATCTCTTTGAGGCGCGCGTGGAACATATAAGCGCCGTCCGGCACGGGCCTGGTGCCGATCGGACGGTGAGTCACCCATTACTCACCGTCCGCAGGCCCGCGCCTACAGTGGCCGGGAGTCGTCACGTGGCTCCCGACGCCCGGGGCGTCTCCGGCGGCGGCTGGGACGGGAGGACCTTTCTCTCTCCCATCCCGCCACTTCCTTCGCGAGCATGACTTTTTCGCAGAAGGAGGTGACTGCCTCCCACTCCCTCTCGCCCCGGACCATGGCTTGCACCAGGGCCGGGCGCGAGAGGTCGCCGCCGCCGATCGCCTCTACGAGGACACTGGTTTGCACCGTGTGCTCTACCGTGTCCTCTGGACGAACCTCGCAGTGGTGACACCCGGGCGTTTCCTTCCGCCTGATGATGTGCAGGAACCTCCCGAAACATCCATGTCCGGTGAGGACCTGCGTCAGGCGGTAGGTGAGAGCGCCGTGACGCCTCTCTAGCCATTTCTCAAAAAAGGGCTTTACCGCCACTATCGTGGCGTGCCCTGCGCTGGGTTGCGACAGTCGCTGTTTCCAGGCCGCCATGATATCGCACCAGAGGTCCGTCCGCTCCGCCGCAATTTGCCGCGGAAACGGAGTTTCCCCCCGGTTTAGTACCTCCGCGCGTCACTCGTACAGGCGCGCGAGGACCATCGCCCCCAGATCCCACGGCGGCAGTGCGGCAAGGAGGCTTGCCGCCTCGCCCGAAATCGTGCGGTATTCCCGGATAAGCCGAATGGCTACCGCCTTTTGGGGCGCGTTCAGATAGTGGGTAGCTCGCCGCCGCAGTGAACGCGCCCACACCGGGGCCCCGTAAAGGGCCATGGACCGCACGACTCCCGCGTAAAGCCTCCGGCAGGAGGCGTTTGGCCCCCTCAAATTCGGCAAGAGCCGCTTGAAGGCTGCCTCAGTCCGTTCCAGCTTGGGGGCAAAACGTCGGAAATGCTCCACGAAATTCCATCGGCTAAGTTTATAAGCCTGAGCAGACCTTTCTGCCTATACCATACCGATATCTCTTCGTAGATGTACAGTGTGTTAGGTTAAACGAGGAACATACTCTCAGGGGTTGCTATACTCATGAATATGAACAACTTTGACAATGGAACTATACCTGAACTCAAGAAAAAAAATCAGCTGTTCAGTACATTTTTATGTTCCCATAATTGGTCAAAATGTATGGAACACCTGATATTTTTTTTTCATATTTCAGAGTTTTTCATGTTCATGAGTACTATATAACCTGAAAGCATGTCCCTCGTTTAACGTGTTTTTCAGAAGCAACAGAAATAACAATAACAAATTAAGGAATCCCGAAAACATGTACTACGTAATGGCAATGAAAAAATCTACATGTTAATATTAAAATTATGTTAATAGGTACATTTCGTGTTTATAATTTACAATCATTTGTAAAACATTTTTAATTTAATGAATAGAATTTAAATTTAAATTCTTACAAAATTGCGTATGTATGTGCGACGTATTTTTCAGTTCCGTCGTTTTAATTATGTTTGTTCATATAAACTGTTCATTCATAATTCTCCCTTTTTTATTTGAGGTTGGGCAATCATCAAATGACTCCTCTCGCTCTGGGTAGAGCGGAAGGGAGTGTCAGACTCTTACTAACTAATAAACTGTTCATTCATCATTCTCCCTTTTTTTTTGAGGATCGGAAATCATCAAATGACTCCTCGCGCTCTGGGTGGAGTGGAAGGGAGTAGTGTCAGACTCTTACTGACTAAAACCCATCCATGTTCCTTCCTTATCCCTTTATGTTCCGGGGTAGCGAGTAACCCTTTCAGACAATCACGCTTAATTCAAATCCCTGCCCTTATCCTAATATAAAGGGTCTTTCAACAAGGACGGGTCGATTTTGATAGTTTGTGGTGGCCATGTTGTTTTGGCGGCATCTGTCAAATGCGTTTTTATTTCTTCAGTTACTGACGCCAAATCACCATGGTAAGTTTCAAGATTGAGCAGCACGTCCAAATGATAAAACTTTATTATCAATCAAAATGAGTGTTTGTCAGTGCAAACGTTGCGCGCGTTACGTCCATTTTAAGGCAGATGCGGTGGCCCTTCAAAGTCGATTCTCCAACGTTCGGTAACTAAATTTGAGACGACTGGTTCTGTAAACAACCATCCAACACCCTTACGTCAAAGGAACGCCAGATCGGCCAAGAACATCGCTGCTGTACGTGATAGTGTCCGAGGCAGTCGATTTCTCGCCGTGCACAAGAACACGCCTTTCGCAGACTTCAATTTGGCGAATTTTGCCTCGGGACTTGGGCTTACACCCGTACAAGATCCAACTGACCCAGGAGCTGAAAGTGAATGGCATTCTGCATAAACGGTTCGAGGGTAGCGTTATCTCTCGCAGAGGTGACGTAAATTGTCGACCAAGATCGTGCGATTTAACCCCGCTAGACTTTTTCTTGTGGGGTTTTCTCAAGTCGCAGGTCTTTGCCAATAATCAGCAATCCACCGATGCCCTGAAAGTCAACATATCGCAGGCCATCGCTCAGATTCAGCCGGATCTATGCATAAGAGTAATCGAAGCCGCGGTAGAAATTTAAACGATGTCATATTTTATAAATAATGGCATAAATTGGCCTTTCAAATAAAATTATAATTTCTGTAATATCTCACATACAGCTTGTTTTATTTAATTTCAACATCGACCCGTCCTTGTTGAAAGGCCCTTTATTTGTAGTCGGTGCAACTTGTCTTTTTCTACCATACTTCTCTTTTAGGCTCGTTGCTCATTAGGTAGTCACTCCCTTTTCAGCCATTTCATCTTTCACACAATCCATCCATAGTTCGTTTGACCTTCCCTCTACGTGTATAGCCATCCGTAGTCAAAATTTTCCTGACATTTTCCTCATTAAAGAAAGACTAAATAAGCAAGACTAAGATTTTAGAACATGCAAAAAAACTATGACCAAAAATCATGAGAAAAATTAATGTCAATGAACTTCTTCGCTGAGTCAAGAAACATGAAATGTTAGTTCCTTTTATTACAGAGGCGAGCACGGATAAAAGATTTTCGAAAACTAATCTAGGTATATTATTAATTAGGGGTTTCACTTTGTAATACTTTGTATGGAAGTTTGTGATTTCTTCCGATGAGAAACCTCAAATTGTTCAAATTGTTTATTTGTGATACATGGGTAACATACAGGTGTTAATTTTATAATTATATAGGTACTTAAGAATGTTCATTCCATGATCAGCCACTTGGGCATACAAATTAATAAATAATACAGTGAAATCATAATTATAATAATTTGATTTAAAATCAATTGAACATAAGTATTAATAATTGTATTAGTCATGACAGACACAAGACAATCAACAACAATTAATAATTTTAAAGCAAACATGTAGGTATCATTTAAAAAGTTCTAGTCGATAAAAATTCATCTATAGAGTAATAACAATTTTCTATAAGATTTTGGAACAATTTATTTTTAAAGACATGAATATTGCTACACTCTTTTATGTCATTAGGGATCTTATTATAGATCTTTGTGGCCATAGCAAACACACTTTTCCGAAAGAGGGCAGTTCTATACTGACTGGTAAGATTATTATACAAGCGACTCGTCGAGCGCACGGTTTTACTATGGGAACAAATCTGAAATCGCGAAATATTCAGCTGATCCATACATTATGCTCTCATAACTCGTCAAAATGTAGGGAACAGCCGATTTTTAATTCGCGATTTCAGATTTGTTCCCATAGTAAAAGTTGTTCATAATGATGAGTACAATGACCCCTTAACATATTGCTCATCAATTCAATTTCACCCTTTAGATCCCATAGATTTCGCAGGCAACAAGCAATATAAATTGGTGTAGTCCAGGTACCTACTTAGGGCAGCGGGATTGTCCGAAAAGGTTACCGCTGCCCCGAACGCAAAGGGATATGGAAGGAACATGGATGGGTTTTAGTCAGTAAGAGTCTGACACTCCCTCCTGCTCCACCCAGAGCGGTCATCATTTGATGACTTCCCATATAAAAAAAAACAACCTACTTTTTTTTTTGAGGGTGGGCAATCATCAAATGACTCCTCCCGGTCCGGGTGGAGCGGAAGGGAGTGTCAGACTCTTACTGACTAAAACCCATCCATGTTCGTTCCTTAAACTCACCTCTGCCAAACCCGTTGGGTAAACAGACATGACATATTGTTAATTTTGTCAGTAGAAAATCACTTTAACAAGTATTCTCTACTTATACTTTACAGCGCACTTATTAGCGGCTACTGCAGCTTGCAGGAAGTGAAATTCCCATCATGGTTCATGTTCGGAGCCGCCACGGCTTCCTATCAGGTGGAAGGTGGCTGGAATGCGAGTGGTAAGAACTTATAATGATTCTTTCTTTCCTCCCGTGACCACAAACTATAAGCTCAAACGACACGCGTCTTTCGACGATTCCAGGGGATCTAGACAAGTGTCAATCGCTCCGTGACGATTCGATTTCGAAAATTGTTGATGGAACAATTCGTTATCTCAGCGATTCGAACTGTCAAGAACACCACTAGTTAACGCGTTTGTATGGGAATATTGATCGAGTTTCGTTACACAATTTGACATTGTCTAGCACTTCGCGATCGAAAACGATTGATCACGTGAGTTTTCGAAAGCCAATACCATACATTTCGGATTTATCTAATTTTGTTATCGTTAATGAAAATGTGACTAGGCTACCTGGGAAAACAAATGAAAGATTTTTGGAACACGCCACGAGTCACCGCGACAATACTTGCGGAGTGAGGAACAAGTGACGCGCCCGCGTCGAGTTTGAGAAAACGGCTCGTCAGGCGCAAGAGTGCGTATGCCGAGCGCTTAATAATTTAATTTAATTTTTAATAATAATTTAATAATTTTTAATAATAATTAATTTAATAATAATTTATTATTAAATTAAATAATTTATTTGTTTCAATAAGTAGTTTGTACATGGTATACAAAGTTGTCTTAAAACTGAATAGAACCAGTACAACACATATGAAATAGGTCATAGGACTCCCTTTCCTAAACTAGGCAGAAAATCTGTCTGTATCTTAGGAAAGAGTATCCATTCACAGTTAGTCTTATTACGGTTACAAAAAATATTGGTACGTGCAGTAGGCGAACAAAGTACCTAAGTTAAATTAAAGTATAAAAATAAAAAAACAGAAAATGAAATAAAACCAAGAGTGTGTGTATGCGTGTGTGGGTGTATGGGAGTGTGTGTGTGTTTGTGTGTATGGGTGTATGTATGTGTCTGTGGGCGTGTGTGTGTTTAGGTGTATGTGTCTGTGCGTATGCGTGTGTGTGTGGAAGTGCTAACATGCCTGTGTGTTTGAGTAAATGGATGTGTTGTGTTCAATGTGTAAAACCTATCTCTTTACTGTATAGTGGTTAAAAGGTCTTCGGTATCAGTATATGTCAATGTCTGTAACCAGGAATTTAGCTTGTTTTTTAACTCGCCCTTAGTCAATGCGTAGATATTCAATTGTTTGTGGGCTTTATTATATAGCCTAGCACTTAGGCCATTAAACTGGCGTCTTGCGAAGGCAGTCCTGCAAGAGACAGCAGGATATAAAGGAAAGCCACGACGCCGCTGACTGACAAGCTGCTTATTGAACAAGATCATAGAGTGCTTGTAGAGGATGGATCTTAAGATGTACAAGTTCCTTACAGTTAAGACATTGCATTCTGAATATAGCATATGTGTAGGGTAGTCACGAGGTTTGAAGTGAATTACTTTTAGCACAGCCCTTTGAGCTCTTTCTAGTTTCAATAGATCAGTTTTATGAGTTCCTCCCCATACAGGGATACAGTACATTAGGATTGTTTGACACAGAGCCAAGTAAACCATTCGGAGAGTATTTTTATCCGCTGAAAACCTTAAATTTTTAAAAATATAAATAAGTCTTCTGGTCCGAGAGGTTAATGACTCTAATTGAGTGGTCCAGTTTAGTTTCTCATCGACGAACACTCCGAGATATCTTATGGATTCCACCATAGACAATGAGAGACACTTACAAGCTTCTGTCTTTTGCTGACAGATATGGGCTTGCGCGTTGTACCGGGGTCTATGACTCACTAAATATGGCGGCTCACTAAATATAGTGTTGTACCGACTACTTACGTACCCTAGCCGGCACACGACGAGCTCTCGTAGTGAGGGGTGTTGATACTAAAAGGGATCGCGGTATATTTTCAAATTTCATCTTTCCAATTTCGTCGTTATAATGCTAATAGACTCCGAGTAAAATGGCTGCATAACAACCAAACAGACGGATCGACAGCACGACCAATTATTCAATAAGGGTTCCGTTTTTAACCTTTGGCTGAGGAACCTCAAAGGCAGTAATTTAGCAGTTGCGTCAGTATCGTTTTTCACAACATACGCACGTCATACAAAGACAATTGTTATATTAATAGACGTAAAAATAATATAATAAAACAAAACAAATATTCGCAAACAAAGCAGCCAAGCTTAAATGGGACTGGGCCAACACGTTTGTCACATGTCGAACGAGTCATGGGCCAAACTTGCCACCAAGTGGGGCCCAGAAAACGAAGCAGGCTCATGAGAAGATGGCGAGACGAGCTTGACGCCTTCAGACAGGATTGGTCTGCCGGGTCAGCGGGATTGTCCGAAAGGGTTACCGCTACTCCGGAACATAAAGGGCTAAGGAAGGAACATGAATGGGTTTTAGTCAGTAAGAGTCTGACACTCCTTTCCGCTCCACCCAGAGCGGGAAGGGTCTTTTGATGAATCCTGTCTTTGGACAGGATTGGTCCACACTAGCTCAAGAAGGGAGGAGTGGAAAGGAGAAACGGAAACTTTTGACCTGCAGTGGGTTAAGGCAAAAATTAAATCAATAAATAAAAAACTTCTCAATAAAAATAATCAATAAATAAAATCCGTTGCCACACATGCCTGAGATAGAGGGTCCCAATCCGGACAAGTACCAATGTGACGTTTTCAATTTGTAATATGGACTTTTGAAGGAAGGACATCGTGAGGAAATGTCGAAAATTATCCCACGGCAACTACCTTGTGGCTTGGCGTGGAGTGCACGCCCGTACGTTTTTGCTCTGGCGTTCAAAAGATTAAGTTCAAGCCATTAACTACCTCGTTCTATGTTCTCTAGACAAAAGTGAATCCACCTGGGACCGACTTCTGCATACGCGGCCAGGTTTAGTAGCTGGTGGTGCCAACGGAGACGTGGCCTGTGACTCCTACCACCAGTGGAGAAGAGATATTGAGATGTGTGTAGAATTGGGACTGGATATGTACAGGTAAGCGCTGCTTTTTTGTGATGTTCTTGTATGACAAACGAGCTGATGGTCCATGTGCCTCATACGACATTCTACAAACCGGAATACAATAATTCTGAATGGGGCAAAATTAGGTACGGGTAATTTAATAAAATACTAATTAATTGATAAAAAAAAAACAGGTAGAACTTCATATTGTGGCTAAGTCATAACAGAAGCAGGTGTCGATCGACCAGGTTAAGCTACGCTTGCCGAGGTTGGTCTGTGGATGGGTGACCTTTTCATATGAAGGCCAAAATTTTGACTGCGAGTCTTACCAAGGGGTATCGTGTTACCCAGAACCGGGTAGTGGAGGTCGGCGACGCAGTCGCACAATGTAAAAGGGTAGCAATAAAACGAGTGACTGTAAATTACAGTTTTAAGTGTCAAAATTAATTAATTTGGGTTATATAATTACTAAGTGAGCGACTGACTGTAAGTGACGAAAAATCAACAGAATAGTATCTTACAAACATTAATTTGAGTTACTTAAAATACAAAATGAGCAGCTTCATAATATTTGAGCGACTTAATATTTGTTTGAGTGTCAACGTTACGTCCTGCATTTTTTTCAATATTTGGCAAATGTATTTTTTATACTGAGCGGCATTTTATCTTAAATGAAGTGTTTCGAATACAAAAACCACTTTGAAAAATACACTAATGAGCAGAGTATAAGGAGCTCACATTAAAAACAAAATAATAATAATATGAAATAACTATTTGAAGAAACACTATTCTATTAGCTAAGAAATTTTATTATTGAAATTTAAGGGTAATTAAATAAAACATACTCCGTAAAAACTAAAGTAGTATGCAGTTACTTAAATCAAATGAACAAAAATAAAATAAGACGCTTCAGTCAACTAACAAAAATAAAAACTTGTTATTAATACTAAGGAACATTGATAGTATGAGGAGCCCTACTACTTCATTGTCACTGCTAAATAAGTGCTGGCTTGGACTTAGCTGGCCAGCCTGCGTATTGCCATAATGTATACTAGCACAGACAGGGGTTGCTCTGTAATCGCACGCAATATGCTTTTGTAGCTAGAGAGCATACTGCATATCAGTACAGAGACAAACTGAAATAAAATACACTTTGCTCTAATCCGTGAGAGCAAAACACATACTACAAACTTATTATTATTATTATTATACGTAGTTTGCTTTAAAAATATGCAAGCAAACTGTATACTTATACAGACTGGTCTGTAGTCATACGTAGTTTGCTTTAGAGTATTTGTTATTTTTAAGAGCACAAAGTGATCGAGTACAGACTATGGGTGTCTGTACTGAATTACTGATATACACAATGGCAATACGCGGCCGGCCTCGTTTTCTTTTTTGTCCCGCCCCCATTTGAATTAGCGCATTTAACAATCTGTAGTTTTCATTAAAAAACGTATCAAAATAAAAAACATAAGCCCTCAAATAGAATATCAGGAACCAATAATCATTAATAAAGCCGCTTACAAAACTTTGCTCAAAGTGAACTTTTTAGTAGTACGTTATGTATAACCTCACTTAGAAAAATCGATTCTATCTTAATATTGAAGTTGCCCTCTCTGTATTTCCAGTCGCTCACTTAGTAATGTAGTCGCTCGGATAAAATTTTAATATATGAAATGGATTTATCACAATCCACTTTTTGTAAGCTTGTTCTGGATTTTATTATTAATCAATATTCGTCGTTAGTTTAGTTAATTTTTCGCTTACTCAAATTCATACCGCTCAAGTTATTAATACAGTATGTCATCATCAGTCGCAAAGCTTTTTTTTAATCGCTCGTTTTATAATTCCCCAATGTAAAATATAGGTAGTAAGCTGTATCCAGTTAGACTGGCAGCCGACCCCCACATAGTTAGGGAAAGGCTAGGCAGATGATGAATACTTCTATAGACGAGCTTCTTCATAAAGTCACAATAAAATAATTTATTTGAAATAGACCATTGAAACTTTGAAAGGCACTTTTGCACTCAAACGTCTTATACATAATCAGACTATAATGTTCCCACTGCGGGGACAAAGGCCTACTCTTTGAGAGGGAGGGGCCGTAATACCACACGGGCCCAATGCGGGTTGGCGTCAAATACTAACAAGAAAAAAAAGTGGATTAAATATGTAATACCAAAGCTAACTCAAAAACTGTTGAAACGAAGTTAAATTGATACGGGACCACCTCTGAAGTATGACCTACCAAACAAAAAAAAAACATCAAAATCAATTCATAAATAGCGGAGTAATCGTAATAAAATTAATAAATCAATAAAATAAAAAAAACAAATTAAGATTTATGAACAAAAAAAACAAACATACAAAAATAAACATACCGTTGAATGGAGAACTACCTCCTTTTTTTGAAGTTGGATAAAATAGGATTGATTCTAGTTGCCCGTTCCAAAAGGCAGTTCCAGTTTCGTATAAAGAAGAATGGGCAAGAAACTCCATAATTACTCCAATAACATCCAACCTAGATTTCTAACTACAGCCTCCATTGACTTCTTTTTGACTTGTAAATTAATCAAGAGCTGAAGAAAAATTGGTGAAGGAAAACATCGTGAGGAAACCAGCATGTCTGAGAGATATTTCTCAACAGCATGTGAAGCTAAGTCAGAGGCCCATGGGCAGCATAAAAAAAAACTCTGACACCAGGTTAGTCACTAACCACACGAAAGTAAGAAGAAGCTCTTATTTTCAGGTTCTCAATATCCTGGTCTCGTCTTCTGCCGTCTGGTTTCCCAAGTCACATCAGTGAGGATGGCAAGAACTACAACAACAACCTGATCGACGGTCTACTGGAGAAGGGCATCGAACCTGTCGTCACCATATACCACTTTGACTTGCCGCAGTCATTGCAGGACCTTGGTAAGATTGTAAAGAATAAATGAAAGAAAATACATTTATTCTGCACTAATTGAGAGGGACACAACACAACACATTATAATCGATAATATATATTAATTATTTATTTATTCAAAATTGTGTGAATAACTTATAGCTTTTACGCGAATGCAGTATTACTACCACGATTAAAATACAATTATAATTACAAAAAAAAAACAATTAAAAACACAATCACAAAATACATTATAAATATTATGTAAACTCCATCACCTTTGTATTTAAGTATTTTCTGTTCCTTTGTTCTTGTCTGTTTTTATAATGGTTAAATAAATAAATACTACTTAAAATACAAAAATCTAATAATTACAGGTTTACCCGCGAACTTCAATTTTTCTTACGTTTTTTGCAATGTTATTGTCAGTATTCGTTTTTATGTTGATCGAGCTTCTAAGTTCACATAATCCTATGGAATTATGATTTCAGGAAATTATGACACTACCTCAAAATATGTCCTCAAACTGAAAAAGTTGTATTGATGATTCTAAAGATTATTTTTCTGACAAAGTTGGGATAGGATATCTGACTTACATTCAGTCAAAAAAGTATCGGGAATGGATGATTTGTTTATGGTTCCAAATTAAAATTTTTGTTTTTTTTGTAGTTGTTAGATTGGATAGTGTGTATTGCGAATTTCATAATGGACAAAAATATCGAACAAAGAGTTTGTCTTAAATTTTGCATCGCCAATGGAATTTCGTGTTCGGAGTCACTGAAAATGTTACAGAAGGCTTACGGTGAATCGACTTTATCAAAAACACGTGCTTATGAGTGGTTCAAAGCGTTCAAAAGCGGTCGAGATGTGATGGAAGATTTGCCTCGCTCTAGTAGGCCGTCAACGTCTGCAACTGAAGTTAACATCGCAAAAGTGTTAATATCGCGGTGTTGTGCACTCTGAATTCTTACCGGAAAGTCTAACGGTAAATAAAGAATATTATTTGAGCGTTATGCGGCGTTTAAGAGAGCAAATTCGACGAAAAAGGCCAGATTTGTGGAAAGAAAATTCTTGGATTTTGCACCACGACAATGCGCCTTCGCACAAGGCTATCATTGTGAACGAATTTTTGACCAAACACTCAACAAATACCATCCAGCAACCACCATATTCACCAGATATGGCTCCTGCTGACTTTTTTCTTTTTCCTAAACTCAAATTACCACTTCGTGGCACCCGTTTTCAATCGATAGAAGACATAAAGGAGAATTCGCGGCGAGAACTGAACTGAATTCCGGAAGCAGCGTTTAAAAAATGTTTTGCCGAATGGATTATTCGTTGGCGCAAGTGTATCGTTTCTAAAGGAGCATACTTTGAAGGTGATAAAATAAATTTGGATGAATAACAGACATTTTGTGTATTATTGATCTTTTCCCGGTACTTTCTTGACAGAGTAGTATTTTCAGAAAAACCCTTCAATCTTTATTGAGATGACAATAAGGGCTTGGAAAGCTGATGGTGGATACCCTTTTTAAAGTTATTTTGGACTGAAAATGGTCGTTAATCATGGCTCTGAAGAGAACCATATAAGTGTACCATCGCGGTGAAAGGTTAAATTTTTGGTTCTAGGACAAGTCAGTTTTCTTCACCGTTTTAAGATTTTCTTCTAGGTTTGCTTTCTTTTTTCTTTCCTTCTCGGTATTGTCTAAAACTCTGTCAAATACTTCAACGTATTTCCATTCCAGGAGGCTGGGCCAACCCTTTCATCTCCGACTGGTTCGCAGACTACGCAAGAGTAGTGTTCACCCTCTACGCTGACCGCGTCAAGTTGTGGCTGACCCTGAACGAGCCTTTCGGGATCTGTGACGTAGGGTACAACCTGCAGCACGCCCCGTACCTCAACGATACTGAGGTCGGCAGGTACTTGTGTAACAAGAATACGATGATAGCTCATGCGAAGGCCTGGAAGATATATCATGAAGAGTTTAAGATTCTTTATAATGGTAAGTTGTAATGGAAAATTGGGACATATTCAATTATTCATCACTAGCTTCTGCCCGCGGCTTCGCTCGCGTGGAGGTCGGAAATTATCCCACAGGAATGTTCTACCGGGATAAAAAATATCCTATGTGTTAATCCAGGATATAAACCATCTCTGTGTCAAATTTCATCCAAATCTATACAGTAGTTTTTACGTGAAAGAGTAACAAACATCCATACATCCATACTTACAAACTTTCGCCTTTATAATAGTAGTAGGATTACAAACTTTCGCCTTTATAATAGTAGTAGGATGTGTGTAACTTTTTGCAAAATAAGTATTTTTTCTTGTTTAGATATCTTTAATTTCTGTTCTGTTAAAATATTAATAATAACTATATACAAGATTAGTTTTTTTATAAAACGGAAAGGTAAATTTAAATAAATAAATCACTACTTTTTTTTTAAATTTATGCTTGAGTAGAGTCAGTTTTTAATGTTTTAATAGGTATACTGGCGTGTGCTAGCTGACATGTCGCAAATGATTGATTTTAATGTGATGTGTTTCGTAATTTTAATTACTTCTCATACGATAAATGTATAGAGTCAAGTTCTTCCGACTAAACATACAGCTGTGTTGCTGGGGAGTTTGTTGCGCCACATCTTCTTCCCAGCTAAAGCACTAGGAAGTGGTGAAGGGTGGGCGTTTGGGGGACTGTCTTATGTAACTGTGACCTTCAAAAAGTGCTGATTTTCAGCCTAATTTGAATAAATGTCTTTTGATTTTGATTTTAAAAGGTCATCAAAAAATTCGTCCACATCGCTGTCAACAGGAAAAATTCTCAAAAGCCTGGTAGTATTGCCGCGTTGTATGGCAATGCTGGTCACGTGAAAAGTTGACCCACCGCTTGGTGATGCCTTGAAAAACATAGTGGGCACATTTTTTCTTGTTCCTATCTTTAATTTATAAATTAAAGAAAAACTGGCTTTCATTGAATGCAAACATTGTCAGAAAAAAACATAGAAACTCTTACACCAGGTTAGTCACTAACCACACAAAAAGTAAAAAGGAGAAAAAATTGCATTTAATCAATTAATTATCTAGTTAATTTTTCACCTGTTCATAGTAAGTCAACAATCTATTACAACGCATATATTTTAGGAACAAAGGTCTTAACGCAGCTAGGTAGGAGTTGACTGGTATAAATCATCAAGTAAGGAAAAAGCGTTATGCCCCCTCCATACGGCGTTCTCCCTCTGTCGCTTTCTATCATTTAAGTAAGACTGTGTATATGCGTACGAGTTTCGCGTAAGGACAGTTACCGAACGCCCAAGTTTTTGTTCAATTCGTATTTTGCTATTCCAGGCAAGGTGTCTCTAGTGACCCTGTTCACCTGGTACGAGCCATCTACCCCCGAGGATCAGGAACTCACTGATCTCACCATTGAACACTGGGTAAAACTTTCTTCAACTCTACATGCTTAAGTTTTAACATCGTGAGAAAACCAGCATGTCTGAGAGATATTTCTTAACAGCATGTTAGTAAGTCAGAGGCCCATGGGCAGCATAAAAATTCTGACACAAGGTTAGTCACTAACCACACGAAAAGAAGAAGAACATTGGGAATTGTTGGCTGTGACACTCAACTGGTGATCTTGTTGATTGATTGACTGCTGCGCAGCATGTCGTGGGTTCGATTCCCGCACGGAACAAATATTTGTACGACCTGCAAGTATTTTTTCCGGGTGTGGGTGTTTTTCTATTTATAATATGTATGTATTTACAAAAAAAAAATAAGTAGTTTATCAGCCATCTCGTTACCATAGCACAAGCATTAGGTTGCTTAGCTTGGGACTATATGGCGTTGTGTGAAATGTCCAAGGATAATTATTTATTTGTTACTTTTAGAATCGAATAAGTTCTTCTCCCTCTTCAGGCTTACGAGGGCTCAGCGGAATTGTCCGAAAGGGTTACCGCTACCCCGGAACATAAAGGGCTAAGGAAGAACCATGGGTGGGTTTTAGTCAGTAAGAGTCTGACACTCCCTTCCGCTCCACCCAGAGCGGGAGGGAGGGGTCATGTGTGTGTGTACAAAACACTCTAGTTCTTTTTTTTCATATTTCTGTGTTCCTTTGTAAAAGTAGTTCATTTTCATGAGTACTTCACTCTCCTCAAGAATGACCCTCGAACATACTGTATAATTTTTAGTTCCCTTTTTTTTCCTTTGTATTCTTCTACAAAATATATTTATATTTTAGTTTTAGGTTGTATAATATTGTACTTAAGAGAAGCTTGTGGCTAAGCCGAAAGACAGCCAGTCTTAGCAAGGGTATCGTATTACCCAGTTACTGGGTTGTGGAGGTCAGATAGGCAGTCGCTTTATGTAAAACACTGGTATTCAGCTGCATCCGGTTAGACTGGAAGCCGACCCCAACATAGTTGGTAAAAGGCTAGACAGATTGATTGATATTCAGTTACGTCCTGTGAATTATATGGCTTTTTCATTTTTGTTATGATTATTATTATTCTTTTATTTGACTAGTATATTTTATTTATTTGGCTCACCAACAATTGAGTACACTGAAACATATATGATAGACAATTGAAGGAACTTATGGACTAGTGTACCAATCCCTTACAGACGAGCACAGCATGCATCACAAATTAGTCTATTGGGTGTTTATACCCTCTTACACTTAACATTATTATCACAATCACAATTGATAAGTAAAAAATAAATTGCAGTACAAGTACAAATTAAGAGAAATACCTATTTGAGACAAATAAAAAAATTGAAATTACAAAAAAAAAATATCAGGACATAATTCAAATTTAAAACATGAAAAACAAAATTCAGAATTGAACTTAAATAAATAAGCATTCCTATTTAAAGTTAAGAACACAATCAATATTAATTATCAGCAAAAAAATAAAAATTAAAATATTAAAAAATTAAAAAAAAACAAATCGTAATAAATACATTAATACATTAAATTAAAATTTTAATTATGAAATTAATATCGGTTTATTTAACTTCCCAGGAAGGACGATACGCTCATCCTATTTTCTCAAAAGAGGGAGGTTGGCCGCCGAAGATCCAAAAGTATTTGGACGAGACTGATAAAAAAGAAGGCAGGAAACATCCCAGGCTTCCGCCCTTCACCGCCGAAGAAATAGATCTGGTTAAAGTCGAGTTTGGTCACCAAAGACTCCAATTGGATTTAAATGTGGGTGTCCTATAGGTACACTCAACCCTTTGCGAATAACAGACGTTATGTTAAGTCACAGCGTGGTCCGCGAAATTCAAATTTTCTACACTCTTTTTAGGGTTCCGTACCTCAAAAGGAAAAAACGGAACCCTTATAGGATCACTTTGTTGTCCGTCCGTCCGTCTGTCAAGACCGTTTTTCTCAGGCACGCGTGGAGGTATCAAACTGAATGATTTATATCTAATACTCAGGTCTACTGTCCCTTGGAGCTGTGAAAAAATCAAACTTCTAAGCCAAAGCAATCAAAAGATCCAGCTGTAAATTTTCGAAACTCGCACGGGAATCAAAACCTACAGGGTACTTCCCATGAACTTAGAATCTTGAAATTTGGTACTAAGTAACGTCTTACAGTGCAGATAAAGGAAAAATTGCGAAAACCGTAAATTTTTAGTTACATCATATAATAAAAAAAAATGTTTTTTTTTCAAAATATAAAAATACCATAACTATGACTCGATTCTCGTGATGGGTGAACTTTTACTTATATACCTACAGGTTTGTACGGAACCCTCGGTGTGCGAGTCCGACTCGCACTTGGCCCGTTTTTTTTTGTGAATATTAATTTGATCATCATTCAACTTGACACTGACCTGGGCTGCAAATTGCAAAAAACGTTAGAAAATTTGAATTTTGCGGGCAACCCTGGGCCTTGCCTTTAAAGACTCCATTTACAGAGTATATTTTTTTTACTGTAGCATGTAATATTAGGTACTGATCTTCAAATTGAAAAAATCGAAAGAAAAATTAAATTTCGCGGGCGCGGAGACGCCCCGGGCGTCGAGAGCCGCATAACGACTCCCAGCCACCGTAGGCGCGGGCCTGCGGGCGGTAAGTAATGGGTAGCTCACCGTCCGATCAGGTCCAGGCCCGTGCCGGACGGCGAGTACGTGTTCCACGCGCACCTCAAAGAGATTACAGCATTTGAAGGGGCCCGTCAGGGTCGAATCCTGCTGGGTACGCAGGATTGTTTGTAAGGGTTACCGCTACCCCGGAACATAAAGGGCTAAGGAAGGAACACGGATGAGATTTAGTCAGTACCAGTCTGACACTCCCTTCCACTCCACCATGAGCGGGAGAAGTCATTTGATGACTTCTCACCCTAAAAAAAGAAAGCTTTGCCGGTTCCCCCTTAAGACTCCAATTAAAGATTAGAGACCTTGCGTCACCTGTGGGTAACCTTTACGAATTGGTACAAGAGAAGTATGAACGAAGAATAGTTATGTTCATGCGACATCGCTAGTTAACTTAACCAAAAATATTTTCCGTACAGGAACGTACGACTTCTACGGTTTAAATCACTACACGACAAGGAAGGTGCGCAAGGCAAGGCCTGGCGAGGAGATAGGATCCTGGCCGTTCTATGGATCGAAAGAACTCGGCATAGTGATGGAGAACGATCCTTCCTGGGGTGCGGGGAGCGTGGACTGGTTCACGGTAAGCATCTGACGTCAAAAATCAGCTGTTCAGTACATTTGTGTTTGTGTTTTTTTTTTGCTGTTTTGCTATCTATAATATGTACGTATTTAAAAAAAAAAAAATATATAAATAGTTTATCAGCCTGCATCTCGTTAGGTACCATAACATAAGCATAAGGGTGCGTTTCCACTGAAGTAGAGTTGGGCGGAGCGGAGCGGAGATGTGCAGAAACTGTCCAATCACATCCGAGACGAATGTAGCGATGAGATTTTTAACCAGTTTGATTGGTCGATACCTGTACGTCTCCGCTCCACTCCACCCAGCTCCGCTTCAGTGGAAACGCACCCTTAGGTTGCTTAGCTTGGGACTATGTGGCGTTGTGTGAAATGTCCGAGGATATTATTATTTATCTTCGCCCAACTCGTCAAAATGTACTGAATAGCTGCTTTGGTTTCGCGATTTCAGGTTTGGTCCCATAGTAAAAGCTCTTTATAATGGGTACAATGACACGGTGTTTAAAACGACTTAAATTCAACCATGTATAATAATCGCACCTAAATCTGCCTAGCCTTTTCCCAACTATGTTGGGGTCAGCTTCCAGTCTAACCAAATGCAGCAGCACTGGTACAGTGTTGCAACGGCCTTTCTGACCTCCACAACCCAGTCAGTAACTGAGTAACTGGGTAATACGATACTACTACTTTTCGTGTGGTTTAGTGACTAACCTGGTGTCAGATTTTAATGCTACCCATGGGCCTCTGACTTAGCTTCACATGCTGTTGAGAAATATCTCTCAGACATGCTGGTTTCCTCACGTTGTTTACCTTCACCGATTTTAAGCAAGTGATAATTATACAATACGCACATGAACGCATAAAATCAGAGGTGCGTGGCTTGGGTTCGAACTTGAGACCTATGACTCGGCAGTCACACCCCTAGGTTATCAGTGCTAGCGATGGTAGTCCGATATCCCTTGTCGTACCACCTAATGAAAGGGAATAACACTGTCGACAGCTCACTTAAAACTCACTTCACGTACCTTTTCATCGTGAGATTATTACAGAATTGTACCACTGTAAGGGTTCCTTTCCACTAAAGATGTGCTACGCAGCTATGCTTTTTTTTTTTTTTTTAAGGCTGGGAAATCATCCAATGACTGCTCCCGCTCTGGGTGGAGCAGAAGGGAGTGTCAGACTCTTACTGACTAAAACCCATCCATGTTCCTTCCTTAGCCCTTTATGTTCCGGGGTAGCGGTAACCCTTTCGGACAATCCCGCTTACCCGGCAGGATGCAGCTATGCTGCGAGGATGTGAAGGCTAAGCTACGAAACTGTGACCGTTTCCACTGATATGTAGCGGGCTAGAAAGATGGGCAATGGAGATGCGCCGCCGCGAGGTAGCTGTGCGAGGGAGATGCGCAGCTCGAGCTATGCGATGTATCGACAGTAGGGAAGGCACGGGGAGCGGCGCTCTGCACATAGCTACACCTGTGGCTACACCACTCTCGACCATCCAAAGCACGCATCCAGAGCATGACACCATCCATATAAAAAACATAACTTAGCAGGACCCGTTTCCACTGTGTGCTATGCTATATGGACCAATGAATATGATTGGTGGATATCAAACGCATCCATAGCAACGTAGCATAGCATATCTCTGGTGGCAAGACACCCTAGACTGTTCGAAATCGTTGGTGGGCGTGGCTAGTGCATAGTGTTTAGTTCATTTATTTATTTCTTATAGTACAGACGCCAGCACATCAAGCTATCCTAAACTGTCAAATTTTCCCAATTGAAAATGAACCTTATACTTTTGTAATAAAGTTGAACGACTATCAAAGAAATTTGATGGTACAATGGACTGCATACATGTCATAGTAGGTACACCCACATTTGGCAGTTATGGTTAAGTCCCATGTAGTAGAGGGATGCCTATTACCACTATGTTTACCATCCTTTAGATATAACAGACGCAAATTATTATGCTATTACTTGTGAAATCATTAATAATACCTGTTAATGAAGGCTACAATAAGTTCCTTAACTCTTCCAGATGCATCCAGAAGGTCTTTGGAAGCAGCTGCACTGGATAAAAAAGACGTATGGAGTCGAAGAGATAATGATCACGGAGAATGGATATATCAACATAGAAGATGGGCCTGAGGATTGGAAACGAATGAAGTATATTAGAGACAACTTAGAACAAGTATGTATAGTAACCAGGTGGTAAGAGTTCTTCCACAGTAATGTTGTCTCTTCCAGCACTTATAGCAGCAATCCAATAGCAACCTTATTTTAACAAGGGGACGGTGCGTTTTCTTCCGCGCCGTTGACTCGGATTACACGGAACGAGCATCGATGGCGTGTGCATAGTCGTTAATATTAGGTACATTGTTATGTAAGAGGTGAAATGGCAACCGAATAACAACCTTATTTCAACGAAGATAAGGATAACAGTGACTTTGACAGTGTAATGACTGTGAATAAAGATACTGCGATTTGGAAGTGATGCAATATCAGATATCAACAAGTTCCTATGCGCACTGTATTTTATTTACGCGCACCGTCGACGCGCGTTCTTTTTAAAGATCACAGCTCATTTGAGCCACCCGGCACCCACTCCGCAGCGCCTCGCTTCCTTCGGATAGTATTCTTAATATGGACTTGTATGGGTATCCGCTCACTATTTCAACTTCTAGGCGTCACCTGATCACCTCTGTCGTAAGCCCTCCACGCGCGGACGACGGGTGGACCCCTCGGTGACAACTCGCTGCTCGCATGCTTGCCTTGCGGTAACGAAACTGTGAGTTGCGAGGTCCATTGGTAGACCGCGTGACGTTTATTGGTGATAACGCGGCGTCCACCCGCGGACCACCTGGCGACAAGGAGTGGACCGAGGCGGTGCGGGTTGGGTGCCGGGTGGCTTTAATGAGCTGCGACATTAATTCACGTCGACGGCGCGTTTACTTCTTTAGTTAAATCGAAAAATATTCAGAAAGATTCTTGAAATGCGCTTTTATCGACACAACTTTTGTTAAAAAAAATGTTTTTTCAGATACAATTCGCCATACAAGACGGTATAAATGTGACGGGATACATTCATTGGACGTTGATGGATAACTTTGAGTGGCTGGGTGGATACAAGTGGGTATTATTTCTTATTTTTTTTATTATTTGGTACACCAAGAGCAGTACCTACTTACAGAAAATTAATTGCACTAAACATGAAATACAATTAAAAGATAAAAGAGAAGAAGTTTAATTGCGGCAAACATGAGACAGTAAAAAAAATAATCAACAAAAAAATAACAAGTTGGGGGAATTAGAAAACTAAATTCAAAATGCAAATCAGGCATACATTTTTCCTCTAAATTCACCATGTTGGGACGATAGTAGCCGCTCCATCAGATTAATTTCTAACATAATAATCATTCTATTTTCAGTTTTAACTTCGGTCTATACGCCGTGAACTTCACAGATCCGGAACGCACGCGCACACCCCGAGAGTCTGCGCGGTACTACTCTAGGGTGACAAGGAGTCGCTCCCTTGACTGCTTACACACGGGGCTTAATTATGTTTAGCTAATTATAAAATAATTTTTAAATAATAGGATATAATTATAATATACAGTAGTCTGTAGGTACATAAGTAGTCACATAATAATCAGTATAACACTCCTAATAACTCTGTACAAACATTTTTGACCTTGAGTTGGCTACACTATTCCAGCTCAAGGTCAAAATGTTTCCACCGAGGTCGCCATGCGGTCTGCTGTAAGTCTGTGCTGGTGGTAAAATTTTGACTTTGATCTGGCTACACTATGCCCGTTCAAGGTCAAAATGTTATCACCAAGGCGTCAATGCAGTCTGCTGTAAGTCTGTGTTGGTGGTAACATTTTATCTTTGAGTTCGATACTCTATGCCAGCTCAAGGTCAAAATGTAACCACCGAGGCGGTTATGTGGTCTGCTGTAAGTCTGTGTTGGTGGTAACATTTTGACCTTGAGTTTGATACACTATGACAGCTCAAGGACAAATTGTTATCACCAAGGCGGCAACGTGGTGTGCTGTAAGTTCACAAAACATATATTAGGTGCGTTAATTTAAGTGTTATAAGATTTAATTAAGAAGTTAAATGAACATATTTTCAAGCTAAGATTAAAATTAAATAGGTTTATTGTTATTAAAAATAATAATGATGTTTAAAAAAAAATCTGTTTCATTTTTGTTAAGTTCCTCCAAAAAAGTGCAATGTACTACCGTAATTTTGGAACAAAACAAATAAAAATGTATTGACAAAGAAGATAGGTACTTTTAAACAACATTTATAAAAATCCCTCGCTTTATTTATTCTTCATTTACTGGGTGAATAGGGATGTAGGTAGAGGTGAATGGGGACGAAACTTTAAAATGGATTTGTAATATGTAGCCAAAAGGGACAATAAATGTTTTTACTGTCTTGGAATTCTACCGATAAGAAATTTGACAGCCACTCTTACCGAGGGGTATCTTATTACCCAGCTACTAACTGGGCTGTGGAGGTCAGATATGCAGTCGATCCATTTAAAATACTGGTATTTAGCTTCATCCGGTTAGATTGGCAGCCGACCCCAACATAGTTGAAAAAGGCAGGCAGATTGATTGAATATTAACGATAAAGTGTTCTTAGTCACCCCGCTTTACGTAGTTTTATAAAAGGAAAAGGGTTAGATGGCTATTCGTCTTTTTGGTCCAGCATGTTAGGATTCCGTTATGTGAGAACCATTTACCATAAACGGCTTTGGCTTTAACGTGGAGTCGCGGACACCAGCCCGAATTACCCTAAGTATAGAGGCCAGCACATCAAGCTATCCCTAACTGTCAAATTTTCTCAATTAAAAATTAACCTTATATCATTGCAATAAAGTTTAAATACTATCAAAGAAATTTCATAGATTGTGGTAACTTGATGTGCTGGCCTCTGTACCTACAACAACCTTTGAAATCAACAACTTGTTTGCCTTTGTAAAGGTTACCGCAGACAGGCGCGACAAAATTCTAGTTGAACATTTTCCATGAAGTTTTCATAGAAACTGTTCTGCTAGGCTCGCGTCGCTGTCATGTTATTGTGTTGTGCCTGTCTGCGGGTGCCTTATGGAGCTCGTTCGGGGGTGTTACCTAGTTCTGCCACAATACTGCGTACCTACTTGGTTACATGCGAGACGACATATATTTCAGCTTTATGTCAGCCCTCAGAGATGGTAACGTCTGCGATACGGTTTGTAGGCATGACTAGCAGCGGTGAGGATTGTGAAGACTTACGAGGAGCCTCAACTACGAGCATCGACCATCCATCTACAATCAGATTCTTCTTCCTTCCTTCCTAGATAAGTGTCAATTGCTCCCTGTCGAATCGATTTCGAAAATTGTTGATTGAACAATTCGTTATCTCAGCGATTTGGATTGTCAAGAACGCCACTTGTCAACACATTTGTTTTGGAATATTAATCAAGTTTCGTACTTCGTAGCACTTAGCGATCAAAAACTGACAATTCGACAGCTTATGCCAATTCCATACATTTCGGATTTATGTAATTTCGCTATTGTTAATGAAATTGTGACATTCTCTAGGCCCCCAGATCTTGTTGGCCCAAAATTTCGCCACTTCAACGGTATCAGCGGTGGCAGCGCAGAGATCACTTAGGCTGCATGTTTTGGGATACAAAAGGCAGGGTAGGAGGTGGACCATAATTTGTGATATAGCTCCACATCCACACACTGCTGCCGTACCGTCGAGGTAGTCCCACTTTATCAGGTTGGACTTACTTAAGTAAAATTTTATCCCTAAGCTGCCTTCCGTGTGACGGTGATAAGCGTTGGAGCCACCGTTTGTTTTAAAACTATTGCGGGGGTTAGAGTAAGCCTACTAGTAACAATATCGTAAATAAAAAAAAAAATAAACTAAAGAATTTAGACTTAAGAATAATGAATTTTGTGGTATTTTGGATAAAAATGTATGTAAAAATATCACAAGTCCTATTACGGAAAAATATTTTTCGCTTTTTATCAATTTAACACGTTGAACGCCAACGCGGTCACCGTGTGTCCAACAAACAATAGTTTTTCTATTGTGTGCTGCGCGGCAGTCAATGACTTAATGTAGTCACACGATAGTAGGGGGGGGGGGCTATTTATAATCAATAACGCTAAAAAACAGCTTGATAATGCGTCTCCAGCAGGCAAAGTTATGTGAGAGCTGATTTGATTGTCTATATGTGAATCGCTGCTGTGAGCTGTCCACATAGCTGTCTACTGTTTTTCGTATGGTTAGTGACTAACCTGCTGTCAGAGTTTTTATGCTGCCCATGGGCCTCAGACATTTCCTCACGATGTTTACCTTCACTGATTTTTATGCAAGTGATAATTTTACCACATCCACACGACACACCCACACATCACACTACACCACACACACCACACCACATCTACATCTGTGATATGTGTGTGGCAGTGACTCACATGTATTCATGGTTTAAGGTTAAGTGATTAGAATAGGAATACTAACATAGGAATACGGAAAATTGTTACTAACACAATGAGTCAATGTTATTTGAAATAAAGAGAAATATAATATATACAAAGCGGAGACTACAATACGATCATAAATTAAACGGCGTATACCTAATGCTGTCCCCAGCCTGCATACGAACCAAGCCTGCCGGGTAAGCGGAATTGTCCGAAAGGGTTACCGCTACCCCGGAACATAATGGGCTACGGAAGGAACATGGATGGCTTTTAGTCGGTAAGAGACTGACACTCACTTCCGCTCCACCCAGAGCGGGAGCAGTCATTGGATGATTTCACAGCTTTAAAAAAAAAAGCCTGCATACGAAAATTCAATCAAATATATCCAATAGTTTAATTCAAAAGATTGGCAAAACCCATAGTCGGTTCACCATTATTATATAGTTTGTTTGAAAAAATTACTTTTTAAATTTTGGTGTTAGGATTTATTTGGTAGTTCCAAAATAGTTCTATTCATTAGTATTGTCAGTGTATTCATTATAAAATAGCGGCAGTGTTTGTGTTCATAAACTAGCACATAAGAAAGACCTTGTTATGGAATATTTATTTCAATAAAACGGTATATAAAAAAATAAACTTACGTTCAAAGTCAAAGTCAAATTATTTATTTCAAATAGGCACAAGTAAGGCACTTTTGAACGTCAAAATGAACAAGAAATAGAATTGATTCTAGTCGCCCCTTCCAAAAGGTAGTTTCGTGTGGAGAAGAATGGGCAAGAAACTCCACCGTTACTCTTTTAAAATGTTTTACAATGTTTTGTATACATGAATTATAACATTATATGTGAAGACGATGCACCCAGAATAAAAACACTACACCACAAAAAGTGAAAAGAAAAACACATAGTTATAGTAATGGTAGGTAAAATTAAGTATGTCAAAGTACATGGTGCTCACATATTTACAAAGATCTTATAATTAATTTATCAACAGGCAATTAAAGGCATTGTCATTGTCTTTTAAGTCATTGTGGGTTAATTCAGATTACCTCGTTCGCAGATATTTAACTTTAGTTTTTTCATAGTGGTTTAACACTCATAATTCAGTCGTAAAAATGAGCTATATCAGTGTGGTTGTGTTCAGGTGTGTATTATATTGTCTTTATCTTAATCTATGAATTTAAAGCGGTTTTGTGTGTGATTGACTGTAAGATAAAATATCGCAGGAGGATGTGATGTGTTTAATTCCGTGTATACTCAGTGGGATTGTCCGTAAGGGTTACCGCTGCCCCGGAATATGAAGGGCTAAGGAAGGAACATGGATGGGTTTTAATCAGTAAGAGTCTGACGCTCCGTTCCGCTCCAGCCAGAGCGGGGGAGGTCATTTGATGATATTTATCTGTCGAGAATACTTACGGGTGATTGTGATGAGAAATAGATAAGAGCATCGCACAATTTATATCCTGGATTAACACATAGGATACTTTTTTACCGGTAGTACGTTCCCGTGGGATAGTTTTTGACATCCACGCGGGCGACGCCGCTGAAAGAAGCTAGTACTTGTATAAAATAAATAATAAATCTAAATTAAAACACAATAATAACATAATAAAAGTACTGGTATATAAGCCTTTTATAGCTATATGTACAGAGGCCAGCACATCGAGCTATCCCTAAATGTCAAATTTTCTCAATTAAAAATGAACCTTATGTCTTTGCAATAAAATTGAAATACTATCAAAGAAATTTGACAGATTGTGGTAACTTGATGTGCTGGCCTCTGTACAGTCAACAGCAAAAGTAGATGATCAAAATCAGAAATTCAATACTAATGAACGGAGTCCACGAATATATGGCAGCTGTACTAGTAGTAAATGTTTGGTATAATTTCCAATCACAAACTTTTGAATCACTCTGACGCCACACAGATCTGACGCGAACTCCGTTCTTTAGTATAGAATTTCTGATTTTGATCATCTACTTTTGCTGTTGACTGTTCATAACATTCACTCCAAAAGATGATACAAAATATATTTATAGAAATAAATGATTTGACTTTGCCTTTGACTTTGAAAACCACATCGTAATTAAGTAAATAAAAATATGATATCACAAAATATTATTTCGAAGCACAATTCAAAAAGTGGCCTTAACCTAAATAAAATGATAGGTACCTATATACAATACTAGCTTCTACCTGCGGGTTCGCCCGCGTGGATGACGGAAATTGCATATAATCTATACATAAATAATAAAATTGTAAAAAAGTGGTGTCTGTACAATGGAAATATATATATATATATATTTTATTTTTTTATTAATCTTATTTACTACAATCTGTCACCGTGCTGGAACATTGAGTAGTCGGTTATACATATAAAAAACTATATTACATATAAAAAAAGGATCATAAATCACCCAAACCCCTGGCGAACATCTAATGGAAGAAATACAAACAACTCGCAGACTAAACCGGAAAATGCCCCAGGACATACTTAAATAAACTCCTGTGAAGTAAAGTAGGATGTGACACCTAAGGTCACATACCGAGCAAGACACTTTAAATCCCAACCGACATGGAAATTATAAAAAAGGGGTTGTTATTATATCGATGCCGAACCCGAAATTGTAATTATTATTTTTTTTGTCTGTTTGTCTGTGTGTTTGTGCACGCTAATATCAGAAACGGCTTATTCGATTTACATGCGGTTTTCACTGATATATTTTAGTAAGCTTCACTTAACACAGTGTTTAATTCATGTCAATCGGTTCATAAATAAAAAAGTTATGTCAATTTAAAGAATCACGGCGAACATTTTGTTAAGGTATTATATCAGAGTACGATTCAGTTTGGTATTTGTTATTCAAAATATGCTGCCCGAAAAGTCACTATTCCATGCGGATGAAGTCGCGCACAGCTGGTTATACATATAAACCTTCCTCTTGAACTAACTAAAACTGCATCACAATACGTTGAGTAGTTTTAAAGATCTAAGCATACATACGTCGTGTTCTTCTTCTCTTTATGTGTGGTTAGTGACTAACCTGGTGTCAGAGTTTTTCTGCTGCCCATGGGCCTCTGACTTAGCTTCACACGCT
Source organism: Hyppa rectilinea (assembly GCA_951799385.1). Lineage (NCBI taxonomy): Eukaryota > Metazoa > Arthropoda > Insecta > Lepidoptera > Noctuidae > Hyppa > Hyppa rectilinea. The sequence continues at coordinate 15,432,014 of OX637316.1, forward strand.
GTTGAGAAATACACACATCAAAAGTGTCTAGGGATCAACATATATTTTTGCAATAACTTTTCTCTTGATTGATATTAATTTAAATTTTCTTTAAGGATTCATCAAATAAAGTGTTTTCGTTTGTCACAGTAACGATAAACCAAGTCACCTTTGCATTAATAAAGAAATTTGCCATTTTCCTAATAAAGGGATTTTTGACATTTGAACCACTAACATTAAAGTTCGAAAAAAAGACTGAAATAACAGTTTTCTTTAAAATGTTATTGGGTAACTTAAACAATTAATAATCCGTGTTTCTACCGCGAACACTAACAACACAAGAACATCGGTTTGGCATACTCAAAATGAGTTCATCCAAATCACGCTGTGGAATGGCCGCCCATGTTCGTTGCAACAACAAAAAAAGGTCTTCTTGCAACTGGATACCCTCCATATTCGGCAGAGCTCTTCTCTGTAGCATATCCCATGCATGCTCAATCGGGTTCAAGTCTGGCGACTGAGCAGGCCAGGGCAGGACATTGATGTTAGCTGCGGCGAGAGTCTGTCTTACAACTCTTGCGGTGTGCGGTCGTGCATTATCATGCATTAACTGAAATAAGGGACCGATTTGCACTTGTAGAGGAACGATGACGTCAGATACAATCGTCTCAGCATAAATTTGAGCGTTGAGGTTGCCTCTGATCCAAATCAACTCAGTTCTTCCGCCGATCCAAATACCCGCCCATACCATGATGGTTCCACCACTATAAGGATGGACTTCCTGGCAGGATTTTAATCGCTGTTGGCGTCCAGGGGTTCTCCAGTGTCGTATACGTCTTGTATCCGGTCTCATACCAAAACGAGACTCATCAGAAAAGCACACGAAACGCCATTGTTCTTCTGCCCAATTTCTGTGTTCAAGAGCCCATTGATATCGAATCCTACGATTGTGCATTGCTATAGGTGGTACCCGTAGCGGTCTTCGGGAATGAAGGTTCACTTCATGCAAGCGGTTTCTGACTGTTTGGTCGCTAATTAAGTTCCCTGAAGAGTGATGAAGCCTCACGGCTAACATCATGGCGGTTATTGTTGGAGCTCTTCGAGTTAAGATTTGAATGTATCGGTCTTGTCTCCGTGTGGTGCAGCGATACCGTCCTTCATGGCGCTCAGCCACGGTACCAGTGCTTCGGTAACGTGTCCAAAGTCGACTGATAACACCTTTTTTTGTTGTTGCAACGAACATGGGCGGCCATTCCACAGCGTGATTTGGATGAACTCATTTTGAGTATGCCAAACCGATGTTCTTGTGTTGTTAGTGTTCGCGGTAGAAACACGGATTATTAATTGTTTAAGTTACCCAATAACATTTTAAAGAAAACTGTTATTTCAGTCTTTTTTTCGAACTTTAATGTTAGTGGTTCAAATGTCAAAAATCCCTTTATTAGGAAAATGGCAAATTTCTTTATTAATGCAAAGGTGACTTGGTTTATCGTTACTGTGACAAACGAAAACACTTTATTTGATGAATCCTTAAAGAAAATTTAAATTAATATCAATCAAGAGAAAAGTTATTGCAAAAATATATGTTGATCCCTAGACACTTTTGATGTGTGTATCTCTCAGACATGCTGGTTTCCTCACTATGTTTTCCTTCACCGAATTTTAAGCAAGTGATAATTATACAATTATATTATGATTTAATATTAACATATTAATGACAAACAAATTATATTAATTACCTTTGTGAATTGTGTTTATATTTCAAAACTATCGTTTAAAATTATGATCTAATGGCATGCATAATCTTCTATGAAAATAATAATAGACGAGCTTCTGCACACGGCTTCGCCCGCGTTTTACCGGAAATTATCCCACGGGAACATTCTAACGGGATAAAAAGTATTCTATGTGTTAATCCAGGTTATAGTCTATTTCTGTGTCAAATTTCATCCAGATCGGATCGGTAGTTTTTGCGTGATGTAGTAACAAACATACAAACACACACACACACACAAACTTTCGCCTTTATTGATTGACTGCCTCGTTGGAGTTTATACGAAAAATCTTATTGCTTTTAAATAAACTTAAAAATTGTTATCGGAGTTAATTTTTTTTTAACTAATTTTAATGGGGCAACTCTACAGGGTTATTTGTAAAACACCAAAAACCTCTTAAGAGGTCATTGTACTCATCATTATGAACAACTTTTACTATGGGACCAAACCTAAAATCGCGAAAAAAAAATCAGCTGTTCCTTACATTTTGACGAGTTATACGAACATAAATGTTGGGAACAGCTGAATTTTTATAACACGAAATTAACAATTAAATAATTACTATTGTTTTATATAGATATTTCAAAAATTAAAGCTCTTGTACGTATTTAAGGGCATTATAAAAATTAAAAGACAACATGGATACTGGGAATTTCTTGATAACAAGAAGACATAAGTTTGTAGCTTGGCGTGGAGGGCACGCGCGTGCGTTTATGCTCTGGCGTTCTAAAGGTTAAAAAATAGGGGAAGTACGTTGTCCATGCGAACGAAGGGGCGGGCTAAGTGCGACTATTATTTTTAAAAATGTTGCGTGTTTAAGTTTGGCGGAATTATTATGAAATAGATAATATCTTTATTGTTTTAAAACGGACCAATGTGGGAAGGTTGCTTACCTATTTATTTAAATTAAGCTACTGTTTATTATAAACCCATTCTATTTTTAGTAGCGAGTAGGTAGTTACGTAACTATGCACATACAATTTCAATAGATAGGTCTACGGCGTAGCAGGATGGAGTCCCTCGCAGACTGCTACGCTGGCGCTACGAAGATGCTACGACTTTCAAATTGACTCTGAACTCATTTGGGTTGTTTCAGGGTTTTAAGATTTCATCCTTTATTTTCAGTGTTCTAATTTGTGCGTCATGGAGCAAGGAACAGCTGAAGTTTCCACCTTCGTTCATGTTCGGGGCGGCTTCAGCGGCATACCAAGTGGAAGGGGCCTGGAATGTCAGTGGTAAGTAGGATCACCAAACCAACCAATCTTAATGCTTTTCAACCGGTGACACCGGCGATATACTGTTGAATGTAATTTAGGAAGAAAAATGTTTATTTAGTACTTTTGAGCTCGTGGGCTAAGTATAGCAGCCGCACGGGTCGATCCATCAGTGAAACTTACGCTTGCTCTAGTTGGTTCGTGGATGGGTGACCATATTAACATACTGAGACTCCTCCGTGCCTCGAAAAGCACGTTAAGCTGCTGGTCCCGGCTGTCATTCGTGGATCTTTGACATTCGTTACGCGTCGTCAGAAGCCCGAAAATCTGACAGCCAGTCTTACCAAGGGGTTTACTATTACACAGGGAGGGTTGTGGAGGTCAGATAGGCAGTTGCTCCATGTAAAATACTGGTATTCAGCTGCATCCTGCAATAAAACTAACGTTAAATGATGGACTGGCCATGGATCGAGTTAGTATTTCTAAATCGCTGGACCTAGAGACTTGAAATTTTTCACATAGATACCTCATATTTTGTAAGGACCCACTACGGTAGGGTTTTGGGAAATTCCGCCCCTGAGGGGGTAATAAACATAATAATAAAATATTTCAGATAAAGGTCTCAGCACGTGGGACAAGTTTGTTCACGAGCATCCCGAGCTTGTGGCAGATGGCAGCACTGGAGACGTGGCCAGTGACTCCTACCACCAGTGGAGGAGAGACATCGAGATGTGTGAGGAGTTGGGCCTGAACATGTACAGGTAACTGACCCATTTATACTATACTAATCCATTTGTAATCATCAAAAGACCTCTCCCTGGTAGAGCGAAAGGGAGTGTCAAACTATTACTGACTAAAACCCATCCAGGTTCCTTACTTAGCCCTTTTTGTTCCGGGGTAGCGGTAACCCTTTCGGACGATCCCGTTGAGAATGGGCAGCCTGCGAAAACCATTGTGTACTGCAAAACACTATAATTTTTATAGTTAAACTACTGTAAAAATTATAATGATTTAATTATTTAATAATAAAAAATATCATAATTTATTTGAAATATCACCAATTTTTTAAGGAGTCGCGTTTCCTTCTTTCAGGTTCTCAATATCCTGGCCTCGTCTGCTCCCGTCTGGCTATCCCAACCACATCAGTGAGGATGGCAAGAACTACTACAACAACCTGATCGACGGTCTATTGGAGAAGGGTATTCAGCCTGTTGTCACTTTGTTCCACTTCGATCTACCGCAGTCTTTGCAAGATTTAGGTAAGTGCCTATTTACTTGTGAATACGAAAAAGGCTGGCGAAGCAAAATAGAATTATATGGAGAATTTATTTGCTTAATTTAGAACTAGACAATCTGCCTCCCAGGCCGGCTCTTATTAACTGCTAGTAAAATAAAATTATACCAATAAAGTGGGTGATTGATGTACCATAATAAGGGGTATCGTGGAACCCAGTAACTGGGCTGTGGAGGTAAGGTAGAAAAAAAACAAGAATGTAAAATATTTTATTCTGGACACGCACAGGAAAAAAATAATTTAAAAACAAAACAGAAAATTAAAAAAAGAAATAAGGCAAAAACAAAAAGATTAAAAGAAACAAAGACCTGTGCGAGGCCAAAAAGGCCCCACCCAGTATAATGCTGCGTTCTACAAGAAATAAGTAAATACCGTAGCTCTGGTTTTCTGTGATGCCCACAGATACCTACGGACGTCTAAAAAAAACCCAAGATAGGCAGTCGCCCCAAAATATTGGTATACAGATCCATCCTGTTAGACTGGAAGCCACACCAGTATCGTTGGGAAAAGAATAACCAGATGATCAACTTACGAAGTAACAAAAAAGATAGATTGTTTTATACGAATTTTTATTTCTCTCGGGATTCATAATACCGGATGCACGAAGAGAATATATTTGCTTCTTTACTTGGTCAATAGTCGAATCCCCATTGCTATTTAATTTTTTAATATTATATTCTTTACTATTTCAACTAACTGCAAGCTTACAGTTTTAATTTCTTTAAGACCACATGCTGAACATTAATCGCGCTTCCGACTACAAGACCATGCTACTACTAGGGCCATGGGGTCCGAGTGCCCATGTTGTTTTTCGAGACATCGCCAACCGGTTGATGAACTGTTGTGTATTTTTTGGATAAAGAATCAGCATTGCCATACAACGCGGCAATGTTGGCAGCCTTTTGGGAACTTTGCCTGTTGACAGCTATGTGGCCGATTTTTTTTATTTATGCTCTTCGATTATTGTACGTATTATCATGAATACTACAAGATGATTAAAGCAGCTTTTTCGACATTATTCACGTTACCTGTCCTTCCCAGGTGGCTGGGCGAACCCCCTCATAGCCGACTGGTTCGCAGACTACGCTGAAGTGGTCTTCTCCCTCTACGCTGACCGCGTGAAGTACTGGCTCACCATCAACGAGCCCTTTATACTATGCGACGGGGGATATTTGGAGCAAATGGTCCCAATGTTTGATGATCCGATGCTGGGCCGGTATCTGTGCAATAAGAACGTGCTGATAGCTCATGCTAGGGCTTACAGGATCTATGAAGAGTTTTATAGAAAACAGTATCAAGGTAAGATTTAGTTTGAAGAGCGGTGCAGTGGTGGCACAGTGGTATCGGCCTCGACTAAAGAGTTGTAGGTCGTGTGATCGAACCCAAGCAGGCGCTTTACTTTGTGTATTTAATTTCATCACCACTGCTCTCAAAACGGTGAAGGAAAACATCGTGAGGAAACCGGGATGTCCTAAACCAAAAATTCGAAGACATGATGTCCACCGACCCGCAGAAAAGGAGGAGCTGGTGGCTAAGTTAGTATCATCCATCAGGTTAAGCTACACTTGCCGGGGCAGATCCGTAGATGGGTGACCGTTTCGAGACTCTTCCGTGCCTCGGAAAGCACGTTAAGATGTTGGTCCCGGCTGTCATTCGTAGATCTTTGACAGTCGTTACGCGACTGTCAAAGATCCACGAATAGGTAAGGTAGTCAGAAGCTTAAAAGTCTGACAGCCAGTCTTACCAAAAGGGTATCGTATTACCTAGTTACTGGCTGGGCTTGGAGGTCAGATAGGCAGTCGCTCCATGTAAAATACTCGTATTCAGCTGCATTCGGTTAGACGGGAAGCCGACCCCTACATAGGAAAAGGCTAGGCACATTGAACTTTGCGCAGAATATCCTTAATTTATAAATTTACACCAAGTACCTATTAACTGGACCATTTTTTTCAGGAAAGCTGTCGATAGCAACTCTGTTCTTCTGGTTCAAGCCATTCACGCCAGAGGATCAAGAAGTGACTAATCTAACTATTGATCACTGGGTATACGTATTTTTATTAATATAGCTAAATTCTACTAGGTTCTTGTTATAAGCATAATCAGCCACTCATCAATAGAAGACCTCGTGGCTACGCAATAACAGCTGCGCAGGTCGATCCATCAGGTTACGCTACGCTTGCTGGGGTTGGCTGTGGATGGGTGACCTTTACGTACCGCGACTCCACCGTGCTTCGGAAACCTCGTTAAACCGTTGATCCCGGTTAGTCGCTCCATGTTAAATGCTGGTATTCAGCTGCATCCCTTAGACTAGAAGCCGACCTTAACGCGGTTGGGAAAAGGCTAGGCAGATTGATTGAGCCTCTCATCAATGGGCTCACCTCTCCGTCTTACAGACAGTGGCCTCATTCTTCAGGGAGAGGGATTGCCGGCCAAGTGAGGGTGTGTGAACATCACATGTCTTCGGTTTATTGGTACGACATGCCGGATTCCCCACAATGATTCCTCCTGTTTTGAAAAAGTAAAAAAAAGTGTATTTTGGACAGTATATTTTGTCCTCTTAGGAGATATTGGCTTATGTTTATCAATATTTTTTTCTTTTTAAAGGAAGGTCGATACGCTCACGCCATTTTCTCCAAAGAAGGTGGATGGCCACGTAAACTAGAGAAACTGCTAAATGACATCGCGAGGAAGGAAGGCTATAAGCACCCCAGACTGCCCCCTTTCACTGCCGAAGAAATAGAACTGGTTAGAGGTACATGCATGATACATCATTCCACTCTTTTTGCTCTGTATTAGCCATTAGGTAATGTCTGCTTTCGTGAAAAAAAACCCTCTCCGTGACTCCGTGAGTGACATAAGTAGTTTGATAAGCTTCTACCAAGAATTGGAATGCCACGTATGAGCTGAACATTAACTTTGAACAAACTAATGTGTCATTGTGGTGCTGTTCCACAAACGATGGGACACTTAATATCGTGTCCTGCGTGTCCAGCCGTATGCACGTTACAGGAACTGATGGATGGTATGTGATGGCGCCAAACACGTAGCCGGATTCTGGGCCGAGGTCATTTAGATTGCCATCGACACGCTAAGAAGAAGAAGACTTGCAAGATTTTTTCTTGAAATGATTCCTCACGCTGTGGGTGGAGCGGAAGGGAGTGTCAGACTTTTACTGACTAAAACCCATCCATGTTCCTTCCTTAGCCCTTTGTGTTCCGGAGCAGTGGTAAGCTTTTGAGAAGACCCGCAAGCGGCGTATATACAGAACCCGTTTGGGGTTCGAAACTCTAGGGTCATGGGGCCCGATTGCGCAACTCCTTTTTTAGGAAATTTCTCGCCGATTGGTTGACATTTCACGTGACCAGAGAGCTGGATTGTTCTTTGGCCAAAAAATTGCATTGCCATTCAACGTGGCAATGCTGCCAGTATACTGGGCACGTTGAATGGCAATGCAATTTTTTTCGGGGGTGTGTAACGTTTGATATAATAACAAAAGTTCTAATGATCATAAGACCTAATTTCATTTAATATATATTTTTTTTAATATAACGATCAAATGATATAATGAATTACTGATATAATTTCGTCTTACCTAATTTCATATGGTATAATGAACAGTTTATATAATGCACATTTTAAATAATATTCAGTTGCTATAATATTCAGAATCCATAAGTAACTTTTAATATTATTTAGAAAATCTACTAAAGATCCTTCCACCTGTCACCCTCAACTATTGTTACCGGGAGAAACTAGATACAATCTGGAATTTAGGGCACACCGACTCGGTTATTTTTTTATAAACCACCCAGAGCCCCGTCGACCAAGCCCACCCTCAACGTTGCATAGAATATTTTAAGGTTTGGTTAGGTGCCATTTGAGTTAGGTTAGAACTGTGACCATTAAACATGAAAATTAGGTCAAAAGAACATTAGGTCAAATGATCGTTATATAAAATGAATATTATACATATTGAAAATTATATACAGTGAAGGTTATAATAAATGAAATTAGAGTAAATGAAAATTATATCAAATACACTCGAGAGCAATGAATCCGGGTCACTTAAAGAATGTTAAAAATCTCGGAAACTAAAAATGATAGGTTAATGCAATAAATTGTATTTAATAGACAATGTAATACTCCTTAAATGAAAGTAAAAAAATATGAGTCACCATACATTTTATTAACACAAAATTACATAAAGAAAAAAACTGCTGATCTCTCCTTAAAACAAAAATAGGAAACATGAAATTTTTGAACTTTATTACGATTTTCTTGAATTTTAATACTTCGTATTGCCTCCTCGTGCTTCCATTACTGCGTTTACGCGGTTTGGCATGCTGTACACCAAGTTCCTTATACGATTTTGGGGAATATTCTCCCATTCCTCTGTGAGAGCAATTTTGAGCTCACGAAGCGTGATTGGGGGAGGGTTTCGTTGTTTTACGCATCTGCCTAGCTCGTCCCAAGCATGCTCGATCGGGTTGATATCCGGGCTGCGCGCTGGCCACTCCATACGAGTAATGTTCATCTCTTGAAGGTAGTCATTCACAATCCTACCTGTATGAGGTCGGGCATTGTCATGCATAAATATAGCATCCTCACCTAAATTGACCATAAATGGACCAACGTGATCATTGAGGATTTCTTCCACATATCTTACGCTAGTTAAAGAGCCGTTTTCTATGATCACCAGCTCTGTGCGACTTTCAGAAGAAATTCCGGCCCACACAAGTACAGACCCACCACCGTAGGCTACTTTTTCTTCGATGCATGCTTGCTTGAATCTTTCCCCTGGTCTTCGATACACTCTGTGTCTTCCATCGTGCTTGTAGAGCACAAATTTTGATTCGTCGGAGAACATAACTTTTGACCAATCTTCTATTGAAGATTGGTCAAAAGTTATGTTCTCCAATTTACGTGGCCCTGGGCATATCTTAGTCTTGAAATACGATGCCCACGCTCCAGTTTAGGGCCGTTTGCAGGTCTAAGGGGTTTTAAGTTAGATTCAGCAAGCCGACGTCTTACTGTCCATGCACTTGGGTTACTTCCTCCGAGGCGTCGAAACTGATTTGTGAGTTCAGTTCCTGTGAGAAAACGATTTCGAAGCATGGTGTTCACCAAGTATCGGTCTTCTCGTGCTGTGGTACACCTGGTTCTGCCCGTTCCTGGTCTGCGTAGGTTAGAACCAGTTTCTTCGTAACGTCGGAGAACTCTTTGTACTGTTGACAGCGACACACCGACAGTCCTGGCTGTATCGCGCTGACTCCGGCCGGTTTCCAGCATTGTAAGTATTCTGGTGCATTCTTCAGGCGTAAGCGACATAATTTCAGCTTGAATAATGAATATAGAGCACTATCAACATGGTTTATGTACCCACATAAATGACAGATTACAAACAAAAGCAAAACCAAATGCTGTAATTTCGTAGTTCCATCTTCGAAAGTGGCCCTTTTTCAAATTTGATTTTTTTATGATATAACTTTACAAAAACTAAGAAGTTTTAATACCTTCATTTAAGGAGTATTACATTGTCTATTAAATACAATTTATTGCATTAACCTAGCATTTTTAGTTTCCGAGATTTTTAGGATTCTTTAAGTGACCCGGATTCATTGCTCTCGAGTGTATAACATTAGATCATATGAAATTAGGTTAAATGTTTTTATAGCATATGAAAATTATATCATATGTAAGTTATGTCAAATGAAATTAGACTATCTGTTATTATTACAAACATTACACACCCCGTTTCCGGACGACAGCGATGCGGATGAGTATTTCGACGCCTAAGTGTCTGACGCCTTTTTGTTTTTGTACTTATTTGTAATTTAATTTAAGTATGTGTAAGCTGTTTTCATTAAATGTCTTACCGTTTCTTTTATGTTTTTTTCCCCAATCCAGGAACATACGACTACTTCGCGTTGAACCACTACACAACTCGGCTGGTCCGCAGGGTGAAGCCAGATGAACTTCCAGGAAAATGGTTTTTCGATGGCTCTGAGGAACTGAACACAGTGATGGAAAAGGATCCTTCGTGGGCGGCCACGGCGCTGCACTGGTTTGCGGTGAGAACCATGATTTTATAGTTGTTTACAGAAATTGTTTTTAAGGAGGAGCTCGTGCCTACGTAAAACAGCCGCACGGATCGATCCATCAGGTTAAGCTACGCTTGCCGGGGTTGGCCCGTGGATGGGTCCATCTTTACATATTGAGGAGACTCTCAATGCCTCGCAATGCACCTTAAGCCGTCGGTCCCGGCTGTCATTCGTGGATCGTTGACAGTCGTTACGGGTAGTCAGCAGAAGCCTAAAAGTCTGACAGCCAGTCTTACCAAGGGGTATCGTATTACTAGGTTGTGGAGGTCAGATAGGCAGTCGCTCCATGTAAAATACTGATATTCAGCTGCATTCGGTTCGACTGGAAGCCGACCCCAACATAGTTGGGAAAAGCTAGGCATATTGACTGAAATTGTTTTTAAGTGCCTAATTCACGGCTGATTCGGATTTTGTCAGTTTTTGGCAAACCTAACTGGTGGGAGTGTCAGACTCTTACTGACTAAAACCCATCCTTGTTCCTTCCGTAGCCCTTTATGTTCCGGGGTAGTGGTAACCCTTTCGGACAATCCCGCTTACCCGGAGGTAAGCTAAATCAATGCTGAGGTCAAATTTGCGCCCCTCTGGTTAATCATAAGGGAACTCTTCAAGATCTATCCGCAAGGTCTTCGCGAGCAGCTGCACTGGCTGAACTCCACGTACGACGTCAAAGAGATCATCATCACCGAGAATGGAGTGCCCTCACTGGACCCCGGCCTGGTGGACACGCAGCGGCTGGAGTATTACAGAGCTAATTTGGAACAGGTAAAGATCACTTTCTTAGACGTTCTGCCATTTTGGTAGGGTCGGTCGTTGCAAAAGCGAAACGGAACGGTGAATAGCTATTGGGCCTGCGATCATACACGTGATGTGACAATAGGTTCCTGGGTGTGAATGGTATAACCCCGCAGTCGGGCAGGTGATTGAAGTTTTTCTCACAGAAACTTTCAGGAAAATTCTGCTGACAGGAGTCTGTTGTTGCTTCCCAATAATGGCTAGTATTGTACGAGACTGTAAGGATGCGTCTATGTTAACGTTTTAAACGCCAGAGTATAAACGCACGCACGTGCCCTCCACGCCAAGCTACCTACAATCCATGGTGTCTTATAATTTATTTCATGTCATTAAATACCTACGTACGAGAGCTTCAATCTATACTAATATTATAAAGAGGAAAACTTTGTTTGTTTGTTTGTTTGGTTGTAATGAATAGGCTCAAAAACTACTGGACCGATTTTAAAAATTATTTCACCGTTGGAAAGCTTAGTTTTCTAGGAGTAACATAGGCTACTTTTTATCCCGGGAAAAATAACGGGTCCCACGGGAAAGACCACGGGAGCGAAGCCGCGGGCAAAGTGCTAGTTTTTAATATATCTATATAAACACACACAAAAGTACTTAGGTGCTGCGCACAACCATACGGCTCACATTTTCTGTTATAACAGTCCTACTTATGTAGTTGATAATAATTTGGTCTTCTAGGTTCTGCTAGCCATAAACGACGGCATCAACGTGGCTGGCTACACCGCCTGGACGCTGATGGATAACTTTGAGTGGTTAGCCGGATATGTGTAAGTTTGAACTACTTATTTGTTCATGAGTAACCCCAATATGCCTCATGAATTACATTGATTATATAACTAACCTTATATGCACACACGTCAAGCAAAAAGGGACATAAAACGCGTAGGTACAGAGGCCAGCACATCAAGTTACCGCAATCTGTCAAATTTCTTTGATAGTTTTTCAACTTTATTTCAAAAGGAGCTCGTGGCCTAGTACAGCCGCGCAGGTCGATCCACCAGGTTAAGCTACGCTTACCGTGCTTTCCGAGACTCCTTCGTGCCTCGCAAAGCACGGTAAGCCGTTGGTCCCGGCTGTCATTTGCGCATCTTTGAGAGTCGTTACGGGTCGTCAGGAGCCCGCAAATCTGACAGCCAGTCTTACCAAGGGGTACCGTATTGCCCAGTTACTGGGTTGTGGAGGTCAGATAGGCAGTCGCTCCATGTAAAATACTGGTATTCAGCTGCATTCGGTTAGACTAGAAGCCGACCCCAACATAGTTGGGAAAAGGCAAGGCAGATGATTTCAAAAAGATAAGGTTCATTTTCACGTGGGTATTTGAAAGGGTAGTCAATAATGTTACTCTCTAAGAATTGTCAAAACGCGGCATTTGTACGTGATTTGTATGAAATACATATAACAATGTTAGCATTAAATGCAGCATGTTACAATTTACAACATGTTTCTTCGCATACTTAATATTTAATTTCTTTACGTTGGAAGTTTTAAAGACGCACGGTCTTTTAACTATGTTATTTCATATTTTATTTTTGACCGATTCAAATCTTAGAGTCAATTGGGAAAATTTGACAGTTCGGGATAGTTTGTTAAGCTGGCGTTTAAACCTACATTGTTTGTTGACAATCTTCTATTTTGTTAAGTACCTGGTACTTGTTGAAAGGCCTGTGCTCCGAACCCTACATTAGCTGTTATTTGAAAATATTGTAAAAGCTAATTATTTCTCAAAGAGTGTAACGATAGCGTTTCTTGCCGGCTCCTCACTAGATATGAAAGGACCAATTTGAACCATGTTCCTAGCTTAAGCGTTTCTTAAAGGCCCATGTAGCTTTATCTATAATAAAATATTTTAACTAGGTATGTTTGCGACAGTTCAGCCCAAGAGTTGGCCATCAGTTGCAACATGACTTCATTGGGCAAGAAGAAGAAATTTGTAAGGCTGATGGAGGGCAGAGAGAAGAGAGTTATCAGAGAATTAATATTATTAATAACATGCCCTTTTAGACATTTTGCTTTTTTTTTTAACTACGCTGTACCTGTACAGCACCCTGCCCCGGTCGACATCATTGCGTTGGCGCCGGTTGTCGCTGAAAACCAGCGAAATGCTGAGCGATAGCCGTTTTTTCGTGGATGTGGCGCATGTTTCTCCCAACCTTTTCTATTTTTTTTATTGTGTCCAATGTTCCTTTTTTATACGTCATGTTCACTGCAAATAAACATATTTTCTTTCATTCTTTATAGCCACTTTATTATTGTATTTTTTCAGTGCAAAATTCGGTCTCTACGCTGTGGATTTCTCGGATCCAAATAGGAAACGAACGCCGCGCGAGTCAGCGCGGTACTACTCCACTGTTATAAGGAGTAGAATGCTACACCCAACTCAAGATCATACCAAATTAAATTATGTATAGATTCTCAAATAAATTATTAGAAACTTAACAGTTTTTTATTAGATCTAGTTTTTTTTATTGAATCAATGTTACATAACTGGGCTTTACAGATCAATATTCCGTTAATCGAAAAGTTCCAAAAAAATCACTTTTTATGAACCTCTGACCGCAATCCTACAAAAGCGAAAAGCGAAAACAAAACGTAAAAATTTTAAACATTTATAAAAAGAGTCCTCTATGCCTCTTTTGCCGTACACGGTGAACCTACAGTAGGCAGGTACCTATGTAATAATTTCCTAAAGTCAAAATAATTGTTGTTACCTAACACACATCTGAAAGCGGCTTCTACAGTAATTAAAGAATTTTCGCGTGGGAAAATATTTTTAGCATGCTAAAAGACTCGGTTTAGGACAGGGACTTATAAAGATATTTTTTTCTATGCCATGCCAATTCAAACGTCATTATGTTGAACATTTGACTTTGACATTCGCGTTGGAACTTCTCCTGTCATCAGATATTATTAAATAAAAATTATAATTTCATCAAATTTGCGCTATAATAAGTCCATATGTTTACAGTTATATACTTATATACCCAAAAACAGTTGAATAAATTGCTACCTACCTAAATTAACCTTCGAAAGAGTGGATACTTCTGTTCCTGAGTGAAAACTGTCGATAATTATTATGTCGAAGATTAAGAAGCTGACGGGCTCATTCCGCTATACACAATGGGATCCTTGCTTGATCGTCTCACAGATAGTGGCTATGCAGTCTGTGTTGTACTGCTCTTTATGTCTGATCATCGCCCTCATGCAGGACTTGACGGGATCCACGCGAACTCTGGACCATATCTTCGAATATCATGTAAGTCCAAACTTATTATTGTTGTAATAAGACCCAGTGGCGGAACTATACCATCTGTGGCCCTTGGCAAATCCATTGCATGGGGCCCCAAATTTATATTTTTTACTAAATTTTGTTAAAAAATGTTCGGGCACTTTGAGCTCGCAGCCTCTCAAGCCGGGAACCCTATCAGGTCGGGGGCCCGTGGTGTTTTGCCAGTCCTGCCACCCTATAGTTATGCCACGGTTAAGACCCTATGGATGTCTAATCGTATCAGTTAATTGAATTAATTCAGTAATGTGTTGTGTTACATTTTCGTCAATTGACTCATGTACGTTATACAAACAACTGATGTATGTTTATCTTCAACAAGATTACAGTCTCAAAATATGTCATTTATAAACTAACTAATGAATCATTTACAAGATACAATGTAACATGTATCATTTTAACTGATTTCAACCTGGTTAATTTGATAATTTTTTTCAAGAAAATGGGTTGTCACTTTCGATTCTTAAGTTGGCATTGCATCAATACTTTTGACTTCCTTGAAGACAGAAGTATAAAGGACAGAAAATCTGTTTAGTTTAGACCACTTTAAAGCAGCAATCTCTGCATTATTATTCTTTTATTATGAAGAAATAAAATAATGTCTTATAAAATATGTAGTACACTGCCATGAACACAGCTGTGTGTTTTCTGTTCTATCTCACAGTGCCCCGTACACACATAAGTGCTCAATACATTGAGATCCATTCTAAGCCAGTGCCTTCAACACAAATATGTGTTTATTGTCAATACATTGCAGTTAGTTCAATTCTCCAATTGTTATAACCATTATTGATGGTATAATTATGTATTGCAGGAGTTGCATGTACGAGACAATGAAGGTCGCTCGGTCATATTTGCATTTGTACTGAATGCAATTATTGGAGCCTTCATTCTGTGGATGGTTGTGGGGAGAACGAAACTGTGCTTGGATTTTAGGTGAGAAATTGTTTATTTATGTATTAATATTTTTTTTTTTATGTGGGAAATCATCAAATCACCCCTCCTGTACTGGGTGGAGCAGAAGGGAGAGTCAGACTCGTACTGACTAAAACTCATCCATGTTCATTTCTTAGCCTTTTATGTTCCGGGGTAGCGGTAACCCTTTCGAACAATCCCGCCAACCTTGTATTCAACTATTGCTCCTATTTAGCTCTACCTCTGCCTAACACTTGAGATAAACAAGGCATGATGTAATGTTATGTTATGTAATATAATTATATATTATATAGTATACAGGGTGGAATTTTTTAACCACACCTGGAGGGATAGTACACTAAATACTGAAATTATTAAATTCGACTCAAAGGAAACTAGGAAACATTTCTTTGTTTTTAAAAAGAAGTTTCGAGAGAAGGACTGTCAGTCTTTGACGCTTCTGACGATCCGTGACAACACAACAGTCAAATTAATATCCAGGAATGACAGCCACAACCAACAGCTTAACATGCTTTCTGAAGCACGGAGGTCTTGATATGTAAAGATGGTCAACCATTCATGAACTAATGCCAGCAAGCGTAGCTTAACCTGATGAACAACCTGCAGATAGGAGCAAAGGCTCAATGTGCTTTCTGAAGCACAGAGATCATGATATGTAAAGATGGTCACGCCCATCCATGAACGAACGCCAGCAAGCTTAGCTTAACCAGATGGATCTATTATTTCTCTACAAGCTCCTCATTGTTTATAATACTTATTTGTTTTCTAATATTCCAGTTGCACATACCACGGGATCCACCTCATCGCATGTTGGCTATACAACGGCGCCTTCCCCATATCATTCTCCTGGTGGGCACTGAGCGTTTCCTGTGCTTGCATCACATGCGTTGCTGGAGAGTTCCTGTGCCTCCGAACGGAACTGCAAGCCATCCCGCTGAGTAATATTGGAGCGAAGGTGGATTTATGAGATTTAATTAATAAAATTCCCTTTGAAGTGTTAATTGTAGACAGCCTATGTAACAGAGAAGGGTGAAGGACTCTTTAGCGGTCAATTTTCAATGTGTTAATTTTGCAATATGTATGCCTCTTTTAAAACTTAAGTTCGGGTTTCGTTAAACTCCTGTGGCCGCTACACAAAGTGGAGACTACAATACGATCATAAATTAAACTGCGTATATTGAATGCTGTCAAAGTCAAATCATTTATTTCAAATAGGCACAAGTAAGGCACTTTTGAACGTCAAAATGAATGAGAAATAGAATTGATTCTAGTAGCCCCCTTCCAAAAGATAGTTTCGTGTGGAGAAGAATGGGGAAGAAACTCCACCGTTACTCTTTTTTTAAATGTTTTACAATGTTTTGTATACATGAATTATAACATTATATGTGAAGACGATGCACCCAGAATAAAAAAACTACACCACAAAAAGTGAAAAGAAAAACACATGGCAGGTAAACTTAATTATGTCATAAGTACATGGTGCTCGCATATTTACAACCTTGTCTTTGTCGCCAGCCTGCATACCAAAATTCAATCAAATATATCCAATAGTATAGTCCCTATAGTTCGTCAAAGATTGGCAAAACCCATAGTCCGTCCATCACTATTATTTAGTTTGAAAAAATCACTTTTTAAATTGCGGTGTTAGTATTTATTTGATAGTTCCAAAATAGTCCTATTCATTACTATTGTCAGTGTTTTCATTTATGGTCGTATTGTTTTTTCCACATTGTATAGCGTTCGCAATTTACCTTCCGATGACATCATTACGGTGTTTTTCCCTGCAGAGTTTTTTGACGCTATAAAGGGAAACTGCTGCTGTCATTTCACGGCCGGTACGTAGCGGCTAGCGTCGTAGGAGACGGTAGCTTTATGGAAACAAACTTTACCTCCACTCTGAGTCTTATATTTAAGTTTTAGGATGAGTAGCATGACTTAAATATGTTTTTAATCTTTTCACCGCCAATTTACACACAACGTGTTGGCTAGTGCCAAGCTATAAATGCATAACGAACAATATAGTTAAAATGAAGAATTTCATATGAAGTTGGCACGAAAATTTGGAACTTCTATTCAAGTGCTTGGCGCCTTAGCCCATTCACTGCCATGAACACAGCTGTGTGTTTTCTGTTCTATCTCACAGTGCCCCGCACACACATACGTGCTCAATACATTTTGATCCATTCTAAGCTCAGTGCCTTCAACACAAATATATGTTTATTGTACATACATTGCAATGCGTGTTGAAGGCACTCAGTAGGGATTTTGGCGACACGTATGCGTGTTGAAGGCACTGAGCTTAAAATAGCACCTGACAAAAATTGTAGCAGTGTATGCGCTTGGCGGTGAAAAAGTCAATGATAAAATCCTTAGATTTAGCTTGAAGACATCAAGCTGACTTCTTCATCAGGCAAACACTTAATACATACCTACCTAAGTAAGATTCTACACCTTAGTAATTTTTTCAGAGACGAGGCCTGACTAGCCATTAAGCTTTTTAGAAATTGTATCAAAGAAACGTACGAAACGAATTAATGTCGAGTCTCGAGTTTTATCTAGATTAATATTTGCAGATATTCTTAATAGTATAATGAGCTTTTAATAGCTGGTATGTGTGAGTGATTTCCTTTCATTTGATTGGTCGTAATGTATGTTGATCACTCATACAAATAAGCTAAGTTTATGATGTAGACTACAATACTGGAAAAAAATTAAGGGATCAAATAAAATACAAATTTTTGAGCAATTTTCAACAGGCCGTAACTTCGAGAGAAATGGTCGAACAGGAAATAAAAAAAGGAAATTGTAGCGCCAAGTGTCTAGATTTTGGATTAGGACTTATCTATAGCCGCACGTAAAACTAATTTCTGGCGTGGCGACGCATGCCGTGGCGACGCATGCTATATGATGGTGTATATATACAGTCTATATGCAGTAGTGTGTACTGTGTGGCGACGCGTCGCCATGCGCAATATAAATAAATGTTTATTGAATAAAGTCATCATTTTCTGGAAAAAATCGTAATATTTTATTTTATCATTATGCCATATTTAGTTTCCATCGCAATCTGTTCTTTTCAATCATATTACTTTTACAAAATAATGTCGATGTTTCACATCTGCCAGGCGTCCCGTGACGGCTCACATTTTTAACCTCCGCGGTTTTTGAGTAATCATAGGAAAGGAGCTACAATTTCCTATTTTTTGATTTCCTGTACGACTATTTCTCTCGAAGTTACGACCTGTTGAAAATTGCTCAAAAATTTGGATTTTTTTTTTGGTCCCTTAATTTTTTCCAGTAGTGTATAAAGAGGTATCGGCCTCGGCTTACGCCGTGAGTTCGAACCGAAGTTACGACCGTTACGATGTACAGACGCCAGCACATCAAGCTATCCCTAACTGTCAAATTTTCTCAATTAAAAATGAACCTTATGTCTTTGCAATAAAGTTGAAATACTTACTGGTATCAAAGAAATTTGACAGATTGTGGTAACTTGATGTGCTGGCCTCTGTACCTACATTAAATTTCATCACCACTGCTCTCAAAACGGTGAAGGAAAACATCGTGATGAAACCGTCATGTCCTAGAACTAAAAAATCGAAGATATGTGACATCCGCACACACGCACTGGGCTCGCGTGATGGATTATAGCCCACTCCCTCTCTTAGAGAGGAGGGCCTATGTTCAAGTAAAGTACGGCCAACGAGAAGCGATACCAAATGTAAATGGAAAAATGGCAAAAAAATGGCCGCCCGAATGTTGGCGAACCCGTCTTGACGTTGTCATGTTTTTGCCGGGAGAACGAGACATTACGACAAAGGCGCAAGATGGAAAGAGATAGATATTAGATTGTCAACGCCACAGTTGTTTTTTAGGTTAATGATCTTTCGTATCGCTTCTCGTTGGCCTTACTTTAGTGGGAACATTATAGGCTGATTGTGTCGTGTAGACTATGGTAAAATCATATAAGGCTATTTACTGGGACACTATTGTGGCGCAACCATGGTCACGTTGCCAGGAAAATCTACGCATCTTTATGGTGGGTCTGCATCGGTAGTCCAATCAGTTGCGCAACCAACCATATTGGCAGTGAGACTTTGATGGGTCAGCAGGATTGTCCGAAAGGGTTACCGCTACTCCGGAACATAAAGGGCTAAGGAAGGAACATGGATGGGTTTTAGTCAGTAAGAGTCTGACACTCCCATCCGCTCCACCCAGAGATTTCCCATCATCAAAAAAGGAAAAAAAGTGCGACCATGGTTGCGCATCTACTGGTATCCTAGTCAGATCCTAAGACCATGCTCATTATAGGTATTTTCACCTAATTATTGTATTATATTGAAATTATTGTCTAATTTAATTAATCATTCAAGCTTAGGTATTAATTGATACTATCAAAAAAAAAATTGTTATATTTTTTGTATACAGAGTTAATATGACAGAGGGGAATTAAAATACTATATGTGTTCAAGTATATAACAGGAGGGAAACAAAATAAAATAAATCAAAGGGCATCAAAAAATTCGTCCACATTGCTGTCAACAGGAAAAGTTCCCAAAAGGCTGGCAGCATTGCCACGTTGTATGGCAATGCTGATTCTTTGACCGAAAAATAGGCCAGCCCTCTGGTCACGTGAAGTGTCGACCAATCGCTTGGCGATGTCTCGATAAACATAGTGGGTACTCGGACCCCATGGCCCTAGTGTTTCAACCCCAAACGGCTCGAATATATAACTTCCAATAAGGTTGTCATACTTGCGCGTTATATGTGTTTAGTTTTAATTCGATACGGTATAAAAATATTTTTTTTTTCAAACTAACTAAATAGCTTACAATTCAGAGTAAAACGCAACCACCCTTTGTAAAAACTGACTTTGTAACAAAGCACCAACGACGCGCGCGCGCCGGAGCGCTGTTAGGAAAGATACATCGTGTTCAAACGGGGCAAAAACTTGATTTTTGGTCCAAAAATCAATTAAATAGGAGCAGTAGTTTAGTCGCAATTGATTTTTTAAGTTTTTGCCCCGTTTGAACACGATGTATCTTTCCTAACAGCCCTCCGGCGCGCGCGCGTCGGTGCCGCTTTGATACAAGGTCAGTTTTTATTTACAAAGGCTGGTTGTGTTTTAACAGAGCTTGAAAATGGTCCCTCGTAAAGGCAGTTTAAAGGAAAGCCCCTCTGTCGTATCAACTTTGTTGAACTATTTTGATTTCTTAAACTTCGCATTATTTGTGTCTTCTTTCTTTGTTGGCTGCCTCGTTGTAGCTGTCACCAGCGCTACAGCTGAGCGTAGAGTTTGGGTAGGATTCCCAGGTTGGGTAATATTGGAATTTTACATTAGGAGTTCAGAGTAGCACTTCGGGATCTGGATTTGTGCCCGGTTGATGGCAGTATGCTCACCCCTATAACATGAGTGTAGTCTATAGTGTATTTTTTTACAGTGTCCAATTTGGTAAACAAACACGGGACGAAAATTCTGATTTTTCGTATCAATCAAAAACTTTGAGTTAAGTCTTGAACTTTGAATAATACACTTAAGGTATGAATTATTTTAAAAAAATGCTTCAGAGACACATACATTACCTAGAAATCTTAATATTAGTCGCGACATTTGTTTACCAAATAAGACAACTAAAGAAAAATACACTATAGGTGTATTCATTATGGGTATGTGATGTCATGTTAAGTCATCTCCATTTATTTTAGCTAAAGAACTCGGTTCTACTTGAAATTTTGGCGTTCTGTTTTGGTAAGGTGACCCAAATGACGAGATCTTGTAATATATGATTATTTTTGGTTTCATATTGTATAGTCAATCCTGTATATACCTTACAGCTTTTGTAAACAATTCCCATTTAATTCTAACTTCACTAATGTGGATATCTAACTGTTGTAGAAAAACACCTTACGTGCTGGCGAAATTCGACCTTATTTTGATGAAACAATCAGGACCGGAGCACACCTTGCAAAGCGTGGCGCAGCATTTATAATCATTGCCAAACAAATATCGACCTTAAGTAGAATATAGTTAAACTTAATTTAGTCAGAAACCGGACACAGGGGCGCGTCTGAGTTTATTTATTTTTGACTCTATTTTAAGACACGCAATGTTGATATTTGCTTGGCAGGAAAACTCGCTCTTGGCGACAGGTTTGCGCCGGCCCTTACGAGGCCTACTAATACTGCGTTTATGCAAGTATTGTCTTAATTAATCAGTATGTTTAAATGTAAATAAATACTATGTAGTGATAATATTAATGAGGCTAACATTGTAATATTTATAGAAATACTCTTTTTGATCACTTTAACCTTTTGAACGCCACTGTCACATATACGTGACAAGCAAGCGCATGCCCTATACGCCAACGACACAAATATGTGACAGTAAATGGTACCCTATAACACGAAATAAACAATTAAATTATTAATATTGTGTGTGTTTATATAGATATCTTAAAAGTTGAAGCTCTCGTACGTATTTAATGATATGAAAAAAATTAAAAGACCATCGGTTTGTAGCTTGGCGTGGAACATTTAGTAGAACATTTTCAGAAAAAGGAGAGAATACCGCACGTAGTCGGTGGTATACCATACTATTCATACAGATTTTTTTCTTCGAAGCTAAAATCGATTATTATTTTTCAATGCTGTTTGTAGCAATCTATACTTACTTACTTATAATTATGTATAACTACCTGCTGCCAGCGGCTTCACCCGTTTGAATGTCGGAAATTATCCCAAGGGAACGTAATACCGGGATAAAAAGTCCTTAATCCAGGTCATAAACTACCTATTTGCCAAGTTTCATCCAGTTCCGTTCAGCCGTTTGAGCGTGAAGGACGGACAAACATACAAACTCACACACAAACTTTCTCCTTTATAATATCAGTGTGATCTGTCTTTGCAGGTATATAAATAAGAAATAGTAATAAAATAAAGTTTAAATGAACAATGACTTAATTTCTATGAAAAACTAGAAATATTTACCTAAATAGCTTTTGAGCTCTGTGGTTCATTATAAATTTTTTGCAGTCACGTGATGTGATGTTTTGTCAGTCGCCATTTTGAATTCAATAGTATTGAAACTTAGATTTTAAAATTCCCGCGTCACCAGTCTGTATAAAATGAACGTTTTGTAAGTGCAGGTTCAAAAATGTCATCTTGGAATTGTCCTGACTGCAATACGTGCGCGTCATGAGACTTTATTAACTTTTTGAACGCCAAATCATAAACGCACGCGCGTGCCCTCTACGCCAAGCTACTAATTTATTTCTTGTTATCATGAATTCCCCAATATCCATGGTGTCTTTTAATTTGTTTCATGTCCTTAAATACCGTACCAGAGCGTCGATTTTTAAGATATCTGTATAAACACACAAAAGTAATGATTTAATTGTTTATTTCGTATTGATAGTGCACCGCATTGTCACGCATTTGTGTCGTTGGCGTACCGTGCATGCGCGTGCTTGTCACGTATATGTGACAATGGCGTTCAAAAGGTTAAGATTGACTAAGGTTTAAATTACAATAGTTGACGCGCGCTCTTGAATTAAAACTATTTCTGTGTTTATTATGCATATAAAAAGACGATTCAATGGACGAATGTGAATAAATAAATGAGTTTAAAACTATAAATAACTGTGATGATGGAGTATGCGATATTTATTCGTTGTAATAAGTGCAAATAAATGATTTTTAATATTTATTTATGGTTTTTCTTTGGAACCTTGTTCATGCTGTGGCGACATCTATCCAGCTACATAGGTGCTACACTGATAGCGACCGAAGTGTCAAAAACGACTGTTGACTGGTAGAAAATGCCTATGGCATTAAGTCTGCCTCTGTACATTTCTGTGCTTAAAGTATTAAAATAAATAATAAAAAGCTGACATGTGACGTCACTATACGTCACCCAAATCCTACATCGCGCAAACAGAGTTTACAGCGCGATCTAACATACTCAGCACCAGACCCGTGCCGGACGGCGCGTATATGTTCCACGCGCGCCTCAAAGAGATGTCGGCATAATATGAAGGGGCCCTTCAGGGCCAAGCCTGCCGGGTAAGCGGGATTTTCCGAAAGGGTTACCGCTACCCCGGAACATAAAGGGCTACGGACAGAACATGGATGGGTTTTAGTCAGTAAGAGTCTGACACTCCCTTCCGCTCCACCCAGAGCGGGAGCAGCCATTGGATGATTTCCCAGCCTTAAAAAAAAAAAAAAAAGGCCTGACTAAAAGTTGTTGGACAGTAGCCCGCCAGACGCAACACCTGTCTGGTTGGAGGATCCTCCCTTTTCAATGGGGGGACTTTCCACCCTGTACCTCCCATTCCCACTAAAATGCCATAGACAAATAATACTTTGTATACTTAGACAAAATTGGGAATTGGAGGATGTCACATATTATCTGCGAATTTTTGGTTCTAGGACATTCCGTTTTCTCACGATGTTTTCCTTCACCGTTTTGAGAGCAGTGGTGATGAAATAATTTACATGAGGTAAGTAGCCTTCAGCGAGATGAAGGACAGAATGTGAAAAAAGAGCACTTGACTAGCAGTGGGTGATGGTGATGATGATTAACCCATTAAAAATTCGTCTATCAGAAGCCGTTTGCTTGACAAATTATACGGTTGTTTATTGTCGTGTCTAGAGAATTTTGTGTAAAAATTACAAATCGCCTCCTAAGCCTCTACACAACAACCCCATTTGTCTGGATCTCTTACTGCCACCCTTTTAGGCCTGCAGCGCCCACAAGGAGACGTTATCGCCCACTTTGGTAAAGGCTAAGTCAACCTTTCGTGTGATTGACCCACGCTCGTAATAATTACCGTCGTATGTCCTGCCGAAATGAATTGACGCGAGGAAGGAAGCGGCGAGACCCAAAAGTCCAAAGAATAGTGAACAAAATCGCATTTAAAAAGTTTGGACGTGAATCCACGCTTAGGCACACAAAGGCAAAGATTTTTCGAACGTGGATCCACGTCTAAAACACGAATGGTTTAAGCGCCTGTCTGGTTTCGAACCTACGACCTATAACTCGTAAGTCATGGCCGTTACCACCAGGCCACCATTGCTCCTCTGCTCTAACCACGATCTTTTCCGCTGTCAGTCAGTGGCGTAACTATAGGGTGGCAGAACGGGCCACGGGCCCCCGCCCTGATAGGGCCCCCGGCTTCAGAGGCTGCGAGTTCAAAAGTGACCTAACATTTTTAACAAAATTTAGTAAAAAATATAATTTTGGGGCCCTATGCAATGGATTTGCCAAGGGCCTCAGATGGTATACTTCCGCCACTGCTGTCAGTCATTTGTGCTACTGTAGGTAAATTAGATAAGATAAAGAAAACAACAAAGTAATTCACACTAACTTTAATAATAGACAAATCAAAAAACAATAACAATTTAGTTATAGCAACGTAACTCATAAATATATCACAATATTCGTACAGCTAGCGAAGATTCACTGAAATCACTTGAAATGGCGTGCTAATATATGCCTTAATACGTACGTTTTAGCGGGCATTATACTATGAAACTTTGTTGGAAAGGATGTTTATGACATTGGATTATGAAACTTATGCTTATTGGCTTAAAGTTCAAACTAGTCTGCACTTGCATGCTTATGAATTCCCGAAGAAACGGCAGTGTTGGCTGCGGGCGCTGCGGCGATCATTGGTACGACTTTGCACTTTATAACACCAATTATAAACTGTATTTTTACATGTAAAAGAAGGATCTTTTGCTTGCAAAGTTTGGTCTTCTACATTTTTTCATCAAGATTTTTTTTAAAGTAACATTTTTTGTTGGGAAATCTTTACAAGAATTTATAAAAAAAAAGTTGGGATATAATTTATTTCTTCCAGTATACTTATTTAAAAAAATGGTATCAGAAACAAGTTCCAGGCAACAAGCGGTCAGCCCTGACCGTGAGAGAGGAAGAAATGGGAGTATCCCTCGACCAGACTGGAGTTGTATCCAGTGGGCTATACTGTCTGACAGTTGGTGGCGAGTTTCTGTGTACACAAAGATCTTAAAAGACCTCGAATACCAGGGGAGCACTATTAGCAAATATTTGTCAAATGTATTGAAAAAAACGCGCCAAACATCCTTCCTTGCGAGTACTGTAGCTATTCATGTTAATCGTGCGGAAAACTTTACTTGCGCGATGTAGGATTTTGACGTAGCTCGTATGTGTCGTTATAGATGGCAGCCACACCATGTTCAAATGATAGTACTATAATGTCCGCTAAAAACATTCGTTTCTAAATAGTCCAGTGCTCTAGCACTAATAAAATCGAGTGCATGTCTTTATCGCTAAAGCTGATATCAGAGGCTTCACTTTACAAACTGGGCGGGTTTTTGCTTATGTCAATAATGATAAAACGGGGTGATTCGGGACGTAGGGGTGAATCGGGACGAAACTTTAAAATAGACTTTCACATTCAAAATATATGATTTGTTGCCAAATAGGACCTGTAATGTGTTCACTAGATTATAATTAACAATTAAGTGTCTATGTCGATAGCTAACTATATTATTTCAAAGTTAAAATCCATTTTAAAATTTCGTCCCGATTCACCCGTGTGGCCCGATTCACCCCGTTTCACGATACCTACGCTTATTTGCGGCAAACATGACGCAAAAATCACAAACAGGAGAACAAGTTGGGAGAAAATAAGCGTCACGTGCGTATCATTGAAAAAATATACATAGTTTGTGGCCAACAAGGACCCTTTATTATTAATTATAAATTTATAATACTTCCTTTTTGGCCAAAAACTATATTATTTCAATATTAAAATCCCTTTTGAAGCTAGAAGTTGTCCCGATTCACCCCTTCGTCCCAATTCACCCCGTTTGACTGTACTAATGAGTGGAGCGTCTGATATCAACTTAATATTCTAGTTTATATTCATCACAACACTCATTATATAATAATTATTTATTATGTATTACTTCGTATTCGTTTCAATTTTTAAAATATGTATATCCATTTTTCGTACGTTACACAAAAATAACGTCTGGTTTTTATGTACTTAGATTTTAAAATTAGTAAAATGTTTTTTTTTTCTAAAATCTTTAACAATGGTTACGAAATAATATTGTGTAAGTAAGTAAAAAAACATTTTTAATAATAAAAAGGTTGGATCACAAACAAAAATATTTATTAAAAAAAATGACTTCCGGTTTTAAAAATCCTGCCAAAACGGGCAATTTTTTTTATGTTAAGGCGCTCTTGATTTACAACTCTAGTTATAGACCCGCGTATTATAAATCCAACATGGGGCATCCTAGCGAGTCAAAACACTGTTAGATTTCGCTATGATGTTGATGTGCGTTGAAAAATCTATGCGCATAAAGAAAATCACCCGTGAGGACGACTACATCTGGTCAATACCTAATAATTGGTAAGTAATTAGATGACATGAGCTTTTCAAAAACCAGGGACCACCACATCTTAAATCAGTATTTTTTTTAATATTACTTCACATTGGGAAAGAGATGGAGCTATATGTCTTGTATAGCTCCGTCTCATTGTCACACTGAAGTAATATTGAAATAATACTTCTGTAAGAGGTGGTTATCTGATTTACAAAATTAATTTTAATACCGAGTCATATCGTTAAAAATATTTAGAAAAAACTATTTAGTTAGCCTTTGTTACAAAAGGCTAAAATCCAACAATAATCTTCATAATCTCTATAAAGAACACTGGCTATCAAGCGACAGCGAAAAGCAATCTTATTGCTTAATAAATAAGGCTTGATTTCTAATAGCATATTATGCTGAACATATGTCTTTGTGACGTTATTGAACTAATTAAATTGTTACATTTGACTTATGTTTAAAACATAATAAAATATACAACATTCGAAATACAAAACAATCGCGTAACTAATAAACGCAACGAATTATACAAATCAACAAGTTTACAAATTAAAAAGTTCTACAAAATAATATTTTTCTAATAAATAAAAAAATCTGTTTAAATTAAAATGGACTTCAAAAGTGTCAACA
Source organism: Hyppa rectilinea (assembly GCA_951799385.1). Classification (NCBI taxonomy): domain Eukaryota; kingdom Metazoa; phylum Arthropoda; class Insecta; order Lepidoptera; family Noctuidae; genus Hyppa; species Hyppa rectilinea. Next base: position 15,459,412 of record OX637316.1, read on the forward strand.
GTGCCACTAAACTTACAATCACTCAGTGTATTTTAAGTGCTGTCACTAAAAAGTACCAAAATGGTACTTACTTTGTTTTTGAGACCTACTCTATAAATTGCAGAACAAACTATTGCTTGTGAAGGCACTGACATAAGTTTGTGTTTCAAAATACTATTACAAAATCAGCTACTTATAATATTATACAAACATTTTACTGCAATAAATACTGTATGTGTAGGTATAATAAAGCGTTTTGTCTAAAAGTTAATGTAGATGTCGCCACTGTAGCGTGTAAAATTTCGAAATATGTACTGGCTTAATGAATAACTGTCTGGAGATTATAAGATCTTGAAAACTATTTTTTTTTTGCCAATCGTATTAAATACATTTTGCACTACAATATGGTTGGACGACATCGGAATTCCAATGGGGATGAAGCTTGAGTAAAAAAAAAGAAATAAAATTATATTTAGTCCGTCAATATTATAATAAAAAAATATTAGACACGTATTTTTTTTCTTTATCATATTAACAAAAAGTTACTGAGCTAAAACGCATTAAAGTTGGGGAGTGGGGGCTCGCTACGTCAACAGTAAGTATAAAAACTACATGCTCATGACGTCATGCCATGCCGTTGAGGCCCGTCGTCGTCGTTGTCGTCGAGCGACGACCCTGTCCATTCTCATCTCCCCGACCCTTGCTCGAGCCAGCCCGCGTTGCCGCTGAGCCAGTAGCTTTAAAAACCCCCGATCCAGCTGTCCCATGCGGTCCCCCCCCAGCGACGCCCTAAGCCGAGGTCCGAACCCCGCAGGGGGTGCCCTTAGCGTGTAGTCGCTTAGTTTTTGTAAGTTAGGTTTAGTTTTTATTAAGCCCTGGCTGGAGGCTACAATTCTTTTGTGGCAGCCACAGGCAAGCCCGGTTAAGCAGTAGACAACCCTTTGGTTGAACTGCGAGATGCCATTTTATAAAAAAAAAAAAAACGTCATGCCACATTTCAACTCAATATATCAGCGTAATCTTTGGATTACGTAAAAAATACGGGTCCAATTTTTTTGTAAATCTAACTTAGGGACTAAAAAAAATCTAGTCATCATCCCTAATCTTTTGATCACTTATTTTAATATTCCTAAATAGTGGAGACATCTTGCCGAAAACATTAATAAAACGATATAATTTCCTTAATGACTCATTTTTGGTAACTTACATTATTTTCGGGTTTTTTATTTTTTCGAGTATTTAACATAATACTCAAAGCATAATCTGCTAAACTTAATTCGATTATAAATATACCATAAGACTATTTCTTTCGTAGTGTCGTTTAAAATAATGTTCTTAGATATGTTTGTGTGTGTGTTTCGTGATTTGTATATCATTAGTAAAAGATTATATAGTTATTGCATAAAAGAGCATAGCAGAGTAGGCAGTAGTTGTGTTTGTAATATAACATCTTTTAATAGCTTCGGGCAGTACAGAATTATACAGTACAGATACATTGTAGACGCCAGCACATTCACCTATCCCCAACTGTCAAATTTTCACAATTGAAAAAGAACCTTACGTTTTTGTAATAAAGTTGAAACACTATCAAAGAAATTTGACAGATTGGGGTAACTTGATGTGCTGGCCTCTGTACATGATGTTGTATGGTACAGATTCCAGCACATGAAGTTATCCCAAACTGTCAAATATTCCCAATTGAACATTAACCTTATTCTTTTGCAATAAAGTTGAAAATCTATCAAAAAAATTGGACAGATTGGGGTAGCTTGATGTGCTGGCCTCTGTACATGTTCAGTCACAAACCCGCAACTATGACTACTACTATAAAAAAATGCTACAAAATTTTACTATTTGTTCGTAGAGCCATAAGAATAAAACGCGCTAGGATTCATTGAATAATTTCACATTGATACAGATTTTGTATCGTTTTTTACATAGTAATCTTTTATTTACCTATTCTAAAAATCGGTAATGAAGTTTTGTGATAACGGCATTAATGTTTTATATCTGATGTCGATTTCAGTGTTTAGTAATTAATTCTGTTAACAATATATTATTATTATGCGGCTGTACTAAACTATCTAGCTGATTATTAACTCTTATTACTAGTTTGATTATATTATTATTTTGCCTTATACCTATTAGCGCTCTAGATTTAAGGCGTTAAATCAAAAATTCGCTTACCAATACCGATCTATCGTAATACCTAGATTTTTCTATATTATATATTCAAAAAAATACTATGCACGATTGAATAAATAACAGTTTTTTTATACATATTCTTTGAGTATGGAAGTTTTGAGACAAAATACCTACCTACTTGTATTTTGATTAATGATATGTGTGCTTTTGGCAAATTAAGGACGATTGTTTTGTTTTAAGATAAAAGTGACACGGGAGTGAAGATATTTGCGTACTGACACCATTGATGGGTTATTATATATCAATGACTGACACCTCTATAGGAAAACTCTGTTATAAGGTTGGGCCTTAGCACATGCAAAAACATATAAAGTAACAAGAGAAGGATCTACACGTCGCCAATAGACGTATTAGCAAATGTTACTAGAGATTCTCTCTAGTAATCTTCTATTACAATTTTAGATTTTACCTAAAGGGGGATCCGCCAAGATGGCTCGCGAAATTCTATTTGATGAAAATAAGTCTAAATTATGAAAATATGCAAGAAATACAATTTCGAAAGCAATATTGATGTTTTAAGTGATAGTATTGAATATTTAAAATATCAATGATTTTATCAAAATTAAAACATACAAAGTAAAACAGCACTATGGTAGGAAATTTTTAATTTCTCGGTCTGCACCTAAGGAATCACCTTACACCTAATGCTGCAAAACTCAAGTAAAAATCTGTCAAACAAGAGAAAAATATTTGATTGTATAAATCAGCAAAGAACCTATATCTACTCTATCCATAAAATGAATGAAATATTTGCCAAGAACTATGACTGATAATGATTTTGATTTATAAGCTAATACCCTCGTTTTGTAGATATTTAAAAATAATGTCACTTTTATCTTTAGCCTACTTTCAAGCTTTGTTAAACTACCAGCTAACGACACTTATTTAGCCGTATCGGACAGTGGGCTTCGAAGCCTAGCAATGGGACTGCCCACAGAGAATGAATAACATGAAATATTCACAACAGAGTAAGTTTCTATTAAAATACTTGACGGAAGACTAGGCCTATTTAGAGTGGAAACATACAAGTATTTTGGTGTTATTAACAATAGTTTTCATTACCTATACAATATTAGTTTTAGTATATGCGAAACCCGAAACACGTGTCTAGTATTTTTATGTAAAGAAATTATGTAAAAATTACAAAACTGTATTATGAAAAACCACAAAGTTAGAAGCTGTTATGTTACCTGGTCGCCGTACAAAAACAAGGTCAAGGCTCCAGCATCGTCTTGCGCTCATTGAATGTTCGGTGTCCAACTTGTAACCTTTTTTAAATATTTTTGAGAAAAATACATGGTAAAATTTAAGTCATTTAAATCCTCTTGAGGGGTCATTGTACTAATTATAACGAGCAAGTTTTACTATAAATATAATACAAGTTGTTCGTTATAATGAATACACTGACCCCTTAAGAGGATTTAAACGGCTTAAATTTAACCGTGTATAACATGGTGTAAAAATTATTGGAATCGATTCAGTTCCTCATCTTGAACAAACTATATTCAGGTTACGCATATACTAAAAATAATGTTGTAGACGACCATAACTTAGAAGAGTACATAAGTACGCGTCAAACTCCATGGCGGCTCTGAAGTGCGCTACCCAATGCGCAGTACCGGGCCCCTCACCTTCCTTGACATAGGAATTGGTTACTGCGCTGTCATTCGCCTCCAGTTCCGACTAGGGCTTTCATCCCGATAATCTCGGTCTCGAAAATTTCGAGTCTCGACAAATTTTTGGTATTTTCGAGACTCGAGGCTGATAGTTACGGTTTCGGGTATAACGAGACTTTTGAGACTCACATAATTAACAGTTTTAAATAATTAAAAGTAAAAATAAGAAGTAATTTATGAACATGTGAATAATTAAGTCCGAAAAGAAGCGAAGTTGTTCAGAAATAACACCAACAGAACAAGCTATAAGTACTAAAAAACATCTTAGGGGAGGAGCTCCACAGAGAACTAAAGTTAATAATTGATTTCAAGACAAGATAGCCCAGTTTAGCTGTATAACTTGAAAAAGAAAAAAAAATAAAGATGCGTTTGAAAAGCTCTGATTGATGTAGGATCCGGAACAGAGTACGCTGAATCTACAAGTATGAAACCTACTTTTGAAATGAATAGTTTCGAAAGTCTTGTTTTTCCGGGAGTTTCGAGACCGCATCGAGTTTCGATTTTTTTTCCGGGACTCTAAAATGCAACGAGACTGAAAGCTTACTTCCGACCCTTCATAAAGTTTGAATCTTGGCTATACTAATTTAATCAAAACGGCCGTCGTCATTCAAGCCTTATTTGAAAAAACAAACATGTTAATAACATTCTTAATTTTACACGGGGAGACTGCTCTGACATATTTTGTATGTATCCACTCTTATACTATCAAAGCCTAAAAGTAGAATATAAGATACTTTCGAAATATATTTACAAACAACTATAGTGCAACTATGTTGATGGCCTCTGTCGGACCGCATTATAACAAGTGACGTAAAACGCTCCTGGGTTTTAAGGGCTGATTTCACCAATCAAACAGAACGTGATCAGCACATCTAAACTTTTAAGAGCTGTCGACAACATTGCTGGGGAATATTGATTCTGACAGCTCTTGAATGTAGTTTAGGTGTGCCGACCTCGTTCACTTCATTGGTGATAATGGGACTAAGTCGTATGGAACTGTATGGTGATATACACTCATGTATATTTTTTAATATCCGAACAAATATATTGAGTTGTTTAACCAATTGACCGCTTGGTTTTATATCAATTGCCGTGCCCCCAGCGCCATACTCAAATTTTTACATAAAAAATGAAAACCGAACATAGTTTCTCGGTCGTATAAACACGACACAGGCGGCTCGGGCACGTAAACATTTGTCGTATTAATCCGACTGGGGCGGTTAAATGGTTAAGGGCTTTTAACATTGAATGTGGATACAGCGAAGTATTGCGTAACACATACACTGTCACTTTCGACGTTCTATTCATTGTGACAGTTCAGAACTGAGACTGAAAGGTCCATTGCGTTATTTACATTGTTGGGCAGACGATTTTTTCGAACCTGTGACGCAATGGATTGTGTTTTTTCTTTTCAATCCGAGAGGGCTTGATTGAAACTGTGTTACGCAATTAGGATTCCGGTTTTGTTCTTCCTTGACATGAAGCCAGGGACACTGAACGAGACACAATATGAGTTATATTGTTATAACGCCGGGGGGGCCGAAGGGTTAAACTCCGTCAAACTCATTGTGATTTATAAACATTTAATATGTCTATCACTATAGTATTCTATATTACGTAGAATGGAATACTATGCATGAGGTAGATGTCTATTCCGATTCGATTCGATCTTTGATATAATTGAACGTAAAAATAGACGGAATTTTATTATTCACTACCTTCTGTCACCGGCTTTGCGCGTGGTTGTCGGAAATTATTCCATGGTAACGTTATGCTCGGATAAAAAGTAGCCTATGTGATAATCCACGTTATAAACTATCTGTGTGCTAAATTTCATCCAGATCCGTTCAGCCGTTCTGGCGTGATTGAGTAACAAACATCCATCCATACTTTCGTATTTATAATATTAGTCAGATGACGCTACTGTCGCTTACTAAAAAAAAAAATTGTTACGTTTGCCCCAAAAAGCCTATGTGAATCTGATGATTCAAAGACTTTTTTTATAGTAATAATTCGTGGTAAATCAACGTATAGTATTATGTATTTGAATTTGTCTTTAGTAGCGCCATGTTTTAATGGAACTACACGATTAATAATTATTATTAGGTGACTCAAAATTCGTTTACAAAAAAAAACGATTATATATTTTCTAAAGCAGAAGGCAAGATGATCATTATATTCAATAAGATATTATTCCTTCTTTCTACTTTTCCTATTCCTCTCTCAAAATCAAGCTCGATTTTTTCTCTCCGATACAATCAAATCATTTGGATGGAGTGAATAAAAAGAAGGAAGCGTTAAAGCTAAATTATGATCCCCTATTTAACCGTCTACTGTAACCATATTCTGTTTAAAAGAGTGTCCATGGAACTCCATAGACACTCTTTTAAACAAAATCTTGCCCGTTCTTCTCCATTGGTACACTACCTTTGGAATGGGCAATTAGCTTCTTCTTCTGACTGACCAACCCCTTGACAATTCAAAAGTACCTGTAATAGGTTTATTTGAAATAAATACTTTGAGTTTGAGTATTACGTAAACTCAAAAATCAAACTCAAAATTTTATTCACTTCAATTTTAATTTTATTCACCCCAGCCAATATACTTACTTTAATTTATTAAATCCACTCGAAAATTAAGTCTTGATAATCAAACCGTTTCCCGTATCCTAGTTATAATGTACAGAGGCCAGCACATCAAGTTACCACAATCTGTCAAATTTCTTTGATAGTATTTCAACTTTATTGCAAAGACATTTATAAAATTGTTCATTTTTAATTGAGAAAATTTGACAGTTAGGGATAGCTTGATGTGCTGGCGTCTGTACTACTTTATGTTAGGTAGGTAAACACTTTAGCCGCCCGACAGTTGCTGGCGATTTCAAAGTTCCACGTCTACACGGACATTCAACCAATTTGTTGCTAGCGGAGTTAAAATCAGCGAGTCGTCGGCGACTGATGTTGCTACGTGTGAACCAAGTATTACGCTGGATGCTGGAGTGTCACACAATAGGGATGATGCCTATGTAAAAAAAAAAGAAGTTATATTTAGTCCGTCAATCAGATAATAAAAAAATATTTGACATGTATTTTTTGCTTTATCATATTAATAGAAAATGACTTAGATAAAACGCATTAAAGTTGGGGAGTGGGGCTCGCTACGTCACAAGTAAGTATAAAAACTACATACTTGTGACGTCATGCCACATTTTAAATCAATGTATAGACGTACTCTTTGGATTACGTACAAAAAGAAAAAATACGTGTCCAATATTTATTAATAATCTAGCATAGGGACTAATTTAAAAAAAAATAGACATCATCCCCATTGTCACCATAGTTTAATAATACAATCAAACGGGGTGAATAGGGATGCAGGGGTGAATCGGGATTGTCCGAAAGGGTTACCGCTACCCCGGAACATAAAGGGCTACGGAAGGAACATGGATGGGTTTTAGTCAGTAAGAGTCTGACACTCCCTTCCGCTCCACCCAGAGCGGGAGCAGTCATTAGATGATTTCCCAGCCTTAAAAAAAAAAAAAGAGGTGAATCGGGACGAAACTTAAAAAGGATTTTAACATTGAAATAATATAGTTTGCGGCCAAAAAGTATCAGTAATGTGTTTACTATATTATAATTAACAATTAAGTGCCCTTGTTAGCAACAAAATTTATTATTTCAATGTTAAAATCCCTTTTGAAGTTTCGTCCCGATTCACCCCTACATCCTTATTCACCCCGTTTGACGGTAATGATTTATCTCTACCATAACTTGCAATGATAGCCAAAATAAAATATTGATATTAGAGCTGCCAAATAATCTACCTTCTTCTACTATAGGACATCATCCAGTCACCTTCTTCACAATTAATATGATTTTCGAATAGGTTTAAATTTTTGACATACATCAAAATACTTTCTACTATTCTACCATTGATTTAATGTAAAGCGTTAATTTTTAAACAACGAATAAAATTTGTATAGTGGTGTTTTTTTTACAGGCAAATCAATCACGGTACTCATATAATCACGATAATTATTTTCAGTGGTACTTTTTGGTACCACCCGAAATAATATTTTTTTTTGTTTACCCAAAAACAAAATAAATCTACATCGAAACCTTTACCTACATAAAATAATCCCGTATTCTCACAGAACTTACTATAACACTTCACAACAAAAATACTTATAATCCACACTGGTACCTAAAAAAGTCTTTCCAAACTAAAATAACCTCCTGTTTTACAGTATGGTACTTTCTGAAAAAAGTGTCAGAATGGTACCTTCTGTGGCGCTACTTCTGGAAGTGTCTGTACCAGACGAAGCAGCCGTACAGGGAGGGTAGTTCTTAGGGGGATCCCTCGTCGACTTCGCGGATCACGGTGTCGGCTTCCCAGCGGGTACGTTCGGCGATTAGCGCTTGCAGTTCCTGGGGAGAGGTTTTGTGTTTCAAGTTTTCGTTTGGGAAAAAAATTACTAACATAGTTTTACAAGAATCTTCTGGTGCGGGGCCAAATCAGAACTAACGCCGCCATTTTGTTTTCCCATTTAATTTAACAAATGTTTTCGAACAGCACTGAAGCACCCTGTGACTTACTTAAGGTGAACGCCCCAGGATGGCCCGCGAATTTATTATTTTTTACGTTTTTTTTGTAATTCGAATGATTTCCAACAGCGCCCTGTCATTGGCACTTAAGGTGAATGTGCCAATATAGCCGGCGATTTTTTTTTTTTTGCAATTTGCAGGTTCGTTTTATATTGATCAAATATATATGATTCGCGGCCGTAGCAACTACATAATTAGCCTATAATGTTCCCACTGCTGGGATGCAGCCTTCCTCTCTAAGGGAGGGATTGGGCTACAATCCACCACGCGGGCCCAGTGGAGCGAGTTGGCGGATGTCACATGTCTTCTAATTTTTGATTAGGACTTGCCTGTTTTCTCACGATGTTTTCCTTCACCGTTTTGAGAGCAGTGGTAATGAAATTAAATACACAAAGTAAAACACCCGCTTGGGTTCGAACTCACGACCTAAAACTCGTTAGTAGTACTCGTCGGCGGATACCACCGCTGCTATCCAACTCTCTGTACTTGCTTGCTACGAGCAATTACAGAGAGCACTTATTTATAAAACAGTAATCATTAAAATCATCAATCATCTATCTATAATATTATTATGTATGTATTTACAAAAAAAATGTATATAAGTAGTTTATCAGCCATCTCGTTACCATAACACAAGCATTAGGTTGCTTAGTTTGGTACGATATGGCGTTGTGTGAAATGTCCAGGGATATTATTATTATATTATATTATTATTTATTAAGTTCATTTATGTATGAATTTCACGGGCTACCCTGAGGCTTCTCCCTTAACCAACAGAAGATTCTTGTAGAACTGTATTAGTGGTGCAGAATGTTCAGAGCAAGTCAGATAGTTGCAAGAGTATGTCCAGATGTCGTTCCTTTTTTATAGGTTCATGCTTATGAATGCAATTTGTGATGAGTCAGATGTACCCCCTTTTCTAATTAAACGTCGTTTATCGTCGCGCGAATACACGATCGCCGCGAAAACTAGTTCAGTTTATGTTCGAAAATCCAGAAAACGCCCACTGTCGGCGCGAGCATTCAGGCTCAACGAACAAAGACTGACACATGAGCGTGATGACTATTGCTGTTAAATAGGATGCAGCCTTAAAAAGAGGTCACAATGTATATTTTTCCCCGTTCGCTTTAATTAGAACGCAGGGTGCATTCTAATTAAAGCGAACCGTCGCGCGGATACGCTATCGTCGTGTTCAATTGTTCGTATGCCACGCGTTCGGGTTCGCCAAACAAACTGAACGCGACTGTCGTGTGTTCGCGCGATCATCACTTTGGTTAGGACACAGGGTAACAGTTGAACCAGTGATAAGAAGTAACCAGTCATGGCAGTTAATGAAGAATACAATAATTATGTTTTCGTGCAAACGTTAATTTTCCTGCAGAACAGCCCAGGCGGCCAACCACCAGTAATATTCAAATAATAATGCTCTTTTAGGGGGTGATTCGTCAAAGTCAAATCATTTATTTCAAACGCCCGTTTGAAATAAATGATTTGATTTGACTTTGATTTTGACGTTCAAAAGTGCCTTTCTTGTGCCTATAAGAAAGGCACTTTTGAACGTCAAAATGAACAAGAAATAGAATTGATTCTAGTCGCCCCTTCCAAAAGGTAGTTTCATATGGAGAAGAATGGGCAAGAAATTCCACCGTTAGCTCTTTTAAAATGTTTTGTATACAATGGATGACCCCCGATATTTAACTTTATGACTAGAAATTATGAAAAATGTTGTTTTATTGGTTTTTTTTTTATTAGAAAGACGTTTAAGAATATGTTTACAAGACCATTATGCGTATGTAAAAGAGTAAAAGTATTTGAGGAATGATATCAAGAAAATGTTTTTTGTTTTTAAGATTCCCATCAACCATTTTGAATAATACTTACAAAACATTTTCAATTTTGTTAACACACACTAACTCGCTAGCAACCAGCGATTAGATGTTGAATACTTTAGTTATTTCCATTAACTATAGGTCCGGGGGTATCATGATCCTAATTTTAGAAAAAAAATAAAAAAAAAATGTAATAAACTGCCTCCTTGGTCTATGTGATCGCAAGCGCATCCTCTTTCACACATGAAAAAAAAAATCAGCTACATTTCGACGAGTCACGTGACCAAAGTTGTATAGAACAGCTGATTTTTTTTGCGATTTCGGAGTTGATCCCATAGTAAAAGTTGTTCAGTTTGGTGTCCTGTAGCATATGCTTTTCTATGTATATACACTTTCCGTTACACCCTGTATATAAAATTCTCGTAGCACAATGTTAGTTACCATACTCCTTCGAAACGGCTTGACCGATTTTCATGAAATCTTATATGCATAATCAGTAGGTCTGAGAATCGGCTACTGTCTATTTTTCATACCCCTAAGTGATTAGGAAGGTCGGGTAGCTAGAGTAGGTAGGGTAGGGAGAGTTGGTAGGGTTCGTAGGGTAGGGTTGGTAGGATAGCTAAGATAGGTAGGAAAGGTAGGTAGGTAGGGTAGATCCTGCCTAGGTAGGTTGGTAGGTATCATAGTTAAAGCAGGACAACGTCTGTCGGGTAAGCTAGTTTCTATATAATATTATACTAGCGGGTCCGGCAGACGTCCGAAAGATCAAAGGTCATACTGACAGCAGCGCCCCCTACAAGACCCAATTTCTAAAACCACCCAGGAACCCTATGAAATATACACACAAAATTTCATCCAAATCGGTCCAGCCGTTTAGGAGGAGTTAGGTGACAAACACACTAAAAAAAATAATAATATTATTGATAAATATTTAGAAACTACATTTATATACACACAAAATTTCATCCAAATTGGTCCAGCCGTTTATGAGTTAGGTGACAAACACACTTAAAGAAGAATTATATTTAAAAAGATAATATTATTGATAAGTATTTGAAACCTACATTTATATAAGTACACACAAAATTTCATCTAAATCGGTCCAGCCGCTTTGGAGGAGTTAGGTGACAAACACACTTAAAGAAGAATTATAAATATTTAAAAAAGATAATATTATTGATAAGTATTTAAAACCTGCATTTATATATTATACACACAAAATTTCATCCAAATCGGTCCAGCCGTTTAGGAGTTAGGTGACAAACACACTTCGAGAAGAATTATATTTAAAATTTTAATATTATTTAACTATAAGTATTTAGAACCTACTTACAAATATAAATATAAAATAGTACTAACCTCTGGCTTATTGAGCACAATAATTCTATTTTCAAGTTTAGGCGCCAATTCACAGGTCTGTTGTTCGAGATCGTCCAACGACGCTCGGCGGGTTAACCTGTAAGAATAAATTAATTGACTATTTGAATCGGTTAAAAATAAAATATGAAATCACATAGATAAGAGTCCGCTCGTCTTAAAAACTTCCGTCACCGTATAAAAATTAAATATAATGCGAAGATATAATTATAAAATTGCATTTAATGTAAATAAGTATTCCATTTGATCCGATAAATCTGTGACGTCACATTGTTATAATTTCATACAAACCACGTACAAATTCCGCGTTTTGACAGTTCATACAAAGTAACGTTATTGACTACCGTTTCAAATACCCAATTATTAGTATTAGTGTTGCGCGTTTCATGTGTGCGCTAAGAAAGCATAGAAATAATAGAAACTAGAATAGATAATTACGTTTGGATACTCATTCAATTTGTATTTTATTCAAACTTCTGCCTTATGGTAGATTTTAAAGTACCAAAGAAACAAGAAATGTAAAGTTTATTTGAAAGTTGATTTTTAATTGATTGGTTGCAAAAAATGAACAAAAATTAATCCAAGAACACTGACTTTTAAAATTTAAGTGATTTTTCACTTTTTAGTGTTGATTTTGAATACGTTTTTATTCTTCAGTTTTAAGTTGGGGTAACCCACCCCATAAAATTTGAATACCACCTTTTTTTGTGAGTGGTGGGAAATCATCAAACGACTCCACCCGCTCTGTATGGAGCGGAAGTTCTGTATGCCTCCCGCGTGAGCCTTACTTAGCGTACCTACCGGCCCGCACAGCATGCTGCCTCCCACGTGAGCCTTACTTAGCGTACCTACCGGCCCGCACAGCTCGCTGCCTCCCGCGTGAGCCTTACTTAGCGTACCTACCGGCCCGCACAGCATGCTGCCTCCCACGTGAGCCTTACTTAGCGTACCTACCGGCCCGCACAGCTTGCTGCCTCCCGCGTGAGCCTTACTTAGCGTACCTACCGGCCCGCACAGCTCGCTGCCTCCCGCGTGAGCCTTACTTAGCGTACCTACCGGCCCGCACAGCATGCTGCCTCCCACGTGAGCCTTACTTAGCGTACCTACCGGCCCGCACAGCTCGCTGCCTCCCGCGTGAGCCTTACTTAGCGTACCTACCGGCCCGCACAGCTTGCTGCGTCCCGCGTGAGCCTTACTTAGCGTACCTACCGACCCGCAAAGCTCGCTGCCTCCCGCGTGAGCCTTACTTAGCGTTCCTACCGGCCCGCACAGCTCGCGGGCGGCCCGCACAGCTCGCGGGCGGCCCGCACAGCTCGCGGGCGGCCCGCACAGCTCGCTGCCGCCCAGCATCTCACTTAGCGTACCTGTGGTGCGCGTGCGCAGGCTCGGGCGCGCACGAGGCACGACGCAGCGCGGGCGGCCCGCTCAGCTCGCTGCTATCCAGCATCTTCACCAGGCTGTGTCTGTGCAGGGAGATGGGTGGGCAAACTTGTTTAAAATGATAAATACAGTGATCCTTATTTCTTCTGTACCTGATTTATGGAATAACGAACTCAATGACATAAATGATAAAGTTCTAATTCTATTGCAATCAATTTTTTTTTGAGACTATACAGGAAATGGAAGAAAATTTGTCTACTTGGGTGCCAATCACCAACTATATAACAATAGTCTTTTAATATCGCTTCACATTGAGAAAGAGATGGAGCTATACCTGTATTGCTTCACCTCTTTCTCACACTGAAGTACTAGTAGATGGTGGTTGGCTCTCTGTTAGTCTAAGTATGGACTATGGTCACTGGTATAATGCAATTCCAAAGTGGAAATAAAAAAAAATTAATTATTATTATTGAGCATTTAGTTATGTGTTTGTTATGTTTTTGATTTTGATATTTTGTAATGTGTTTTGATTATGATTATGTAATGTGACTGAGTGTATTAATATTAATTTTATGAGTCTGTGACACTTGAAATAAAGTATAATTTATTTATTTTATTTATTTATTTTTGTAATGAAAACGTTTAACATTGTATAAGGGAATTAAAACATTTTTTTCATGTAATATGTAGTTACATATCCTAAAACTAGGTTTATGCGGCAATAACACAATTTATTAAAACATTTTTTTCATGTAATATGTAGTTACATGTATCCTAAAACTCATTTCATGGCAGTAAACCTAGATTACTGCCTACCCACTTACCTCCTGCTAAGCGTGACGAGTGACTGTCGATGTTTGCTGGGCCGCGACTTGCCCGTGCGCACGTTTATAGCAGCGAAGTGGTTCTGTATCGCCATGCCAATCTCTGGGCACATGTCGTCTGAAATCTGAGGAGACAATACAAGTGATGGCGATAAGATATATATACACGGTGAATTTTCCAAGTGACGCCCACTTGAAACATTCACCCTGTATACCATGCTTTAATATACAGGGTGAAATTGAATTCATGGACATTATATTTGTAGTACAAATCTGAAATCGCATAAAAAATTCAGCTGTTCCATACATTATGCTCGCTTAACTCGTCAAAATGTAGAGAACAGCTGATTCTTTTATCGCGATATCCGATTTCTTCCCGTAGTGAAAGTTTTCCATAATAGCAAGCTATCCCTAACTGTCAATTTTTCTCAATTAAAAATGAACCTTATGTCTTTAAAGTTGAAATACTATCAAAGAAATTTGACAGATTGTGGTAACTTGATGTGCTGGCCTCTGTACAATGACCCCTTAAAATAATGCCCATGAATTCAATGTCACCCTGTATAACGTGCTTGTATTACTCACAATAACTTTACACTGTGGCAGCATGGTGAAGCCGTCGTTGCCCTTCTGTAGGTACTGCTTCACGGCCAGGCGGTACGTCAGTTCTCTTTGAAGGTACTCATCGCCTATCTTCACTACTTGCTCTGCTACTCTTTGTCCGGGAGGCTTTGACGGGTCGAAGGCGAACGATACGCCGGCGACCTGGAAAAGAAATAATAGATTTTTAATACTCTATGTAACATGATCTCATAATCTCGACTCGATAAATAATTGATGACTTTGTTACTGTTTATTCGAGACATTTTGTTTCTTCTTTTTAATTTCATTTCAATGCATCTATTAAGTCATTGATTGCCACGCAGAATAGAAAAACTATTGTTCGCAGACACATGGTCACCGCGTTGGCGCTCAACGTGCTAAGAACATTTTTAAATATTAAATATTTTTATAAAAACATTTAAAAATATAAAAAAAATAGTAGTAGCCCACTGGTATGGGACCATGTTCCAAGCTACCGGCGGTCAGGGCTCCTAAGAGAGGAACCTCCTAACTATACGCGCCGTGTTCTAGAGTACCGCTTTTCGGATCAAGCCTTTGATCCAACTGCCTAACGAAAACCTCTTCAGATGCTGGCTGAGGCTCTTGGCTTGGCCGTCACGACTATCGGCACAATGATTGCTGTATCCACGTCTCACATGTCGACAACCTCGCGAGCCAGGTGAAGATATTTCGACAAATAATTATTATAAGACTGTTTCAAATGTATCTTACAAAAATGTAAGCAAATGGATCGGCAGACCTACCCTATGAATCCTAAGAACGAGCACGGGCCATACAAAATTAACCCACGTCCTACAACAAAGAGAAGTAGTTTTCACGCGTTCGACCACCGAACATCGAACTAGTGAGAAAAAAACAAGTGAAAAATGTTTTCTCAGGTGTTTGATGATGGAACTCTATAATTGGAGTTAAGTTAAGAGAGCTAAGTATTTCTCAATATTGTAGTTATATTTTTGTACATAGTACTGCACCTTAACGAATTTTCATAGCAATTTTATTATATGATAGACTGTAAGAATAAGAAAAAAAAAGCCTGCAAAGAAGCAGTAAGGTTAGGACCGGAGCCTGCCGGGTCAGCGGGATTGTCCGAAAGGGTCACCGGTACCCCGGAACATATATATATTCCCGTCTTAAGAAGGAACATGGATGGGTTTTAGTCAGTAAGAGTGTGACACTCCCTTCCGCTCCACCCAGATCAGGAGGAGTCATTTGATGAATTCTAACCCACAAAAAAAAATACTGCAAGGTCGTCGTTCGGAAGTATGCCATCTTTTATACTATTTTTTATCTTTATTTTGAGACACTTGTCTTTTTTGTAGGGAGTAGGCCAGACTATCATGAAAATAAATCTAAGTCATAAACTAGCTCTGTGCCAAGTTTCATCCAGATCCGTTCAGCCGTTTAAGCGTGAAGGACGAACGGTTAAACGCTCACACACTCACAAACTTTCGCCTTACAATATTAGTGTGTGTGTGTGTGTCTGCGAGTGTGCGTGCGTGCGTGTGCGTGCGTGTGTGTGTGTGTGTGTGTGTGTGTGTGCGTGCTTCTGTATGTGTATTACCAACATAGTCCTCACATTCACAATAATATGCTCTCAGTCTCACAATGCTCTTAATTATTATCACGTACCTGAGGAAACCTTCCCTCTAGACTAGGATACTTGCAGACTGCGTTCTCTAACACTTGCAGGATGACTTCCCCAGTAGCTTCTACAACGACTAGTGGGTCACGCATTGGAATGATGGTTGACAGGTCGCGGAGAGTGAAGTCGCCTGCTGCATGGACCTGCAGAGACACGGTTTTCTTATGAGAAAATTTTGTTTATGGCGACAGTTCATGTAAGGGGAATTGGAGATTGAACGAGTGATGATCTGATCTTGTTTGATAGACATATACAACATATTTTGGCATTGAAAAGTAATTAATACAGTCAATATTTAAAGCGAATAGTATTAAATAATCTTAACTAGCACTTCGCCCGCGACTTCGTCCGCGTCTACTTTATTTTAAATATTAAGTCAAAGTCAAATCATTTATTTAAATAGGCACAAGAAAGGCACTTTTGAACGTCAAAATAAACAAGAAATAGAATTAATTCTAGTTGCCCCTTCCAAAAAGTAGTTTCGTATGGAGAAGTATGGGCAAGAAACTCAATGGACTCAATCAAAATATGTTTACAAAAACTGGGTTACATCATTCATGTGGAAATATACGTGTGAGAACGAGGTAGAACTTAAAAAAAGCGTCCATAATTACAGATTTTAAAAATACAATTCAAAAATAAGTTACATTTTAAAAGAGCCGTGGCAGCTAAGAGATGACCTCCCTACAAACGGTGCCCTTTCATGAACTTGACGCATGGATTAGCACCATTCAGCTCAACCATTTTGATGGGAGCTAAATGATCCAACATACGCACCACCATCAGTGAGACATTACGGGGAGCATGACATGCTCTCAGCCGCCAGGGCACATTCAAGTCAATGTAAGACGTACCCAGTAAATGTAGCTTTATAGTAGGTACATGGTACTCACAAACGTGCTATGCAATTATATTTATTATTATTTATTTCATTTATTCATAACAATTTTTACATTGTGTCGAATATTAAAGATTTTACAATTTAAAAAAATAAATACAAAAATTACATGCCACTTAATTACTATGAGGGAGAGTAATAATAATAAATAAATGTCATTTAAATAAACAGATTATCAAAGTCACAAAAAAAATAATAATAATAATGTAGCCATGTCAGATGTTCAATGTCAATTACTTACTTATATGGTCATGAATGCAAATTAATAATTTAAAAAATATATACCAATAGTAGCAGCAATAATAAACCTGATAAATGTCTTAGTATAATATGTAGATAATATTATGTTTACAATTTAAATGTCATTAATTGAATAATAGCAGCCTTCCAGTAGGTAACGCTTCAATTTAGTTTTGAAGTCCCGTTTGTAAAGAGATAATTTTATATCATCGGGGAGTTTATTGAAAATTTTCACTGACATGTGACCGGTACTGTGTGCGACTATGTTGAGTTTAGGAATATTTATGCTTTTAAAGTCTTTTCTTCTCGTACTCTCTCTAATCTTTCTTTCTTCTTCAGTCTCAAAGTAAAGTATATATTTAGAAAAATGTGTTAGGAGCACCAATACGTATAAGGAAAGTACAGTAAGAATATTCAAATCCACAAAGTGTCTCTTACAAGATTCTTGCTGACGGATGCAAACCATGGTGCGGATGGCCCTTTTTTGTAACACAAATGCTCTCTGTATATTGTAATCGTAGCTACCTCCCCAGCATAAGATGCTGTATCCATGTGTATACAATAAAAAGGTTCGAAAAGTTAACTACCCCGGTCATATTTTAAACTCACCTGATCGGAGCGGAAGGTGCCCGAGTTGAGCAGGACGAGGTCGGCTCCTGTGGCCGCCAGGAGAACGTCACACACCCAGTTGCCCAGGTTGCACTCCTGGCGCCGGATGCACGAGAAACGACCTTACGAGACAATAGAAAATAACATGTAGGAATAGCGTCTTCTTCTTTTCGAGTGGTTAGTGACTAACCTGGAGGGCGAAGTAGTAACAGCCGCACAAGTCAATCCATTAGGTTAAGCTACGCTTCCCGGGGTTGGCCGTGGATGGGTGACCATCTTTACATAACGAGACTCCTCCGTGACTCGGAAAGCACGTTAAACCGTTGGTCCCGGCTGAAATATGTGCATCTTTGACAGTCGTTACGGGTCGTCCGAACCCGAAAATGTGACTCTGGCTGGTCTTACCAAGGGGTATCGTATTGCCCAGTTACTGGGTTGTGGAGTTAAGATAGGCAGTTGCTCCATATAAAATACTGGTATTCAGCTGCATTCGGTCAGACTGGAAGCCGATCTCAACATAGTTGGGAAATGGCTAGGCAGATGATGATGAGTGACTAGCCTGGTGTCAGAGTTTTTATGCTGCCCATGGGCCTCTGACTTAGCTTCACATGCTGTTAAAAATATCTCTCAGGCATGCTGGTTTCCTCACGATGTTTTCCTTCACCGCTTTTTAAGCAAGTGATAATTATACAATACGCATATGAATCTGTGAAATCAGAGGTCTTGGGTTCGAACTCGAGACCTACGACAGGCAGTCCGACGGTCACACCACTGGGCTATCACTGCGAAGAATAGGGTAGGACGACGAGGGTTGGAGCAGAAAGATTTTCGAAGAGAGTATGGGACGCCCCCCCCGCGCTATATGGACTGATAACTTGTCACCCTAGATGGTCAGGTCATCAGGACCTGAAGAAGGTACCTGGTAGTGGTTGGATGAAGAAGGAAGTCTTTCATTCGGCATATTTTACTCGAAGTGACTCAAAAGTGAGTAACTCGTTCAATAATGAACTGATCCAAATATTAGATTTCTACTAACTTACTACCGAATGATCGAAGATTTCTGACCCCCGTTAGTTTCACCATTTTTACGTACAGACGCCAGCAAATCAAGCTATCCCTTACTGTCAAATTTTCTCAATTAAAAATGAACCTTATGTCTTTGCAATAAAGTTGAAATACTATCAAAGAAATTTGACAGATTGTGGTAACTTGATGTGCTGGCCTCTGTACATCGTTGACAGTCGTTACGGGTCGTCAGAAGCCAGAAAATCTGACAGCCAGTCAACAGACAGAGGTATCGTATTGCCCAGTTACTGGGTTGTGGGGGTCAGATAGGCAGTCGCTCCATGTAAAATACTGGTATTCAGCTGCATCCGGTTAGACTGGAAGCCGACCCCAACATAGTTGGGAAAAGGCTAGGCATAATATAATATATCACTCAAGTGATTGTCGTCTGAAATGAGCTCAAATGGAAAACTGAAAAGAAATCCAAAATCACAATCCCATCTTACCTTCTAATGGGACGCAGATCTTGCCCAGGACTTCGTCCATCTTGCCTTCAATCATTGCTGGAAAATATAAAAAATTATATCAATGAATCAATTACTTCTACATAATAAAAACAACGGACAGAACTGCTTATTTTTTTTTTGCCATAACCTAAGGATATGGTTCAGTGTCAATGAACACAAAAAAAAAAAAAAACCGGCCATGTCAGACTCGCGCACGAAGGGTTCCATTCCATTATCTATACGAACGAAAATCACGTTTGCTGTATGGGAGCCACTTATTTTATTCTGTTTTTCATTTGTTATTTATTATAGCGGCAACAGAAAGTACGTTATCTGTGAAAATTTCAACTGTCTAACTATCACGGTTCATGAGATACAGCCTGGTGACAGACGACGGAGTCTTAGTAATAAGATCCCGTTTTACCATTTGCGTACGGAAGCCTAAAAAAAAAAACTAAAATTTTTATGCTGCCCATGGGCCTCTGACTTAGCTTCACATGCTGTTGAGAAA
Organism: Hyppa rectilinea; assembly: GCA_951799385.1. Taxonomy (NCBI): domain Eukaryota; kingdom Metazoa; phylum Arthropoda; class Insecta; order Lepidoptera; family Noctuidae; genus Hyppa; species Hyppa rectilinea. The sequence goes on from OX637316.1 coordinate 15,479,321, forward strand.
TATCTCTCAGACATGCCGGTTTCCTCACGATGTTTTCCTTCACCGGTATTTTAAGATGACTACAATGACTACGCCTAGCCAAAAACCGTTTAAATGTAGCAAGAAAACTTTGAGAGGTCAGATCAGAGACCGCATCTAGATACTATAGCATGTATACTCACAGGAATATTTATCAGTTTTCTCCTTCAACACGAGGTCCTCAGCGAAGGCGCTCGTGACTCCAACCTCCGAAATGTCGACAGTGACGCCCTCTTCAGTGAAGTTGATGCTGATCTTGCTGAACTGTCTGAAGTCCGTACCGGATTTCACGACATACTTGTTGTTTATCTTGAAACAAAAATATTGTTGGTAGTTGAATGAAAATTAATTACTCTTATTGTGATGGTTTGAATGAAAATTAATGACTATTTTTTATCAATAAAACTTTGATACCAACAAACATACAAAATTGCATTTCGCGATTATAACTGATAGAATAGAATAGAATAGATTTTTTTTTTTGCTTTGAAACATGGTACAATAATGGTGTTAATACTATGGTTATGTTCTACATGTCTCGCCAGTGACTGGCATGCAAACATTTTACAGAAAACAACTTATTAATTACGTAGCATTAATTATAACAGTGTTGTCAGACCAATATTACACAACTCTTACACAATGGTAACAATATTAGTCACTTACTTTTTTATAAAAAAAATCCTTTAAACTATACAAAGTATTATTTATGAGCCATTCGTGAAGTTTAGATTTAAAATATTTAGAGACAGTTCTCTAATCTGTTTAGGTATAAGTATAATTAAAATATTTTACTGCTGTGATGAAACAATTTTTAAGATTACATCTACAATTACATATTGTAAATGATTGAGTTTTTTTCAATCCTTACTATCAATTGACTATTTGAAACAGTCAAAAATGAAATATGCAATCACATAGAAAAAACTTCCAGCACCATACAGAAATTAAATATTATGCGAAGATATAATTTAAAATCGCATTCAATGCTAATAAGAATTCCATTTGATTCCAAAAATCTGTGACGTCACATTGTCATATTTCATACAAATCACGTACATATGCCGCGTTTTGACAGTTCATAAAAAGTAACGTTATTGACTACCCATTCAAATACCCAATTGACTATTCTAGATACTGAATCTAGTCTTAAAACAATACCCAACTTCTGGACCCTTTTTGCTTGGTAGCCCACATGTTATCATGTCTTTCACCACAAAATGGACCTCCGAAAAAGTAAACCTCTTTGCATCAGGCGTGATTGAGTTCAAAAGCAGGCCCATTCGCAAATCATCATCTGCCTAGCCTTTTCCCAACTATGTTGGTGTCGGCTTCCAGTCTAACCGGATGCAGTTGAATACCAGTATTTTACACGGAGCGACTGCCTATCTGACCTCCACAACCCAGTAACTGGGCAAAACGATACCTCATGGTAAGACTGGCTATCAGATTTTCGGGCTTCTGACGACCCGTAACGACTGTCAAAGATACACAAATGTTAGCCTGGACCAACGGTTTAAAGTGCTTTCCGAGGCACGGTAGGGTCTCGGTATGTATAGATGGTCACCCATCCACGGCCAACCGCGGCTAGCGTAGCTTAACTTGGTGGATCGATCTGCGCGGCTGTTAGTACTTAGCCACGAGCTCTACTTGGGCCCATTCACTAATAAAAAATTAAATAAAAAAAAATATATTTACTTACATGTAGAACTTCATACACATGATCATGTCCGCCTAATATCAGGTCGATATCGTTGCAGCCCTCAGCTAACTTCACGTCGTTCGGAGTCCGCATGTGCGTCAGAGCGATCACGTATTCACAACCCTGGGAAACGGAAGTCATAGTATTTTAATCCAGAACGAAGGTTCTCACGTATGATTTAAAACGACAAAAAAAATGCGCGTATTGAAGCCGGACGCGGCCTTATAATATTATTATACAATCAATGTGCGAATCGACTTAATTTTGATTGTTAGTAAAGGAAAGAGTTCCTGGTTCCTGGATTTGGAGGGCTTTGCTAAGCAGTGGGACAATCAAAATCAATCTGAATAGCCTTTTCTCAACTATGTTGGGGTGGGCTTCTAGTTTAACCGGATACAGCTGACTACCAGTATTTTACATGGAGTGTCTGCCTATCTGACCTCCACATCCCAGTCAGTAACTGGGTAATACGCTACCCTTTCGTAAGGCTGTCAGATTTTCGGGCTTCTGACTACCCGTAACAACTGTCAAAGATCCACGAATGACAGCCGGGACCAACAACTTAACGTGCTTTCCGAGACATGGAGGAGTCTCATTATGTAAAGATGGTCACCTATCTACGGCCAACCCCGGCAAGCGTAGCTTAACCTGATAGATCGAGCTGTGCGGCTGTTAGTACTTAGCCACGAGAAGTGGCATAGTATAATATTTTTTAAAAAACTTAGTAGGTTGCCGGAACATGCTTTTAACACGTTGAACGCCAACGCGGTCACCGTGTGTCCGACAAACAATAGTTTTTCTATTGTGTCTGCTGCGTGGCAGTCAATGACTTAAGAACATTTTTGTACTTACTTCTTGTTTCAATTGAGAGGCTAACTTTGTGCCAGCCTGTACGAAGTCTATAAAAGTCACTTCTTCCGGGTTTATTGTTGCTAATGTTTCCAGCCATTCCTGATTAAAAAAAACATAATATATATTAAAAACTTTTTCCAAAAAAAACCGACCTTCAAAAAAAATCGACTACTTAACAAAAAAAGCGGCTTAAAAAAACTTCCTTCCGACTTCCAAAAAAATCGACTTCCAAAAAACCGATTCCAAAAAATACCGAATTCCAAAAAAAATCGTATGAACAAATTAGCGAGTGTGTTCTTGTGATCCAAAGGTCATAAAGACTAGCACATGTCATACGGTGATTTTTAATTCACTTTTAACCTTTAAGGGATGAGAGTACCTATTCATGATTATAAACAACTTTCACTAAGGGACCAACTACGAAATAACAAAAAATTATACGCCTGTTTCATACATTTTAATCGATGAAACATTGCATTTTTGTATGAAAACACGATTTTTTTTCTTTTACTAAAGGACCAACTACGAAATAACAAAAAAAATATGCTTCTGTTTCATACATTTTAATCGATAAGATATTACATTTTTGTATGAAAACACGCCTTTTTTAATATGGGACCAACTACGAAATAACAAAAAATTATACACCTGTTTCATACATATTAATCGAAGAAATATTGCATTTTTGTATGAAAAAACATATTTATTTCGATATTTTAGAGTTGGTCCCATAGTGAAAGTTGCTTACAATAGTGGGTAATTTCACGCCCTGAAAGGTTAAGAAATAAAACTTCCATTGCATATGATCACATGTGTTTATGTGACTCAGAGGCCTGTCTATCTAAAGACTAGCACATGTCATATACAACGTGGCGCTACAATGGTGACATTAATTAAACACACGGGTAGGGCCATTAATCATATAAATGTTGATAGGGCAAAATAAATCACATAATAAAAAAAACTCTTAAAAAAAACGCCCGTTTTTGAAGTTGTTTCATCCTAATAGTATTGCTTCTTCGTTTTAATTTCATTGATGCGAATGTTATGATCCGTGATCCCGACACATGACCGCTGCGCAACAGTTCTTTAAGTACAGGTTGATTAAGATGCTATTTTCTAACAGCTTTAATAAATCCGTGAATAATAAACGTTTAGTGGAAATATAATGTCTTGAAACGAAAATTTTCACATTTTCGTTTCGTTGTAAGTACTTATAATAGATGCAAAAATAAAAGTCATTTATTCAAACTAGGCTGAAAATCAGTACTTTTTGAAGGTCAAAGTTACATAAGCCAGTCCCCCAAAAACGCCCACCCTTCACTACTTCCTAGTGCTTTATCTAGGAAGAAGAAGTGGCGCAACAAACTCCCCAGCAGCACAGCTGTCTGTTCAGTTGGAAGAACTTGATTCTACTCATTTATCGTATGAGGAGAAGTAACTAACATTACGAAACACATTAAATGAAAATCAATCATTTCTCTCATGTCAGCTAGCACACGCCAATATACCAATTAAAACATTGAAAACTGAATGTACTCAAGCTTAATAAAAAAAAGAGCCTCCTGGCACAAAGGGCGTGCCCGCTTACATGTGCAATACTGTGCTACGTAACTCGAAGATACAAATGATAAATTAAGACCATCGAAGTAAAATCAATCAATTTATTACGAACAAGGATCAGGTTAAATAAATATGATCTTTTACCTGTTCCACGAGCCCGATGAAGCCAATCTTGTGTCCATTGCACATTAGCGCATGCGTAATCTTGCCGTCACCCAGCGGTCTACCCGTCTCGTTGTCAATCACATTGGACATCAACCAGGGGAAGTTGCACTGGGCTACTAGCCCTGATAGCACTTCCAGGCCGAAATCTGAAAAAAAATAAAAAGATATAAATAAGAAGAATAGGAATTACGACAATTTTTTTTTTAGCTGGATTATTAAAAAAAATAAGCACGTGTTTCTTTCTTGTTTTTAAAGATATAGTGTTTCAAAATGTGGCATGACATCACTCCCATGTAGATTATACTGAGTTGTGACGTAAAGCGCCGCCACTCCCCAACTTTAATGCATTTTACCTAAGTCATATTTTATTAATATGATAAAGCAAAAAAATACGTGTCTAATATTTTTCTATTAACTGACTGACAGACTAAAATTGCACGCAGCATGTGAAGCTAAGTCTGAGGCCCATTGGCAGCTTAGAAACTCTGACACCAGGTTAGTCACTAACCACACGAAAAAGGAACGAATATAATTTCTTGCTTTTTTCTTTGTCATCATCCCTATTATAACGGGTGTAAGGCTTACATCTCACTACGACACCATGGTGACACAACCGCCGTCGCGCTGCCAGGAAAATCAACGCAGTTTTATGGTGGATATCAAACATTTATTCCAAATAGGCACAAGAATGGCACTTTTGAACGTCAAAATGAACAAGAAATAGAATTGATTCTAGTCGCCCCTTCCAAAAGGTAGTTTCATGTGGAGAAGAATGGGCAAGAAACTCCACCGTTACTCTTTTAAAATGTTTCACAATGTTTTGTATACATGTATTATAACATTAACATTATATGTGAAGACGATGCACCCAGAATAAAAACAATACACCACAAAAGGTGAAAAGAAAAACACATGTAGCAGTGGCAAGTAAACTTAATTATATCATAAGTACATGGTGCTCACATATTTACAAACATATCTCACCGCGAGTCCGATCTGTTGCGCATCCAACCATACATTTTTTGTCAGTGCGACCATGGTTGCGCAGATACTGGTGTGTTAGTGAAATAGGGCCCTTTTTTTTGGAGGGTGGGGGATATAATCCAATGACTCCTCTTGATCTGGGTGGAGCGGAAGGAAGTGTCAGACTCACACTGACTGAAACCCATCCATGTTCCTTCCTTAGCCCTTTATATTCCGGGGCAGCGGTAACCCTTTCCGAACATAACCCGGAAAAATTTTCGCGCTTGGACTCCATATCAGTAAAGACTTTCACTCACCAAAGTCGTGGTTTCCAAACACAGCACAATGCGTTCCGATTTCATTTAGCACCGGCACCATTTGTTCGCCTTTTGTGAACGTGCTCACTGGAATAATAATGCATTAGTTAGTTATTGGTGTTATTACTCACATCTCACTTTAACCATCTGAACGCCAGAGCGTAAACGATTCAACGTCCTCTCCAACGCCAAGCCACAAATTCTAGTATATATTGTACTTAAATATGTCCTTTTCTTATTGAGTAAACCGGCCGTTGTGTGTTGGGCTGATCTATTGGCGTCTTTTAATAGGTTTCATGTCATTAAATACTTACGAGTGCTTCAATTTTTAAGATATCTAAATAAATACTCACAAAAGTTATAGTGTTGTTCCCATTGTCACATATTTGTATCGTTGTCGTACGCATGCGCTTGCTTGTCACGTATATGCGACAATGGCGTTCAAAAGGTCAAATAATATATCGAATGATCTTTATGGTGAAATCGGTACTTACACATGCTAGGTGAGAAAACATCTCCACTGAACAGTACCAAGGGGTTCAAATGCTGGAGTGCTTTGACAGCTGTGCTGAATCTTAATGCACCGCCCACGGGCTCTGTGTCTGAAAGAGAATTAGTACAGAATCATTGTCGAGCTACGAAAACCATTAAACTACCCTCAAGATCATTATCACTTAACCAGAAGACTTTCACAGCAGGAGAAACGCAGGGCACGCCACGATAGTGGCGGTAAGGCCCCTCTTTGAGGAGTGGCTAGAGAGGCGTCACGGCGCCCTCACCTACCGCCTGACGCAGGTCCTCACCGGACATGGATGTTTCGGGAGGTTCCTGCACATCATCAGGCGGGAGGAAACGCCCGGGTGTCACCACTGCGAGGATCGCCCAGAGGACACGGTAGAGCACACGGTGCAAACCTACCCCGCTTGGGCGGAGCACCGCCGTGTCCTCGTAGAGGCGATCGGCGGCGGCTACCTCTCGCGCCCGGCCCTGGTGCAAGCCATGGTCCGGGGCGAGAGGGAGTGGGAGGCAGTCACCTCCTTCTGCGAAAAAGTTATGCTTGCGAAGGAGGTGGCGGGATGGGAGAGAGAAAGGTCCTCCCGTCCCAGCCGCCGCAGGAGACGCCCCGGGCGTCGGGAGCCACGTGACGACTCCCGGTCACAGTAGGCGCGGGCCTGCGGACGGTGAGTAATGGGTGACTCACCGTCCGATCAGCACCAGACCCGTGCCGTACGGCGCGTATATGTTCCACGCGCACCTCAAAGAGATGTCAGCATATGAAGGGGCCCCTCAGGGCCAAGCCTGCCGGGTAAGCGGGATTGTCCGAAAGGGTTACCGCTACCCCGGAACATAAAGGGCTACGGAAGGAACATGGAAGGGTTTTAGTCAGTAAGAGTCTGAAACTCCCTTCCGCTCCACCCAGAGCGGGAGCAGTCATTGGATGATTTCCCAGCCTTAAAAAAAAAAAGCAGGAGAAACGCCTCCACATCGTCTCCACGTCTTATTTATCGCAGCCAGCCATTTTTTTTGGTGGGTACTTTTCAAATCTCTTCTCTCGCTCTGGCGGGAGCGGGAGGGCGCGTCTCAGACTTTTACTGACTAAAACCCACCCGTGTTCCTTCAGTTGCCTGTGCCAAGGGCCTGGGTGTTACACCCTTGTCATCATCATCAGCTTTTATTTGCTTCTCCAATTTCACGTCACTTCGATCGATCCTGGAACAGTCTCCTCCACCTATAACCAGCCCGCTCGCGAGAACATTTCTCCACCGATTCATCGTCTTCAATTAAGGATATGTCTGGTTTGACATGCTTCGATTCGATGGGTAATATGGCCAGTCCATTGCCTCTTCAGCTTAGCTGTCTAATTGGCTAAAACATCCTAAGTAGGAAAAAAATTATCACCTTTTTTTGTGTATGTATTCAACACTTACTGGTAGTCTGTTCGATGTTATACACATCATTGAAGTGTATGATGACGACTTCATCCACCATCCCTTTGCCGGCCAGCTGGCTGACGGCGCGTCTGCCCACCTGACGAACTTCTAGCGATGCCTGGAGATAGCAGGAGTATATTAGCATAGGGGCAGAGGAAGACGCTTAGTATGAGGCCTACCGCGTATGTAATTATGACGATTTGGGCTTAGTTGATCAAAGCCTGATGAATTTCTAGGACCAGAAGAGCCATATTTTGATGGTCTAAACTTTAGTGTGAGGATAGACGAGGTATTTTGAAGTCTGATCCAGTCGAAGGGTCAGGCGATGAAGCATAGAGTAGGGATCTGTCGTATGTACAAGGATACAAGGCTTCTCAGGATTAAGGCCAAGATCAAGTGCACCTTTACCCCTGCCAAACTGTAAAATGGAGGCAGCAGTAGGTTCTAATAAGGGCAGGAGATAGCGCGTAGTTTGGAAAACTATAGCATGTACTAGAACACATTTGCTCGAAGTTTTTGCATGGAGTAAGAAAAGAGTAGAAATCTAAGGTTTGTAAAATTCTGATCAATTCTAGTGTCAACTGTTGTTGGTGGTTATTTGCAGCGGTCAATCTTAAAACTAGGTTTTCAGAAACCAGGGTTTTAAATAGGCAGCGTAAAGAAATTGCCTCTCATTTCCGGGATGCAAAGAGCTGATAAGAAAGAATGGGAGGAAAACAATCGAAGCAGACAATTAATCTTCAGGCTTCTTGTTATTTTATTCAAGTATACTTTAGTCTCTATTCATAAGGGGCCCGTCAGAGACGAAGCCTGCTGGGTAAGCGGGATTGTCCGAAAGTATTACCGCTACCCCGGAACATAAAGGGGTAATGAAGGAACATGGATGGGTTTTAGTCAGTAAGAGTCTGACACTCCTTCCGCTTCACCCAGAGAAGGAGGAGTCACTTGATGATTTCCCACCCTCAAAAAACAAAAAAAGTGTATATTCATACCACAAATAACCATCTGACCTTCTATAATGTCCATATCCTACGGATGGTAGAGTCTCACAACACTTACTAACAGTGGGGACTTCGGGCAGTGTAGTAATAGCGGTTACGGTGCAAGGTGAAGGTCATATCAATACGAGAGCGCTTAGCAGTGCCGGAGTGGATTTATTACTGTATTGTATGGCCACAGATTTGTACAGATTTTATTGGGATTTTCTGCGGTAGAGACAAGTAGATCAAAGGAGGATTTATTTCTTCCTTAGATAATCTGCCTGAATTGTGCATTCGGTATTTATATAAATGGAGTTTTCTACGGTTATTTAACCCTTTAACCGCCCCAGTCGGATTAATACGACAAATGTTGTCGTGCCTGTGCCGCCTGAGTCGTGTTTATACGACTGAGAATCTTTGTTCGGATTTCATTGTTTATGTAATTGCAAGACCATATTCGTCTGAAATAAAAGTTTTTTTTTTAAGAGTTGGGCGCTGGGGGCACGACAACTGATACTTAGTCGGGCGGTTAAAGGGTTAAAGAGGATGCATTAAGGTTCAAGAAGTCACAAAATTCAAATCGTTCGTTTTTTGCAATTTGTAGGTCAGTACAACTCTTCAAGGTGATATAACATCTGAGGCCAATACTCTCTTTGATTAGTGAAATGAAAGTCAATGTGTCCTGTGTTACCATGAAAATTTGAGAGGGCGTGTAAATGGGCTAATATGTTTCTAAATTGTTGGGGAAATTCTGTTTATGATTACTTAAGCATTCTTAATTCAAAAACCGTTTGTATGTATTGAATTTGACGGGTTTTGCTACAAGTGTTCTATGCTCCATAACAGGGGAATTGGTTTCTGCACGGAGCTCTTTAAGAGGACCATTGTTTGTGCGTGAGTTGGCCACAAGTGTTCTTCGCGAACACCTCCATAAAATGCAAATAAATAAATAATGTGCGTGTTCTTTTGTTTTCTTGTATGACGTCATCATGCCCTGCCGGTATAATTGAATATTATTTTCGAAACAAAAGACTGCGTGTTTTGTTTGTAATGCTGTTACAAGGAACTTTTGCTTTTATATGATTTGCGTGTCCTTCGCCCATATTATTTAATAAACCGTCTATAAATAGAGCTATTGCCCCGGACTCAGTGTATTCAGTATTTATGTAAGTGGAGTGTACTGCATTTGCTTAAGGGGACGCGCTAAGGCCTAGTCCGAAAAATTAAATTCTCAATTTTCTTGCAATTTGTAGGTTATTGTCACTTGAATGCTGACTAACGTACGATTCCCGACCGTACAAAATATGTATTAATGGAAATATTACCATTAAAATCAGCAATCAGGGTTTGCAATCTGTAGTAAAGGTTCAGGTTTTATATAGGTAATTAACTGTTCTAGACGGATATCGGTTCTAGGCGTGTACCGGGTCTAGAAGGGTACCAGGTCTAGGAGGGTACCGGGTCTAGGCGGGTACCGGGTCTAGACGAGAACCGGGTCTAGCACAAACACTTGTGTTTTTTGTGCTATTCTAAGCTCAGTTGCTTAAACACACACGTATTCGTGGCAGTGTATGGGCTAGAAGGGTACCGGGTACTGGTACCATATTCGGGTACCCGGCGCGTACCACAAATCTCATATTAGTACGAAGAACGTCGTACGGTTGGCAACTTAGATATTATTTTTGTGACACCTATTAACATTTTTTTTATTTAAGTAAAGTATCAGTTTTCTCAGCATCACTTACAGAAATATGAATTGTTTGGTACCGGTACAGTACCGATATTGATTAGAAATACTATACAGATACTAAGGTCCAAAAATACCGGTGTTTCAAGCCCTGTCAGCAGTTGTTTAAGTTAGAAATGGCCTTAAAAGTAATATACACTTGAGAGAGTACTGATCTACAAATTGCAAAAACGAAAGAAAATTTGAATTGCCTGGCTCTTTTGCCTTAATGAAATTTATTACGGTTATGCTAGAATGGGTATAGAAATGGCGGATTCACTATTTAAAGTAGGATTATACTAAGTATACTAACGTTTCGTTACACTTAAAATGTGTGAATAAGAGTCAAGTCACGTAACGAGACCCGCCATACTAATCCCATGCTAAGCTACACAAGTAGTACAGTCAACGTCGTAGATAACTTAACATTGTGTTAGGATTTCAAAAAAAATGTTCTTGTAACAAAAAACGGAATAAAATTTATTGTAGGAATATTTTGATGCCGACTGTACTCGATACCTACTTCATATTCGGCACTGGTCCAGTTTTTTTTCACACAAATATATTTGAGGAAATATTAAATTGTTCATCTTTCTGTGAGCTTTTTCTAGCACATTATACTATACTAGCACGTTTGATATATTTTCAGTGCCACAACTGTCAAACAGCCATATTTATTCCTCAAGTAAAACTTATCTAACGATTGAAAAATCGGCCATTAATCTAAATTTAAAATTAATTTAAATCATGCAAGACAACATTTATAAGAGAAGATTCTAGTCATGCGATGCGTGGTGCGAATACAATTTATGATAACTATTAAAAAGTGAATATCCACAAGCCTGTGTACGTAGAGATAAACTACGATAACATGGCGCGCCCCTCCAAATTACTGTTTCAATGTTTGTAGTCACATCCTTACGAAAGAGTTTGTATGTAGTTGTAAGTATTCGTGTTCAGTAGCAGGCCGGCAGCGACATGCGTTGTGAGTCTTGGTGGCGCTTTGTAATTACTGTCACAAAAACTTTCAAATGGTTTGAATTTTGGAGGGCGGGCCATGTTATAGTAGTTTATCTCTACTTCAATACTTTCGTATATACTGAAGAAACGCTGCAAAGAGTTTTTAAGTATTTAACACCTATTATTTTAACTTTTTCATGTCAACGTACATCATTGGTTACAATTTGAGATTGACAATGCCTTTATATGTCTTAACAATAAGGATCATTTTTGACCGTGCCGAACGGCGCGTTCGTTTTCCACGCAGGCCTCTAAGAGATGTCAGTATGAAGGAAGGGGCCCGTTAAGGCCGAACGTCAGCGGGATTGTCCAAAAGCGTTACCGCTGCCCCAGAACACAAAAAAAGGGCTAAGGAAGGAATATGAATGGCTTTTAGTCAGTAAGTCTGACAATTCATTTGATAACATCCCATCCTTAAAAAAATATAATAAAAAGCGTTACTGATGTGTGGTTGACTGTACGTATGCGTAAGTACCGTAGTAGTATTAATTCCATACATTTTTGACACCAGCCAGAGTTAATAAGTCTCTTGTGTAATCAAAATTACACTCACTGCGGTTTTTTACATTGATGAATTTTTGGCTCGAGTGCCTACTGGCAAAAACGTTTTTCTCAAAATGGTCTGTGTTAATTATACTATAAAAACTAAAATGTAATTGCCGATTCCAATTAATAGTTGTCCCAGAAGGTAGGAACGTACTTGTAAAAATGCTTTGCCCGAATTAATAAATTAATTTGGCCTTGACGAATAATTAGAGTCAAAATTCTCTGCTGTATGCGGTACAATCATTGCCGAAACTGCTCGACCCTTTAGAAAAAAAAAATATATCTGCAAAGCTAGTGTTATAACGGCGTGGGACACAGAGAAGTGACGTGAGACAGGGACGTGAGACGAAGACGGGACGCAGACGCGGCCATAGAATGCAGATGGAAGGGCAACGCAACTGCGTCTTGTCTTTTCTTTATGTTTCGTGGCAATTCGCGTTAAAACATTTTGTCGGAAGAAGTAATGAAGATACGTGAAAAGAACGCCTCGTCTCACGTCATTTCAATACAGCCCCCGCGCTAAAAAACTAAAATGCGACCATCACTGAGCACAGGTATGCAATTACAACGCCGGAAGTGCGAAATTATGAGCTAAATACAACATCTACGTGTGAACCGTAAATTATAAGCATTGTATGTATTAAATTATATCTACTAAATACGTTGGTGGCGTGGTTGCGTTTGTCTGTCTCTTGTATAGGATTATCGCTCTTAGGTTAAATCAAAATTATTGAGAGTATTTTCCTATTTTCGCTTGTCGCGTAACGGCAAGCGTAGTGTAGAACGGGCTAGATGGACCGATGACCTTAAGTTAGTGGCTGGAAAAGACTGGATGGAGACGAGGACAGGGAGTTGTGGCGCAGTCTGAGAGAGCCCTATGTCCAGCAGTGGACTGCGATAGGTTGAGTTGATTGATTGATTGCCCTACATAGCTTTTACTGAAACACATTTTGTTGTATCAGTTGTAGTTGTGTCATAAACAAAGGATAAATAATTTCGAGGAGTTCGGGAAAAGACCCTTAAAAATAACATGACGTGTGTTAGGTTAAATGAGGGACATACTTTCAGAGGTTACTAAACTCATGAAAATGAATAACTTTGACTATGGAACTATACCTGAAATCACGAGAAAAAAATCTGCTGTTCAGTACATGTATGTTCGCATAACTCGTCAAAATGTATGGAACAGCTGATATTTTTTTTTCATATTTCAGAGTTGGTCCCATGAATTTAGTTGTTGATTTTAATGAGTACTACAACCTGAAAGTATGTCCCTCGTTTAACCTAACACACCATCTATTGAAAAAAAACAACATTTCTATCGTATCGACAATATTCTTACGAAAATTTTGCGAAACATATTTTCCGTAACCTACATACATTTTTGTGTAGGTGTCTATAGGGCTAAGAATAGATCATCCACATTTTAAATCTTATTTTTACTCTAAATTACATTTATTTCTGTAGCGACGATGTCGTAGGCTGGGAAATATAATAGGCTACACAGAAAACATTAAGTACACAGTTTAGTGATTTCTAGGCTGAATTGTATGGGAACTTTCGAAGTCTCTTAGCTGTTTTTTTTAAAGATTCAGCTAACAAGTCCCAATTAGAATTAAATTAGATATGCTGATACCCATTGCAGTTTCTGGGTTGTGGAGGTCAGATAGGCAGTCGCTCCATGTAAAATATTGTTAGGTATTCAGCTGCATCCGGTTAGACTGGAAGCCGACCCCAACATAGTTGGGCAAAGGCTAGGCAGATGATGATGATGATGCCATACTGATATATCGAGAAGCCAATGAAATTGCAAAGATTTTAACACAGAACAACATCACGCCTGTAAAGCCCGAAGCGTTACGCAAAGATGTTCCTTAACACACCGACATTTCGCCAGGTTTGTTGAAGGTTTGCATAAGAGTATATTAATGTGCTATGTCTTAAAACAGTTCATTAGGCGAAACGGGTCGTTTTCATGTCCGTTTGCGAGGGGACGAAGCTCTGTTAAATTAATTAACATTTTATTGGATCACGTGCCAACTCATATTGCGAACAATTTTGTTTCTACCCAATTTTGAGTTACGTATTGATTTGTTACACAACGAATTGTCCGAAATCATAATGAGATGAATATGACATAATGAGAGCAGGTTATTATTAATCATACACATCTAACAAAAAATTAATTACAATCGTGTGACTGCCAAATCATTAGAGGTATAGTGGCTAAGTAATAACAGCCGCACGGGTCGATCCATTAGGTAAAGCAGCGCTTGCCGGGGTTGGTCCGTGGACGGGTGACCATCTTTACATATCGAGATGTCTCAAAAAGCACGTTAAGCCGTTGGTTCCGGCTCTCATTTGTGCATCTTTGACAGTCGTCACGGGTCGTCAGAAGCCCGAAAATCTGACAGTCAGTCTTACCAAGGGGTATCGTATTAGCAAGTTACCGGGTTGTGGCGGTCAGATAAGCAGTATGTAAAATACCGGTATTCAGCTGCATCCAGTTAGACTGGAAGCCGACCCCAACATAGTTGGGAAAAGGCTAGGCAGATTGATTGAGAGCAGATTATTAATGGAAATTTTAAGCCAGGCAACATAATTGAGAAGTGATCTGTCTAGTGCGTAGGCGATGGATGGAATATTTTCTGTACTAAACATCTTTTTTGCCAAATCAATCATTGTCGGTGTCTGACACATCTACCTAGGTACGACAAAAAATTACATACAAGCGTGTAACTGTCAAATAATATACCTTTTTTAGTAACAGCCTAATTATGGTTTCAAAGACTGCGTGTTAACTTTTTTACATCACGTGATAAATAATCTGTGCCGAAAGCTTTTTATCATTTTGCGCCAAGCATGAATTTTGAAATACATTTTTGAGTATGGCATCGAAATTAAAGCTAAGCGTGCTAGCGCTTTCTATACAATCAAAATAAGTTTTGTTTTTACAAAGGCAAGCACTTAATCGTCGATAATGAATTTCAAAAATATTTCGCTGCTATCTGGAGCTTGTGAAAATTTGGAGCGAAAAAAACTAAAAAGTTAAAGTCAAAGTCAAATCATTTATTTCAAATAGGCACAAGAAACGCACATTTGAACGTTCAAATGAAAAAGAAATAGAATTGATTCTAGACAAGAAATATTAATTCGGCGGCCATCACGGGTGGCTGTCAACCACAGTCATATTTTTCATTCTTCCAAGGCCAAAGCACCAGTGAACCGTAGGAAACATAAAATTGACATCGGAAATAGATAGTTAATATTAGTACTTCACTACAAGAGTACAGACCAACTGTAACCACGCCAACACATTTATATCGTCGCCGAACATCTTTGCCATCTTTGAGGTGTGCGCCTACGCAGTCTCGATAAGGAATATGAAAAACGGGATAAAGGACACTCGCTCAACTGCGGCATCACATACATGGATGACATCAATAGGGATGATTTAATAAATAAGGTGTTAAAAAATTAACTCTAAGACTTTTTTCGCGAAAAAAATATGAGCTGTTCCATACATTTTATTGAGTTACGTTTGCATAAATGTATGGAACAGCTCATATTTTTTTCGCGATTTCAGAGTTCATCCCATTGTAAAAGTTGCTCGTAACAATGAGTTCAAACAAGCTTCTGCGAAATTCTTAGAGTTAATTTTTTAACACCTTATAGACGGTGTCGAAGGTAAGCCAAGCCGAGCCGGGATTTGAATGCTGCACGAAAAACAGTCGAATATTGAAAAATAGTTCGTAATTGGCTCACCAGTGCCTGTTGACGGCTCGGCTAAGCGTAAATCATCCCTATTATTACCAGGCTGCGCAAACGCATCCATCAAAGCAGCATCGATGTTCAACAATAAAACCCGTGCCTGTTTCAGCCATCCGACGACAGAGCGAACGCCGTCCGTCACTTCGCCTGGAACGTCGACACTCGTAGATTCTATGAGAGAGCTCCAACGAGACCGGAGCGCCGCTTGTGCCGCGAACGACGCCATGGCGCGTACTGAACGCACTATTATAAGCATTGTGTTGTTAAAAACTACGTATAATTGCTAAGTTAAACGTACGAAACGCACTATTTTATACATTAGACTGTTCTAAATTTGAAACATTTTTTTTTTAAATATTTCACTAGGTTTTATGTTCGTTATAATTGTTTTATAGTCATTTGTTTTATTATTATTTGTTGAACTAAAGACATTCTTGTGTCGGACGTTTGAGGGTTTTATGTCACATTTTCTTCTTGATTTAGGATCGAACTTAAACTTAAGCTACAAATTAACCTCCTTACTAATAAACGTATTAAGTATATCAGGTGATTAGTTACTCACCGATTTCTCTCTTTCAATCGTCAGACATTGGACTTTTGAAAGAAGAAGACAAAGCGTTGTGTAAACTATACAGGGTGTAAACTAAAGGGTACATATACATACAAAAGTATATGCTACAGACCACCAAACTGAACAACCTTTACTATGGGACCAACTGATCTGTCTCCTAAGATACAGGACTACCCAGTTTACGAGACAGGGTTACATGTTTTGTGTAGATTTATGTAGATATCCTATGCATTTTTTTTACATCTGCTCTTGTGTATCATGAATTTGTGTGTATTAAATAAAGATTATTATTATTACTATTACCTACGGAATCGTGAAAAAAAAATCAGCTGTTCCCTAGCATTTCGACGAGTCACGTGACCAAAAATGTATAGAACAGCTGATTTTTAGCTTTGCGATTTCGGTGTTGGTCCCATAGTACAACGTTCATTAGTAAGGGGGTTATATTATACAATATTAGTAAGGATTTTGGCCACGTGTTTGTTGATTGTATTTATACAATGTGGTGTTAAGCAACTATAATTTTTAATTTTTAATTTATATACTTATTATATAATAAAGTCTTGTTTCATGTGTCTGTATGACTGCTTAGATCTTCTAAAGTACAGAATTAATTTAACGGATTTTGCACTATGATTAAGTGAATTATTTAGGAAAGTTTTTGTATATAATTCATTCGTTATTTAAGTTAGATATAGCACAGAATTATCGATTTACATGTTATGATTGCCGTGGGGACGGGACTCCAGTTGTCTATAATCTATAAATATTTTATCACTTGCTTAAAATAGGTGAAGGAAAACATAGTTAGGAAATCAGAATGTCTGAGAGATATTTGTAAACAGCATGTGAAGCTAAGTCAAAGGCCCATGGGCAGCTAAAAACTCTGACACCAGGTTAGTCACTTAACTACACAAAGACGACGAAGAAGACTTCATCTAAGTTTTAAATGGTTAGATTTTTACAGAATAGATCGGCAGGCCTTTAGTGAAGTTAAAATCAGAAGCCTTTCAATACCACACCAATACTTTGAGAGCAGAATAGTAAGTTAGTCACAAATATGGAAGCATCAACATCTGAAAACGCGAAAAAAAATCAGCTGTTCCATACATTATGCTCGCATAACTCAGCAGTTCTTTTTTCGCGATTGCACATTTGTTCTCATAATAAAAGTTTTTCATAATGATGAGTACAATGACCCCTTGAAATAATGCCCATGAATTCAATATCACCCTGTATATTTATTTACAACAATATTTCTTTGAATATTTTATTCATACAGCTAACTGTAAATACCTACACGAATAATTTATTGCCATACAACTAGCTTGGTAACAAAAAAAAAGAGATAAGATTAAATTTGACACCCAATTAAAATAATTAACTACTGTAATACATAAAGAAACAACATAACTAATTGGCTGGTGACTCATTTCTTCATTCTGTGATAATAGTACCGTTCTTTTAGTGTTTTGTGAAAAGACTGGACACTAAGACGATTTTAATAATTGATAAATTAAAAATGGAATTCAAAGAAACAAAGAAAACTAGGTTTATTTGACACGGAAACGATAATTGCTTTGAGTAGGTAAACTTAAAAAAAATAAACCGGCAACTGCGAGTCGCACTCGCGCACGAAGAATTCTTTACCATCACTACATAGTATAAAACAAAGTCGCTTTCTCTGTCCCTATATCCCTAGGTATGCTTAAATCTTTAAAACTACGCAACGGATTTTGATGCAGTTTTTTTAATAGATAGAGTGATTCAAGAGGAAGATTTATGTGTAAAATTTGTCGACATATTATGCGGGCGAAGCCGCGGGCGGATGCTAGTTATCTATAAAAAGACCAAAAAAATATCACGTATGTTGTATGGGTACCCCTTAAATATTTATTTTATTCTGTTTTGAGTATTTGTTGTTATAACGACATGCGACAACAGAAATACATCATCTGTGAAAATTTGAACTAACTATCACGGTTCATGAGATACAGCCTGGTGACAGACGGGCAGACGGACGGTCAGCGAGGTCTTAGTAACAGGGTCCTGTCATGACTGTGACCAGAATGCTCCTACTCAGCATAATGCTGTGCTGTGCCGCCACAGAACAGAGTTTTCGTAATCAGCCGTAATAATAATTTATTCAGATTTAGGTATACCCAAGTCACTTTATTATAACAATAAAGGTCATTGTCTTTTCCCTAATATAACTCTGTAGGAGCCCAAACAACAAATTATGTATAGTTTTTCCTTATTAGAATATTTTGAAGAACACAACAAATGATTCAGACTTTATTTCTGTTTTTGAACTAGAAAATGATGGTCAATGACCTCTATTGGCAAGCTAAAGCGACTCGGGTATAGACCGCTACCTACTTTAAGTACCTAATTGATAATAAAAAAGAGGTTGATGAAAATTGAATATACTTTTGTTGCCAACTGTACTTTTTGTGGAATGAATTTTTTTTAATGGAAAAATCTATATAGAAATGGTTACTTATGTTGAAAGTTCAGCTAAATATTTTTAACAAGACTAGCATTATTTGATAACCACAAAAATACATGTCTAAAATTAATGAACTAACTAATTAATTTACTAACTTCTGCCAGAGGCCCACTTGGTTGACGAAAATAGGGTATTTGAAAGAGTAGTCAATAATGTTACTTTTTATGAACTGTCAAAACGCGGAATTTCTACGTGATTTGTATGAAATATTGAAATGTGACATCACAGATTTTTAGAATCAAATGGAATACTTATTAACATTAAATCCAATTTTATACTCGCATAATATTTAATTTCTATATGGTGATGGAAGTCTTTAAGATGAGCGGTCCTTTTTCTATATGATCTTTTATTTTATTTTGACCGTGTCAAATAGCCAAGTGTCCCAAGGGAATGAACTACCTGGATAAAAAGTATCATATGTGTTAATCCAGGTTATAGACTATCTGTGTGCCAATTTCTATCTATATCCGGTCAGCCATTCTATTGTGATTGAGTAACAAACATCCATCATCAGGTTAAGCTACATTCGCTGGGGTTGGCCCGTGGATGGGTGACCATCTTTACACATCGAGACTCCTCCGTGCTTTGGAAAGCACGTTAAGTCATTGATTCCATCTGTTATTCATGGCTCTTTGATAGTCTTTATGGGTAGTCAGAAGCCCGAAATTCTCATCCTGTCTTACCAACCAAGGGTATTGTTTTACCCAGTTACTGACTGGGTTGTGGAGGTCAGATGGGCTGTCTATACGGTATTCAGCTGCATCTGGTTAGACTGGAACCCGACCCCAACATAGGTGGGAAAAAGGCTAGGCAGATCGATTGATCATTCTTCTGCACTCTTCCCAATTTATTTCGAGTTGGTACACCATGTATTTATCTTCCTATAAGTGGTCCTCTCAATAGTCACTCCCTAATTTCTAGCTATATCATCTTTCACACTGTCCATCCATAATTTCTTCCATACTGTCTTACTCTTACAAACATACACATTCATTCTTGTTAAAAGAAATAACCATTTGATCTTAATAATATGTATAACCTTTCTATAAAATAAAATAGTGTACAAATTCAACATAAATTTGAACTACCATTTGGCAATGGGCAGCCATTTTCAAATTTAACTTTCTCTATTTCTAATGGCAAAGGTAATTTGGGTCATACAGCCTATAGCTACTTACAATATATTTCTACTAGATACACATACATACATAAAATCACGCCGTTCTTCCTCTGGGAGCAGGCAGAGATTACCAAACGCCACTTGCACAATGGTTTATAAATCTTTTGCTTAATTTTACGATCATACTTCTGGTCATACACAAAAGCCAGTTACACATACTATGCACCTGATATTACCAAAGAACATCACTAATCTTCTTCTTTTCGTGTGATTTATGACTTACCTGGTGTCAGAGTTTTTATGCTGCCCATGGGCCTCTGAATTAGCTTCACATGCTGTTGAGAAATATCTATCAGGCATGCCGGTTTCCTCACAATGTTTTCCATCACCAATTTTTAAGCATGTAATAATTATGCAATACGCAGATGAATCCGTAAAATCAGAGGTGTGTGCCTTGGGTTTAAAATCGACACCTATGACTTGGCAGACCGACGGTCACACCACTAGACTATCACTGCTGTCAATATCGCTAATGAAGTCACTATTCAGGGTGTAACGGAAAGGGTATATACATACAAAAGCATATGCTAATGACCACCAAACTGAACAACTTTTACTATGGGACCAACTCCGAAATCGTGAAAAAAAACAACGGTTGCCTACATTTCGATGAGACACATGACCAAAAATGTAAAGAACAGCTAATTTTTTTTGTGATTTTTGAGTTGGTCCCATAGTAAAAGTTGTTCAGATTGGTGGTTGAGCATATGCTTTTGTATATATATACCCTTTCGGTACACACTCTATATTCCTCTATATTGTCTCCTTCTGGTATTTCTACTGACAGCTGCATTATAAATACTTTTGTTAGTCGCCTTTCACTCTCAACAAAGCCCTCTGAGCATACACTTTTCAATTTCTACAAGATGTTCATATTTATCAGAATAGTTCTGCATTGCAGACTTATTTTAACTAGACTTTTGAGTATTTCAGACGTTAATTATTTCTTAACTAGCAGTTAGAAATACAATTATCAGCCTTAAACATTGGTAGTTAAAGTTTAATTTAGCATTGTGCTAATTGAAAAACAAAATATTTTTACAGACTAGATTTCTTTTGCAAGGTTTCTGTGACCTACATTTGTAGACTTAAATACCTAACTAACCATTAGAAACTGCTTTTTTTAAGAAACTGCTTGGAGTGTATGTTTGAAATGTATCAGGTCTTATGTAATTTCCTATTTTTTTTTAAGTGTGAATGGGTTACGTATGGATCAATTTAAAATAATACATGGTCTCATCAATGTTTTAACTTCAATCATCTGCAGTGAGGTAAACCCGTTTACCTTGTTTTCTTATACTAGAATTCAATTTTATAAGCTCAAGGTTATTCTAATATAATTAATATTAAATCTAAACAGATCATAGAGACACACATAACATTGTTTTCTTAAATAAAAAAAATCCTAACATGATTAACCTTCATAGTCAACTAAAACACCACAACACTAGTAGCCAAGGTCCTTTTCCGTTTCCGCATTCCATATTCGAATTTAAATAAAAGAGTTTTTTAACACTAAAACCTCTACACATTACATAAAAAATGTTCACTTTTTTTTTAAACACAACTTATGATCTGTTCGCTTTTTAAATTCGTGAACTGGGTGTTAAATACTGCATTAGGAATAATAATGATACTAGCTAGGTCAAGGCGTCAAAAATATCTATTTTAGTTCACTAACGTCGGCCTTTTTCGTACTGTCACATTATAAAAAACATTAACGCTAAAACTGTACAGTTGCAGTATGTTTATTTTTGATTTGACATATAATTATGTCATAGTGTGTATTCCTTTCCTCTTTTCTATGCTTAATGCATGTGACTTTAATAATTTTCTAAGAAAATGCGGAAAAATTACTTACCCAACAGAGTGATCTATCCGTAAATGGGAGTCGCCGTCTTTTATGATAATAAATGTTATTTAATTCACAAAGCTGTATTATTATGTCTCCTTTAATATTAATTTACGATTTAATATAAATTGTTAATTCAATAATCACACCCACAAACGGAATTCCGCGGTCGAATTGTGGACTGTCAAATTGACATACGTCGAATTCGATCGGCTCACTCAGCTGTCTTGTCATAATATGTGTTCCGTTTCAGGTAATATATAATTAATTTGTGGAGCGATAACCGATTGTTTTTTTTATAACCATCAATGATATTATTTGTTCCTATTTAAAATTACCTGATTCGCTAAGAAACGCTCTGAGTTAGTAGATGTGTTTCCCACTAGTATCTACAATAAAATATAAAACTGTGTTCAGCGACATCTAGTAGTCATTTAGATCATATTCTGTATCTTCATTGTAAATAGTATTGGGTAAGCAGTTTGTATCAATTTTAACACTATGAGCAAACTAATAATCTAAGTATCTAAATAACATTTATCTGCAATGTATATTATCGGTAGCAATTTGCAGAATACTTTTTCTTCCGAAACAAAACAAATGACTTGAAACAAAATGTGTTTATTATTGCAATTTTATTAACGAAAGTTCTTTCATTAAGTACATTAATGTTCACCAAAAATGTCTTTGCAAGCGAAATCAGCTTCTGCATCGCTCCAATCGATCAGCGTCCTATCTTGCCACATGAAAGTGCCTTTCAACTTGGGGGAGGCATCCAGAATGAGATACAGCACCAGCTTCGCGGATTCGTCAGGGTCTACTTCGCCTCCACCTTGAGCCATTTCAGTCTTCATGTGTCCTGGATGGAGAGCATTTATGGAGATGTTCCTATCAGCATATTTCCTCTGTTGGACCTTTGTCAGAGCAGTTAGCGCAATCTTGGACACTCTATGTTCTGCATGTTTACCTTCGTCAGCAAAATCCTTCTTATCAAAAGTCCCATTTTTAACGCTCTCCAAATATTCGTCAACAAACTCATTTATCTGTTCGGTAGTTAAATCTGGGTCTTGTAAAGTATGAATCCATTTTTGTTTCTTCAAGTTCGATAGATGACCGCACGCACTGGAAATGTTAACGACTCTAGCGCCATCTCTTAGCAGCGGATACATGTATTTTTCAATGGTCAGTAAGCTTCTGTAATTTATGTCAATGTTTCGTTTCGCCGCTTCGTAGGTTGGATAAACTTCATTCCAATCTAAAACTGCTGCATTATTTACCAGTACATCCAAACCACCGTGTTCTGTTCTGAGAAAGTCCGCGAATGTTTTAACACTTTTTTCGTCACTGATATCGAGTTGATGGAAACGTGGTTTTAATCCGATTTCGTTCAACTTTTTAACAGCATCTTGCCCGTTTTTCTCGAGTCTTGCCGTCAAATAAACTATTCCTTCGAATTTTTGACACAATCCCTTCACAGTAGCAAATCCTAGTCCTTTGCTAGATCCCGTTACAACTGCAATTTTGTCCGCCATGTTTTTGAACGATCAGTGTCATGCGCACTGACTGAGATTGGAATGCACATTAAAAGTTGAGTCACTTTAGTTATTGTTTACACACGAATTATCAGTAGGTACCTTGCTATCTGTCGTGTACATTGAATTAAATTGTATATTTATTTTTGCGAACTTGAGTTTATTTTTCCATGAAAAGTAATCATGGCGATGTCTCATCATAGACATTGCAAATTCAACTTTATCACCATAGCAGTATGATGTGCATAGAGGAAAGTAATATATCGGGTATAGAGAGCCCTCTTGCAGCTAATGCTAATGTCAATTGATCGGCGCCATCTATTATCACCATCCACAAACTTGTCATGTATAGCTATAGCTATAGCTAGCTACAGGTAGCTATAGCTAGCTAGCTATAGGTACTACCTATGCTATAGTGCCTATACTTAAGCTTCCTTACTAATTTGCTTGTTTATTGATAAAGTTTTACTATGATTTTGTTATCATAGTAAAACTTTATCAAATTAAAAAGAAGCAAATTAGTAAGGAAGCTTAAGTATAGGCACTATTGTAATTTCAAAAGTTACACAGCGGATACATAAAGGAAACATCCTTTTCTTTTACAAAATTACTTGCTTTATTTGTAAATTTTAATTCAAATTAATTTGTGTGTTAATATACAAAAGGTGTGGCTGATGTTCAATCGTTACATCTGGGCCGCTCTTTCACTCATGAACGTTGCTTGAGAGCCGTGGTCAATCAAAGCCATAGCACTGTCTCTTGTCCCGAGTCATGATTTCTTACTGGTACAAGAGCTGTGGCCAGTAATGCAGTGGACAAATTTGCAGCGAGATGCGATGAAAGTGTAACATTGGTTTCCGCTGATTTTGCAGAATCTTGATTAGTTTCAACTTCATTGTTTTGTTGTTTCTTATTGTCTGGTTGATATGGTGTGGATTGATGCGTGAGCGTGTGATAACGTTTGTGACATTTTCGGCAGCACATCTTCAGGCGACATCTATAAGCGGAATGTCCTGGGGCCAGACAATTATAGCATAGGTTGTGTTTTTTCTGGTACTCGCACCTCTCAGCTGGATTAAGTTTTATGAATTCCTCACAATGACATAATGTGTGGTCCTTTTCGCACATAGCGCAGCTTCTTGGTTTTGAAGAGGTAGTATTCGGTGTGGACACGTGAACTGCGTATTCTTTTCCCTTAGGAGTAGGCTTCTCTCTATTTGCAGGCGTGATAAGCTCGATCGTGCGGAACTTGGACAGTAGGAACTTGTGCAGGGCATCCCATTTAGGTAACTCGTCGTCATTATCATCGTAAGCAGCTTCTTCCCATTCTCGATGCGTCTCGGGGTCCAATGCGTGAGCGTATCCCATGGGCTGGTTGTCAGGTTCAGGTTCACTACGGAGGAGGATTCGAGGACCGGCGGATTAATTTTTATGCAGAAAAGCACAAACATGACACACACAACAACGACCACGACTTAAAACATAAAAAAATGTTGTGAATTTGTGATCTAATAATTTGACAATCAATAACAACTCAATAATTCTGTGTTGCTATCGTAATTATTACGCGGCTTGTAATCTCCACAAATATTTGCAAATAATTATAATACGTGTTAAATAAAATGATTAGGTAGTGAAATTTATTTTTAATTTATTTATTTTTTGTCACATATTACATTTGTATCGGTGGTGGCGCCATCTGCGGTGACATAAAGTAACTAATTGTTTTAGGATGGAGATAGCAGATGTCGCATTTTTAAGACATTACCCCAAATCTGTCAATGTATGGAATTGTCCTACCCCTGATGATGTGTTTTTGTTTTTTGTCAAAAAAGTTAGGTTGGATTTCTGCGATTGGCTACACTGTGTTTTCTGTCAAACGATAAGAAACCTTTCTTTAGTCAAAATAAATACTTTTATTGCTCAAATGAACGTTTTTCTTCAAATTTCCTTTACTTATCTAAAAGCGATTTATTTATATTACCAAAGAATAACAATGAGATTAAACTGTTTATCGTTTTATTGACCTCGTAATAACATTCAAGAGCAGGTACTTAAACGGTCATTTATATTCTATGTGTAGAATAAAAAGGCTTATTTTTAGTCTGAGATACCCATGTTATAGATAGATCATATTATCATGAGGTAGGTAATATATAATGTAATACTCTTTGTTGTACAATTTAAAAATCACGGTTAAAATTGTAGAAAAAATTACAAGAGGTAGGTAACAACTGAAGTAGGTACCTATGTATGTATTTTAATTATTGATAAAAATTTGCTAGTATTTTATGATTATTTCAGGACGTGACGAGCTAGAAGATGGTGTACCTACGCTTGCTAGAAGTTATCTATTTACTTATGAATAATGACGAATATTATGACGACTGTTTTCTAGCCATTGGATTTATCTATCAGCGTCTATTCGTTTCAGCGGGATTGTCTGAAAGGGTTACCGCTACTCCGGAACATAAAGGGCTAAGGAAGGCACATGGATGGGTTTTGGTCAGTAAGAGTCCGACGTTCCCTTCCGCTCCACCCAGAGCGGGAGGGGCCATTTGATGATTTCTCACACTCAAAAAAAAATGTGTCTATCAGTGACGAAAGCACCATAAAACATGATTCCTACTGGCTTTCATCAGCAACTCTACAGCTATTGAAAATTGACAATCAATTAAATGGCACAGTCATGGCACATAGACACGGTGGCATCTACTATTGCCAAATATATATTTAGCCTTATGAAATCTTGCCCAATCTTCTCCACACGAAACTACTTTTTGGAAGCGGCGACTAGAATCAATTCTATTTCTTGTTAATTTTGACGTCCAAAGTGTCTTTCTTGTGCCTATTTCAAATAAATAATTTGACTTTGACTTTGAAAATATCGGCGTCTCCTCCTACGCCAAGCCGTAAGAAAATGTCCGCTTTCTTGTTGGCTTTTGCCGACGATGACGTGTAGGGCACGTTTTCATTTGTCGACTATATCCGACCGTGGCGCTCACAAGTTAAGGTGTTAATTTCAGTATAGGTAAGTCTTTTTTTTTTACTTAGCCTACTCTGTCCCACTGCTGAGCAAAGCTTAGGCCTCCCCCAAATCCTTCCAGACATCTTTCTCTTGAGCCACCTCGATCCATCTTTTGCGGTATGCGTCTAGGTCGTCTCGCCACCTCTTCCTGGGCTGGCCTCGACGGCACCGTCCATTCTTATTAGTTATACATTTTGGATTTCTTGATAAGTCAGTAAGTTAAAACCGGCATCGCTTCGGCTTCTTTCTTACAAACATTGACACCTCGCCGCCGCACCGGTATCTATCAATATGTCACAGCCCTTTTCCTCAACCGGGAAACGAACAACAGGGAAAAACTGCCGAAAAAACAAGAAAAACACAGTCCTATTTATTAAGGAAACATTTAATTCAGTTCATAACAAAGAAGAACAAATGTTAATTCTATTACGAGAACACGAATTAGGGCCAGTGCCGGCTTAAGCAAGTGCGGGGCCCGTAGCAAATTATATCCAGGGGCCCTTCATCTGCTATAGGTTCTTAATAAGAACTTTTTTACCACTTTGTACATACGAACTTCTTATGTACAAAGTGGTAAAAAAGTAAACTCTCAATACGTTTAATTGTTATCTAAAGGTTCTGTTCTATGTATCGGTTCTCCACATAGAAGTGCCTTCGTAGCATCAACTGTTTCTGACCACCTAGTCTCCGACAACCTTTTCAAAATCGGATGTTTTTAAGTAAAAGCTTCCGTAAGAAAGCATCGACGATGTGCAGCACC
This sequence comes from Hyppa rectilinea, assembly GCA_951799385.1. Taxonomy (NCBI): domain Eukaryota; kingdom Metazoa; phylum Arthropoda; class Insecta; order Lepidoptera; family Noctuidae; genus Hyppa; species Hyppa rectilinea. The sequence continues at coordinate 15,506,310 of OX637316.1, forward strand.
GGAAACAAAAAATTCATTTCTGAAACAGTCTGCAAAGCAACTAAATTTAATAAATGTGACATCAAGTAAATTCATTACACATCGTCTTATTATGTGTCACTCCAAAAAATTGCGCTCAGATGGAGATTGGTTTGGTTACGCGGGGCCCCCTTTTGTGCGGGGCCCGTAGCTATTACTATTCTTGCTATAATGGTAAATCCGGCACTGATTAGGGCAGTGGTCACGTACTTATCAAATGACTAGGTAACAACGTTAAATCGGGTCGTGGGTTTGTGAATGCGTTATTAACTTGATCTAGGGAAGTGTGTAACGGTTTTCCGTGAGCGTTTTCTTGGTGGATTAGGGGGCCGATGTCAAGTAGGTCGCAGTAAGGATAACCTCCACAAGTGGGGGTTCAAGGGCGGCTTTTTTTTTTAAGGCTGGGAAATCATCCAATGACTTCTCCCGCTCTGGGTAGAGCGGAAGGGAGTGTCAGACTCTTACTGACTAAAACCCATCCATGTTCTTTCCTTAGCCCTTTATGTTCCGGGGTAGCGGTAACCCTTTCGGACAATCCCGCTTATTCAAGGGCGGCTCAGCCGTAAAAATCTCACTGTGATAACTTAGGTGAAGTGAGTTTAAAGTGAGCTGTCAATAGTGTCAATCCTCAATTGACACTATTGACAGCTCACTTTAAACTCACTTCACCTACATTTTCACGGTCAGAATTTTACAGAATGAGAGTACAGATCTCCGATGTGTATGCGGTCTCTCTTCACAGATCACCCCCCATCTTGCATGCCCCGTCACCTCACACCTGCATACGTGAGGACCTAATGGCTGCGTCAGCGAACGGTATTCGCGTTGTTGAATATTGAGTAAAATTTTGCCATCGACAAGCTGACAAGATGGGGGAGGCTTGTGTTAATACAAACAAAGCATAACATTATGTGACGTGTTGACTTATGATGAATGCGTAGAGGTAGTCCGCGTAATTAAATCTCGCAATTTTTGGCATATCAGTGACCTAATCCTGCAAATTGTAAGATATAATTTGTGAGTAATGTAAAGTTAGTAATTCTACTTTGATCAAAATTCGCGACTGCAACAAATATCTATTTATAGAATTACTAACTTTCGTGAGACACGTGGCGCCATCTATTGTCAGGAGGACGTTATTGTTTTTTCCTCGGGAAACGTACTTTTTCCGGGATGAAAGCTACTTCAGCTAAGTTTTTACGGAGAGATGTGTACAGAATCAACCGGCTGACTCTTAAACTGCCGGCGAGTACTCGCTCGTTTATCAATATAAGCTATTAAAGTGACCAATTACTCCCTCAGAAATCCTCGCTTTATGGGCAGAACACTGGACTTGAAAGTCACGCTTAGTACATAACTATTTGGGTGTTTATGATCTCGGGGTAGTAGTGTGGATGTCGGTGGTGACAACTTCTTGGTTTGACAAATGAAACTGTTTACTCTGTGTAGTTAGTTTAACCTTTTGAACGCGATCATGAATTTCCCAATTCAATGTTTCATGTCATTAAATACGTACGAGAGCTTCAATTTTTAAGATATCTATATAAACACTCACAGAAGTCATGATTTAATTGTTTATTTCATGTTGTTTCCATTGTCACATATTTGTGTCGTTGGCGTACAGGGCATGCGCTTGCTTGTCACATATTTGTGACAATGGCGTTCAAAAGGTTAATCACTTATGTAACAATCCAGTAGTAAATATAATCACAATCTCAGTCTCACAATAGTGCAGAATTGCGGATGTAAGGGAGCAACCAGTTAGTAGCTGATCGCACGCGTTTATGCTCTGGCGTTCAAAAGGTATATAATAAGATTGCCATAAACAACCAAAATGCTTATGTAATTCTTGTATTTTAAGCGGGATTGTCCGAAAGGGTTACTGCTACCCCGGAACACATAGGGCTAAGGAAGGAACATGGATGGGTTTTAGTCAGTAAGAGTCTGACACTCCCTTCCGCTCCACCCAGAGCGGGAGAAGTCATTGGATGATTTCCCAGCCTTAAAAAAAAAAAAGTTAGTAGCTGAAGTTCAGAATCCTATGTACCGGTTCTTTCTGTCACCTAGTCAGTGGCGGGAAAAATCTAGTGTTGCCACTATGTAAGGCGAGATTAAAAGTGCGTTCCAATATCGAACGCCACAATAACATACGCAAACCAGCGATTAACCGCTCGTCACCATCGCCCACTTAGCTGATGGTCGCTTGTTTTTATTTGCTATAACCTGCTGACCGTTTAGCTTAGACCGTTCTTGAGATATTGGCACGATGTGTGAGTGGTGACATGACAGCTGTCACAAGTTGACGAATCAGTGAGCGCTCGCGGCGCGTCACCATACCCCTCCCATACCGCGCAGCTACGTCAGGTATGGTCTCTAGGTTTTCGTGGTGGTTAGTGACTAACAGCTGCACAGGTCGACCCATCAGATAAAGCTACGCTTGCCGAGGTTGACCGTGAATGGGTGACCATCATTACATATCGAGACTCCTCTGTGCCTCGGAAAGCACGTTAACCCGTTGGTCCCGGCTGTCATTTGTGCATCTTTGACAGCCGTTACGAGTCGTCAGAAGCCCGAAAATCTGACAGCCAGTCTTACCAAGGGGTATCGGATTGCCCAGTTACTGGGTTATGGAGGTCAGATGGGCAGTCACTTCTTGTAAAATACTGATATTCAACTGCATCCGGTTAGACTGGAAGCCGACCCCAACATATTTGGGAAAAAGCAAGGCTGATGATGACACTAAACCTGGTGTCAGAGTTTTTATGCTGCCCATGGGCTTTTGACTTAGCTTCACATGCTGTCGAGAAATGTCTCTCAGACATGCTGGTTTCCACAACATGATTGTTTTCCTTTACCGATTTTAAGCAAGTGATAATTATACAATACGCACATGAATCCGTAAAATCAGAGGTGCGTGCATTGAGTTCGAACTCGAGACCTATGACTTGGCAGTCCGACGGTCACACCACTAGGCTATCACTGCCCTTGATTCTCGTTAATCGCCGGCTTGAGGACTTTGCCTTATACATTCTGTTTTACTCACCCCTCGAACAGTAAGAATGTAATTGGTGAGATTATTAGCAATATGTATGCGAGTCGTATATCTATTTGCCCATATCCAGTAGTTAGCGATCAGGGCAGAGTAGGTAATCGAATTAATTTGTAACTCGTACATGATTTACTTGTATGTAATTACATTTATAATGTACTAGCTTCCGCCCGCGGCTTCGCCCGCAAAATATGTCGACAAATTATACACATAAACTGTCCTTTTGAATCACTCTATCTAGTAAAAAAACCGCATCAAAATCCGTTGCGTAGTTTTAAAGATTTAAGCATACATAGGGATATAGGGACAGAGAAAGCGACTTTGTTTTACACTATGTAGTGATGTACAGACGCTAGCACATCAAGCTATCCCTAACTGTTAAATTTTCTCAATTAAAAATGAACCTTATGTCATTGCAATAAAGTTGAAATACTATCAAAGAAATTTGACAGATTGTGGTAACTTGATGTGCTTGCCTCTGTACATTCACGTCTTCTTCCCTTGGGGTAGGCCAAACTACAGCGCTCTTTCTTTTTTGAGGTTGGGATATTGTCAAATGACCTTTCCCGCCCAGGGTGGAGCGGAAAGAAGTGTCAGACTCTTACTGACGAAAACCCTTCCATGTTCCTTCCTTAGCCCTTTATGTTTCGGGGTAGCGGTAACGCTTTCGGACAATCCCACTGAAACTACAGAACTCTATTGCAGAATAATAACTTTAATTTCGGTAGTCGGTGGCAAAAAAAGAAAATACAAAACCAAAGACATTTTTTTTGTGTAACAATTTAGAAGGAAATTGCTACCCAATAATATTAGGCGTGTTTGAAAAATGTGGCTGCTCAACAACGTAAACTATGCAATACATTAATGTAAGATTACTGTTATAAACTTATTACAACTACAAGGAGTGGTGGTACAGTGGTATCAGCCCCAACTTACCGTGCTGTGGTCGTGAGTTCAAACCCAGGCATGCACTTGACTACTATAAACTGATAATAAGTAGTAATACTTCATTTTGATATAGGTCGTCAGAAACCCGAATGTCTGACAACCAGTCTTACCAAGGGGCCCAGTAATTAGATAGTGGACGTCAGATACTCAGTTTTGCAGTTGCTCCATGTAGTACATGGTATTAAGCAGCATCCAGTTAGACTGGAAGCCGACCCCAACATAGTTGGGAAAAGGCTCGGCATGTGATAAGCTCTTCTTCTTCTTTTTCGTGTGGTTAGTGACTAACCTGGTGTCAGAGTTTTTATGCTGCTCATGGGCCTCTGACATAGCTTCACATGCTGTTGAGAAATATATACTCTTAGGTATGTCGAGTTCCTCACGATGTTTTCCTTCACCGATTTTAAGCAAGTGATATTATTATGCAATACGCACATGAATCTGAAAAATCAGAGGTGCGTGGCTTGGGTTCGAACTCGAGACCTAAAACTTTGCAGTTGAAGGGTTACACCACTAGGTTATCATTACTTTTATATGATGACGTAATATAGAACTTAAATAAGTAAATCAATAAGTGGTTTCCATGATTGCATGACATAAACAAGATGTAAGTAATAATACTGCTTACTTCATTTGTGAGTGACACTTAAGTTTATTATATAAATGATTTACTTAGTTCTTAAGTAAATGAAACAAATGTTTTGTATTTGCTTGCCAATATAAAACCTACAGCTTAACCTAGCTTAGCCTTATAGGGATTTCTATCTGGAATTTCTCAGCAGCAGCCTTTTTTTTTGAGGGTGGGAAATCATCAAATGAATCCTCCCGCTGTGGATGGAGCGGAAGGGAGTGTCAGACCATCATCATGCTACGACCCTTAAGAGCCGAGCAAAATTAAAAAAAATAAAAAGGATTGCTAAACAAAAACTAAGTAACGGGGCGCATACGATATATTATTTTTCGTTAAAAGAATAAAATAAACCTTCTTCATTCTTCTAAAGTAATGTAAAAAAAATAACCTGTCGGCTACAATAAATACGAAGAAAAAAAACATTTGGAAGATATTTTTAAGAAAAAAAAAACACCTCGCATCCGCGCTTTTCGCGGGAATTTTGACAGCTGAATCAAAGATAAACCAAAAACTACCATGTCGTAATAAAAAAACTAAATCTACGCGAACAATCTGATGAAAAGCAAACTTATTCAAAGAAAGTGTGAGTGATTCGACCGAAATGCTCCCTAAAGACGTTTGAGCGTGTTACATCAGCATCCCAATGTAATCTGTATAAATAAAACATGACAGACCGGGCTGTATGCGACGGAATTCCTTTGCCATTGTCCTGAAAAAATATTAAAAGCGCGGTTTATTCATAGAGACACATGTTTTCGCGGCAAATTATTTTTATTATTAAATGCGGTTCTTGATTGTTAATACACCTGGGAATTTTAGCTTAGGTTTGTCATTTTTAGGTTTACGATAGAAGGTAAAAGGTAAATTAATTTTTCAATCATATAGTCAGTTACAGTTTTCCAAAAACTGCAGCGCTTTGCAAATTTATTTTTAGGAGTCAAAATTGTCTTTGGTAAGCCAAAAGCAAAGAAATACTTACTTAAAAAAAAGTAATTGACTTTTTTATTCACAAAAGATTACATAGTGCCCAAGACAAGGGCGTTTAGAATTCTTTTCTGTAGTTGACATATTCAATTATTTCTTTCAATTAAGTTTGACAAACTTGAAAGACAGGGTTTCGCTTCGAAGTAATCACAGTTACTGTAGTACGAAATTAAAAGGAATTTCTTTTGTCTATGACTCTGAATTAATATATTTTTGTGACAGAACTAATAGAAATTCTGGATCTATAAAAAAAATACTCGTAACATTCTGAACACCTTATTTTTACGCCTATATTGATAAGTTCAGGATTCCTAGGAAAACGGCTCATGAAAAACTTCCTCTTCAAGAAAGAAAAATATCATAAGGGTTCACTGTACCGCCGTGTCCTCGTAGAGGCGATCGGCGGCGGCCCTGGTGCAAGCCATGGTCCGGGGCGAGAGGGAGTGGGAGGCAGTCACCTCCTTCTGCGAAAAAGTCATGCTCGCGAAGGAGGTGGCGGGATGGGAGAGAGAAAGGTCCGCCCGTCCCAGCCACCGCGGGAGACGCCCCGGGCGTCAGGAGCCACGAGACGACTCCCGGCCACCGTAGGCGCGGGCCTGCGGACGGTGTGTAATGGGTGACTCACCGTCCGATCAGCACAGCCCGTGCCGGACGGCGCGTATAATATGTTCCACTCGCTCGTCAAAGAGATGACAGCATATATGAAGGGGCCCCTCAGGGCCAAGCCTGCCGGGTAAGCGGGACTGTCCGAAAGGGTTACCGCTACCCCGGAACATAAAGGGCTACGGAAGGAACATGGATGGGCTTTAGTCAGTAGGAGTCTGACACTCCCTTCCGCTCCACCCAGAGCGGGAGCAGTCATTGGATGATTTCCCAGGCTTAAAAAGAAAAAAAAAAAGGGTTTACTGTACTAAACTTGAGAAATATGCACAAGTGTCGTTGGCAGCGCGTTATACGCGCGTTGACGGCGCGTAAATAAAGACCCTAATACGAGCAGCACGACTGTGTCTTTGGCGGCCTTTCCACCATAGATGTGCTATGCAGCTATGCTGCGGGGATGTGAAAGCTAAGCTACGAAACTATATGACCGTTTCCACTGATGCTAAGCTTTTTACCAGACTTGTACGATGCGCTGTGAAGATGCGCACACCGAAGATGCGAGGTAGCGGTGCGATGACAAACGCGCGCTTATTGCTTGTATACAAAACTGCGATGCGGCGTCGCATCTTAAAATTCTGCTAGCTCGCCGCTTGATAATGTATGTAAGTTTTGAAGTTGCGAATTCACAACGCGTTGCATCGCATTTATGTGTACAAGCCCTTTCTGTAGGTACTTTACTCTGCATACATAGCTACACCACTCGCGACTATACATTTCACGCATCCAGATCATGCATCCATCCATATAAAACATAGTTTGGCAGAACCCGTTTCCACCAGAGGGAAGCTATATGAACCAATGAATATGATCGGTGGATATCAAACGCATCCATAGCAACGTAGCATAGCATACCTCTGGTGGAAAGGTACCCTTAACGTCTCTGCACACAGCCGGCGTGGCGTGTGTGGTTGTATCCTTTAGCGTACTTAGAAAATCAAAGCTTTAGAACATTTAACCACTAAACGGTCTAGACCAGAGGGCCTAGACAAAGCCACATTTTCATTAACGATAACGGCCCAGGGGCCTAGACAAGTGCCAATCGCTCCGCGTCGATTCGTTTTCGAAAATTGTTGATCGAACAATTCGTTGTCTCAACGATTCGGATTGTCAAGAACGCCACTTGCCAACGCATTTGTATGGGAATATTGATCGAGTTTCGTTACACACTTTGACATTGTCTAGCACTTAGCGATCGAACATGATTCATTACGTGCCATTACGAAAGGTATTGCCAATTCCATACATTTCAGATTTATCTAATTTCGTTATCGTTAATGATATTATGACTTGTTCAGGCCCCCAGGTTAATCTCTAACCACACGAAAAAGAAATATGAAAGAAGAACGGTCTGAATCTTTTCTAAGGTATAAAAACATTTCGTTATGAAACGACTTATTTTTGTTCATCCCGTGAAAGGCTCCTTTTGAAAAATATGAAGTTGGTTTTCCCCTTTTTAATGAAATATGAATATTTTCTTAATAAAGCACCACAAAGTTAATCTCATGTGAATGCGCACTAGAGGTAAGTTAATTCTTCGTATTTTCCTTTCATTTAAAAATGAGCTAAAAATTATTCAAAGTATAAGATTCACTGACGTTCCGCTTTCCTTGGTCTGCAAGTTATTATGTTTGTCGTTTATTTTGAAGCTTTTGCATTGCTAACGTTGCTTCTTCATCACTACATAGTATAAAACAAAGTCGCTTTCTCTGTCCCTATATCCCTATCACAGATAACCCCCTAATCCCTATGTATGCTTAAATCTTTAAAAGTACACAATGGATTTTGATGCGGTTTTTTTTAATAGATATAGTGATTCAAGAGGAAGGTTTATGTGTATAATTTGTCGACATTTTATACGGGCGAAGCCGCGGGCGGAAGCTAGTAATATTATAAAGAGGAAAGATTTGTATGTATGTTTGTAACGAATAAACTCAAAAACTAGTTAACGGATCTGGATGAAACTTGGCACAAAGATAGATTATAGTCTGGAATAGCATATAACTTTTTATCCCCGAAAAATGTACGGTTCCCGTGGGATAATTTCCTACATACACGCGGGCGAAGCCGCTGGAAAAAGTTAGTAATTCATAATTTTAATCAATTTCGTATATGGCATGCCAGCTTTGTGGTTTACGTTTACTGGTAGCTGTGTGGCGAGCCGTATTACGCATAAGATAGTGATAGTACTGATGTCTTAAATTATCTTAAAGGGCACTTGGTAGCGATGAGGATCTTGTCTGATCACGTTTTTGTATTGGTACGTAAAAGAAATAGCTGAAGTTTACGGGTTATTGAACTCTGTTTCAACGACAAGGGCGTCCAGTTTGTCTTTATATACCTACTCACAAAAAAATAATTTTGAAAATTCTCAAAGAATTTTGAAAATATCCACCTTTTCCCCTTTTAAAATATTTTGTATGCATTAATATTATGTGAGGACAAAATAAGTACAAATATATTATAACAATGACAGGTAAATTTAATAAGTAATAGATATCTACGTGATGCTTACTTAATTATTCGCTCAACTATTGAAATATCAAATATGATTCAAAACAATAGAAAAACCAACCAAATGCGAGTCGGTTTCGCCCACGACGGGTTCCGTACTACTTATTATCTACAAAAAATAAAAACCGCAAAAAAAAAACACGTATGGGAGCCCTTAAATATTTATTTTATTCTGTTTGTTAGTATTTGTTGTAATAGCGGCAAGAGAAATACATCATCTGTGAAAATGTCTACTGTCTAACCAGTGGCGTAACTATAGGGTGGCAGGTCTGGCAAAATGCCACGGGCCCCCGGCCTGAAGGGGCCCCCGGCCCGAGAGGCTGCATGCCCAAAAGTGACCTAGCATTTTTGACAAAATTGAGTAAAAAGTATAAATTTGGAGCCCCATGCAATGGGATTTACCAAGGGCCTCAGATGGTATAGTTACGCCACTGTGTCTAACAATTACAGTTCATGAGATACAGCGTGGTGGCCGGCGGACAGACGGACAGCGGAGTCTTAGTAATAATAGGGTCCCAGTACAGTATACTGTTGAGCGCATATGTACAGACGCCAGCACATCAAGCTATCCCTAACTGTCAAATTTTCTCAATTAAAAATGAACCTTATGTCTTAGCAATAAAGTTGAAATTTGACAGATTGTGGTAACTTGATGTGCTGGCCTCTGTACGGTCGCCAGCGCTTCAAGTTATACCGAACTGTCAAATTTCTCCAAATGTTTTGAAACCTTATAACCTTGACTCTTAAGTTCAAAATCGATTGAGAAAATTTTAACATGTCTAAAATTTGAACAAGTTCAGGCGACGTCTGGCCTAAGAAATTGAAGTTTCTATAACGAACACCACGACAGGATATCCCGAATTAATAAACCCACTCTGCACAACAATCTGACAGCTAGTCTTACCAAAGGGTATCACATTACCCAGTTACTGGGTTGTGGAGGTCAGATAGGCAGGCGCTCCATGCGCTCTACTTGTATTCAGCTGCATCTGGTTAGACTTGAAGCCGACCCCAATATTGTTGAGAAAAGGCTAGACAGACTAAAAAAAAATTTAGTCGCCATCCCCATTTTCGATAAAATCAATCTTTCTTAACGCATCGATTGTCTTCTCAACAAAAGGCCGTGAAAAAGTGATGTGTAAACCCATTGTTTACATTTTAATGTGCTTTATTAAGTGCGAGCTTACCTTTTAAAGTGTTATTTAAGAGTATCTTTTTTAAATCTTAAGGTGCCGCCACACTGCAGTTCATGGCTTTTTTTTTTTTTTTTTTTTAAGGCTGGGAAATCATCCATTGACTGCTCCCGCTCTGGGTGGAGCGGAAGGGAGTGTCAGACTCTTACTGACTAAAACCCATCCATGTTCCTTCCGTAGCCCTTTATGTTCCGGGGTAGCGGTAACCCTTTCGGACAATCCCGCTTACCCGGCAGGCTTGGCCCTGAGGGGCCCCTTCATATGCTGACATCTCTTTGAGGCGCGCGTGGAACATATACGCGCCGTACGGCACGGGTCTGGTGCTGATCGGACGGTGAGTCACCCATTACTCACCGTCCGCAGGCCCGCGCCTACGGTGGCCGGGAGTCGTCACGTGGCTCCCGACGCCCGGGGCGTCTCCTGCGGTGGCTGGGACGGGAGGACCTTTCTCTCTCCCATCCCGCCACCTCCTTCGCGAGCATAACTTTTTCGCAGAAGGAGGTGACTGCCTCCCACTCCCTCTCGCCCCGGACCATGGCTTGCACCAGGGCCGGGCGCGAGAGGTCGCCGCCGCCGATCGCCTCTACGAGGACACGGCGGTGCTCTGCCCATGCTGGGCAGGTTTGCACCGTGTGCTCTACCGTGTCCTCTGGGCGATCCTCGCAGTGGTGACACTCGGGCGTTTCCTCCCGCCTGATGATGTGCAGGAACCTCCCGAAACATCCATGTCCGGTGAGGACCTGCGTCAGGCGGTAGGTGAGGGCGCCGTGACGCCTCTCTAGCCACTCCTCAAAGAGGGGCCTTACCGCCACTATCGTGGCGTGCCCGCAGTTCATGGCTAAGCTGCGCCCACAGCTTGCTTTGTATGAAAATGTAGAAGGCATCGCGGACAACGACACTTGGCCAAGCTTCGCACGAATTAAGCGGGATTGTCTAAAAGGTTTACCGCTACCCCGGAACATAAAGGGCTAAGGAAGGAACATGGATGGGTTTTAGTCAGTAAAAGTCTGACACTCCCTTTCGCTCCACCCAGAGCGGGAGAAGTCATTGGATGATTTCCCACACTAAAAAAAAAACAAAAAGCTACGCATGATAGCGTGGTTGACAAACGAATGTACAGAGGCCAGCACATCAAGTTACCACAATCTGTCAAATTTCTTTGATAGTATTTCAACTTTATTGCAAAGACATAAGGTTCATTTTTAATTGAGAAAATTTGACAGTTAGGGATAGCTTGATGTGCTGGCGTCTGTACCGCACTGCTAACGTGGAAGTCAGCGGGATTGTCCGAAAGGGTTACCGTTGCCCCCGAACACATAAGGCTAAAGAAGGAGCATCCCCGACTAAAACCCATCCAGGGTTTTAGTCGGTAGGAATGTTACACTCCCTTCCTCTCCCACCCAGAGCGGGAGGAATCATTTGATGATTTCCTATCCTTAAAAAAAGTTAACGTGGGTACCCATCTCCGTGCACATCCTACGTATATCAGGAATATAGATGGGTTTTAGTCAGTAAGAGTCTGACACTCCCTTCCTCTCCACCCAGAGCGGAGTCATTTGATGATTTCCCATCCTTTAGAAAAAAAGCTAACGTCCATCCATATCCTTGCACATCCTACGTATAGCGGTGGACTGTCCACTTTACATACTTCAGTGAACAATGCAATGCGTATCCTGTTTCCCAGAAAGGTAGTTCAATTTATTTAAACAGACAAACAACTGATTTTATTGTGAGAGACATCGGATCAATTGGATTCTTATTACTAGTCGTTTCTTGCCTGTTCTTCTCCATATGCCATCATAGCTTCATCTTTCTGACTGACCGACCCCTTGACAATTCAAAAGTGCCTGTAATTGATTTATTTGTGTAAAAACTAGCGACCTGCTCCGGCTTCGCACTGATGAAATGCATATGAGGTCCCATTAAAATAGGTGGACAAACTTTTAGAAATCACTCAGACCACCAAAATAAGGACAATGGTAAAAAAACCACATGAGATACTTACAAAAAGTGTGCAAGTACCTACCCATAAAAGATGCGTTTATTCTAGTGTGCGGGCGATTTATTATTTTAAGTCAAAATAAAATCACTTTAATCAAGGTTTTTTTTGCTTGGATATCTTTGGTTTGATGTAATGAACGCTGTGTTCAAATGTGTCCATCTATTTTAATGGGACCTTATAATTATATACTATCGCGCGGGCGAAAGCTATTTAAATTGTACGTATCAACCTTCCTCTTGAATTACTTTATCTACTGACTAGTTTTTGCCAGCGGCTTCGCCCGCGTGCTTTGCTTTCTTAGTTTCTTTTTATAATGTGCGTTTTGTTTGTCCAAAATTAACATTATTTATTTCTTTTTATTTTCTATTTAAATTTAGGTAAACCTCCGTAAGAAATAGGAGGATTAGACAAGTGTGTTGGTTTTGACACCCTTCTACAGCACCACGGATTTAGAGAACTGCCTGAATTATTTATGTCGAGTCTAAGGGCGAGGCAAATCCTTTTATCCTATAAAAACATATGGTGCTCTTGGGAAATTCGGGAAAACAAATTTTTGTGAGTGAAGCCGCGGGCAAAACTATGTAGGTAAGTACTGGAATTTATGTTCCGGTACTTTGAATGAATGGACAGCAATGAATGAGGCGTAGTCATAAGAACAACATTACTTGTAAGTAGGCTTCGTGATTTGTTAATATTGTTCAGCTCACCGTGAAAACTAAGTGAAGTGAGCGTGAAGTGAGCTACCGTTCCACCTAATGCTAGCTAGGGCTTGATAGCTCAGTTTAAACTCAATTCACCTACGATTTAACGGTGAGATTTTCTCATTTTTACAGAATAAAACTACACGCCCGGCCCTAGAGACACAGGGCTCCAGCACTAGACGTTTGAGGCCGAAACAATTTTGAACATTTAAGAAAAAAATGCACATCACTACATAGTATAAAACAAAGTTGCTTTCTCTGTCCCTATATGCTTAAATCTTTAAAACTACGAAACGGATTTTGATGCGGTTTTTTTTAATAGATAGAGTGATTCAAGAGGAAGGTTTATTTGTATAATTTGTTGACATATTTTGCGGGCGAAGCCGCGGGCGGAAGCTAGTATTTCATAAAGGACGATTTTGTGAATCTTATTTTAATATATCTCGTGTCAAGCTGTCGGTTTTTCATCTTTTCGTATTAAATCATAATCTTAGCTAGTAAATTATTAAATTTTTCATTAAATTTTTGCACCCGTCAACTTTGTAATAAAGCGTGAGTATTTTTAAAGTTTGTGAATAGGTACAGCCAGCGCATCAAGTTATACCAAACTGTCAAATTCCTCCAAATGATTTTAAACCTTATAACGTTAGTCGTTAGGTTCCAATTTGAATGAGATAATTTGACAATCAGTGGTTACTTGATGTGCTGGCGACTGTACCTACTATCTTTTAAGTATTCTCTTGAACTTTATTCAGACAGGCTACTTGGCTCTACAATCACAGCTGGATTTATGAAGATATCAAATCATTAACTGGCATGCATCAAACACAATAGAAAAAGTATTGTTTTTGGTCTCTCGGTCGTTGGCGTCTAATGTATTAAAAAAAATACTCCACCCATTAAATCCAATCAAACTCAAAGCATTTATTTCAAATATACGCATTCCCCTTAAACTCAAGGGGAAGATTTATAAAGCATGGTGAGACCAGCCGTCTTGTGTGGATCAGAGTGTTGGGCCACAAAAGGATTGAATGAAAGACAATTGCATGCAGCTGAGATGAGAATGCTAAGAGGGATGTGTGGTGTTACCCGAATGGATAGAATACGGAATGAGTATTATAAGAGGAAGTCTAAAAGCGACACCGGTGACTGAAAAGTTGTGTGGAAATCGGTTGTCATGGTATGGGCATGTTATGCGGAGGAATGAGGGAAATGTTGTCAGGAAAGTTGTGAGCATGAATGTGGATGGCTATACAAGTAGAAGGAGACCAAAGAAACGATGGATGGATTGTGTGAAAGATGATATGGCTAGGAAGGGAGTGACTACCGAGATGACGACTAATAGAGAAGTATGGAAGAAAGAGACATGTTGCGCCGACCCCAAATAAATTGGGATAAGGGCAGGTGAATGATGATGATACCAATTACAGGCACTTTCGCATTGTCAAGGGGTCGGTCAGTCAGAAAGATGAAGCTAGTTGCCCATTCCAAAGCAGTACGTACCTGTGGAGAAGAACGGGCAAGACACTCCACGGACACTCTCTTAAACAAAGTATGTTTACAAAAAAATGTTAGGTCACTAATATTATTATTATACATGTGAGAACGACGCAGAACGTTAAAAGCATTCGTTATACAACATGTAAAAACAATTCAATAATTAAATTCAAACAAGCTACAGCCGCTAAGAGATGACCAGTCCCTACTGACGGCGCCCGTTCACAAACAGGACGCATGGATTAGTACCATACAGCTCAACCGTTTTGAAAGGAGCTAAATGGGCAATATATTATTATAATTAACTTACATTTGACACGGTTGGCGCAGTGGTTGAGAGATTGACTGCTGCGCAGCATGTCGCGGGTTCGATTCCCGCACGAAACAAATATTTGGACGACATACAAGTATTTATTCCGGGTCTGGGTGTTTTTCTATCTATAATATGTATGTATTTACAAAAAAAAATGTATATAAGTAGTTTATCAGCCATCTCGTTACCATAACACAAGCATTAGGTTGCTTAGCTTGGGACGATAAGGCGTTGTGTGAAATGTCCAAGGATATTATTATTATATTATTTGCCTGCGGTTTAGCTCGCGTTAATTTTGAATTTGACAATCAATTCGGGGTGCACTCTGCTTGTTGTCTAGTCGTTGTAATCGTTGACTCAGAACGGAAAGAAGGAAAAGAAAGAGCTGCCCTCTGTGTCCTAAATACACGCAGCCAAAGTGATCTCTGCGCTGCCTAAGACGCCGCTGTGTAAGTGGCGAAGTTTTGTGCCAACAAAACACACAGATCTGAAATACAGTCGTGCTGGTGACACGACACGAAGTAGAAGAAGAATCAGTAAATACAATAAAAAAAACAATCTGCCTGCCTAGCCTTTTCCCAACTATGTTGGCGTCGGCTTCCAGTCTAACCCGATGCAACTGAATACCAGTATTCTACATGGAACGCCTGCCTACCTGACATCCGCAACCCAGGCGTAATACGATTATTTATTTAAACTTTTCGCACACAATCAAGGTACAAAGGCGGACTTAATGTCTTAGGCATTCTCTACCACTCAACCAAAGGTGATGAAGAGATTAGATGGCGGGTGCTTCAAAGAGTAGGAACATACAAAACATTGAGACTTATGAATAAAATAGGTACCTACATACATAGGTTACAACGACGATTCCCCTTGGACTGGCTGTCAGACTTTCGGGCTTCTGACTACCCGTAACGACTGTCAAAGATCCACGAATGACAGCCGACACCAACGGCAATAAAATAAAAATACATGTAAAATAGAGAAACGCTTCCTCTCTGATATAAAATTCCTCATAAACGTTGAGTGACGAACGGACAACATAAAATAGCTGTAAACAGATTTTCTTTATTAAAAACTTTTACTCGTTTTGATATCAACATGCTAGTGGTGCCAATATATATGGCTTTAGAGCTTCGTGGCAAAATTGGCGAAACGGAAAACATCAAATCAGATTTGGTGATGCATAAAATCACGGTGAACATATTATAGAGGGGAACTGTATTGTTATTTTTTGTTTTAATCAATCTGCCTATCCTTTTTTCAACTATCTTGGGGTCGGCTTCCAGTCTAACCGGTTGCAGCTGAATACCAGTATTTCACATGGAGCGACTGCCTAACTGACCTCCGCAACCCAGTAACTGGGTAATACGATACCCCTTGGTAAAACTGGCTGTCAGACTTCCTGGCTTCTTACTACACCTAACGACTGTCAAAGATCCACGAATGACAGCCGGGACCAACGGAAATCACTACATAGTATAAAACAAAGTCGCTTTTTCTGTCCCTATATGTATGCTTAAATCTAACTACGCAACGGATTTTGATGCGGTTTTTTTTAATAGATAGAGTGATTCAAGAGGAAGTTTTATGTGAATAATTTGTCGATATATCATGCGGCCGAAGCCGCGGGCGGAAGCTAGTAAATTATAATACATGTAAAATAGAGAAACGCTTCCAAAAATCACGGGGAATTGTCTCTGGATTATAAAATAGAGGTGAATTATTGTAGTGTTATTTTTTGTTATCATAAGATAACATACATAATCAGCCTATAATGTGCCCGCTGCTAGATACAGACCTCCTCTCTAAGAGAGGGAGTGAGGTTTAACCCACCACGCGGGCCCAGTGCGGGGTGGCGAGTTCTAGGACATGGCGGTTTCCTCACGATGTTTTCCGTCACCGTTTTGAGAGCAGTGGTGATGAAATTAAATACACAAAGTAGAACGCCTGCTTGGGTTCGAACTCACGACCTACAACTCGTTAGTCGAGGGCGATACCACTGAGCCACCACTGCAGTGATTTTTGTTTGATACTCGTATATGAAAACTAGCTGACCCGACAGACGTTGTCCTGCCTTAACTATGATACTAATCACTTAGGGCTATGAAAAATAGATAGTAGCCGATTCTCAGAACCTACCCTACCTACCCTACCTACCCTACCTACCCTACCTACCCTACCTACCCTACCTACCCTACCTACCCTACCTACCCTACCTACCCTACCTACCCTACCTACCCTACCTACCCTACCTACCCTACCTACCCTACCTACCCTACCTACCCTACCTACCCTACCTACCCTACCTACCCTACCTACCCTACCTACCCTACCTACCCTACCTACCCTACCTACCCTACCTACCCTACCTACCCTACCTACCCTACCTACCCTACCTACCCTACCTACCCTACCTACCCTACCTACCCTACCTACCCTACCTACCCTACCTACCCTACCTACCCTACCTACCCTACCTACCCTACCTACCCTACCTACCCTACCTACCCTACCTACCCTACCTACCCTACCTACCCTACCTACCCTACCTACCCTACCTACCCTACCTACCCTACCTACCCTACCTACCCTACCTACCCTACCTACCCTACCTACCCTACCTACCCTACCTACCCTACCTACCCTACCTACCCTACCTACCCTACCTACCCTACCTACCCTACCTACCCTACCTACCCTACCTACCCTACCTACCCTACCTACCCTACCTACCCTACCTACCCTACCTACCCTACCTACCCTACCTACCCTACCTACCCTACCTACCCTACCTACCCTACCTACCCTACCTACCCTACCTACCCTACCTACCCTACCTACCCTACCTACCCTACCTACCCTACCTACCCTACCTACCCTACCTACCCTACCTACCCTACCTACCCTACCTACCCTACCTACCCTACCTACCCTACCTACCCTACCTACCCTACCTACCCTACCTACCCTACCTACCCTACCTACCCTACCTACCCTACCTACCCTACAAAAAAAAATTTAGGGGTGCCCTATTTACCCCTAACATTTAGGAAAAATAGATGTTGGCCGATTCTCATAGATACCGAATAAGCGCAAAAAATTTCATCAAAATCGGTCAAGCCGTTTCGGAGGAGTATGGCAACGAAAACTGTGACACGAGAATTTTATATATTAGATATTACTTACTACACTGATATAATAAATTAAATTATAAAAAATTATAATTGTTAATATTTTCACGCCAAATTACGTGGGAAACATGTCTGAAATAATAAATTTTTAATTTTATCCTGCATGCATGTTTTTATTCTTGTATAAAAGACATTTTGGAGCAAATAAATATGTCTAAGTACCTTACCGTACCTTTAACAATTTGTAGGAAAACTTCAGTTATTTGTTATGCAAGGCTGGAAAGTTGATTTTTGGCGCGAGTACTTCTATTGAAACCTGAGCGTAACGAAAGTTTCAAAGGTACGAGACGCAGAAAAGCTTTGCTGCCGAGCGCAACACACAATTTTTCACCTCACTACAGCGAGGAAACTGCTAGGTGCAAGAAAACAGGTGTTGTTGAGTTTTATTTTGTTCCAGCGTCTCAGATACTTTGACTCATGTGAAGAAAATAACAGATCCTTGGCAATGTATCTTATGAGTTACATAGAATATCTCCAAAATTAAATACCCTGTATTTTGTTCTATATCCTACTTGTTCTCTAAGGAGTATGAAAGAAAATAACGAATTTAAGTAATACAAATAACTAATTAATTTACTTTAATACATATTTATTTTTGCCAAGCAAAGGATTAAATAACATATTATATTAGTATTTATTTTATTTAAAAAATTAAACTTAAATTACTACACAATTGGGTATTTGACAAGGTAGTATTTTTATGGCATATTCAAATGTGACGTCACAGATTTTTCAATCAAATGGAATACTTATTAACATTAATTACAATTTTATAATTATATCCTCGCAAAATATTTAATTTCTGTACTGTGATGGAAGTTTTTAAGGTGAGCGGTATTATTTAATATTTTATTTTAGACCGTGTCATGCATTTTCAGTGGACTGGCAGTATAGAAAATTATTAAATAGAAAGGTTCGAATTTTAAAAACTCTTTCCACGCTAGAGAGCAAAAATCGATTTTCGGCTCAGATTTCGAATGACAAACAGACTCTTTTCGAGCCTGTGAGGTGAAAAATATATAGTTGTACGGTCGCTAGCGCATCAAGTTATACCAAACTGTCAAATTTCTCCAAATGATTTTAAAACCTTATAACGTTGTGATTTAAGTTCAAAATCGATTGAGAAAATGTGACAGTTTGTGGTAACTTGGTACCAGAATTGCGTAGCGCCGGTTTGTGGGCCCTTTAACAACTTACGCAAAGTGAAAAAAAAAACGTTAATATTTCTTGACACGTTAAATTGATCAATGGAAGTACCAAGAACTTCTAATCGTCGATGCCAACACGTGTCCCATGGTAGTTAGGGAGAACCATAGACACGGTGGCTTAGTGAGAAGGTGTTTCTACATTTTTCCATTTTATGGTATTGCAATATTCGCAATTAAAAGTATAGTTTTGACAATTTACCAGTAAATACGAATTTGGCCTTTAAATTCGAGACTATATAAAAGGAAATTTCGCGAAGAATTACAGTTTTTGTCACTTCATTGTAGATAATTGTAGATATTATTCATCTACTCAATCATTCTGTCTAGGTTTTTTCCCAACTGTGTTGGGGCCGGTTTCCAATCCATTTTATTATATTTTATTTATTTGGAAAAACAGTTACACATTACATTTTGCAGAAAGACATACAAAAATATCCAACCAAATGTATGACCAACAACACTTTTCACGTAATAGCCAAAAAACAATCTTTACAAAACCCTACTTTTCATATAAAACTTACATACTACAGTACCTAATTATTCAAGTTATTTTTTTCTTTTATGAATTAGGAAAACAATTTTGTGCTGAATTCTAAAATACCTAGTTAAAACAAAAGTGAAGTTAATCAAGTAACTATTGAAAACTATATTAAGCATGCCAACCCTAAAGTCAAGCCAGATGCATCTGAATACCAGTAGTTGAATTTATGATATAAAATCTGAAATCGCGAAAAAAGAAATCAGGTGTTCCATACATTATGCGGGTTGTTGTACATTCGTCACAAAGTAAATTAGTCATTAAAAAAAAAATGTGTAAATTCGTCACAATTCCCAATATATTAATTTTGTTTATTGTAAATCCGTCACATCGTTATAATCCGCACCAATAGCAAAAAAATAAGCAAGAAGTAGAATGAAAATGATTATTCATATATCACAGCACGTTTACTAATTTACCTTACATCTACATAAAAATCATAGTTTTCTGTACCCTGTTTATCATTCACTGGGTAATACGATACTTCTTGTTAAGACTGGAAATCAGACATTCGGGCTTCTGACGATCTTCTGACTTTCAATGATTCGCGAATGTCAGCCGGGACCAATGACTTAAAGTGTTTTCCAAACCACGGTGATAATATTAATGTACAAATTGCTTTGTTTGGATGTTTGTGAATTAGTATTTATGCTAATCAACTACGCCATTTCGGCTCGACGGGTTCGGAAGAAATTTGGCACACCGGTAGACTCTCGTAGTCTTACTAGGTTATAACAAATAATACTTTTATTCTTTTTATCCAAGGCACGCACGTTTGATTTTACAGATTCGTGTGCGTATTGTATAATAATATCAGTTGCTTAAAAATCGGTGAAGGAAACTATCGTGAGGAAACCAGTATGTCTCAGAGATATTTCTCAACAGCATGTGAATCTAAGTCAGGGCAGCATAAGAACTCTGACACCAGGTCAAAGACTACACTAGGTTAGTTACTTATAACCACATGAAAAGGAAATACTTTTTATCCAATGGGATGATTTCCGGCCTCCACGCAGGCGAAACCGCTGGCAAAACTAGTCATTTTTAATTTAAATACTGGTTGCATCCTCGCATAATGACCGCGGTCAGTCGCAGACGCCGCGTTGCCCTTAAACTTGGTCCGCTAGTTGAGCGCATGCGTGTCGCGTAACACACGTCCGTACATTGTTCTTATTTCGAAACGCGAGCGAAATTCAAATCGAGATTCTGTTTTTATTTTTAAAAATTGAAGTTTGTTTTTAAAAAGGTTTTTCGCGTGTGTGATATTGAGAAAAGCGTTTTTGTTGTTTTTCTAGAACTCTATTTTGTCTATTTGGAGTTATTGGAGGATGATATTTTGAATCAAATAAGGTACTGTACGTTTTCATAGATTTAAAAAAAATGATTTCCGAAATAAATTGGCTATTTGACACGGTCGAAAATAAAAAAATAAAATCACAAAGAAAATAAAATGCTCGACTTAAAAAACTTCCATCACCGTATAGAAATCCAATAATATACGAGGATTGAATTGTAAAATTGGATTTAATGTTAACAAGTATTCTATTAGATTCCAAAAATCTGTGACGTCGCGTTTTAATATTTCATACAAATCAAGTACACATACCGCGTTTTGACAGTTTATAAAAAGTAACGTTATTGACTACCCTGTCAAATACCCAATTAATTATAATAATTATGTACTTAATATATTATTATATATATTTATGGTTTTGTACAATAGAATTTGTGCACTAAATGATATTATTTTTTAGATTTTTGCCATCAACTCGCTGGTTATTTCTGTTAAAGGATAGTCTAGTATAATGACAACCCTTATCTAGAATACGGGTTTTATTCTGTGACGAAATCTTTGCCAAAGTTAGTAGGTAGATTGATTACTAGTGAAAACTTGGCTTGGGTCGTATTAGTCTCACTGGTTGGTCATTGGTGTAGGTGTTAAACAACAGAGGGGCCAGTACACTACCCTGAGGCAAACCGTTCTTTTGGGTTCGCCACCTACTTTTCTCATCAAGAAGATTCACTTGAAAACGACGGTTACTGAGGAGTTCTCGTAGAATTCGAGTAAACTTTGAGTCTTCTGTTAGGTTATTGAAGTCGCCAATGACTATTTTTGTACTCTGAATGTTAATATCAGGTGAGTAAAGTTGAAATGGAGTGCCGGGGGGCTTGTAGACTGATGTTACAGTGCAGTTACCAAGGTCCAAAGTGATAGTTTCGATGTTGTTCTCACTAGAGGATTTAGAAGAGAGGATACTTACGCCGGGAGCAGCAAACACTGCGTTACCGTGCTTCGGGTGACAGATCTCGGCGACAAGTGACAGTCCAGGGATGTGAGGCCTGCTTTGGGTGGAATCTGTGGTGTGTCTCTTGGACGCATAAGATGTCGCAATGTGTCTTGCGGGCTAATTCAGAAAGAATTTCTGCTTTATCCCGAGAGAACCCTTCAATGTTAATTGAGACTACACACAAAGCTGGTTTTGTTAGTGGACTGTTTGACCCAGAGGAGGGCCTATTAGAACTTATATTTGCCATCGTGGTGAAAGGATTAGCCAATCGACAGACGTCGATTGCCCAGGGTGCGCCGGACGTAGCAAAAGGTCAGAAGGTACGTCACTCGGGGAGGCTCCTTTCATGCACCCCCAATAATAAGATTGATCCCATTTGATTGACTTTGTTCGGAATAGCGAATACTGACGGCATTGGCATTACAATCTACATATATGCCAAATGTCAGTCTAATCCTTTTAGTAATTTGAGCTATGTATGTGTTGATATGTCAGTCTGTCAGGGATTCCATTTTTAAACGATTAAAAATAAATCAACCACTCATATGTTTTTTTTTTATTAATATGTGTGTTTCGCTATTACTCCGCCAATTATAAATTGATTTTGATGATTCCTTTTTTGTTTGGTAGGTCATACTTCAGAGGTGGACTTATAAGTTTTATCAATTTCGCTGCAATTGTTTTTGAGTTAGCTTCGATAATACGTAGGTAATCCACTCTTTTTATCTTCGTGATGTTTAGATAGCAAGTTTAGTAGTGGATACGAATTGGTGTGTGGACTGTCATGGCTACCCCACAGTCCACAGAGTATTTATTACCTATTTATTACCTATTATTCGTATCCACGAAGGTATTGATTATAGCCAAAAAAAAATTTTTTTACAAAAAAAAAAACACGTCTGTTGCAAAAACCAAAAATGCAAAAACAAAGTCACCGACTTTCGGAATTGAAATTATTTTTAACTTTGTAGTGTTTTTTTTTTGTTAAATACAAAATAATGTTAATGTTATCAGCTGTTTCGAACGGTGTTAATATATAATTTACCGAAGGTTATAAGGTCTACGACGGGTCAACTTCTACCTACTTATACACTATAGTAGATATTTTTATGTTAATTTTCATATTGAGGAAGATCATCTTGCATATCATTAATTTGTCTGAGAAGGATCTTAATTATATGTATTTTTATCTTATGTTATGTACACTAATATTATAAAGCAGAATATTTTGTTTGTTTGGACGCGCTAATCTCTGGAACTACTGGTCCGAATTGAAAAATTCTTTTTGTGTTGGATAGTCCATTTATCGAGGAAGGCTATGGGCTATGTAACGTCACGCTACAACCAATAGGAGCCGAGCAGAAGTGAAACCGCGCGGGAGCAGCAGCAGTTATCTATAAAAATGGCGAAAAAGGAAATAAAATAAATATTTACCTAAGGGGCGATTTTTTTGCCATTTTTACAGATAATGGTACGGAATCCTTCATACGCTAGTCCGACCCGCACTTGGCCGGTTTTTATATATTTAATTCCCCTTAAATTACGTACCTATAATTTGTCACGACATATGAAATGTCCCCTCCTACTCAGTTATACTTATTACTTACTCCCAAAGTTAAGCCTAGAGTCTTACTCGATAAATGGACTATCCAACACAAAATTTTTTTTTCTATTCGGACCAGTAGTTCCAGAGATTAGCACTTTCAAACAAACAAACTCTTCAGCTTTATAATATCAGTAGGTATATATGCTACGGAAGAGATAAATCAATTCCTGTCTTTCTTTTCTTTTGTCTATTATTTAATTAAATTGTCTCATTTTAAACCAGTTCAACCTTAGCGCAATCTTAAGGTGAATGAGGTGAATGCATTATGTGTAAATACGAATTAGTTGGATGTGATTGACAAATATTATGGTGATTTTAAATCAATTGAATACGTCATCCAAATTGTCTTCAGGTCGATATGTTTATGAGTATTCTCTCAAATTAACAAATTTACTTTTTGTAACGGTCAAAAATAAAAAATTGAAATCATATAGATTAAAGACCGCTCATCTTAAAAACTTCCATCACCGTACAGAAATTAAATATTATGCGAAGATATAATTGTAAAATTGCATTTATCTTACTTATTCGTTTTAATTTAATTGATGCGAATGTTATGATCCGTGACTCCGGCAAATGACCGCTGCGCGACAGTTCTGTAAGTACAGGTTGCTCTAAGAAGCTATTTTCTAACATTCTAAATTAATACGTAAATAATAACCTTTAATGGAAATAACTCTGGTCTTCATGAAACGAAATTGTGAAGTATAAATGTGTGTTAAATTAATGTCACCATTGTAGCACCACGTTGTATACCTATGTGTATTTTTCCATTGACATCCATCAGAGTCAAGGAATTTTTAAAGGAAACGATTTATACTCGTAATTCGCGTGTCAGACACTCATGTTAATTATTAAGCGGAAGAACATTATAATATTTAAAAATAGTGATTAATCTCGTTCAATGCTGCAATGATTAATTAGATTCTAAGTTATTGCCAGTTCTTGACCTTAACTTTGGCTAAGATATGCCATTCTCGATAGATTTGACCTTGAGTAAGACCTGCATCGAATTAGGAAGACTTTTAATATCGGTTATGTTTGGTTTCAAAGTCTACACGGTTTCTAAATTTAGAATTACAAGTTGAGAACTTGAAAATCTCTACTTTTACATTACTTAAGGTGAAAGCTCGGAAAATTATTTTTATTAATATTTAAGCATAAGAAATTTTTAAGTCCGCGGGCTACATTGAAGGAATCACCTTAAGTAACGCTAATGTACGTTTCCGTACTCAATTTTGGTTTCTCAACAGACACCGTTGTAAGATTGACATGATGTCACGTTTGCTACTTCAAAACATTAGGTAGTTTAAGTTTTTGTTTTTCTTTAAGTAGAAAATTATTAGAGTGAATAATTACAGTAAGAAAACCAATCTTGGAACTGACGTGCGTCTTGTGACCGTCGATCTTTTTTTAAAATCAATAAACTATAAAGAGGAATGAACCCATTATCGAGCCTTGATGAACGCCCATTGTTATTTCAGATCCCAATAAGTTTATACCGTTTACTTGAACTTTATTAATCTTTCTATCTTTCGTGTATGATTTTAATCAATCTAGAGCTGTATTCTTAATCCTACAGTGCTCCAGTTTCAGCAGTTTATCATGGCTTACTCAGTTGAACGCCTGAGAGAGATCGCAAAAGATACCAATGGCATCTTGTGCTTATTCCTAAACATTAAAAATGTTCTTTATTAAGGTGAACAGTGCTGTTGTTTATGAAAGAAGGATTTTTTATTAAAGTGACGTAACGTTTGATTGACCATCATCACATCAACTTGACATGGCTATTTTGTACTTAATTTTTGTTACACGACATTTAACAATTCTTCGCGGTGGGATCAAAGTATCAATGTCAGAAACTACAGTATCAATTTATATTTATTGCCGAATAACACGATACAAAAGTATTATGTTGGTATGACAAGACACAAGACTCGTAATGTTATTTATCACGCCAATATAGATAGTCTTTTGTCTGACCGTAGGTCACACATTGTACATTTTATTGGAACATTGTTTTGGCAATAGACAATAATATGAATGGTTACTAAAAGGTTTCGTTTATGGGGGTCTATTATGAATATGTAGCATTTAACACGAGAAATTGCATAGAAGTCACGTGATGCCTTGCAGACGTGCACAATTCGGTTTCGAGGAGACCTGTTTATTGGTTCCCTAGGGATGGGCCTTTAAGCGGGATTGTCCGAAAGGGTTACCGCTACCCCGGAACATAAAAGGCTAAGGAAGGAACATAGATGGGTTTTATTTAGTCAGTAAGAGTCATACACTCCTCAGCTCCACCCAGAGCGAGAGGAGTCATTTGATGATTTCCCACCCTCAAAAAAAAAAGGGATGTATGTAATAGGCGTTGCACAGAGGATTTCCGTCAGTCTTTTGAGAGGTAACTGAGCTGCTGCCATGTGAAGATGGTCATCACCGAGGTAGTTATAAAGGGGGGAAAAAACACTCCCCGGTCTTATCTCCAAAGCCCTGGTGCCTTTTGGAGATTCCACCGGAAAAAAACAGGTCCGGCGACATTTATTAAATATTTAATTTCTACTACCGTTATAAGAGTTTTATTCCCCTTTTTTCTTACCGTCGTATGGATCTCTTTTTTTTTGGGGTCCATAATCAAACCGTTCTGGGTGGAGTGGACGCGAGTGTCAGTCTCTTACTGACTAAAACACATCCATGTTCGTTCCTTAGCCGTTTAAGTTCCGGGGTAGCGGTAACCCTTTCGGGCTATCCCGTTGAGAATGAATCACTATGGAAGCTTGCGGGGACAGACACTTTTATTCTACGGTGCGGTTTTTTACCCTGTCCTGTAAAGATACCGTCCCGTGTATAGAGGGCCTTATAATGACTCATAGACAAATCCGAGTATTTCAAGCGATGTCATTTTGTTATTTAGGAAAATCTATTTATACGTAAACATTAATTTATTATGCTTAAGGTATGTGGTCAGTTATGTCCGAACTGATTTGCATTACACGTGTAATACTCAAAAATTATGTAAATGTGTCTTGAATGTTAATTTTGAGGAAGACATGTTTTTTTATTGTTTCCTGTCTGCCGACTGACGAGATAGATAATCATATTGAGGTTATACGAAAGAATAATGACAGCTGTCAAAGTGACAGATTCATCAGTAACCTGGGGGCCCGGATCAAATTGAATGTAGTTGACATCAGACGTCACGTGACATCTAATGTCAACTAAATACAATTTGATCTTTCCGTTGGCGTTATCGCATAGGGAAAAGGAATTTTGTCGAGGTTCCATAGGGGAGAGCAGGGCTGACAGTATAGAATATGCCGGAGACATATACTAGACGAAGGCCGTTGTTTTACATTAGAAGTACAGCATCACATACATATTTTTGTTAAGATAGGGAAAACAAAAATTTGTTGAAAGACTCCAAATAGAATGGTATAATCTATATTTTGATCAACCGGTTTGATGAACTGGATGCAGCTGAATACCAGTATTTTACATGAAGTGACTGCCTATCTGACCTCCACAACCCAGTCACTAACTGGATAACACGATACCCCTTGGTTAGACTGGCTGTCAGACTTTCAGGCTTCTGTTTACCCGTAACGACTCTCAAAGATCCACGAATGACAGCCGGGACCAACGGCTTAACGTGCTTGAGTCTCGATATTTGGAGATGGTCCCATCCACAGATTAACCCCGGCAATAGTCGCTTAACCTGATAAATCGATTCATGCGGCTGTTATTACATAGCCACAAGCTCCTCTTTTAACCCTGACGCATCTCCCTTAACGATAATCCACTCCTTTAATAGTCTTGGGGTCTACTTCGAAACGTTAAATCCGATGTATCGGCCGAAGTTTCGGTCGTTTCCTACTACGAACGTCATTATTTTCGTTCGGTCGGATCGGTTTAAACCGAACTTCATTTTGACGTTTGTTGTATCGTAAACCCTACTCCGAACGCAAAAAGCCCGAACGATCATTTGAGTTTGACAAGAGTGACATCGTGAAACTAGTGTCAAAATTCACGACAACAAAATAGCTATCTTTTGAGTATCGTAAGTATCGAATTTAATGAATTATGACGATTATTTAGAGTTTTATATTTGTTTGAAGTGATAAAGTGTATGTGCCTTACTTAAAATTGTAGCGAAATGGAATCACGTATGTTTTTGGTGGAAGAGGCTCCTCAGAGAAGAACGCTTGGAGCGCAGAAGGAATCGCAGACGGCGTCGTGACTCCTTCAATACCAATTTAGTGCCCGACCTTGAGTTTGTGGCCAATTACAGACTCAGTCGATCACTTTTTGAGGAACTCTGCCAGGATATAGTGCCCCTCTTACCCCGAAAGCGTAATTGCCGCGCAATTGAGCCTACTACAAAGGTATTTTTGGTCTCTAAAACGCAGTAGTTTCTTAAACAATAAAACTAAAATTTTAATAGTAATACAATAAAAAATAATTATTCTTTATTTGTAGATACTTGTCGCCTTGATTATGAATTATGTTATGATATAAATTAGGTATGTTGTTTCCTTTCAGATTTTATGGAAAATATAATTTAGCAGGTATGATTGGGTGTATTGATTGCACACACATTGCACAGTGAGCATGAGGATAGGTTTTTTAATAGAAAACATTTCCACTCCATTAACACCCAAGTGGTAAGTCATTTTGGGACAAAATTAAGTTCTACATTTTGAAAAACATGATACATTCAAAAAGTCATAAGAGTATGTTTTCCAGATATGTGATTCTGACTGCACTATCCTAGATGTGAATGCTTCTTATGGTGGAGCCACACATGACGAATTTATTTGGTCTCAGTGTGAGATCAAGGGGCACCTGGAGAGTCTCAACGAGACAAAATATCTGTTAGGCAAGTATCAGTTGAATGTTAATTTATAAAATGGACTAATATGACTATATTTTAACCAATGATGTTTTACTTTGACAGGTGATTCAGGGTACCCTTTAAGGGAATATCTTCTGACACCTGTAGGTGATGCTGTCGAAGATAGTCCAGAAGGCAGATTCAATGCTGTCCACAAGCGTGCACGCTCCACTATTGAATGCACATTTGGGATACTCAAGGGTTGGTGGAGGTGTCTCTTGGCAGCGAGGGAGCTACACTATGATCCAGACAGAGCAGGCAGAATAATATTAGCATGCTGTGTTTTACATAATATGTGCATAAGGGCTGGAGTAAGTGCTCCGGAGTTGACTCCAGATGATTATGAAATGGAGAATGCCCACTGGTCACACCATCATCACGGCCTGCTACATCGGCCACAGATGCATTGAGGAGGGGACAGAGAGAGGGATAGAATAATACAATCTTTGTAAAATATTTAATAAACTAAGTTTTTACTTATTTTATTACACAAATCAACCTAAAATTAATTAAAACTATGCCAAAATTACACTGGCAGTACTGGCACTAATCTTGCATTGAAAGATTTTGTTAACAATTTCTTTAACACGTTGAACGCCAACGCGGTCACCGTGTGTCCGACAAACAATAGTTTTTCTATTGTGTCTGCTGCGTGGCAGTGCATCAACAAGCAATCGAGAATATAAAAAATATAATTATGATTATTTAAAAAAAATTGATGAAACAAACAAAAAATATTAATAAAACAAACAAAACAGAAATTAACTTATATTAGTTTTAAAATGTTCTTTGAGCTGCATATGCAGCAGTCTACCAAACGACGTTCTTCGGATCTAAAAAGTCTGTCCCTGACAGAGGTTCCAGCTTGAAGGGACTCGGGATGCCGCCGAGATTGTCTGCGCTGTCGTCTGGCTGTAAAATAACACATGTAATGCTTAATGTGCGGGTATGAACGTGGTCAAGACAAATGGAGTATTAAGAAAATTGTAGTTAGACTAATTAGCCATTATTTCTATTAAAGATAAAAATGTGCAAAGAATAAGTACACACATAATAAAGTAAATCGTTATACAAACAAAAAAAGAATGTTTAAGGCAATAGTATAGTAGGAACATGTATGTTGGTTTTAATGTTTACAAATATTTATAATACAAAAAATATAAATTAAAATCCATAATAATTTTATAAATTTTAAAATAACTTTGTCTGACTGTATGTAACCTTTTCAAACCACTGAACACATTTCAATAAAATTTGGCAAAGATATAGATTGCATCCCAGGGTAGGACATAGGCTAATATTTGTTTCAAAAGTTAGTATGGAAAACATAAACAATACTAAAAGTAAATAAAATATTATTTAGTTGCACTACATACCATTTAGTAATGACAAGTCTCCTTGGTTGGATGGCCCATAGGTAGAGGCAGTATTGAGTTCTTGAGATGACTGAAAAGCAAAATACATAATATTAATGTATGTTGAGATAAAGCTACATTATTTTCTACAGATGACAAATATAAGGAAAAGCTTGGTGAGAGATATGAGAAAGCGGGCTTTGGTTTTACTGAATGAATATTTTAAAATATTACTTTAAAATTTAAAGTAAATATTTTATTTAAAGTTTAAATAAAAATAAAAAATACATACATGCTCAACAAAAGCTTGTGTTCTTGCCGAGGTCTGCGGTTCACCAAATCCATCTCCCATTATGGAAATTATTAGTTCCCATTGGGAGAGTGAACTAGCTGTAGATGGTCCACCTCCAGTGGCAGACGCAAACCGCCGTGCAGTTGCTGCTGCCTTTGCAAAATGTTTTTTATCTGTCCACACCTACAATAAATTTGCAATTTAATTAACTACGCACTTCAATCTCTAACAAAACAATATTGTATTAAATATGACTTCTCGACAATTCACATCAAATGCACATAAAACTACTTATGTAGGTAGGTAATTTTAGTTCATAACTAAGTAGTAAGTACATATAAATTAATTAATGAAAACTTACTTTTTGCCACTGTTTCGTCGTTTTGACGCACCCGCCCATAGCATTCAGCGTGTTGCATATATCGTCCCACAGACGACGATTTAGTGCCCGACCTTCGATGCTTCTCAAGCTGCCATGAGCCAAATCTCGATGCTCCTCAAGGAAATTGAGGAGAGCATCAATTTGTGCCGCTGTCGGTCTGGCCATGGTGACTTGTTCTTGTAAATTGTTTGTTCATGACTTTCAGTTTCAATTTCAAACTTCCATAACACGAACATGAGAAGTAGATAAGCCCAAGGGGCACTTAATCACGGCTAAAGTGTTTAGTTTAATCCTTTATAAGGCATAACGTTCTAGCAACAAAACCATAAACCTGATAATTGTTTAGGTATATTAATGTAGATAGAAAACCGATTTTTGTTTTTTTTTTTTTTTTTAGTTTTTTATATGGTGGTAAATATATTCCCTCTGCCCGTGTACGAACATACATATGTTCGTACACGGGCAGAGGGAATATATGAATTCGAATGATTGAGTTCGAAAGTATGTATGATATTATGGCAATTTTGTCCTGAAAGTTGAAATAAAATCGGTTTATACTCAATCAAATTTTTTTATTTTTAATCTCGCATGTCTATTACAAAATTTATTGGCGATGAAACAATGAAAAACAAGGAATTACACATAAAGGGACAGTGCATTTTTCGCACTTAATTTTTGTGCGTTTGTCATTCACTTTGGTGCTGCACAGCCTGCAGCGTTGATACGAATCCAAGGAACTGGGACTGACATAACCGGTTGGTAGAGATCCTCCAATATTTTCTGGAGCCTAGCTGTGCTGTATCCAGCTCCTTCATCGTCAGATTCCAGATCATCTTCAGAATTTTCTGGATCGTCTGGTAACCCAAAAAGATCCTCAACCGCATGCTCTATGTCTAAATCATCCAAAACTTTCTTAGCATCTATTCTCCCGCTCATCTGCAGAAGCAAAGCAAAAACTGAAACTCACCCGCCGGCAGAGGGAATATTTTTCCCACCACAAAAAACCTCTGTTTAGTCAAACCAACGCACCCAAAGCTAAAAATATGCATCCAGATAGTTAGTATAGACCCCAACCGATATATGTATAAAAAAACTTACCTTCAATGTCTTGAAATCTGGATGATAACCCCTGATAGAATTTTAGAAAGAAAAAACCGCCACTTTTCATAACTCAACTAACCACAGTGTAAAAATATTCTTTGACAGTTGACATTTATTTTTATGTCATAATAATGACAGTTAACAAGCAAAGGCGCCAAATGAAAAAAAAAAAAAAAAAAAAGTTCGAATTTGCCGAAATAATCAACAAAAATTATGGTGGTAAAAACTTTCCCTTTGCCTTAAAAAGGGTTAAAATATATTTAGCTTATAGTTTGTTTTTTGTTGACATCTTAAGTATAACGTAAGTTAAGCACAAAAACTTCAGTCAGCACTTGATGATAAACCGAAGTATGGTTATCGCTATCGATAGACGAAATTTGGTTTAAGTTTAAGATCTTTTTCTAATGAAATTTGCAAAAAAAAAACTCAAGCACCGCTTGTTTGTTTACTTGTCATCCTTTGACTTTTTAATTTGACAATCGGCAAAGACAATCTGTATGTCTGCTGCAAATATATTATTTTTATTGCAAATATTACAATATTTGTAGGTATAAATACTTAGTTAAAAGTAAAGTTCAATTATTTTATTATAAAAAATAATTTTACTCCGTAATTCAACAGTTAAATTATATCGAAATGAATAATCATGACTACTAAAAACATGTCGATGAAACGTTCAACTCTAGCGCTACATTTCATTCAATCCGACACTCCGCCGATCATTGACTATGGCACCGACCGAAGTGGACAAACCCGAACTTACTTCGTAGTAGGGCAACAATGTAAATGTCGGTCGTGTTTCGGCCGATCCCGAACATTCGGATGTGTCATTTCAGAGGAGGTCTACTCTGAAATGACCGACATTTACATTGTTGCCCTACTACGAAGTAAGTTCGGGTTTGTCAACTTCGGTCGGTGTCATAGTCAATGATCGGCGGAGTGTCGGATTGAATGAAATGTAGCGCTAGAGTTGAACGTTTCATCGACATGTTTTTATTAGTCATGATTATTCATTTCGATATAATTTAACTGTTGAATTACAGAGTAAAATAATTTTTTATAATAAAATAATTGAACTTTACTTTTAACTAAGTATTTATACCTACAAATATTGTAATATTTGCAAAAAAATAATATATTTGCAGCAGACATACAGATTGTCTTTGCCGATTGTCAAATTAAAAAGTCAAAGGATGACAAGTAAACAAACAAGCGGTGCTTGTTTTTTTTTTTTTTTGCAAATTTCGAATTAAGATCCTAAACTTAAACCAAATTTCGTCTATCAATAGCGTTAACCGTACCTACTTCGGTTTATCATCAAGTGCTGACTGAAGTTTTTGTGTTAAACTTACGTTATACTTAAGATGTCAACAAAAAACTAACTATAAGCTAAATATATTTTAAACTAAACACTTTAGCCGTGATTAAGTGCCCCTTGGGCTTATCTACTTCTCATGTTCGTGTTATGGAAGTTTGAAATTGGAACTGAAAGTCATGAACAAACATTTTACAAGAACAAGTCACCATGGCCAGACCGACAACGGCACAAATTGATGCTCTCCTCAATTTCCTTGAGGAGCATCGAGATTTGGCTCATGGCAACTTGAGAAGCATCGAAGGTCGGGCACTAAATCGTCGTCTGTGGGACGATATATGCAACACGCTAAATGCTATGGGCGGGTGCGTCAAAACGACGAAACAGTGGCAAAAAGTAAGTTTTCATTATTTAATTTATATGTACTTACTACTTAGTTATGAACTAAAATTACCTACCTACATAAGTAGTTTTATGTGCATTTGATGTGAATTGTCAAGAAGTCATATTTTATACAATATTGTTTTGTGAGAGATTGAAGTGCATAGTTAATTAAATTGTAAATGTATTGTAGGTGTGGACGGATAAAAAACATCTGGCAAAAAAGGCAGCAGCAACTGCACGGCGGTCTGCGTCTGCCACTGGAGGT
Organism: Hyppa rectilinea; assembly: GCA_951799385.1. Classification (NCBI taxonomy): domain Eukaryota; kingdom Metazoa; phylum Arthropoda; class Insecta; order Lepidoptera; family Noctuidae; genus Hyppa; species Hyppa rectilinea. The sequence continues at coordinate 15,539,636 of OX637316.1, forward strand.
GGACCATCTACAGCTCCTTCACTCTCCCAATGGGAACATAAAATAATTTCCATTATGGGAGATGGATTTGGTGAACCGCAGACCTCGGCAAGAACACAAGCTTTTGTTGAGCATGTATGTATTTTTTATTTTTGTTTTTATTTACACTTTAAATAAAATATTACTTTAAATTTTAAAGTAATATTTTAAAATATTCATTCAGTAAAACCAAAGCCCACTTTCTCATATCTCTTCATTCAGTTTGTTATTATCTTTATCTAAGAATATTGTTAAGTGGTATTTGCATGTCTAACTAAAACAGTTAGCTATAGTATTTTTCATTCAAGATAGTATCAATAACCACCAAGCTTTTCCTTTTATTTGTCATCTGTAGAAAATAATGTAGCTTTATCTCTACATACATATTTATGTATTTTACTTTTCAGTCATCTCAAGAACTTAATACTGCCTCTACCTATGCGCCATCCAACCAAGGAGACTTGTCAATAATAAATGGTATGTAGTGCAACTAAATAATATTTCATTTACTTATAGTATTGTTTATTTAATAGCTGCGCCCTGCGGTTTCACCCTTAGGTTTTCCATACAAACTTTTGAAACAAATATTAGCCTATGTCCTTCCCTGGGATGCAATCTATATCTCTGCCAAATTTTATTGAAATGTGTTCAGTAGTTTGAAAAGGTAACATACAGTCAGACAAAGTTACTTTCAAATTTATAAAATTAATTTTAATTTATATTTTTTGTATTAAGTATAAATATTTGTAAACATTAAAACCAACATACATGTTCCTACTATTGCCTTAAACATTATTTTTTTGTTTGTTTACTTGTAATAACGTTTTACTTTATTATGTGTGTACTTATTCTTTGCACATCTTTTTCCAATAGAAACACAGACACAACAAGTGACAAATGAACATGCTTCAGCTACACCAGTCAGCAATGTCTCAACCACACGCACCCAACTTACTTGTAAGTGCCATTGTTCATTTTAAATTCACTCGCGGCGAATTATTTACGCAATTTTAAGCAAACAATAAATTATCATTTTATATTATTATTGCACATAAATAAACATAATAGAAATAATGGCTAATTAGTCTAACTACAATAATTAGACTCCATTTGTCTTGTCCACGTTCATACCCGCACATTAAGCATTACATGTGTTATTTTACAGCCACACGACAGCGCAGACAATCTCGGCGGCATCCCGAGTACCTTCAAGATGGAACCTCTGTCAGGGACAGACTTTTTAGATTTGAAGAACGTCGTTTGGCACTTGACGAACAAAGGAATGTGGAACTAGCTGGCATAAGGATGGCTATTACAGAATTGATTCAAGTTGTGCAGGCTGCTGCATATGCAGCTCAAAGAACATAGTCTAAAATAGTTTCATCAATTTTTTTTTTTAATTAATCATATATTTTTTATATTCTCAATTGCTTGTTGATGAATTAAAGAAATTGTTAACAAAATCTTTCAAGGCAAGATTAGTGCCAGTACTGCCAGTGTAATTTTGGTATAGTTTTAATTAATTTTAGGTTGATTTGTGTAAAGACAGAGTCAAAGTCAAAACATTTATTTCAAATAGGCACAAGAAAGGCACTTTTGAACGTCAAAAATGAACAAGAAATAGAATTGATTCTAGTCGCCCCTTCCAAAAGGTAGTTTCGTGTGGAGAAGAATGGGCAAGAAACTCCACCGTTACTCTTTTAAAATGTTTTACAATGTTTTGTATACATGTATTATAACATTATATGTGAAGACGATGTACCCAGAATAAAAACAATAAGTACACCAAAAAGGTGAAAATAAAAACGCATGTAGCAGTGGCAAATAAACTTAATTATGTCATAAGTACATGGTGCTCACATATTTACAAACATTCTAAAAGTTAACAATAATAAATTAATCAATGTGTGAGATGTTATTCCAATATAATAAAATAATATGGTACAAATTATAAATTATTACCTAATTTACTTAGCAACCAGTTTGATTTTGTCTAGACACTAGATTGTCCTGTGGAGCAGGACCAGCATGTTTCCAGGCATCCTTATCTTTGATATAATCCTCTGATTTGTAATAAGCTTGTTTACAAAGTGTACTTTTAATATGAGTTTTAAATTTTCTTTCATTTAATTGCAGTATGTCACAAGGTATTTTGTTGTAACATAAGAAAATAAGTAAAAACATACGTTTATTAAATATTTTGCAAAGATTGAATCATTCTTTCCCTCTCTCTCTGTCCCCTCCTCAATGCATCTGTGGCCGATGTAGCAGGCCGTGATGATGGTGTGACCTGCCGGGCATTCTCCATTTCATAATCATCTGGAGTCAACTCCGGAGCACTTACTCCAGCCCTTATGCACATATTGTGTAAAACACAGCATGCTAATATTATTATGCCTGCTCTGTCTGGATCATAGTGTAGCTCCCTCGCTGCCAAGAGACACCTCCACCGACCCTTGAGTATCCCAAATGTGCGTTCAATAGTGGAGCGTGCACGCTTGTGGACAGCATTGAATCTGCCTTCTGGACTATCTTCGACAGCATCACCTACAGGTGTCAGAAGATATTCCCTTAAAGGGTACCCTGAATCACCTGTCAAAGTGAAACATCATTGGTTAAAATAATATAGTCTTATTAGTCCATTTTATAAATTAACATTCAACTGATACTTGCCTAACAGATATGTTGTCTCGTTGAGACTCTCCAGGTGCCCCTTGATCTCACACTGAGACCAAATAAATGCGTCATGTGTGGCTCCGCCATAAGAAGCATTCACATCTAGGATAGTGCAGTCAGAATCACATATCTGGAAAACATAGGTACTCTTATGACTTTTTGAATGTATCATGTTTTTCAAAATGTAGAACTTAATTTTGTCCCAAAATGACTGTCTTACCACTTGGGTGTTAATGGAGTGGAAATGTTTTCTATTAAAAAACCTATCCTCATGCTCACTGGGCCTCACAATGGCAATGTGTGTGCAATCAATACACCCAATCACACCTGCTAAATGATATTTTCCATAAAATCTGAAAGGAAACAACATAATTGGAAACAAAAGTTACATTAAACGGGATCTATACTTAAATAAATTCACTTTCAAACTCACTTCCTCTTTATGACATTTCTTTCAGCTGCATTTTGTGGAAATTTTATGTATTTCCTGAGTATTTCGGGTGTATTAATTGCCAATGAGACCTCTCGTATACATCGGGAGACGGTTTGCTGGGCCATTGGAGCATCATCATTTTGCCCCACAGAGCCTTGATAGCTGCCTCGAGCGTAAAAATTCAAGGCGACAAGTATCTACAATTAAAGAATAATTAATTTTTATTGTATTACTATTACAATTTTAGTTTTATTGTACAAGAAACTACTGCGTTTTAGTGACCAAAAGTACCTTTGTAGTAGGCTCAATTGCGCGGCAATTACGCTTTCGGGGTAAGAGGGGCACTATATCCTGGCAGAGTTCCTCAAAAAGTGATCGACTGAGTCTGTAATTGGCCACAAACTCAAGGTCGGACACTAAATTGGTATTGAAGGAGTCACGACGCCGTCTGCGATTCCTTCTGCGCTCCAAGCGTTCTTCTCTGAGAGCCTCTTCCACCAAAAACATACGTGATTCCATTTCACTACAATTTTATGTAAGGCACATACACTTTATCACTTCAAACAAATATAAAACTGTAAATAATCGTCATAATTCATTAAAATTCGATACTTACGATACTCAAAAGATAGCTATTTTGTTGTCGTGAATTTTGACACTAGTTTCACGATGTCACTCTTGTCAAACTCAAATGATCGGTCGGGCTTTTTGCGTTCGGAGTAGGGTTTACGATACAACAAACGTCAAAATGAAGTTCGGTTTAAACCGATCCGACCGAACGAAAATAATGACGTTCGTAGTAGGAAACGACCGAAACTTCGGCCGATACATCGGATTTAACGTTTCGGAGTAGACCCCCTGGAATGCTCTGCATTCATCTGCCAGCGAATGAGTAATATTATAGTGATTTTCATAATTTAATTTGACCTCTAAAAATTAATATGTTAAACTACATGTAAGAACATACGTGAGATTGCTTCCCACATCATTGAGATAAAAATAATTGCCTTACGGTTCTATAAAAAAGTGAGGCACGTACTTCCATACTGTTTTCTTTGTCTCCTTTTGTTATTTAGTAAACACGGCCATTGTTCAAATCCGGTGATAGTAAAGAACCCAACAATTATAGGCCCGTGTCAATTCTGCCAGTTCTCAGTAAAGTGTTTGAAAAGTTGATGCTCAATCAAATGTTACGTCACTTTAATAAAAATTCCATCTTGCATGACCAACAGTTCGGTTTCACCAAAGGGCGTTGTACTACTGACGCTGGTGTCACCCTAATAAAGAACATTTTTAGCGCCTGGGAAGAAGCACAAGATGCCATTGGAATCTTTTGCGATCTCTCTAAGGCGTTCGATTGCGTAGAACATGAGACGCTTCTGCTGAAACTAGAGCACTATGGAATTAGAAATACAGCCCTTGATTTACTTAGATCATACCTGAAAGATAGAAAGGTTAAAGTTCAAGTAAATGGTGTGAACTCGCTGGGGTCGGAAATGACAATGGGCGTTCCTCAAGGTTCGATATTGGGTCCATTTCTCTTTTTAGTTTATATTAACGATTTACCCCAATTACTTCAAAATCAACCGAAGATGGTGTTATTTGCAGATGACACTTCATTAATCTTTAAAATTAATAGACGCTCACAAAATCTTGACGACGTGAATAACTCTATTCTTCAGGTCCAAGATTGGTTTACGGTAAATAATTTGGTACTAAATGAAAAAAAAACCAAATGCATTAGATTTACATTACCTAATGTTAAAAGTAGCGATTGTGACATCATATTGAACGGAGAAAAGCTGGAATTTATTAAGCAGACGGTTTTCCTGGGAATCACGCTAGACGACAAGTTGCAATGGGGTCCCCACATAACAACTCTTGCGGGACGGCTAAGCTCGGCCGCTTATGCTGTTAGAAAGATAAGGCAGTTAACAGACGTAGAAACCGCGCGTTTGGTCTATTTTAGTTACTTCCATAGTATTATGTCGTATGGCATTTTACTGTGGGGTCGGGCTGCTGACATTGAATCCATTTTTATTTTGCAAAAGCGAGCGATCAGGGCTATTTACAATCTTCGTCGTCGCGAATCGCTTAGGGAACTATTTAAAAGGATTAATATTATGACAGTACCTTGCCAATTCATTTATGAAAATATTATGTATGTAAGAAAAAATAGACATCTTTTTAACAAAATAAGTGATAGGCATAATTTTAATACTAGAAATAAAGATAAAATAATTCAACCATTTTTTCGATTGTCAAAAGTACATACATCTTTTATGGGGTTCTGTGTTAAATGTTACAACAAAATACCTTGTGACATACTGCAATTAAATGAAAGAAAATTTAAAACTCATATTAAAAGTACACTTTGTAAACAAGCTTATTACAAATTAGAAGATTATATCAAAGATAAGGATGCTTGGAAACATGCTGGTCCTGCTCCACAGGACAATCTAGTGTCTAGACAAAATCAAACTGGTTGCTAAGTAAATTAGGTAATTTGTACCATATTATTTTATAATATTGGAATAACATCTCACACATTGATTAATTTATTATTATTAACTTTTAGAATGTTTGTAAATATGTGAGCACCATGCACTTATGACATAATTAAGTTTACTTGCCACTGCTACATGTGTTTTTCTTTTCACCTTTTGTGATGTATTGTTTTTATTCTGGGTGCATCGTCTTCACATATAATGTTATAATAAATGTATACAAAACATTGTGAAACATTTTAAAAGAGTAACGGTGGAGTTTCTTGCCCATTCTTCTCCACACGAAACTACTTTTTGGAAGGGGCGACTAGAATCAGTTCTATTTCTTGTTCATTTTGACGTTCAAAAGTGCCATTCTTGTGCCTATTTGAAATAAATGTTTTGACTTTGACTTTGACTTTGACTTTGACACGGATTTGTGATTTGTCTAGACCGGAAAACGGATCAGTTTTTTCATATCAGTGTAGCGGCATTAACATCGCCACATGCTGAGAAATACGCATCACACTGACGTCACGCAAAATCCTGGAGCCTAGACAAGTGTCGAACGCTTTGTGTCGATTCGATTTCGAAAATTATTGATCGAACAATTCGTTATCTCAGTGATTCGGATTGTCAAGAACGTACCTTGTCAACGCATTTGTATGGAAGTCATTGATCGACTTTCGTTACACAATTTGACATTGACGATTGATCACGTGACATTTCGAAAGCTTATGGCAATTAAGGAATTGCCATAAGCTTTACTTTTTTTTGACGATAACTAAATTAGATAAATCCGAAATGTAAGGACATTTCGGATTTATCTAATTTGGTTATCGTTAGTAAAAATGTGACTTTGTCTATGCCCCCTAATCTCTGAATCGCGCAAGCAAAGTTTACCGCGTGACTAGCAATAACCGTGCATCATAGATCATTCGTCAGGCAGTAGCCCGCCAGACACAACAACCGTCTTGCCGGAGGCTCTTCCCTTTTCTATGGAGGATGAGGACTTTGTGTATGTCTACAAATAGATACTAGGTACCTATTCCCTTCTAGCTAGCTTGTGAAGTTGCTGAACCGATTTCGACAGGACGTTTAGTGGCAGATAGCAGTCGCAGAATGATATAATTAATAATGAAGGCTAATTTTATTTAATTTTTAATTTTAAAAAGAATTAGGCCCCACGCGATTGAACCCGCGGGCAACAGCTAGTCACGCATATAATTATTTATTAAAATGATGAATCATTCAACGCATACGCAAGTTGACAATGAACTGTTACATAAATGCAGTTCTATACATACATTCTTTAGAAATTATAATAATTGAAACACAGATGGTACTTGCAATATCTCTATGGTTATACCAGTTATTTACTGTGATCGGTTCATGCAAAAAACGACCTTATGCCGTAGCAGCATAGGCATAAAATCAGCCTGTAATGTTCTCACTGCTGGCATACAGGCCTCCTCTTCGAGAGCGAGTAGGGTATAACACGCGGGCCCAGTGCCGGTTAAAGATGTCAAATGTATTCGAATTTTTGGTTTTAGAACATGCCAGTTTCTTCATGATATCGCAGCTGGCTGGTAAGAATATAACTCTAACTGCATTCCTCCATCCATCATCTTTCAATTAAATTTGGAATTAGTTTTAAATACGAATAACAGTGTTAGATTAAGCGTTGTGAAGATACATATTAACAAAAACACAACTTTGACAATTTGAAACGATCAAAATTATAATATGAAATCACATAGATAAAAGACCGCTCGTCTCAAAAACTTCCATCACTGAACAGAAATTAAATATTATGCGAAGATATAATTGTACAATGGCCTTTAATGCTAATAAGTATTCCATTTGATTCTAAAAATCTGTGACGTCACATTTTTATATTTCATACAAATCACGTACAAATGCCGCGTTTTGACAGTTCATAAAAAATAACGTTATTGACTACCCTTTCAAATACCCAATTTCAAGCAACTTAAGCTGACTGAGACTGCGAAGTTTTGCTTCGTAATTTAATTTGAGCCTGTTGGTACAGGTCCTATACAGTAATTTACAAGGGCATTGGGAAATATTCACAGAATACTTACATAATGACATCAAGGTGTGCAAGCTTCATCATCGAATTAGCATAGGAATTTAATGCGGCGGGAAATAGTCGAAGAAAAACATATACCTACAGGGTGTGAATATTTTAACGGTGTAAGACTGATGGCATACAGTGGGATTGTCTGAAAGGCTCCGCTGCTTTTCCGCTGCTCCCCATTCCCTTTAACCAGCTACGCAAATGGCTGCAAGAAATCACCCACACACAAGCGTAGAGCTGGTGGACCTCGTCACCGGGCTGCAGGCAATCCAGGGAGGCTATGCCATCCCAGGACAAACGGTTAACCAGACGTTTACTCCGCCTGGACAGAACCGGCCTGCGCCTAATGACGGGAACCATCACGGGACACTGCTCACTAAACAAACACTTCCACACAATAGACATAACGGACAGTCCTCTGTGCAGGGCCTGCATGGAAGCTGAGTGCACAGGCGTCCCACAGATCAGGACACAGACCATCGGAACACCCAGATCTTTCCCAGATATACTACACAGGCCAGGAGACGTGACAACTTCTGGAGGGAGGTGAGCTGGCTGGAATAACAACCACAGGCCGCCATGGCCCACGAACAAAGGTCCGCCAAGGACTGAGTGCGGAAACCAAAACCTCAAGATAGATAGAAGGCTCCGCTGCCCTGAACAATAGGCCTAAGGAAGGTACAAGGATGGGTTTTAGTCAGTAAGAGTCTGAACCTCCCTTCCACTCCACCCGGAGCGGGACCATCCATTCTTAAGAAAAACAAAAATCGGTCGAAAACAGCAATTCGTGATCATCATCATCTGCCCAGCCTTTTCTCAACTATGTTGGGGTTGGCTTCCAGTCTAACCGGATGCAGCTAAATACCAGTATTTTACAAGGAGCGACTGCCTATCTGACCTCCACAACCCAGTAACTGGGCAATACGAAACCCCTTGGTAAGACTGGCTGTCAGATTTTCGGGCTTCAGACGACCCGTAACGATTCTCAAAGATGCACAAATGACGGCTTAACGTGGTTTCCGAGACACGGAGGAGTCTCGGTATGTAAAGATGGTCAGCCATCCACGGCCAACCCCGGCAAGCGTAGCTTAACTTGATGGATCAACCTGTGCGGCAGTTATTACTTAGCAATTCGTGATGTTGTTCAATATATTGAATCGTATAGCACCCGCCTCTAGTAGGTAGAATCCCACAATGATACTAAAAATCCTCGACCTTTGCTCATCAAGAAATGTAGAAAAAACTCGTACAGCAAGTATTTATCACAAGTAGTTTACAAGTTACAAATAGATCGTTTAAACTCGTACAGCAAGTATTTATCACAAGTAGTTTACAAGTTACAAATAGATCGTTTAAACTCGTACAGCAAGTATTTATCACAAGTAGTTTACAAGTTACAAATAGATCGTTTAAACTCGTACAGCAAGTATTTATCACAAGTAGTTTACAAGTTACAAATAGATCGTTTAAACTCGTACAGCAAGTATTTATCACAAGTAGTTTACAAGTTACAAATAGATCGCTTAAACTATTGGATTGTTTGTTTTTCCGTGCTACTGTTTCTCTGCCAATAAACTCTACAAATAACATGTTAACTTGGACGTACTTGGCTATTTTATGATTTTTATTATGTGAGAAATTCAGCTCATTATTATGTGGAACTGACTGAGGATTTCTATGTTATTCCTGTCATATTTCAATGAATCCATAACCACCTAAAACATCAATTCACATACTCAATCTGCCTAGCCTGTTCTCAACTATATTGGGGTCGGCTTCCAGTCTAACCGGATGCAGCTGAATACCAGTATTTTACATGGAGCGACTGCTTATCTGACCTCCTCAACCCAGTCAGTAACTGGGTAATACGATACCCCTTGGTACGTCTGGCTGTCAGACTTCTAGGCTTCTGACTACCCGTAACGACTGTTAAAGATTAATATGTTTTCCGAGGCACGGAGGAGCCTCAATAATATCTAAAGATGGTCACCCATTCACATACCAACCCCGGAAAGCGTAGCTTAACCTGATGGATCGATCCGTGCGGCAGTTATTACTTAGCCATGAATTTACATACTATGTACAAATATATAAAAGACTGTCTGCTGCCCGCGGCTCCGCCCGCTTAATGTTGAAAATTTTTACTTATTTAATACAAACTTCCACCCCCCTATTTCACACCCCTTTAACTACGAGGGCAGTTCCCTAAAACCCCTTCTTAGCTGATGTCTCTCCTACTCATATGATCGTTAAAAAAAACTGAGGCCATAGGAGGACTTGTGGACAATATCACAAATGTGACAACATAGGTGATGACGAAACTACCTTTTGGAAGGGACGACTAGAAACAATTATATTTTTTGTTCATTTTGACGTTCAAAATAAATTATTTAACTTTGACTTTGACTATGATGTTCTTTAAGAGGTGCAGGTGCGTAGTGCTCGCAACCGGCGTGCGTGTATGACCAGATGTATGACCGTAAACGAGACAAAAGTAGTATGTAAGTATCGCAGCAGATGGCGTTCTGTAGGATCTGCTTACCCCCGTGGGAAGAAGACGTGAATTTATGTATCACTTCACTACATAGTATAAAACAAAGTCGCTTTCTCTGTCCCTATATCCCTATGTATGCTTAAATCTTTAAAACTGCGCAACGGATTTTGATGCGTTTTTTTTAATAGATAGAGTGATTGAGAGGAAGGTTTATGTGTATAATTTGTCGACGTATATGTCGGCGAAGCCGCAGGGTGAAGCTAGTAAATCTATAAGGCGGACATTAGCTTTTTAAAAGGTTGATAGCCGCAACTGATTAGAGGATAATCCGCTTACTCCGTCTTGGAAAAAGATAAGAAAAATGATGATGAGCTTGCACCTTAAGTATTGAAAATTCGGAGCCCGTTGAGTCATTTTCAGGTAAAATACTAGCAGATATTTATTTATTTACTTTATTATTTATGTACACACTGTAAAATACATTACGATACTACATAATTATTACTAGCTGACCCGACAGACGTCGTCCTGCCTTAACTATGATACCTACCTACCTAGGGCTATGAAAAATAGATTGTAGCCGATTCTCAGACCTACTGAATTATGCATATCAAATTTTTCATAAATATTGGTCAAGCATTATTCGTATTTTTTGCACTTTATCATTATTTTAGTCTCGCTATTTTATTAAAAGTGTAATTTATAAAGTAACTGCTGATCCACCCTTGTTTTGTACGGTTTTAAGATTTAACAAAGCAACGAGATATCTTTAATACCTACGTCGTAAGCTTATTATAAAGATAAATCCGGAATTAATTCTCTAAACGATGGCAAATCAGTAGGGTAAAAAATAAGTCAGTCAGACAATAAATAAATATCAGGCACGTATTTTTAGCTTTATAATATAAATAAAAAAATACTTAGATAAAAATCATTAAAGTTGGGGAGTTATTTTGTTAGTTATTGAGTTTACTTATTTTAGTAGCGTGCCCCCACACGCTACTAAAATAAGTAACACAATGTATTGACGTAATCTTTTGTTTATGTAAAAGAAGAAAAAATACGTGTCCAATATTTTTTGATAATATAGCTGTCAGACTAAAAACAAATTTAGTCAACATCCCCGTAGCTTAGAAGAACAACGCATACACACACATAGACACGAAAAGCGAGTTTATTTTATAACATGCACAGATAATTAATGTTATAACGTAACAAATTTACTAGCTCACTTGACTGCTAATCAAAATAAATACAACCTGTATATACCTAAGTAACATTTGAACTTGAACCGTAGAGAATGAGATCGAATCAGTATACATTCGATTGTGTATGAGGCTGTATGGATTTATATCAGTGCTAGTATTAAAAAAAAATGTGCGTGTTACAGTGTGTATTTGTGAAGTTTTGTTTATGGTAACAAATTGTTATTGTATTGTGTTTTGGTCCGCTGTGAATTATATTAAGGTTGGTATCGTAATTTAAAAATAGAATTATCTATTTTTAAAAATCATTAGGGATAGGCTAGAACTACCTTTCTTAACTGACTTAAAAAAAGAGGAGGTTCTCAATTCAATTGGTATTTTTTTTTTTACGAATGTAAAATGAACTGTCAAATTTTCTCAATTAAAAATGAACCTTATATCATTGCAATAAATTTGAAATACTATGACAGATTGTGGTAACTTGATGTGCTGGCCTCTGTACATCGATTACGCTGATTTTTATGATCTGATTTACGTAATTCTTCTTTAGTTTGATGCGGAAGAGTTGCCATTTGGTCCCATAAAAATTTAACATTGTTTATTATGTTTTTTTTTTAATTTTCACTTTGTAGTGTTTTGCCGTCGTTAAGTCTGTTGTTTATTTTCAAAAAAAGTTTTTTGTTAGAAAAAATTAGTAATGATACGAAACAGGGGTTCGAAGACAGGCGGGAAAAATCTGACGTATACTTTTTAAATCGTCTTCAGTAGCAGGCCGGCAGCAACATGCGTCGTGAAGTTAGGTGGCGCTTTGTGATCACTTTCACAAATACTTTTTAATTTTACTAGCTATAAGGGCAGGAGAATGATGATGATGTGTTGGAGGTGCTTCTTGAAAGGGATACGTTGAATAACAGTCCATCTGTTTAACATGTTGGCAATTATTTTAGCATCTTGTTAGACGTTCGACCTCGCCATTGATAAAAGTGTAAGGCCATGGTCTCGGAGCAAGGTCTTATGTCCGATAGCTGTAACATGATAGAACCTTATACACGGTTATTTATAAAACACCAACAACCTGCCAGGTTTATGTTACTAACATAATAATCAACAACTTTAGTTCTATGACTTTAAAAAAGCCTCAGATTTTCATACACAAATAAAAATATTTAAACTGGACGCTCTAAATGTTACGAATTCTATGCGAAGCAAAAAAAAAGGCGATAATACATACGCCAGCACATCAAGCTATCCCTAACTGTCAAATTTTCTCAATTGAGTATTTGAATCGGTCAAAATAAAATATGAAATCACATGGAAAAAACCCCGCTCGTCATAAAAACTTCCATCGCCGTGCAGAAATTAAATATAATGCGACGATATAATTGTTAAATTGCATTTAATGCTAATAAGTATTCCATTTGAGTCTAAAAACCTGTGACGTCAAAATGTTATATTTCATACAAATCACGTACAAATGCCGCGTTTTGACAGTTCATAAAAAGTAACGTTATTGACTACCCTTTCAAATACCCCATTAAAAATGGACCTTCGGTCTACTATCAAAGAAATTTGACAGATTGTGGTAACTTGATGTTCTGGCCTCTGTAGAATAGCGAGGCGAGAGGGGTTAAGTACAGCAAAATACAGAGTTGAAATGTGTTAGATAGGACAACGAAATCTTGAAGTTTTGTTTTTGGTAACTGTATTAGGTTTTGTAAAAAGTCATAGAACAAAAGTTGTTGTTTATGATGTTAGTAATACAGTCCTGCAAGGCTGATGGCGTTTTACAAATGACCCTTTATATAAGTATGGTAATCAATTATATTATTAAACTAGCGGCTGCCAGTGGCTTCGCCCGCGTGAATGCCAGAAATTCTCCCAAGAACACGTACAACCGGGATAAAATATATCCTATGTGTTAATTCAGGTCATAAACTACCTCTGTGTCAAGTTTCATCCAGATCCGTTCAGCCGTTTGAGCGTGAAGGACGGATAAATATACAAACTCACACTCACACACTCACTCAAAATCTTTCGCTTTTATGATATTAGTAAAAAAAAAATTGCTAACAGAATATTATTGTAAGTACACTCGGTATTCGAAATAGCTTCCGTGAAGTTTTGTTCAGGTTCCAAACCAGTGGTAGAATCTATACTAATATTATAAAGAGGAAAGATTTCATTTTTTGTTTGTTTGTTTGAAATGAGTAGGCTCCGAAACTACTGGACCGATTTAAAAAATTCTTTCACCGTTGGAAAGCTTAGTTTTCTAGGAGTGACATACTTCTTATCCCGGGAAAAATAACGGGTCCCACGGGAAAGACCACGGGACCGAAGCCGCGGGCAAAGTGCTAGTCTTTTATAAACTAGACATGCCAATTCTGTGACCAGCAGTATCTTACACTACCTACCTACACTGTCCAACTGCGGAGCAAAGCATAGCATAGCCAGCCTGTAATGATCCCACTGCTGGGACTTAAGGCCTTGTGTCCCAGCATTGGGAATGGGCCAAAATTCACCACGCGGGCCCAGTGCGGGTTGGCAAATGTCACGTCTTAGAAATTTTGGGTCTAGGACAGTCTAGTACCAGACAGTTTGGACTAGTCAGACTCTTACTGACTACAACCCATCCATGTTCCTTCCGTAGCCCTTTGTGTTCCGGGCCAGCAGTAACCCTTTCGGACAATCCTGCTAAAAATTATCAAAATATAGTTACAAAATATTGGCAACATTATTACAGACGACACGGTTGGCGTAGTAGTTGAGCGATTGACTGCTGCGCACTATGTCGCGGGTTCGATTCCCGCACGGAACAAATATTTGTACGACCTGCACGTATTTGTTACGAGTCTGGGTGTTTTGCTATCTATAATATGTATGTATTTACAAAAAAAAATGTATATAAGTAGTATATCAGCCATCTCGTTACCATAACACAAGCATTAGGTTGCTTAGCTTGGGACGATATGGCGCTGTGTGAAATGTCCAAGGATATTATTATTATTCATAGCAAAGAAAGAAAGATAAGAAAAATATTTATTCTGCACAAACAAAACGCTTCAAACATTTCTAAAAGGTAACTTAAAGTCCTTATTACACTCGTGACAAGCAGCTAAAAACCTCGTATTCAAAAATATTACAAATCATTGACAATTAGTATTTCGGCCATCGGTAATGCCCAATTCATGTTGAAATTATACATGTTATAACAATGCAGACTCATTCTATTACGCGTATTATTTATTAATCAAACTAAAAGAGAAATTCTACTTACTACTCGGACAACTTAATATAATCAATCGCAACTCCTGAAAATCCTGATCATGATAATGGGACAAAGTTATTAAATTATTGTATTGTCATCGATCCTTGATAAGTGTGCTAAATTAGAACTTTATCGGACGTTTTTAAGTGGAGAAAAATTACGTTAAAATTTTCCGTTACATACATAATAGATACAAGTCATCATCGGCCTAGCCTTTCCCCAACTATGTTTGGGTCGACTTCCAGTCTAACCGGATGCAGCTGAATACCAGTATTTTACATGGAGCGACTGTCTATCTGACCTCCACAACCCAGTAACTGGGCAATACGATACCCCTTGGTAAGACTGGCAGTCAGATTTCGGGCTTCTGACGATCTGTAACGACTGTCGAGGAGTCTCGATATTTGAAGATGGTCACCCATCCACAAACCAACCCCGGCAAGCGTAGCTTAACCTAATAGATCGACCTGTGCGGCTGTTAGTACTAATAATAATAGATATAAGTGAAGCTAATAAATTCATTCGTGTTACCTGCTGAAAGTCTCCCTCTTGGGCGCGACTTGCCTTGGCCAGCTTGGAAGTCTTTAAACAGACTTCAGAACCAGGTTGGCGAAAACAAGGAAAACCTGCTCAGGTGGGGATTCATAGACAACTCCGCCTTGGAGTGTAAATGTGGTGCTGTTCAAAACGATGGGAATATCGTGTCCTGTGTCTCCTGTCGTATGCACGTTACAGGAACTGATGGACGCTAGTGATGGCGCCAAACACGTAGCTGAATTCTGGGCCGAGTACATTTAGATTGCCATCAACACGCTAAGAAGTAGCTAATAAATAAAAAACATATAATACATGTTTATTATAAAAAGTTGATACTTGCCAAACATCAAACCAATCCAGGAAATAATAAAAGGTTACATAAATACTTCCTAATAACATTGCTAATTAAACCTTAAAGGTCACGAAATACGGTCCTGATCGTCTCGTCAATGAATTTGATTAGCGCGCAATTCTAAAATCAAGTTTGTTGATACCAGGCAAGGTGAAGGTCGTACTATATTAAAGGAGGTGCTAATAATAAAAACAAAATAATAGCTTTAGCCAGCGGCTTCCACGTGCATGTCGAAAATACTGCCATGGGGATAATTATACTACCGGAATAAAAATGCTGTGTTTTAATCCAGGTTTATTTATTTACTAGCTGTGCCTGCGACTTCGTCCGCGTGGAATAGTGACTTTTTGGGCAGCATACCTTTACAAATGTTCGCCGTGATTCTTTAAATTGACATATTTTTTTTATTTATGAACCGATTGACATGAAATAATCACTAAATGTTAAGTGACACTTACTAAAATATATTAGTGAAAACCGCATCTAAATCGAATAAGCCGTTTCTGGTATTAGCGTGCACAAACACACAGACAAACCGACAAACAGACAAAAAAATAATAATTACAATTTCGGGTACGGCATCGGTAAAATAACAACCCCTGCTATCTATCTATCTACACAAATTGTAGAAAAGTGGTGTCTGTACAATGGAAATATTTTTATATATTATATTTCCATTGTACAGACACCACTTTTCTACAATTTTATTATATGTATAGATTGATAGATTTAGGATCTCCAGAAAAAGAAGTACACAATACATGACACGTAAATAAAGAGTTACATCAGGTAATAAGTACTCCTTCACTTATAGGAGACCACAACATGCACAAAGTTAAACAACTAAGCTAACAAGGGTAACATTTGGAAAAGTTAATTAAAGGATACAAAACGTAATAAAAAAAAATATATAAGAAGATATAACCTTTAGACACAGGTACTCAGATCAAATCTATTTAAAGTTTTTGGCGGGAATGGAGGAACAGGGTGGAAAGTCCCGCCATTGAAAAGGGAGGATCCTCCAACCAGACAGGTGTTGCTTCTGGCCGGCTACTGCCCGACAACTCTTAGACGGGGCTGAGTATATAGCTGAGCCCAACCCGGAACCTCATGCTCATGGGATGTATGTTAGATCGCGCTGTAAACTCTGTTTGCGCGATGTAGGATTTTGTGTGACGTATAATGTCGACACATTTCAGCTTTTGACACTTCGCTCGCTATCGGTGTAGCTCCTATGTGGCTGGATAGATGTAGCCACAAGTTTCTTATATTTAGACAGAGACTCCCAGATGTCTGAATTCGTGGTTGTAGATAACACGTTGTTATAAACTATCTTTGTACCAAATTATATCCATATCCGTTAAGCCGTTCTGGTGTAATTGAGCAACAGCCACCCATCCAAGGATGGCTGTTAGTAGTAGCTATTGTATCATCATCATCATCATTCTCTTGCCCTTATCCCAATTTATTTGGAGTCGGCTCAAAATGTGTTTTCTTCCCATTTGTCATATTACTTCTCTATTAGTCGTCTTCTCGGTAGTCACTCCCTTTTATAGCCATATCATCTTTCATCATCACAATCCATCCATCATATAAAATAGTATACAATCAATTAATCAATCTGCCTTGCCTTTTCCCAACTATGTTGGGGTCGGATTATAGTCTAACCGGATGCAGCTGAATACCAGTATTTTACATGGTATGCCTATCTGACCTCCACAACCCAGTAACTGGGTAATACCATACTACTTGGTTAGACTGGATGTCAGACTTTCGGGCTTCTGAAGACCTGTAATGACTGTCAAAGATCCACAAATGACAGCCGGGACCAACGGCTTAACGTGCTTTCCGAGGCACGGAGGAGTCGCGTTATGAAAAGATGGTCACCCATTCACGATCCAACCTCGGCAAGCATAGCTTAACCAGATGGATCGGCCCATATGGCTTTTATTACTTAGCCACGAGCTCCTAAATAGTAAACAAAAATTTAATATATTTAGCAATGTCATTAGGACGTATGTAACTATATTACTTCCTGGATTAGTTTGACGTTTGGCAAATATCGATTCTTTTTTATTATTAACACGTTTCGTTCATAGAAGGCTAGTACCTTCTAATTCCACCGGAAGTCTGTCCCGTTCTTGCAGAAGTGAGCTTGTGCAAAAATTTCGTGGGCCTGCGGACGATAAGTAATGGGTATAGCTCACCGTCCGATCAGGACCAGGCCCGTGCCGGACGACGCGTGCGTATTCCACGCGCGCCTCAAAGTGATGACAGCATTAAAGGAGAGGCTTGTTAGGGTCGAAGCCAAAACCGGGTCAGCGGGATTGTCGGAAAGGGTTACCGCTACCCTGGAACGTAAAGGGCTAAGGAAGGAACATGGATGGGTTTTAGTTAGTAAGAGTCTGACACTCCCTACCACTGCACCCAGAGCGGGAGGAGTCATTTCATGATTTCCCACCCTCAAAAAAAAAAGGCTACCGAACTTTTACTGTAGTTTATTCAGGGTTTTTATTTTGTTTTATATTTATCGTTGTTGGCGTTGACGTGATGACATGAAGTCATCATGTCAACGCCGGCAATTGCTGAAAATCAGCGCTGAGGCTCTGTCTTGCAAGGGTTCGAAGCATTATGCTGGGCGATGACCGTTTTGCGCGGAAGTGACGCATATTTTCTTCAACTTACTATCTTTGTTGTTTGTTTTTACTGCGTCATGCTTTCCGCAAATAAATGTATTTTCTTTCCCTTCTAGTAGAACAATTTCTACGGAAACTTCATGGGAATTGTTCTACCAGAATTGCGTTGTACCGTTACGTCGCGCCGGTCTGTGGAGTTTCGTACATTGAACTGTTATCTGACCTTGACTTGAAACGACATCTTATGTAATGTTTTCTAAACAGCATTTTATAACCGTTTCGGCCGGTTTAATTTGTAATACGCATGAGCAGTGGTGGCTATAGTAACCGCTGTGCCTAACGAGTTATAAGTCGTAGGTTCGAACCCAGGCAGGCGTTTTACTTTGTGTAAATGGTTTCATCACAACTGTTTTCAAAGAATTATACAGAGTTGATATGACAGAGGGGCATTAAATTACACTACGTATACTATACGTGTTTAGTATTAACTCGGTACGGTATAAAAATAAAAAGCACCAAAAATGAGGTTTTTATTTTTTCAAACAAACTAAATAGCTTACAAATCAGAGTAAAACGCAACCACCCTTTGTAAATAAAAACTGACCTTGTAACGCAGCGGCACCGACGCGCGCGCGCCGGAGCGCTGTTAGGAAAGATACATCGTGTTCAAACGGGGCAAAAACTTTAGCGACTAAACTACTGCTCCTATTTAATTGATTTTTGGTACAGAGCTTGAAAATGGTCCCTAGTATAAGCTGTTTAAAGGAAAGCCCCTCTGTCGTATAAACTCTGTAGAAAAAAAAATCGTATTTTAAACTAATTCCAAATTCAATTTGAGAGATGGGTTGCAGTTAAACTTATATTCTTACCAGCCAGCTGCGATATCATGAGGAAACTGGCAAGTTCTAGAACCGGAAATTGTTTGTAAATATGTGAGCGCCATATATCAATCATGTTGGGGTCGACTTCCAGTCCAACCGGATACAGCAGTATTTCGCATGGAGCGATTGCCTATCTGACCAAAATTAAATATGTATGTGAGCGCCATGTATCTATGACATAATTAATTATTATTAATAATAATAATAATAATAATAATAAACATTTATTTCAGAATCACTTATTACACACTTCACTTATCACTTATTTTATCTGCCATTATTATGTTTTTTTTTGTTCTGGGTGCATCGTCTTTACACATAATTTTATAATTCATGTGCGTATTCTAGACATTGTTACACATTTTAAAAGAGTAACGGTGGAGTTTCTTGTCCATTCTTCTCCATATGAAACTACCTTTTGGAAGGGGCGACTAGAATCAATTCTATTTCTTGTTCACTTTGACGTTCAAAAGGGCCTTTCTTGTGCCTATTTGGAAAAAATGATTTGACTTTGACGTTTGACTTTGTATTGATGATTTTAATTATTATAATTCTGTACATACATACATACTTGCTAAGGCCGCAAACAATTTTGAGCATTTATTATCATTATTATTTTAATGATAGATAATGCTCAATCCAAATAAATGAAAATCGTAAAGGAAATTGGATCCGAATTATTATGAAACTGTAAATAACTCCATTAGTGCTCGAATTCGGCAATTTCCTGTTTTTGGTATTTTCATGTTTATTTTTTGGCCTTAATATGACATGAATCGTTATGATGATATCAAAATACAATAAGTTAATAATTTCTATGTAAAAATGATGTTATCAAATCAATCTGCCTAGCCAGTTTCCAACTATGGTGGGGTCGGCTTCCAGTCCAACCAAATGCAGCTGAATACATGAAGCGACTGCCTATCTGACCTCAACAGCCCGGTCAGTAACTGGGTAATACAATACCCCTTGGTAAGACTGGCTGTCAGACTTTCGGGCTGTCAAAGATCCAGAATGACAAGCAGGACCAACGGCTTAACATGCTTTTTGAAGCACGGAGGTGTCTCAATATATAAAGATGGTCACCCATCCACGGACCAACCTCGGCTAGTGTAGCTGAACTTGATGAATCAGTCCGTGTGACTGTTACTATTTATGTGCGCTGTACGGTTGGATCGCTCCATGGTTAATATTGATGTTAAGCTGTGTCCGGTTAGACTGGAAGCTGACCCCAATAAAGTTGGGAAAAAGCTAGGCAGATTGATGGCTAGACAGCGGGTGACTACCGAGATGACGACTAATAGAGAAGTATGGAAGAAAACGACATATTGCGCCGACACCAAATAAATTGGGATATGGGCAGGAGAATGATGGTACTTCTTTCTTTCCAGAATAATGTCGAGGATGTGCCAGATGGTGGTGGCGCTCGTCTTGTCGATCACTGTTGCTGGTCAAGCGCGAGCTGCCACCTATGGACCGAACGCCGACTATGGATACCCTGCTGGGTTGATACCCGACTGTGAGTAACTTTAATTATTTATTTTATATAAATTACATTTTTTTTACTGTCTTGTTGGTCTAGTGGTCGCAAGCGCTACTGCTGAGCTCGAAGTCTTGGATTTGATTCCTGGGTCGGGCAAAGTGTAATTGGGGTTTTCCATCTAAGTTTTTCAGGCTTTTTTTTTTTTTTAAGGCTGGGAAATCATCCAATTACTGCTCCCGCTCTGGGTGGAGCGGAAGGGAGTGTCAGACTCTTACTGACTAAAACCCATCCATGTTCCATCCGTAGCCCTTTATGTTCCGGGGTAGCGGTAACCCTTTCGGACAATCCCGCTTACCCGGCAGACTTGGCCCTGAGGGGCCCCTTCATATGCTGACATCTCTTTGAGGCGCGCGCGGAACATATACGCGCCGTCCGGCACGGGTCTGGTGCTGATCGGACGGTGAGTCACCCATTACTCACCGTCCGCAGGCCCGCGCCTACGGTGGCCGGGAGTGGCTCCCGACGCCCGGGGCGTCTCCCGCGGCGGCTGGGACGGGAGGACCTTTCTCTCTCCCATCCCGCCAACTCCTTCACGAGCATGACTTTTTCGCAGAAGGTGACTGCCTCCCACTCCCTCTCGCCCCGGACCATGGTGCAAGTTTTTTAGGCTGGAGTCTGAATTGGTGCCCCGTTCTTAGTAGGCTAGCCCCTATTACATGGGACTTAAACATATGAGGCGAAATGAAAGAAAAGGTATTTATTTGGACACGCCTTGGAGGATAAACAAAATTAGGGTTTTTATGACAGTTTTAGTTATCTATACTATTCTATTTGGTTCGTCACCAATAAATAATAATAAATTATTTACACAAAGTAAATCACCAGGGGAACAAAGTCACATTTGCATTAACGATAACGAAATTAGATAAATCCGGAATGTATGGTCTTGGCTTACGCTTTCGAAATGTCACGTGATCAATCGTTTTCGATCGCTAAGTGCTAGACAATGTTAAATTGTGTCACGTAACTGGATTAATATGGCCATACAAATGCGTTGGCAAGTAAAGCGTTGTTGACATTCCGAATCGCTTAGATAACGAATTGTTCGATCAATAATTTTCAAAATAGAATCAAATCGAATCCAATTGACACTTTTCTAGGCTCCCAGGTCACGTAAAGCATCAATGTATCAGACATTGCCTACTTTTGTTAGGAAGTTGTACAAAGTGCTGCCTAGAATGCACACATAGTGCATTTCGTTCCTCAGATCATCACTAATCTGTTATCCAAAGCGCATAAAAATCTATCCCAGGAGTTCAAAGAAAAACAGTATTTCGTTTTCGATACTTTTATTGGAAAAAAATAATTCAACAGCCACAAATGTAATATTCAACTACTAAACAGTTATTGTGCGTTCAATTATTGTAAGAATGTATTTTTGATGTTATAAGACATAATTATTAGACATCAATCAGTTATTATTATAAATGATGATGCCAATAACTAAAATACAACTGAATTGGTAGAATAATTACATACATTACAATACAATAGAGGAGGCTAAATAATAACAGCCACAGATCGATCCATCAGGTTTAGCTACGCTTACCGGGGTTGTTCCGTGGATGGGTGACCATTTTTACATATCGAGACTCCTCCGTGCCTCGGAAAGCACGTTAAGGCGTTGGTCCGTTGGTCCCGGCTGTCATTCGTGGAACTTTGGCAGTCGTTACGGTAGTCAGAAACCCGAAAGTCTTTTTTTTTTTGTGTGGGCATCATCAAAATGACTCCTCCCGCTCTGGGTGGAGCGGAGGGGAGTGTCAGACTCTTAATGACTACAACCCATCCATGTTTGTTCCTTAACCCTTTATGTTCAGGGGTAGCGATAACCCTTGCGGCCAGCGGGTGAAAAACGTTGTTTAATAAAAGATAATTCATTACACATCACACATACTGGGATTGTTAATGCTACAGTACCGCTGGACAAGGTCACACTCCTAGGCAGCACTTGGTCCAAACCTTGGCAATTTCTTTTCCTTAAAAAGAAGTCGCGCCCTCGGGCCCCATGGCCCGACTAAATTTTAAGGAATAATCGTATTTCTTAAATATAAAGGCAATGTGAAAAGGCAGAATAATAATACAAGCGGATTTATGTTTCTTCCTTAGTAGCTATTATTGATTATAACATGATTAGTAACTTTTGAACTTAGCAATAAAAACCAACTTTTTTCTTTCGTTGACTATGCAAATGAGATTCAAAAATTAAGTCCGCTTTACAAGTTAATCTTGAAATTGTGACAAAGAAAAATGATTTGCGTAGAAACTTGAAATCTGTATAAAAAAAAGCTAGGAAACCGTCCGTCACTGACTGACTGATCTACCGACGTATAGCTCAAAAGGCTGAAAGCCCGCTATTCAACGCGAACGAAGTCGTAGGTAAAAGCTAGAGTGAGGATCGCTCAGAGGACACGGTGGAGATCTGCCCCGTTTGGGTGAAGCACTACCGTGCCACAAACACTCCTCGTAGACGCGATTGTCGGCGGTGGCGACCTCTCGCGTCCGTCAAGTGCATGCCATGGTCCGCAGCGAGAGGGAGTGGGAGGCAGTCACCTCTTTCTGCGTAGCAGTCATGCTAGCAAGGAGGTGGCGGAATGGTTGAAGGACCTCATGTCCCAGCTGCGCTGGAGACGCTCCGGGCGTCGCGAGTCTCGTTACGACTCCCCCCACGGCGTTGAGTAATGGGTAGCTCACTGTCCTATCAGGACCAGGCCCGTACAGGACAGCACGCATACGTGTTCCACGCGCGCCTCAAAGAGATGTCAGTAAGAAGGAAGGGGCCCGTTAGGGCCGTAGCCTGGGTCAACGGCATTGTTCGAAAGGGTTACTGCTACACCGGAACATAAAGGGCTAAAGAAGGAACACGGATGGGTTTTAGTCAGTAAGAGTCTGAAACTCCGCTCCACTCGGAGCGGGATCATTTGACAATTCCTCGCCATCAAAAAAAAAGCATTCGCTAGAATAATAAATGGTTACATCTCCAGTAATGAGTAAATCAACAAAGTTGTTTCTTATTGACATGAGTACTACACATCAATTTATTTACCAACGTTTGAACGTAATAGGAATTATGTAACTCGTTTCCTTATTGGATGTGCAAATACAACTGAAATAAATAAGGTTTTAGAACTTGGTGTTCATTGCGATATCGGATGAATACAGGGTGTAACCGAAAGGGGCATATACATACAAAAGCATATGCTACAGACCACCAAACTGAACAACTTTTAATATGGGACTTACTCCGAAATCGCAAAAAAAAACAGCTGTTTCGATGACACACGTGACCAAAAATGTATAGAACAGCAGATTTTTTTTACACCCTTTCGGTTTCACCCTGTATAATTTCCTTTCAAAATATTTTGACACACTGGGGCTCAAGTCTGCTATTACAATAGTGTCAGAATGATCGATCATTGATTTCAAAATTGTTGATTTTGACAAGTTTCGTAATCTACTAATATAATGGCGTCATTATGACTTTCCAATGGTCAACCACTGACACACCATTGAAAGAAATGGCTTAAATTGGTAATCTCGTACGTAATGACAGTTGAATGTCAGACTTAAGCGGTAATCTGCTAAAATTTTGACAGTTCCTTTGATCATTGAACTACCATTCCAACGTCATTGTGCAGTCATAGCTTTTAAATACGTGCAATACTGTGCGTCTATAAAGTTTTTGCATTTAAATCGTGTTTGTGGAGTAATATTGCATCCAAGATGCATTCAGTGCGATCTAACATCTTGGAACTAGCTAACGCAGTGGATGCTAGAGAAAGAAGATGCAGGGAATCCAAACAACGTCGATTGGCCCGTCGGTTAACAAGTTACTAGTATTGTGTTTGTGGAATATATAATGATTGGAAAAGGACTCAGTAAGGAAGTTAATTGAAGAAGTCATTACCATTATGGCCAGACGAAAAGTGAAACGATAGCGTATCGGCAGAAATGAAGGTGAGAAAACTGAATTTGTCAATGATTTATTGTTCTATAGCTATAAACACGAAATAAGTTGATTAATCGTAATTTTTTATTGCAGATTCTAATAGCACTTGCATGTTATGCATCAGGGTCCTACCAAAATTTTATTGGACAGAGTTCCATCCATAATGTTTCACAAATCAAGAACAATTAATGAAGTTAGAGGCATTAAATAAAATATATAGCCATTTACTATATTATAATGTAATGTAATCATCATTCATTTAACATAAATAAAAACAAATAAAACGTCAGTAAGCAGTAATGTCACATTTGACTTTGACAGCTAAACAGATAAAATATTGAGTTGTATAGTTTCACATATTTTATCCGCGTTGCACATAAATTTAATGTTTTTTTGCTATTGACGAACTTCTTACTACTTCAGATTACTTATAACACTAAAAGATAATATGTAAAAATATATATAAATGAAACCTGAAATGAATAAATGTTCAAATTTCTTAGTAGTTTTTAGGAAATCATTTCTACCAACGGTTTTTATAATAATGGCAATACGATTATGTCATTATGACACAATTCTATTACGAGACCATTGACCGATCAATGATCGACCATTATAAATTTGCAGATTACGAACTTTTAGCAAAATGACAATGACGATCGTGTTGGAATGACGAATTTATTAAAAATAGCAGACTTGGGGCCCTGGTTATTTGTTTTTTTGGGTCGTTTGTTAATGTCTTACCAAAAGGTATCGTATTAACTAGTTACTCAATGGGTTGGTGAGGTCCGATAGGCATGCAGTCGCTCTATGTAAAATGCTGCATCCGGTTAGACTGGAAGCCGACCCCAAAAAAGTTAGGAAAAGGCTAGGCAGTTTTAATTGGTCGCTTGTTACAATAATAAAGTGTGTTATTGACACACATAAAAAGATTTTTTTTAAATTGAATCCTGACTTAGGTGGTACCAAAATAACAGGAGTCCGTCTGACACCAGGCTGTATCTCATGAACCGTGATAGTTAGACAGTTGAAATTTTCACAGATGATGTATTTCTGTTACTTAAACAGAATAAATTAAAAATTTAAGGGGGCTCCCATACATCATTTTGTAGTACAGAACCCCTTCGACCGCTAGTCCGACTCGCACTGTGCCGGTTTTTGGAATATTATCAACCCGCCCCGGCTATTCACGGGAGCAATGTAGATACTATAACGCGGGTAAAACCGCGGGCGAAACCTAGATAAACTGTACTACTGCCTTTCTCTTGAATCACTCCATCTATCTATGAAAACCACATTAAAATCCGTTGCGAAGTTTAAAAGATCTAAGCGTACAGAGAGACGGACGGCGGGGAGCCTTTATTTTATCTATAGACTATGTAGAAATAGGTTAAATCAATCACACTAATATTATAAAGGCGAAAGTTTATGAGTGTGTGTTTGTACGTTTGTCCATCCGTCACGCTCAAACGGCTGAACGGATATGGATGAAACTTGACACGGGGGTAGTTTAAACTCAAACTCAAACTCAAAACTCAAAGTATTTATTTCAAATAAACCAATTACAGGCACTTTTGAACTGTCAAGGTGTCGGTCAGTCAGAGAGATGAAGCTAGTTGCCCATTCCAAAGCAGTAGGCACCTATGGAGAAGAACGGGCAAGAAACTCCATGGACACTCTTTTAAACAAAAGTTTATGACCTGGATTAACACATGGGACACTTTTTAGTATTAATACTTTCTAGTTTAAAATAAACTAAAATGAAAAGAAGTGCTCGCATGCTCTTGTGAACTGTGTGTGTATGTTTGTTGTGTTCTGTATGTGTGTATGTGTTGTAGGTATAATTCTAAATACATAGTTGATACGACAGAGGGGCTTTCCTTTAAACTGTCTATACTAGGTACCATTTTCAAGCTACATACATAGTACAGGACTAGTAGGTAATATTATAAATATAGCAAGGTTACCTACTGAGCAATTCTATTCGGTCACGGTCACAACTCGCCAGGTTGATTCAAGTTCCTTCTCAGTACTTCCAGATATTTATACGATGACATAATATTATGTCCTCCTATGTCAATGACAAATGAAATGACGGGGCATTAAATTACACTACGTACAATCTACGTGTGTAGTATTTATTCGGTACGGTAAAAAAATAAACAGCACCAATAATTTGTTTTTTTTTCAAACAAACTAAATTAGCTTACAAATCAGAGTAAAACGCAACCATCCTTTGTAAATAGAAACTGACCTTGTAACAATGCATCGTAGGTTATACTTAGATTTATCGGTTTAAGGTGAATGACCTATGCGTATAAACATAATCAGCTGTTAGGAAAGATACATTGTGTTCAAACGAGGCAAAATTTAAAAAATCATTTGCTACTAATTACTACTGCTCTTATTTAATTAAGTTTTGGTACAGAGCTTGAAATGGTCCCTAGTATAGGCACTTTAAAGGAAAGCCCCTCTGTCGTATCAACTCTGTAGATAAAATTGAAGTTTCTGTTTATCATGACAACATAACGGTTGCTTACTAAATGCATAACAAATTAAATATCGCATACCGGTACCAACAATGTCATAAGTATCTAACAAAAACGTTTTTTTCAAGACATCGAAATATTAAAACTAATAATTTTATTTCAGAATCAATCCATACAAGTAATAAAATCTATAATAGTAATAAAAAAAGTCATTACATACAATAAAAAAATATTAGCAAAATAAACTATTCAATAAATGACTTACTCATAGTAATTAAATGCAACAAACACAGAACAAATATAGATTTATTCAAATATACAATCAATAAAGGTCGAGGTTTGGAGGAGCAGTTCCATACTGGACGTTTGTTAGCGTGTGTGGCCAGTGCGGTCGTGCTGACGGCTACATCTTGGAAGGCAAGGAGCTTGAGTCCTACTTAAGAAAGATCAAATCCAAGAGGGCGAAGTGAGAGGTGTAATTTAGAAATAAAATAGCGTTTACGAAAATCTTTCAAGACAGCGACGTCATTTACGCCCTCTGTGGGACATTATAAGAATTAAATTTATGAAATTGCTGCATCTAATCACATCTTTGACATGATTTGTGATCAAAATCTCATTTCACCATTTTCAGCATTCTATTTCTTTTCGTGTGGTTAGTGACTCACCTGTTGTCAGAGTTTTTATGCTGCCCATGGGCCTCTGACTTAGCTTCACATGCTGTTGAGAAATATCTCTCAGGCATGCTGGTTTCCTGTCGATGTATTTCTTCATCGATTATTAAGCAAGTGATACAATACGGTTATTAATCCGAAAAATGAGAGGTGCGTGCCATGGGTTCGAACTCAAGACCTATGACTTGGCAGTCCGAAGGTCACAGCACTAGGCTATCACTGCACTCGAGAACAGTGTCCTAAACATTCTGTTTTACTCATCCCAACTGATGTTGTAAAGAGAACTTTTATTTAAGAAAAAGAAAACGTTTCCTTCGCCATTTTGAGAACAGTGGTGATGAACATATTAACACAAAGTAAAGCACCAGGGGGCCTAGACAAAGTCACATTTTCATTAAGGTTGATGTTCCAGGGTAGCCCGCGAAATTCAAATTTTCTTAAGTTTTTTGCAATTTGCAGGCCAGTGATAGGTTGTATGTTGATGAACATTTGATTCGCGGCTGTAAGACGTATGTAGTTACAGAATTATAATCATCAAAATCATTAATACAACCCTCCGAGCTCATAAAGGTTCCGGAATGACTTTGACCTTGTAAAAAGTCATTTTTACACCTTGCTTGGCTGGTTGGAGGATTCACCTTAACGATAACGATATTAGATAAATCCGAAATGTACGGAATTGGCATAAGCTTTCGAAATGTCACGTGATCAATCGTTTTCGATAAGTCTATAAAATTATATTATATAATCTCATAAGATTATGAATTAATGAAATCATGCGAATGGACCCGCAAGCGCTTGCAATACCTATAATAATGAGATTATCATATCGGAGTTAATTACAATGCTACTGTTTCTCGGAATACTAATGTGAAGGATAATAAATTACAGAACTGGTACTCATTTACATAATAGGTAATAATGTTAATATGTAATTGCTCAGTAACATATTTTTTTACTTGACTTATCTTAGTTTTATATTTAATTTTTTATTAATTCAAAAAACATTTTATAAATGCTTGCAAAAATATTACGTCGTATATTTTGTTTTTGTGTTCTTCTTGTTTTCGCGTGGTTAGTGACTAACCTGGTGTCAAAGTTTTTATGCCGCCCATGGGCCTCTGACTTAGCATCATATACTGTTTTCTCTTAGAAGTTTATTTCGAGCACAATAAAGGGATAATGACTTAAACTGATTGGACGCGTATTTTTTATTTTTTTACGTAATCAAAAGACTACGATATATTGTGTTAAAATGTGGCGTGACGTCACTCCCGTGTAGATTTTCTACTGAGAGGGACGTAGCGCGCCCCGAATCCCCAACTTTAATGAGTTTTACCTAAGTCTTTTTTTTATTAATATGATAAAGCAATAAATATTTATTAATTTTTTTTTTGTTATCTGACTGACGGACTAAATTTAATTTCTTTTTTTTACCATGTCATTCCTATTGAAAATTTAAACTATTATACTCGTACAATCTAATCTATACTAATATTATAAAGCTGAAGAGTTTGTTTGTTTGTTTGTTTGAACGCGCTAAACTCTGGAACTACTGGTTCGAATTGTAAAAATTTTGTGTTGGATAGTTCATTTATCGAGGAAGGCTATAGGCTATGTAACATCACGCTACGACCAATAGGGGCCGAGCAGGGGGTGAAACCACGCGGGAGCAGCTAGTACTTCATATATTATTTAAAAATGATTTAAACTATTTACACTATGTATGTACAGAGGCCAGCACATCAAGTTACCACAATCCGTCAAATTTCTTTGATAGTATTTCAACTTTATTGCAAAGACATAAGGTTCATTTTTAATTGAGAAAATTTGACAGTTAGGGATAGCTTGATGTGCTGGCGTCTGTACCTGCTAAAAATATATTACTATCTATCTAACTATACAAATAACAACGCAATAACATAATTGAGCAGTGATAGCGGAGTGGTCTGACCGTCGGACCGCCAAGTCACAGGTCTTGAGTTCGAACCCAAGGCACGCACCTCTGATTTTACGGATTCATGTGCGTATTGTATAATTACCACTTGATTAAAAATCGGTGATGGGAAACATCGTGAGGAAACCAACTTGTCTGAGAGATATTTCTCAGCAGCATGTGAAGTTAAATCAGAGGCCTATGGGCAGCATGGAAACTCTGACACCTGGTTAGTCACTAATCACACGAAAATAAGAGATCTGCCTTGCCTTTGACCTTTTGTTGCCTTTAATAAATTCCTCCTCTTAACATGACCATACCAACATCTGCCTAGCCTTTTCCTATCTATGTTGGGGTCGGCTTACAGTCTAAACGGATGCAGCTGAATATTTACATGTACTGACTGCCTTTCTGACCTCCACAACCCAGTAACTGGGTAATACGATACTCCTTGGTAAGACTGGCTGTCAGGTTTTCGGGCTTCTGACTACCCGTAACGACTGTCAAAGATGCACACGGAGGAGTCCCGTTATGTAAAAATGGTCACCCATCCACAGCCAACCCCGGCAAGCGTAGCTTAACCTGATGGATCGACCTGTGCGGCTTATAGTACAGACGCCAGCACATCAAGCTATCCCTAACTGTCAAATTTTCTCAATCAAAAATGAACCTTATGTCTTTGCAGTAAAGTTGAAATACTATCAAAGAAATTTGACAGAATGAGGTAACTTGATGTGCTGGCCTCTGAGCCACGACGTTCTCCGCTTAAACTTGACCATACCATTTAAGCATTCTTAATAAGTTTTTGTCACCACATCAGGTAATAGTGCCATGATGGGGAGATATTTTTGTTCGTTTACCTTTCAATGTATTGACTACGGCCACGCTTGTAAATGATAAAGTTAACTTTGTAATATGTATCAAGTTTGAATAAACATTGAAGCAATAAACCAAAAGAAGCATAATATTGTTTTTGTCACCACATCATCTTTTAAACCCCACCGTTGCGTTCTCACATCAGAGAGAAGTAATCCTTGCACTAAATGGAATAATTATAGGCTGTTATATTACCTTGCAACCTGTCTTTAGCAGTAATAGTACGGAGTGCAAGCAATTATCTTTACTTGATCAATTAACTAAGACAGTTTCATGGTTAATTCGCATTAATTAAGATGACATGTTAATTTAGGCATCACGTTTTTGTTATTATTAAGTGTGTCCGGGGAAACACACATGGTCATAGGTAATCACGAAGTGATAGCCTATTGGTGTGACCGACGGACTGCCAAGTCATAGGTCTCGAGTTCGAACCCAAGGCGTGTGCGTATTGTATAATTATCACTTACTTAAAAATCGGTGAAGGAAAACATCGTGAGGAAACCAGCATGTCTGAGAGATATTTCTCAACAGCATGTGAAGCTAAGTCAGAGGCCCATGGGCAGCATAGAAAACTCTCACACAAGGTTACTAACCTTACGAAAAGGAGAAGAATAGGTAATATACGGTGTCGTTAAGTTTTTCTAAGCATTATTAGCCAGCGTATTCAGCCGGTCGGGCCCAGTGAGATCGGTAGCTGTCATTTGTTTTCGAATATTTGGTTTTAGAACATTGCCAGTTTCCTCACGATCTTGCCCTTGACCGTTTTGAGAGCAGTGGTGATGAAATAATTTGCGGGTTCGGATGCTGAAGAATTTTGTAATTGCCCATTGAGTTCTTCCCTTTTATGTCTATGACATTAATATTATGAAGGCATTATGTTTGTGAGTGTGAGTTAGTGTTTGTATGTTTGATACTTCATCATGCAAAATTACTAAACGGATCTGGATGAAATTTGGCACAGAGATAGATTTTAGTCTCGATTAGCACATAAGATACTTTTTGTCCCGTTAGTAAGTTCCCGAGGGATAATTTGCGACATCTTCGCGGGCAAAACCGCGGGAAAAGCCGCGGGCAGAAGCTAGTAATCTATGTTTTTAGTAGCGAAAGGTCATCATTCACACAATCAATCACTCACTACTGATTAAACACGAAATCTCAAAAACTTCTGGATCTACGATGGCACGGAGGTAAAGTATCAGGGTTTAGTTAGTTTGTTTTATTATTTTGTGTTTTACTAACTTAGTTCTTAAGTGCCTGTGTAATACTAACACTCTATGGACTATCTTGGTCTGAAATAAACTATTATTATTATTATTATTTAAGGGAACTCCTCTCCTAAGCAAAGAGGTGAAATAGGGGGTGCAACGTTTTATGATTTTTTTTTATCATTGACGCGGGTGGAGCCGCGGGCAGCCGATCGAGCTCCGCCCGCGTCCTTTATACATTTGTGCATAGTAATTCATGGCAAAGTAATAATTGCCGCACGTATCGATCCATCAGGTTAAGCTACGCTTTCCGGGATTGGTCTGTGGATGGGTGTCCATCTTTACATATCGAGACTCCTCCGTGTCTCGGAAAATACGTTAATCCGTTGGTCCCGGCTGTCATTCGTGGATCTTTGACAGTCGTTACGGGTCGTCAGGAGCCCGAGTCTGACAGCCAGTCTTACCAAGGGGTGTAGTCTTACCCAGTTACTGGGTTGTGGAGGTCAGATAGGCAGTCTCTCCATGTAAAATACTGGTATTCAGCTGCATCTGGTTAGACTCGAAGCCGACCCCAACATAGTTGGAAAAGGGCAGACAGATTGAGTATGTAAATTGAAGTTTTAGGTGGTTATGATACATTGAAATATGATAGAAATAACATAAAAATCCTCAGTCAGTTCCACATAATAATCAGCTGAATTTCTCACATAATAAAAATCATGAAATACCCAAGTACCTTCAAGTTAACATGTAATTTGTAGAGTTTATAGGCAGTAAGACAATAGCAAGGAAAAACAAACAATCCAATAGTTTAAACGATCTATTTGTAACTTGTAAACTACTTGTGATAAATACTTGCAGTACGAGTTTTTTCTATATTTCTTGATGAGCAAAGGTCGAGGGTTTTTAGTATCATTGCGCGATTCTACTAAGCGTATGTGGGTCCTATACGATGAAATAAATTGTACCTACAACATCACGAATTGGGCAATGTTTTTAAGGTTGGACATCATTAAACATAACATTGTGAACCATTTTAAAAGAGTAAGGTTGGAGTTTGTTGCCCATTCTTCTCCATACGAAACTACCTTTTGGAAGGGGCGACTGGAATTAATTCTACTTCTTGTTCATTTTGACGTTCAAAAGTGCTTTTCTTGTGCCTATTTGATTATAAATGATTTGACTTTGACATAATATAAGACTCGTCCCGCTGTGTGCAGCGGGAGTGTCAGGATTTTACTGATTAAAATTCATCCATGTTCCTTCCTTATCCCTTTATGTTTCGGGTCAGCGGTAACCTCGACAGTCCTGCTGACCCAACGTTTTTAACCGCTAAGGCGGCCCCTACAATGCGAAATAATTATGCTACCTAATA
Organism: Hyppa rectilinea; assembly: GCA_951799385.1. NCBI lineage: Eukaryota > Metazoa > Arthropoda > Insecta > Lepidoptera > Noctuidae > Hyppa > Hyppa rectilinea. Next base: position 15,572,764 of record OX637316.1, read on the forward strand.
AATATGCTTGAGTCAGTTGAGTTGTGGAGGTCAGACAGACAGATGCACCATGTAAAATACTCGTATTCAGTTGCATTCGGTTAGACTGGAAGACGACCCCATCAAATTTGGGAAAAGGCTCGGTAGATTGAATATGGTTGAGTCAGCCTTTGCACTCTCTGCCGGGTAAGCGGGATTGTCCTAAAGGGTTACCGCTACCCTGGAAAACAAAGGGCTGAGGAAGGAACATGGATGGGTTAGTCGGTAAGAGTCTGACACTCCCTTCCGCTCCACCCAGACCGGGGATGTCATTGGATGATTTCCCACCCTCAAAAAAAGGCTTTTGCCTTTGCACTCAAACGATTAATTTATTATTAATTTCAAGTAATTGACGGCCCATACGCTTCAATGTTTTTGCTCATTCTCACAGTATAGTTATATTAAAATAGTGGTTTTTCACTCCCGTCCCCCCGTCTCCCTGTAGCCTTATATTTATCTTACTCGCCGCGTCAGGGAGGGATTATGATTTGTAGTGATAGCGCAACAGCCTAACCTCACAGGTCGTTGGAGTTATTTCGCACTACGAGATTTGGGTTTGATAACTATGTTTTCCTCCACAGCGAGCCAGTGGTGCAATATGGCTTTGCTAAATCATTATTTTGTTTTCGAGTGATCTTACTAGTTTCTGACTGCGACTTTGTCTACGTGTTTTGACATGAAACATACCCTTGGAAATCGGATTCAACAACCCGCGCTGGGCTAGCGTGGTGGAGTACAGCCCACTCCCTCTCGAAAAGAGAATGTTTTTTTTTTTGAGGGTGGAAAATCATCGGATGTCCCCTAATGGTCTAGATAGAGCGGAAGGGAGACGTGTCAGACTCTGACTAACTAAAACCCGTCCATGTTCCTTCCTTATCCCTTTATGTTCTGGGGTAGCGGTAACCTTTTCGGACAATCCCGCTGACCGGCAGGCATCGGCCCTAACGGGGTCGCCCCTTAATGCTGACATCTCTTTGACGCGCGCGTGAAACACGAACGCGCCGTCCGGCATGGGCCTGGTCCTGATTGGACGGTGAGCTACAAGAGACTAGGCGTGTGACCCAAAAGTGGAAACATTATAGGCTGATTATGGATTAGTAATCCTGTCTCATTATTTCCTTTGTGTCCAGGTCCTGGGACCCACAAGAACGCCAGCATCAGTCCTAGGATGATGAACAACTTACAAGTGACGTTGCATCGTCTGACCAGCACGGGGCAGATCGTCAGGAGGATGATGCCGCTGGAGTCTGCACATAAGGTGATAGCCAGGGATAAGAGTATTGGTAAGTGAACTTTTTTTTTTCGACTATTCAAGGATCATTGAAGGATCGGGGTGGCACAAGAGAAAGATGTCTGGAAGAATTTGGGGGAGGCCTTTCCTCAGCCGTGGGACTGGTAATGAAAGTAAAAAAAAAACATCAAATGATCCAGGGATGGGACATCATTAAATGACCCCTCCTTCTGAGGACGTTTACTGACTATACCCTATCCATGTTCCTTCTTTAGCCCTATGTGTTACGGCGCAGCGGTTACCTCGTCGACCCGGTTGAACCGTCAGGTGGTGAATGTTCTAGACTATTAAAACTTTATTTTTGAGGGAGATCTTTAGAGAAGACTTTTGGAATGTCAGAGAAATTAATTGATTATGATTGACATACTACATCAATTTAACGTTTCATAGCCATTTTAATACCGTTGTGATTTCAACATTATGGTCATCTAACTGCTGCCCGCGGCTTCGCGCGCATGCACCCTAAATATCCTTTTCTATCACACTAATATTATAAAGGCAAAAGTTTGTGAGGGTTTGTGTGTGTGTGTGTTTGTATGTCATTTGCTTGTTCATGCAAAATCTACTCAACGGATCTGAATGAAATTTGGCACAGAGATAGAACCCGGTTTAAGTTTAACCCCTCAAATGTCGTATGAACCCTATAGGTTTAATAGAAAAATTCTCTCGAAACGATAATAAATAAAATCGAATAAATCGTTGAGCTCTTATAAGTAAACGTTAAAACATAGGATACTATTTATGTCGTTAGTTAGCACGTTCCTGTGGGATACATTCCGACATCTACGTGGGGGAAGCCGCAGGCAGAAGCTAGTCTCAATTAAAATTACGTACTCCTTGATCTACGTCAAAAATCTCACCATGAATAGCTGTCATTCCGTTATGGGTTAACACTATTGACAGCTCAGTTCAAACTCACTTTAGGTGAAGATTTTTACATAGTAGACTGGCTGGACATCCGAGTCTGACGCTCCCTTCCGCTCCACCCAGAGCGGGCAAATGGCTCCTCATTTGATGATTTCTCACCCTCAAAAAAAAAAAATATGGCAGCTACATATTTTTTCGCCTTAACCTCATGCCTTTTGGCCTTACCGTCATTACAGTCATGTTTTCCGGGTTTATATTACACACTAATCTCTGCCAGACATCCTCAAGACAAGATTAAATTATATATAAAAGAGGAGCTCTAAAATGACTCCATTATTATTTTATTGCGTGCTAAACAATTAAATTTATTTCTTCCTCATTAAATTACTATGTTTTACTGCGCATGTGGCAGAATACTTAATCATTTTTAGTAATTTACCACTATTATACTACTTATATGTACATATTATGTATCGTGTATAGGCACATTCCTCGCAGAATGGCCGATGGGGCCGAAAGGTTCTGATTCCGAAGGCCTCCCACAATGTCAAAATCATAAGTCATTTATTCAAACTGGGCTTAAAATTAGCACTTTTTGAACGTAAACTACATAAGACAGTCCCCAAAAACGCCCGCTCTTCAAAACTTCCTAGCGCTTTGGAAGATGTGGCGCAACAAACTCCCAAGTTTCCATGTAGACTGTTTACATATGACCTCGTAAAGGTTGCAGGAATCCGTTGGATACGGGACCCACTGAACCCGGTGAAGTGGCGGTGATTGGGGTAGGCCTATGTCCAGATATGGACTTTTTTTGGCTAAAATGATAGCTTTAGCTGTATGGGGGTACAGTTAAAGTTATCATTTCTTGCCAGGAGTCCGATCAGTTGCGCCACCAACCATACATTTCTTAGCACTGCGAATATGGTTGCGCAGCTACTTTTATTTTTTATTTTTTGAGGGTGGGCAATCTTCAAATGAGTCGCCCGCTCTGGGTGGATCGGAAGGGAGTGTCAGACTCTTACTGACTAAAACCCATTCATATTCCTTCCTTAGCTCTTTATGTTCCGGGGAAGCGGTAACTGTTTCGGACAGTCCCGCTGAGCCGGCAGGTTTCGACCCTAACGATACCCTTCCTTAATGCTGACTATTGCTGACATCTCTTTGAGGCGCGCGTGGAACATGTACGCATCGTCCGGCACGAGCCTGGTCCTGATCGGACTGTGAGCTACCCATTACTCACCGCTCGCAGACACACGAAATTTGCGCAGTTACTGGAGTCCTAGGGAGAAGAAGCCCTAAGTATTCTTGGTGACATTTTTTACGGAATCAACATACAGTTCTTTACCTCTCAATCATTCCTGCGTTATATCTCTAGCCACAGTCCTAGCAAGATAAATAACTGTCAGTATTAGTCCCGGCTTGACCCAGATAACGAGAATTTGTCAAAGAGATAAATAGGCACTTACTTTCCCATCGTATCATCGTTTTCCTTAACAGGAAGCGAAGAGAAGTAAGCGGTAATAGATGCATCTTTATTGGAAAAGAATTGTGTTGGATTTGAAGATAAAAATCCTGAAAGAACAAGAATTATGGCATAATAATTACTGTACCTGCCGATAAATATTGCACATCAACATCTGGAAAGAGACAATCGGGTAATTGTCAAAATGTTCTATACTCTATTCGTTATAACATTAGACACAACGGTTATAATCCTTTCGTTATTTCTATATAGACGTATATTAAACTCCGCTATTTCACGTTACACACGAAGCAATGTAATTTTATTATTATTGTAACATTTATAGTGCAAGCATGGCTGTTGTAAAATTTCTTTTTATTTTTTAATTTAATGTTATCCATTGTTGTGTTTGTTGTTGTTAACCATTTACATTAAAAAGACAAGAAATGTATCTATTTATTAATTAAGGTTAACCAACAATTGTTTACACATCGCAATTACATTCAGATTAACAGATACACATTTGTAGGTGCAATAATCACTTATAGGTTAACACCGCTTGTACAGTAAAACGGCTGAGATATAAATAATTAGATTTTGTAATGTATAGTTAGGTTAATTATGTTCTTAAGATAAGGTTAGGTTAATTTTACATTCATAATCGCTAAAGACTTATCATTAATATGATAGTTATAGATTATTATTATTTGTTTTTTAATTTATTTTCTCAGGATACTAGGTCCTGGTATTTTATTAAAATCTCACGGGTGTATACCAGAGTGAGATTTTAAGTTTGAGAAGATAGATTATGAGTATGTGTTTTGTACTGCACTTAAATTATTGTCTAAATCTAATTGTAGGAATTTTCGTACTATTCGGCATGTGTTTAATATAGCTGCTTTCTGTAGTGTAAGATATGTGTATTTGGAGAGATTTATTGTATTTAAACTGATAAATAGTTGTTTTGGGATGATGCCAGTCGTTGATACCACTATGGGGACTATGGTTACTCTGTTCATTTTCCAGACCCTGGTAATTTCTTCTTGTAGTTCTGTGTATTTCCTAATTTTTTCGGTGATAGTTTTCTGTATGTTATTGGTGTTTGGGACTGCTATATCAATTATGTATGTGTGTTTGTTTTCTTTATCAACAAGTGTTATATCGGGTCTGTTGTTATATATTGTGTGATCTGTAATTATAGTGCGGTCATAGTATAATTTGTAATCTTGGTTTTCTAATACAGCCCTAGGTGCGTATTTGTAGTATGGTGTGTATGGATCTTGCATGAGGTTATGTTTTGTTGCGAGTTTTTGGTGTATAATATTAACAAGTTGATTGTGTCTGTGAGTGTAATCGTTTTGGGTGAGTGTGCTACAAGCTCCTGTGATGTGTTGTATAGTTTCAGGTTTGCTGTGGCATTTTCTGCATAAATCACTTCTCACTGCTCTATCTTTTATTATGTATTTTCTATAATTTTTGGTATTTATGATTTGGTCTTGGATGGCAAGCATGAATCCTTCTGTTTCTGGAAATAACCCACTTACTTCTAGCCATTTGTTGGAAGCTTCCTTATCAATGTGTGTTTGGTATAAATCATTAGGATGTCTTCCGTGTAGTTGTTTTTGCTTCCATGTTTTAAGTATTTCTTCTATATGTCTCGCTTTATCTATTGCTTCAATATTGTTTTCACTGAGGTTTAGTGGTGTATATTTGTTGTCTATCTCTACTATTGTTTTATGCAGTTGGCTGGTATCTTTTTTCCTATGGAAAAACTGTTTTAAGTTTATTATTTGTCTCTTGTGTAGGTGTGATATTTCAATTAACCCTCTTCCTCCTTCTTTTCTGGAAATAATTAGCCTCTCTACTGCCGATTTAGGGTGGTGATATCTATGTTGTGTAAGAATGGTTCTAGTTTTAATTTCAAGTGCATGCAATTCTGTGTTGGACCATTTTATCACCCCGAAAGAATAAGTTAGTACAGGTATGGCATAAGTATTTATGGATTTGAATAAATTTTTACTGGCTAGATACATTTTACATAGTGAATGAATTCTTCTATAATATTCTTGTTTTAGTTTATCTTTGATTTCTTTGTGTTCTAAAAGTCTTGCTTGATTGTATCCTAAGTATTTGTAAAGTTCTTCATTTTTCATAGCTTCTATTACTTCCTCTGAATCTGTTAAGTAGTTGCCTCCTACAGTCTTACCCTTTTCTATATTCAGTTTTCGGCATTTGTCTAGTCCAAAATCCATTATGATGTCTTTCGAAAATGACGTTGTGATGTCTAACAAACTATGTAAATCGCTATTCTTACTGGCATATAATTTTAAGTCGTCCATATAAAGTAAGTGTGTTAATTGGTGTAGTATCGATCTATTGTTTTTGATGTCAAAGCCTAGTCTAGATTCAGTTAATGCGCGAGAGAGTGGATTTAGGGCTAGGCAAAACCAAAGGGGGCTGAGTGAGTCCCCTTGAAATATACCTTTTTTAATTGCTATTTCATCTATAGATATGTTTGTGGTTTCCGTTTGTAATTTAAGAGTAGTACTCCAGGATCCCATAGTGTTCTTAAGAAAATTTATTAGTAACGGATTAATTTTGTATATACCAAGTACTTGAATCAACCATGAGTGTGGCACACTGTCAAATGCCTTTTTGTAATCTATATATGCTATGTATAAGTTTTTTCTTGCTTTCTGAACGTGTTTTAAAAGAGTGGAGTCAATAATTAATTGTTCTTTGCAGCCCATATGTCCTCGTCTGCAGCCTTTTTGTTCTTCAGTTAGTATGTTATATTGTTCGGTGTGTTTAATAATTTTATTAGTAATACATGATGTGATGATTTTATACATAGTTGGGAGGCAAGTAACTGGTCTATATTGTGAGGGATCCTGGGTTCTACTCGATTTTGGGATCATGTATGTGATTCCTTTAGTCAGAAATTCTGGGAGATTTTGGTTTCCTTTTAAAATATCATTAATTTGTTCTGCTAATATTCTGTGTAGTGTATGTAATTTTTTTATCCAAAAGTTATGTATACCGTCTATTCCTGCTGCTTTCCAGTTGTGTGTCTTATTTATAATTGTATTTATTTCAAGAGCATCTATATCGTCAAACGGCATTTCTTCAATTGTTTCTGATCTTATTACTTCTTCTTGTATCCATTCAGCTTCTTTATTATGTTCGGTGCTGTCTGACCAAATCCCTTCCCAGAATTCTTTTAGGGCCACTATAGATGGAGGGTTTAGGATTGTATTATCGATACCTTTAAGTTTTCTATAAAATTGTTTCTCGCTTGTTGTAAATAGTCTATTATTATCCTTTCTTTCTTTGGCTTTCTTATATCTTGCTAGTCTGTGACTCTTAACTAAAAGTTTTTGTTTTAATGTGTCTAGGTGATCATCAATTCTTTTATTAAAATTTTCATGTGAGCTATGTTGTTTAGTGTTTTTAATTATTTGTTTGACTTTCTTTTCAAGTTTTCTAGATGTGTTACCGTTTTTATATTGTGTTAATCTACCTATGTCTTTTCTTAGTAGGTCTATGTCCGTTTCTAATCTTTTTTGCCATGGTGGCTCGTAAGTTACTCTGGTTTTATAGCTAGACCTATCAATATTAATTTTTAATTTAAAATGTTTGGCAACTGTGAGAGCAATGCAATAAATTAATGAATGTGTGTCGGATAAGTTCTCTAGGGCTGAAAGTTTAAGCGGGATAATTTTATGGTTAAATATGCTTATGATATCCGATAATTTACGAGTTGGTCTCATTTTCGGCAATAATGGTCTACACGTAGGATCCATTCCATTGTATTTTAATATATTTGTTTCTAATTCGTTACTTAATGTCTCTATTAAAGAAGGGTCAAATACAGTTTGTGTTTGTAGTGATAAGGAATCACCTGTAGTTTGTTGAGTGCTATGTGGTGTGTTTATGGTTAGTTCGTTATCAGAATATTCAGTCAAAGGACTCATGTCATGATGTGTCGTGTCGTGTAAGGAGGAATTATAGGGTGTGAGTGATTGAGTCATCTGTAAGATGTTTATTTGTTGTGTAAGATTTTCTTCTTCTTCTTTTTTAAGTTGGTCTGTTATATCAACTCTTATTCTATTTAAAGTGTCATCTGATAAGAGCTTATTTCTAATAATAACCCGTCTTTGATCTGCTATTCTCTGTTCTGTTACATTAATTTCTGGATATTGTAATTTAAAATGTTCGAATAATTTTGTGCAGTACATTGTTTTGTCCTCTTCAAGTTTGGTAATATAGTAATAGGTGCGCATGATGAATATGTTCATATCTTCAGTCCATTTCATGCGCACTCTGGGTTTTCCCGCCTTAGTGGTCGCAGGCTGTGTAGCTGACGCCGCCTGTGAAACATCTAAGGCAGATGTAGCTGCTCTACTGTCAACACTATTGTTTAGTCTGTCTGTCGGTTCGGCTGTAGTATTTTTGTCGGGGAGAACCCGCCTGCTCAGTCCCCCACCGCCGATGGGTCGTATGCTGAGACACCCAGCATCGGCCCCAGGTGCGCCCCGACGATTGCCCTCGGGTAGCGGTCCTATACGTAATTTCTTCGATCTAGTCTCCATGTTAAATGGGTGTTCAGAGCCACGTTAGCCACGCCAGTAACTTCTCATTCGTGTGTCCGCCCCCCACGTGATAAGGTGGTCTATCAGGACGTGTGGTTGTAGTGCGATCTTTAATTATCGAAAATAAAATATTAATTCAGATAAACAAAAAAATTAAAAAAGAATAATAAAAATAAATTAGATTAAATTAAATATTAATAAATTTGATTATATTAATTGGTCCAATAAATTAACGAAACATTGAAATTAATTATATTACTGTAAAGGTTCAGGTTATTGTGAGTGGATTATTGTTGTTTTTTAACCGTTATTTTTTTAATGTTATAATAAAAAGAGTATAAATGTTCAAAATATATATTTAGAGTTGTTAACACCCACAATACACAGTTGTTACAATAATTTAAAGTTGTACTATGGCATCTTTAGGAAAAAGAGGGAAACCTTTACGAGGCCAGTCACAGAGGTCGATGTGCAATATTTATCGCTGAGTACTGTATGACCAGTGATAACGGCTGTGACTTTTGAGTTGTAGGTCGATAGTTCAAACCCAGAAGTCAAATTTCTTTGATAGTATTTCAACTTTATTGCAAAGTCATAAGGTTCATTTTTAATTGAGAAAATTTGAAAGTTAGGGATAGCTTGATATTGTGCTGGCGTCTGTACAGTCACGAGCAAAAATATGTATACAGGTAGTTAATTTCAAAAGCAGTGTTCTCCTTAATTATTGATTAAAATAGTATGTTTATGGACACATTGCATTTTCGAATCCATAGGCTTCCGAACCTGTCGGAACGCAAAAGTTGAAATAGTTATTTTACGAGAAAATCGCTTGTGAATATTGCTAGGTGTATACATAATATTGGTGCTCGTGACTGTACATAATTCGTGCTTAAGTTCGTCTAAAACTTTGTTCTTTATGTTACAGTCCGCGAGGTATAAGCTGAGCTTTGCATTAGTGTGAGTGAGAGGAGCGCGGCGAGACAGAATGGCGCCGCGCCTCAGGCCGGTTACCCAAAATCAGTTTAAACCACCGGGCGAAAATGGCGCCGCGCCTAAGGCCGGTTATCACACCTACACTATCCATGTACACTCACACAAATGCAAAGCTCAGCTTATACCTCGCGGACTGTACGTTTGTTTTTTCTTGTTGAAACGGGGGTTGGGGGGTGTCACAATATGTATAGAAGAATTTTAGCGCGTGGTCCCATTAACTCGAAACTCAGTATTTATACCTATTTGAGTTGTAAGTCTCAGGTTCCAAACCGGAGTGGTACAGTAGCACAACAAGTTACCAAAAACTGCCGAATTGTCTCAATCGATTTTGAACTTAACCGTCAACGGTTTAAGGTTTAAAATCATGTGGAGAAGTTTGACTGTTTGGTATAACTTTATGTGCTGCGACCGTACATTACTTTGTGTAGATTATTTCATCAACACTGCTCTCAAAACAGTGAAGGAAAATATCGTGAGGGAACCGGCATATCCTAGAACCAAAATTTCGAAAACATTGATAGATGTCACATGGATGTTACCATATATCTCGAAGAAAAGAAGTTTCTATGTCCAAGCAGTGGGAACAATACATCAAATTGGTATCGATCATGGTAACATAAGCAGTGATAGCCTAGTGGTATAACCGTCGGACTGCCAAGTCTTAGGTCTCGAGTTCGAACCCAAGGCACGCACCTCTGACTTTTCAGATTCATGTGCGTATTGTATAATTATCACTTGCTTAAAAATCGCTGAAGGAAAACATCGTGAGGAAACCGGCATGCCTGAGAGATATTTCTAATAACAGTATGTGATGCTAAGTCAGAGGCCCATGGGCAGCATTAAAACTCTGACTCCAGGTTAGTTACTAACCACACGAAAAGGAGAAGAATATAACTCTTTGTTCGTACCTGTAATTTCATAAAGTGAAAAACTTAACTACCCTCGTTTGTTGAGAAAAACTCGCTTTATTGAATAGTCGCTGTGTGACAACGTGATCGACGAATAAGCTGCCTTCTCGAACTCATATATTATTCATAGCATGATACAAGTTTGCAAAATTGTTCGGAAGCATAGTTAAGGGCTGCGTCGCATTTGGCCTTTTTTTCACCGCGTTTTTGCGCGTTGCTACGATACGCATCTAAATATATACTGTTCTATCCGTCTAGGCTGTTATCATCACGGTAGAACATACGGTGGAGAACTTCCCCGCTCGCGACTGGCCCTGGTGCAAGCCATGGTCCGGAGCGAGAGGGAGTGGGAGGCAGACACCTCCTTCTGCGAAGCAGTCATGCTAGCAAAAGAGGTGGCAGGATGCTAGAGACGCTCTGGGCGTCGGGAGCCGTGTGACGACTCTCGGCCACCTTAGGCGCAGGCCTGCGGACGGTGAGTAATGGGTAGCTCACCGTCCGATCAGGATCAGGCCCGTGCCGGACGGCGCGTACATGTTCCACGCGCGCCTCAAAGAGATTTCAGCAACTGGGAAAAGTCCTGTTAGGGCAAAAGCCTGCCGGGTCAGCGGGATTGCCCGAAAGGGTTACTAATGTAAAGGGCTAAGGAAGGAACATGGATGGATTTTAGTCAGTAAGAGTCTCACACTCCCTTCCGCTTTTCCCAGAGCGGGAGAGACCTCTCCTGATGATTTCCCACACTCAAAATAATAATTATGTGTACCTATTTATTTTCTCTTCACAAATGTACCTACATTTCTATTTAAAAAAAAATTGTCATGAGGTCCGAATGCGCGTCTCTTTTTTTAAGGAAATTTCTGGCTGACTAAAGAATTAGGTAACATAAACTTTCAACCAGGCAGTGTTGCCACGTTGATCATGTTTGCCTGTATACTTATTGACGGCGCTAGTAAGCGATTCAACTTTACTATAAAGCAAACTTTGTCTTTGAGGTCGGCAAACATAATCAGACTTCCTTAAGTTGGTTTACGTTGTAGCTAACTTATACATACATTGTAACTAAATGTGACTGTCGTGGTTTTTTTTTAGGCCGGGAAATCATCTAAGGACGTCTCCCGCTCTGGGTGGAGCGAAACGGAGTGTCACTCTTACTGACTAAAACCCATTCATGTGCCTTCCATAGCCCTTTATGTTCCGGGGTAGCGGTAACCCTTTCGGACAATCCCGCTTACCCGGCACGGCTCAGCCATAAAGGGTCCCTTCATATGCTGACATCTCTTTGAGGCGCGCGTGGAACATGACTGTCATGGTTGTATGTAAACTTGTTCGCGGCATCCTATTCCCGTGAATCAGAAGCAATAGAAACGAATTCTTGCGCAAATACAAGCTTATAAACAAATAAAAATGTTTTATTGCAAATCACATCACACCAGTATTTATTTTTTATTTTCATATTTATTTTATTTATTTATGTATAATCTGTCTTACAATAAAACGTAGGGCGGTGACTCCCAAACTAGACATTTGCCTGTATCTTGGGGATCGGATATTATAAAGGCGAACGTTTTGTGGGTAAGTGTGTGTGTGAGTTTGTATGTTCGTCCGTCCTTCCCGCTCAAACGGCTGAACGGATCTGGATGAAACTTGGCACAGAAGTAGTTAATGACCTTAATTTTTATCCTGGTAGTACGTTTCCTTGGGATAATTTCAGGCATAAACGCGGTCAAAGCCGCTGGCAGCGGCTAGTTAACCATAAATACACACTCAATTTTATCGTATTATGTATGATGTCAAACAATAAAATGACCAAATATACATACATACATCCTCACAAACTTAGTCACACGTTAGTAAATTTAGTCACTTTGGTAGCGTACAAAAACGCGCCGAATAAACGCCCAATCTGTAAGAACCCTTACTGGCTATGCGTAACGACATGATATCTTTGGGATGGCATGTGAAATGTGACTGATCTTGTATTCTACGTAAAGGGAAAGAATTTTTCTATTCTTTGCTATAATAGCTTCAGTTATTGATGCTCTTGAGCTTCAGTGAAAGCGCTTAGAAACTTTTGATCGAGGACAAACTCGAGAAAGATAAAAAGGAACTCTTTGGTAAATTGTCTTTGTCACATGACATTATGATTGAATTATTGACATAGCTGATGTAACAGGTATACATAGTTATGTCAGTAATAATTGAACTGACATTTCATTTAATTTGTGGGTAGAATTTTAGTTATGTCAGCAAAAACTGTGTATACCGTCAAACGGGGTGATCAAACTTTAAAAGGTATTTTAACTTTGAAATAATATAGTTTTTTGCCAACAAGGGCACTTAATTGTTATTTATAATATAGTCAACACATTAAGGTCCTTTTTGGCCATTTCGATGTTAAAAACCCCTTTAAAAGTTTCGTCCCGAATCACCGCTGCATCCCTATTCACCGCGTTTGACTGTATGCCATTTTATTTGTATACCTACAATATACAAAGTAAAAAAACTATTATCTAACTAAAATACGGCGTCAAAAATTCCTCCGCATTGCTGTCAACTGGTAATGTACGGTCGCCATTGCATCAAGTTATACCTAACTGTCAAATTGCTCCAAATGATTTAATACCTTAAGACGTTTAAGGTTAAGTTCAAAAACAATTGACAGTTTGTGGTAACTTGATGTGCTGGCGACCCAAGAGAGTGGTGGCATTGCCATGTTGTATGCCAATGCCGCCAGTCTCTGGCCAAGGTAAAAGCCAGCCTTGGGTCACGTAGTGTGAACCAGCCATTGGTCGGTTAAGCGGGATTGTCCAGGGTTACCGCTACCCCGGAACATAAAGGGCTACGGAAGGAACATGGATGGGTTTTAGTCAGTAAGAGTCTGACACTCCCTTCCGCTCCACCCAGAGCGGGAGCAGTTATTGGATGATTTATCAGCCTTAAAAAAAAAAAAAGGCATTGGTCGGTATTACTTAACGAAAGATCTTCAATGAAAAGTGATCTAGCTAACTTTAAGATTACACAAGGGTTGTAACCACCAGCCGTCGTTTACGCAATTTGTACATGAACTCCAACTTTGTGCCAAAATAATTGCTGGCTAAACGAGTTGTAATTATGGTGTGAAAATTAGCTGCTTACGGAATTGCGTATACGCACGCAACAAATAGGGATCGTGGGAGTATTAAAACAATGTTATTTTTTTTAAAACTTGTTTTCGTAAAAAGAACCGTCAATAAAGTTGGTTGACCTCTAATATTTCTATGAACAGAAGGTATAATGTAATACAAAAAAAAACACAATTAAGCAGTGAGAGCCCAATGGTTTGACCGTCGGACTGCCAAGTCATAGGTGTCGAGTTCGAACCCAAGGCACGAATCTCTTAAGCGGGATTGTCCGAAAAGGTTACCGCTACCCTGGAACATAAAGGGATAATGATGGAACATGGGTGGGTCTTAGTCAGTAAGAGTCTGATACGCTTCTGTCTTCAGTCTGACGCGCTACGCTCTAGGTAGAGCGGAAGGGGGCTCTACCTAGAGCGGGAGGGGTCATATGACGACTTCCCACGATCAAAAAAAAAAACAAGCATCGCTGAATTTACGGATTCATATGCGCATTGTATCATTAACACTTGCTGAAGAATACGGTGAAGGAAAACATCGTGAGGAAACCGGCATGCCTGAGAGATATTTCTCAACAGCATGTGAAGCCAAGTCAGAGGCCGTAAGACAGCATAAAACTTTGACATTGGTTTAGTCACTAACCACACGAAAAGACAGACAAAACGGGGAAGTGAGCTTAAAGTGAGCTGTCATTTCAACTGAAGTTAGTGATTAACTCTTTTGATAGCTCACTCCGAGCCCACCTACGTTTTCAAGGTGAGATTTTTACCCAACATCATTACAGGATTTCGGAAACCAGGTGTTTCACTCATAAAATATTATTTGCCTAGAAAGCTGGGGTAAGACAAGATGAAAATAGCATCTTTTCAAGTCTAGCGTAAGTATGATTGGACTTGCCTTAGAAATATTATCACCCAGCCCGTTCGATCGTAAATGTCTGAAATACATAAAACTCACATGTGGTTCTTATTTACGGTGGATTATATTTTCCATATTTTTAATCAATACTTTTGAGCACGGGCGAGCTTCTCCATACGAAACTACCTTTTGGAAGGGGCAACTAGAATAAATTCTATTTCGTTCAAAAGTGTCTTTCTTGTGCCTATTTGATTGATTAAATGATACAATAGAATAGAATCATTTATTTCTTAGTAGGTACAGAGGCCAGCACATCAAGTTACCACAATCTGTCAAATTTCTTTGATAGTATTTCAACTTTATTGCAAAGACATAAGGTTCATTTTTAATTGAGAAAATTTGACAGTTAGGGATAGCTTGATGTGCTGGCGCCTGTACCATGGTAAATACATATCTGATTTTTTTTTAAGTTTCACTTATACTACCGTTGCCGGTGTAGAAATATATACTTAAATGGTTTTTTTTTTAAATAAAATAAGAATATTGTTTAAAGTAATTATTAAATAACATGAAATAAAAATTAAATTAAAATGAAATGGAAAGTCAATTGTTTGAGCATATAATAATCACAATGCAAAATAATGGCAAATAATTTAAGTAGTCAGTAGTCACACTGTTTTTGTTTAATAATGTCAACCAATATAATTAATGAAATAAATAAAATAGTTAAAATTAAATTTAGTTAAGTGGAAAGACAATAATTTAAATATATAATAGTCACAATGTATTCGTATAATAATGTCAATCAAGCAATAGTCACGATATATAAGAAAGTCAGGAAAGTAATTTATAAACAATGTTCATTTGTTAAATAATTATGATTACTTACAATGACTTATCCTCTAGGTATTCTTTAACACTATAATATTGTTTTTCCAATCAATGACACATGGATTAGGTAGGTATCTTTTGAATTCGACAACACTATCGACTTTGACTTTGACTTTGCCGCAGTGGCCCCATGGTATCGGCTGCAACTTACGAGGAGTAGGTCGTGGGTACAAATAATAATACAGAAAGCTGCTATTCTGAACACTTGCAGAATTGTCCGAAAATTCCTTCAGAACGACAACGATGCACGTATATCTCACTCACAAACATCATTCACAACAAAAACTCTAAACATATCATCACAACATAATACGTTATCACCTATCACTTAGTTTAGTATTTTTTAGGGTAGCACTTGGCTTTGGCCCGTGTTATCCTATAAAACCGGCACATCGGTGCCGAGATACAAAAATGTATACCAACAAAATAATAATAATAATAAATAATAATATCCTTGGACATTTCACACAACGCCATAATAGTCCCAAGCTAAGCAACTTAATGCTTGTGTTATGGTAACGAGATGGCTGATAAACTACTTATATACATTTTTTTTTGTAAATACATACATATTATAGATAGAAAATCACCCAGACGCGTAACAAATACTTGCAGGTCGTACAAATATTTGTTCCGTGCGGGAATCGAACCCGCGCCATGCTGCGTAGCAGTCAATCGCTCAACCATTGCGCCAAACGTGTCGTCAAAATCGTTAAAACTATGATTCTTTATTTTCCCTTGCTATTGTCTTGTCGCCTGTAAACTCTACAAATAACAATGACATGTTAACTTGAAGTTACTTGGCTAATAATTATGTAGAAGTCCTCAGTCAGGGATGGATTTCATGATATCTATCAAATCATCTGCCTAGCCTTTTGCCAACTATGTTGGGGTCGGCTTCCAGTCTAACCGGATGCAGCTGAATACCAGTATTTTACATGGAGCGACTGCCTATTTGACTTCCACAACCTAGTTACTGGGCAACACGATACCCCTTTGTAAGACTGGCTGTCAGATTTTCGGCCTTCTGACGTCCCGTAACGACTGTCAAAGCGTCCTCGCCAAAGTCACCTCGAATGACAGCCGTGACCAACGGCTTAACGTGCTTTCCGAGGCACGGAGGAGTATCGGAATGCAACTTGCCAGGTCGTGGGTACAAATCGATAGTTAAAGCCAAGTGCATGTCGGAAATTACCCCACGGGCACGAACTAACTAGATAAAAAGTATCCTATGCCTTAATCCAGGTCTGTCATCTATTTCTGTGTTAAATTTCATCCACATCCGTTACAAACACGCACACACACAAAATGTCACGTTCTCCTTCTTCTCTCTTCGTGTGGTTAGTGACTACCCTGGTGTCAGAGTTTTTACGCTGCCTATTGGCCTCTGACTAAGCTTCATATGCTGTTGAGAAATACCTCTTAGGTACAGACGCCAGCACATCAAGCTAACCCAAACTGTCAAATTTTCTCAATTAAAAATGAACCTTATGTCTCTGCAATAAAGTTGAAATACTGTCAAAGAAATTTGACAGATTGTGGTAACTTGATGTGCGGGCCTCTGTACATGCTGATTTTTCCTCACGATGTTTTCATTGTAGATTTCACCTTTGTAATGTTAGAACTCTTCTGTTTCCAGACCTTAAGAACAAGAAGACGGTGATCTACGCAGTCGGGTTTTTCGACAGCTCAGCGTTCCCCTTCTCCCAGGCGATCGGCACCTCGTACTCCAAGAGGGGGTACAACGTCTTTGTGTCAGAGACGCTGGCCTTCCTCACCTATATTTATCCTAAGTAAGTATTCTCTTTTATATTGAGTGATATGAGACTCGTTGGGCTAGTGGTCGCAAGTGCTACTGCTGAATATGAGGTTCTGGGTTCGATTCCCAGGTGGGCAAAAGTGTTTTTGAGTTTCTCCATCTGGCATTCTAGTTTCCGAAGTGCAAGTGTTTCCCAAAAGTGTGGGCAAAGTGTTTCCAAAAACACTTTGCAATATTGCGATGAAGCACTTTGCCATATAGCCTATTGTAGGAGCCATTGGCAACTGCAAATGACAATAGGCTTTTATTACAAGGGATTAAAGCAAAGAAAAGACCGCGAAATTCAAAGTTTCATAGCATTTTTTGCAACTTTAGGTCTGTGTCAGGTCTTCTTATTTTCGTGTGTTTAGTGACTAACCTGGTGTCAGTGTTTTATTAATGCTGCCCGTGGGCCTCTGACTTAGCATCACATACTGTTGAGAAAAATCTCTCAGACATGCCGGTTTCCTAACGATGTTTTCCTTCACCGATTTTTAAGCAAGTGATAATTATAAAATACGCACATGAATCTGAAAAGTCAGAGGTGCGTGCCTTGGGTTCGAACTCGGGACCTATGACTTGGCAGTCCGACGGTCATCCCACTAGGCTATCACTGCTTTTTCACTGTGTCAGGTAGTATGTTGATTAAAATATAAATCGCAGCCGTAGCAGGTATGTATTCATAGAACTGTAATCATTTGAACCATCAATACAACTCTTTCAGTTAGAATTTTCCTCAAATGACTGACATGATTTCATGTAATTGTCATTCTGTAGGATTATATGAACTTAGAGGATTGTATATCAGCTGGCTTGTACGAGAGGGTTACCGCTACCCCGGCACAACACTAACTGGTAAAGTTAGCTCTTTGTACGGGAAATGGATGATAAGAGAGAGATTTTCATGTATAATAAGGAACCATTTTGGTATCTTTCAGTGCGTAACCTTTTGCGGTTAAATATAGGTTGTTCGGGGTTGGGGTGAGATTGAGATAAACTGAGATTAAAGGTTATAAAGATGATATATTTCAGTAATAAAGGTTAACTAATCAAACTAATGAGGTGAATAGGATGAGATTGAGTCGCGCCCGATATGCTGTCCGAAAGCGTACTGACTATTTTACTTAGGTAATACATAAAATATTCAAGGCATAAAGCGCGGTGTCGCGATTACGCTGACATGTTCATTTGTTCGGTGATTGACCCGAACATGCTCCCGAGGGAGAAAGAGATGAGGTTAGTAAGTATGTAAGGTTAAATGGGTGGCGAAATTAATATTAACAAGGTGAAAACAATGTTCTTATAATATTAAAATATGTAGTAATGTAGGGTTAATTATGTTAAAAGATGAGATGAAGGTAACATTACAAATTAAACAGAATCGTTACAGTGTAAATCAGGAAGAGAAAACACACGAAATATTGGTGAAGAACCTCTATCTTCCTTTTTTTGTAAGCACTCACTAGATAGAGCTAGTCTCTTAGGATCACTTTTCACTGATTTACGACTAGATTGCCCATTTTCCCTAATTTCACTACACTCAATCACGACACTTTCTGGAACGGTGTGTGGCGACGCCGTTGCCGCAGAGGCTGTCGACCGATCTGCAGTAGAAGTGGAACGATTTCCTTTACGTTGCCTTTGCCACCAACGTTTAAAACAGTAAGCTGTCACCAATAGCAAGATTCCTAATATGGTGAGATATATAGCAGCATACTGATGGACGTCGTGGTAGGAGATATTGGTGCTCAAAGGTTCACTCTGCTTCATGATCTCAAGACTTCTCTTAATAGCTTCAAATTGCATGAGATTGTCTGAGTTATTGGGATTTAGCTCATAAGAGATTTCTGGCATGGTGATATTTATCATGTGATTGATTGGTGATATTTCTGGCGAGATAATCTTTGTTGTCGTGCTAATTTTACTAGACAATCTTTTGTTTGAGTACACCATAAAGTCTTCTGTTTTTACTAAACAGCCTTCCCCAACACGCAACAGACCAGCACCTGATAACCTAACTGCCTGAACTTGATTTTCACACAGCAGTTTGACGTTACATTCATTGCAGCATAAAAAATAATATTTGTTTTCTGATGTCAACTCCCTCCAGTCATTCTTGCACGAAGTAGTTCTAGTTTTACAAGTTCTTGTGCCTAGGATCGTCTCACAAAGGCTATGATCATCTTTCATGTGGTGAATAGGCCT
Source organism: Hyppa rectilinea (assembly GCA_951799385.1). Taxonomy (NCBI): domain Eukaryota; kingdom Metazoa; phylum Arthropoda; class Insecta; order Lepidoptera; family Noctuidae; genus Hyppa; species Hyppa rectilinea. The sequence continues at coordinate 15,591,763 of OX637316.1, forward strand.
TCTGATATGACACAGAATAGTCGCAGGGTTTTGTAAAACACATGACTGCAGATCCGTGTCTGTGACAGTCAAATACGAATCTTTTCTCATGTTGATGGCTGCCAATTCGGAGATAGTTTTGACCTTCATCATCATGTTATTTTTTGCAATACGTGGAACCGGGATAAGATTGAATACCTCGTAAAGATCCCTTTCAATCAGGGGTATTTTGATTTCTATAATTAGGTATTTGCCAGAGTACTTGGCTCTTGCATTTAGCAAGCTGTAAAGATCTTTAAGGTTAAAGTTGTCGACAGGAACTACCAAGTCTCCAGATATTTGTGCTGAAATTACGCTTAGCTCTGATCTGAGCTGCTTCGGTGAAATCAAATGAAAATCTAATTTTCCACTATAAATGTCAGTTACTGTATCTAAAATTGAGTCCTGGATTCGTCGAAGGGTATACAGCAAGTTGTTGGCAGTGAAAGCCGAGGTTAAGAAGTCTGTGATCATAGTTACATTTTGCACTTGCTGAGCGAGGTTTTTATATGAATCTTGGAGATAATTAAGCTTTTGATTTATTATTTTGTGATGTTTATTTATAGTATTCTCCATCCTTTTCATGATATTAAATTCAGCTTCTACGATCGACGTTTGGTTTTTCCAGAGGCTGTATAGATGGTTTTCATTATGCTTTAAAAGGTCAATATCCTTCACATATTTTTCTGCAAATCGTTGGTCCAACACTCCGAATAAACTATTTGCAACGTAGCCTACTCCGTCTAGCAAGCCGCGTCTTCGACGTTTCTTATTAGTCATAAATGAGTCATTCGTCATGAGAATATTGTCGTAATGTTTTATTTCCTCGAACTCGTGCTCGAGCTGTAACATGACGCCGTCGCAAGGTGTTTGTGTTCTAATCGTAGAGCATAAGGTTTCAAGATACTTGATATATTTTAATACAGCCGCCGTTCCCTCTTGATAAGGTCTTGTGTCATAATAGACTATTAAATGCCAATCATCTCTAATTAGATGCATATTAGATATTTTGTCAAAGTAGACAGTATTGTTTGTCAGCATGGTGAAGTTGTAGGATGCTTGAGCGGTGTTTATTAGTGACAGTAAAAATAATGTCAAAGATAAAACCATAGCTGAGAATGATATAGGAGGTTTTTTCCTCTTAGTTGGTGATTTATTTTCAACTTTTGGGGCATTTTTAAAGATAGAGGTTCTTCACCAATATTTCGTGTGTTTTCTCTTCCTGATTTACACTGTAACGATTCTGTTTAATTTGTAATGTTACCTTCATCTCATCTTTTAACATAATTAACCCTACATTACTACATATTTTAATATTATAAGAACATTGTTTTCACCTTGTTAATATTAATTTCGCCACCCATTTAACCTTACATACTTACTAACCTCATCTCTTTCTCCCTCGGGAGCATGTTCGGGTCAATCACCGAACAAATGAACATGTCAGCGTAATCGCGACACCGCGCTTTATGCCTTGAATATTTTATGTATTACCTAAGTAAAATAGTCAGTACGCTTTCGGACAGCATATCGGGCGCGACTCAATCTCATCCTATTCACCTCATTAGTTTGATTAGTTAACCTTTATTACTGAAATATATCATCTTTATAACCTTTAATCTCAGTTTATCTCAATCTCACCCCAACCCCGAACATTGGTTCTCATGAAAGCCTTAAAGTTGGTAGCTTGCTTTTTGAATAGTACTGCCGCTTTACTCTCTTCAAGAGCAGGGGCAGGGGTTTTAGAAGCAGCGGGGGCTGCGAGGTTTGAGGTTTGAGATTCCGCAGTAGGTTTGAACGTAGGAGGTTTTAATTCAGGGGTTTGCGGTCTGTTTTCGAGTGGGTTATAGTTCTGGATAGTAATTTTAATGTTCTTATATTTTTCAGTCATTTGATCGTATTGATTAGTACTGAAATATGTATGAGATTTATCACCAAAAGATAGCAAAGTCATGTGATTATTATGGAACTCCGTAAAATATTGTTCCAAGGTAGACAATCGACGACGTAGGTAGTCCGAGGTCTTGCGCTCTGCACCATCCTTCTTGAAATTGGTGAAGAGCCCATTTATGGCTTCGATCAGTTGATGTTGGGTTGATAAAATGTCTTCCATATTCGACATTATAAGGATAAAAAGGAGACCTTACTTGTACTGAAAGCTTCTTTGGAGATCAAATGTCCTTGCGATGGCTGCAAGAACAAACCTGGAGTAGCAGCGAGATGAGATGACACGATGCTTTTCGTAAAACCAGGTTCAATCAGGATCAGTAGGATGATGTTGGAAGGTAAATCCACTTAGTTCTGTTTCCAAGCGAGACACTCACACAGTACGGTTTGTAGGCACACGCGTAATGGTCCCGCTAAGGCTCGAAGGACCAATGTTCGGGGTTGGGGTGAGATTGAGATAAACTGAGATTAAAGGTTATAAAGATGATATATTTCAGTAATAAAGGTTAACTAATCAAACTAATGAGGTGAATAGGATGAGATTGAGTCGCGCCCGATATGCTGTCCGAAAGCGTACTGACTATTTTACTTAGGTAATACATAAAATATTCAAGGCATAAAGCGCGGTGTCGCGATTACGCTGACATGTTCATTTGTTCGGTGATTGACCCGAACATAGGTATAGTCAGTAAATATTTAAAATAAAACATTAAATTAACCTAGACTGGACATGTATATTGTAAGGATGACTTAAGTATGATTGTGTGTGTTTCAGCGGTATTGTCCGAAAGGGTTACCGCTACCCCGGTACATAAAGGGCTAAGGAAGGAACATGGATTGGTTTTAGTCAGTAAGAGTCTGGCACTCCCTTGCGCTTAACCGAGAGCGGGAGGCAATTTTCCCAGCGTCAAAAAAAAAATTAAAAGATGATTGTGTATGTGATTTAAATGATTACAATGCTGACTACCCTGGAGGAGCTCGTGGCTAAGTAATAACAGCCACACGGATAAATCCATCAGGTTAAGCTATGCTTGCCGGGGTTGGTTCGTGGATGGGTGACTATCTTTACATATCGAAACTCGACTGTGCCTCGAATGTATAGCGGTATTCAGCTGAAAAGGCTCGGCAGATATAATTACTCTGACTACCCTTTTTTTTTTTTTTAAGGCTGGGAAATCATCCAATGACTGCTCCCGCTCTGGGTGGAGCGAAAGGGAGTGTCAGACTCTTACTGACTAAAACCCATCCATGTTCCTTCCGTAGCCCTTTATAATAATAATAATAAAAAAAAAAAAAACGTTAATTTCAGATAACATGGATCCAGTGTATTAGTAGTACAAAAACTTATACCTAGTGTTAGTAAAAAAAAACCTTAATCTACTCGCCCCCTGCCAGACCCACGAATCGAGGTATCAATACTCATGTGAGCATTAATACACCGACTCATGGACAGACAGTCAAGTCTACCAGCTATCATGCTTAAAACGCTGTTGCGACTAGCCCGCACTCTGCTCAGCATTGACGCGCACCGCTTGCGCAGAGTAGCGTAGAAGCAATCGTATGTTCCGGGTTAGCGGTAACCCTAACGGACAATCCCGCTTACCCGGCAGGCTTGGCCCTGAGGCGCCCCTTCATATGCTGACATCTCTTTGAGGCGCGCGTGGAACATGCACGCGCCGTCCGGCACGGCTCTGGTGCTGATCGGACGGTGAGTCACCCATTACTCACCGTCCGCAGGCCCGCGCCTAACTCTGACTACCCTGACGGATCCTTCTTAACATAACTGACGAAGAGCAGGTGTTCTAGTACACCTCTGCCTAACCATTTAAACAATACAGGCGTGATGTTATGTCATGGATATAAATAGTCACTTAATATTCCACTCCAATGTTCCAGTACATTAAATAGATACATCGACTGATTCATATAAGTGTCAAATTCCACGCTCTTAATGTAATTTCTATAGGAAAGTAAGTAATATTCTATCTGTAGTTTAATATCTTTGACAAATGGTAGTGACGGAATACGGTTAGGAACTCTATTGGGCCTTTATCAATTCTCTCGGCCAATAAGGAGCGCGTCGAAGCATTCTATAAGCATTTTAGAAGTTACTTAAAAAACTGCTGACGAGCGCCTGTTTTGTCATCTCAGCTGTCTGATGTCTGAAAGTGTGGTTAGTCCCTAAGACGGACCGATGACCTTAAAAGTAAAGGTCGCAGGAATCCGCTGTTTACGAGAAACACAGAACCCGCCGATGTGATGGTTTTTGGTGTAGGCCCAGCAGTGGAAGTCTTCCAGCTGATATAATAATATAATAATATCCTTGGACATTTCACACAACGCCATATAGTCCCAAGCTAAGCAACTTAATGCTTGTGTTATGGTAACGAGATGGCTGATAATTACTTACATACATTTTTTTTGTAAATACAAGTATAATTATAGATAGAAAAACATCCAGAGCCGTAACAAATGCAGCTCGTACAAAATATTTGTTCCGTGCGGGAATCGAACCTGCGACATACTGCGTAGCAGTCAATCGCTCAACCACTGCGCGAACCGGGTCGTCTATATAATAATAATTATAATGTTTATGATGATGGGCCTGCTTTCCAGTCAATGGATCCTTTAAACAATTCACTTGCACTTGTACCTTGTTATCTATGTCTATTGTTTGTTGATGTTCTCTAATAGGACTACAGCTGGCAGTGAGTGTGCATCCATTATATTCTATCAGCAACGGGCAGCCATCTTGATATACCTACCTACATCTTTATGTGAAGGTCAGGGACCTTCACTGAGGGGGCTCCGTGGTAGAGCGTGTGTTCTGTGTGTGTATAGGGATTTGCTAGCCTATCAAAGCAAACACACATTCCGTGAATAATTAATTATATATTACTTTGCACTGAATACATCTGCCAAGCCCTGCGGCTGAAGACATACTTTTACTTTTACAAAAACCTATCACACTATTCTATCCATAATTTAAAAGTTTGAATGCTGTCAGATTATTTCCAGTCATGTTTAATATAAGGTTTCACTCAGGCTCTAGAGTAACTACTCTATACTACTCTGCCTGCCTTTTCCCAACTATATTGGGGTCGGCTGTCAGTCTTACCGGATAGAGTTGAATACCAGTATTTTACATGGAGCGACTGCCTATCTGACCTCCACAACCCAGTCAGTAACTGGGTATCACGATACCCCTTGGTAAGACTGGCTGTCTGACTTTCGGGCGTCTGACTACCCGTAACGGCTTTCAAAGATGCACAAATGACAGCCGAAACCAACGGCTTAACGTGCTTTCCGAGGCACGGAGGAGTCTCAGTATGTAAAGATGGTCACCCATCCTCGGCTGGCTAGCTATGCTAGCTAGGAATAAAGGGTGTCTTTAGGGTATTTATGACGTTTCCTTCTAAAATAATATAACATCACGACTTATATCCCCAAAGGGTTGGGCAGAGTGTACTTAATATTACACCCATATTTCGCTATTTAAGTTTAAGTGTGTAATGTTTGAGTCTATTGCTATCACGCGGGCACAAATCGAGACTTCATCTATACATATAATAAAACAGTAAAAAAACTGTGTCTGTACATTGAATGTATTAAAAAAAAAAATTGAGGGGGGTTTAGAAACAGTAAGAGAGCACGAATCCAAAAAAAAAATTGTCTGTTTGTCTGCATGTCTGTTTGTCTGTTTGTTTGTACACGCTAATCTTCGGAACTACTGGACGGATTGGAATGTTTTTTTTTTGTTGTATAGGTATTAAATCTGGGCAACATATAGGCTATAATTTATCTTGGAAACTTTAACACCTGATGCAGAACAGCAACAGACCAGCTAAACTATAAGAGATACAAAAATGATAACATAGCAAAAATTGTTCCACGTGATGAGCATTTTCTGCTGAGAGAATAAATTTGAAGATCTGGAACACCTGATGTGGAACTCCAAGAGCCCAGCTACACTATAACATATATAGGAATGACGTCTTAGCAAAAGTTGTTCAGCCTGATGAGCACTCTCTGTTGACGTATAAAAATTGAAGATCTGAAACACCTGTTGTGGAACTCCAAGAGCCTAGCTACACCATAACACATATAGGAATGACGTCTTAGCAAAAGTTGTTCGGTCTGATGGGCATTTCCTGTTGACTTATAAAAATCGAAGATCTGGAACACCTGTTGTGGAACTCCAAGAGCCTAGCTACACCATAACACATATAGGAATGACGTCTTAGCGAAAGTTGTTCAGCCTGATGAGCACTCTCTGTTGACGTATAAAAATTGAAGATCTGGAACACCTGTTGTGGAACTCCAAGAGCCTAGCTACACCATAACACATATAGGAATGACGTCTTAGCAAAAGTTGTTCAATCTGATGAGCACTCTCTGTTGACTTATAAAAATCGAAGTTCTGGAACACCTGTTGTGGAACTCCAAGAGCTTAGCTACAACATAACTCATATAGGAATTACATCTAAGCAAAAGTTGTTCAATCTGATGGGCATTTCCTGTTGACTTATAAAAATCGAAGATCAGAAACATCTGATGTGGAAATCAAAGCTATCACTAATTTTACTGTGTAATTATAAAATAACATAAACTGGGAGTACCTGCACGCGGTGAAGGCGGTAACAGTTTAGGACTGATTTTCGATGACGATGGTATTTCATTGAAAATTTGACTCTACTGGCCAAAACTCTTATTTATTTATTTATTTTATCGTATGAATATGCCTATGGGCTTATGTTGTTTGAGTGTTTAATTTCCTTTTCCATTTATCTTCGCGACATGGTAGCCTACCCGGTAACGCAGGGGAGTAGTCATTTTAATTTACATTTTTATTGATCAGGTATCTTCACAATAAAACTATGGCTATGCCTAGAAAGAGGTCAAATCTTTCCCAAAGTTCCAAGAGAGCTAAAAGATTGAGGATCATAAGATCCCAAGAATCTACCGAAGAACGTCAGGAGAGACTTGATGCTGTTCGAGAACATTAGGCTGCAACTCGCTCCGTGGAAACCTCTTCGGGTCGCGAAGCACGCCTGCGTTCTCAGCGTATTCATTAGGTCTCTAGAGATCAGTGAAGAATATGATGCGCGACTGACCGCTGATCGTGAACGTCATGTATTGTCTCGCGAGTCAGAGACGTTCACGGAAAGGGAATTACGCTTAAGTTCCAAGCGTATCTAGGTATCGACTTCTAGGTCTCTAGAAACAAGTGAGGCACGTGATGTGCGACTGACCGCTGATCGTGAACGTCATGTATTGTCTCGCGAGTCGGAGACGTTCACGGATAGAGAATTGTGCTTGAGTTCCAACCGTATCTACGCATTGACTTCTAGGTCTCTAGAGACAAGTGTGGAATGTAATAATGCGGTTACCAAAATGAAAACGATGACAAATGGACTGTATGTTTTGGTGGTTGGTTTGTCAGTGTGATAAAAGGTTTAAATGGGAAAAATGATAAAAATAACATAAATGGCGACCCCGTTGTTGCTGGCATAAGCAACAGGGTCCGCGTACGAAGTCGCGGGCAGATGCTAGTGCGGTAAATAAAGCACTTGTCTGAGTTCGGATGCAGACGAATTATTGCCCATTGAGTTCTTCCCTTTTATGTCTATCACACTAATATTATTAAGGCGAATGTTTATGAGTGTGTGTGTTTGTTTATTTGGAACTTTTTTGCGCAAAACCACGGAACGGATCTAGATGAGATTTGGCACAGAAATAGATTATAGTCTGGATTAGCACATAAGATACCTACTTTTTGTTCCGTTAGTACGTTCCCGAGGAATAATATTTGTCATCCACACGGGCAAAGCCGCGGGGAGAAGCTAGTACTTGTTAAATAAATAATGGAATATACTCAAATTATTTACACATGCGTTTAGTCGTCTACGAACACAGACAAATCACTGCGACAATCGCTCTTGCAGCTTCCGCCTTATCTCCATAGTTAACCTATCCATTTCTCTATGATATCCTAGAACCTATATACTCCAAATTTATCGCCCAAAGGTCGCCAGTTCGAGTTCCTGGTCATAAATTAGGCCCAAGTTTGGCACAGGCCAAAGATATTGAGATTGTATTAAGTTGATACCGGGATGTCCTTAAAACTAAGAGATTATGGATATAATGTCCTTGTTTGAGGACATATTTTTGTTTGGGGTCTCCTTTGGGTAGTGATGTTTGTTATCTTTACGCCATAATGTGGTAAAACTTTATGTATGGAACAGCTGATGTTTTTTTTTCATATTTCAGAGTTGAACCATGGACAAAGTTGTTCATTTTCATGAGTACTACAAAACCTGAAAGTATGTCCCTTGTTTCGTCTTCACATATAATGTTATAATTCATGTATACAAAACATTGTAAAACATGTTAAAAGAGTGATGGTGGAGTTTCATGCCCATTCTTCTCCACACGAAACTACCTTTTGGAAGGGGCGACTAGAATCAATTCTATTTCTTATTCATTTTGACGTTCAAAAGTGCCTTACTTGTGTCTATTTGAAATAAATGATTTGACTTTGACTTTAACCTAACACACCGGTAGCCAACTACATAATATATGTATGTCATTGCGCTGTTCGATAAAAAAGCTGCCGAAATAGTCTACCCATTCGTCAAAGCATATCGCACATAAATATCAAACGAAAGAAATATGGCGGCCAGTAGATTATGGAAACGGTCGTTAGCGACTCGTCTATGGGCATTTTTATTGAATTTCGACCCAACTTTTATTGATGGCTCGAGGATTTCTGACGCGTTTGGAAAATACTTGAAATAACAGTTAGCTTTTTGAGTGCTCTCAGAGGTTTGTATTTTACATAATTATGGTGTCCGAACATGGTATCACACTAATATTATTAAGGTGAAAGTTTGTGAGTGAGTTTGTATGTTTGTCCGGATGAAATTTGGCAAAGATGTAGTTTATGACTTAGACACAGGATACCATTTGAGCGTGACGAAGAGACAAACATACAAACACACACAGACGCACTCACTTACCTTCGCCTTTATAATATTAGTGTGATACATGTACTCACACACTCAACTTAGCACACGCACATTAAGTATTTTAAATTGGTCTTAACGTATCTCGGGACCCTAGGACCCGGACTTTTGGAAGACGTACGAGGGGCCGAAGGTAACTCGCAGATACCCATTAGAGTATTTTGTTTTTAAATAGTTACCTGGTTAATTCAAGTTTATCTTCATATTTACCCGTATATGTATTAAATACTAAACTATAAATTATTATATGCCTTCATTGAGACTATAATATAAAATCTATATTTAGCCGCATAAGCGCACTGAAATATACCAAAATGGTTCCTAATTATACACTGAAATCTCTCTCTTCATCCATTTCCCGTACAAAGAGCTGATTTACAAGTAAATTTCTACCAATAAAACAGGCTTTACCAGTTGCTGATATTCCAATCTATATCTATACTAATATTATAAAGCTGAAGAGTTTGTTTGTTTGTTTGAACGCGCTAATCTCAGGAACTACTGGTTCGAATTGCAAGATTCTTTTTGTGTTGAATAGTCCATTTATCGAGGAAGGCTATAGGCTATATAACATCACGCTACGACCAATAGGAGCCGCGCAGTGGGGGTGAAACCGCGGGGAACAGCTAGTTTAAATATACCTTTTAAACTGTCAGTTCTTGTGTCAAATCTCGGTGCAATACGAAACAACTACGAAGTTATATATCGGCTTAACCACGCCTAGCTACAAATTTATTTCTTCTTGTTATCATAAATTTCCCAAAATCCATGGCGTGTTTTAATTTGTTTCATGTCATTAAATATGTACGAGAACTTAATTTTTTATGATATCTAGATAAACTCACAAAAGTAATGATTTTATTGTTTATTTCATGTTATAGTATTGTTGACATTGTCACATATTTGTGTCGTCTGATTATTTTTAACATCTGATTTGCATTTAAAATAGTGTGCTCATTAATTATGATTGATATATATATGATTATAATTACTTGGATTAATTATGATCACAATGCTACACGCTACGCTGTAATATGTCGATATACAGTTAACAACGAGAGTGCATTCTCAAGTAGCAATATTTATATACATCGATGCAACCTTTAAGTTATGTCGTACCATCCATTGTTACCGAACAAACAGGTATCAGCTTCATTGAGGCTTCCAGCAATTGCTAGTGATGGGACATGCGAATATCGCGGATGTATTTGGCGGATATTCTTATTTTATTTGTGTTTTCACAAACACTTTTACACGTCAATAATATTTTAAAAACTAGATGAGGTCGGCGTTTCCTAACTGACTACTCTAAAAAAAGCTGAAACAAACACAGAGGTCACAGTCTCTTTTAATCTCCAGATATAGACATAAATTTAATTTTGGTCGAATCATGTGAAGACCATGAAGGTTGGTGTTTGAAATGAATGGGACTTATAAAAGAGTTTACAGTCAAATTATGTCATTCTCCAGTGTTACGAATGTCATATAAATTCCCTTAGAAGAGAGAATGCAATCCTGACTCCTGTCAGTTTAGTACAAAAGAATATGTGTAAAAATTTAACCCGATCGTGTGCAACTGACAAGTATCATGAACGCGTTCACTCAGTGTCCGCAATAAAGTAAAAATAGTTATAGCAAATGTTAACTACTTGACAAATAAACATCTTTTTAAATTGATTCATAGCAGTAATAATAGTTTGGTGACAGAAATGGAAATTTAATTCTTACGAACATATTATTGTATAGCAGACCCGTAGTTTCTTGCTTGCATTATCAATGTAATTATATTTCCAATTCATCTGAATACATTTTTTTTTCTTGCCTGTACTGGCCCACTCTTGAGCAAAAGCTTCTCTCGACTCCTTTCATCTTTCGCGAGCCCGCGCTTCTAGTTAGTCGTACATCCACCGTCTTACAGTCTCTGGGCTTCAGTTCTATGCTATCTGTACTTACAGTCCGTTTAAGTTGGGCAGCTTTTTATGACACATCAGCTTCATTATTAGAATACATTACGTTTGTTAACAACGCAATGTATTCCATTCTCCTCTAAAAATCTTTTTAACGAAGCAAATTAGTAAGGTGGAAAATATCCGCAATATATTGAGGATATTTTTTCGTCATTATCCGCTGCATGGACATCCCTATTGTATTTTAAGCTTATGATCTGTTTGCTTAGATGCGGATTATTGCCTGTTATTACTTAATAATCTGACAAATTGAGTTGGAGACAGTTCTGACAGGAAATGGGTAGGTAGAGTTTTAAACAGATCACATTTTGATTGTTTTTTTCTTTCGTTCGAGTTTTAATTAAAATGACAAATGGTTAGATTTAATTCAACACGCCATGAATTTGGGGAGGAGCTCGTGGCTAAGTACTAACAGCCGCACAGGTCGATCCACCAGGTTAAGCTAAGCTTACTGGGGTTGGCTGTGGATGGGTGACCATCTTTACATACCGAGACTCCTCCGTGCCTCGGAAAGCACGTTAAGCCGTTGGTCCCGGCTGTCATTTGTGCTTCTTTGCCAGTCGTTACGGGTTGTCAGAAGCCCGAAAATCTGACAGCCAGTCTTACCAAGGGGTATCGTAATGCCCAGTTACTGGGTTGTGGAGGTCAGATAGGCAGTCGCTCCATGTAAAATACTGGTATTCAGCTGCATCCGGCTAGACTGGAAGCCGACCCCAACATAGTTGGGAAAAGGCTAGGCAGCTTATGATGGTAGATGTAATTCATTTTTTTATGGATTTTTTTCCAGGTCAGTACGCCTCATAAGATTCATTGGCAAGAAGATGGGAGAATTTCTCGTACGTCTAAATGAACTTGGCTTGGAACCAGAAAACCTGGAACTAGTAGGCACCAGTTTAGGAGCCCACGAAATAGCATACGCTGCCAAATACTTCTACCAAATCACGGGGAAGAAACCCTCGAGGCTAACTGGTTTAGACCCAGCTGGGCCTTGCTTCAGGAGCTTAGGCCCTGAGGATAAATTGTGGAGGACGGACGCAGAAAGAGTCGATGTCCTACATACAAATATAGACGGTTTTGGCATAGCAGAGACGTTAGGACATATAGACATTTATGCGAACGGTGGAGAATTCCAACCTGGTGATCTTCCCGCCATACCTTGCCTGATAGTCTGCAGCCATATTCGAGCGATGATCTATTGGTGGCAGGCACTGGAGCATCCCAAGAAGTTCATAGCTGTGAAATGTAATACAGTACAAGAAGCTAGATTCGCTCAGTGTTACAACAATACTCCAACAAATTACCTTGGATTAGAAACTCATTTTGATAGACCTGGGATATTTTATATGGCGACGAGTAATGAGTTTCCTTACTACCAAGGTAAGGATGGTTTAAAAGAAGAGAACGAGATATATACTTCTGTTGTTAAGAGGATTAATGATGACGATGGTTTTGTTGTTTAGATAAACTACGATAACATGTCGCACCCCTCCACGTTACTGTTTCAATGTTTGTAGTCATATTCCTACGAAAGAGTTTGTATGTAGTTGTAAGTGTTCGTCTTCAGTAGCAGGCCGGCAGCGACATGCGTTGTGAGTCTTGGTGGCTTTGTAATTACTTTCATAAATACTTTCGAATGTGATTCTGTAAATAGATAACATTGCTATGTATTTATCGTGGCATAACAGAGTTTATTAGACGTTTAAACATATAATGAAACATTGATAATAGTTATTTGTCAAATGTTTCAATCAAATTAAATGTAGTTATAAGCAAACATAGTTAGGACTTTGATAAGTGTCTGTGATGAACCCTTTTTATTTTATTATTGTGTGTATACAATGTGGAGAAAACGACTACGAATACGACCATAAATGAAAACACTGACAATGCTTATGAATAGAACTATTTTGGAACTCAAATAAATCCTGACCCCGAACTTTAAAAAGATTTTTTCAAACAAAGTAAATAATAGTGGTGGACCGACTATGGGTTTTACCAATCTTTGACTAACTATAGTGACTAAACTTTTGGATATATTTGATTGAATTTTTATGTGCCGGCAAGCATTAAATATACGCAGTTTAATTTACGATTGAATTTTAGTCTCCACTTTGTATAATGTAGGAATCATTAATTTTATTAGACAACTAGTGGAACTAAGTGTCAAAAGAATTGTCAAAGGGGTCAGGCATTCTGAAAGATGAAGCTAGTTGCCCGTGTCATAGCGTAGTAGGGCCCACAGAACAGTTCTTTATCTGTTCTGTGGTAGGGCCCTATGACACTTTTTTAATGTACCAAAGCTAAGTAGGGCTCTATTGCGAAGAATGGGCAAGAAACTCCGTTGATTCTTTTATTGTATTTGGTTACAAAATTTTATTTACTTCATTACTGTTGATTTTGTATGTGAAAGATATGAGAATATGTAAGAAACAGGGTGTTAAGTTCAAACTCAAACTCAAAGCATTTATTTTAAATAAACCAATTACAACCACTTTTGAATTGTCAAGGGGTCGGTCAGGCAGAAAGATGAAGCTAGTTGGCCATTCCAAAGCAGTAGGTCCCTATGGAGAAGACCGGGCAAGAAACTCCATGGAAACTCTTTTAAATCAAAACATTGTCCATTACAAAAACTGGGTTACATCATTCATGTTGAAATATACACGTGAGAACGATGCAGAACTTATAAAAGCATCCGTAATTACAAGATTTAAAAAACAATTCAAAATTAAGTTAAATTTTAAAAGAGCCGTGGCAGCTAAAACGTGACCAGTCCCCACTGACGGTGCCCGTTCATGAACATGAATTTCACTCATTATCTATGGGCAAGTGAGGATGATCCTCTGACCATACAGGTGTATGGTATAATTATCTCCCAGGTCAACCTACTAGGCTGTTTAACTGTACTTGCCTGTGGGCACCTCAATAAATGAAGTCCTCTAGCCAGTGGGGTTAGGTCGTCGATCGGGACGTTAGCAAGAGACAGGCTGGATTGGATTAACCAACGATTGATCTCGGGACTTTGCATAAAGGTATTCTAGCCGCGTAGTAAACTTTGCTTGCGCGATGTAGGTTTTGGGTGACGTCAGTGTGATGATTACCTAGCTCGCTTACTGTAGATGTCGCCACCAAGACATGCTTGTTAAAAGCGTCTAGAGTATAGCAAAGACAAACAAAAGTACAAGTAAAAAAATAAAACATTTTTATTATTATTTTTATAAAAGTTCCATAAAATACTACTTTCTGTATTTTTTTCGCACCACTTTAGATAGAAAAATCCATCTCTTAAACATTTGTATAGGTAATAATACCAAATGTTTGCTATATGTAATTATTTCTATAACATAATTTTATTTACTTATCTGTGTAAATATTTAGTGTGAAATTTAAATGTACAACTGTGATTTTAGTTTTTAGTTTAAACAATAAAAAACTTATTTATATCAAATTTTGTGTGTGTGTATTTGATATTGTTTTATTTCTACCTTCCCCTCAGATTAGGATTTTAGCCTCATGGCGAGAAACCTACAAAATATGAACCATAGACTTGGAATTTCATTTTTTAAAGTACGGATGCCAGGAGATCAAGCTATCTGTAACTGTCAAATTTTCCTTATACTTTTTTAATATAGTTGAAAAACTATCAACGAATGGACATTGTAAAAAATGGCCTATGACCCATTAGTTTTTTTTTAAATTTACATTAAAATTATTTCAATAAAACGGACACTCCATAATTTCGAATACATTTTAAAAAGTAATTCACTTCGGTCATTCCTCGCTGTTATTATTTCTTGGTTCAATTTGACATTTTGAATAGGCGAAGGTATTGTACAGAGGCCAGCACATCAAGTTACCACAATCTGTCAAATTTCTTTGATAGTATTCCAACTTTATTGCAAAGACATAAGGTTCATTTTAAATTGAGAATATTTTACAGTTAGGGATAGCTTGATGTGCTGGCGTCTGTACCTCATACAGCCAAGTTTTTGTGCGTAGTGTTATAGTGTGCAACGTAATTACAAAACTCAGTATTCTCCGCGCTCGATCTACGAATATACCTGGAGGTACTTAATTTCACTAATAAACGCTAATTTATTACCGTAAGTATGTTTCAATCAATGTTAATTATAACCTCAAAATCCACGACCGTTTTGATTTTTTTAGAATTCATAACAGTGTCCTTTGACAGATTGGGGTAACTTGATGTGCTGCCCCCTGGTCAAGCGAAATTGAATGAACTTTATAAACTACCTATTTACATTTAAAAGCTAAATATTCATAATAATAAGTATGTACAGAAATAATATGTATAATAATCAAAGAGCATCAAAAAATTCGGCCGCGTTGTATTGCAATGCTGACTCTTTGACCAAAGAATAGGCCAGCCTTCTGGTCACGTGAAGAGTCGATCAACCGCTTGGCGATATCTCGAAAAACATAGTGGGCACTCGGACCCCATGGCTCTAATATTTCAACTCCAAACGGCTCGAACACGTAAGTCGAAATAAGGTGGGAGTATTTGCGCCGTTTGAGGTTTTCTAAACTACCTTCTTATATGAATATAGCATAATCAGCCTGTAATGCTCCTAGTAGATGACATTTCCTAGTAGATGAGAGTTAGTAGATGTCAAATATCTTCGATTTTCTAGTTCTAGTGCATGCTGGTTTCTTCACGAAGTTTTACTTTACCATTTTGAGAGTATAATAATCCTGAAATATAATTTTATTATCATGAAAGTGTAAACCGACGCCACATTGTTCCTGTAAACACGTTAAATATAAATTTATTTAAAATGGCTCTCATTCAGCACAGATAATAAATTATTTATTTTTACAAAAAAAAGAAGATACATATTTCAATAAAATAATTTATGGTTGCGCGGTGACTGCGACATCACTACATGAATAATTTCGAACTCAAATGTTGGGCGTTTCGCGAAAAAACTGGACAATATGAACCTTGTACTGTGATGTACATAGTTACATATCTACATAATACCAATTCATTTTGGATGTCTACTCTTTAGGGATCCGCAGAAAAATTGTCGAGCTGTAAATAAAAGGTTTCTTCTCATTAGTCTGTTATATTTTTATTTTTTAACTCCCGTCGCTAACACAACTCATAACACCCCCTGTTGTGAGTTGTGTATGTGTGTCTATCTGTGACACCGTAGCTCTTAAACGGCTGAACCGATTTGGATGCGGTTTTTTTTATTAGAAAGCTGGTTATCAAGCAGTGGTTTTTAGCTGTTTCAAGGTTATCCACCTTGAAACGGCTGAACTGATTGTTATTAAACTTGCTCTTTTGTTAGCTACGGTTGGGGGATCTTAGACGCATAGTGGGTATTTATTTTACTTTCATCGTTTTATCGTTTAGCGATTGATACCCATCACGTCTACGGAGTTTGGCCTATCTAATTTAACTTAAATTTAATTAAAATGTGTTTATTTCGTAACCAAATAAAAAAAAACCTTTAGTGAATTTGAGCCTAAAGTATCTTAAATCTCTTTGGTGATCCATATTTTGTGTGATTTTAATGTGATGTGTTCTCACTAATCTCTTAATATTAATTACTTCTCATACGATAAATGTGTAGAATCAAGTTCTTCCAACTAAACAGACAGCTGTGCTGCTGGGGAGTTTGTTGCGCCACTTCTTCCCAGCTAAAGCACTAGGAAGTGGTGAAGGGTGGGCGTTTTTGAGGGACTGTCCTATGTAACTTTTACCTTCAAAAAGTGCTTGATTTTCAGCCTAGTTTGAATAAATGACTTGATTGATTGGATTTGATTTAGCTTTAAAATTGTGATATTTAAAAACTTAATAGATAATTAAATTAAGTTAAAAACACAAATTTTAAAAACAATATACAACCAAAAACAAAAAAAAATCTATTAAGTACAATTGGTTAAAAAGGAGAAGAGCTCATAGGTCAAAAAAATTATCCCCATCGCTGTCAGTGGGAAATGTGCCCAAAAGGCTGGTGACGTCTCCACGTTGGATGGCAATGCTGCTTCAAAAAAACATGAATTTAATTTCACTCTGTATTGCTTTTTATTTTTTAGGGTTTGAAATCATCAAATGACTCCTCCCACTCTGGGTGGAGTGGAATGGAGTGTCAGACTCTTACTGACAAAAAAAAGGGAACTTAAAATTAAACGAAATTTATACAGAACCCTGTAAAGAAAATACATTTTAAATCATCCAATTTTGTAGGTAATCCCACTCACAAGTGTCGCTCCCTCGACATCGGCTGTATAGATTAAAACGTGGGCCGTAATGAATTCAAAATGTTTTCATTTCGTCACGCTCTGTTGTGACTGTATCGAGGTCTGGAGGGAATGCCTGGAGTCGTATTGTTTGAGCTTGTTTCGTAGATACCATGATAAGGCTTTGTGGTATTGTATAGCTTTTGTTACACGAAAACTGTTTCGTTTGCGAAGATTTTGGTTTTGCTATAACTCCGATACAACACTAATACCTATCCTGCATAACTGTGTAGGTATTAGTGCTGTATCGGAGGAGGAAACATGAAAATCGAACAGAACCTTGTTACAATGTAAAATGTAACGTCTAAAAAGGTACGTACGTTATAGTTTCAATTACCATAAAACGAGGGATGTCACAATTCATTACGTTTCGCGTGCTTCCCGCACTTTAGTGGGGTGATCATGATTTTATAATTATACACCGTGTTTTTTTTATATCTATCTTCTATATATCACTACATAACATAGTATAAAACAAAGTCGCTATTTTTGTCTGTTTGTTTGTCTGTATGCTTAAATCTTTAAAACTACGCAACGGATTTTGATGCGGTTTTTTTTAATAGATAGAGTGATTCAAGAGGAAGGTTGATATGTATAATTTGTCGACATATATTGCGGGCGAAGCCGCGGGCGGAAGCTAGTCTATATATATAAAAGAAAGTCGGGTTTGTTCCCTCCATTATAACTCGAGATCTGCTGGACCAATTTTCGTTTGGTGGTTTTTGTTTCGTTGGATTCGTCTCCGCCCTGAATAGCAGAATACATTTATATATTTTTTTTTTTTTTTAGGTAGGTTAGGTAGGGTAGGTAGGTAGGGTAGGTAGGTAGGGTAGGTAGGGTACGTAGGCAGGTAGGTAGGGTAGATAGGTAGGTAGGGTAGGTAGGGTAGGTAGGGTGGGTAGGTAGGGTAGGTAGGTAGGGTAGGTAGGTAGGGTAGGTAGGGTAGGTAGGTAGGGTAGGTAGGTAGGGTAGGTAGGTAGGGTAGGTAGGTAGGTAGGGTAGGTTGGTAGGGTAGGTAGGGTGGGTAGGTAGGGTAGGTAGGGTAGGTAGGGTAGCTAGGGTAGGTAGGTAGGGTAGGTAGGTAGGGTAGGTTGGTAGGGTAGGTAGGGTGGGTAGGTAGGGTAGCTAGGGTAGCTAGGGTAGGTAGGGTAGGTAGGTTAGGTAGGGTAGGTAGGGTAGGTAGGGTAGGTAGAGTAGGTAGCTAGGTAGGTAGGGTAGGTAGGCAGGTAGGTAGGTAGGTAGGGTAGGTATCACAGTTAAGACAGGACAACGTCTGTCGGGTCAGCTAGTATATAAATAAAAATCAATTGCTGTTCGTTACTCTCGCTGAAACTCGAGAACGGCTGGGCCGATTTAACTGATTTTGGTGTTGAAATGTCTGTCGTAGTCCAGGGAAGGTTTAAAAGGTAAGAAAAGTTAGGTGAGTTAGTTAAGACAGGAAAACGTCTGTTGGGTCAGCTAGTCCTGTATATAAAAAAACCTGAAATTGAAATTCAATTCATGGGAAATATTTTAAGGGGTCATTGTACTCATCATTATAAACGACTTTCACTATGGGTACAAATCTAAAATCGCAAAAAAAAAACTGCTGATCCATACATTGTGCTCGGAGAATTCGTCAAAATGTAGGGAACAATTGATTTTTATTAGAATATGTGCTCAAGAAATGCATGATTTCGAAGATATCATCAATTATAGTTGATTTATCGCGATGTGTGTAGGTATCTAAGTTTCTTTCACTTTGGGAACAAATCTGAAATCGCGTAAAAAAATGTGTGTTCCCTACATTTTGACGAGTTATGCGAGCATAATGTATGGAACAGCTGATTTTTTTTATCTCGCTCCCTCTTGTTCCGTATCATGGATTGAGGACCGTTTCCAAGGCCGGACACGAAGGATCGCCGCGCCGCCGCCAGTCACCGCTACGAGGACACGGCGGTGCTCTGCCCAAGCGGGGCAGACCTCTACTGTATGCTCCTCCATGTCTGACCATGAGGTCTTGGGCTCGATATCCAGGTCGGGCAAAGTGTTGTTGGGGTTTTCAATCTGAAAATTGTCTGTGAGATATTTCTCAACAGCATGTGAAGCTAAGCCAGAGGCCCATGGGCAGCATTAAAACTCTGACATCAGGTTAGTCACTAACCACACGAAAAGAAGAATAATCTGGTATTTCTCAGTAGCAGCTCGGAGTTTGGATTTGTGCCTGGTTGATAGCAATAGGCTCGCCCCCTATTACATGGGACTTAAACATCACTGGGGAAATTTGGGTGTACTATTGGTACATCTGTGCCCAACCCTTCGGGGACACTATGCGTAATGTTATGTTTATAAACAGACCAGAAGAAAGTTACAGAAAAATACGTAAGAAAGTAAAGCATAATTTTCTAAAGCAATCTCTTTCAGCATACCTGCGATAGGAAAGTAGAAGAAAAGATTTTTTTTAATGACTTAAGTGACGTGTTAAGCCAGGTTATACTATCTGTGTGTAAAGTTTAATCCAGAGAAAGAAAAAGTAATCAACATCCATACATTTATACATCCGAACAAACTTTCACGTTTATTAACGCGTCAAATATGTATAACATCATCTGCCTAGCCTTTTTCCAACTATGCTGGGGTCAGCTTCCAGTCTAACCGGATGCAGCGGAATACCAGTATTTTACATGGAGCGACTGCCTATCTGACCTCCAAAACCCAGTAACTGGGCAATACGATACCCCTTGGTAAAACTGGCTGTCTGATTTTCGGGCTTCTGACTACCCGACGATTGTTAAAGATGCACGAATGACAGCCAGGACCAACGGCTTAACGTGCTTTCTGAGGCATGGAGGAGTCTCGGTATGTAGAGATGGTCACCCATCCACGGCCAACCCTGGCAAGCGTAGCTTAACCTGATGGATTGACCTGTGCGGCTGTTAGTACTTAGCCACGAGTTCCTCGGCAAATATAACATGTAATGAAAAAATTACTGCAGATAGTTGGATATTTTTAATGCCATATATTTTCTCACGTCTCCCACTACAAAAAGCTCCTTACTGAAAAGTAAGTTTATTACAGAATCTACTGCTTCAAACCGGTTTAAGTTTGCATGACTTGAATACTGAAAACGTAATAAAAATTCAGATTTTGTGATATTAACAAAATGTTTAATTCAGTTGTTGTAGTAAAAATTATTTTACAGTTGAAATCTGTAAAACAGGTTGCGGGTTTCGTTTCGTGTTGTGATAGCAATAGGATAGAATCTCTGGAATTTAACTTTTTGAACGCCATTGTCACATATACGTGAGAAGCAAGTGCATACCCTGTACGCCAACGACACAAATATGTGACAATGCGGGTACACTATAATACATGTTTTTAACTGCGTTTTTATTTATTTTATTTGCGATATTGATGTATTTATATTTAATTAACATTTCTTTGTCTGTAACACATTCAGACACAATTAAAATAGTTATTGATTATATGAAATGAAATGAAAATAAACCGACGGATGAACTTTAACCTTTCGAACGCCAAAGCATAATCGCACGCGCGTGCACACACACAAAAGTACTGATTTAATTGTTTCTTTCAAGTAACTACTGCACCACATTGTCACATATTTGTGTCGTTGGCGTGTAGGGACGTCTACTTGTCACGTATATATGTGACAATCGTTAACGCTGACTTTATGACAATTCCTATTGCCATTCCAACACGTAACAGAGCCGTCATAAAATGTTTACTTCCCCATCCAACAGCGGCTCAATCGTAAAATATTTGGCAGCGAGTGAAAAACACGCGCTCCCTAATGAAATACTGAATTATGAATCGACAATGTTCCCTTTATTAACATTCGTTCTGTTAATCTCTATTGTATTGTTAAATGGTAAAGATGATTCATAGAATATGGCGGGAAAATGTAACTTACTAGCTGACCCGACTGACGTTGTCCTGCCTTAACTATGATACCTACCTACCCTACCTACCTTACCTTCCTTACCTACCCTACCTACCTTACCTTCCTTACCTTCCTTACCTACCCTACCTACCCTACCTACCTTACCTACCTTACCTTCCTTACCTACCCTACCTAACCGCTACCCGGAACATAAAGGGCTACGGAAGGAACATGGATGGGTTTTAGTCAGTAAGAGTCTGACACTCTCTTCCGCTCCACCCAGAGCGGGAGAAGTCACTGGATGATTTCCCAACCTTAAAAAAAAAAGGTTAGTAACAAACCACACGAAGAAAGAAAGACATGATTAATTTTACCTGCCATTGTTATATTTGATTTTCTTTTCACCTTTTGTGTTGTAGTATTTTTATTCTGGGAGCATCGTCTACACATATAATTTTTTAATTCATGTATGTATGCAAAACATTTCAAAAGAGTAACGGTGGACTTCTTGCCCATTCTTCTATACGGAACTAACTTTTGGAAGGGGCGACTAGAATCAATTCTATTTCTTGTTCATTTTGACGTTCAAAACTGCGTTTCTTGTGCCTATCTATATTAATATTTTATAGAGGAAAGATTTGTATGTAAGTTTGTAACGAATAAACTCAAAAACTACTTCACGGATCTGGATGAAACTTGGCCCAAAGATAGATTATAGTCAGGAATAGCATATAAGCTTTTTATCCCGGCAAAATATATAATTTCCTACATCCACGCGGGCGAAGCTGCTGGCAAAAGCTAGTTTCAAATAAATGATTTGACTTTGACTTTATGTCGATTAATAAATTGGTATTTTCCCTTACTATTCCCCGTATTCCTTCTTACTTGTCATTACAAGTAAAATAAGGTAATACGAACAACCCTATTGTTCTACCTTCAAAATCAGATAATACAATGTTGGCGATTCTCAGAGGTGTTTTAAATAAAATAGTGGACTGTAATTATAGGTATGGTTCGTATATTGAACATAAGGACGCGCGCGTTTCTCGGACCGTTGTAAAATTTGAAGTGAAGGACAGTGCAGGTCATCGGCTAGCGGCGCGGCGTCTCGTCCCCCGATCCCCGCACTCTCTGCCCCGCTCCCGTAGTCGCAGTGGTGGAGGTGCTACTGTTGTCTCCAACATACTCCCCGGGTTGAAGTAGGTAGGCAGCTGATTCAACAAGCAGGTTCTGGAAGGGGACAAATGTTATTAAATGCCCTTCGAATAATGGTTACTCCCTTGATCCTTATATCGGCGACTCGAGCAACTTGATCCTGAGCCCCTGGGAAAACGGCCACACAGCGACCCAGGGCCCAGCGTAGCGGGGGCAATGCCTTGTCCTTTATAAGGACTAAGGAACCCAATTTGAGTTCGCTTGACGCAGTAGGCCACTTCGTCTTTTGCTGCAGCGTGGTGACGTACTCGTTGGAGAATCGTTTCCAGAAATGTTGCTTGACGAACTCGATTCGTTTGTATCGTTCAAGGCTTGTTATTCTTTCTGTCAGCTGTGGATGTGGAACAGACACAAGTGGTCGTCCTATTAGGAAATGAGCGGGTGTTAAAGGTGTGAAGTCTGTAGGATCGGAATTTAAGGCGGTGATAGGACGTGAATTAAGGATGGCTTCCACTTGAGTCAGACAAGTGTGCATTTCTTCATAAGTGAAATGGGTAAGTTGGAGAAGCCTACGAAGATGATACTTAGTGGAACGGACAGCAGATTCAGCCATACCATTGAAATGGGGGGTGTAACTCGGAATGAAGAGGAAGTCTATACCCTCTTGGGCGACTGCAGAACTAATCTGAGAACTTGATTCCTGTAAGAAACGATGTAACTCGTTACATGTACCTACAAAATTAGTCCCATTGTCGGAAGTTATACTTTGAGGCTTCCCTCGACGAGCCACAAACCGGTTTAGAGCGGCCATGTATCCCTCTTTAGTAAGGTCTGTAACGAGTTCCAAATGCACGGCTTTAGTAGCTAAGCAGACAAAAATGGACAAGTAAGCTTTAATCAGTTGGCAACCTCGACCTTTACGGTTAGCTATCTTAACTGGGCCTGCATAATCCACCGAACAGTGTAAAAAAGGGAATTCCAGTGTAGTTCTGGATTCAGGTAACTGTCCCATTATGGGCTGAACATTGCTGGCTTTAAATCTGAAACATTTTATGCATCCTTTCGTTATGGATTTAGACAGATTCCTTCCTCCTAAAGGCGTAAAAGTTTGACGAATATTGGACAACAATAACTGAGGCCCCGCATGTAAAAGCTTTAAGTGATGCATATGAAATATGATTTTCTATCAATGATGTTTGCTACATAATAATATTGGATGCTTGGTGTCATAGCTATAAGGTGAATTATCAAGTCTACCGCCTACTCTCAAGATATCATTTGAATCTAGAAATGGGGTCAATGATATTAATTTACTTTTCTTTGGTAATGCTTGACCTGATTTCAAGATATGGTATTCATTTGGGAACATTTCTAACTGTGCAGTTCGCATGATAAAATTAAATGAATTTTGCAATTCCTCACAAGAAAGATGATCGCAGAGTCTATTCGTTTTGGTTTTACAGTTATAAATAAATCTGCGTATATAGGCTATAACTCTTTGTAAACGTGTAAATTGTGAATATTTAGGTATAAGTTTTGTAAATAGTTTATCGTCATCGTTCTTCCTAACGTCATTATTTAAAATAAGACATGGTTGGAGATCCGGTAGGTCTTGTTTCTGGGATTCATTAGGCATTTTTGGCCAACAATGATCTGACTCAAGCAAAAACGATGGGCCCGACCACCATAACGAGGCATCGCTGATGACATCAGCCTTCACCCCGCGAGAAACAAGATCCGCCGGGTTCTCCTTGGACGGGACGTAGCTCCACGTGTGACCGCTGGTGCTTTCTTTGATCTCGTTAACACGATTACGTACGAATTGACTAAGTTGATTTGAAGGGGTGGACAACCACCCCAAGACGATCGTGGAATCGCACCAAAACCGACATATGTCAATGTTTAACGTAAGTGAATTTCTTACCTTAGTACACAGTCTTGCACCTAATAGAGCCCCGCATAACTCAAGACGGGGAATAGTTGTGGGTTTAATCGGTGCGACTTTGTTTTTTGAGATTAAGAGCTGAACACGAACAAGTCCCGAATTACACACAGACCGAATGTAGACGCATGCCCCATACGCACTTTCAGATGCATCTGTGAATACGTGGATTTCAATCTTTACGCAAAGATCACTAAGAACCCATCGAGGAATTTGTAATTTATTAAGACAGGGTAATGTGTTAGCAAATGAAGACCAGAGATGTAAAATCTCTGACGAAACTTCTTCGTCCCAAAAGCTTTTATTGACCCACAATTTCTGCATAATCAATTTAGCTTCGACTACGCATGGACCTACAAGTCCTAATGGGTCGAATATTTGGCTTATAACTGAAAAAATGTGGCGTTTGGTAACCTTCTCATGAAGTTCAATGTTGATTGAGAAAGATAAGGTATCCTGCTGACAAAGCCAATATAAACCTAATGTTTTAGATGACACATTTTTGTTGTTATCTGATAGATCTAAAACTGTGTCTGCATCTATAGTTTTACCTGAGAACAGCTCGTTAAGAATTAATGCATTATTAGATTTCCATTTGCGAATATTGAATCTTGCTGAATTTAAGGCGGCTGTAATTCCCTTGCATAACTTTATAGCTTCGCTTACAGTACAGGATCCACTTAATAAATCATCACAGTAAAAGTCGTGCGATATACTGTATTTGACGCTATTATCGTTGACTGTGGATGCAAGACTACTCAAACATTTTGTCGCAAGATATGGCGCTGAAGCAGTCCCCTGACAAACCGTGTTAAGTGTGTAGGTTTTCAAGGGATGAGAGGAATCATACCTAAACACTATTTGCTGTAACGAGCGTTGACTGGCTACTATATCAATAGATCTAAACATTTTTTCAATGTCTGCCGATACTACAAATTTATGCTGGCGGAATCTGATGAGAATCGATAAGAGATCGTCTTGGACAGTAGGACCGACCATCTGAATTTCATTGTACGAAATTCCTGAAGTGGTGACGGCAGAAGCGTCGAAGACTGTACGCAACTTTGTCGTTGTACTGGACTCCCGAAGTACGCCATGATGAGGAAGGTAGTAGTTGGCATTGTCACTGTATGGAAAAAGGGTTTTATTTTCAGTCATGTGACCTAACCGCTCGTATTCTTTCATGAAGTCTAAATATTTTTCCTTGAATATTGGTTCTCGTTCGAACTTTCGCTCAAGCGATAAAAAACGGCGCTTAGCCATCTCAAAGGAATCGCCTAAGACCTGAGGATCTTGCTTGAGAGGTACAGTGACGACAAAGCGACCATCGTCATGTCGAATTGTGTTGACATTAAAATGTTTTTCACACGCACGTTCCTCTGCGGATTGAGAATGCTCAAGAGAAACACTATCTACTTCCCAAAAACGAGTGAGGTCAATATCAAGTTGACCTTGAGTAAAAAGACATTGACTGAATGTACTTTTCGGACTCGAGATATGTCCAGTGACTATCCATCCGAACTCTGAACTACGTAACATAGGTAGATGCTTGCCTAGGCTAATCTTTTTGTTACCTAGAATATCCCAGAAGATATCTGCCCCGATAAGAAGATCGACCTTAGAAGGAATGTTATAAGAGGGGTCAGATAGACATAAGCCTGCTGGGATTTGAATGTGTCGTGTGTCGATGTATGTGATTGGTACTGCTGTGGTGACGTTGGTAAACACATGACAATCAATGTTAGTCCTATAGCTAGAATTCAATGACTCAATTGTGAGATTGCAAGACTGTGTACTATTGGATACATGATTATTAAAACCTGATACCGTGGAGCTCACGTTCCGCCTCGGCAAACCCAGCTTACTGCAGAAAGCTTCAGAAACGATATTTATTCCGCTACCGTTGTCCAAGATCGCCCTGGCGGTGTGTTTGCTGCCCCTACCGTCAATCACTCTCACCAACGCTGTGGAAAGGAAAACACGCGTCGGAGTAGTTACCTGTAGAACATCAGTTGTCAGTACTATATCCTTTGAAGACGATGAAGACGAATCACGAGAAGCCGATTGCTCGGATTTTTCTACGTGCAAAAGAGTGTTGTGCTTTTCTTTGCAATATTTGCAGTGTGACAAAAAACATTTCTTTGCTACATGGCCGAAACGCAAACAGTTCATGCACACCTTGAACTCCTTTACTTTTGAAATCCGAGATTCTAGTGGAAGACTTCTAAACGATTCGCAATTGAACAGCTGATGTGACTCATCGTCACACAATGGGCATGATTTACGTTTACTATTTTTATTTATGCTATTAGTGCTATTATTGTTTATTACTAAACTTTTCGCTTTTACGGGTTCTGATTTTACTTTATTATTTCTATTGTTCTCTTCTAAAGTTTCTAATAGGTCGGCTCTGTTATTTAAAAATGTTATGAACTGTGATAGGGTTGGGGATGAAGTCAATGTATTTCTGTGTTCTTCCCATTCTCGACCCGTCACACTATCGAGTTTAGTTGACATCATATAAAGTAAGCGTCATGAGAAGCTATAAATTTTGTAAACAAGTGTTCAGGAGTTCACAACATTTGGACCAACAAAAAAAATGAATTTGTTTAAGATTTAATAAATTATTAAGTAACAAATATTAATTAACATATATTATTTAAGAATAATTATTCGTCAGATTCAGATGTTTCCATTTCTGTGTGAAACAAACTCGTACGCATTCGAAACTCGAATGACGCGTTTATTTCAAAATGGCGTCCCGATAGTTTACAATCCCTGCGACGGACGCGTTCCGGTACCAAGAAACACAAACGATAGCGCTTTGCGTCGTTAAAATATGATCCGACTAAATTAAATAGGTTGTTACTTTCATATAACCCGTCTATATTTCATGTCGATTGAATATGGTCAATTTATTATTATCTCGCAGTATAAAATGTTTACTTAGTAAAAGATGTTTGTTTACATAATTTATAGCTTCTCGTGGCTCGTACTTTATATTACGAGTGTGTCCCAGTACTGAGTGGGTTCATTCAATGATGTGAGAGCCCTGATGTTTTTATTAGTTACATCAATAAGATATTGAATCGACTTACACGATTCTGATCGAATAGGATCTACGTTAAACAAAGCCTGTATGTGGTTGTTAACCAGTAAGCGACTATTGTCAAATCGCTCGCACAATAATTCCCACGCAATTTGATAGTTGTCACTTTTAAAAACGATGTTTTTAATAATCAGAGCGGCACTTCCTTGAAGAGAAGCCCGTAAATAGTGGAATTTATTTATGTTGTCTATGCAATCACTGTTATGTATAAGAGAAAGGAATGTGTCTTTAAATTCAAGCCAGTCTTGATAGCCACCACTGAAATGTGGTAAGTCAATTTTCGGTAGCCTAACCAAATTTCTCACTCGCCCACCTGTCTCTGCATCGCTGAACTCCAACACAGACCCGCCGCCGCCACCCTTGCCTCTGGCACCAAGCAGGCTCTTGGCTGTGGCCACCAGCGGGTAGTAGTCGTTGTCAAACTGCACACGCTCCGCGGAAACTTCATCGGTTGGTGGCTCATCTGATAGGATCTCGATTTCAGTCTGTAACGTGTCGAATTCCTCGCATAAGGGCTCAAATTTTCGTAAGCGACACTCTAAATCTATGATTTGCAGTTCCGTTAATGCTTTAGAAGCTTCAATTAATTTTATATGATTGCCAAAAATAGTAAGCTTTGATTTTATAGCTGAGCGTTTTTTAATTAAAGTTTTAAGTTCGGACATGATCACAAAACGAACCTCAAATCGCAATAAGGGCAACAGCTGATTTCAAATTAGCAACCACGCACACAGCTACTTGATGCACCGTTATAAAATATGTTAGCAATAATTTTTAACCAGGTAGCTAAGCTCAATGACTGTGCTAATCGATTTGAAGTAAACAAGATGATTCATGCGATAAGCATTCAACGCTCGACTTTTTATGATTGCAAGTAGGTAGCTCACAATAGCGAATTACGACGATGAATTGTCAACTATCTTAATTAACTGCAATGTTATAGATAACAGGATGTATAGTATTCTATGAATTGAAACGTATGAAGAATGCACAAAGCACTGACTCAAGTTTTAGCAATATGAGTATGATATTTAGAAAGGAAATAAGAATTTGACTAGCTAAGCGAACAGGGAATAAATAGGAACGAACTCACAAGATGTCTTATCCAGCAACGAGACGGTTTGTTCGTCCTTCAGATGACCTTCCTTGATCTCTTCGAAAATCGTCGCGTAATGGCCGGCGCGTACGATTCGTCAAGTTTCTTGATTATGATACGGATTTCCAAAATAAGCTTCAAGACGTCCTTAGTGTCCTTTTCCACGGTGAGAGGACCATATGTTGGCGATTCTCAGAGGTGTTTTAAATAAAATAGTGGACTGTAATTATAGGTATGGTTCGTATATTGAACATAAGGACGCGCGCGTTTCTCGGACCGTTGTAAAATTTGAAGTGAAGGACAGTGCAGGTCATCGGCTAGCGGCGCGGCGTCTCGTCCCCCGATCCCCGCACTCTCTGCCCCGCTCCCGTAGTCGCAGTGGTGGAGGTGCTACTGTTGTCTCCAACAACAATCAATCATTACTTTCGGTACCTCCTCACTTCTTAACTTAAGGGAGAAGCCTCAGGGTGGCCCCCGAATTTTTTTTCTCATAAGTTTTATGCAGTTTGCAAATTAATTTTTACGAGCTCGTGGCTAAGTAATAACAGCCGCACGGATTGTACCATCAGGTTAAGCTACGCTTGCCGGGGTTGGTCCATGGATGGGTGACCATCTTAACGTATCGAGACTCCTTCGTGCCTCGGAAAGCACGTCAAGCCGTTAGTCCCGGCTCTCATTCGTGGATCTTTGACAGTCGTTACGTGTAGTCAGAATCCTGAAAGTCTGACAACCAGTCTTACCAAGGAGTATTGTATAATGTATTACCCGGTTACTGACTGGGTTGTGGAGGTCAGATAGGCGGTTGCTCCTTGTATTCAGCTGCATTCGGTTAGACTGGAAGCCGACCCCAGCATAGTTGGGAAAAGGCTAGGCAGATTGATTGATTGGTTTTTTTGCAATTTGCTAGTCAGTGTCGGGTTGTATGTTAATCAAAAAGTAATTCGCGGCCGTACCAAGTCATAAAAATCACCGATATAACCCTCTAAGTTCACACAACTCTACAAAAAAACTATTTCATAAAATTTGACAGTTAATTTAAGGGACTTTTCTCCATACAAACAAATTATGAAATCTATTGGGCTTTTCTCCATACAAACGCATTAAGCTGTTTTTTTTATTTTCGTGGATAATGTCTCTACAGCAATCTTAGAGCGTTTATAGGTTAAATGCTCTAAGACAGCAATGCGTCATGTTCGTGAACGGGCGCTGTCAGTAGGGACTGGTCATCTCTTAGCTGCTAAGGCTTGTTTTAATTTAATTTTTGAATAGTTTTTACGTATTTTATATCGGATGCATTTAACGTTCTGCATCGTTCTCCCATGTATAATATTAATATGAACTATGTAACCAATATTTTGTAACCATATTTTGTTTAAAAGAGTGTCCATGGAGTTTCTTGCCCGTTCTTCTCCATAGGTACCTACTGCTTTGGAATGGGCAACTAGCTTCATCTCTCTGACTGACCGACATCTTGACAATTCAAAAGTGCCTGTAATTGGTTTATTTGAAATAAATACTTTGAGTTTGACTTTGAGTTTGATTTTTTTCCAAAAAATCTAGCTATCTTATATTAGTAAGTGACCCTATCATTCCTTGTTTCCCAAAAAATGTTCACTAAAAAAATTATGATAATCCAAAAGCCTGTGAAAATTAAAATTTTGCGGGCTGTATTGGTGCATCCTCCTTAACAGAAAAATCCTGTACCTATTTATTTGTTCATCATTCAACAGAAGCCCTCCATATTTGATTCTTGTTACTGACTTCCACTCTGAACTGATCATGCATATAATTTCGATTTGTTCCAGCTGACTGCGCGCGGAAATTAGAAATTTTGTACCGTAAATAGGTATTTGGATATTTCGTTTGCTTTACGATTAAAGGAGACCAAAGAAACGATGGATGGATTGTGTGGAAGATGATATGGCTAGAAAGGGAGTGTCTAGCAAGATGACGGCTAATAGAGAAGTATGGAAGAAAAAAACGTATTGCATAAATAAATTGGGATAAGGACTGGAGGATGAAAATTATGATGATTTCCTATTAAGTATTATACAGGGCCAAATTGAATTAGTTAGAAAAATTTCACAGTCGTGATTGGTGTCGATATCAGAAAATGATTAAAAAAATTGGTGAATTTTTCGGATTCTATGCCTGCTGGTAGAGTAGAAACTTAAGCAATGCAAGCCAAGCTAAACTAACTTGGCTTAGCTCTTGGTCTGCAACCGGCATAAGACTAGATTTTTGTTTATACCTTAAAGTTGTCATCATACAGTTTTTTTAAAACTTATATTTCATTACGTGCGGGCGTGGACCCTAAAAAATCATCCATATTTATTTTATCATGTTTAGATATTGACACTCATCACGTCTGAAGAGATTCGTTAGCTAATTGAATTTGACCATGTACAGGGGTGTTCGTGAGTAAGGAGTAACGACCGCACGGGTCGATCCATCATCATCATCAGGTTAAGCTAAGCTTGCCGCGGCAGTCCGTGGATACCGTCGCGTACTGTAACGAAACTGTGCCGGGTAGGGTCGCCAGCACATCAAGTTATACCAAACTGTCAAATTTCTTCAAATGATTTTAAACTTTTTAGAATGGAATTTAGTTTGAAATTATTTAATTCAGTGATAATAGAATTGAAATGTATAAATATATAATTATAATGTCTAACTATTCATACACGAACTATTTTATGTGGTACCATAAAAACGTATATAATTAAAAAAATGCAATAATTTAAAATTACTTGACACATAATAAAACTGGCTCCTTTGTAATATCCATTACGTTTGATGGTATGTCAACGTCGAAATCAAAATGTCAACGTCAGGAGTGACTTTACTATCACTGTCAAAGTCACTCTAGCGGAACGTCGTGTCTATGGGAGCAGCCATCTTTTAAAACACACCGTTTTGACGTTACGACGCCCGCGAACGATGTCTGCGATGAATCGCTTTTATTTGCCCCAATCATGGTGTTAACAAGAGTTGTGAAGATTTAAAGACTAAAGACTATTATTTTAATATTAGAAGTTTAATTTTAGTGATACATAATTATTGAAAAAATCTATTATTATAGTTGATTTTTGGAGGTAGTCGGTTTTATTCACCGCTTTATATTAAAGCGGGCGGCAACATGGCGTCGCGCGCCTACCCGCGCATCTCCCACAGTACCTCGCGGTCCTCACGTCACGCCACACGCGCACGCGCACGCTCTCGAACAAACGTAACAATGTGTGGATATTTGTTGTCCGAAAGTGTAAGAAGTTTATACTAGCGTCGATAATAACAAATATCTAAAGACAAACTAAGTGCCTCGCGGGTGCCAATCGTGATGTGTTTTTCTCCGATACCACCCCTAAGACGACCCACTGACCCAAGTTTGGATTCCATCATCGAGTCTTCGTTAAGGTAAGGATATTTTCAGAATACGATGCGCGATACGTTGAGACCCGCGTGGAATGCAACTACCCGCCCGTTTTTCTTCCACTTTCGATGGCCGACGTTACAAGCGCGCGACTATTTTGTCACTGCGGTGATTCCTCAACTTATGGCGCACAGGAGGTACCTACAACAGCCATTACCTACCATAAATTACAGTTTTATATATTTAAAATACTGGTATTCAGCTGCACCCGGTTAGACTGGAAGCCGACCCCAACATAGTTGGGAAAGACTAGGCAGATTTAATGATAACGAATCAATAAAAGCTTTATTATTATTAGGCACTTGAATCGGAAAGATCATTTAAGCAACTTTGCCTTCTTCAACTTTCATGATTAGTTGTTACTTTGATTTTGTCCAACCAATCAATCTAAATAGCAATAAGGAATTTCGCGGGCTACCGAAGCGCATCCCCTATAAACAGAAAAAACCGGCTTAGTCCAATTCGGACTCGCGCACGAATCGTTCCGTACCATACTACATTATCACTACATAGTATAAAACAAAGTCGCTTTCTCTGTACCAATATCCCTATGTATGCTTAAATCTTTAAAACTCCGCAACGGATTACGATGCGATTTTTTTAAAAGATAGAGTGATTCAAGAGGAATGTTTATGTGTATAATTTGTCGACATATTATGCGGGCGAAGCCGCGGGCGGAAGCTAGTGTAGTATAAAGCAAAGTCGCGCGTGTGTCCTTATGTCTGTATGTATGCTTAGATCTTTAAAACTACACAACGGATAAAGATGCAGTTTTTTTTAATAGATAGAGTGATTCAAGAGGAATGTTCATGTGTATAATTTGTCGGCATATTATGCGTGCGAAACCGCGGGCGGAATAATATATAAAAACGACAAAAAAAAAACACGTTTGTTGCATTAGAGCCCCCATAAATATATATTGTATTCTGTTTTTTTAGTATTTGTTGTTATAACGGCAACAGAAATACATCATCTGTTAAAAAATTCAACTGTCTCACTATCACGGTTCATGAGATACAGCCTGGTGACAGACGGAAGGAGTGGCCGACGGGCAGCGGAGTCTTAGTAACCAACAACCCAAATATTTCAATAAAATGAGTAATAAAATACAGTGCTTAAGAAGCGATCAAACTTCAAATAAGTTACACGAGATCCTCAGCATCCCTCGTTTCCAAACTAAACATGATTTATAATAACTTTCCTGAGAAATGGCGATTTAATTAAAATGAAATTTGATATGTAACGCGTTCCGGCTTAATTGAAATATCTTCTGCATTAGAACAAGATGCGGGGAAGTCGTTATGTCTGTTATTAATGAAATGTTTCTATATTATTACTTCTTATTAGCGTGTCGATGGCAATTTAAATGAACTCTGCCCAGAATTCGGCGCCATCACTAGCGTCCATCAGTTCCTGTAACGTGCATACGGCAGAACACCCAGGACACGCGCCAACTTAGGAAAAGGCTGACTTATTGTATTGGTATTTATTTGACCTTATACAGGTAATGTTTTATCTAACGCTGATAGCAATGTAGGTTTATTTCAAAGGGATGCAATGATATGACAGTGACCGCGAAATTAAAAAAAAAAAACTTTTTTTTTTTCCAATTTGCAGTTAAGTGTCTGGTTTGTATAAAGGCCAGCACATCAAGTTACCCCAATCTGTCAAAGTTCTTTGATAGTTTTTCAACCTTAAAACAGACAAATAAGGTTCATTTTCAATTCGGAAAATTAGACAGTTTGGAATAGCTTGATGTGCTGGCGTCTGTGCCTACGCCTACAAACCACAGTTTGGTTATGAGCGTCTCTGACCCGCTGTAGTCATGTTGTATAATAAAAACCATGAAAATCGAGTCCATTTCGCATCAATATTTCCAATGCAAACGTTGCATTGGTGTCCGCCAATCAGAAACAATTTACTGCATGTCAATCAATGTCGAAATGAAATGACATCTGTCAGTTGACGTTGATAAGAGTTGATTAAGTTGTCAGTTTTTTGTCTGTGGTCCATCCATTGTCTCATGGACAATGGATGGACCACCACCACGAGACTAATTGTCAATGGTTTTAATGTTTCTGAATACGAGGTTCCTTTTTTCTTTCTATTACCAACGCTTGATTTTGGACTTTTATTGCGCGTATAACTATTATCGTAACGGCCAATTTTGCAATTGTCAGATAATGTTAGCATCGTCAGTCTCTTGCCCCTAATATAATTTATTTGGGTTGAGGTCAATATGTCTTTTCTCCAAGCTTTTCCATAATTCGTCAACTTGGTAGTCACTCCCTTTCTAGCCATATCAACTTTTACAAAATCCATCCATCGTTTCTTTGGTCTTCCTCTACTTGTCCACATTCATACTCTCAACTTTCCTGACAACATTTTCCCCATTCCTCCGCATCATCATCTGCCTAGCCTTTGCCCAACTATGTTGGGGTCGGCTTCCAGTCTAACCGGATGCAGCTGAATAGGCAGCTGATAGGCAGTCGCTCCATGTATAATACTGGTATTATACATGGAGCGACTGCCTATCTGACCTCCACAACCCAGTAACTGGGCATTACGATACC
Source organism: Hyppa rectilinea (assembly GCA_951799385.1). Taxonomy (NCBI): domain Eukaryota; kingdom Metazoa; phylum Arthropoda; class Insecta; order Lepidoptera; family Noctuidae; genus Hyppa; species Hyppa rectilinea. The sequence continues at coordinate 15,626,175 of OX637316.1, forward strand.
CCTTGGTAAGACTGGCTGTCAGATTTTCGGGCTTCTGACAACCCGTAACGACTGTCAAAGAAGCATAAATGACAGCCGGGACCAACGGCTTAACGTGCTTTCCGAGGCACGGAGGAGTCTCAGTATGTAAAGATGGTCACCCATCCACGGCCAACCCCAGTAAGCGTAGCTTAACCTGGTGGATCGACATGTGCGGCTGTTAGTACTTAGCCACGAGCTCCTCATTCCTCCGCATAACATGCCCATACCATGACTACTGATTTCCACACAACTATTCAGTCACCGGTGTCACTTTCAGACTTCCTCTTATACACCGTGCAATTTTAGTCGTCTTACAAACGTGGTCCACTTGATGTATCCGACATAAATAATCTCTTGGCATGATTAAAAAGTTGTTGCCATAAATTGACATAATAGGTACAGAGGCCAGCACATCGAGTTACCACAATCTGTCAAAATTCTTTGATAGTATTTCAACTTTATTGCAAAGACATAAGGTTCATTTATAATTGAGAAAATTTGATAGTAAGGGATAGCTTGATGTGCTGGCGTCTGTACAACGAAAAATAAATTATGCATTACAATAAGTAACATCTTGTTAATAATGTTTACGTATCGAACGATAGATCATTCCATCCCCCTTTTCTATGAGACTAAATTTCCTGTGGCTGTTTTAAAGATCGTCGTGCGTATATGATATTGTATGTTATTTAATTATCCAAATAATAATAATAATAATATCCTTGGACATTTCACACAACGCCATATAGTCCCAAGCTAAGCTACCTAATGCTTGTGTTATGGTAACGAGATAAACTACTTATATACATTCAAATATTCATACATAAATATTTTTTTTTCATGAATGATTAGTAAGTAGACAATGGATACATGAATTAAGCTGCCGTTGACTAAAATTGCACGGTGTATACTCATTCCTTAATCTATCCATTCGCGAAACACCACACATCCCTCATCATTCTCATCTCAGCTATTTTCTTATTTCTATTTTATTTTCTTAGTAACAGTCGATCTGAAGATTTTTAAAATCGGTCCTTAGTGTGAAATCTCCTGTCCTCTCAAAGAGTTCTGTCGCCAATCCAGCGAAGTGGGAGTAACCTAGCCTGCGGTCACTATTCTTGTGTTGTCTACTCAGCACTAATAAACTCGTAGTAGTTTCAAATTTTGTTTTGGAACTGTTTTTACTTCACATTATAAATGCTTAAGTACGATATAACTCAGTGGGATTGTCCGAAAAGGGTTACCGCTACCCCGGAACATAAAGGGCTAAGGAAAGAACATGGATGGGTTTTAGTCAGTAAGAGTCTGACACTCCCTTCCGCTCCACCCAGAGCGGGAAGAGTCATTTGATAATTTCCTATCCATAAAAAAAAATTGGTCACTCATCTAAAATGTCTCTCTAAAATATTCGTCAGTCGATTATTTAGGAAGCTACCTAAAACAATTCCTTTCCTCTTCATAAAGAAAAGTATCACGCATGTCCTCATTTTTCAGGTCATGAGCGAAAAATGAAGACTTCAGTGCGGGAGGAGATATTTGGTGATTTCCGCCAATGACCCAATCGATTCCGATGTGTGGTTTTATGAAACCACGGTAAAAGTTTCTTGCCATATTGGCCTTGGCTGCTCTGACGAGCACCTTTCACTTTATCCCTACTCCGCGGCCGACCGTCACGCGACATGCAACATACAGACGAAAAAGTTTGAGACGATGTAATAAAAGTTTCACTTTAATAACACTTTACCTGATCACGGAATCGAACCTAGGACTGATCATTCAGTACTAACGCTTGCGACCACTAGACCAACGAGACGATGATACCATATAAACATCTTGTTATTACCCCCTAACGAGAAATTTATTCCATGGGAAGAATAGCCCTCCAATTAAGTACTAAATAATGTACACAATGCTATGGGAAACTTTTCCCATTACATTGCGATCTAGTTTTGTTTCGTTGGCTCGATACACAATTACTTGTCCCGTGAGTCCTGTTACGGGATGTCCAAGTTGGTAACTTCACGCTTTTTACACTCACGGCCAGTGTAGAGATCTTCGGTGGCTGTTTGGTAGATATCTTTGTCTGGTTGGTGTTCAGTTTTATTAGTTCGGAATTTATATCACAAACTTATTACTGAATTTATATATATTACAATCTTAAATCCGATAAATCTGCATAGCCTTTTCCCAACTATGTTGGGGTCGGCTTCCAGTCTAATTGGATGCAGCTGAATACCAGTATTTTACATTAAAAATGCCTCCAGCCTTCATCATCTGCCTAGCCTTTCCCCAACTATGTTGGGGTTGGCTTCCAGTCTAACCGGATTGTAGTATTTTACATGGAGCGACTGCCTATCTGACCTCCACAACCCAGTAACTGGGTAATACGGTCACCCATACGCAAGCGTAGCGCAACCTGATGGATCGACCTTTGCGGCTGTTATTACTTACCCACGAACTCCGGTCCCAATTTATATACTTACACAAATTTGAAATTCAATATACAACCTTAAAACAAAAATATATGTATTTTAAGTACAAGATAGTATACAAAAAAAAGGGGAAGAGCTCATTGGGGATAACCGCTAAACATAACCAATAATTAAACACACATCAGTTTACAGCAGCTCACAGCTAGTGTATATTTATTTTTCTTTCTGTTTGCCGCAAATTTCACTACTTATTTCAACAAACAAATCCATTACTGCGTTCAGTTATTTGTAGTGATTAGCTAGATTGTGTGCAAAGGAACAACTATGGTTGAAAAGCGTACTATTTATTTATTATTTATTATCTATACTAATATTTTAGAAAGAGGAACGATTTGTATGTATGTTTGTAACGAATTAACTCAAAACTACTTCACGGATCTGGATAAAACTTGGCACATAGATAGATTATAGTCTGGAATAGCATATAAGCTTTTTATCCCGGGAAAATGTACGGTTCCCGTGGGATAATTCCTGACATCCAAGCATGCGAAGCTGCTGGCAGAAGCAAGGCAATAATAAAATGATTACTGACTCCTCTGAAAGTGGAAATGCAATCATTTTATTATAAAATATTTCCCGTACCTGCTCCGAGATTTATTTCACAAAAAAAAAACACCTGTACTTTGATTGACACAAGTTAATCCAATTCTTTTCCGTAATTCGTTTATGTTGAGAAAATTTAAGCACCTCGTCGTGCTTATTTTTTCGTTCAATGTTGCTTCCTCCTCCGTATAACCTCTCCACGGATGGTACGAAGACAGAAAGATATCTAATTATCTTGTCCCACAGATTTTTTTTTGTGATTCAGAGGAATCCGGTTATTTTTTTAAGGGTAAGCGAATGATTCTTTCTTTTATAAACGTATGCTGGATTTTATATGGAACACAATTTGTATTAAATCTGCCAAATAAAGTAATAATCAAAGTCAAAGTCAAATAATTTATTTCATATAGGCACAAGAAAGGCACTTTTGAACGTCAAAATAAATAAAAAATAGAATTGATTCTAGTCGCCTCTTCCAAAAGTTAGTTTTCTATGGAGGAGAATGGGCAAGAAACTCCACCGCTACTATTTAAGAATGTTTTACAATGTGTTGCATACATGAATTATAACATTATATGTAAACACGATGCACCCAGAATAAAAACACTACACCACAAAAGGTGAAAAGAAAAACACATATAGCAATGGCAGGTAAACTTAAGTATGTCATAAATACATGGTGCTCACATAAGAGTGTTTGTAAAAACACTCTAAAACTGACTAATAATAAATCAATCGATGTGTGAGTTAAACTTATTACAAAATATTAAAATGGTATGGTACAAATTATTACCTAATTTACTGAGCAACCACTTTGATTTTGTGTAGACTCGATTTCTTAAATCAGGAGATGGTTATAGAGGTACTAAGTACTGTTCATCGAGTCGTTGAGCTCCTTATGTCCTGATTTGACCTACACGATTGCTAACAAATGCTAAACTTTTACTTTTTAGGGTTCCGTACCTCAAAAGGAAAAAACGGAACCCTTATAGGATCACTTTGTTGTCCGTCCGTCCGTCCGTCTGTCAAGACCGTTTTTCTTTGGCACGCGTGGAGGTATCAAACTGAATTTATATCTAATACTCAGGTCTACTGTCCCTTGGAGCTGTAAAAAAATCAAACTTCTAAGCCAAAGCAATCAAAAGATACAGCTGTTCATGCCGCAAATTTTCAGAACTCGCACGGGAATCAAAACCCACAGGGTACTTCCCGTGAACTTAGAATCTTGAAATTTGGTACAAAGTAACGTCTTACAGTGCAGATAAAGGAAAAATTGCGAAAACCGTAAATTTTTAGTTACATCATATAATAAAAAAAAATGTTATTTTTTCAAAATATAAAAATACCATAACTATGACTCGATTCTCGTGATGGGTGAACTTTTACTTATATACCTACAGGTTTGTACGGAACCCTCGGTGTGCGAGTCCGACTCGCACTTGGCCGGTTTTTTTTTCTGATTAAAATTACTCGTAGGCAGTCAATCAATCTGCCTAGCCTTTTCCGAACTATGTTGGGGTTGGCTTCCAGTGTAACCGGATGCAGCTTTACAGCAGCGGTATTTTACATGAAGCGAATGCCTTTCTGACCTAATACGATACCCTTTGGTAAGACTGGCTGCCAGACTACCGGGTTTCTGACTACTCGTAATGACTATCAAAGATGCACAAATGACAAACGGAACCAACGGCTTAACGTGCTTTTCGAGGCACGGAGGAGTCTCGGTATTTAAAGATGGTCATCCATCCAAGGACCAACCCCGGCAAGCATAGCTTAACCTGATGGAACGACCCGTGCGGCTGTTATTTCTTAGCCACGAGCTTCTCGTAGGCAGTCAACGTTAATAGCGTGTGTTCTGTTACCTCGCTCATTTCTCGCTCATCTTTCTCCACCACCGCGCCACCTACCGGACAAAGTTAGACAGAGTCCATTAGAAAGTTCTTTTCTTTCGTCTTGCAACAAACATGGCCGAAGGGCTTCCAAGCTTGTCTATGATTATGTATCTGATTTCATGGCAACTTGGGAGCGATTTAAATTTTAAATGGCACGAGAAAATTTGTGGTGAAATGTATATCATTAATGTACCTGTTTTTGTAAAAAATACGACAATACGGGCATTTCTTGCCCATTCTTCTCCTTACGTAAATACTTTTTGGAAGGGCCGACTAGAATCAATTATTCTATTTCGTTCAAAAGTGCCTTTCTTGTAGGTACACGAAATTGGACACGTATATTATCTTTTTTCAAATAATCAAAAGATTACGTCGATACGTTGTGTTAAAATGTAGCATGACGTCACTCCTATAAAAAAAAAAAAAAAATTATACTGAGTTGTGACGTAGCGCGCCCCACTCCGCAACTTAAATGCGCTTTATCTAAGTTGATCTTATGCCTGCTTCTCTGCTAACCCCCACCGAGTCAAGTCAAAATACTTGAAAAGGACGATAGTTTAAACAAATGCCGGTGATCTCATTACGCGTCGCCTCGCGTCGCATTTCAATAACGCTACGGACGTGCCAATCGTAGCGTGCCTGCGTAGCTCGTAGCTCGTAGCAATAATGGAATTTGTAGCCGCGCGCTACGGCTGCGTAGTCAGATGGGACGTAGGTTAGAATTGTAGAAAAGTTTTTTAATTAAAGTTTTTATTCAATATTTATTACACGATGTGTTTTTCTACCGTATTGAGAAATTCAATTAGACAATAATTAGTCTTTTTTATGAAGCATGCGCATCTAGTGCCGCTGCGTCTAGTGCCGCCGCGCATCTAGTGCCGCCGCGTCTAGTGCCCGACCGTGTAGCCTTACCTTAAGATAAAAATGTTCAAAAATCATCCGCCACGTGTGTGTTTTGTTAGTGATAGTGATAAGAAATTAATATTTGTGTTTAATATATAATATTATTTCAATACTTCATATCATGCATCGCATTTTATTTTATTACATTAGTCTCATTGACGACACGGTTGGCGCAGTGGTTGAGCGATTGACTGCTGCGCAGCATGTCGCGGGTTCGATTCCCGCACGGAACAAATATTTGTACGACCTGTAAGTATTTGTTACGGGTCTGGGTGTTTTTCTATCTAAAATATGTATGTATATACAATAAAAAAAAATGTGTATAAGTAGTTTATCAGCCATCTCGTTACCATAACACAAGCATTAGGTTGCTTAGCTTGGGACGATATTGCGTCGTGTGAAATGTCCAAGGATATTATTATTATTTATTATTATTATTCATTGACAGTTTCGTAATAATACTAAAATTTTTAACCTTTTTCTTAACTTTAAGTTCTTCAACTCAACCTTCTAGCAATTCCTCTGTAATGTACAGTTTTCAATTCATGAATTATTTGAGAGATCGGCTGCTTGCGGCGACGACGATATCTTGTTACCCGACTCACTGATAAAATACAGGTTCTGTGTTCTAACTCGACTTGACAAGGAATTGACGCTCGTAGAATAGAAAAGCTAAAAAACCGTAGGGTTTTTTCCCTAGATATTCTTTCAGTAATTCTATTTTATTCTAGGAAATATGGGTTTTTAAATGACCATAGCGGTTGTCAAATATACTATCGACACACTACTGAGCCACTACTGAAAGGCCATTGAAGTTTTTGCTGAATATCAAAGGAGATTGTTCTAGACCGCCCTATAACCAACAAACATTTGACGTGTACGTTAATTTTAATTATATTTTAATATGCTTTTTAAAAATAATAAATTCAAGCGGTCACTGTTTAATTCTTAATAGGTTTTTAAAAGTGACCTCATTGATTTTATTACCAACTGAACTCGCCATCTTTCAAGGAATTGTCAATGTGAATGTCACAAAAGATTTGACAGTGTCGCTCTCGCTCATATTACATAAATAACGATATCGACGACGATGTCCATAATATCTAGTGATAAATAATGGATGTTCGATATTTATCACTTCCAAAACATTGAAAATGTGCAACATAAAAGTTTTTCATGCATATTTTTTTCATGGAATTAGTTCCGTGAACATTTTAATGGAACTTATGATGAATATGGCCGAGCACGATTATGATGAAAATATAATGAACAAAAGAAACTCACAAAATGTACTTACTAGTCGAATGAGGGATTTTCTCACAAGTGAGAAAATATTAGTTCAAAAGAGGCGTTGGTACAAAATACGTTACTGTCTCAGGTTTTTGACATCAAATAAGCTTTCTTATTTACGGATCTTATTTTTGTTATCAGTAGCCAGTAAAACGAAAACGTATTTTTTACCCACGCCATCTATTGAACTATGTTTTTTCACTTGTCAGAAAATCTCTCATGTAACGATTGAAATGTCATTTACGACGCAACTCTAGTGAATTGTTCTCATAACCATTTCACGACTTCAATAGCCATATTTTTACTTTTTAAGTACTTAAACTCTATTTTTAAATGTCGCAAACTAAAACATTGTTCGTTGGGAACAAAACATTTTATTTTAGCATTAATTTAATTGGAGTAGAATCATAGCAACAACGTGTTAATGTTTGAAACGGAACAAATTAATTTACATTTGACATATAGATCGGTCATTTTGGTCTACTAAATTAAAACCACAGATTAAATAGGTGGTCATTGATAATCGATACACAATGATTGATCTTCAAGAGAGCATCTCTACGTCACCACGTCAGTCGGTGCCTGTGGCTGTGTTGTGTTGTTGTGAATATCTACCTATTTGGCGATTTCTTTTGGCGTTTTTGATTTTGTTTCTGTTTAACGGACTACATTTTGGATTGCTTTCATCGTGACCTGGCTTCGAATAACTGATTCTGTGATCTGCTTAAACGACACCTTAGCATTTTGACAACGGATAAAGGACTTCGCTTAAAGTAAACTTCAACCAATAAATAATAACTGTACCTAAAAGGCATAATACAACTGTATTTACGGTAATATTTTACTGTATTTGAAGTTTAATGCCTTGTTGAAAACAGAAATATCGATTTTAGAAGGAATTACTTCAGTTTTCTTTTATTAAAAATAACCTCAAAATCTGTTCCTTTTCTGTAAATAAATCTTTTCTCTAAAGTGTCCGTCAAGAAACGTTGTTATTTTGGGCTTCTAAGGGCAGTTTACAAATAGAAAATGATTTTTTCTATGCTGTTGGCTCCAGGGCGAACAATGTATGGGCGTAGAACAATCTCAAAGGAGATTGTTCTAGACCGCCCTATAACCAACAAACATTTGACGTGTACGTTAATTTTAATTATATTTTAATATGCTTTTAAAAAATAATAAATTCAAGCGGACACTGTTTAATTCTTAATAGGTTTTTAAAAGTGACCTCGTTGATTTTATTACCAACTGAACTCGCCATCTTTCAAGGAATTGTCAATGTGAATGTCACAAAAGATTTGACAGTGTCGCTCTCGCTCATCTTACATAAATATCGATATCGACGACGATGTCCATAATATCTAGTGATAAATAATGGATGTTCGATATTCATCACATCCAAAACATTGAAAATGTGCAACATAAAAGTTTTTCATGCATATTTTTTTCATGGAATTAGTTCCGTGAACATTTTAATGGAACTTATGATGAATATGGCCTAGCACGATTATGATGAAAATATAATGAACAAAACAAACTCACAACAAGTACTTACTAGTCGAATGAGGGATTTTCTCACAAGTGAGAAAATATTAGTTCAAAAGAGGCGTTGGTAAAAAATACGTCACTGTCTCAGGTTTTTGACATCAAATAAGCTTTCTTATTTAGGGATCTTATTTTTGTTATCAGTAGCCAGTAAAACAAAGACGTATTATTTACGATTTTACCCACGCCATCTATTGAACCACAGAACAGATAAAGAGTATTGAACTATGTTTTTTCACTTGTCAGAAAATCTCTCATTTAACGATTGAAATGTCATTTACGACGCAACTCTAGTGAATGGTTCTCATAACCATTTCACGACTTCAATAGCCATATTTTTACTTTTTAAGTACACTTAAACTCTATTTTTAAATGTCGCAAACTAAAACGTTACACATTGTTCGTTGGGAAGAAAATATTTTATTTTAGCAATAATTTAATTGAAGTAGAATCATAGCAACAACGTGTTTATGTTTGAAACGGAACAAATTAATTGACATTTGACATATTGATCTGTCATTTTGGCCTACTAAATTAAAACCTCAGATTATATAGGTGGTCATTGATAATCGATATAGAATGATTGATCTTCGAGAGAGCATCTCTATTCTCTACGTCACTACGTCAGTCAGTTCGTCTCACCGAGTCTTGTGTTGCATTGTATTTGGTGATTTCTTTTAGCGTTTTTGATTTGGTTTCTGTTTGTAATACAACTGTATTTACAGTAATATTTTACTGTATTTGAAGTTTAATGCTTTGTAGAAACCAGAAATAGCGATTTAGAAGGAATTACTTAAGTTTTCTTTTATTAAAAATAACCTCAAAATTGGTTCCTATTCTTTAAATAAATCTGTTCTCTAAAGTGTCCGTCAAGAAACTTTGTTCTTATGGGCTACTAAGGGGAGTTTACAAATAGAAAATGATTTTTCTATGCTGTTGGCTCCAGGGCGAACAATGTATGGGCGTAGAACAATCTCCTTTGTGTACTTCTTCACTTTGGTGGCAACATTCATATCCACATACTTGTCACCAATAGATACAAGGAGCTCGTGGCTAAGTACTAACAGCCGCACAGGTCGATCCATCTGGTTAAACTACGTTTGCCGGGGTTAGCCGTGGATAGGCGACCATCTTTACGTACCGAGACTCCTTCGTGGCTCGGAAAGTTAAGCCGTTGGTCCCGGCTGTCATTCGTAGATCTTTGACAGTCGTAACGGGTCGTCAAAAATCCGCAAAACTTACAGCCAGTCTTACCAAGGGGTATCGTATTGCTCAGTTAGTGGGTTGTGGAGGTAAGATAGGCAGTTGCTCCATGTAAAATACTGGTATTCAGCTGCATCCGGTTAGACTGGAAGCCGAATCCAACATAGTTGAGAAAAGGCTCGGCAGATAATGATGTCACTAATAGATACAACCATACCACCCATCAGAGACGGATCAACTTTGGCTCAGAGCTGCAGCGTTTAATTGCCTTTCATGAACATCTTCAGGATAACGTGAGTAAAAGAATAACGTGAGTCAATGTTAATCGGAAAAGAACCCCTAAAGGGGTGAAATGAGTATTCGGTATATGTAGACACTAGCTTCTGCCCGCGACTTCGTCCGCGGAAAATTTCTTGTTTTAACATTAAATATATCCTATGATACTCGGCAATACTGTAGGTTCCCATTAGTGAGAGAATTTTTGGAATCGGAATCCAAATCCATCATCCAGAAGTAAGTCGAAAAAATACTTTTTTAAAACATAAAACGAAATATAAAAGTTAAAATACAAAAGATAGGAATATGGCGTCGCGGACTTTTTTGTAGAAATTATTAAGGTGAACCGGGTTGCCATACATTGCTTTCAATTTTAAACAACTGTTTAGGCACCGCATGCAAATAATTCAGTTTTCGGAGGTATTTCTTTCCGACTTGCTAGACGAAAATTGCGATAGCTCGGCTGATATGTATGATATAAATATAATTTATAGTCTATAGGACTCAGGAACAATGTAGCTTTCTATCAATGAAAAAATTTTGAAATTGGATCATTAGTTCCGGAGATTACCCCCTACATACAAACTTACAAATGTTACCTCTTTATAATATTAGTATAGATGACGCCAAAATTGTTAACAATTTCTGAAACAAGAACAGAACCAACGCAACCCGGGGCCTAGACAAAGTCACATTTTCATTAGATAAATCCAAAATATCTGGAATTGGCATAAACTTTCGAAATGTCACGTGATTAATCGTTTTCAACCGCTTAGTGCAAGACAATGCCAAGTTGTGTAACGAAACTCAATAAATATTCCCATACAAATGCGTTGACAAGTGGCGTTATTGACAATCCGAATCGCTGAGATAACGAATTGTTCGATCAATAATTTTCGAAATCGAATCGACACGGCGTGATTGACACTAGTCAAGGCCCTCCGGAATATCAATTACCCTATTGACGTCCCTACTTACCCTATACCAACACGTCACGGCATTGTATTACAACGTTCAATACGTCATTGGTGACGTCACTCATGACGCGCAAACAAATGGCCGCTGAGTAAACTTGGTGAAGTCATGACATGACATGAGACATTGCCGAGTTCGGATAAAGGTCGTTACATGCTTACGACTTTACCTGGCAACAGGATTTTTTTTTCAAATTGTTAAAAAGGTTTGGTTTTTAAAATAGTTTCTGTCTTTTTTAATTTATCTCACCAGCGATTAATCTTTCTTTACCAGTATTTTTATTTTGTTATACCTTTGTTAGCTTTGCCCACGGCTTCGCTCGCGATAATTTAGAATTTGACAATCAATTCGGGTTGTCCCCAGCTTGTTGTTTGGCCATTGCAATCATAAGTTCAGAACGAAACGCACACGTGGCGCCATCTATTGTCATAAGATCGTTATTGTTGTTTCCTTCGAGAACAGTACTTTTTTACCGGATGAATGGTACCCTATGTCCGTTTCTGTACACCTGACAACTTATATGCAAATCGATGATCGGTTCAGTCGTTTAGCCGCGAAAAGGTAACCATTTCTTAGTGAGTTAATAGACATTAATAGACTTGACACAAATGGCAAAAAAAGCGGCCTAGCCTTTCCCAACTATGTTGGGGTCGGCTTCCAGTCTAACCGGATGCAGCTGAATACCAGTATTTTACATGGAGCGACCGCCTATCTGCGACCCGTAACGACTGTCAAAGATGTACAAATGACAACCGGGACCAACGGCTTAACGTGCTTTCCGAGGCACGGAGGAGTTTCGGTATGTAAAGATGGTCACCCATCCACGGACCAACCTCGGCAAGCGTAGCTTAACCTGATGGATTGACCTGTGCGGATGTTTTTACTTAGCCACGAGCTCCTCACCAGTTTAGACACCAACTTCACGGAAAAAAAACACTACAAAGTGAAAAATAATTTTGATTTCGGAAGTCGGTGTCTTCGGTTTTGTATTTTCATTTTTTGCCACCGACTTCCGAAATCAAAATTATTTTTCACTTTGTAGTGTTTTTTTGGAAGTCGGTTTTATTTTTTGTAAAAAAGTTTTTATTTTTCACTTTTTAGTTATGGTACCTACACAACCCACCCAAAATTTTAATACCACTACCTGGTATGTAAATTATTAGAGTGACAGCTAGGAACTTATTAGAACATCGTCCACATATATTAAGTAGGAAATTTTTAGATTTTTGTAAATTTTTCAAAAACCGCTTATCTGATTTCGATAAAAATTTCATGGGACCATTTGGGAAGTATACCCTTTCCAACAAAAAAAGAATTTTTCAAATCGGTTGCAAGCAACGGAGTTATGCGCGAACAAACATAAAAAAAAATATATACAGTCGAATTGAGAACCTCCTCCTTTTTTAGAAGTCGGTTAAAAAAGGAAATCTCACGAAAACAAAATATATTTTTTTCTTTTCCCCCCTTTACAAGTAAAATGTAATGTCGGTACTATAGACATATAGCAGTGGGAAAAGCATAGTACTCGCCCTCATTAACGATTAATCATTCGCAAACGCATCACCCGCTTAATCAAGCTAATTTCCAATCCACTGCTTACGCAAACCATGCAATTCAACATTCCAAACAGTTAAATCACGAGTATTGCTTATTTTAGCATTTTGATGCAAACCCACCGTGTGTTGCTGGCCTATAGTCCATTCAATATTTTGTTTCCTATTGATTTCATTTCCACTTAAACGAATATAAACTTTATAGTGTTTCAAATTAAGTTGATTTCAGATTGACTATGAACTTTGCCTTTAGTCAAAAATGAAATTAAAAAAAAACAAAATCATTTATTTGCTGTCAACTATGTTGGGGTTGAGTTTTAGTCTAACCGTATGCATCTGACAATCAGAATGTTACATGGAGTCACAACCCAGTAACTGGGGAACATTCCACCTTCCGTGCCAATATTTCATATCGTTTTATTTAGTTTAATTCCACTTAATGTGGATTTTGTTTTCAAATTGTGTTTTTTTTTGTTTCATAATTTTGTTTTTAGTTAATTACGATGTTGTTTTGTGGTGAATGCCGTGTTTACTGATAATAGTTATATATACCAGTACTTTGTTACGTTATTGTTGTGTTTAAATTTTTGTATGTACAGACGCCAGCACATCAAGCTATCCCTAACTGTCAAGTTTTCTCAATTAAAAATGAACCTTATGTCTTTGCAATAAAGTTGAAATACTATCAAAGAAATTTGACAGATTGTGGTAACTTGATGTGCTGGCCTCTGTACTGCTGTAGGGGAGCGGGGGGCTAGTTGTAACAATGTGTCGCTTCTAGGCTATGAAAGCTTACTTGTTTGGTATTTATCAAATCTAGCAGTACTATTCCAATTAACAACTATTCAACTATCCATTGCAAGTAAACTTTTGATCAAACCTATAACGAGGTTTTGTAGAAACGGATTTAAAAAAAAAATGACTGAGTGTTACAACTTACCCCGTGATTGGGGCTAGTTGTAACAGGCTTGGGGAAAATTGTAACATTAGGATTTGAAAACCAATTTTATAATTTATAAAGATTTATTTGGCATATTTTGCACAGGAAACGCTAAAACAGGTTTAGAATATTAAGTTAAAATTTTAATCTAACAGGAAATATTCAAAAATAAACAAATAATATGTTCTTTCTTACACCTACAGTAAGGTGTACAGAGGCCAGCACATCAAGTTACCACAATCTGTCAAATTTCTTTGATAGTACCTATTTCAACTTTATTGCAAAGACTTAAGGTTCATTTTTAATTGAGAAAATTTGCCAGTTAGGGATATCTTGATGTGCTGGCGTCTGTACTTATTTATTATGTGTTAACAAGGTTTTTAGAAATTCAGTTTTAAGGCATACACTTCTTAGTACAAACATTGAAATCCTCGCTTCGCTCAGTATCCAATGTTTGTACCACTCGCTACGCTTGTAGTTCAATCCTAAAAACCTGTACACATAAAAAACAACCCTTGGTAAGGCTGGTTGTAAAACTTTCTGGATTCAGAGTACCTGTAACGAATGTCTCGTCTAAATGACAGCCAGTACCAACATCTGAAACTGCTTTTCAAGTTATGGAAGCGAATCGATATAATAAATATTCATCAGCCACGGTTACCGCGTCAAACACTCATTATTAAAACAGTGTTTCAAACTGACTATTACGATTGAAAAAGTCATTATAATGTTTGAAATTGTAGCGCGAAATAAACTTTGTGTGTTTTATATTAGTTGCCCAATAACACATATATATTAGTTTACATGTGCGGAAACTAAATCACATACGTAGTATACGTGATATAAAGTGACACCGGTGGCTGAAAAGTTGTGTGGAAATCGGTTGTCATGGTATGGGCATGTTATGCGGAGGAATGAGGAAAATGTTGTCAGGAAAGTTGTGAGTATGAATGTGGATGACAAGTAGAGGAAGACCAAAGAAACGATGGATGGATTGTGTGAAAGATGATATGGCTAGAAAGGGAGTGACTACCGTGATGACTAATAGAGAAGTATGGAAGAAAAAGACATGTTGCGCTGAGCACAAATAAATTGGGATAAGTGCAGGAGAATGATGATGTGAGTATACGTGATTCATGATCGAAGCACACAAATCTGTGAATTTATTAACATAACATTACGCTTGTTATTTCTGACGTGATTAAATGGGTTGCAGTCTGATGACTGATGAATACACTGCTGGAAAACTACTACGATCGATTTTTTTTCCATTATGTTTCAATAAGTGATTGAATTGGTAAGTAGCCAAGTTACCTGAGATTTTTACTAACTAAACCAATGTTAACAAGAGGTAAAACCGTTTTATTCAGGTACTAGCTTCTGCCCGCGACTTTGCCCGATTTGATGTCGCAAATTGTTAGATTATTGGAGGTACTGAGTTTTTATTACTGGGTGGGGATCAGATAGGCAGTTGCTCCATGTAAAATACTGGTATTCAGCTGGACTGGAAGCCGACCCCAAAATAGTTGGGAACAGGTTAGGCGGATTGAAGTAGTGAGTGTTGTTTATATTTTTAACTAACTGAACCGACAACGTGTCGGGTCGGTTACCAACCGGGTAGGGTCGAACGTGTCGCGTAGACTGATAGCTGATATTACAAGGAGTAATTTAGACTTTTATTTTAGACTAGCTTTTGCCTGCGGCCTCACACGCGTGGATGTCGGAAATTGTTACATTATTGGAGTAAGGATCCCTAATTTTTTTGAAAATATAATATAGTCTATGTCACCCGGGAATAGTGTGGCTTCCTAACAGTGAATGAATTTGCAAACCGGTTCAGTAGTTTCGGAGCCTAATAAATGCAAACAAAAAAACAATCAAATCTTTCCTCTTTATAATACACTCGAGAGCAATGAATCCGGGTCACTTAAAGAATGTTAAAAATCTCGGAAACTAAAAATGATAGGTTAATGCAATAAATTGTATTTAATAGACAATGTAATACTCCTTAAATGAAAGTAAAAAAAATATGAGTCACCATACATTTTATTAACACAAAATTACATAAAGAAAAAAACTGCTGATCTCTCCTTAAAACAAAAATAGGAAACATGAAATTTTTGAACTTTATTACGATTTTCTTGAATTTTAATACTTCGTATTGCCTCCTCGTGCTTCCATTACTGCGTTTACGCGGTTTGGCATGCTGTACACCAAGTTCCTTATACGATTTTGGGGAATATTCTCCCATTCCTCTGTGAGAGCAATTTTGAGCTCACGAAGCGTGATTGGGGGAGGGTTTCGTTGTTTTACGCATCTGCCTAGCTCGTCCCAAGCATGCTCGATCGGGTTGATATCCGGGCTGCGCGCTGGCCACTCCATACGAGTAATGTTCATCTCTTGAAGGTAGTCATTCACAATCCTACCTGTATGAGGTCGGGCATTGTCATGCATAAATATAGCATCCTCACCTAAATTACCATAAATGGACCAACGTGATCATTGAGGATTTCTTCCACATATCTTACGCTAGTTAAAGAGCCGTTTTCTATGATCACCAGCTCTGTGCGACTTTCAGAAGAAATTCCGGCCCACACAAGTACAGACCCACCACCGTAGGCTACTTTTTCTTCGATGCATGCTTGCTTGAATCTTTCCCCTGGTCTTCGATACACTCTGTGTCTTCCATCGTGCTTGTAGAGCATAAATTTTGATTCGTCGGAGAACATAACTTTTGACCAATCTTCAATACTCCAATTTACGTGGCCCTGGGCATATCTTAGTCTTGAAATACGATGCCCACGCTCCAGTTTAGGGCCGTTTGCAGGTCTAAGGGGTTTTAAGTTAGATTCAGCAAGCCAACGTCTTACTGTCCATGCACTTGGGTTACTTCCTCCGAGGTGTCGAAACTGATTTGTGAGTTCAGTTCCTGTGAGAAAGCGATTTCGAAGCATGGTGTTCACCAAGTATCGGTCTTCTCGTGCTGTGGTACACCTGGTTCTGCCCGTTCCTGGTCTGCGTAGGTTAGAACCAGTTTCTTCGTAACGTCGGAGAACTCTTTGTACTGTTGACAGCGACACACCGACAGTCCTGGCTGTATCGCGCTGACTCCGGCCGGTTTCCAGCATTGTAAGTATTCTGGTGCATTCTTCAGGCGTAAGCGACATAATTTCAGCTTGAATAATGAATATAGAGCACTATCAACATGGTTTATGTACCCACATAAATGACAGATTACAAACAAAAGCAAAACCAAATGCTGTAATTTCGTAGTTCCATCTTCGAAAGTGGCCCTTTTTCAAATTTGATTTTTTATGATATAACTTTACAAAAACTAAGAAGTTTTAATACCTTCATTTAAGGAGTATTACATTGTCTATTAAATACAATTTATTGCATTAACCTAGCATTTTTAGTTTCCGAGATTTTTAGGATTCTTTAAGTGACCCGGATTCATTGCTCTCGAGTGTATTAGTATAGTTGTGACACAGCGCGTAAGTGGTGATAGTGATGAGAGTGTAAAAGTTGAGAGAGTTATGAGTCCTCCGACCAGATGGGCGTTGTGCCTGGTGATCTACTGCCCGATGATTCTTTTTTTTTTGAGAGGACGCCACTTATTTCAACCTAGGAGGTTGGCGATTGCTTAACCGGACTTACCTGTGTATGCCTCAATGAATTAAGGCCTCCAGGGTTTAAAAATTTGCATGAAACTTAAAATGAAAAATGGTTTATTATTTTAACAAGTAGACCTTAAAAACTAGTGATTGGAGCGTACTTTTAAGCTGATAAGCAAGTGTTATGAGATTCTGTTCATCCATAACTTATTAAGTAACATATAGGTGCTTGTTTTATGCAAAACTAAAGGAAATCCACACTAATATTATAAATGCGAAAGTAACTCTGTCTTTCTGTCTGTCTGTCTGTCTGTTACCTTTTCACGCCTAAACCACCCAACCGATTTTGCTGAGGTATGTAGATAGTTTGCATTCATGAGAAGGACATAGGCATATTATTTTTTGGAAATTCAACCTCTAAAAGGGTTACAAGGGGTGTCAAAGTTTGTATGAGAAAAATATTTTTATTGCACATTTTTGCATAGGTAGGTAGGGTAGGTAGGGTAGGTAGGGTAGGTAGGGTAGGTAGGGTAGGTAGGGTAGGTAGGGTAGGTAGGGTAGGTAGGGTAGGTAGGGTAGGTAGGGTAGGTAGGGTAGGTAGGGTAGGTAGGGTAGGTAGGGTAGGTAGGGTAGGTAGGGTAGGTAGGGTAGGTAGGGTAGGTAGGGTAGGTAGGGTAGGTAGGGTAGGTAGGGTAGGTAGGGTAGGTAGGGTAGGTAGGGTAGGTAGGGTAGGTAGGGTAGGTAGGGTAGGTAGGGTAGGTAGGGTAGGTAGGGTAGGTAGGGTAGGTAGGGTAGGTAGGGTAGGTAGGGTAGGTAGGGTAGGTAGGGTAGGTAGGGTAGGTAGGGTAGGTAGGGTAGGTAGGGTAGGTAGGGTAGGTAGGGTAGGTAGGGTAGGTAGGGTAGGTAGGGTAGGTAGGGTAGGTAGGGTAGGTAGGGTAGGTAGGGTAGGTAGGGTAGGTAGGGTAGGTAGGGTAGGTAGGGTAGGTAGGGTAGGTAGGGTAGGTAGGGTAGGTAGGGTAGGTAGGGTAGGTAGGGTAGGTAGGGTAGGTAGGGTAGGTAGGGTAGGTAGGGTAGGTAGGGTAGGTAGGGTAGGTAGGGTAGGTAGGGTAGGTAGGGTAGGTAGGGTAGGTAGGGTAGGTAGGGTAGGTAGGGTAGGTAGGGTAGGTAGGGTAGGTAGGGTAGGTAGGGTAGGTAGGGTAGGTAGGGTAGGTAGGGTAGGTAGGGTAGGTAGGGTAGGTAGGGTAGGTAGGGTAGGTAGGGTAGGTAGGGTAGGTAGGGTAGGTAGGGTAGGTAGGGTAGGTAGGGTAGGTAGGGTAGGTAGGGTAGGTAGGGTAGGTAGGGTAGGTAGGGTAGGTAGGGTAGGTAGGGTAGGTAGGGTAGGTAGGGTAGGTAGGGTAGGTAGGGTAGGTAGGGTAGGTAGGGTAGGTAGGGTAGGTAGGGTAGGTAGGGTAGGTAGGGTAGGTAGGGTAGGTAGGGTAGGTAGGGTAGGTAGGGTAGGTAGGGTAGGTAGGGTAGGTAGGGTAGGTAGGGTAGGTAGGGTAGGTAGGGTAGGTAGGGTAGGTAGGGTAGGTAGGGTAGGTAGGGTAGGTAGGGTAGGTAGGGTAGGTAGGGTAGGTAGGGTAGGTAGGGTAGGTAGGGTAGGTAGGGTAGGTAGGGTAGGTAGGGTAGGTAGGGTAGGTAGGGTAGGTAGGGTAGGTAGGGTAGGTAGGGTAGGTAGGGTAGGTAGGGTAGGTAGGGTAGGTAGGGTAGGTAGGGTAGGTAGGGTAGGTAGGGTAGGTAGGGTAGGTAGGGTAGGTAGGGTAGGTAGGGTAGGTAGGGTAGGTAGGGTAGGTAGGGTAGGTAGGGTAGGTAGGGTAGGTAGGGTAGGTAGGGTAGGTAGGGTAGGTAGGGTAGGTAGGGTAGGTAGGGTAGGTAGGGTAGGTAGGGTAGGTAGGGTAGGTAGGGTAGGTAGGGTAGGTAGGGTAGGTAGGGTAGGTAGGGTAGGTAGGGTAGGTAGGGTAGGTAGGGTAGGTAGGGTAGGTAGGGTAGGTAGGGTAGGTAGGGTAGGTAGGGTAGGTAGGGTAGGTAGGGTAGGTAGGGTAGGTAGGGTAGGTAGGGTAGGTAGGGTAGGTAGGGTAGGTAGGGTAGGTAGGGTAGGTAGGGTAGGTAGGGTAGGTAGGGTAGGTAGGGTAGGTAGGGTAGGTAGGGTAGGTAGGGTAGGTAGGGTAGGTAGGGTAGGTAGGGTAGGTAGGGTAGGTAGGGTAGGTAGGGTAGGTAGGGTAGGTAGGGTAGGTAGGGTAGGTAGGGTAGGTAGGGTAGGTAGGGTAGGTAGGGTAGGTAGGGTAGGTAGGGTAGGTAGGGTAGGTAGGGTAGGTAGGGTAGGTAGGGTAGGTAGGGTAGGTAGGGTAGGTAGGGTAGGTAGGGTAGGTAGGGTAGGTAGGGTAGGTAGGGTAGGTAGGGTAGGTAGGGTAGGTAGGGTAGGTAGGGTAGGTAGGGTAGGTAGGGTAGGTAGGGTAGGTAGGGTAGGTAGGGTAGGTAGGGTAGGTAGGGTAGGTAGGGTAGGTAGGGTAGGTAGGGTAGGTAGGGTAGGTAGGGTAGGTAGGGTAGGTAGGGTAGGTAGGGTAGGTAGGGTAGGTAGGGTAGGTAGGGTAGGTAAGTTGGTAGGTAGAGTAGGTAGGTAGGGTAGGTAAGGTAGGTATCATAGTTAAGACAGGACAACGTCTGTCGGGTCAGCTAGTAATAATATAAAACAAACAAAAAGAGAGAATTATAATCTAAACATGCAGCACGCACGGAGGCATGCGAGTGTGAGAGTGAGTGTGTGTGTGAATGCGAATGTGGCGGTGCGTGAGTGTAAACGTGAGTAGTTATATTGTATTGTCCTAAATAATGTAATAGCGTTGTAATATAAATTTTAATTGTTATTTAATGCTTTTTTCCATTGAGTTTTTTTTCCGAAAACGGGTTTTTAGCACACATGGTACACTTATACATATGATCATGATTAAAATATATTAATTTTGCTGCTCTAAAATGTATATATTTTGTTACAAAAAGCTGTTTTAACCCATTCACTGCTGGAACACAGATCTACGCGAGACACAATGGCTTTTTAATTGTGTCTGTAAATACGGCGAAAGGTTATTAGCGAAATACGAAGGTTTTTTTATTTTTACATATTCTTTTCAGCAACCCCATATTAGATTTTGAATGACGCCAATAAGTTAACTATGTATTGTCATACAAACTAAACGTATATACAAAATTTCAGCACAATCAGTTGAGTATAACTACTTTAAAATTCAGTTGCCAGATTTGACCCGAAAAACTATAAATAAATTTAATGGTAAATAAAGACTTGTAAAATCCCAATAACACAGCGATTCATTGCTGCGTTCTGCTGCGAAAGAAGTGCAGAGGCCAGCACATCGAGCTATCCCAAACCGTCAAATGTTTCCAATTGAACATGAACCTTATGCTGTTGTAATAAAGTTGAAAATCTATCAAAGAAATTTGACAGATTGGGGTAGCTTGATCTGCTGTGGCGTCCATACAAACAAACAACACACTTTCGCTTCACTATATACGTACAACGTGGCGCTACAATGGTGATATTAATTTAAGAAACATACGTTTACACAGAGGAGCTCGTGGCAGCTAACAACCGCACAGGTCGATCCCTCAGGTTAAGCTAGGCTGGCCGGGGTTAGCCGTGGATTGGTGACCATCACTAGACAACATCATAACGAGACACCCCCGTTCCTCGGAAAGCTTGTAAAGCCGTTGGTCCCGACTGTCATCTGTGGATCTCTTTGATAGTCGTTACGGCCGAAAATCTGACAGCCAGTCTTTCCAAGGGGTATCGTATTGCCCAGTTACTGGGTTGTGGAGGTCAGATAGGCAGTCGCTTCATGTAAAATACTGGTATTCAGCTGCATCAGTTAGACTGGAAGCCGACCCTAACATAGTTGGGAAAAGGCTAGGCAGATGAGATGATACATTTTCACATTTTCGTTTCAAGAATACATTATATTTCCATAAAACGTTATTATTTACGGATTTATTTAAAATGAAAATAGCATCTTAGAACAACCTGTACTTAAAGAACTGTCGTGCAGCGGTCATTTTCCGGGGTCACGGATTAATGAATAAGCAATTCTATTAATATGAAACAACTGCAAAAAGTAGGCGAATTTATTATTTAGTTTGTTTGAATTTTTTTTTTCAATTTGTGATTTATTTTAACCTATCAACATTTTTATGATTAATGGGCACTAGCCCTACCCGGCCGTGTATTGAATTAATGTCACCATTGTAGCGCCACGTTGTTTTAAGTAGGAATAACTAGGGACACACAAATTCGACATTATTTACATAATTATTATCGGTCTGTTGTATCGGGAAGTGAAAGCAAATGTATGTATAAAGTTACTGTTTGTATTTGCTTATGAAAATATAAGTATAATATGCAATTTTCATGGCTCGTGGCTTAGGATGATCTCGTGGCTTAGTAGAGGAGCTTGTGGCTTAGTAATAACAGCCGCAAGGAAATCTATGAGGATCATAATATAGGTATAATATGCAATTTTTGTGGCTCGTGGCTTAGGAGGCGCTCGTGGCTTAGTAGAGGAGCTCGTGGCTTAGTAATGACTGTTATTACTTGCAAGGTTTGATCTATCAGGCTAAGCTTCGCTTTCCGGGGTCGCCCATGGATGGGAGACCATTTTACTTATCGAGACTCCTCCGTGCCTCAGACAGCACGTTAAGCCTTCATTACGGGTCGTCAGAAGCCCGAAAGTTTTACAACCATTCTTACCAAAGTGACTGGGTTGTGCAGGTCAGATAGGCAGTCGCTTCATGTGAAATACTGGTATTCAGCTGCATCCGGTTAGACTGGAAGCCGACCCTAACATAGTTGGGAAAAGGCTAGGCAGATGAGATGATACATTTTCACATTTTCGTTTCAAGAAGACATTATATTTCCATAAAACGTTATTATTTACGGATTTATTTAAAATGAAAATAGCATCTTAGAACAACCTGTAGGTACTTAAAGAACTGTCGTGCAGCGGTCGCCCATGGATGGGAGACCATTTTACCTATCGAGACTCCTCCGTGCCTCAGACAGCACGTTAAGCCTTCATGACGGGTCGTCAGAAGCCCGAAAGTTTTACAACCATTCTTACCAAAGTGACTGGGTTGTGCAGGTCAGATAGGCAGTCGCTTCATGTGAAATACTGGTATTCAGCTGCATCCGGTTACACTGGAAGCCGACCCTAACATAATTAGGAAAAGGATAGGATTAGGATTCGATTTTATGCAGTAATAATCTATTGTAAGTCAGTTTTTCCTAGCGAAACTCCGTGTCGTATCTAATATTTTTTAATAATCTAACTGACGCGTGACGGTCAAAAAAAATATTTTCGTTATCATTCCTATTATTTCTACCTGTACTCTCGCTTCTTCGTTTTAACCAACAATGGTTGGTAGCTACGATATACACATCAAGCAGTAAAGCCACATAAATTATTCATAGGAACCGCCATCACAACCACATAACACAGAAAGTATTCCACCAATCACAATGTTTCACTCATGGTGCCTAAAACCGCACTTTATGGCAGTATTTGGTATGCAGCATTTTAACGCCCCCATCAATCTACCAGCTTATGACGTCATAACGTGGCGGCCATGTTTGAGTTTTTGTGCCTTTTTTTACATTTTATTAAATCATAATATTATGGTTTGAAAAATGAGGACATGAGTGATACTTTTCTTTATGAAGAGGAAGGGAATTGTTTTGGGTAGCTTGCTAAATAATCGACTGACGTATATCGTTCTTTGGGTGATATCACTTTAGATGAGTGACTTCTTTTTTTATAAAGATGGGAAATCATCAAATGATTTCCTCTCAGTCTGGGTGGAGCGGAAGGGGGTGTCAGACTCTTACTGACTAATACTCATCCATTAGCTCTTTGTGTTCCGGGGATAGGGTTACCCTTGCGAATTATTCGTCTGATTTTGGACAGTCTCGATAACCTTTGAGATCACAGTCTGGTGCGGCAACTTATTAAGTATGTACTTATTTATTATGTGTTAACAAGGTTTTTAGTACAAACATTGAAATCCTCGCTTCGCTCCTTATCCAATGTTTGTACCACTCGCTACGCTTGTTTTTCAATCCTAAAAACCAGTGCTTGCTAATTTTTCAATACAAGTACTTGCGACCTTCTCAGTACAAATATTCAAACCCTCGCTTCGCTCAGGATCCAAAGTTTGAACCACGCTTGTGGTTTAATCCTAAAAACCACCGCTTGCTCAGTTTTCAATACAAGTACTTGGCCCAAAAAACCACTTTGCAGCCTTGCATAACAAATAACTATAATTTGTATATTTGTATGTAGGTGTGTTAAAAAGACCATTGCAAATCATTGATTTTTTCGATACTGCAGCTCGGAACATTGCCTCCGCGTAAAATAGATTGTTACAGAAGGTCTGTTGCGTACAGTGAGTGAAAAAGCACGCATAACAGTGCCGGCTTAACCATATTATAGCAACAGTAGCAATTGCTACGGCCCTCGCGGAAAAGGGGGCCCCGCGTATCCAAACCCTCCCATCTCCGTCTGAGCGTAATTCTTTCAGTGACACACTAAGACGCTGTATGATTAATTTATTTGATGGCACATACATTAAATTTAGTTGCCAAGTGCGCTGCAAACTCAACAGTCTGCATCGCACCGAAAAAAAATCTTTTCCACAATTGGAAAAGATTTTTTTTCTTGGGCTTTCCTACGTCTTCTTATGGAAGCTCTTATAGAAAGACATCCGATTTTGAAAAGGTTGTCGGATACTACAGGATGAAATTGAATTCATAAGCATTATGTTAAGGGTTCATTGTACTCATAGTAATGAACAACTTTCGTCATGGGAACAAATCAGAAATCGCAAAAAAAAACAGCTGTTCAATACATTTTTATGCTCGCTTAACTTGTCAAAATCTAGAGAACAGCTGATATTTTCTTCGCGATTTCAGATTTACCACTTTGTACCCGTAGCAGTTTAAGCTAGCTAGCTTAATAAGGTACTGACGCACGTATAGACACGATTCACGTATAGTGATTTTAAGTGCACTCGCGACATCGCCGTACGAACGCGTCTCTACGTGCTTTTTTTTTGAGGCTGGGAAATCATCAAATGACTCTTCCCGCTCTGGGTGGAGCGGAAGGGAGTGTCAGACTCTTAATGACTAAAACTCATCCATGTTCCTTCCTTAACCCTTTATGTTCCGGGGGCTCTTAATGTTCCCGCTGAGTCTCTATGTGCTTGGGGTTATTTTCGCTTGTCGTGTGAAGTTGGTCCTCTGTGCCCGTGTTTATTGTGGCCTCCATTTCAAAATAGAATAGACCAAACCAGTTTGTGGTTTTCTTGTGACCACACGGACCGAATTACGACGGACAAAATGTAAACATTATTAGGAATTAAATAAATATTTTGAACGTGGAGGGAATTTTAATTTTATTTGTTTGTTTTTATAAAGTTGTTGGATATTGGATAGAATCTATTTGAGGTTGTGTATAAAATTGAAGGTTTTGTAAAATATTTGTGTTTATTAATTTAAAGGAACTGTAAGGAGGAAAATTGTAAGGAGCTCGTGGCTTAGTACTAACAGCCGCACAGGTCGATCCATCAGGTTAAGCTACGCTTGCCTGGGTTGGCCGTGGATGGGTGACCATCTTTAGATAACGAGACTCCTCCGTGCCTCGGAAAGTTACGCCGTTAAGCCGTTGGTCCCAACTGTCATTTTGTGCATCTTTGACAGTCGTTACGGGTCGTCAGAAGCCCGAAAATCTCATAGCCAGTCTTACCAAGGGGTATCGTATTGCCCAGTTACTGGGTTGTGGTGGTCGGATAGGCAGTCGCTTCATGTAAAATACTGGTATTCAGCTGCATCTGGTTAGACTGGAAGCCGACCCCAACATAGTTGGGAAAAGGCTAGGTAGATAATGTTGAAAGGAATTGTAAAGAGTGGTAAAGGTCGTCTTAAAGCATTAGTGCTATTTTGTAAAAACTCATCATGAAATTGTAAGTGAAGTGAGTTTAAAGTGAGCTGTCAATAGTATCAATCCCTAGCATTAGGTGGAACGATAGCTCACTATACGCTCACTTCATCTTAGTTTTAACGGTGAGATTTTTACAAAATTTTGTAAGATGTTGAATGATTGACAAGGAAATATTGCGAGGCTTCAAAATGTTGCTTAATCACAAATTGAATCACTTTAAAGCAGTGGTTCCGAACCTGGCAGTAATTACCCCAGTGGGGGTAAATCAGTTTTTTTGTGGGAGTTACGAAGAGCCTAATAATTAAGACCTAATCTATACTAATATTATAAAGAGGAAAACTTTGTTTGTTTGTTTGTTTGTTTGGTTGTAATGAATAGGCTCAAAAACTACTGGACCGATTTTAAAAATTCTTTCACCGTTGGAAAGCTTAGTTTTCTAGGAGTAACATAGGCTACTTATTATCCCGGGAAAAATAACGGGTCCCACGGGAAAGACCACGGGAGCGAAGCCGCGGGCAAAGTGCTAGTATCTAATAAAATTATAGATCGCCACGCAGTAAGTACCGCGCTTGTGACAATGCTTTCTAGCTGCCGTCGTGACATCGTCATGTAAGATTGAAGTCTTATTTGTGTCTAGCTTCTGCCCGCGGCTTCACCCGCGTGAATGACGGAGATTGCATGTTATTATACATTTAAACCTTTCTCTTAAATAATAATAATAATATCCTTGGACATTTCACACAACGCCATATCGTCCCAAGCTAAGCAACCTAATGCTTGTGTTATGGTAACAAGATGGCTGATAAACTACTGATATACATTTTTTTTTTGTAAATACATACACATCTATAATATGTATGTATTTACAAAAAAAAATGTATAATGTAAAATAGAAAGACACCCAGACTCGTAACAAATATTTGCAGGTCGTACAAATATTTGTTCCGTGCGGGAATCGAACCCGCGACATAGTGCGCAGCAGTCAATCGCTCAACCACTGCGCCAACCGCGCTGTCGAAATAAATGATTTATTTATTTATTGCTATTAAAGTCTTATGATGTTTTTCCATCTCAAATTTCTCAGTAGCAGATCGGTGTCTAGATTCGTACCCGGTTGATGGCAATAGACTCGCCCCCTATTACATGGGACTCAAATATAACTGACGATATGTGAGTGTACTATATGTACACCTCTGTCTAACCCTTAGAGACTGAAGGCGTGATGTTATATTACGTGTTTGTCTATATCACTACATATAGTTCTGTTAGTATAAAACAAAGTCGCTTTCTCTGTCCCTATATCCCTATGTATGCTTAAATCTTTAAAACTACACGACGGATTTTGATGCGGTTTTTTTTAATAGATAGAGTGATTCAAGAGGAAGGTTTAAGTGTATAATTTGTCGTCATATTTTGTGGGCGAAGCAGCGGGCGGAAGCTAGTAATATTATAAAGAGGAAAGATTTTTATGTATGTTTCTAACGAATAAACTCAAAAACTACTTACCGGATCTAGATGAAACTTGGCACAAAGATAGATTATAGTGTGGATATTGGTAAGTTACTTTTTATCCCGGCAATATGTACGGTTCACGTGAGATACATACAAGCCTACATATAGGCGGGCGAAGTCGCTGGCAAAAGCTAGTCTGCAATATTTTAGTTGTTATATTCTCTCATTAAAATAGCAATTATTTTAATGGTAGACCATATTGTTAACAAACATTTTAGTTAGGAATATTCAAACATTTTAGTATTCTGTTAGCTAAAGGCTTGATAAAGGCCCTAATTAGCGGTTAATATTTATTTTGTAAAGCTAAGTATATTTGCCCTAAAATTTTAGTGAGAAACACAGGGTGTTACTTAGAGCTTAAAGCCAATTTGTGCGGGGAAATTGCTTAATTTAAAATCTTATCTCTAGAATTGTGAATAGGAAGTCATTTATTTGTATAAAAATTAATAATCAACTTTTTGGTATAAATACTAAGAAATAATTAAAGAAAATATATTATGTTTATTCCCCACAAACAAAACGCACGTTAGAAAAAAAAATGTTTTAGCGGCATCAACATCAACGCACCACATGCGTATTACGCGTCATACTGACATCAGGTTAAATCCTGCATCGCGCAAGTAGAGTTTACTGCGTCACTAGCATAATTATATCCCGATATGAATCGTTGGGCAGTAGCCCACCAGAAACGAAAGCCGTCTGGTTGGAGAATCCCTATTCTATGGAAGATGAGAGAACATCTCACCCTGGACTTCATACTTTTATACCTTATAATCAAAATAAAAATCCAAGATGGCGGCTGCCAGACAATTCAAATTTTTCGTAATTAATGTCGTTTTCACGGTTTCGTGGGCGTTGACAACACTACTAGGGGATCAAAATCTAAATTAAAGATGGCGCCATCGATATGAAGGGAAATTGGAATATAAAATTTAATACCACGGTTTTCGGGACCCCTGACACCACACTTTTTTTTAAATATTTGTCAAATACAAACAATAATGATTGAAAACCTGGATGTTTAAATAAAACGTGAAGTTCGTGGCTAAGTAATAATAGCTGCACGGATCGATCCACCAGGTTAAGCTACGCTAGCCGAGGTTAATCCGTGGATGGGTGACCATCAATACATATTGTGATTCCTACGTGCCTCAAAAAGCACGTTAAGCCGTTGGTCCCAACAGTCATTTGTGGATCTTTGACAGTCGTTATGGGAAGTCAGAAGCCCGAAAGTCTGACAGCCTGTCTTAAAGGGTATCGTATTATCCAGTTACTGACTGGGTTGTGGAGGTCAGATAGGCAGTCGCTCCGTGTAAAATACTGGTATTTAGCTGCATCCGCTTAGACTGGAAGCTAGCCCAACATAGTTGGGAAAAGGCAGATTGATGCTTATATAAAACTTATTTAAATAACAAACACACCATGTAGATATTAACTCTGCAAAAACTTAGCAGTCATAAAAATCAATAATTATTTTAACAAATTACTGTTTGACTTTGTGAGTTTCAAGAAGATCTTTAAGAAAACCAAAAAAAAACAAAGTTTTTTCGTCCTTTCATTAAACCTAATTAATTAAAAATGTTTTCTTTGTGTAAAGTTATAACAGATTCTTACGTTTATGATATTTTGTCTTGCTTACAAAAAGACGTGTAACAAAGAAAGTTGGTTGCAGAGCAGTTATCAAGACATTCCAAACTGTCAAATTTTCCCAATTGAAAATGAACTTTATGCTTTTGTAATAAAGTTGATTGGGGTAACTTGACATGCTGGCCTCTGCACCTTGCACAAATTGAACGAAGTGTAGTTGCTTAATCCTTTGGGGATTGATCAAGCAAAGACCAGTTGGAGTTGGTTGTATGATAGTCTGTAAGGTATATGTTATGGGTCTTTGCTACATGAAATAAATGTCAATATAATATTATTATAGCAGGCGTGATGTTTTGTAAACAGTTACTCACATCAACTTCAGTTACATTATTTACTGCACAAATTAAGGAATTTATATATCAACAATTTTATTAAACAAAAATCTAAACAGGAAGCAAGTTACCGACAGCATCCAAAATGATTAAAGGCCCCCGCAGATCGACGCAACTCGATAGCGCGACGCGACTTTAGTAGGATAATTTCTATGAAACCACAATAACAAAAATACACTATACTTATATAATCTCCGTACGCAAAATACGCGTATTAACGTGGGGTTGCGAACACCACCCCGTATTACCTATAACTATTTTGAGGGTAAGAATCTAATGACCCATCCCGCTCTGTGTGGACCGGAAAGGAGTGTCAGACTCTCACTTACTAAAACCCATCCATGTTCCTTCCTTAGCCCTTTGTATTCCGCGGACCCGGGCGGCAGGGAAATAGATAAGAATAAGAAAATCGGCCTATAATGTTTTGCTAGGACACGTGCCTCCTCTCTGTGAGAGGGCTTAGCTGCAAAAATAAAATAAAATTTTTGTTTTTTGTTTTATTACTTTTCAAATACTTTTTTACGAACGCTTTTTACGTTCTGCGTCGTTCTCACATGTATAATTTCAACATAATGATGTAACCCATATTTTGCTCTTTGATAATAATACATATTATTTCTGTACATATTATCTATACTTAATATTATAAAGAGGTAAAATTTGTAAGTTTGTATGTAGGGGGTAATCTCCGGAACTAATGATCCAATTAAAAAAAAAAACACTTATACTAAGCTACATTATACCTGAGTGCTATAGGCTATAAATTATATTTATAGCATACATATTAGCCGAGCTATCGTAATTTTCGTCTAGCAAGTCGGAAAGAAATACCTCCGAAAACAGAATTATTTGCATGCGCTGCCTAAACAGTTACAGTATATCGCAATTTTCCGCGGACGAAGTCGCGGGCAGAAGCTAGTTATGAATATTTAGATTTAAAATGTAAATATGTGATTATCCTATGTTGCTTAATAAACTATTATTTCCATATTTTGTAACCATATTCTGATTTGAAAGAGTGTCCATGGAGTTTCTTGCCCGTTCTTCTTCACAGGTACCTACTGCTTTGGAATGGGCAACTAGCTTCATCTTTCTGACTGACTGACCTCTTGACAATCCAAAAGTGCCTGTAATTGGTTTACTTGAAATAAATGCTTTGGGGTGTAGGTAGTAGGCCTTAACCAACCACGCGGGCATGCGGGTTGGTATATGTCACATTTCTCCGTTTATATATTTTTTTTATTTTTGTATGAAAGCTTGATGAACATTATTTTACCAGAATCGCGTTGCGCCTGTGTGCGGGTGACTCAAATCGTGCTCACAAAAATATTTGTACTAAACATTTTACGATGCAGTCTCGGCCGTATAAAAGGTTACATCCTACAAATATTGAATATTATGGTGCCCTTGGTTTATGGGCGTCCGTTAGGGTATTACCTTACCTGCCGATACTGCGTTTTGTTTTATAGTTTTATGGTTGTTACTTTTGGGAAATGAGCAGTTATTTTTATTGTATGTGTTTCAATTTTCTTGACGGTGTGTTCAAAAAGTGTTATTTGCAATTTTTTTTTTATAAGAATAATATTGAAATACAAGACTCAGGTTTTCTTATATTGTAATTAAATGTGTCATAAGATTTTTTTGTGATCTTATATAAAATCCAGCAGCAAAAAATAATGAAAACGTAAAATCTATAGTAATAAGCAAAAACAATCATAATCTACAAATAGATTTAAAAATGAGCGAACCCTTAGCACACCCTATCATTTTTCAAAAATTCTATCGTAGGTACTTCTAGCTGTCAATAAAAGGAACTCTTTCACAAGATGTCAAGATACCAGATCCAGCGGTTTTCGGCAGGCGGATGTGTAACATCGAAACTAATTTGTACAGAAAATATGCAAAACATTAGGAATAAAGGAAATAAATAAGGCATAACAAAACTTTTAAATTAAAAAAAAAACATAATAATAATAGACCCCCAGTCACTAACCACACGAAAAGAAGTGATAGACCCATTCTTTATTTAAACTTCGTTTCATTGTTGGCTGTTGACTAATGGCGGTGGGTTGGCGTGGTGCCCATCGCATTAGATATTTGACAAAAAAAAAAACTAAAATCGTGTGATTTTAAAGTGATTCTGGACTTACTGTACATATCTGTCGATTCTGAAAAATCTCACCGTGAATCTTAGGTGAAGTGAGCGTGAAGTGAGCGGTCGTACCACCTAACGCTAGGGATTGAAACCGTTGACACCTCATTTTAAACTCTCTTCATCTATTTTTACAAGGCACAACTGAAGCAGTAACAGACAGACATGTTGTGTTTCATTATAAGTTGAGATTTAGCTCCCTCAATTTATACCTAACCTGAGCTGAGCTGAACCGACAGACGTTGTCCTGTCTTAAGTATGATACTTACCTACCTATCTACCTACCTCCCTACCTACCTACCTGCCTGCCTACCTACCTACCTACCTACCTACCTACTTTTATTAAATGTAAGAACCTTTTCCTGACAATACAAACACAACAAAAAAATAATTAGAGAAATCGGTTCAGCTGCTCTCGAGATTTGCGCTTAGCAACACATTCAGCGATTCATTTTTATATTTTAAATATTTCCGAAGACAATTAAATCCACCTTCCAACTATACCAATGTCCAACAAATTCCCAAAGTTATGGTGTCCACATTTTATGGGCATTTGTTCTCAGCCTGTCAAAACCGGGCCGAAATAAGAGCAGCAAAAATGTACTCTATGGTCGAGGCTGAGATTCAATTTACGCTGGAAAACAAGGTAGGTGCATGTTCAATTTTCCATTGTCAATTGATAAAAAAAGCGCATTTTTAAATGATACCCATTGTTTACCCAGTTTCTTGGTAATACAATACTTTCAGCCAGTCTTACCTGGGGAGGTAAGACTGGCTGTTAGACTTACGGGCTTCTTACGACTCGTCTATCAAAGATCTACGAATCTTTCCGAAGCACGGAAGAGTCACGGTATGTAAAGACGGTCACCCTTCTACGGACTAATCACAGCAAGCGTAGCTTAACTTGATGGATTGTTGGCGTCACCCTGCGGCAAAGCCCCAAAGCAACACCACTTTCAAAAGCATTACAACATAACACTTACAGAAGAACAGTGTGACTACCCTGGCTCGAAAGACTTAAGAGTATGTACCGAGGGGTCGAAGACTGACTCTGGATCCGGAATCGGGGTATTCTCACACGAATGACAGTCGGGACCAACAGCTTAACGTGCTTTCCGAAGCACGGAGGAGTCTCGGTATGTAAAGACGGTCACCCATCTATAGACTAACCTCGGCAAGCGTTACTTAACCTGATGGATCCACCCGTGCGGCTGTTACTCTGCCACGAGCTCCTATAGAAGCTAATCTTTACACCACATCACGATCTAGCCACAAGATTCTAGACACATTTATAAACCGTACATCAACGACTGACATCCTCTCCAAGGATTCTCATTACCACATCTCTGTCACACCTCAAAGCTCACCACACGACGGCACGCTAATTAGAGAATGGAAAAGGACAGAACGTGTCGATAAGAACAAAAGAACGAGACGTATAGAGGTGTGCCGGTAGCGTCTCGAATAACATAATTTGTATGCGAAAACTGAACTTATTGCTTAGAGGTGTAGGGTAAATACGTGTTGTAAGGTTTTGAGGACGTTTTTGAGGTATATTTTTTATTGTAGTTGTCTATTACGCCTAGCGTGCATAGTATAAAGAAAAGTCGCTTCCCGCGTCTGTCCTAATGTCTGTCTGTATGCTTAGATCTTTAAAACTACACAACAGATTTTGATGCAGTTTTTTTTTAATAGATAGAGTGATTCAAGAGGAAGGTTTATATGTATAATAACATGCTCAATATATTAGAAAACCAATGATAATTTCCGAATTTAACGCGGGCGAAGCCGCGGTAAAAAGCTAGTAACTTATATAATTGATTGATTTTGTTCATGATGCGTATTATCTAGTATTCGATCTATCCTACCGCTGCTGTCCTTCCTCAGCGACGCCTTAAGCCGAGATCCGTACCCCACAGAGGCTGCTCTTAGCGTTTGGTCGCTTAGTTTGTACGTTTTAAGCCCAGGCTGGAGGCCCTAATTTATTGCAAGCCCGGTTAAACAGTAGATAAACATCGTTGGTTGAACTGCAAGATGCCATTAAAAAATGCGTATTGTCTTAATCCGATCCAGCCTGTCCCATTCTTCCCTCCCCCAGGGCGCCCTAAGCTGAGATCCAGTGTATTTTTTTGTATACATTTTTTATGCAAAATAATTCGACAAAGTCAGGATATTAAAGAAAAACACTTAAACGAGAAATAATATTTCACATAACTATGACATCGTAGCATTTTTGACTGGTAGAGAATGCCTAAGGCATTAAGTCCGCCTTTGTACCTTTATTGTGTGCGAACAGTTTAAATGAATAAAAAAATGATTAGTTTGAATGTGAATGAATGACTTGTATCTTAAGCAGTGATAGCCTAGTGGTATGATCGTCGGACTGCCAAGTCTTAGGTCTCGAGTTCGAACCTAAGGCACGCCCCTCTGACTTTTCAGATTCATGTGCGTATTGTATAATTATTACTTGCTTAAAAATCGGTGAAGGAAAACATCGTGAGTAAACCGGCATGCCTGAGAGATATTTCTCAACAGTATGTGATGCTAAGTCAGAAGCCCATGGGCAGCAGTAAAACTCTGACAACAGGTTAGTCACTAACCACACGAAAAGAAGACGAAGACTTGTATCTTGAAAAATTGAGCTGTTCCATAAATTTTACTGAGTTACGTGTGCACAGTTACAATGTTTCCACGAAATTCTTAGAGTTCATTTTTTATATCTCGTATATATAAAAACGCGGTGTATAATTATAAAGTCCTGGTCACCCTACTAAAGAGCGGTAAGCACACGAAACGTAATGAGACATCCCTCGTTTTATGGTAATTGAAACTATAACGTACGTACCTTTTTAGACGTTACATTTTACATTGTAACAAGGTTTTGTTCGATTTTCAGGTTTCAGGCGATGTAACGTTTTTCAGTAAGAAAGCTCTTGAATCCATGAGGAGCTCGTGGCTAATTAATAACAGCCACACGAATCAATATACAGAGTGAAATTGAATTCTTGGGCAATTTTGACGAGTTATGGGAGCATAATGTATGGAACAACTGATTTTCTTTCGCGATTTCAGGTGTTCTCATAAAGTTATTCATAATGATAAAGTACAATGAACCCTTAAAATATTGCCATGAATTCAATTTCACTCTGTATAAAGTTAAGCTAAGCTTGCCGTAGTTGGTCCGTGGATTGTTGACCATCTTTACATACTGAGGATCCTCTGTGCCATGGAAAGCATTTATAACCGTTGGTCCCGGCTGTCATTCGTGGATCTTTGACAGTCGTTACGGGTAGTCAGACGCCCGAATTATTGCCATTCATTCATACAAAACGGTATCGTATTACTCCATAACTGAGTTGTGGAGATCAGATAGGCAGTCGCTCCATGTAAAATACTGGTATTCAACTGCACCAGGTTAGACTAGAAGCCGACTCCAGCATAGTTAGGAAAAGCGGGATTGTCCGAAAGGGTTACCGCTACCCCGGAACATAAAGGGCTACGGAAGGAACATGGATGGGTTTTAGTCAGTAAGAGTCTGACACTCCCTTCCGCTCCACCCAGAGCGGGAGCAGTCATTGGATGATTTCCCAGTCTTTAAAAAAAAAAAAAGCATAATTAGGAAAAGGCTGGGCAGATTAAAGTTCTTGAATCCATAAACTATTTGAATTTTAAATTGTGTTTGTAATTGATCATTATGGCAACTTAATATAATATATATCACGCCTTGTTTTCCCGAGAGGTCAGGCAGATGTGTACCAATAGCTAGAGCCTGTTCCTATCAACCGGGCACAAATCCAATTTCCGGCTGCTACTAAGAAAATTCAAATAGAAAAACCCAATAACACATTGCCCGACCTGCTAGTCGAACTTAAGACTTCAGATCCACAATGCTTTATTTTTAGACACCAATACCCGTAATGATGGGTATCGAAAGAAAATAAAACAAGATAAAGTTAAAAATAACAGGAGGTCTCCATACAAGCCACGTGTTTTTTTAACTGTATTTTTTTATATCACTTTAGTATTTTTTTTTTGAATAATGTTAAGTATTTTATTTATGTTAGTTAAGGAACCCTCCGTGTGCAAGTCCCGCTCGTTCTTAACTGGTATTTTATTTTAAAACTAGCTTCCGCCCGCGGCTTCGCCCGCCAAATATCTGAAAACACGGTCAAAAAAGTTATGCTGTTAGAAGCTGAGGTAAGAAACCTCAAGTGCATTCCACCATCGACTTCAGACCAAGTGCATACGACTTGTGAAGAATTTGTCAACGAGTTTAAAGAACGAAACATGCGAGCTAGAAATGTAATAGTGTCCGGTGTAGCAGAACCTTGTAACAAATCAACAACTGAACGCCAAGAATACGAAAAGACAGAAATAACTAGAATAATGAAACTTGCCTACAATGACTGTCCACCACATGAAAAAATAATGCGTCTTGGTAAATATAAGCCGGACTATTCCCGCCCCATTAAAGTATGTTATTTGTCGGAGGAAACAGCGAAAACTATATTGCGCAACAGAAATAACCTGGATATTGAAAATATCAAAATATATTCAGATCAAACCCCATATCAACGTAATTATATGCGAAATCTGAAAGACGAGCTGCAAAAACGCACTGCTACTGGGGAAAGTAACCTTATTATCAAGTACATTAAAGGAGTACCTAAATCATCTCGACAACCGAACAAGTACCCTCCGATGTGTTACCAACTTCAAAAAACTAACTTCCTGCTCAGAGAGAATAACATTCCAAATTGCGAATAATTACACTGATATTGCCCCAACAAAAAAGTCCCTGAATTTTTTCTATGCCAATGCTCGTAGTATAGTTAAGCCAGGCAAATTCGATGAGCTAAAATGTATTATCGCATCTTTACAAGCAACCACACACATTATTGTACTCTCTGAGACATGGATCAAAAGTGAAGATGAGGTAAAAAGACTTCAAATTCCTTGCTACACCCACTATTATAACTTTAGACAAAATAAAAGAGGAGGCGGGGTTTCAATATTCGTTCACGACAATCTAAAACACCATCTTATTGAAGAACATTGTATTGACGATACTCATTACCTCTGGATTTATGTAAAGAAGTTCTCCTTGAGCATTGGTGCCATATATAAACCAGACAAAAGCAATATGAACAACTTCCTAGAGTTTTATTCACAACAACTACAGAAGAAGAAGAGAGCAATCGTATTTGGCGATTTTAACTTAGACTTGCTGAACCCAGACCGAGCAATTCGTAACTACAAAAACACACTGAATGAAAGTAATTTCAAAATTTTAAACAAAATTGATCGTAAATATTGTACCCGAGAAACCACTTCGACCAAAACCATACTAGATCATGTCTCATCCAACCTACAGGAAAATAACTTTCATATAGTCATGATTGAATCTGCAATGTCCGACCATAAGCAAATATTTTTAGAAATTAAACAGTATGCTCCTCCCCCCCTTATGAAAGTGGAATACTCGGCATTGGATTACCCAAAACTGTATAAGTGTTTTGAAGATATTATAATAAACCATACAAACGATGAAGAACCCATTTATGAAAGATTGGCTAGCAAACTACAGCACTGCTTATCTCAGAGCAAAATTTCTAAAATAAAAGTTCTGAACCTTCCACGACAAGATTGGATAAAAAAAGAAATTATATATGATATTAACAAGCGGAACATATTATGGCAAAAATGCAAATCAAATACAACAGACTCGACAGTAAGAACGGAATTTGAGGAAACAAAAGCTAGAGTAGCGCACAACATACAAAAGGTGAAAAACACATATTACTATAAATGTTTTAAGGACAATATGACAAAACCTCGGAAAATGTGGCAACTAATTAACGAATTGTCTAAAAATAAAATAAGAGAAAGGACTGGACCAGAAAAGCTTGTGACTGACAATGGTACTATTACAGATCAAAAGGAAATATGTGAAAGGTTCAACTCTTACTTTTCAACCATTGGGTCATCACTTGCAAATCTCATTACTGATAACTTAACTGGAAATCTAGCTCACGAACCTGCAACATGTGACTCAGCAGAACTAAATTGTTTAAAACCAGCAACCACGGATGAAGTTCTGAAAATTATTGACGATTTGGATCCTAATACTAGTTCTGGCATTGATGGCATTAGTACTAAATCATTAATATGTGTTAAAAAATTAATTGCTAATGAACTTACAGCATGTTTAAATCTTTGTTTGGATCGAGGTATTTTTCCCGATTGCTTAAAAATTGCTAAAGTTATCCCTATTTACAAATCTGGAAGTAAGTGTGATCCTTGTAACTACCGTCCTATATCTGTCCTTCCTGTCATCTCAAAAGTTTTCGAGAAAATTCTTTATAACCGTTTAGAAACATTCCTCAAATCAAAAAACTTTTTATTTAACAAACAATACGGATTTCGACCTAAATCAAATACTCTCTCGGCAACTATTGACCTCATAACTAAAATAAAAACTAAAATCGATCAAAAGCAAACAGCTTTAGGTATTTTCATCGACCTAAAAAAAGCTTTTGATACTATTAGTCCCGATCTGTTGTTAAAAAAACTTTCTGACATCGGTATCACGGGCAAAGCACTACAAATTTTTAAGTCATACCTGCAAAATCGTAAGCAAATCGTCAAAATAGGTCAGTATAAAAGTAGTTCACTTCCTGTCACTTTCGGTGTACCTCAAGGTTCAATTCTTGGACCACTGTTGTTCCTTATTTATATTAATAACATATCCCAAATTGGCCTCAAATGAGACATTTCGCTTTACGCTGATGACACAAGCCTTTTCTACTTTGGGCATTCAATCGAAGCTATGATACCTTGTATCCAAACTGATCTAAACTCGCTAAATGACTGGTTTCAGTCTAACCTCCTCACCATAAATACAACAAAAAAGAATTATGTCGTGATTGCCCCTAAAAATAAAAAAATTAGTGATAATCTACAACTTAAAATAAATGATAAAATAATCCAAAGAAAAACTAAAGAGAAATATTTAGGTTTAATTTTAGATAACTACCTGAGTTGGAAGCCTCATATAGACAAAATCAGATGTAAACTTTTATCACTTACAGGTGTTCTTCATAACATAAACAAATGCCTTCCACGGAAAGTTCGATACATAATTTATAACTCTTTAGTTAAACCACATATAGACTACCTAATTGAAATAACTACCTATATGAAACACCTGTACAAATTACCCATGTTTGCAAATGAATAAATGATTATGATTATGAAATCTGGGGGAGTGCAGCCAAATCTAATCTAGAAACATTACAAACAACACAAAATAGATTAATCAAAATATTATTTAATTTCAAATTTCAAACGTCAACTCAAAAAATATATAAAGACACAAAAATAATGAACATTTCCCAAACATATATGCACTACACGTGTATACTAATACGCAAAATATTACACAAAGACATTCATACAACACTAAATTTCACTAAAAAACATCAAGTACACAAAATCAAACTACGAAACTCCAATTACTTAGTAACTCGTCCTCCCAGAACAGTTAATTACGGGAAAAGAAATATAGAATTCGAAGGTGTTAACATGTACAGTAAAATACCCCTGGAAATAAAAGAAGCGAAAAGTATGTCTAGTTTTAAAAAACAACTTAAATCCTATATAATGTGTCAATAACAATTATTACATTAAAAAAAAATTATAAACATACCGAAGTCTTAACCTACGCCTTTGTAAAATCGGTAAAAAAAAAAAAAAAATATATATATAATATTAAAAAATACTTAATAATAATAAAAAAAAAAACAAAAGCAAAAAAAAAAAACTAACCAAACGAAGCTTTCAGTTAGTACGTTGCCATGTATGCCACATCTAGTAGTACACCTACTTTTACTTTAGATCCGTGTTTACTCGGTTGGTGATTAATTGATATTTACTTACTTTTTTTTATAACTACCTTCCTATTTTAATTTTTACTTATTGTACGCTCATAATATTTTATGTCAATTTAGTTTCTCAGTAAGTGAATTTGTTAATTCTTAATGAGGAATAATAAACTTCTTAAACCATAAATATGTCGACAAATTATACACATAAACCTTCCTCTTGAATTACTCTATCTATTAAAAACCGCATCAAAATCCGTTGCGTAGTTTTAAAGATTTAAGCTTACATAGGGATATAGGGACAGAGAAAGCGACTTTGTTTTATACTATGTAGTGAAAACAACATTTTTTTCGTGCGTAAACATAATTAATAATAATTTAGGCAAGAAACACTGCACTTTTCATAACAGACTACCACATTAAGGTCTTCATCTTACCGAAAGTGATAATAATTGTCCCCTACTCTTAATTATCGGGAGGGAACAGGGGTGACATGCGAAATATTTGGTCCATCAACAATACAATAATGCGCTACTAATGGCCCGGGGAATTAGGCTACCATCTTAATGGTGATTTATTTTAAGTAGGAAGGCTATAATTTGAGTGTTTCGTAGGATAATTTAACTAACAATTTAAGAAGAATATTGCTTGACATAAATTGCTAACAATTTACTCGAGATGGTTGCAGATTATTGTTTTCTTAACAGAGCCTGTTATTTCAACGAAGTACTAAGTGGGTTGCGGATGGACTTGTCTGGTAGAAATCGTCACGTAACGAAAAAGCGTTATGCAATTTTCCATTCTAAATTAAATAAAGAAAGAGACATCTTTGTCTTCTGCTTTCACATCAAAAATTAAAATCCAAAATAGTGGTTGCGAGTATTTAAAAACAAAACCTTTATGAGTGTCATTTTGTGGATTTAAAGGTCTCAGATTTTATGTGAAGACACAGAAAATATTTTCATTTAGCAATTGGATTTTAATTTTCAAAAAAATTATCATTTTACAATTTTTTTTTTGTAATATTGGTTGTAAATTTAATTCCCATATCAAAATTTACGAAATAAACAATTTAATTTGATTGCCAATTAATTTTTCGGAAGGACTTTTACTTTTACTACTTATACTTCGAGGTAGATATAGCAAAGGAGTCTATCCCAAAACTTCCTAGAACCATCGTCACAGTAATTTATAACAAACAAAATGAATGAATTAGCTACATTTATAATGATCCCGGCTAAATGGTTTGAATAAGCAGCGAAGGTAATTGTTAGCTTTTTTATATTTGCCTTTAAAATACAACATCTATCATCGTTATTGTGTCTCGTTCGGTCTGACAGATGCTGTCAATCATCTTTATCGTTGCTAAAAAGTCATTTTGGATTTTAGCAGTGATTATTCAGTCTTGACTATAGAAAATGGCTGTTTTTTTAAGAAAGCTTTTGTAAAGGTTTATTAGACTACCTTGTAACCTACCCAAGGTTAAAAATCGATTAAAAAATAACGGCCAAGTGCGAGTCGGACTCGCGTTCGAAGGGTTCCGTACCATTATCTATAAAAACTGCAAAAAAAGTTATATCAGTAGCATTCTTTAGGTCATCCGACGTGCGGAAACGGGCACTTAGGATACTCGAGCAGGTGGGGCATGGTCTGGTCAGAAGCTCCGCAATCGCACTGGGTGTTGGGTGAATCAGTAATCCCTCACCGACAGGTTCTGCCTGCAGCGGCCTACTTGGGTACGCAGTCGATTGCGAGCTTCCCATATAGGCCACTGCAGTACACGTACGGGAGGCTGATGTTCCTGGGGTTTAACAAAGTCAGGAGGAGGTGGACTATCTGAACTGGCCGTCTCCTAGAGCTGCAACATTTCAATATAATTTCACATTGAGAAAGGGATGGAGTTATACCTCATGTATAGCCATCTCTTTCTCACACTGATGTAACGAAAAGCCTTCACTGCAAAATGTTCAACCTTTTTATCTTACACTGTCAGTAAAGACGCCAGCACATCAAGCTGTCCCTAACTGTCAAATTTTCCCAATTGAAAATTAACCTTATACGCTTGTATTAAAGTTGAAAAACTTTCAAAGAAATTTGACAGATTGGGACGACTTTACAACAAGGCCAGTTGATGACCGTTTAAAAATACAAGTCCGGACGAAATAACTAGCGCCATGTAATGTTATTTGTCTGTTTAATTGCACTGTGCTCGACTGTACCTGACATCTGTATATTGTACGCGAGTGTACGTCGTTGCGTATATTACTCATAAGATGGTAGGGTTGGCACGTAAATAGTTTTTAAAATGTCAAAGTTACTTTATCCTTTTGAACGCCAGAGGGTAAACGCACGCGCGTGCCCTCCACGCCATGCTATAAATTTATTTCTTCTTGATATCATGACTTTCCCAATATCAATGGTGTCTTTTAATTTGTTCCATATCATTAAATACGTACGAGAGCTTAAGTTTATAAGATATCTATATAAACACACACTAAAGTAATGATTCAATTATTTAGTTTCGAAATAATAATTTCGAAAACAAAATACATTGCATTCACAAACTATAACAACACTCAACCCGGATCCAACGTAACTCTCAAAATCCACACTTGTCATAATATATCTAGCACAAATTGTCCTTGTAAAACTATAGAAAAAGTGACACACATAAAATACTTAGGTATAATTGTTGATCAGCGGTTATCTTGGCATACTCATACAGATATGGTCATGGCCCGTACGAGAAAACTTATCTGGATATTTAAGAACCTA
Source organism: Hyppa rectilinea (assembly GCA_951799385.1). Classification (NCBI taxonomy): domain Eukaryota; kingdom Metazoa; phylum Arthropoda; class Insecta; order Lepidoptera; family Noctuidae; genus Hyppa; species Hyppa rectilinea. The sequence goes on from OX637316.1 coordinate 15,667,762, forward strand.
AGACATGTGACAACTAAAAAAATGTTAACGGAAATCTATGTCGCTCTGGCTCAGTCAATTCTTATTTACTGCATACCCGTGTGGGGTGGTGCGACAAAAACGAAGTTTCTTGAGCTAGAGCGAGCACAGAGATCTCTTATCAAGGTCATGTATACCAAACCGTACAGATTCCCAACCAATGAATTATACTCTCTTAGCGGCATTCTCACAGTCAGAAAATTATACATACTTCATGCTGTCTTAAAATTACACAAAGTCCTGCCCTATGATCCACACTCTCAGGAAAGAAGACGAAAATACCATGCTGCACCAGTAGAATTCGTAAAAACTAAGTACGCTAAAAGGCAATTTAATAAAAATTCCGCTTCCCTATATAATAAAATAAATAAAATAATCAACATCTATCCCATGTCTACTAAAGACTGCAAAAAGGCATTAGTACAATGGCTAAAACTAAAGACCTATGATGATATTGAGTTGTTGCTGCAAGCATCGTCAATATGAGTTGAAAAGATACACGCACGCATGCAGCCTCACTCACACACACACACACACACCCACACCCACATACACCCACACACACACCCCCACCTACACACACACACACTCACACATGCTATTTTAGTTATTACTTTATTTTTGTTTATTTTTTCTTTAATTGTTTATTTTTCTTTTTGTTAAATTTTATTATGTTTTGGTACCTACACCACTTTTACCATTTTATAATTTGTTATTGAAGAGCGGGGCCTCCTAGCACAGGTATATCTTTACTTAAAAGGAGGTCCCTATGTAAGATTTACTGTAAAAGTTGTACATGTTACTGCAATAAACTTTTTGTATTTTGTATTGTATTTAGTCCGCACTATAGTTTACTTCTGTCGACAGTTTATTTCTTAGTCCCCGCACTATGCGAGTGATATTAGTAGGTGTGCTTCGTGGAATAGGAAATTAATTATTTTAATTTTTTATTTGAAGCCCACCTACGGGTGTGCTTAGTGGAATACTTCAAGTGTGCTTCGTCTGGGTGTGCTTCGTTTGGGTGTGCTTCGTTTGGGCGTGCTTCACGGAATACCTCATTTATGTTAATGTGCTTTTATTTGAATCCCAAATCAATCTGCCTAACCTTTTTGCAACTACGAGTATGTTGGGGTCGGCTTCCCAACTAACCAGATGCAGCTGAATACCAGTATTTTACATGGAGTGACTGCCTATCTGTCAGCCACAACCTAGTAACTGGGTAATACGATACCCCTGGTAAGACTGGCTGTCAGAAGCTTCTGAAGACCCGTAACGACTGTCGAAGATCCACGAATGACAGCCGGGGCCAGCGGCTTGACGTGCTTTCCGAGATACGGAGGAGTCTCGGTATGTAAAGATGGTCACCATAGCTTAACCTGACGGATTCACCCGCTGTTATTACTAAGCCACGAGTTCCGCCTGGAAACTGGCGACAAAACATAAAATAAAATTATTTTCTCTCACGAGCCACCCCTGTTTTTCAGCGAAAGTGGGGATAATAATGTCGCGTGGATCAAAGGCTCTTTGTCGAGCCACATTTGCATGGCCGAATATGTAATTTAATAAGCCACCTTCCTGCTAAATTGGTGGTGTAAGTTGGGCGGTGCGTGCTAAGCTATTTAAATAAGTGAATAAGTTATATTAAATTGGAGTTAAAACATAAATATGACGTCATGTGCCTAGTTTTCCGAAGAGTCGGGAAGAGGTGTTGGTGTGGTGAAAATTGGCGCTATTTTTTATAGAATATAGTCTTTTATGGTTCCGTACCCAAAGGATTTCTAAGACTCCGCTGTCCGCCCGTCTGTCCGTCTGTCACCAGGCTGTATATCGTGAACTGTGATAGTAAGACAGTTGACATTTTCACAGATGATGTTTTTCTGTTGCCGCTATAACAACAAATACTAAAAATATGACCATACAACAAACGTTTTTTTTTCCGATTTTATATACAGAGTTGATATGAGAGAGGGGCATTAAAAAACACTACGTATACTATACGTGTTTAGTATTAACTCGGTACGGTATAATAATAAAAAGCACCAAAAATGAGGTTTTTATTTTTTCAAACAAACTAAATAGCTTAGAAATCAGAGTAAAACGCAACCATCCTTTGTAAATAAAAACTGACCTTGTAACGCAGCGGCACCGACGCGCGCGCGCCGGAGCGCTGCCGCTGTTAGGAAAGATACATCGTGTTCAAACGGGGCAAAAACTTAAAAAAACATTTGCGACTGAACTACTGCTCCTATTTAATTGATTTTTGGTACAGAGCTTGAAAATGGTCCCTAGTATAAGGTGTTTAAAGGAAAGCCCCTCTGTCGTATCAACTGTGTATAATGGTACGGAACTCTTCGTGCGCGAGTCCGCACTTGCCTGGTATGTTTTTACAAAAGGGTGATAGTTAAAAGCGATCTTTTAACGACCTCTCTTGGATGGGCTTAAAGACAATATTTCAAATAATCTATGGTGTCACATTTACATAATATACAACCACATGCTGACCGCACTTCGTTGCCAAAGGCTATCTGCCAGAGAAAAGATCCAAGTAACCTATAACATCATCAGCTATCTGCCAGTGAAATCGGTCCAGCCGTTTCGCAGATTAGCCAGAACAAACAGCCCGATCGTTTTTTATACGTACCGTATATCCTACTTCCTACTAATATTATAAACGCGGCAGTTTGTGCGGATGGATGGATGGATGTTTGTTCCTCTTGCACGCAAAAACCGCTGAACAGATTTCAATGAAACTTCCCAATAATATAGCTTACACATCAGACTAACACATAGGCTACAATTTATATACACTTTGCGTGATTTGGCCATAATATAATGATAAGTATCGAGTAAGTCGGCACAATTCCTGCCCTCTGAGAGCTATCTTGGCATGTGCTGCCTAAACCGTTAGAGTTACATATAAATATATAAATATCATAATATAAATCACTTAATTCCTAGCGTGAGCCCTTAGATGGCTTAGATTTGAGGCTATTACGCACGAAGCGCCAAATACGCGAAGAGAGACCGAAGCCCTCTTTCACGTATACATACAACGCTGCAGGCCAACTCTATTTTTCTATTTGTGACCGGGTATTCAAAACAAAATTCGGTTAGAGTTACACGAAGGTGGAACTATTTGTCTTAAGCAGTAAGCCCATGATCCTATCGGGCCAGAATTTGAAGCCAATAAAATTCCTAAAAGTGTCCTCGCAAGTTAAACGAACACCAAAAACCACTATTTATTTTATGTAACTAACAATTGAGACAGGCCCCGGACACAAAAACTAGTTCCCCACCCAACTATATACACATTTTCAATACAATAGGGCACCTAAGCCTCCAGATTTAGCTGAATAGGCCTCCTAATTTACGGCCGCGGTAAAACCGACTACAATAGCTTTAAATTCCACTATAGTGTTATATTCCTATTGTCTCCAAAGTGCTGAAATCTTCTACAGTTCCATCATATAGTTTCTGAAATACAGGGTGGCGGAAAAGTTGATTTTCAACGGCAATCAAAAAAAATTAAATAAAAGTTTTTTGGGGTGACTAGAATCAATTCAATTTTTTGTTCATTTTGTCGTTCTAAAGTGCCTTTCTTGTGCCTATTTGAAATAAATTATTAGACTCTTACTTTGTAATGATCGTAGCTGGTGTCGTTTCTACCTGCTCTTATGGGAAGAAAGCGTGAGTTTACATAAATGTCCGTCTGTCTGTTCGTGGCCTAACTCATGCTGACAAAATAAATTCGTTAAAAAAAAATATGGTACTTTTATGGTATGGAGAGGGTGTTAAAATGGTTAAAAAAAAATTTATCACTCACTGAAATAGACTTTTTGATTAATTTTAGTAAATACAAAAATTATATGAATCCACACTGGCCATCAGGTATTCAGGTTCTAGAAAAGTTGCAATGTGGCGGAAACGCTAATACAGCTAAGACGGTTCCACGTGTAGACCAGCGTGGTTATATTAATGAAAAATTATTTTTGTGTTGTATAGTCCATTTATCGAGGAAGGCTATAGGCCGATACGCGCTACGACCAATAGGAGCCGAGCAGCAGGTAAACCGCGCGGGAGCCGCAAGTTATAAGATGTAACAGAACCTCTCCTACACGTAATATAGGCATGATTTTTTGCATCCCATGGTGTAGAGTTTCGTTGATAATTTTTTTTTCTGATTACCTAAGCTTTTTAAACTGGCAATTTTGTTAATGTCACGAATCCAGCTAAATGGTACTTTTGGATAATGTACAGACAGTCAAACAACAACCAGAACATCAAGCTTACCATAACTGTCAAATATGCCCAATTGAATATGAACTTTATTTTCTTGTAATGAAGTTGAAAATCTATCAAAGAAATTTGACAGGTTGGGGTAGCTTGATGTGCTGGCCTATGTACACAAATTTACGCTAGCAGTACCTATAATATAACAAAGTTAAAAGGAAAAGTAGTAGCTAAGTAGGCTTTACGTAAAAGTTAAGATTAATAGTAATTAAACAACTTTCATTAGATGTTGTAATATACAACGTGGCGCTACAATGGTGATATTAATTTAACACACGGTTTGGACTAGTGCCCATTAATCATATAAAAGTTGATAGGTTAAAATAAATGGTAAATTGAAAAAAAAAATAACCAATTAACTAAACAATAAAATCAGTCACCTACTTTTTGCAGTTGTTTCATCCTAATATATTGCCTATTCGTTTTAATTTCATTGATGCGAACGTTATGATCCATGACCCCAGCAAATGACAGCTGAACGACAGTTCTTTAAATACAGGTTGCTCTAAGATGCTATTTTCTAACATTTTAAATAAATCCGTATATAATAACATTTAATGCAAATATAGGTAATGTGTTCATGAAACGATAATGTGATTAATGTCACCATTGTAGCGCCACGTTGTATGAAAGAACATGTTTTTCAACTATAATATTGTTAAGTTTGTTCTTGGGATAAATCCATTCCAAACTACGTGTAAACCTTTATTGTGCGAGGTCCAACACGCACTTGTTCAGTTGTTTTTTAATTCAACCCCTCAATACACTCACCCTTCGCCATTCCATCTAAAACGTAAGTAACCTATACATTTATAGACCTAAAGTCTTAGTCAGACTATATGATAAAGGCGAACGTTTATGATAGATTATAACCTGAATGAACATTATAGGGGGGATACTTTTTATCCCGTTAGACCGTTCCCGTGGAATAATTGACTATTTAAAACGGTCAAAAGAAAAAGGCGGAAATCGCATACAAAAAAGACCGCTCGTTTTAAAAAACTACCATCACCGTTACACAGATTTTAAATATTATGCGAAGATAATAATTGTAAAATTGTATTTAATGCTAATAAGTATTCCATTTGATTCTAAAAATTTGTGACGTCACTTTGTTACATTTCATATAAATCACGTACAAATTCCGCGTTTTGACAATTCATAAAAAGTAACGTTATTGACTACCCTTTCAAATACCCAATTGATACTTTTTAGTGTACAGTTTTGTAAAAAAAAAAATTTTTTTTGTTAAGTATGTATTTCTAAAACTTCAAGTTACCTACGTTGTAATGTTGCTTACTTTTTATTTATTTAATTAATATTATAGATTTTAGAATAAGTCACTGTGGCATTTATGAATAAAAAAAAATCATAATTTATTCAGTCTGTAGTTTTGTACACCAACGATGTGAAAATCCCAAAATAATAATCAGTTTAAAAAATATTCAGTCACTGACTATTGTAAGTTTCAATCTCAATTCAATTCAATTATTGACTACCCTTTTGAATACTCATTTTCTGACATACACGCGGGCAAAGCCGCGAGCAGTAGCCAGTGTTTATATCAAATCGTGAGCGAGTTCACGATTTTTCAAAAATTATATCACCGTGTGCATTCGGGCACACCGTGCGATGGACGCTGTGTAACGCGCACTTTCACTGTAGTACCACTGTTGTCATGTTACTTCTAGCAGGGAACTTGTTAAACCGGTCATAAATTCTGGCAGCCTTATATGAGGGACGATGTAACGAAACCATAGCGCGATTCAGACTTCTCACCCTCAAAGTACAACGCCATCTATCGAGCTTGGAGGAACTATTTATGCAGGAAGGGTTGGAAAATTGCATGGAAATTCTAGTTGAATTTGGAATGTTAATATTAAAAAAGTGAACTGCAATTGGGTATTTTTGAAAGGGTAGTCAATAATGTTACTTTTTATGAACTGTCGAAACGCGGAATTTGTACGTGATTTGTATGAAGTACAACAATGTGACGCCTTAGATTTTTAGAATCGAATAATAAATAATAATTTATTCAAAAAAGTAAAGTGGCAGAATACAAGAATAAAAACTTAGGAAAAACAATTGTTAACATAATGTTAAAAATATGCCTGCACTAGGATATACCTGTGTCGCAGGCGAATAGAATGGAATACATATTAACATTAAATGCTATTTTACAATTTTTTCGCATAATATTTAATTTCTGTGCAGTGATGGATGTTTTTAAGACGAGCGGTCTTTTTTCTATGTGATTTCATATTTTATTTTTGACGAGATTGGTCATCTCTTAGCAGCTATGGCTATTTCATATTTTACTTTTGACCGTTTCAAAAAGTCAATTGCTGGTTTATGGTTCTGTATTATTTTTTTCCATCATCGTTGAAAAAGTACCTCTCAAGACCCCGAGAATCGACACAGTTCTCACAATTTATACTGGAGATAACAATTAAATGATAACTCACCCTTTAATTGATTTTTTATTATAAAATTTTAGAATATTTGTAAATGTGAGCATCATGTATTTATGACATAATTAATTTTACCTGCCTTTATTATATTTGTTATTCTTTTCACCTTTTGTGGTGTAGTATTTTTATTCTGGGGGCACATATAAATTTTTTTTCCGTGGTTGTCCGAGATTTTATCACAGAAACGTACTTTTTTTTTAAGGCTGGGAAATCATCCAGTGACTTCTCCCGCTCTGGGTGGAGCGGAAGGAAGTGTCAGACTATTACTGACTAAAACCCATCCATGTTCCTTCCGTAGCCCTTTATGTTCCGGGGTAGCGGTAAACCTTTCGGACAATCCCGTTTACCCGGCAGGCACAAAACGTACTAACGGAACAAAAAGTATCTTATTTGTTATAGAATCTATCTCTGTACCCAATTTCATCCGAATTCGTTCAGTACAAACACACACAGACATCCACATTTATAATATTAGTGTGATATTTATAACTGACTTTATAGAATGTCGGTACATTATATTTTATTTAATCGGGTCATTATTTCAGACCACCCTGTATTTATCATGACTTATGTTTGTGTCTTTAGTTTGTCTTTAGAAGGTTTTGCATACGATTTCACATTAGTCGAATGTTAATCTAGATTAATGAATAGTTTAATCCTTCTCAAGTTATGTTAGGCTCGGATTTTAGACTTAGGTTCTAGGAACTTTCTGGGGGTCGATTTCATCAACAAAGCTGAACGCGATCAGCTCACCTAAACAGAGTTCAAGAGTTGTCACTGTCGTAATCCTTAGGAAATTTTGGAACTAACATCTGTTGAACACGGTTTAGCTGTGTTGATCGCGTTCAGTTTAATTGATGGAATTTGCCCTTAGATTAAGTTGGATAAGCTGAACTCAGCTTAAAGCCTTTCTTTTTTTCGAAATTCAAAATATTTCATCGTGTTTTTCACAACATGATTGCCATAGATATTTTACCTGGCTTACGTTAATCAATCTGCCGAGCCTTTTCCCAACTATGTTGAGGTCGGCTTCCAGTCTAACCGGATGCAGCCAGCATTTTACATGGAGCGACTGCCAATCTGACCTCCACAACACAGTCAGTAGCTGGATTATACGATACCCCTTGGTAAGACTGGCTGTCAGATTTTCGGGCTTCAGACGACCTTTGAGTGGATTAAGTGGCCGAGAATCGAGCTGGATGGTGAGCAACAGGAGAGGCCTATGTCCATTAGTGGACTGCTATAGGCTGATGATGATGAATGATGAGGGTATAACGAACAGGGTGTAAGGTTTACTCAGCTTCCATAGACAAAGGGGGATCCTCCGACCAGGGTTTTGTGTGGGCTACTGCCCGACGACTGATTTTTTTTTTGGAAATGCATCTTGCAGTTCAATCTAGGAGGTTGTCTACTTCTTAACCGGGCTTGCCTGTGGATACCTCAATCAATTAAAGCCTCAAACCAGGGTTTCGCGACGATTGATGTCGGTACGTTGTATATTTATGCTAGTCACGCGGTAAACTTTGCTTGCGCGATGCAGGATGTTTGCGTGACGTCAGTTACGTGTAGTTCGCATGTGGCGATGTTAATGCTACTATGCCATCACTAAATAGAGCGATGGGTTTCAGCAACGAATTTTATACAGGGTGTAACCGAAAGGGTATATACATACAAACGCATACCTTTCGGTTACACCACTATTTAAATATATATTGTAGTACATAATTCTAAGTTAGTAAATGATTTCGATTTTTTTATCTTCTATGGAATGAATGATTAACTAAGTATTTTCTATCTATCTAACTGATAAAGATTAATTAATTTTCTGATACTTGCGCGCACAGAATATTAATTCGGTAGCGCGTAGTTTACATAATGTATATTGGTTTTTTTAGGTAGTTTACTTAAGTAGGTAATAGGTAATACGGGCGGGTGTCCGCACCTCCACATCAATGCGCGTATTTTGCGTATACAATCAATCAATCTGCCTAGCCTTTGCCCAACTATGTTGGGTCAGTGTGGGAGCGACGGCCTATCTGACCTCCACAACCCAGTAACTGGGTAATACGATACCCCTTGGTAAGACTGGCTATCAGATTTTCGGCCTTCTGACGACACGTAACGACTGTCAAACATGCACAATGACAACCAAGACCAACGGCTTAACGTGCTTTCCGAGACACGGAAGAGTCTCGGTATGTAAAGATGGTCAACCATCCACGGAAATCAAACACTTTACGTATGTAATGTGTATTTTAACATTGAAGAGCTGTCCATTCAATAACTGTGTAGCGATACGAAGAATGAAATACGTTCAAATACCAATGTGAGGAAGGGTGCACGGGTAGGAAGAATGTGTTGATAGGGATAGACAGGACATTTAATAAATGAGTATGGCTTAAACTGCAGCCTTATGACGAAGAAAATAAAACTTAGTTTAACTTTTGAATTTATTTTTCATTAAATATAGTTAAATACTGTACAAAACATTTAAAAAAAATTGAATTGTTTTATTTTATTTTAATTCAATCAATCAATCTGCTTAGCCTTTTCCCAACTATGTTGGGGTCGGCTTCCAGTCTTACTGGATGCAGCTGAATACCAGTATTTTACATGGAGCGACTGACTTTTTTATTCTAATTATGGACGCTTTTTAGGGTTCCGTACCTCAAAAGGAAAAAACGGAACCCTTATAGGATCACTTTGTTGTCCGTCCGTCCGTCTGTCAGCTGTGAAAAATCAAACTTCTAAGCCAAAGCAATCAAAAGATACAGCTGTTTATGCCGCAAATTTTCGAAACTCGCACGGGAATCAAAACCTACAGGGTACTTCCCGTGAACTTAGAATCTTGAAATTTGGTACAAAGTAACGTCTTACAGTGCAGATAAAGGAAAAATTGCGAAAACCGTAAATTTTTAGTTACATCATATAATAAAAAAAAATAGTTTTTTTTTTCAAAATATAAAAATACCATACCATACCAACTATGACTCGATTCTCGTGATGGGTGAACTTTTACTTATATACCTACAGGTTTGTACGGAACCCTCGGTGTGCGAGTCCGACTCGCACTTGGCCGGTTTTTTTTTTACGTTGTGCATCGTTCTGACATGTTTTTGTTTTTCTCTCTCTTACTCTCTTCTCTTTCTCATATGTGTCAGTTGTCTTCAACATGAATGATGTAACCCAGTTTTGTATCCATATTTCGATTTAAAAGAGTGTCCATGGAGTTTCTTGCCCGTTCTTTTCCATAGGTACTTACTGGTTTGGAATGGTAATCATCGTGAGGAAACCAGCATGTCTGAAGAGATATTCCTCAACAGCATGTGAAGCTAAGTCAGAGGCCCAAGTACAGCATAAAAGTTCTGACAACAGGTTGGTCACTAACCTTGCGAAGAAGAGAAGACATTACTAGATCTACCCAATCCATACGCTCGCTACAGACGACTGCAGACCACGTAATAGAGAGTGCATTACTTATAAAATTTGCATTTCTAAACGATTTACGGTTTTTACCAGACCTAATGAGGTTTTAATGGCTACTATTTCTATGACGTCTTTCGAGTTTGTACCACTCACAGTTGGACATTCATTCATGACTTAAATAGCCTCTATTTGTTGGGGTCTAATATAAGATGAGCATGTATTAAAATAAATAGAACCTCAAATTATTCTTAATTTGTTTTCCTGAAAATATAATTGAGTACTCTAAATTAACAATGATTGCGTTTCTTTTTGTGGACCTCAATAATTCTAGATTAATTTTTCTTAAAATATTATTGAACATTATTATTATTTTTATATTTTATATTGTGTGCCTTTTTAGTTTGTGCTGAATAATTGTTTTTCCTTCTTTTTTACACATAAAATTAACAAAGATTCTATTTTGGGATCTTTGAAATACTAGACCGGCAAGTAACTGCGACCAACTTGGATGTAACGCAGTTGGTCTGTTTGAAAAAGATTGTACCGCTTTTTTCCTTTTTGTCTTTTTTGGATTTATTTGTATACTAGCTTCTGCGCGCGACTACGTCCGCGGAAAATTGCGATATACTGTAACTGTTTAGGTAGCGCATGCAAATAATTCTGTTTTCGGAGGTAGGTATTTCTTTCCGACTTGCTAGACGAAAATTGCGATAGCTCGGCTAATATGTATGATATAAATATAATTTATAGCCTATAGCACTGAGGAATAATGTAGCTTTCTATCAGTGAAAATTTTTTTGAAATTGGATCATTAGTTCCGGAGATTACCCCCTACATACAAACTTACAAACTTACAAATTTTACCTCTTTATAATATTAGTATAGATATAGTTAGTTAGATAGTCTTTTAATTTAAGTATGTATAAGTTGGTATTAGTTTGTATATTATTGTAATAAAGTTTACATGAATGTATATTGTAGGTCCCGTCCAAAATGATAATTATTAAAATAAAAATTATTTTTCATATCAAAAAGATTAGAAAACTTAAAAAAAAGTCGTTAAAATCGACCAATTTTGTCCATTTATTGTAAAAAAATAATTATAATTCTGCATTATTTTCAAACTATACGTATACAGTATGTTAAATAACGAAAGGCGTTCCTGTTATCCCGCAATAGTATAGCGTCCATACATGCAAAAAAAACCGGTCAAGTGCGAATCGGACACGCGCACGAAGGGTTCTGATCCATTATCTATAAACACGGCAAAAAAATCATGTTTGTTGTATGGGAGCCCCCTTAAACATTTATTTTAATACATCATCTGTGAAAATTTCAGTTGTCTAACTATCACGGTCCATGAGATACAGACAGACGTACAGACGGACGGACGGACGGACAGCTGAGTCTTAGTAATGGGGTCCCGTTATGCCCTTTGGGTATGAAAACAATCGAGTAAAAAAATCAGCTTGCTACATTTATATTCGCATAACTCGACAAAATTTTAGGAGCAGCTGATTTTTTTTCACGACATTTTGTTGCAATATTTTTATAGCATGAACAGCAACAGACTGTATAATCATTTTTAAAGTGAAACTTTTATTACATCGTCTCAAACTTTCTCTATTACTCGTCTGTGTGTTGCATGTCGCGTGACGGTCGGCCGCGGAGTAGGGATAAAGTGAAAGGCGCTCGTCAGAGCAGCCAAGGCCAATATGGCGGCGCCTATAGTGTCTAAATGTCTTTAATGTGAAAAAAGTTTCACTTTTACCGTGGTTTCATAAAACCACACAATCCTTTTTTACTTAGACCTACACTGTCCTCCTGCTGAGCAAAGACCTCACCCAGATCCTACCAGACATCTTACTCTTGAGCCACCTCGATCCATCCTTTGCGGTATGCGTCTAGGTCGCCTCGCCACCTCACCAGGGCCGGCCTCGAAGGCGCCGTCCATCCTCAGGCACCCATCTTATAGCGACTATTGCCTAGCGGTCATTATGCACGCGGCTAACGTGACCCGCCCAATCCCATTTCAACTTGTCAGCCTTTTTCCAACGCCAATCAGTTTAAAATAATCAAATTACACAACAAAATTATGCACACGCAAAAACAATCAAATTGAGTCCCGACTGTCTTATCTACCAAATTAATCAACACAGCCTCTAATCCAATTACCTATAACTCTGCTTACCACTGTTATGTTAATACAGTACCAATTAGCGGTGTAATTAATTAAATCCGTCGTGTTTCAGTATGTCAACTGATTGACCATTTGTGGTGAGTGGTCGGCTTAAAATGTTTATTTTATCTGTGTTCAAATTTAATGATTACTAATTGAACTAAAATGAAATATAATTATCCCGTGGTTGGTTTATATTTACTTTTGTTTTACTAGCTGCTCTGCGGGGTTCCACACGTATTTTTTTAAAATGTTTTTCTATCTACTCATCATGGCTATCTACTCATCATCTTCCTAGCCTTTTCCCAACTATAATGGGGTCGGCTTCCAGTCTAACCGGATGTAGCTGAATACTAGTATTTTACATGGAGCGACTACCTATCTGACCTCCACAACCCAGTGACTGGGCAATACGATACCCTTTGGTAAGACTGGCTGTCAGACTTTCGGGCTTCTGACGACCCGTAACGACTGTTAAAGATGCGCAAATGACAGCCGGGACCAACGGCTTAACGTGCTTTCCGAGGCACGGAGGAGTCTCGGTGTGTAAATATGGTCAACCATCCACGTCCAACCCTGGCAAGCGTACTTAGCCAAGAGCTCCTTTGACTATCTACTATTGGATGTATTTGATTGAGTTTTTGCTTGCACACTGGGAACGTTATAAACTATACAAAGTTTGATTTATTGTAGTCTCCTCCTTGTACAGCCACCAGAACACCAAGCTTACCATAACTGCCAAATTTTCCCAATTGAAAATGAACCTTATTCTTTTGTAATAAAAATGAAAAACTATCGAAGAAATTTGACTGATTGGGTTAACTTGATGTGCACGTATATAGGCTGGTTTTTAGACCCCCAAAGATGGTTATCTTTTTCTTTTTATGAAGCTTTAAACAAACTTTTTTTAAAATCCAGAAAAAAAAAATTTTTTTTCAACAAAATCCCCACTTAAGTTTCACCCCCAAACTACATCACATCACATAATATTCATCCCCGTAACAACGAAACCGCGCGGCTTTCTTTCATAATTTTCATCCCTACAAAAATTAATTAGTACGAGATTAAGAGTAATAAGCCTTCTGATTTATAGGGGTTGTGGCCAAATGATACCCATCCCTTTTAGGGTTCCGCATACAAAACGGTAAATAGAAAACCCTTTCCGTTATGTTGTCCCTCATTATCGTAGGGTATTTCAATGCCTGCACTTGTGTCTATTAAGGGTTGTAGGTTTTATGGTGTATTACTTACAAAATTCAATTTAAATGGGACACCTCTCTGTTTGTAACTACCTGAAGCACGTGGCTCCGCCCGCGTCAATAATAAAAAAAAAACCTACAAACATTCATCCTCTATTTAAACCCATTACAAGGGAATTGAATGTATAAATGATTGTGTAAATTATTTCATCACCACTTGACTGTTTTTAAAACAGTAAAGTAAAACATTGTGAGGAAACCTGCATGTCCGAGAACCATAAATTCGAAGACATGTGACATCCACCAACCCGCACTGGGTCGATTACGGCCCACTCTCTCTCGAAGGGAGGAGGCCAGAGTCCCAGCAGTGGGACTGGGAACATTATAGGTTGATTATTCGTATTCTATATAGATTAATGACGAAACGCAAATTACCCGCTCATTTGATCACTTTAGGAAAAAACTGAAAAGAATCTAAGGCTTAAAAATAAAATTAAAATGTTCCTGCATTATACACGGAGCGACAGCCTATCTGACCTCCACAAACGCGATAGCCCTTGGTGAGTATAGTTGTCAGACTTTTTGGGCTTCTGACCACCCGTATCGACTGTGAAAAATCCATGAATGACAGCCGGGACCAACGGCTTAACGTGCTTTCCGAGACACGAAGGAGTCTCGGTATGTAAAGATAGTCACCCATCTACGTACCAACCCCGGCAAGCGTAGCTTAACCCGATGTGCGGCTGTTATTTATTAACCACAAAGCTCCTCGGGGATCTCAATGTATTATCATTATATGGAACGACTGGCCTATCTGAACTCCACAATCCAATAACACCTTATAAACACCTTGGTAAGTCTGGTTGTCACACTTTTTGGGTTTCTGACTACCCGTAACGACTGTCAAAGATCAACGAATAACAGTCGGGACCAACGGGGCTTTCCGAAGCAGGGACGGGTCTCGACATGTAATGGATTCGGGAACTGGCCGCGGCATGGGTAAATGTACACGATATGATTAATGAGACCTTTATCCAATGTTTGTGGAAGTCGACGTCGCGAAGGGGTCGATGAAAATTCGATACATTAAATCAAAAATGTTTAAAATAAATTTGTACCAATCAGCAATCATTTTTTGACTGTGACTCCAAATCTTTTTTTCAATAAAAGTAACTCTCTATAACACTAGCTATCTTCCAGAGAAAGTCCCGTCAAAATCGGTCCAGCCGTTTCGGAGATTAGCCGTAACGAACATACAGACAAACAGACAAAAAAAATTAATACAGTTTTTTTGTTTTAAGTACCGTTAGAGTAGAAGCTTTTTGTGCCGTCCGAGACAATGGCGAAGTTGGAAGTGTGTGTGTGTGTGTGACCTGACACAATTAGTCTTGACGCACAAAATAATCCAAAGCGTGGTTACCACAAGTAAAGCGCGCGTCGCTTCGTGAGATTAAAGACACCAGCACATCAAGTTATCCCAAACTGTCAAATATTCCCAATTAAACATGAACCTTATCCTCTTGTGATAAAGTTGAAAATGTATCAAATAAATTTGATAGATTGGTGTAGCTTGATGTGCTGCCCTCTGAACCTAGAGAAAGGAATTAAGGAGAAAGAAAAATAAGTGGATAAGCAAACCCTATTCCGCTCTATAAATCGCTTTTTAATTGACTTGCACACCGTCGCCAACCAATCGGAACTGGGCATAACTACCGGGTTACTTTGGTTGGAAAATTGATGGCCAACCGTAATTGAAAAAGGCAAATGTCAGTGGATTTTCTGTTTTCGAACGGAAAGTACGAATATAAATGTAGGAAGTGAATAGGACGTTTTATTTTATTGTTTGAATCCAAAAGGTGGCGAGTAGGATGCTTTATTTATTAATTTGATTTTGGAAGTATTGAAGAAAATATGTTTTTATATAATTATTTTTTTGCCTTATACAGCACTGAGGCAATATTTCTTGGTCGATATTTCTTGTAAATTTCTTTGCCACATTTATCAACGTTTTTTTTGGAAAATTGTGAGTTTTGGAATTGATTTTTACAGGATAGTTTTAAACTTGTACAGTATGTTAATTAATAATCCATACTAATATCCTCTATCGCGCCTCAAAAATTCACGATTTCCTCTGTGGTTTACTCCTTCACTCGTACGTATTTTCAAAAATAAAGAAAAGTCTTGGTTAAAATGGAAAACATACGGTAATGCATCGGACTATGAAAGTTTTTCTATTCATCGTAAACGATTTAAGTCTGAATGTGACAAATGCTTTGAAACATACATGAAATCGATTGAAGACAGTATTCCGCTTAGCATTAAACATTTCTGGACTTACGTTACAAGCAGGAAGGGCAGGGCGGAGATTCCAGCAAATATGTTTCTTGAAAATCGTAACTCAAATAATCCAACTGATATATGTAACATGTTCTCCACTTTTTTCACCTCTGTTTATGAACCTACGAATTTTATCCCCGCCTTGTGGCAGCCACCTAATACATATGCAGATAATTCGCACTGTATCTCTGACATCTATTTGCCAGTAGATGCTGTACATAAAGCGATAACGCTATTAGACTTAAATAAAGGTTTTGGTCCCGATGGCTTGCCACCAGTGTTCATAAAGAAGACCGTAGAAACTATTGTTCACCCACTTCATATTATTTTTAATAAATGTTTACGGGAAGGCACCTTTCCCGATATTTGGAAACGAGCACATATCACACCGGTGTTCAAGAGTGGCGATAAAAATAACATACAAAATTATCGCCCTATTTCGTTACTGTCCATCTTGTCGAAGCTTTTCGAACGTCTTGTACACAGTGAAGTATATTCGCACATTCACAACCTCATTATTGGAGAACAGCATGGGTTTGTCAAACGACGTTCGACGAATACCAATCTCATGTTATTCACAGACTTTATATTTAAAAGCATGGATGAACAAGTACAAGTTGACGCTGTGTACACGGATTTTCGGAAGGCTTTTGACAAGGTGGACCACAAACTGCTTTTAGATAAAATTGCTTACAACGGAATTCGTTGCAATTTGTTAAGATGGTTCATGTCGTACATACACAATAGATCGCAAAAGATAGTCATTAATGGCTTCCAATCAAGTTCAATCATTGTGACCTCGGGGGTGCCCCAGGGCTCAATTATGGGGCCCTTACTTTTTATTCTGTTTATCAATGACATTAAGAAATGCTTCATTCATTCCCGATTTTTAATGTATGCCGATGACATCAAAATTTACAAGTCGTGCAAAAGCACACAAGTTTGCCTACTTTTGCAGGAGGACCTTGATAGGCTTTCTCTATATTGTTCATACAACAAACTCCAGCTTAGTTTACCTAAATGCAACGCAATAACCTTCACAAAAAACAAAAATATTATAAAATTTGATTATAGTCTACAGGGAATTTGTCTGCAAAGAGTTGACTATATTCGAGATCTCGGTGTTGTAATGGACTCGAAATTGCACTTCGATCTTCATATCGACAACATCGTTAATAAGGCGTATCGTATGTTCGGTTTGGTCATGCGTTCTTCAAACGACTTTAAAAGACCGTCTACTTTTTTACTTCTCTACAAAGCTTTGGTCCGTTCTCAATTGGAATTCGCAGTACCGATTTGGAGTCCCATTTTTGATGTTTATATAAAAAGAATGGAAATGGTTCAAAAAAAATATTTACGTAGTATGCACTACAGATGCACTAAGTCTAAATTACCATATAATCAATTATTAAAACGCTACAATCTTCAAAGCTTGGAGTCAAGACGCAGCTTATTGATGGCCATGATGCTTCATGGTCTTTGTAATAACAGGTTCGATTGTCCAGATATCACCAATAACCTATGTTACGTTGTACCAAGAACTGTGATGCGTCGAGAGGCGCGTGTGCCCCAGCTGTTTCACACCGCAAGGTGCAGAACTCACGCTGGTGCCCGGGCGCCCCTCCGACGCATTGTAGATACGTATAACACCCACTTCATCGATTTAGATATTTTCGCGCTTACACACTTTAAGTTTAAAAGGATGGCTATTGCATCTTTGGAATAGCCATCTTATACGTATAGGTATTTATTCCAAAATACCTACGAGACAGCACGAGTACTTTCTAATTTTCTGTAAACTCGACGCACGTATTTTAGTAACAATAATATACCATTATTTCGCGGACAACGGGAGCGAAGGGCGCTGTCGGTCAGAGCGAATATGGTGATCCGTAGGTTCGCACGGTGCTCGGCTGATGTTAAAATTACTCTCTTTAGAGCATACTGCACAACTTTATACACGTGCAGCCTATGGACCAACTACACGCAAGGGTCGTACAGCGCCCTTCGAGTCCAGTTTAATAATGCGTTCAGGATGTTGTTGGGTCTCCCCCGTTACTGCAGCGCTTCGACAATGTTTGCGGAAGCGCGCGTAGATTGCTTCTATGCAACGATGCGCAAGAGAGGCACCTCGCTGGTTCGGCGAGTGCGAGGGAGCTCCAACAGCATGCTGGCCGCACTCGCGGAAAGGGTTGATTGCGCCTACATCAATCACTGCTGTAGGTTACACATTTGACGCAGGTGATGTAGCGACACTGAGACAGGCCTATTATATGTACCTAGTTATGTGTTTGTTATGTTTTTGATTTTGATATTTTGTAATGTGTTTTGATTATGATTATGTAATGTGACTGAGTGTATTAATATTAATTTTATGAGTCTGTGACACTTGAAATAAAGTATAATTTAAAAATTTATTTTTATTGGTGTGGGTTACGCGTTTACCTAGTTTTTAATTTATTCTGTCACACGTTTATTGTAATGTGTAACTGTTTTATATCCCAATAAAGTAAAATAAAATAAAATAATAATATAAATTTGAAAGTAACTCTGTCTGTCTGTCTGTCACCTTTTCATGCTTAGGCATGAAAAGGTGACAGACCACCACCACACCACCACAATTTGACAGACAGACAGACCACAGAACGGATTTCGATAAAATTTGGCAGAGAGATAGATTGTATCCTGGGGAAGGACATAGGCTACTTTTTGTCTCAAAAATATCCCCAAAGGGGATGAATATTGCGATATAACCGAACTCCACGCGGACGAAGTGGTGGACAAAAAGTAATCTATACTTATATTATAAAGCTGAAGAGTTTGTTTGAACGCGCTAATCTCTGGAACTACTGGTCCAAATTGAAAGATTATGTTTGTGTTGGATAGTCCATTTATCGAGGAAGGCTATAGGCTATGTAACATCACGCTACGACCAATAGGAGCCGAGCAGGGGGTGAAACCACGCGGGGGCAGCTAGTCTATACTAATATTATAAAGAGGTAAAATTTTTAAGTTTGTATGTAGGGGGTAATCTCCGGAACTAATGATCCAATTTCAAAAATGTTTTTACTGATAGAAATCTACATTATTCCTGAGTGCTATAGGCTATAAATTTGTTGTTTAAAATTGAAAGCAATGTATGGCAACCCGGTTCGCCTTAATTATTTCTATTATTTCTACATAAAAGTCCGCGACACCATATTCCTATCTTTTGTATTTAAACTTTTATATTTCGTTTTATGTTTTAAAAAAGTATTATTTCGACTTACTTCTAATGTTAAAACAAGAAATTTTCCGCGGACGAAGTCACGAGTAGAAGCTAGTTAATAATAATTTCGTGCTTGTTCCACTATAGTGAGTTTTATTCACACGATACTGCCGGTCGATTCTGTAAAAACCTCACTGTGATAAGTTACGTGAAGTGAGCTTGATGTGAACAATCTTGAATGCTGGTGATTTACACTATTGACAGCTCACTTGACAGCTCACTTGACAGCTCACTTGACAGCTCACTTGACAGCTCACTTGACAGCTCACTTGACAGCTCACTTGAAACTCACTTCACCTACGTTTTCACTGTGTTTTATAGAATACTGTACAGACGCCAGCACATCAAGCTATCCCTAACTGTCAATTTTTCTCAATTAAAAATGAACCTTATGTCTTTGCATTATAGTTGAAATACTATCAAAGAAATTTGACAGATTGTGGTAACTTGATGTGTTGGCCTCTGTACAACAGACTTTGGTAGAAGTAACATAATTATGATATGCTGTACAGACGCCAGCACATCAAGCTATCCCTAACTGTCAATTTTTCTCAATTAAAAATGAACGTTATGTCTTTGCATTATAGTTGAAATACTATCAAAGAAATTTGACAGATTGTGGTAGCTTGATGTGCTGGCCTCTGTACACAGCCACGTGTACGGAACCACGCTAAAAATAAAGCTAACCTCTCCTACTCGCATTTTGTTTAAGTTTAATTAAAACAGTGTCTTTGTTCAGCGGTAGAAAAGGTGGCGTTTTACTTAAACCGGCGTTTAAATACGGACAGAAGTGTCCAACTTTCATTATTTTATATATATATTTTTGGAATACCTTTCAACAAACTTTATAGCTGGTTTTAAAAGATAGTTCTACAATAGGTGTGATTTGAAAATAAATCAGCTGTTCTATACATTTATGATCGCCTAACTCGTCAAAATGTACTGAACAGCTGATATTTTCACGATTTCAGGTTTGGTTCCATAGTAAAAGTTACTCGTTATAATGAGTACAATCAATCTGCCTAGCCTTTTCCCAACTATATTGGGGTCGGCTTCCAGTCTAACTGGATGCAGCTGAATACCAGTATTTTACATGTAGCGACTGCTTATCTGACTTCCACAAACTAGTAACTGTGTAATACGATACCTTTGTGTGATAGCCTATTGGTGTGACCGTCGGACTACCAAGTTAAAAGTGGCAAGTCCGAACCTAAGGTACGCACCTCTGATTTTACAGATTCATGTGCGTATTGTATAATTATCACTTGCTTAAAAATCGGCGAAGGAAAACATCGTGAGGAAACCAGCATGTCTGAGAGATATTTCTCAACAGTATGAGATGCTAAGTCAGAGGCCCATGGGCAGCATAAGAACATGACACCAGGTTAGTCACTAACCAGACGGAAAGAAGATGACGACACCACTTGGTAAGACTGGCTGTCAGATTTTCAGGCTTAACTGTCTCAGCTGCACAAACCACAAAGCTCAAAGATGCACAAATTACAGCCGGGACCAACGGCTTAACGTGTTTTCCGGAGTCTCAGTATGTACCCACCCATCCACCGATCAACCCCGGCAAGCGTAGCTTAACCTGAATGAACCACCCATGCGGCTATTATTCTAAGCCACGAGCTTCTCGTTATAATGAGCACAATGACCCTTAAGAGCTTTAAAACGACCAAAATTTAACCATGTATAACAACCATTATAATTTTACCATGGAGGTCCGTATGTCATAGCAATGTTTCCGCCTCTCGGAGTCAAAGCTAAAATGTTCGTGGCAAGTAATTTCACCGGCACGGTACCCTTGAAAATGGAACTCAACAATGCCGCTTGACGTTCCCTGATATGTACGCCAACGCATCATGTTATCCTAAACTGTCAAATTGCTCCAAATAATTTTAAACTTTAAGGAGCTGATTGATAAGTTCAAAATCGATTGAGAAAGAATTAAACTATTTGTTGAAAATGTGCAGTGGTGGCCCAGAAGCAGTGGCCCTTTTTTTTTTTTTTTTTAAGGCTGGTAAATCATCCAATGACTGCTCCCGCTCTGGGTGGAGCGGAAGGGAGTGTCAGACTCTTACTGACTAAAACCCATCCATGTTCCTTCCGTGGCCCTTTATGTTCCGGGGTAGCGGTAACCCTTTCGGACAATCCCGCTTACCCGGCAGGCTTGGCCCTGGGGGGCCCCTTCATATGCTGACATCTCTTTGAGGCGCGCGTGGAACATATACGCACCGTACGGCACGGGTCTGGTGCTGATCGGACGGTGAGTCACCCATTACTCACCGCCCGCAGGCCCGCGCCTACGGTGGCCGGGAGTCGTCACGTGGCTAGAAGCAGTGGCCCTGACTTACGAATGGTCATGGGTACTTCTTCTTTCAAAAGATAGGGGTGATGATAAAATTTTTTTTTAGTTCTTCAGCTAGATTATTAAAAAATATTATTATACACGATTTTTAGGGTTCCGTACCTCAAAAGGAAAAAACGGAACCCTTATAGGATCACTTTGTTGTCCGTCCGTCCGTCTGTCAAGACCGTTTTTCTCAGGCACGCGTGGAGGTATCAAACTGAAATTTATATCTACTGTCCCTTGGAGCTGTGAAAAAATCAAACTTCTAAGCCAAAGCAATCAAAAGATACAGCTGTTTATGCCGCAAATTTTCGAAACTCGCACGGGAATCAAAACCTACAGGGTACTTCCCGTGAACTTAGAATCTTGAAATTTGGTACAAAGTAACGTCTTACAGTGCAGATAAAGGAAAAATTGCGAAAACCGTAAATTTTTAGTTACATCATATAATAAAAAAAAAAGTTTTTTTTTTCAAAATATAAAAGTACCATAACTATGACTCGATTCTCGTAATGGGTGAACTTTTACTTATATACCTACAGGTTTGTACGGAACCCTCGGTGTGCGAGTCCGTCTCGCACTTGGCCGGTTTTTTGTAGGAATCTCAAGAATAACTCGATCAATTAACTCAGCCTATCGCAGTCCGCTGCTGGACAAAGGCCTCTCTCAGGCTGCACCACACACCATGTCCTCCACCTTCCGCATCCAATCAGTCCCAACCAAGGTCATGGGTCCATCTAACTGGAGAACGACCCGTCACCACTCCAGGAGTCGTAAGCTCCACCGGCAATCGGTCCTTCAACAAACATGACCAGCCCACTGCCACATCAGTTTTCTTAGTCTGCAAGCTATGTCGGTAACTCTGGTTCTTTTTCGGATAATTTTATTCCTGATTTTATCCTTCAAAGAAACTCCAAGCAAAGTCCGGTCCATAGCGCGCTTAGCGACCTTGAATTTGTGGACCAGCCCAATTGCGATCGCCCGATTTGTCTCTATTTTTTTTTTATATTAAAAGAAATATATATATGTTTTTCTTTTTTTACCTTTTTGTTTCATTACCACAGCTCTCAAAACGGTGAAGGAAAACATCGTGTGGAAACCTGCATGTCCTAGAACCAAAAATTCGAAGACGCGTGACATCTACCAACCTGCACTGGGTCAACGAGATGTCTATGGTGATGAATGTTTATGGGTCTGGCGTCAACACATACAATTTTATAATTAACTAGCTGCTCCGTGGTTTTACCCGCCGCTCGGCTCCTATTGATCGTAGCGTGATGTTACATAGCCTATAGCCATCCTCGATAAATGGACTATCCAGCACTAAAATAATTTTTCTATTCGGACCAGTAGCTCCAGAGATTAGCGCGTTCAAACAAGCAACCTCTTCAGATTCATAATATTAGTATAGATGTACGCACGGCTACACATCAAGCTATACATTTCCAGTTTAAGCTGATCTCGCATTGTAAAGGATTTCCGTACGATGCGAGACCAGCGTTAACTGGTTTTGTATAGCTTGATGTGTAGCCGTGTGTACATAAAACTTTGTAAAACATTTTAAAAGAGTAACGGTGGAGTTACTTGCCCATTCTTCTCCATACAAAACTACCAATTAGAAGGGGCGACTAGAATCAATTCTATTTCTTGTTCATTTTGACGTTCAAAAGTGCCTTTCTTCTTGACATACATACATACATAATTATGGGCAAAGCCAAAATCAAAGTCAAATAATTTATTTCAAAAAGGCACACATTTGAAATAAATTATCTGACTTTGGATCTGGCAAAACGGAGTTTAACTAGGTCTATCTTGATTCCGTTAGAGATCATATTGCAAATCCTAAAGAAAATTAACTAGAGTAAAAGATAGTAAAATAACGTGTAAGTAGACCAATAGACTTCTTGATTATTGCACATCAAAGTTTCCAAATGTAGGCACAGAACGTAAACTTTATCTCTTTTGAGTGGTACAAGTGAGAAGATTTAGAACAACTTTCATTGAATATACTGAACGCGGTTTAGAACGTCTAATCCGAGTTCAAGAGCTGTAAGTGTCAATATTACACAGAAAATAATGATACTGATATCTGCTAGTGCCATTTTCGCTCAGTGGGATTGTCCGAAAGGGTTACCGCTACCCTGGAACATAAAGAGCTAACGAAGGAACATGGATGGATTTAGTTATTTAGACAGCGGTGATAGCCTAGTCGTGTGACCGTCGGACTCGTCCTCTGATTTTACGGATTCATGTGCGTATTGTATATTAATCATTTGCTTAAAAATCGGTGAAGGAGAACATCGTGAGGAAACCAGCATGTCTGAGAGATATTTCTCAACAGCATGTGAAGCTAAGTCAGAGGCCCATGGGCAGCATAAATACTCTGACAACAGGTGAGTCACTAACCTCACGAAAAGAAGAAGTTATTTAGAGTATGACACACCCTTCCATTCCACCCAGAGCGGGAGGGTTCATTAAAATTTTATGGTTTGCCACCCTCAAAAAAAAATCCTTAGATCGTAGTTACTTAAGAACCTGGAAAGTGGTTAGTTGCTTAATTACACTTTCCGGTGCCTCAACAAAATCGCCAGAGACCTCATGCCAGGGCGAAAGTCCATAAGCGAGATTATCCGAAAGGGTTACCACTACCCCGGAACATAAAGGGCTAACGAAGGAACATGGATGGGTTTTAGTCAGTACAAGTCTGATACTCCACCCAAAGCGGGAGAAGTCAATGGATGATTTTCCACCCTCCAAAAAAAATACGAAAGACCAATAAAGCTAATGAGGTTAGCGCAGCAGTCTTCTTCACCCATCCAGCTCCATCAGGCATCTGTTCTTACAGCAGCTGATCTCTCTTACCGCACTTCCCAGCTATTACCTGCAAAATACTGAAAGAACCAAGTATCAAAACTTACTGTACCCAATTTTAAACTCTAGTACTTTTCAAACTACATCTCCTCTCCAACAGAAACTCCACCTTCAGTCTTACAGAACACAGTTTAAATTCCTTTGTCAGATGAAGGATAGTTACTCGCAATGGACGTAATATATCGGATTGTAAAAGCCTGAAGATTCGTGAAAGTTTCAGTCGCTAGGGAATGAGTGAAGGCTTACTTATAGACGCTTTAGTCGTTTTGTCATAGCTCCGAGGCTCTTATGCTGTCCTAGTACTTTTTGTTGTTCTGTAACTGGGTTGTGGAGGTCAGATAGGCAGTCGCTTTATGTAAAATATTGGTATTCAGCTGCTTCAAGTTGTACTGGTAGCTGACCGAACATAATTTGGAGAAGGCTAGGCATATTGATTTATTTAACTGCACGTTGTTCTAGATTATGTTGACTATTAATTTATTTTTGATAACTGTTTTTTTTTGTTGCTCTGTAACTGGGTTGTGGAGGTCAGATAGGCAGTCGTTTCATGTAAAATATTGGTATTCAGCTGCATCCAGTTAGACTGGCAGCCGACCTTATATAGTTGGGAGAAGGATAGGCAGATTGACTGGTTTAACTGTAACTGCGTTGTTCTGGATTCTGTTGACTATTAATTTATTTTTGAAAACTGATTTTCATATACAACTTGTCCCAAAATTCAACCATAAGCTAACAACGGAGCCACGTGACGACTCCCGGCCACCGTAGGCGCGGGCCTGCGGGCGGTGAGTAATGGGTGACTCACCGTCCGATCAGCACCAGACCCGTGCCGTACGGCGCGTATATGTTCCACGCGCGCCTCAAAGAGATGTCAGCATATGAAGGGGCCCCCCAGGGCCAAGCCTGCCGGGTAAGCGGGATTGTCCGAAAGGGTTACCGCTACCCCGGAACATAAAGGGCTACGGAAGGAACATGGATGGGTTTTAGTCAGTAAGAGTCTGACACTCCCTTCCGCTCCACCCAGAGCGGGAGCAGTCATTGGATGATTTCCCAGCCTTAAAAAAAAAAAAAAAAGCTAACAACGGAGGTTAGACCTGCCCATGATTACTCGCGGGAAATAAAGAAAGAAAATGTGCAGTGTGTTAGGTTAAACGAGGGACATACTTCCAGGGGTAACTATAGTCAAGAAAATGAACAACTTTGACTATGGAACTATACCTGAAATCAGGAAAAATAATCAGCTGTTCAGTACATTTATGTTCACATAACTCGTCAAAATGTATGGCTGCTGATATTTTTTTTTCCATATTTCAGTGTTGATCCTGTGGACAAAGTTGTTGATTTTCATGAGTGCCTACTATAAAACCTGAAAGTATGTCCCTCGTTTGACCTAACACACTGTACCTCATTTGTTTACGTTATGAAAAAAAAATCTTCAAAAATCTAGACTTTTTATCTTATTTTGTTTTTTATACTGTGACCACATTTTTTTAAAATATTTTTCGAGGTTGTCAATATCAAATTGTGTCCATGGATATGTGTTGTACTGATAGGTACGTAGTGTTTTATTAATTCTCATAAATATCGTAATTAAAAATATGTTTAATAAAGTAGTAGTTTCAGTTCGGTCTGCGTCGGCCATTTTTGGACAATTATACTTTTAATAACTAGCAACCCGCGCCCCGGCTTCGCTTGAGTAACAGAGCATAACACTATATGTCTAAATTTCTTTGTCTGTCGTAGTGTCAAATCAGCCTGTTGCGACGAGTTTAAGGGTGTTTTTCCATCAGAGACATGCTATGCTACGTTGCTATGGATGCGTTTGATATCCACCAATCATATTCATTGGTCCATATAGCATAGCTCTGGTGGAAACGAGTTCTGCTAAGCTATGTTTTTTATACGAATGGATGCATGATCTGGATGCGAGCTATGGATAGTCGAGAATGGTGTAACTATCTGCAGAGCGCCGCTCCCCGTGCCTTCCCTACTGTCAATACATCGCATAGCTCGAGCTGCGCATCTCCCTCACAAAGCTACCTCGCGGTGGATCTTATACCGCATCTTACTATCCCGCTACAAAGCTTGGCATCAGTGGAAACGGTCACGTAGTTTCGTAGCTTAGCTTTCACATCCTCGCATAGCTGCATAGCACATCTCTGGTGGAAAAGCAACCTAAGTAAGAGTTAGACTAAAATGTAACTGATGTTTATCCTACTTGGAGTATTTTACATCTTCATAAATATCAGCCAATTTACACAAAACCTTTCTCATGAGTCACTTCGTCCATTGAAAATCGTATGACAATCGTATGAAAATTCGTTCTGTAGTTTTTGAGTTTATCGCGTTTAGACAAACAGACAGACGCGGCGGGATTTTAATAATTATGTAGTGATATTCTTCCTCTACTTTAAGAATTTCATGCGACCCAGTTAGAAATAACAATATTAATCAATTAACATTCAGTTACAATTAACAAAATTATAATTTTGAACCGCAATGGAATAAATAGCTAGGTACGAATTACCAAATTAATGTGAGCACCACTGACAGCGAACAAATGGAAAATTAATTGAGTGAACGAATAAATGAATGAACTGCTGAACGATTCGGGATTAAATGAAATATGGGTCGTCGTCTGTTGTTCGTAATTTATTTTCTGTGATGGCGGATTTAAATAGCATTTGTTTTATTCATTTGATTTATTTGAGGATTATCCTGTATATTTGTTACGTACAAGTAATAACGGGTTACAAATAAGTAAAGGATTAGTAATGACAGTTTTTTTATAATTGCAGAGCTTTCTTTTCTGATATAAGTAGAATAAAATAATACTTTGTAAATGTATTAATTTAAACTAATAGGTACCTACACTGAGAGGAGCTCGTGGCTAAGTAATAACAGCCACACGGATCGATCCACTGGGTTAAGCTAAGCTTGCCGGGGTTGGCCGTGGATGGGTGACCATCTCTGGATGGATCGATCCGTGCGGCTGTAGGAGTCTCGGTATGTAAAAATGGTCACCCATCCACGGACCAACCTCAGCAAGCGTAGCTTAACCTGATGCATTAATCCGTGTGGCTGTTATTACTTAGCCACTAGCTACGTGGCAACCTCCTACAATACATAAATAGTATAACTGTGTGACACGTATAGTTCGGAGTGACGTGACAGCGTGGCACGTCACATTAATAGGTCGCGTGGGACGAGGGTCGACAGTGGCTCGTTTGGGACTGACTTTTAACATATTTGAACTGGATTTCAGTAACTTTGCGGGTTGATATTTTGGTTTGGCCTGATACATGTGTGAATAACACTCTTTTCTTGCTTACAATATTTTCTCAAGCTATTTTGAACTTAACAGTCAACGTTTTAAGGTTTTAATTCACTTGTAGAAAGTTGACAGTTTGTTGTAACTTTATGCTTTGACTGTACATCAAAATGTACACCCACTTTTCGCAGTAAGCTGAGCTGTGCCCCTCTTACTGTTTCAGTCATATCATAACATCACGCATGTATAACTCGAAGGGCTAGAGAAGTACCTATAGTACACCATCATGTCACCAGACGCTATAGTAGTGATAGCCTAGTGGTGTGACCATCGGACTGCCAAGTCATTGGTCTTGAGCTCGAACCCACACGCGATAAAAATAAATGTCACCAGTTATGTTTTATTCCCAACTAAAATGGGGGTGAGCCAATTGCCATTAACCGGAGCCAGGTCCATACCTACTCATCGCTGTGATAATTTCATCTAAATTGTTATAAATACAAGGAGCTCTTGGCTAAATAAACAACCGTACAGGTCGATCCATCAGGTTAAGCTACGATAAGCCTCGGAAAGCACGTTAAGCCGTTGGTCCCGGCTGTCATTCGTGGATCTTTGACAGTCGTTTTGGGTCGTCAGAAACCCGAAAGTGTGACAGCCACTCTTACCAAGGGGTATCGTATTGCCCAGTTACTGGGTTGTGGGGGCTAGATAGGCAGTCGCTCCATGTGGAATACTGGTATTCAGCTTCATCCGGCTAGACTGGAAGTCGACCCCAACATAGTAGGGAAAAGGCTAGGCAGATTTTTGTATTTTAAATTCAACGAAAAAGTTTTTTAACACGCCAGCAAGAAATATGACAAACTATTAGTTTGGTGTCTTTTTAAAAACTTTCTCCTACACCAACCCACAGAACTCCTCCTTATTCACTCTACGAACGGGTGACAAAGTTGCTCAACTGAACTGAGCATTGGAACATTGAGCATTCTGCCGCTACTGAGGCTTATTGCTCAGGGGTATTGTCAGGTTTAGCGGTTACTCAACTGTTATTGGCGCTGCCTGATAAGAGGTGAACTTAGCCAAAGTATGGCTCGTTACAAAAGTAGCTGATAAAAATGTAAACAAATGAATTAGACAACGTACCTGTGGGTGACAGTTTGTAGAGTCACTTACAATTATGATTGCAGCTTTGATTTAATTATTTGTATAGGTATATTTAAATCCGGAATTCTTATTTTAAATCACCTTTAAGATGTTTAACATTTGAGGTTATTTTTGAGCGTCAATGGACTATTTGGACCGGTTAAAAATAAAATATGAAACATAGAAAAAAGCCCGCTTGTCTTAATAACTTCCATCACCGTACAAATATTAAATATTATGGGAAGATATAATAATTGAAAAATTGCATTTATGGCTAATAAGTATTCCATTTGATTCTAAAAATCTGTGACGTCACATCATTATATTTCATACAAATCACGTACAAATTCCGCGTTTTGACAGTTAGTAACATTATTGACTACCCTTTCAAATACCCAATTGTACACGTTGATAATGTTATTTAAACAACAATGATTGAAAAACGTAGTGAGATTTAAAGTAGAAAACTGAAATTAATGTGTTACAATTTCCTACAGTGATTAATTGCGAAAAAATTGAACAGGGATTGTTTACGTTTTTGTTAGAAACTTTTGGATCAGACTGTAGTTATTTGATGCTAGGAATCTAATGGGTAAAATTACTTGGATTAAGTGCGACTAGAAGTTATACTTAGTTCGAAGTTACGATAAGAACAGTGCCTGCAAGGTTGCCTGCTGTGCTATTCGTAGCGAGTTCTTTTGGCATAGCTTTTTCATAATCGTGAGGAGCTCGTGGCCAAGTAATAACAGCCGCACGGATCAATCATCAGGTTAAGCTAGGCTTGCCAGGGTTGATTCGTAGATGGGTGATCATCTTTACATAACGAGATTCCTCCGTGCCTCGGAAAGCACGTTTAGCCGTTGGTCCCGGCTGTTATTTGTGGATCTTTGACAGTCGTTACGGGTCGTCAGAAACCCGAAACTCTGACATCCAGTCTTACCAAGGGATATCGTGTTACCCAGTTACTAGGTTGTGGAGATCAGATATACAGTTGCTCCATGGTTAAGCTGGTTAGACTGGAAGCCAACCCCAACACAGTTAGGTAAAAGCATACCACTGGCGATGAAAGATTTTTTAAAATTCAACCCAAAAATGAGTAACACGTAGGTTGAAAGTTCAGAGAAATTAGCTAATGATTTCCATGCGAACGAAGTCGCGGGCAGAAGCTAGTTTATCAATAAAACTGCGACTCATTAGGTATGTTAAACGCTATTGAAAGCTGCTAATTACCCTCATCAATCATACGCACAATGACCAGGAAGTGTCCAGAATGCCCGGGCAAACTGGTGATTTACAATCTATACATAACTATAAATTTAATTCGCTTTTTTGTCTGTCTGTACGACCGCGTTGTTCTTCTAAACTGCGCAACGGATTTTGATTCAGTTTCTATCACCATTTAGAAAAGTTATCCTAAAAACTATTAATATGTCGCACGTCACAAACAAAATCGGTAGTATCTTCAAAAACAGAGTGTTGAGATATCGCGTTTTGAGAGTTTAAAAATTCATTGAAGTATGGGTTTTAATGTCATAATATATTGGGTGACTGGTAATTAGTGACCGATATTTAAACACGTGATTGTACTGTACTCATGATTAAAATCAACTTTCCTAAAGAAACTTTTTTTGTATACTCAATAGTTTTATTTTTATCACAATAACAATACAACTGGCGCGCGCAAAGTTCAATTTGAACTTAGCGCCGATCAGCTTTTAGCAGCTATTGAGTATACATACATTGGGAAAATTGATTGTAATCATGAGTACAATTACGTGTTTAAATATCGGTCACTAATTACCAGTCACCCAATACACAAAGCGGAGACTACCTTATGATCATAAATTAAACTGCGTCTATCTAATGCTGTCCCCAGCTTGTACACGAAAATTCATTCAAATATATCGAACTGTTTACTCACTATAGCTAGTCAATGATTGGCAAAACACATTGTCAGCCCGTCACTATTATTTAGCTGGTTTGAAAACATCACTTTTTAAATTTCAGTCTTTCAGGCTTCTGACTTCCCGTAACGTCTGTCAAAGCTCCAGGAATGGCACCAATAGCTTAACGTGCTTTCTGAAACACGAAGGAGACTCGGTATGTAAAAATGGTCACCCATCCACAGATTTACCTCTTCAAGTGTTAATACTTAGCCAGAAGTCGTAAAAACCGAAGCAGGGGTGGATCGCTAGTGTTTAGAATAATAGGCATAATTAATATTCGGTTTAGCCATTTTGTTTAACATAGAAATATGCCTTTATAAAACTTTGATGGAGGCACTTTGAGCACAAACTTTAATAATTATTGTAACTAGTTAAGCCAGTTTTCTGCCATACAAAAGGTTTTAAATTATAGGCTTTGGGTCGCGTATTTAGGAAATATAATAAAATGAATGATGGACGACGAAACGAAAGGAAACTTTAAAAACTTCCAAAAAAGGATTCCGTACTACCATATAAAATTAAACTTTTCACAAAAATGGGTTGTTTCCGTTTCGGCAGATCTTTGTTTCCATTGCTTGTCACTTTCAGTAAAAAAAAAACATGTTTCTTGTAGTTCTTTAATTTGTATGTAATTTTTTCTATTTCTTGTTATTATTATTCACTAGGGCCATGGGGTCTGAGTGCCCGCTATGTTTTTCGAGACATTACCAAGCGGTTGATTTACTTTTCACGTGACCAGAGGGCTGTCTTTTGGCTATTTTTTGGTCAAAGAATCAGCATTGCCATACAACGCATCAATGCTGCCAGCCTTTAGGGAACTTTCCTGTTGACAGCGATGTTTACGAATTTTTTGATGCCCTTTGATTTTAGTCTTCTCCCGTTTTATATACTTGTAAATAGTTATTTTTAATATTGCAAGGTACACTCGAGAGCAATGAATCCGGGTCACTTAAAGAATGTTAAAAATCTCGGAAACTAAAAATGATAGGTTAATGCAATAAATTGTATTTAATAGACAATGTAATACTCCTTAAATGAAAGTAAAAAAAATATGAGTCACCATACATTTTATTAACACAAAATTACTTAAAGAAAAAAACTGCTGATCTCTCCTTAAAACAAAAATAGGAAACATGAAATTTTTGAACTTTATTACGATTTTCTTGAATTTTAATACTTCGTATTGCCTCCTCGTGCTTCCATTTCTGCGTTTACGCGGTTTGGCATGCTGTACACCAAGTTCCTTATACGATTTTGGGGAATATTCTCCCATTCCTCTGTGAGAGCAATTTTGAGCTCACGAAGCGTGATTGGGGGAGGGTTTCGTTGTTTTACGCATCTGCCTAGCTCGTCCCAAGCATGCTCGATCGGGTTGATATCCGGGCTGCGCGCTGGCCACTCCATACGAGTAATGTTCATCTCTTGAAGGTAGTCATTCACAATCCTACCTGTATGAGGTCGGGCATTGTCATGCATAAATATAGCATCCTCACCTAAATTGACCATAAATGGACCAACGTGATCATTGAGGATTTCTTCCACATATCTTACGCTAGTTAAAGAGCCGTTTTCTATGATCACCAGCTCTGTGCGACTTTCAGAAGAAATTCCGGCCCACACAAGTACAGACCCACCACCGTAGGCTACTTTTTCTTCGATGCATGCTTGCTTGAATCTTTCCCCTGGTCTTCGATACACTCTGTGTCTTCCATCGTGCTTGTAGAGCATAAATTTTGATTCGTCGGAGAACATAACTTTTGACCAATCTTCAATACTCCAATTTACGTGGCCCTGGGCATATCTTAGTCTTGAAATACGATGCCCACGCTCCAGTTTAGGGCCGTTTGCAGGTCTAAGGGGTTTTAAGTTAGATTCAGAAAGCCGACGTCTTACTGTCCATGCACTTGGGTTACTTCCTCCGAGGTGTCGAAACTGATTTGTGAGTTCAGTTCCTGTGAGAAAGCGATTTCGAAGCATGGTGTTCACCAAGTATCGGTCTTCTCGTGCTGTGGTTCTGCCCGTTCCTGGTCTGCGTAGGTTAGAACCAGTTTCTTCGTAACGTCGGAGAACTCTTTGTACTGTTGACAGCGACACACCGACAGTCCTGGCTGTATCGCGCTGACTCCGGCCGGTTTCCAGCATTGTATGTATTCTGGTGCATTCTTCAGGCGTAAGCGACATAATTTCAGCTTGAATAATGAATATAGAGCACTATCAACATGGTTTATGTACCCACATAAATGACAGATTACAAACAAAAGCAAAACCAAATGCTGTAATTTCGTAGTTCCATCTTCGAAAGTGGCCCTTTTTCAAATTCGATTTTTTTATGATATAACTTTACAATAACTAAGAAGTTTTAATACCTTCATTTAAGGAGTATTACATTGTCTATTAAATACAATTTATTGCATTAACCTAGCATTTTTAGTTTCCGAGATTTTTAGGATTCTTTAAGTGACCCGGATTCATTGCTCTCGAGTGTATTTTTAGTTATGTAAACATTGTGTATAAATAAATAAAAAATATCTTTTAAAACCATTTCCTGTTATAGCGCCAACAGAAATTCATAATATGTGAACATTTCCACTGACTACCTAAATGTTTCACGAAATACAGCCCGCTGACTGACAGACACAGACAAACAGACATCAGAGGCTAGTAATAGGGTTCCGTTTGTCACCCTTCGCGTCAAAAACCTTAAAAAAACAAATGAATTCGCTTTGGAATTGTCACTTGAATGAGGTGCAAAGTTAACTTTAAAGAATAGAGAAACGAAAAAAAAAATTGTCTATAGATCATGAAAAGCGGACATTTGCAGATGACCAATTTTAATCCTTATAACTTTGGTAATAAGGTTGAGAAATGCCGCCGCCAGTGTCTGCGATGGTACTGTGAAGACCAGATGGCCTTTCACTTAGGGAGCTCTCAGAGGTAGAGTTCGTGTAGTGTGTTGTATTGGAGGGATTTCTATCCTACAAATAGAAACACACGGGGCAGCAAGCAGCAACTATTGAATTATATTACCTTTAAAGAAATACCTGCGTCCAGCAGCACGGCTACTGACAGACTCTTATATATTTCTTTTTGAAAAACCTATCAAAATATTCATTCATTTTCAATCATTTTTGAAAGGTCGAATGCTGTCAGCTGCCAATTATTTTTTTACCGACCAGCCCTAGATTCCACATATGGTTTTATCCTAGGCTCTACAGCACCTACAAGAAAATATAAAAAAGTGAAGTGCTATATATTATAGCGCCTACACAATTGCATACTTGTTATTTCACGATATTCATAATACATACTCACGTCTGCCTGCCATGGGGGTAGGCATAAACTAATGAAAGCCACATGTTACGATCCTTACATACTCCTTTTACTTCGCCTACCTTCATACATCTGGGGGCCTAGACAAGTGTCAATCGCTCCGTGTCGATTCAATTTCAAAAATTGTCGAACAATTCGTTATCTCAGCGATTCGGATTGTCAAGAACGCCACTTGTCAAGGCATTTGTATGAGAATATAAATCGCGTTTCGTTACACAATTTGGCATTGTCTAGCACATAGCGATCGAAAACGATTGATCACGTGACATTCCGAAAGCTTATGCCGATTCCATACATTTCGGATTTATGAAAATGTAACTTTGTCTAGGCCCCCTGGTTATACGCACCTGACTTGTACACACTTGACATGTAGTGAAGAGCTAATTTGGTAATATCACTTAAAAAACCTAAACTAGTAATTTAACCTACATAAATTAGGTTATCTATATCTTATCAAAAGAGAGACGGGTTTGTTCCCTTCGTTATAACTCGAGATCTGCTGGACCAATTTTCATGGTTTTTGTTTCGTTGGATTTGTCTCCGCCCTGAATAGCAGAATACATTTTTATTTATTTATTTTTAGGTAGGGTAGGTAGGTAGGTAGGGTAGGTAGGTAGGTAGGGTAGGTAGGTAGGGTAGGTAGGTAGGGTAGGGTAGGTAGGTAGGGTAGGTAGGGTGGGTAGGTAGGGTAGGTAGGTAGGGTAGGTAGGTAGGGTAGATAGGTAGGGTAGGTAGGTAGGGTAGGTAGGTAGGTAGGTAGGTAGGGTAGGTAGGTAGGTAGGTAGGTAGGTAGGTATTATAGGTAGGTAGGGTAGGTAGGGTGGGTAGGTAGGGTAGGTAGGGTAGGTAGGTAGGGTAGGGTAGGTAGGTAGGGTAGGTAGGTAGGGTAGGTAGGTAGGGTAGGTAGGGTGGGTAGATAGGGTAGGTAGGTAGGGTAGGTAGGTAGGGTAGGTAGGTAGGGTAGGTAGGTAGGTAGGTAGGTAGGGTAGGTAGGTAGGTAGGGTAGGTAGGTAGGTAGGGTAGGTAGGTAGGTAGGTATTATAGGTAGGTAGGGTAGGTAGGGTAGGGTAGCTAGGGTAGGTAGGGTAGGTAGGGTAGGTAGGGTAGGTAGGGTAGGTAGGGTAGGTAGGGTAGGTAGGGTAGG
Source organism: Hyppa rectilinea (assembly GCA_951799385.1). NCBI lineage: Eukaryota > Metazoa > Arthropoda > Insecta > Lepidoptera > Noctuidae > Hyppa > Hyppa rectilinea. The sequence goes on from OX637316.1 coordinate 15,703,005, forward strand.
TAGGGTAGGTAGCTAGGTAGGTAGGGTAGGTAGGCAGGTAGGTAGGTAGGGTAGGTATCACAGTTAAGACAGGACAACGTCTGTCGGGTCAGCTAGTAATTTAATATAACTTACTTCATTGAATCTATGTAATAATCTAATTTAATCTAATCTATGTGATTTGATGTATTGTAATTTGCAATTAGCTCTTAGTAAATACCATAGATATAATAAAGAAGGTAAATACTGTGTTACTATCGGTGCATATTATTGTGCTCTGCTGTAAGTAATGGGCGCTTAGAACTAAGTTTGCGATGTACAAATTATAAAATAACAGTGTAGGTACTCATTGTTGAAGAGCCTAATATTAATAAAATAAATAATATCTTATCTAAAATCATAAACAATTAGGTTTAAAATCTATAAATGGCAATATAATTTTGAAAATATCCGGAAAATATACAAAACTTGACTAATTTTGTAAGCAAACAGCAAATATTTATTCAGAAAAGAACAAATTTCCAACCAATACACAACAAAGATTATTTTTGAACGATGTTATATTAATATTTATTGAATATCCAAATAAATATTTCACCTTTTGTGGACTCTCCGAGTCCCGGCTAAAGTTTACTGTCATAGACTAGACCCTATCACAGAGAAGACACTGCTGAAGGAGTGGGAGGGAGTCACCTCCGTCTGCGAAGCAGGCATGCTAGCGAAGGAGGTGGCCGGATGGTTGAGGGACAGAGCCTCACGTCTCAGCCGCCGCGGGAGGCGCAAAAATATGACCGGTTCATTGCCACTTTAGTTTGCTTTGTAAGCTGTGTCGATCAGCTACGTTATCACCGTGAGATTTTTACAGAAAATATCGGTTTGTGCTGTGTAAATTCTTCTTCTTTTCGTGTGGTTAGTGACTAACCTGGTGTCAGAGTTTTAAAGCGGCCCATGGGCCTCTGACTTAGCTTCAAATGATGATGTGAAATATCTCTCAAGCATGCCGGTTTCTTCACGATGTTTTCCTTCACTGTTGTTATAAGCAAGTGATAATAAGGTGTCAATTCACTCGGTTTAAAAGTAAAAATGGGTGTGCCACAAGGTTCTATATTGGGTCCTTTCCTCTTTTTAGTATACATAAATGATCTTCTCCATTTACTAAAAAATCAACCACAAATGGTGTTATTTGCTGATGACACTTCTTTAATTTTTAAGATAGATAGACGTGCAAAAAATTTTGACGACGTAAATAACGCCCTACTGCAGGTCCAAAATTGGTTCACTGCAAATAATTTAGTATTAAATGGAAAAAAAACGAAGTGCATTAGATTTTCTTTACCAAATGTTAAAAGTTGTGATTGTGAGATAGTATTGAATCAAGAGAAACTTGAATTTGTCGATAAAACTGTTTTCCTGGGGATCACGCTCGACTCAAGGCTACAATGGGGTCCTCATTTAACATCTCTTGCAGGACGGCTAAGTTCTGCAGCATATGCTGTCAGAAAGATCCGTCAGTATACTGATGTAGATACCGCGAGGCTAGTCTATTTTAGTTATTTTCATAGTATTATGTCTTACGGTATTTTACTTTGGGGACGAGCTGCAGACATCGAGTCTATTTTTATTCTGCAGAAAAGAGCTATCAGAGCCATTTATAATCTTCGTAGGCGCGATTCTCTAAGGGAACGGTTTAAGGTTATTAACATCATGACTGTACCTTGTCAATATATCTATGAAAACATCATGTACGCACGGAAAAATCTGCATCTTTTTAGTAAAAGAGGTGAAAGACACAACTATTTCACTAGAAATAGGGACCAATTAGTTCAACCAGGTTTCAGGCTGGCTAAAGTAGATTCATCTTTCATGGGGTACTGTTTAAAATGTTACAATAAAATACCTCCCCACATTCTTGAACTTAATGAAACAAAATTTAAAACTTGTATAAAACGCACACTATGCAGCCAAGCGTATTATAAATTGGGAGATTACATTGCTGATAAAAATGCTTGGGTCAATGCTAGTCCAGCTCCACAAGGGCGCATCAACTAATTTATTAGACTACTGAAAACTGTTGGAGCTGCGGAAGATCAACAACAACAAAAAAACATCTTTGCATTGTATAAATTCAATCTCTTAATATTGTATAACTGCTTAGCACATATGTGAGTACTATGTACCTACTATAAAGCGACCAGTCTCTGGGTGCGTCTTTCATTGACTTGAATATGCCCTGGCGGCTGAGAGTATGCCATGCTCACTTTAAATGTCTCGCTGATGGTGGCGTGTGTGTTGGATCATTTAGCTCCCTTCAAAATGGTTGAGCTGAATGGTGCTAATATATGCGTCATGTTCGTGAACGGGCGCTGTCAGTAGAGACTGGTCATCTCTTAGCGGCTAAGGCTTGTTTTAATTTAATTATTGATTAGGTTTTACATATTTTATATCTGATGCTTTTAACGTTCTGCATGTATAATATTAATATGAACTATGTAACAAATATTTTGTAACCATATTTTGTTTAAAAGAGTGTCCATGGAGTTTCTTGCCCGTTCTTCTCCATAGGTACCTACTCCTTTGGAATGGGCAACTAGCTTCATTTCTCGGACTGACCGACACCTTGACAATTCAAAAGTGCCTGTAATTGGTTTATTTGAAATAAATACTTTGAGTTTGAGTTTATTATACAATACGCACATGAATCCGAAAAGTCAGAGGAGTGTGCCTTTTTTTTTTAAGGCTAGGAAATCATCCAATGACTGCTCCCGCTCTGGGTGGAGCGGAAGGGAGTGTGAGACTCTTACTGACTAAAACCCATCCATGTTCCTTCCGTAGCCCCTTATGTTCCGGGGTAGCGGTAACCCTTTCGGACAATCCCGCTTGAGGTGTGTGCCTTGGGTTTGAACTCGAGACCTAAGACCGAATACCGAAGAATAAGTCACCGTGAAAATATTAGTGAAGTGAGTTTAAAGTGAGCTTTCAATACTTTCAATAGCTTTAGGTGGAATGGTGAGATTTTTAAGTTTCTCAAAGTCACACAATGATTGACGCATTCATTTTTTTCCTGTGTATTTCCTTTGCGTGTCTAGTATAAAATATTTGTTTTCTTTTTTTTCATTTGCAAACTTACTCTATGGCAACGCAGAATTATTTTGTAATTTCCCAAAGTTACATACGTTTCGTAATATTTATTGCGTATACGACGTTTTATTGAATTTCCCCCTGACTGAAAGTCATTTGCGTTTGAGGGTACCGTAGTAATAATGTTACCAAGTTTGTCGATCTGTTGATGCGATTTCGTAAGATTTTGTATTGGCTGATTTGAGAAATATTTATTTGTTATTTGTTTTCGGAAAGTTTAAACTTAAGGGGAAGATATATAAGAAGAAAAGAATATGAGCTGTTCCATACATTTTATTGAGTTACGTACCTAAATGTATGGATCAGCTCATATTTTTTTCGAAATTTCAGGGTGCATCCCAAAGTAAAAGTTGTTCGTAACGATGAGTACAATGCTACCCCGAAATTCGTAGAGTACATTTTTTAACACATAAAAGCATGGTTAGACCTGCCGTCTTGTATGGATCAGAGTGTTGGGCCACAAAAGGAATGAATGAAAGATAATTGCATGCAGCCAAGATGAGAATGCTAGGAGGGATGAGAGGTGTTACGCGAATGGGTAGAATACGGAATGAGTATACAAGAGGAAGTCTGAAAGTGACACCGGTGACTAAAATGTTGTGTGGAAATCGGTTGTCATGGTATGGGCATGTTATACGGAGGAATGAGCAAAATGTTGTCCGGAAAGTTTTGAGTATGAATGTGGATGGCTATACTAGTAGAGGGAGACCAAAGAAACGATGGATGGATTTTGTGGAAGATGATATGGTTAGTGACTACTGAGATGACGACTAATAGAGAAGTATGGAAGAAAAAGACATGTTGCGCCGAGCCTAAATAAATTGGGATAAGGGCAGGAGGGCGGAACTGACAAAATAATAATAATAAATATCCTTGGACATTTCACACAACGCCATATAGTCCCAAGCTAAGTAACGTACTTAATGCTTGTATTATGGCAACGACAAAGCTGATTAACTACTTATATACTTTTTTTTTAAGTGAAACTTTTATTACATCGTCTCAAACTTTTTCGTCTGTGTGTTGCATGTCGCGTGATGGTCGGCCGCGGAGTAGGGATAAAGTGAAAGGCGCTCGTCAGAGCAGCCAAGGCCAATATGGCGGCGTCTATATTGTCAAATGTCTATAATGTGAAAAAAAGTTTCACTTTTACCGTGGTTTCATAAAACCACACAATCCTTTTTTGTAAATAAATACATACATATTATAAATAGAAAGACACCAGACCCAGAACAAATACTTGCAGGTCGTACGGATATTTGTTCCGTGCGGGAATCGAGCCCGCGACATATTGCGCAGCAGTCAATTGCTCAACCACTGCGCCAACCGTGTCGTCGTAATGAAAGGCATTCCGATCAGTGGTCAATTTATAGCCCACTAGTTGTCTTCTAACTAGAACCCCGTTCTACTAAACTGATGGTGTTAATAAAACGAAGAGATAGTTCATAATAACTGGCGCTCACCAAAGGCTTAGCACGCCGTTGCTACTCGCAATATTGGTCTCATACATCACGGGCAGGGAACGCAGCTTTGGGTAAGGCGGGGTTTTAGTGGCAGCGGATTTTCTTCTGGAATGGGATAAGACATTATATCATAAAAATTGTGAGTCTAACAATACAGGCCTGCATTGAAGAATTTCACAGAATTGTTTTTTTTTTTATTAACTTTTAGAATGTTTGTTTCTATGAATTTATGAGCACCATGAATTTATGGTATAACTAGCTTCTGCCCGCAACTTCGTCTGCGGCTAATACTGTGGAAGGCAAATCTTATCTCTGTGATGTCCTTGTGATCATAAAATAATTTAATTTGATAAGAATTGATATTTTGTTGTTTAAATAATCATCCAAACAGAAGTAAGTCAAAAAAATACTTTTTTAAAACAAAACGAAATATAAAAGATAAAAAAGAACATGGTGTCGCGGATGTTTTGGTAGAAATAATTAAGGCGAACCGGGTTACCATACATTGCTTACAACTGTTTAGGCAGCGCATGCATACCTATAATTCTGTTTTCGGAGGTATTTCTTTCCGACTTGCTAGACGAAAATTGCGATAGTTCGGCTAATATGTATGATATAAATATATTTTATAGCCTAATAGCACTCAGGAATAATGTAGCTTTCTATCAGTGAAAACAATTTTGAAATTGGATCATTAGTTCCGGAGATTACCTCCTACATACAAACTTACAAATTTTACCTCTTTATAATATTAGTATAGATAAATTTTACCTGCCATTGTTGCGTTTATTTTTCTTTTCACCTTTTATGGTGTAGTATTTTTATTCTGGGTGCATCGTGTTCACATATAATTTTATAATTCATGTATACAAAACATTGTAAAACATTTCAAAAGAGTAACGGTGGAGTTTCTTGCCCATTCTTCTCCATACGAAACTACCTTTTGGAAGGGGCGACTAGAATCAATTCTATTTCTTGTTCATTTTGGCTTTCAAAAGTGCCTTTCTTGTGCCTATTTGAAATAAATAATTTAACTTGGACTTTGAATAATCATATTAAGTACTTACTTTTTTTTTTTAAGGCTGGGAAATCGTCCAATGACTGCTCCCGCTCTGGGTGGAGCGGAAGGGAGTGTCAGACTCTTACTGACTAAAACCCATCCATGTTCCTTCCGTAGCCCTTTATGTTCCGGGGTAACCCTTTCGGACAATCCCGCTTACCCAGCAGGCTTGGCCCTGAGGGGCCCCTTCATATGCTGACATCTCTTTGAGGCGCGCGTGGAACATATACGCGTCGTCTGGCACGGGCCTGGTGCTGATCGGACGGTGAGTCACCCATTACTCACCGTCCGCCCGTGCCTACGGTGGCCGGGAGCCGTCACGTGGCTCCCGACGCCCGGAGCGTCTCCCGCGGCGGCTGCTGGGACGGGAGGACCTTTCTCTCTCTCTCATCCCGCCACCTCCTTCGCGAGCATGACTTTTTCGCAGAAGGAGGTGACTGCCTCCCACTCCCTCTCGCCCCGGACCATGGCTTACACCAGGGCCGGGCGCGAGAGGTCGCCGCCGCCGATCGCCTCTACGACACGGCGGTGCTCCGCCCAAGCGGGGCAGGTTTGCACCGTATGCTCTACCGTGTCCTCTGGGCGATCCTCGCAGTGGTGACACCCGGGCGTTTCCTCCCGCCTGATGATATTACTTTGGTATCTATCTTTTACTGGTCTCAAATCAAAATTCAATCAATACTTTTCATGCATCCATACATAAATTCTTTCTTCTATGACAGTGAGCAGAAACAAAAGATAGCTATTAATAGTTTTCATTTCTTTTTGATCATTAAGGCAGACTCGGAAGGAGTCGGCGTGACGAGGTTGACGTATAAAGACAAGATAAGTTCACTCTAGCTCAAGAAAGAGTGAGGAGAGCAGAAAGTGAGATCTTCGCCCTGCAGTGACACAACAAAGGCAAAAAAAAAATTCACAAAAAACAATATTTTTGTATTTGTCTCAGCAAACACTTTCATTAATGATACCCTGATATCATGAAAGTGCATAAAAAATAACTAGTCCACTATCTTGGGTGTTTCGGAATATTGAATTTAGAAGGACGTAACTTAGCTAATTGAGTATTTGAATAGCTCAAAAATAAAATATGAAATCACATGGAAAAAAGCTCGCTCGTCATAAAAACTTCTATCACCGTGCAGAAATTAAATATAATGCGACGATATAATTGTTAAATTGCATTTAATGCTAATAAGTATTCCATTTGAGTCTAAAAATCTGTGACGTCAAAATGTTATATTTCATACAAATCACGTACAAATCCGCGTTTTGACAGTTCATAAAAAGTAACGTTATTGACTACCCTTTCAAATACCCCATTATGCATTGTGATCTAAACTACCAACCGGTTGAGGATAACTGCTTAAAAATTCAATTGCAAGATTTGACCTAACAAACATACCTAGTAGCATTGCAGCTATTGCAAATTAAATATAAAAAATAAATTAAATTAATCCGCCGATGAAATTCAAGGGTGTCGCCAGCAATAAAACCACACCCTTTCCACACCTTCGGGTGCATCCAAATTATAGGGAATCTTAAACAACGTGGAGACCACATATAAGCAGTAAAGGAAACCACAAACTTTTCAACGCCATTTCTGGTGATATAAAATCAAAATACCAAAATCAAAAGTCATTTATTCAAACTAGGCTAAAAATCAGCACTTTTTGAAGGTCACGGTAACATAAGACAGTCCTCCAAAAACGCCCACACCTCACCACTTCCTAGTGCTTTAGATGCTATTCAGCTGCATCCGGTTAGACTGGAATCCGACCCCAATATAGTTGGGAAAAGGCTAGGCAGATTCAAACTCAAACTCAAAGCATTTATTTCGAATAAACCAATTACAGAGGCACTTTTAAATTGTCAAGAGGTCGGTCAGTCAGAAATATGAAGCTAGTTGCCCATTCCAAAGCAGTAGGTACCTATGGAGAAGAACGGGCAAGAAACTCCTTGGACACTCTTTTAAATCAAAATATGTTTACAAAAACTGGGTTACATCATTCCTGTTGAAATATACCTGTGAGACCGATGCAGAACTTAATAAAAGCGTCCATAATTACAAGATTGATTGAATTAGGTCAGAAAGTAGTATTAATTTTCTGTGAATTTGAAGACTATGTAGAATTGGACCATCAGGTCAATATAAGATGAAGTTACCGCCTGCGTGCATCGCTGCTGCTCTTCTGGGCATCAAAGAACGTTGTCTGAATAGTATTTGATTGTGTTTTTTAATTTACGTTTTTAATTTTTCCACACTTCTATGAGCTAGTATTACTTATTACATGATGAAAAAAAGAAAAAAATGTTATTAACAAACAAATACCTATGTGGTATCCATATTGCATGGTTATATAGTCCAAAAATTACTTTAAATGTTTAATTATCGCCATATTTATGGGAATGGTGTACCTTTAAACGGAGATCTACTTGTAGTTTAATTTATTAAAAGAAAGAAAGAAAAATATTTTATTAACAGACAAATACCTATGTGGTTACCATATTGTATAGTAATAAAGTCCAAAGATTAGTTTAAATATTTAATTAACGCAATATTATGTTTATTTACTTTTGAACCGAGATTAGCATTAGGTAAGTAGTATCAAGGTGATCGTGATGCTCCGGCAGACGACACGGTTGGCGCAGTGGTTGAGCGATTGACTGCTGCGCAGCATGTCGCGGGTTCGATTCCCGCACGGAACAAATATTTGTACGACCTGCAAGTATTTGTTTCGGGTCTGAGTGTTTTTCTATCTATAATATGTATGTATTTACAAAAAAAAATGTATATAAGTAGTTTATCAGCCATCTCAATACCATAACACAAGCATTAGGTTGCTTAGCTTGGGACTACATGGCGTTGTGTGAAACGTCCAAGGATATTATTATTATTAGACACATCGGGTAGACTAACTGCTATATTAGGTATTTTTAGCAACCCCCCTTCTCCCTCCAAAATCCTCTACCCCTTTTCCTCCCTTGTCACCCTTAGCAAAAACTTTAATTCTTCCATCTCGCAGTTTTGACATAAAATGACCCAGAGGGCAGTCCCCTTTTAACGTTATTTTATGGTAATATGGGAATAGAGCGTGACAGACATACTGACATGGTTGAAAATTTGTTTCATGGTTTTTACATACACCCTTTTTTTTTTCAGGCTGGGAAATCATCCAATGACTTCTCCCGCTCTGGGTGGAGCGGAAGGGAGTGTCAGACTCTTACTGACTAAAACCCATCCATGTTCCTTCCGTAGCCCTTTATGTTCCGGGGTAGCGGTAACCCTTTCGGACAATCCCGCTTATTTACATACACCCTGTAGATACTTTTTTGTATACAGAGTGTGTTTATTTACTTTTACACACACATAATTAGCTTATAATGTTCCTATTGCTGGGACACAGGCCTACACTCGGAAAGAGTCACAACTTTACTTTTGGGTGACAATAAATTACAAAAAAATATTAACGACGTTTGGAAGCGTGTACTGGAGCGAGTAAATAAGAGGCACGGCAAAGATTGAGTGAAAGTATATTTAGACAAAGATTGACAGAGAGTAAGCGATAGACGGAAGTTGTAGAAGAAATGGAAACGAATTCAAGGAAGACAAGTTATAAGGCAAAGTTCGTTAGGATAACGATAGCAGGAAATTAATTACGCGAGCAAATATAAATAAGCGGTAGCGAGCCAAAGCGACGAGGGTTCGCGTTGAGAGCGTCTGGCTGACTGTTCGGCGGTCGCTGCCGTCTGCCTCTTGAGCGGGCTGCTGAGGCGGCGCGGTGCGCGGCGTCCGGGGTGGGGTTGGCCGACCGGTTTCCGTGGCAGGCCGCGCTCGCGACGATCGGCGGCTCGCGGCTTGCGCGCACCTTAACGCCAGCTAGTAGTATAAGGGGTAGGTAGGCTAGGCACACTGTAAACAATAATTAATATTAGTGTGGGTCAGACTGTGACACCACAGGACCCCCTTACGAATAAAAGGGCCACCCTATTTGTACCGTTCAGGGAACTTTACTATGCGTCCTGAACGAGTAGTACATATTGGTTGCACGTCTTGTGTTTCAGGGCTGTATGTCTCAACGCCGTCACTACATGTATAATATGCTGGTTTAAGCCTGTCAACAGACACCTTGACAGTTTTGTTGTTGAGCAGAATGTCAAATGTCTTTGGACTTCTTGCTATGACTTTATGAGGGCCACTGTACGGAGGTTCTAGTGATCCACGAAGCAGATCTTGACGCAAGAACACATGCGTTGCGGTATGTAAATCACTGTGCACGAACACCTTATGGTGTGAATGGTCTGATGCTGGACATGGGCGCAGCTCGGACATTCTCTGCCGTAAAATACTGACAAAATCTGGGTAATCTACCTTGTCATTCGCTGCGGTGAAAAACTCACCGGGGACTCGTAACTGTTCTCCAAACACCAATTCTGCTGATGAACATTGCAAATCCTCTTTGCAGGCTGTTCGTAATCCTAAAAGTACTATAGGAAGTGAACTAACCCAATCCTTCGTGCCGTGCGTCATTAAAGCGGCCTTGAGCGTGCGGTGTAAGCGCTCAATCATTCCGTTGCAGGCTGGGTGGTACGCTGTTGTCCTCGCCAACTTAAACCCATACGACTTTGCTAAATTTTGGAATAAGTGTGATTGAAACTGTCTACCTTGGTCTGTTATTACCTTCTTCGGGCAACCATACCGAGCAATCCACTCCGACACAAACGCCTTCGTCACAGTCTCTGCTGTCATGTCGGGTAGTGGAATCACCTCAGGCCATCTGGTATACCTGTCAATAATAGTAAGACAGTATTTAAAATTGGAAGCTATTGGTAGTGGTCCAATCAGGTCCATATTAACCTCTGCAAAACGAACATCTGGTAATTCAAATTTACCAAGTGGAGATGTGGTATGTCGTGTTACCTTAGCCTTCTGACACGGAATGCACTCTCTAACCCAAGCGCGAATGTCTTTCCTGAGAGATGGCCATACAAAGCGTTCGCTCACCATTTTTATAGATGCCTTCGCTCCAGGGTGGCTTAGGCTGTGCATTGACTCGAACACACGGCGTCTGTGGGTAGCTGTTACGTAAGGTCTGTGTCTTTTTAACGTCACATCACAATAAATATCAACGTTAGAATTTGGTACTTGCGCTAGCTCCAGTGTCAGCGAGTGGTTACCCTTCAGTAGCTGTTGTAGCTCTGGATCATCACGCTGCGCAAGGGCAAGCTCCATGAAGTCCAATGGCGCAGTGACTGCCTCAATCCGAGACAATGCATCGGCCACCTGGTTGTCCTGCCCCGAAATGTGCTGGACGTCAGTTGTGAACTGAGAAATAAAATACAGTTGATTAATTTGACGTGGCGAACCTTGTTGGTCCTTCTTTTTAAATGCACTTATCAGCGGTTTATGATCAGTGTAAACGGTGAAAAGTCGTGCTTCTACCATATGGCGAAAATGTTTGATGGCCTCGTAAATTGCGAGGAGTTCACGATCATAGGCACTGTATTTCTGCTGCGTGGGGCTCATCTTCTTCGAGAAGAAAGCTAAGGGCTGCCAAATGTTGTCTACTTTCTGTTGCAACACTGCTCCTAAAGATACATTGGATGCATCTACTACCAATGCCAGCTGCGCATCAGGTACTGGGTGAACCAACAACGCTGCATCTGAAAGGCTAAGCTTACAACGCTCAAAAACTTCTAACAACTGTGGAGTCCACTGCACTGGTTTCGATCCTTTCATGCCTGGGCCTGCCAATAAATCATTAAGCGGGGCCTGTAACTCTGCTGCATTCTTCAAAAAACGCCTATAAAAATTGAGCATTCCTAAAAATCTTCTCAGGCATTTTATAGTTTGAGGCGGTGGATAATCTTGAATAGCCTTCACCTTCTCTTCTAACGGGCGCACTCCTTTAGCTGATACAGAATAACCAAGAAAAGTTACCTGAGGCTGACCAAATTTGCACTTAGCTACGTTGATGACCACTCCGTACTCTTCGAGGCGTGCGAACAGTTTCCGTAGATGTTCTTCATGCTCCTGCGTACTTCTAGAAGCAATTAAAAGGTCATCAATGTAAGGAAAACAGAAGTCTAAATCACGTACCAATCCGTCTATAAAACGTTGAAACGTCTGTGCCGCGTTCCTTAAACCAAATGACATGAATGGAAATTCGAACAACCCAAACGGTGTCGTGATGGCTGTCTTCTCAATGTCCGCTGGATTAACCGGAATTTGTTGGTATGCTTTCACTAGATCTACGACTGAAAAAATAGTGCTTCCATTTAGATTCTGTGAAAAATCTTCAATGTGTCGTACCGGGTACCTGTCTGGCACCGTCCTCGCATTCAGTGCACGGTAATCTCCGCAGGGTCTCCAAGTGTCGTCGTGCTTGGGCACTAGGTGTAGGGCAGACGCCCAAGGTCCGCTGGAGCAACGAGCTGTCCCCTCCTTGACCATAGCTTGGAACTCTAGTTTAGCTATCTTCAACCGATCTGGTGCCAAACGGCGCGGCCTGCAGAAAACGGGTGGTCCGGGCGTTGTATTAATAAAATGTACGGTAGAATGACGTACCTTCCTTGGTGCTCCGGACGGCCGAGAGATGGCTGGAAATTCCCGCAGCAACTCATGGTACCGAGAAGTACCAGTAACAGCCTTGACGCTGGAAATCTTCATCTTCGCAACAGCTCCGCTAACAAAAAGTTTAGTTAGGCCATCAATCAACCTATTGTTGTGGCAATCTACTAACAGATTGTAATGGGAAAGAAAATCATACCCAATAATTGGTTTGGTCACGTCTGCGACGACAAACTTCCAGCTAAACTCCCTGCGTAGTCCTAGATCCAGCTGCAAATTAATATATCCGTACGTGGATATAACTGAATTATTAGCTGCGCTCAGGTCGTAATTTACACGTACCCGTTTCTCATTTAAATAATTGCGAGGGTAAACGCACAAATCGGAACCCGTATCGACCAGAAAAGGTTTCCTAGATTGAAGATCTATGACGAATAAACGGCTGGAAATACTGCAACAATCGCTCGCCGTCATTAGCGACTGGCTCTGGCGTTTTCCGAAGCATGATCACATGGCTGTTTGCAGTGTTGGGCCTTGTCTGCGAACTTGTGGTGGTACCAACATAAACGACGGTTGTCCGCCATCTTAAATGGACGACCTCTTGAACGAGTTCTCGAACGGGTGAAACGCCGGTTACGACTCCTAGCTGACCTACCGCCGGTACGGGATTGCCGATCCACAGTAGTGGTTAATTCATCCAGCTTCCGCGTTAGACTGGCTATCTCTGTACGCATTACCTCAAGTAAACTCCCAGCAGATGATGATGTACTCGCCACGTGGGCCACCGGGTTCACCGGAGCGATCTCTAATACCCGGTCCGCCAGCTCCGCGACAACTTCCAGGGACATACTTGTCTGAGACGCCACAATTGCCTGCAGGCCGGTTGGCAGACGGCTGGTCCAGATGGTGCGCAGGAAATCGTCAGGCACACCGCGGCCAGCCAGGCTCTGAAGGTGGCGGAGGAATGTCGACGGCTTGCGGTCTCCTAGTTCCTCGTGAATAAGGAGTTGGCGTACTTTCTTTTCCTGGGAAACTGACAAACGCTTAATTAGCTCGGTCTTTAGTTTTTCATACTTATTACTAGCGGGTGGATTTTCTACAATATCTTCTAGTTGAGCCATAATGGATGATTCTAAATTACCGACCACAGTAAAATATTTCGTCGCATCGGAACTAATATTTGATAAAGCAAATTGGGCTTCAACTTGAGCAAACCATACCGCGGGTTTTTCTGGCCAGAAAGGAGGAACTCGTACTCTAACCTTAGCGATCTCTGCTGATCCCAATGCTGCAACCAACGCCTCCGTAAATCTTTCGTCCGCCATGTCTGCAGTGACTTGCAGAAAAAAAAATTGCACGACGTCAACGTCTCCTTCGCGAACGTTCCGGACAATTCTCTGACGTCACGCGGTCGCGACTCAGTATCTTCACGCCGAGCCTAACGATCGGGGTCACCACTTTTGGAAGCGTGTACTGGAGCGAGTAAATAAGAGGCACGGCAAAGATTGAGTGAAAGTATATTTAGACAAAGATTGACAGAGAGTAAGCGATAGACGGAAGTTGTAGAAGAAATGGAAACGAATTCAAGGAAGACAAGTTATAAGGCAAAGTTCGTTAGGATAACGATAGCAGGAAATTAATTACGCGAGCAAATATAAATAAGCGGTAGCGAGCCAAAGCGACGAGGGTTCGCGTTGAGAGCGTCTGGCTGACTGTTCGGCGGTCGCTGCCGTCTGCCTCTTGAGCGGGCTGCTGAGGCGGCGCGGTGCGCGGCGTCCGGGGTGGGGTTGGCCGACCGGTTTCCGTGGCAGGCCGCGCTCGCGACGATCGGCGGCTCGCGGCTTGCGCGCACCTTAACGCCAGCTAGTAGTATAAGGGGTAGGTAGGCTAGGCACACTGTAAACAATAATTAATATTAGTGTGGGTCAGACTGTGACACCACAGACGTATCATAGCTGGTGGAGTTCTGTTGGTTCTACCTACCTCCATAGGAAAAAATAAAATTATACATCGTTGTAAATTAAAATACAACGATGAATGCTGAAGATGTCAGAAAAAATCATGCCGACTGGGAGTTATATATACATATAAATATTTAGGCGACACGGTTGGCGCAGTTGTTGAGCGATTGACTGCTGCGCAGCATGTCACGGGTTCGAATCTCGCACGGAACAAATATTTGTACGACCTGCAAGTATGTATTTGTTTCGGGTCTGGGTGTTTTTCTATGTATAATATGTATGTATTTACAAACAAAACATTTATAAATAGTTTATTAGCCATCTCGTTACCATTACACAGGCATTAAGTTCCTTAGCTTGGGACTATATGGCGTTGTGTGAAATGTCCAAGGATATTATATTATACTGGCGTACGCGTTTATGAAATTACCGATTTGTACTGCGAAATTGAAATTCGTGTTTTTTTTTTAATTTAACACATTTATTTAATCAAAATAATTATCATTATTATCTATACATTGCTGCCATCTAATAGGAAGGTCATTTATGTCTTTGCGATAGAACTCTCGTGATCTAGATTCGACAAACTGTGTAACTCGTGCCCTAATTATTACAATTCTGAGTGATTATACCAAAAGCTAGAAATAAATTATCTTGACTTTGTGCCATCGAGAGTCTTCATGCCAGAGTCTGTCAGAAAGGCATAGAACGCAGTTTCATGAGTATCAAGCGCAAAGACCGTCGTAACCAAGGCTTACGACGTTATTAAACAGATATTTATACAAAAATGGCAATGGGCCGGTCACCTTCAGAGACTGGAGACACAAAGATGGGCACAGATCACTACAAACTGGACACCGATCAATGAGATACGTAAAAGAGGAAGACCGTTCAAAAGGTGGAACGATGAAATAATAAAAACAGCTGGCAACACTTGGTGCAGACTGGCGAAAGACAGAAGGTCATGGAAGCATTTGGAGGAGGCGTTTACCGCCTACGGTGGTCCTTACTTAGAAAACTATTACTAACACTACAATTTAATAATAATATTATATGATAAGTTTATTTCAATAAGTAAGGAATCAATAAAGGTTTTTTTTTATTTTTTTTAATATTTTATTTATTGTGCCATCGACTCGAAACGAATAACAGTGGCACCCATATGAGCAAAGGTGCTTGGCGGTACAAAATTGTACTACTTCCGCGGACGACCTTCCCACGCTCTAGTTGTACTGAATCCGGGCGACATTAGTCACGGATCCCGGGACATAAGTCACGAGAACACGACACTTTACGAAACAAACTCGAAACACATTACAAGAGTATCCTATGTCAAACGCGTTCACTCGCAACTTCAGTAAAGTTCGTCAAATTCGACTGATGGCGCGACGCAATCCGTTCGGCGTCACGTTTTAATTGTCCCGTAGCTATTGTTGTTTTAATATTATCGTTAATGAGTTTTGTAAAGTATCTGTTCTGTTGTTAACTGGGTGACTGTGAATTTGGCCACGTTTCGTCTTTCAGTGTGTTTAAATAATATTATAATAATATCCTTGGATATTTCACAAAACGCCATATAGTCCCAAGCTAAGCAACCTAATGCTTGTGTTATAGAAACGATATGGCTGATAAACTACTTATATACATTTTTTTCGTAAATAAATACATATATTATTATAGATGGAAAAACACGCAGACCCGTAACAAATACTTGCAGGTCGTACAAATATTTGTTCCGTGCGGGAATCGAACCCGCGGCATGCTGCGCAACCAATCGCTCAACCACTGCGCCAACCGTGTCGTCCTTATTATGTAAAAATGGGTTATTTACACAATATAAACTGAGAGACTTTTACCCACTTATGCCAAAACGAATCAAACCAAGTCTAATGGTTAGGGTCGGCATCCCAGCTAGTGTAGCTCACCGTCCAATCAAGACCAGGCCCGTGCCGGACGGCGCGTATATATGACGGGGCCTCCTTAGGGCCAAGCCTGCCCTCCCGACCCTTGCTCGAGCCAGCCCGCGTTGCCGCTGAGCCAGTAGTTTTAAAAACCCCCGATCCAGCTGTCCCTTGCTGTCCCCCCCCAGCGACGCCCTAAGCCGAGGTCCGAACCCCGCAGGGGGTGCCCTTAGCGTGTAGTCGCTTAGTTTTGTAAGTTAGCTTTAGTTTTTATTAAGCCCTGGCTGGAGGCTAAAATTCTTTTGTGGCAGCCACAGGCAAGCCCGGTTAAGCAGTAGACAACCCTTTGGTTGAACTGCGAGATGCCATTAACAAAAAAAAAAAAAAAAAAGGGCCAAGCCTGCCGGGTATGCGGGATTGTCCGAAAGGGTTCTAGACAAAATCAAACTGGTTGCTAAGTAAATTAGGTAATAATTTATTATTTGTAAAATACTATTTTAACATGTTGAAATATCTTCTCACACATTGATTGATTTATTATTATTAACTTTTAGAATGTTTGTAAATATGTGAGCACCATGTACTTTTGACATACTTAAGTTTACCTGCCATTACTATATGTGTTTTTCTTTTCACTTTTTGTGGTGTAGTGTTTTTATTCTGGGTGCATCGTCTTCACAAATAATGTTATAATTCATGTATACAAAACATTGTAAAACATTTTAAAAGAGTAACGGTGGAGTTTCTTGCCCATTATTCTCCACACGAAACTACCTTTTGGAAGGGGCGACTAGAATCAATTCTATTTCTTGTTCATTTTAACGTTCAAAAGTGCCTTACTTGTGCCTATTTGAAATAAATGATTTGACTTTGACTTTGGTTACCGCTACCCGGAACATAAAGAGCTAAGGAAGGAACATGGATGAGTTTTAGTCAGTAAGAGTCAGACACTTCCTTCTGCTCCACCCAAACCGGGAGGGTTCATTTGATGATTTTCCACCCTCAAAAAAAAAAGGTTCGGCATCAATATAAACGGATGAAGCTGAATTTCACTATTTTACATGGAGCGACTGTTTATCAGACCTCCACAACCCAGTAACTAGGTAAAACGATTTCTCTTGGTAAGACTGGTTGTCAGACTTTCGTATCTTTGACGAACCGTAAAGACGTCAAAGATTCATGAATGACAGCCGGGATCAACGGCTTAACGTGCTTTCCGAGTCACGGAGAAGTTTTGGTACGTAAAGTTGGTCACCCATCAACGGAACAACCCTGACAAGCGTAGCTTAACCTAATGGGTCGACCTGTGCAGCTATTATTACTTGGCCACGAGAGTACAATGTTTATTATATATAAGTTATTTTTTAATTAGTGTAGGTACTAGCCGTAATTACTATTAACTTGTTTTCTTTTACTCAATGGATTTGGATGAAACGATAAAAGAAAATGAAGATTAGGAGATAATTATGTAGTCAATAAAAACAAATAGGTAAAGATTGCAAATGGTCCGAAATGCAGGGACTAACTGTGCTGTTATCTTTTACGTTTATCGTTTTTGTTACAAAATTGGGTAAAATAATCATAAAAAATATAAGGTCAGATAGGTAGTCGCTTCATGTAAAATACTGGTATTCAGCTGCATCCGGTTAGACTGGAAGTCGACCCCAACACAGTTGGTAAAAGGCTAGACAGATAATGAATCATAAAAAATATACTTTTAAGCTTTAATACTCGAATGCTGAAAGTAGTACCTAGATTTATTATCAACTAGCTTCTGCCCGCGACTTCGTCCGCGGAAAATTGCGATATACTGTAACTGTTTAGGCAGCGCATGCAAATAATTCTGTTTTCGGAGGTATTTCTTTCCGACTTGCCAGACGAAAATTGCGATAGCTCAGCTAATATGTATGATATAAGTATAATGTATAGCTAATAGAACTCAGGAATAATGTAGCTTTCTATCAGTGAAAAAAATTTTGAAATTGGATCATTAGTTCCGGAGATTACCCCCTACATACAAACTTACAAATTTTACCTCTTTATAATATTATTATTATATTATTAGTATTATTAGTATTAGTATATTAGTAATAGATATAAAGAAAGTAAGAATGAAAGATAGCAAATACGTTTATTTGCGTTGGACATGACGCAGTAAAAAAACAAGCAATAAAAAACAGGTTGTGGGGAAATATGTGTTACATCCGCGCAAAACGGCCATCGCTCAGCATAATGCTTCGACCCCATGCGAGACGGAGCCACGGCGCTGATTTTCAGCGACAGCCGGTGTTGACGTGATGACGTCAAACCGGTGCAGCATAATAATATGAAAAAGGCGAAATGGCGATATGTGTGTAGGTGAAATAGAACCTAGGTGAAACCTTGGGGCCTAGACAAGTGTCAATCGCTCCGTGTAGATTCGATTTCGAAAAAAAGTTTATCGAACAATTCGTTATCTCAGCGATTCGGATTGTCAAGAACGCCACTTGTCAACGCTTTTTTATGGGAATATTGATTGAGTCATTCGATTTCGTCATCGTTTCATTACACAATTTGTCATTGTCTAGCACTTAACGATCGAAAACGTTTGATCACGTGACATTTAGAAACTTTTCGGCAGTGGATCTCATCAAATGACTCGTCCCGCTCTGCGTAGAACGGAAGGGATTGTCAGACTCATACTGACTAAAACCAATCCATGTTCCTTCCTTAGCCCTTTATGTTCCGGGGCAGCGGTAACCCTTTCGGACAATCTCGCTTACCCGGCCGATTTAGAAAGCTAAATCGTTTTAAATGCATACGTTTCGGATTTATCTAAATCTTCTTCTTTTCGTGTGGTTAGTGACTAACCTGGTGTCAGAGTTTTAATGCTGCCCATGGGCCTCTGACTTAGCATCAGATACTGTTGAGAAACATCTCTCAAGCATGCCGGTTTCCTCACGATGTTTTCCTTCACCGATTTTTAAGCAAGTGATAATTATACAATACGCACATGAATCTGAAAAGTCAGAGGTGCGTGCGTTGGGTTCGAACTCGAGAACTAAGACTTGGCAGTCCGACGGTCATACCACTAGGCTATCACTGCTTTATCTAATTTTGATATCGTTAATGAAAGACTTGATCTAGACCTAGCTGGTTGGTTAGAAAATAACTGGCAGCATTCAAACTTTCAAAATAATAGATAAATTTAAATAGGTTTTTAAAAAAGTTTTAAATGTGGAATCTGTCAGTAGGCGCGCTACTGAACGGATGTATTCTAAAAGTAATACATTGATTATTTGCTGCCCCGTTTTTGTAGTTATCTTGTAGGTTTGGGAAACTTACACAAATACATACACAGTAAATTACACGAGCTCTCCTTCTCTGTGAGCCCTAGAGTGAAGACCCCTCAGGGCTTCATAGTACATAGACCAGCACATCAAGTTACCCCAATCTGTCAAATTTCTTTGATAGTTTTCAACTTTATTCCAAAACCTTAAGGTTAATTTTCAATTGACTATTTAAAACGGTCACAAAATAAAATACGAAATCACATGGATAAAAGACCGCTCGTCTTAAAAACTTCCATCACTGCGCAGAAATTAAATATTATGCGAAGATCATCACCATTATCATCTGCCTAGCCTTTACCAACTATGTTGGGGTCAGCTTCCAGTCTAACCGGATGTAGCTAAATACCAGTATTTCACACGGAGCGACTGCCTAGCTAACCTCCACAACCCAGTAACTGGGCAATAATTGTCCACAACACGGTCCAAAATAAAATCCACGAATGACAGCCGGGACCAACGGCTTAACGTCTTCCCAAGCCATAGAGGAGTCTTGGTATGTAAAGGCGGTCACCCATCCACGGACCAACCTCGACAAGCGTAGCTTAACCTGATAGATCGACCTGTTCGGCTGTTTATTTGTTACCCGTTGTTTTTTTTAGCGGGGCAAAGCGTACTATAAATTAAAATGTAGGTATTAACATTTATTTTTAACTCTAACAACCTTGTCCACAGATACAAAAAAAACCATAGACATTGGGTAAATAAAAAACAAAAGTAACTGTGGCAGTCATCTTTTCAGGCCTAAACTACTGGACGGATTTCGATTAAATTTGGCAGGGCGGGGAAGGACATAGGCTAGATACTTTTTATCTCAAAAATATCTCCCGATATTCCAATATAACCGAACTCTACGCGGACGAAGTCCGCAACTTGGCACAAGCTAGTACACCATAAATTACAAAAACCAGTAAGTAACACTAGAAAGATTTAATATAATTCAGTTAGTTTAATTACTGCGGCTAGCATTATGTTTCTATATTTTCCAATGGATAAGCAAATAGATTCAAGTTGGAGAAATACTTATTGATATAAATAACTTTCATTACATTAAAGCTGTATTATTTAGCAGTAGATATTGAATATGATGCTATTATCTATGATAATATTGAATAGTTCCTTTGGCTACTGTAGATCTAATACACCCCAAAACGTTTTCCATCCTTAGAAACATGATGTAGGTGGTGGTGTGAGTATTCAAGTAATCTTAATTCACCAAACTACAGACTGCATTCACTAATATCTCGAAGACGACAGAGCGAGACAGAAACACATCCGTCCCTTTCTCCCCCTGAAACGTATACCTTTTCATTATGACTTCAGTCGCGTCGCGAACTCAATTCCGAGCGGACCGATAGCGCTCCCGCCAAAAATCGAAAAAAAAAGATCATAATAAAACACGTGCAATTGAATTCCAAATTCAAAAGTGACGTTTCAACTTTTTATTTAACAACTGTTTCGTGCAAAGGTGTTAAATTATACGGTTTGAGAAGTTTGTAAAAAGTTTAGTTCATAAAAAAATTGTGGTGACTTTGTCGTTGATGCCAGGTTATTAAGATCAAAATAACCTAGGCATATTTTGGTCGAGGACGCCGTTTGGTGGGAGACAGTTCAACTGTTCGTGATATATGGATCTCGGTTTATGTGTGAGTAGTAATTATAAGTAGTTTATTTTTTTTTGTGAAACTTTTGTATAGTCGAGAAAAAATTGTGGAAAATTTTAGATATTTTTGTTTCAGTTTTTACTACTTTTGTGACAATGACAAATTGAGAATAATTTGATGAAAATTGCGATAGCTATTTTTCGCTTGAAAAAGTTTATTTTCGTAGTGAATTATGGGAAGGGATTGAACCTTTTAATACCTAGTCAGTGAGTGAATATTTTTTAAACTGATTATTATTTTAGGATTTTCACATCGTTGTTGTACAAAACTACAGACTTACAAAATTATGAATTTTATCTAATTCATAAATGCAACAGTGACTTTGTCTAAAATCTATAATTTTAATTAAAAAATGTTAAAAAGTAAGCCACATTACAACGCAGTTAAGAAGTTTAGAAAACGTTATTAAAATAATTTATTTTATAGCATTCCTTATATATTGGTACTTTTTAGTGTACTAGTTGTACACTAAAAAGTACCAATTGGGTATTTGAAAGGGTAGTCAATAACGTTACTTTTTACGAATTGTCAAAACACGGAATTTGTACCCACATGATTTGTATGAAATACAACAATGTGACGTCACAGATTTTTTGAATCAAATGTAATTCTTATTAGCATTAAATGCAATTTTACAATTATACCTTCGCCTAAAATTTAACTTCTGTACGGTGATTGAAGTTTTTAAAACGAGCGGTCTTTTTAACCGACTTCTAAAAAAGGAGGAGGTTCTCAATTCGACTGTATATATTTAATTTTTGTTTGTTCGCGCATAACTCCGTTGCTTGCCAACCGATTTGAAAAATTCTTTTTTTGTTGGAAAGGGTATACTTCCCAAATGGTCCCATAAAATTTTTATCGAAATCGGATAAGCGGTTTTTCGTCAGTCGGTGGCAAAAAATGAAAATACAAAACCGAAGACATCGACTTCCGAAATCAAAATTATTTTTCACTTTGTAGTGTTTTTTTTGGAAGTCGGTTTTATTTTTTTCTATTTGATTTCATAATATATTTTATTATTGACCGTGTTAAATAGTCCATTTCAGTATTTTAGAGGTAGTTTGATTAATTTGACACTGGCAGTTTGCAATAGTAATCTATAGTATTAGAGACTTGTCAATAATATTCTTTTTGGTATCAATTTAAAACTTTTTACAATTCCTGCCAGACAGACATTCGCAATTTGAATTTAAACATTTTCATATTAAGAATCAAGTGACTCTGAAAATGTCCGGCTATCATAGATTCGGGCAAAGTGCCGTTGCTTGGGGGAGACCTATGTCCAACAGTTAACATCTTTCAGCTGAAATGATGACGATGACTCACTTAGTTCAGTTCAAAAATTGAAACATAAAGGAATGTTCTGTCGTATTGACACGGACTTATGCCATTAGATGTTCGCCTATTAGAAGCCGTTTGCTTATAAGAGCTCAAAGATTTATGCGGTTATATTTATTGTCGTTTCGAGCGAATTTTTCTTGTGAACCTATGGGGTTCCTGTGACATTTGAGGGGTTAAAAGAATAGCATTTTTATTTGATTAATTATGTTTTAACTGAGGCATAGATTTGAGGTGTAACTTCTCTTTTAGTCGTTGTCTTGATAGTCAACTTATTGAATCTATTGCATTGTATATTTGCACCGGAATGTGACTTGTTTGCTGGGAGATGGATAGATGTATGCAATGGATGTTTAAGATTCTGCGAGATGACAGACGACAAGTAATTAAAATTTGTACAGGCGCCAGCATATTAAGCTAGCTCCATCGTTTCTTTGGTCTTCTTTCTTCTAAACAGTGCTCTCGAATAGTAATAATTACCGTGCGGTAATAGGTAGTGTGTTTACACAAATCTCTAAACGGCTAGTTGAAGCTTCTTGTGATCTAAGCGCTGTCTTTTACCTTGGCCAGAGGCTTAGCATTGCCATACAACGTGGCAATGCCGCCAGTCACTTGGGTACATTACCAGTCGACAGCGATGCGGAGGAATTTCTCGACGCCATGTTTTAGTTAGTTATTAGTTTTAAATACTTGTACACAATTATATTCTTTTTGAAAAAAATGAAATGAAAACAATGAAAATGAAAAAATGTTTATTAGTTTTAACAAGTTTTCTTACATTACTAGGTAGTGATTGGAGCACCCTTTTAAGCTAATAAAGCCTGTATTAGGAGACTCCGCTCTTCCATACATTGTTGGTATTAACTATAAACTTGTTTAATTAAAACAATAATAAAAAAATAAAATAATAAAGGAATCTAATCTACGAAAACTATGGATAATTTATAAGTTAGGCTAATAAGTGCTTTCCGAGTTCAAGTTGTTTGTAATAGTGTAGTTGTGTGTAATAGTGTGATTGTATGTAATTGTGATTGGGTTGTTGTATTCAGTGTTGTGTTTGAATGTGTGTGTTATTTCATTATGTGTGTGGGTGGGAGTACCTACATCATGAGCGTATGAGATTGAGCCTTAGGATACCGTTCGCATTTTATATTTATAACAATAATGCCTCTGTTTCCTCATAATTAAGCGGTTTTATCCATTGAGCTAAAATTTTTTTACATTCATTTAGTTTTTTATTGTATACGTCAGTTTCCCTATTACATTTGTTATAAAGCTGAGCAGACCGTTTTTTAAATTGGTTGCTAGCAAATTTAGTTTTGGTTTGGGGAACATCTGCTACCTACTAAGTCTTTTCTTCTTTTTAAATGAGTTAGTGGAAATGTGTAATAATGAGGCAGACAGAGTGGACCCGCTAACTCTCAGCACCACTCAATGTATCTGTCAAAGGGAATCCAACCTTGTGGCTTTCCAGCCTGAGGCAACGGAGGATCCATCCCGGACCTCTGTTATCAATCTGGATTCACCAGTTAGTGAACAAAATTCATTACAAGTAGTTCAGACAGAAGCTAACTCTCCCCCTTGTAGTAGTAGAGAGTGTAGTTGCTCTATTATGTTTTCTGATAGTTTTGGAAAAGGGTTAGGTAAATTACTTAGCAACAACCTGAGTATTTCTTCTCAAAACTTTTGTATGCCTCAGTCTTCATACAAAAAAATAATTTCTTCAATAACTAGGAATAAATATGATCCTAATGCCATTTTAACAATTCTTGTAGGTAACAGTTTTAATATTAAAACATATGATATTGCTGATAGTGTCACTGAACTATTGAAGTTAAATTGTAAGAAAATTATTCTGTGTGCTTTTCCCTACTTTCAGCACTTGTCAAACAGGCAAAACAATAAGATTCACATGTTAAATAATTACATGCACTTCTTAGTGAGTCACCATAGTGACAAGTTTATATTTTTTGACACCAACATTTTTGTTGAGAAACTAAGGTCGACTAGGGATACTGTGTATCTGCCCATTAGTTTTAGACGTCAAATAGCTAGGCTATTAGCTTTTAATATTAACCCAGACATAATTAGTATGTCGAAGTCTTTCTCAATTAGCACCACATTTAGTAAATGTACTAATGTTAGTGTGGTTAGCTCAAATAATTTAAACTAGTTTGTAAGACAACAGAAGATACCACTAACAATATAATTTCACTTAATAATAAAAAGGTATTTTCTAGCACCAAAACTAACTGTAAGAAAGGGGCTAAGCAGAAACAGAAATCCTTGACATTGTTTCATCAAAATATTCAAGGTTTTTCTTCCAAACAATTGGAGATTGAATTGTTTTTGGAAAAAACAATGTATGACATTATTTGTTTTACTGAGCACTGGTTAAAAGATTATGAAATGTTAATTAACTACGAGAATTATAGTTTGGCCAGTTGCTTTAACCGTAAATCAATGCTGCGTGGTGGTTCACTAATCCTAATTAAAAGTTGTATTAAATCAAAAACCCGTGAGGACATAGTTGAACTATCGGTTGAGCATAGCATTGAACTGTCTTGTGTTGAGCTCGATAAGCATGTTATAGTGTGTGTTTACAGACCCCCTAATTATCAAAACTATCCGATATTTGAGGCAGTAATGGAAGATGTTTTGGCAAAACTTGCTATTGGTAATAAATCAGTAGTTATCTGTGGGGACTTTAACATTAATATTTTAGAAAATAATTCAAATACGAGTAGATTATTAAATTTGTTTAAATCATTTAATTTGTCAAATGTGTTTGTAGAACCAACCCGAGTAACTATGTCTACTGCTACATGCATTGATAATGTTTTTTGTTGTTGCGACTATTTAAATAAATCCATCATTAATTATCTCCCTTCTGATCACAGTGGTCAAACTGTAACTTTTCAGTCCAACACACCTATACAAAAAATCGAAATACAATCCAGACCAATAACATCTGTTAATTTAAATAAATTTAATATCACATTAAATTGTAAGTTAAGCGATCAGGAACTTTCTTTGAAAAATATTAATATTTTATATAAAGAATTCTTTACGGTAGTGCAAACCGAATTTAATAATTGTTTCAAGAAGACCACTAAAAGTATCAACCCTAAATTTATATTTAGTGACTGGGCCACTAAAGGACTCAGGAAAAGTAGGGAAAGACTTTTCGAGCTTTATGGCCTTAAGCCTTTTATTAACACAGAATCTTTTAATAAGTATGTTTCTACATACTCAAGAATTTTTAAAAACACTTGTAAAGCAGCTAAAGCCAAATACATTAGTAACAAGGTTAAATCAGCTGAAAATAAAATAAAGACGGTTTGGAAAATTATCAATAACGAAACGAACAGGAGCAAAAGACATAGTTCTGATTACGTACTGGAGACGTCATGTGGTTCCATTTGTGATAGCAAACAAGTAGCTCAAGAATTTGTAAATTTCTTTACCAGTATTCCCCTAAAAACTACTGAAACTCTAAACTCCTCGCCTTCCCTCTCTTTTGATTTATTAAAGGCGAACGTTTCAGCCTGCCTAATTGAATTCAACTTTAAGCATGTTAACCCCATAATAGTACTTAAAACTTTTAAACAAATTAAAATCAAATTGACCGAAGATCTTTGGGGATTGTCCAGTAAAGTCTGTACCTCGATCATTGAGACGATAGCACCTTATTTAGCCTTCATATTTAATTTATGTGTGGATCAAGGCATCTTCCCGGATTTAATGAAATACAGTAAGGTAATACCACTTTTCAAATCCGGGGACAGTAAAGACACCAATAATTATAGACCCGTATCCGTGTTGCCGGTTTTCAGCAAGATCTTTGAAAAGATAATGCTTAATCAAATGCTTAATCATTTTAACACGAATAAAATACTTAACGATCAACAGTATGGTTTCACCAAAGGACGTTGTACAACTGACGCTGGTGTGACCTTATTAAAACACATTTTCAATGCGTGGGAAGAGGCTCAAGACGCCATCGGAATCTTTTGTGACCTCTCCAAGGCATTTGATTGCGTTGATCACGAAACCTTGCTGTTGAAGCTAGAGCATTACGGACTTGGAAAACTTGCGCTTAGTTTGGTAAAATCTTATTTAAACGATAGACAACAGCAAGTTCAAATAAAAGGTGTCAATTCACTCGGTTTAAAAGTAAAAATGGGTGTGCCACAAGGTTCTATATTGGGTCCTTTCCTCTTTTTAGTATACATAAATGATCTTCTCCATTTACTAAAAAATCAACCACAAATGGTGTTATTTGCTGATGACACTTCTTTAATTTTTAAGATAGATAGACGTGCAAAAAATTTTGACGACGTAAATAACGCCCTACTGCAGGTCCAAAATTGGTTCACTGCAAATAATTTAGTATTAAATGGAAAAAAAACGAAGTGCATTAGATTTTCTTTACCAAATGTAAAAAGTAGTGATTGTGAGATAGTATTGAATCAAGAGAAACTAGAATTTGTCGATAAAACTGTTTTCCTGGGGATCACGCTCGACTCAAGGCTACAATGGGGTCCTCATTTAACATCTCTTGCAGGACGGCTAAGTTCTGCAGCATATGCTGTCAGAAAGATCCGTCAGTATACTGATGTAGATACCGCGAGGCTAGTCTATTTTAGTTATTTTCATAGTATTATGTCTTACGGTATTTTACTTTGGGGACGAGCTGCAGACATCGAGTCTATTTTTATTCTGCAGAAAAGAGCTATCAGAGCCATTTATAATCTTCGTAGGCGCGATTCTCTAAGGGAACGGTTTAAGGTTATTAACATCATGACTGTACCTTGTCAATATATCTATGAAAACATCATGTACGCACGGAAAAATCTGCATCTTTTTAGTAAAAGAGGTGAAAGACACAACTATTTCACTAGAAATAGGGACCAATTAGTTCAACCAGGTTTCAGGCTGGCTAAAGTAGATTCATCTTTCATGGGGTACTGTTTAAAATGTTACAATAAAATACCTCCCCACATTCTTGAACTTAATGAAACAAAATTTAAAACTTGTATAAAACGCACACTATGCAGCCAAGCGTATTATAAATTGGGAGATTACATTGCTGATAAAAATGCTTGGGTCAATGCTAGTCCAGCTCCACAAGGGCGCATCAACTAATTTATTAGACTACTGAAAACTGTTGGAGCTGCGGAAGATCAACAACAACAAAAAAACATCTTTGCATTGTATAAATTCAATCTCTTAATATTGTATAACTGCTTAGCACATATGTGAGTACTATGTACCTACTATAAAGCGACCAATCTCTGGGTGCGTCTTTCATTGACTTGAATATGCCCTGGCGGCTGAGAGTATGCCATGCTCACTTTAATGTCTCGCTGATGGTGGCGTGTGTGTTGGATCATTTAGCTCCCTTCAAAATGGTTGAGCTGAATGGTGCTAATATATGCGTCATGTTCGTGAACGGGCGCTGTCAGTAGGGACTGGTCATCTCTTAGCGGCTAAGGCTTGTTTTAATTTAATTATTGATTAGGTTTTACATATTTTATATCTGATGCTTTTAACGTTCTGCATCGTTCTCACATGTATAATATTAATATGAACTATGTAACAAATATTTTGTAACCATATTTTGTTTAAAAGAGTGTCCATGGAGTTTCTTGCCCGTTCTTCTCCATAGGTACCTACTCCTTTGGAATGGGCAACTAGCTTCATTTCTCGGACTGACCGACACCTTGACAATTCAAAAGTGCCTGTAATTGGTTTATTTGAAATAAATACTTTGAGTTTGAGTTTGAGTTTGAGTTTAAATTTAAATTATGGTCATAAGGAAGGGATTTGTGTTTTTTAATTATAGTTCTAATAATGTATAGTTTTCTCACGGATAATAAGTTGCTAATTTGGTAGAGGTGTTGGGTAGAAAATCTCATGTTTTTAAAATACATCATCTTAATTAGAGCACGTTGACCCCGCTCAAGATCAATGAATTTAGTTTTTGCTGCACCACCCCAAATGGGGATGCAGTACGTCAAAACAGATTGCACCAAAGCTATGTAGATTTCATTAAGGAGGTGTCTCGGGTTATTCGTATTAGTAGGTACAACTTTTGGAACAATATGCCTTAGGGTCTTAAAAATCCAGCTTAATTTTCTCATCCTGTTATTGACCTGTTCAAGGTGAGGATACCATGATAGGTTTTGGTCGACCACAACACCTAGATATTTTGTTTGTGTTACCTTGTGTAATGTTGGGCATGTACAATTACTTGAGTTATCACAGGTGTGTACTCTCAAATTAAGTTCTGTGCTAGGGTGGGAACGATTGGATATAGTAAAGCAGATGTAATTGGTTTTAGCTGTGTTAAAAGTCAGTAAGTTATCTTTGAGCCATCTAGCCACTTGGGTCATTCCAGCCTCAGCACTCAAAGCAACATCATGCCAGGTCTCCCCCGTGAAAATGACAGCGGTGTCATCAGCATAGGAAAATACTGTAGCATTCAAACTAAAAACATTTTCACAAAGTTTTTATTTAGCGATTGGGCGACTCCTGGTATTCGCAAAAGCAGGGCAAAACTTTTTGAACTTTATGGCCTCAAGCAACATACGAATAATACAAACTTTCATCAGTATGTTGCAAAATACTCTAAAACTTTTAAAAGTGTGTGCAAAATAGCTAAAGCTCTTTATATTAGCAATAAAATAAAATCAGCTGATGATAAAATAAAAACTACCTGGCAAATAATAAATAATGAAACAGGTAGGAAAAAGCAGCGTAATACTGAGTTTAATTTAGAGACTGCACATGGCCGCATCAACTCAGATATAGAAATAGCTCAGGAATTTGAAAACTTTTTTGCTAATATTCCTCTCAAAACTACTGCATCATTAAATTCCTCAGCCGCGCTTTCTGCTGCCTTACTTAGAAAAAATGTAAAGGCATGCCCTTTAGAATTTACATTTCAGCATACAAACCCCCAGGCTGTTATAAAAGCTTTTAAAGATCTTAAAATCAAATCAACAGAAGATCTCTGGGGAATGTCTGTAAAAGTCTGTAGTTCTATTATCGATACCATTGCGCCCTATTTAGCTTTCATATTTAATTCTAGTGTGGACCAAGGAGTCTTTCCGGATCTAATGAAACACAGTAAGTAGTGCCATTGTACAAATCCGGTGATAGTAAAGAACCCAACAATTATAGGCCCGTGTCAATTCTGCCAGTTCTCAGTAAAGTGTTTGAAAAGTTGATGCTCAATCAAATGTTACGTCACTTTAATAAAAATTCCATCTTGCATGACCAACAGTTCGGTTTCACCAAAGGGCGTTGTACTACTGACGCTGGTGTCACCCTAATAAAGAACATTTTTAGCGCCTGGGAAGAAGCACAAGATGCCATTGGAATCTTTTGCGATCTCTCAAAGGCGTTCGATTGCGTAGAACATGAGACGCTTCTGCTGAAACTAGAGCACTATGGAATTAGAAATACAGCCCTTGATTTACTTAGATCATACCTGAAAGATAGAAAGGTTAAAGTTCAAGTAAATGGTGTGAACTCGCTGGGGTCGGAAATGACAATGGGCGTTCCTCAAGGTTCGATATTGGGTCCATTTCTCTTTTTAGTTTATATTAACGATTTACCCCAATTACTTCAAAATCAACCGAAGATGGTGTTATTTGCAGATGACACTTCATTAATCTTTAAAATTAATCGACGCTCACAAAATCTTGATGACGTGAATAACTCTATTCTTCAGGTCCAAGATTGGTTTACGGTAAATAATTTGGTACTAAATGAAAAAAAAACCAAATGCATTAGATTTACATTACCTAATGTTGAAAGTAGCGATTGTGACATCATATTGAACGGAGAAAAGCTGGAATTTATTAAGCAGACGGTTTTCCTGGGAATCACGCTAGACGACAAGTTGCAATGGGGTCCCCACATAACAACTCTTGCGGGACGGCTAAGTTCGGCCGCTTATGCTGTTAGAAAGATAAGGCAGTTAACAGACGTAGAAACCGCGCGTTTGGTCTATTTTAGTTACTTCCACAGCATTATGTCGTATGGCATTTTACTGTGGGGTCGGGCTGCTGACATTGAATCCATTTTTATTTTGCAAAAGCGAGCGATCAGGGCTATTTACAATCTTCGTCGTCGCGAATCGCTTAGGGAACTATTTAAAAGGATTAATATTATGACAGTACCTTGCCAATTCATTTATGAAAATATTATGTATGTAAGAAAAAATAGACATCTTTTTAACAAAATAAGTGATAGGCATAATTTTAATACTAGAAATAAAGATAAAATAATTCAACCATTTTTTCGATTGTCAAAAGTACATACATCTTTTATGGGGTTCTGTGTTAGATGTTACAACAAAATACCTTGTGACATACTGCAATTAAATGAAAGAAAATTTAAAACTCATATTAAAAGTACACTTTGTAAACAAGCTTATTACAAATTAGAAGATTATATCAAAGATAAGGATGCTTGGAAACATGCTGGTCCTGCTCCACAGGACAATCCAGTGTCTAGACAAAATCAAACTGGTTGCTAAGTAAATTAGGTAATTTGTACCATATTATTTTATTATATTGGAATAACTTCTCACACATTGATTAATTTATTACTATTAACTTTTAGAATGTTTGTAAATATGTGAGCACCATGCACTTATGACATAATTAAGTTTACTTGCCACTGCTACATGTGTTTTTCTTTTCACCTTTTGTGATGTATTGTTTTTATTCTGGGTACATCGTCTTCACATATAATGTTATAATACATGTATACAAAACATTGTGAAACATTTTAAAAGAGTAACGGTGGAGTTTCTTGCCCATTCTTCTCCACACGAAACTACTTGTTGGAAGGGGCGACTAGAATCAGTTCTATTTGTTGTTCATTTTGACGTTCAAAAGTGCCATTCTTGTGCCTATTTGAAATAAATGTTTTGACTTTGACTTTGGCTTTGCATTGTTGATCCTGAGGTTGCAGAGGTCGTTAATATACAGGAGAAACAATGTAGGACCCAACACGCTTCCCTGGGGGACACCAAACGTGATATTAGCATCGCGACTAACGAATATTCCTACCTTGACTCGTGTTTTTAGTTTTAGTGTAAAATAAAATAAATAAATTAACGTTTATTTCAGACAAAAAATATACAGTCCATAGCACAAAAAAGAACAAAACAATACACTCCTGTATTGTTTTGTTCTTTTTTGTGCTATAAAAAACAATACAACACGGAACAAAAAATTACATACATAAGCGGGGGGGAACAGTCCGCCGCTCAGAGCGCTGTATGCAAGTGCATCCAGTGACGTAGCAGCGGAGAGTCCCACAAAGTGAATAATAATAAAATAATATAATAATAGACTACTAATATACATGATAGACTACTTAATATCCCGTAAAGTGATGTTATATTAATTATCTGTGGAAGGTGATTATTAGAATAAAAAAGATTTAGTGTTAGATTGAAAGCAGTGATAGCCTAGTGGTGTGACCGCTGGACTGCCAAGTCATAGGTCTCGAGTTCGAACCCAAGACACGCACCTCTGATTTTTCGGATTCATGTGCGTATTGTATAGTTATCACTTGCTTAAAATCGGTGAAGGAAAACATCGTGAGGAAACCAGCTTGTCTGAGAGATATTTCTCAATAGCATGTGACGCTAAGTCAGAGGCCCATGGGCAGCATTAAAACTCTGACACCAGGTTAGTCACTAACCAGACGAAGAAGAAGAAGTGTTAGATTATATCTACATGAGCATGCATGGGATATGCTACAGAGAAGAGCTCTGCCGAATATGGAGGGTATCCAGTTGCAAGAAGACCTTTTTTTGTTGTTGCAACGAACATGGGCGGCCATTCCACAGCGTGATTTGGATGAACTCATTTTGAGTATGCCAAACCGATGTTCTTGTGTTGTTAGTGTTCGCGGTAGAAACACGGATTATTAATTGTTTAAGTTACCCAATAAAATTTTAAAGAAAACTGTTATTTCAGTCTTTTTTTCGAACTTTAATGTTAGTGGTTCAAATGTCAAAAATCCCTTTATTAGGAAAATGGCAAATTTCTTTATTAATGCAAAGGTGACTTGGTTTATCGTTACTGTGACAAACGAAAACACTTTATTTGATGAATCCTTAAAGAAAATTTAAATTAATATCAATCAAGAGAAAAGTTATTGCAAAAATATATGTTGATCCCTAGACACTTTTGATGTGTGTATATCTAGATTTATTCTTTGTTTGGATATTTGCATTGAACAGGCTCCGAAACTACTGAACCTATTTGAAAAATTCTTTCACTGTTGGGAAACTACACTATCCCCGTGTGGCATAGGCTTATAATATTTAAAAAAAAATTAGGTTCTTTACTTAAACTCAGGGAGGAGCTCGTGGCTAGGTAATAACAGCCGCACGTATTGATCCTGCAGGTTAAGCTACGCTTGCCGGGGTTGGTCTGTGGATGGGTGACCATCTTAAGATATCGAGACTCCTCCGTGCCTCGGAAAGCACGTTAAGCCGTTGGTCCCGGCTGTCATTCGTGGATCTTTGACAGTCGTTACGATTAGTCAGAAGCCTGAAAGTCTAACAGCCAGTCTTACCAAGGGGTATCGTGTTACCCAGTCACTGGGTTGTGGAGGTCAGATAGGCAGTCACTCCATGTAAAATATTGGTATTCAGCTGCATCGGTTAGACTGGAAGCCGACTCCAACATAGTTGGGAAAAGGCTAGGCAGATTGACTAAAACTCAAATGATGTAACAATTTCCGACGCGGGCGAAGCCGCGGACAGAAGCTGTATGCGGTTAAAAGTCTTATACAGTTGTTAGATATTATACCTGAATCAAGTAACAACAATAAACAACAACACAACTGTCTGTTAATATAAGTATACCTCTGCCTAACTATTATAATAATAACAATAATAATATCCTTAGACATTTCACACAACGCCATATCGTCCCAAACTAAGCAAACTAATGCTTGTGTTATGGTAACGAGATGGCTGATAGACTACTAATATACATGATAGACTACTTATAAACACCCAGACTCGTAACAAATACTTGCAGGTTGTACAAATATTAATTGTTCCGTGCGGGAATCGAACCCGCGACATAGTGCGCATCAGTCAATCGCTCAACCACTGCGCCAACCGTGTCGTCATTATTAATTTTAATCTTCTAATGAATATATTGTCGTCTACTTTTAGAATGTTTATTGTAAAGTGATGACCTGAAACACGGGTTTTAATTAAACCTAGATCAGGCAGAACACTACACTAAACATAGAAAAATTGTACCTCAGTTGTAATTATGTAAACCTTTATTTTCACTTGACTTAACGCTTGAATAAATATTTTTATTTTATTTTCTATTTATTAACCCTTCAGGTTTTACAGGCGTGATGTTATGTTATCTAGTAAAAAGACAGCTTTGAAATACCTTAGCCAGCTGTTGCTAATTGGGTAGTCAATAACGTTACTTTTTATGAATTTTCAAAACGCTGAATTTGTTCGTGATTTGAATGAAATATAACAATGTGACGTCACAGATTTTTAGAATCAAATTGAATACTTATTAGCATTAAATGCGATTTTACAATTATTATATCTTCCCATAATATTTAATTTTTGTACGGTGATAGGAGTTTTTAAGACGAGCGGTATTTTTTTATGCGATTTATGTTTTATTTTTGACCGTGTCAAATAGTCAATCTCCTATGACATAGCTCTTACACATAACAGGTGAAGCGTGGGTATACTAGGAGGTCCACTTCAATAATAAAAAAATAAATCACAGAAAAAATACCGCTCTTTTCTATGTGATTTAATTTTTTATTTTTGACCGTTTGGTAGAAATTGGTAGATAGACAATACTAGCGGCTGCGAGCGGCTTCGACCGCGTGCATGTAGGATATTATCCCAAGGAAACGTACTACCGGGATAAAAAGTATTATATGTGTTAATCCAGGTCATAAACTACCTCTGTGCCAAGTTTCATGCAGATCCGTTCAGCCGTTTGAGCGTGAAGGACGGACAAATATACAAACTCACTCACAATCTTTCACCTTAATAATATTAGTGTGATTAGATTTTAAAACACAGTATTACTCCTTTTTTTTTTAAGGCTGGGTAATTATCCAATGACTGCTTCCGCTCTGGGTGGAGCGGAAGGGAGTGTCAGACTCTTACTGACTAAAACCCATCCATGTTCCTTCCTTAGCCCTTTATGTTCCGGGGTAGCGGTAACCCTTTGGGACAATCCCGCTTAACAGTATTACTCCTTGTTTACTCAATGGGTTAGGCAGAGATGTACCAACAGTACACCCACATTTGGCCAGATATGTTTTAGTCCCATATAATAGGGGGCGAGCCTTCAGGAATTGTCCGAAAGGGTTACCGCTACCCCGGAACATAAAGGGATAAACAAGGAAACTGGATGGATTTTAGACAGTAAGAATCTGACACTCCCTTCCGCTCCACCAAGAACAGGCGGGGTCATGTGATGATTTCCCACCCTCAAAAAAAAATCCCTGCTCCTCATGCGTCATGGAATAAAAGCTATTGGTAATCGAATTCCACATTACACATGTATAAACAACGAACTGAGAATAGCAAAATTGACTCCAATTACAAAAACAAACAAACCTTTTACAGGACCATTAACATGATGATTGGGTGATTGGCAGTTCCCGAGAATTTTTTTAAAGTAAAACCCAATAACACTTGACCCGGCCTACGAGTCGAACCCAGGACTTGTGCAGTAGTAGCGCTTGCGAACATTAGTCCAACGAGTCAGTCAAGCAGAGAGGAATATTAGATGTTATCGCACTTAAAATAAAACGGCTATTAATAAATGTTAACAGTAAAAACAGTTTATTTAACCATTAAGGAATTGGGTCGAATTTATCGCAAAAACAGTAAGGATTAACCAACGAAGAAGATACCTCAAAAGTACCTATTAAGACAAAGATCCACTGATGATACGTCGGCAGTGCCTCGTAAGGCCCAAACAAGTGGTAATTACTTTCAAAGAAATTCATACCTATTTCTACAAGAATGACAATCATAAGCTTTTTGGTAGTTTATGTCAATCTTATCATGTACCTTTTGATCTCTTTCAATTCATTGTTATTCACCTGTGGGCGGCCTTCCACGTGGTTCGTTCTTCAATTCAAAGTTTCCATCACTAAAGCGTTTAAAATCGCACGGTGCGTTCATTAAGAGTCACCTCTCCAAACGCAACATTGATATTGCGAGCTGTTTCTGCCGCGGTAGTACTCGTATTCAAAAATAAATCGAATTTTCGAAGTATCCATCTTTCTTGTCTAAGCTTAATAAAAAAAAACAACTTAAGCAAAATCAAAAATCAAATGTTGCATATTTTTTAAAAGAAGAAATTCATAGGTAGGTACCATGTGAAAAAAGTTTCACTCAAAAATCTCAAACCATGAAGGTTCTTTGTCAATTCGAAGTACCTAATACAATAAAACGGCAATTTCATACTTTATTAACCCCTATTATTAAAATGCTTTTTAAAAATATTATGAAAACATTCCCCTACATTTTGCCTCCTACTAGGCTCACATGAAAATAGTGATTTCCCGGGTTGAAAACATCTCTTTATATGCTAATCCAGGATACGTTCTACCTTGTACCAAATTCCGACCATATCCGTTGAACCCGTAACCGGTAATATCTTGATTGAGTGCCTTATTTCGGAACTTTTACTTTATTGGATCAGTTTTTTTTTATGGCTTGTCCAACCTTTGGAATCGATTGTCTCGCTGATGGCGCGTGTGTTGGATCATTTAACTGTCTCTCCTTTATACAGGTTGTTCTGCAACCTGGGTAGGAGAACGGTAGTTCACCCAGTACCAATATTTTTGTTTACTTTAAGTACTACGCTTAATTATGAATATATAATATTAAACTGAGTAGATTTTGTTGAAATAATTTCGTAAGTACAGACGCCAGCACATCAAACTATCCCTAACTGTCAAATTTTTTCAATTAAAAATGAACCTTATATCTTTGCAATAAGGTTGAAATACTATCAAACAAATTTGACAGATTGTGGTAACTTGATGTGCTGGCCTCTGTACAGTCAGCATTTACTACACTTTCATCCTACTTCACTACATAGTATAAAACAAAGTCGCTTTCTCTGTCCCTATATCCCTATGTATGCTTAAATCTTTAAAACTACGCAACGGATTTTGATGCTGTTTTTTTAATAGATTGAGTGATTGAAGAGGAAGGTTTATATGTATAATTCGTCGACATATTATGCGGGCGAAGCCGCGGGTGGAAGCTAGTATATTATAAACGTAAAAGTTTGTGAGGATGTATGTTACTCTTCCACGCAAAAACTAAGCTGATATGGATACTGACTACTGAGCGAAACGGCAGAACAATTACGTTTGTTTTATGGGAGCCTAAATATTTATTTTATTCTGTTTTTTAGTATTTGTTGTTAAAGCGGCAACATAAATACATCGTCTGTGAAAATTTTATCACGGTTCATGAGATACAGCTTGGTGATAGACGGACAGACAGAATCACGGGCGGACAGCAGAGTGTTAGCAATAGGGTACAACCCTAAAAAGTATACTTTAGGTTTGACAGTCTTGTGTTTGTTAAATAGAATATTTTACTACGCAATAATTGTTTATTGTCATTAATTGTCTGTGGTCCACGGCTGACCCAGACATCACCCAAAACCACATTTTAATCAGTTCTGTAGTTTAACCGAGCTTGTTTCATACTATGCAGAGATTTACATATTTAATACAACGTGATCTGTCAACACAACTACTCATTTGGAATACATTTAATTGCAACAAAATTAAAAAGAAATGATTACTTCTGAAGTTAAAACTTATACAACCACATCACTAATTTAAATTTGATAAAAGAACAAAAATTCGAGCGGCCATTGTTTTTTACGAATTTCGAAACGCCAGGGGTTAGATGTTGCTATGCTTGAGGTAAGTGAAAAAATGCATTTAATATACAGTGTGTTAGGTTAAAAGAGGGACATACTTTTAGGTTGTATAGTACTCATGGAAGTCAACAACTTTTTCCATGGGACCAACTCTGAAATGTGAAACAAAAATATCAGTTGTTCCATACATTTTGGCGGATAATGCAATTATAAATGTACTGAACAGCTGTTTTTTTTTCGTGATACATGCACATGATTTTCATGAGTAGGTATAGTACCCCCGGAAAGTATGTCCCTCGTTTAACCTAACACACTATACTGGGTGTAACAGAAAAGGTATATACATACAAAAGGATATGCTACAGACCACCAAACTGAACAACTTTTACTACGGGACCAACTCCGAAATCGTGAAAAAAAAATCAGCTGTTCCCTACATTTCGACGAGTCACGTGACCAAAAATGTATAAAACAGCTGATTTTTCTTTTGCGATTTCCGAGTTTTTCCCGTAGTAACAGTTGTTCAGTTTGGTGGTCCGTAGCATATGCTTTTGTATGTATGTGTCACCGTAAGATTGTAAACATCGTTATATTACAATCTATCTAGTAAGATTGTAAACTATCGATAGATTGTGAACCGTATCATTATGATTGCAATTTAACGCATCATTTTTCGCTTGATTGTAATCTATCGATGGGAAGCGGTCAAATTGTGAACCGGCGTAGGACGTTTAAAAAAATGGTTAGGTTAGGTTAAAACTGTGACCACCTACGCACGAGCCGAGCGAGCGAAGCGACCGGTGCCGCGGCAGCGGCCGGCGAGTGCCAGAAACGACTAGATTATATAGAAAAAAATATGGAAAAAAGAGACTATTTTTATTCAGATTGTAATTTAACGGTTTCACTTCGGTAGATTACAATATAGCGAAGAATAATGAGTCAAATTGCAATCATAATGATACGGTTCACAATCTATCGATAGTTTACAATCTCGCTAACGATCTTTACAATCTAACGGTGACATATACACCCTTTCGGTTACACCATCTATGCTGTCTAATTATCTCATCTTAGGCCGTTTAGGTGCATCCGGTTAGACTGGAAACCGACCCCAAGATGATAGAGAAAAGGTATGCAAATATTGACTTATTGTTATAAAAAATGTCGTCAATTTAAACTAAAACGAACAAAGTACAGACGCCAGCACATAAAGCTATCCCTAACTGTCAAATTTTCTCAATTCAAAATGAACCTTATGTCTTTGCATTAAAGTTGAAATACTATCAAAGAAATTTGACAGATTGTGGTAACTTGATGTGCTGGCCTCTGTACAAAACTAGCCTAGTTAATACTTTGTGTTCATATGTTTAGTTTACAAATGAGAGTAGTAATATCCGGCGCAGCTGTGCTGTTCGATAAATATTCGCTTCAAGGCTCCTGCAGACAAATTCAACGCGACTCTAGTCGTACAGTTTCTATGAAAAAAATATGGAAATAAAGTTAAAAAAAAGGAATTGTATTTAGTCTGTCAGTGAAATGATAAAAAAAATATAAGACACGAATTTTTTGCTTCATCATCATCATAGCCTTTTACCAACTATGTTGAGGTCGACTTCCAGTCTAACCGGATAGAGCTGAATAACAGTATTCTACATGGAGTGACTGCCTATCTGACCTCCACAACCCAGGAGCTGCGTAATACGATACCCCTTGGTAAGACTGGCTGTCAGACTTTCGGGCTTCTGACGACCCGTAACGGCTGTCAAAGATGCACAAATGACAGTCGGGACCAACGGCTTAACGTGCTTTCCGAGGCACGGTGGAGTCTCGTTTTTGCTTCATCATATAAATAAAAAATGACGTAAATAAAACGCATTAAAGTTGGGGTATGCAATCTACAAAGGAGTGTTGTCATGCTATTTTTTAACACAATGTCTCGAAGTTTTGATTACGTTAAAAAAGAAAAATACGTGTCCAATATTTTTTTAATAATATCCTAGCTGACGGACTAAACAATAATTTTAGTCATCATCTCTATTGAATCCATTGTCTCCACTTATGTTTCCACGGTGAATTTTTAACGGAACACACCGGCAGGTAACTCCCTAAACAAAAGAAAAACGCCACAAACAACATACATCACAGCCACGTTACCTCAAAGGTATGTAAGTACTTACCGTCTGAGTGGACATTATTTTGGGTCAGTCCCCATTGTTCCTACAAAACAAGGACCACTGAGGGGTCATAATTAACCACTGGCCTAAAATAGGGTAATTTTTGACCCGCACTAACTTATTTAGGGTAGTTTCTCTTAATATGGAGTCGGTGTTTTTTTTTGTAGTGTATGTTTGAATATTTTTGCTGGTAATGTTTCATGAGAACGTAGGGAATACGTTTACTACACGTTTACTACGGTAATCTTAATTTAAGGCACGGCTAATGTAGTTGGAGTTACTCCGATTAATGCCTTTGGGACACTCTTAAGAATTCGTCTCATCTGTCAGAGTTACCGTGGCCCATGTCAGGGGCACCTTTGATGACACAGTTGGTGCAGTGGTTGAGCGATTGACTGCGGCGTAGCATATCGCGAGTTCGATTCCCGCACGGAACAAATATTTGTACGACCTGCAAGTATTTGTTCCGGGTCTGGGTGTTTTTCTATCTATAATATCTATGTAGGTATGTATTCACAAAAAAATAATGTATATAGTAGTTTATCAGCCATCTCATTACCATAACACAAGCATTAGGTTGCTCAGCTCTGGACTAAATGGCGTTGTGTGAAATGTCCAAAGATATTATTATTATTACCTGGACAATAGTTGCCTTGCCCAACCTGAAGTCTTAAAACACGCTCCTGGTCTAGGTTGCCTGAAGCAAGGATGAGGATTCATAGACAACTCCGCCTTGGAGTGTAAATGTGGTGCTGTTCCACAAGCGATGCGACGCTTAATATCGTGTCCTGCGTGTCCTGCCGTATGCACGTTACAGGAACTGATGGACGCTAGTGATGGCGGCAAACACGTAGCCGAATTCTGGGCCGAGTCCATTTAGATTGCCATCGACACGTTAATGGATAGACTCCTCAAGCTTTCATAACAAACATTATTTAAATTATTTTTCATTAAACGACGTATTTGAGATATTTTTAGCCTGCCGGGTAAGCGGGATTGTCCGAAAGGGTTACCGCTACCCCGGAACATAAAGGGCTAAGGAAGCAACATGGATGGG
Organism: Hyppa rectilinea; assembly: GCA_951799385.1. Lineage (NCBI taxonomy): Eukaryota > Metazoa > Arthropoda > Insecta > Lepidoptera > Noctuidae > Hyppa > Hyppa rectilinea. The sequence continues at coordinate 15,743,594 of OX637316.1, forward strand.
TTTTCGTCAGTAAGAGTCTGACACTCCCTTCCGCTCCACCCAGAGCGGAAGGAGTCATTTGATGATTGGGCAACCAGGGCAACCTCAAAAATAAAGCTTCTCAATAACGCTACATAAAGAACATACACACATATACGTAAACACACATATCTATAAAATATCAACTCCTGAAATTCCGATACAATCACACCCAATATTCAATGCGAATATAGCCATTTTCAGTGGAATACAAAAACTTTACCAATTTAACTTCACCGAGCGAAATGTTTCCAATAGGTATACCTATATAATATATATTTTTGGTAAAAAATTAAGATTTGACTTATGATTCTTATGGGTATCGTAAATTCGTCCTAGGTCTCCCGGGATGGGGTATTTTGAGCTAGAATTTAGAACGTCGATTTTCGTTTGGATATTTCTTAAGACTTCTCTAAGATATCCTGAGACATGAGGATTTTGGTGACAAATAAAATTAGTTCTTTATTAACCGACTGCCAATGTTACTAAAGTGGTACCGTATTACCCAGTTACCAGGTTTTGGAGTTCAGTTAGGCAGTCGCTCCATGTAAAATACTGGTATTCAGCTGCATCCGGTCAGACTCCAATATAGTTGGGAAAAGGCTAGGGAGATTGATTTTGATTACCCGACTGCGGTGAAGCCCAAACGGTGGTTATGTTTGAACATAATTATAGTTGAAACATAACCTCCGTATGTATGTATGTATGTCCGCTCGTAACTACTCAACAGCTCAACTAATTTTGATACATGTTACGTCATTAGATTTGTCTTGATGGTGCGAGTGTCAGCACATCGGTTCATTCAAAATGACGGATACAAACGCTTTAATATACGTATGTATATTGATGTTATATTATTAAGTACTTATTAATTATTTTGTATTTTTGTTTCTTGCCACCGACTTCTGAAATTAAAGTATTTTTTCCCTTTGTAGTGTTTTTTTGGAAGACGGTAGTTTTTTTTTTGGTACCTACCTACCCCACAGTCGCCACTCTAATTCGTTTCTACTACTAAACTTGTTACGTAAACAACACTGGCCTGAAATATTAAAACAAAAAAAGAATTTTCCAAATCGGTTCATGTGTCTTCGGGTAATCGGTGAAAATACATTAAAAAAAAATCCGACGAATTGAGAATTTTAAACGACTTCAAATGAGGATGAGGTCATCCTCATTTGAAGTCGTTTAAAAAAGGTTCCACAAAGAAATGTAAAACTATTTCTACCATAAATGAAAGAAAAACTACTGTTTTTCTTAATGGCAACACTATTCTGGTCTTATTTTGTTTCCTTCTTGTTGCAAGTGCTTACTAATGAACGGAGATCAACACTTGCCGGCAAAGCGTTGGGGAATTCTCTCATTTTCCCAGAATTTTAACAATAGGAACTTACGTTTTTCTGGGAAATTCTAGAATATAAATTTAAAATAGTTCGTATGTAAGTAATACAACAGTAGTACTTGCTATTCTGTATAAATCCCACCGTAAAATCATCAAAATCATGTATGAAGTGAACTTAAAGTGAGCCTTCAGAGTGTTGATTGATTTGTTATTATTAACTCTTAGAATGTTTGTAAATATGTGAGCACCATGTACTTATGACATAATTAAGTTTACCTGCCATTGCTATATGTGTTTTTCTATTCAGCTTTTGTGGTGCAGTGTTTTTATTCTGGGTGCATTGCCTTCACATTATAATGTTAATAGCTGTTCCCCGCGGTTTCACCCCCGCTGCGCGGCTTCTTTTGGTCGTAGCGTGATGTTATATAGCCTATAGCCTTACTCGATAAATGGACTATTCAACACAAAAAGAATCTTGCAATTCGAACCAGTAGTTCCTGAGATTAGCGCGTTCAAACAAACAAACTCTTCGGCTTTATAATATTAGTATAGAAGTATAGATAATTCATGTATACCAAACATTTTAAAATATTTTAAAAGAGTAACGGTGGAGTTTCTTCCCCATTCTATCTAAGTTGTCATGATTATCAAGTGGGAAGATGTAACTCCAACCTGGTTAAGTAGGGCTACCTCGACGGTACTGCAGCAGGGTGTGGATGTCCGAAAGCGAAGTGGGATTGTCCGAAAGGGTTACCGCTACACCGGAACATAAAGGGCTAAGGAAGTAACATGGATGGGTTTTAGTCAGTAAGAGTCTGACACTTCCTCCCTTCCGCTCCTCCCAGAGCGGGAGGAGTCGTTCGAAGATTGCCCACACTAAAAAAAAAAAGACCTTCAAGTAGATTTCATTATACATGAACCATGGCGGTCTTCCTTGGTCCTTGTGGGATAATTTCTGAGCTCCTCGCAGACGTAGTCGCGGGCAAAAGCTAGAGTTTCATAGTTTTGTCACGGACATAATATTCGTACGGACATTTATTGCAAACCACATCGTTACATCGAATTTGACGACACGGTTGGCGCCACAGAACAGATAAACCTCTTTAACTGTTCTGTGGTTGGCGCAGTGGTTGAGCGATTGACTGCTGCGCAGCATGTCGCGGGTTCGATTCCCGCTCGGATCAAATATTTGTACGACCTGCAAGTGTTTGTTCCGGGTCTGGGTGTTTTTCTATCTATGATATGTATGTATTTACAAAAAAAAATGTACCTATATAAGTAGTTTATCAGCCATCTCGTTACCATAACACAAGCATTAAGTTGCTTAGCTTGGGACTATAATGGCGTTTGTGTGAAATGTCCAAGGATATTATTATTATCATTATTATTAATTTGTACCTGCATGCTATGCTCCAATTAACCCGAAATTTAGCTTAAAATGTGTTTAGGTTATTTATTATTTATTTTCTTCATTTATTATTTGTGTTAGACTAGAGCTATCCAACCCAGAAACCATCCCGCTTCATCTCTTTCTCATACTAAAATAAGTAAAATTAAAATAGTATTGCTCTGATTTACATGCAAAGAAAACAACAGATCGAGGATTTCCGGTTGGAGATACTTCCGCTTCCAAAAGTTTTCTTTCTTACGTGATTATTCATAATTAAATGAAATGTTTTTTTTCTGTATACGCTAATATAGTTTGTAGCAAAAGGAACTCGTAATGTGTGTACTGTATAATAATGATCAATTGTTCTGGTTGGCAACAAACGATATTATTTCAATGTTAAAATCCATTTATAAGTTTCGTTCTGATTCACCCCTGCATCCCTATTCACCCCGTTTTACCGTTAAGTAGATCTTTTAAGACACTTTTACCTGTCAATATTTAAAGCTATAATAATATGGCGCCGGCATTCATAGCTGACTATTCTCTGAAAAAAAAATGCCGAAACAAACTCAAGGCTGCTTTAAAGTCCAAACGATATATTATAAAGATTTTAAGTGAGTGTAACAATCTCAACGGGAACTTTTTGAAGAAAGTGCCATTACAGTTTCTATTAGACCTGTCCCAACAAAGAGAAAACTTTTATTTTTATTTGAGGCTGGGAAATCATCCAATGACTTCTTCCGCTCTGGGGAGTGGAAGGGTGTATTACTGACTAAAACCCATCCATATTCCTACCTTAGCCCTTTATGTTCCGGGGTAGCGGTTAACTTTTCGGACAATCCCGCTTACCCGGCAGGCTTCGGCCCTAACGGGCCCCTTCAATTGCTGACATCTCTTTAAAGCGCGCGTGGAACTTGTACGCGCAGTCCGGCACAAGCCTGGTCTTGATCGGACGGTGAGCTACCCATTGCTCACCGCCCGCAGGTCCGCGCAGAAAGCATGCATGCTTCAGTCAACATGTAGCCCAAACCTATTTTAACTTCCCTGTACCTGGTGAGACCAATCTATAACTTAGAGAAAACTTTGTATTGATTAAAACACATTCAAGTTACACAATTAGGTTGTTTGCAACTTCGGCCGTGACAGAGCGGAGTGGAAAGTTGTTGAATTTGATTTTAATCGCCTATTAAAGTTTGTGTACACTTTTGGAAACAATATTAGCGCGTGGTTCGCTTATTATATGAGAATTGTCAAAGTCAAATCATTTATTTCAAATAGGCACTAGAAAGGCTCTTTTGAACGTCCAAATGAACAAGAAATAGAATTGATTCTAGTTGCCCGTTCAATTGATTCGTATGGAGAAGAATGGGCAAGAAACTTACCGTTACTCTTTTAAAATGTTTTGTATACATTAATTATATGTACATTAATAAAATGTTTTGTATATGAGAAAACGATGCACCCAGAATAAAAATACCACACCACAAAAGGTGAAAAGAAACAATTATAACAATGACAGGTCAAATAAATTATGTCATAAATACATGGTGCATCCCAGCAGGCTTCGATCCTAACGGACCCCGTTGGGATCGAAGCCTGCTGGGTCAGCGGGATTGCCCGAAAGGGTTACGCTACACCGGAACATAAAGGGCTAAGGAAGGAACATGGATGGGTTCTAGTAAGTAAGAGTCTAAAAAAAAAGGGGGCGCGACCCCGAAATGACGGTGCTTGATTGACGTCCGCACGGTGTGGGCCCAGTGCTAGTTCGTGAGTGTCGAAGCGTCCTAGGATTTTGGGTACTAGGAAATCTCGGTTTCCGAACGGTATTTTCCTTCACCGTATATCCCTTCACATCATTTTCATCGTCTCTTTTTCTGCATGATATAACTGTTCGGGCGTCTCCGGGAATCATCGGCTTCGGCGACTCGATGTGCGGCGCGCGGGACGATCAACGACCACTTCGCAACCGATCTTCATCGACGGCACGCGCGCGCACTCTTTATTGTTACCAACAAATATTGTAAACCCTATTTTAGAGATTATAATTACACTTTTAACTACAGTCCACTGTCTTAATTAAAGTCCTGAGATAGGTCCCTAACAGTAACAACGACCTTGTTTCCCTTAAGGGTTGGCCAGAGGTGTACCAATAGTACACACATTTTGCCAGTTATATTTAACGGGGTGTATTGCGTGAGCGACGGATACGACGCGATACGATGCTGCGAACGCGATGAACGCGATCAACTCAATAGCATACTGTGCTTGTGGTTAATATGGTAGTCAGTTTTGAGGGCGGCCAGACGCGTCACCACGAACTAAAACAAAATTTTAATGTACTTCTCCATGATTAGAGAAGTAATGTCCAAAATCACGTATGACATTTGTCGCGTGTAGCATCGCGTCACATTGCATCGTATCGCGTCTCGTCGCGTTGCGCCGTAGTCGTCGCTCACGCAGGACACACTGTTAGTCCCATGTATTGGGAGTGAGTCTATTGCGATTAACCAAGCATAAATCCAGTCTTCCAGATAGAAAGACCTAATGACATTTGGTCCGACCTGGCAATCGAACCTTGCTCTTGCTTGCCACCGCTAGACGACATGGCAGGTTTTTTCTGAATAAAAGTTTATAAATGTTACCATCTGCAGTGATAGCCTAGTGGTATGACCATCGGACTGCCAAGTCATAAGCCTCGACTTCGAACTCAAGGCACGCACCTAATAATTTTACGGATTCATGTGCGTATTGTATAACAATCACTTGCTTAAAAACCGGCGAAGGAAAACATCTGGGGAAACCAGCATTTTTTTGTCTGAGAGATATTTCTCAACTGCATGTGCAGCTAAGTCAGAGGCCCATGGGCAGCATAAAACTCTGACACCAGGTTAGTCACTGACCACACGAAAAGAAGAAGTTCATCTATTAACTTTTTAAACGCAATTTCATTTGTTTCAAGTCACTAAATACGTACGAGAGCTTCAATTTTTAAGATATCTATATAAACACTCACAAAAGTAATGAGTTAATTGTTTATTTCGTGTTATAGTTTTGTAGCCATGTAGCCATTGTCACATATTTGTGTCGTTGCCGGTAAGGGCATGCGCTTGCTTGTCACGTATATGTGACAATGGCGTTTAAAAGGTTAATAATTGACTACATTGTTTTTAATGACAAATCGTTATGGCAGACGTTTGAACACACTGCAAATATAACAAACACAGATAGTGGGAAATAAGCTCTATAGTTGCAATATAAGCCCGGGTTAACTCTTGCTAGCGAAAATGTATCAAAACTTCATGCATAATGTATTTACCTGCATGGCATAAATTGAAACTAGCGTTCTACACCATCGTGCATACTACAAAGGTTGTTTATCATCATAAACTGCCCGCCTTTGATATTTCAATTACGTTTGCTTGGTTGATTGCTAGAGGGGCTCCCACTAGGTGGACCTTGGGGGTGTCGGGAGACGTCTGGCGACTCCTTGCCACCTTCGGCGTTGGCCTGCGAGCGGTGAGTAATGGGTAGCTCATCGTCCGATCAGGACCAAGCCCGTGCCGGACGGCGCGAACGTGTTCCACGCGCACCTCAAAGAGATGTCAGCACTAGGGAAGGCCCGTCAGGACCGATGCCTGTCGGGTCAGCGGGATTGTCTGAAAGGGATAGGCGATTAACACATGGCACCGCTGGACCGCGCGGTAGGAGCAGTTTGCGGTAGAAACGAGCACCGCTCGACCGCGCGGTCGGGCGGTGTACGTGTGTTAGGCATCAACGGATCTCTTAGAGACCAATGCGACCAATGAGATCAGCTTCACCGCCTACCGCGGCGGAGCACGGTGCCGTGGAACCCATTTAGCCCTTTATGATCGGCAGCGGTAACCTCCGGTAGAAACGTGGATGGGTTTTAGTCAGTAATAGTTTAGAAAGAAAGAAAAATGACGGAAATTACGTTTATTTGCGGCACACATGACGCAGTGTAAAACAAGCAACAAAAAACACGTTGTGGGGAAATATGTGTCACATCCGCGCAAAACGGCCATCGCTCAGCATAATGCTACGACCCCATGCGAGACGGAGCCACGGCGCTGATTTTCAGAGACAGCCGGCGTTGACGTGATGTCTGACACTCTCTTCCGCTCTACTGACAGCGGGATGGGTCAATTGATGATTTCCCATCCTAAAAAAGGGAGGTTCTGCTAAAAACAGTTTTTAATACCACAGATGCTAAGCTCGCCTAGCTAACTTCTACAGCTCTGCCAAAATTGTTGAATCGAAACATTTTTTCTGAGAAATAAACTACTATCTAATTATCTTCATTTTATTTAATTAACTACGTTTCAAGCGTGTTCAGATCTGTCGTCTACACAAAGACAGCAACGCTTTCATTTATTTATTTTTTTCTTTTTAAACGTTTCGCTCGTGAATTTTGCTTTTAAAGTTCTTGTGGGAAGCGCTTTGAGAAAAATAGAAATTTTGTTCGGGAATAAATGTTTCATAGAATTAATTGGATTCATTTAACTAACTGGCGATCTGTTTCACAACGTGCGATTCAGTAGGTCGGATAATTTCAAATATCGAACAATTTCAAATATCGAACAATTTCACGAACACCATTTCATTTATCGAACATTTCGCACGTTTAGAATTAAAACGACACAATTCAGAAAAATCAAAAATTGAGTTATCGTCATAAGACGAAACGAAAATAGTGAAAAGACTTTTTTATAATTTGCAGCACAAACATAGTCACTGACGTAAATAATCACGAAATAATAGACCAAATAGTACGGAAGTGTTAAGAACTTTAAAACTTCTTTTGCTATTTCCCTAAAAGTCACTTTTTTGAGTTACGTCGTTTTCATTCTAAAGGTGCGATTTGGTTGAGCTGAATAGTGCTAATCCATGCGTCATGTTCATGAACGGGCGCTCTCAGTAGAGACTGGTCATCTCTTAGCGGCTATGGCTTGTTTTAATTTAATTTTTGAACTGTTTTTACATATTTTATATCGGATGTTTTTAACGTTCTGCATCGTTCTCACATGTATAATAATAATAATTATGAATTATGTAACCAATATTTTGTAACCATATTCTGTTTAAAAGAGTGTCCATGCAGTTTCCTGCCCGTTCTTCTCCATAGGAACCTACTGCTTTGGAATGGGCAACTAGCTTCATCTTTCTGACTGACCGACCCCTTGACAATTCAAAAGTGCCTGTAATTGGTTTATTTGAAATAAATATTTTGAGTTTGAGTTCAACGCAGGAACGCTCAAAATCATGCGCTGAGTCTATGGTAACCGACTTCGTGACCGGTGGCGATGTCCGCTCTACCCTGTATAAATCAAAACACAGTATTATAGACATAGCAACATGTTAGTAAACATTTGGCACATAACGATACGGTCGAGTGAGCGTTCCCAAACATTACTAATTAGCGGAACATTATACCAAACATTTGTATAGAGGCCAGCACATCAAGTAACCCCAAGCTGTTAAATTTCTTTGATAGATTTTCAACTTTATTACAAAAAGATAAGGTTTATTTTCAATTGGGGAAATAACTAGTGATGATGTTCTGTCTTATTGCCTTGTATGTAAGTAGGTACTGATGTTGCTGTACCAACATTAAATTTAAATAGAGTAACATACAATTCCCAGCATTAAAAATACTTATTTACAAACAAAAAAAAAACCGACTGCCGAAAAAACATTAATGACAACAAATGTGGATTTTTTTATTTTTATTTTACACTTTTCAGTTTAGGTACCTACCTACCCCACAGTCCCCACACCAATTCGTATCCACTACTAAACTTGCTATGTAAACAACCTGAAGTACTAATAAGTTATGGATCATTTAGCTCCCTTCAAAATGGTTGAGCTGAATGGTGCCGATCCATGCGTCACACTTCTAATAATAATATGAATTATGTAACCAATATTTTGTAACCGTATTTTGTTTAAAAGAGTGTCCATGGAGTTTCTTGTCCGTTCATCTCCATAGGTACCTACTGCTTTGGAATGGACAACTAGCTTCATCTTTCTGACTGACCGAGCCCTTGACAATTCAAGTGCCTGGAATTGGTTTATTTGAAATCAATTTTATGTTTGAGTTCATCAAGATAAAAAATAAAATAAAATGAAAACAACATAGTTTTCATTTTATTTATTTTTTATCTTTTTATGGGACCAAATGGCGACTATTCCACATCAAACTAAAGAAGAATCACTCAAATCGGACCACAAATCTCAGCGTAATCGGTGTACAGACGCCAGCACATCAAGCTATCCCTAACTGTCAAATTTGTCCAATTGAAAATGAACCTTATGTCTTTGCAATAAAGTTGAAATACTATCAAAGAAATTTGACAGATTGTGGTAACTTGATGTGCTGGCCTCTGTACCTACTAATTGTGTTTTAAGAATCGAATTTATAAAGTTAAAGCTCCTTTCTTCTTTTTTCGTGTGGTTAGTGAATAACTTGGTGTCAGAGTTTCTAAGCTGTCCCTGAGCCTCTGACTTAGCTTCACATGCTATTGAGAAATATCTCTCAGGCATGCCGGTTTCTTCACGATGTTTTACTTCACCGTTTTATAAGCAAGCGATACAATACGCATATAATCTGAAAAGTCACAGGTACAGAGGCCAGCACATCAAGTTACCACAATCTGTCAAATTTCTTTGATAGAATTTCAACTTTATTGCAAAGACATAAGGTTCATTTTTAATTGAGAAATTTTGACAGTTAGGGATAGCTTTATGTGCTGGCGTCTGTACGTGTCTGGGGTTCGAACTCTAGACCTAAGACTTGGCAGTCTGACGGTCACACCACTAGACTATCACTGCTAAGTTATAGGTTACGAGACTCGATGATAGAATTATCTTTATGAGGAGATTCAACCGTCTCAACAGCACTTAGCCCCCAGCATCTAATTTGACCCCATTCGCCATTAAAATGAGTCCTCGCTGCAAGCTGGAGTCTGTGCTAACTAGATTAAAGACTGAGAGCCAAAATACAGCTACAAATCACTTGTGAGACGTTCATTAGCAATTTCAGAAGAATAAAATGTATATTTTGCTAGAATAACTAAGACGCACGAAGAAATCTATACTTCACTACATAGTATAAAACAAAGTCGCTTTCTCTGTCCCTATATCCATTATGTATGCTTAAATCTTTAAAACTACGCCACGGATTTTGATGCGGTTTTTTAAACAGATAGAGTGATTCAAGAGGAAGGTTTATGTGTATAATTTATCAACATATTTTGCGGGCGAAGCCGCGGGCGGTAGCTAGTATATTATAAAGCTGAAGAGTTTGTTTTTTTGAACGCGCTAATCTTTGGAACTACTGGTCCGAATTGAGAAAAATCTTTTTGTGTTGGATAGTCCATTTATCGAGGAAAGCTATAAGCTATGTAACATCACGCTACGACCAATAGGAGCCGAGCAGTGGGTGTAACCGCGCGGAAGCAGTTAGTATGAAATAAATATGCCAATGACTAATCGTTTTACAAATACCAAACTGGTGGTAAATAAAGTTTTATCGCAAAGGAAAAGACAGGTAAGAAAGGAACATAGATGGGTTTTAGTCAGTAAGAGTCTGTTGGAGTCACTAGATGATTTCTCACCCTCAATAAAAGAAGGTGTTCGCTATTCTATTATGTACAAGTGGCAGAAATTCATCCATATCATTATTATTACTACATAGTATAAATAAAGTCGCTTTCTCTGTCCCTATATCCGTATGTATGCTTAAATCTTTAAACCTACTCAACGGATTTTGATGCGGTTTTTTTTAATAGATAGAGTGATTCAAGAGGAAGGTTTATGTGTATAATTTGTCGACAAATTTTGCGGGCGAAGCCGCGGGCGGAAGCCAGTTACAAATAAAAAATAAAATCATTAGTCGATTGAATTACGATTAAACATAAAAATCGTCAATTCACAGTGCCTTAAGGGTTAATTATTACTAATGGCTGCTTATAAAATCTCTATAAAACACCCAGTCTTCTTAGCTCCTCTCCAACTATCTCCAGAATCCACTAAACGCAAGCTTCTTTAGTGGCTATAATAATTGCCAATGACACGATTACACGCGGCGGGCAGTGTTCCGCGTGCTACAAAAATACCTGACCTACATACAGCGCTGGTATTCCAATAGTCAGCTCAATACCTACTTACAGTATAGGAGACTTTACGAAACTGTCATCAAGGGCCGTGGATTGTGTTTGTTTTTGTAGTTTATGGTGATATACAGTGTAAGTAGGTTAAACCAGGGACATACTCTCAGGTTGAATGGTACAGACGCCAGCACATCAAGCTATCCCTACCTGTCAAATTTTCTGAATTAAAAATGAACCTTATGTCTTTGCAATAAAGTTGAAATACTATCAAAGAAATTTGACAGATTGTGGTAACTTGATGTGCTGGCCTCTGTACTTCATGGAAATCAACAACTTTGTCCATGGGACCAACTTTGAAATATAAGAAAAAAATATCAGCTGTTCCATACATTTTAACGAATTATTCGATTGTAAATGTACTGAACAGCAGATTTTTTTTAATGATTTCAGGTATAGTTCCATAGTCAAATATGTTCATTTTTATGAGTATAGTATACCTTGAAAGTATGCCCTCGTTTAACCTAACACATTGTATAGGTAACAGAACAGACGACCCCCGACCACTTCTAGATAATCCAAAGAAATATACGTCTTCTATATAATTATATTTATATAACCATTTATGTACAAATTCAAAACAGACAAGAAGTCAAATTTTCATTCACGATAACTAAATTAAATACATCCGAAATGTATGGAATTGGCATAAGTTTTCAAAATGTCACGTGATCAATCGTTTTCGATCGCTAAGTGCTAGATAAAGTCAAATTGTGTTACGAAAGTCGATCAATATTCCCATACAATGCGTTCACAAGTGGTGTTCTTGACTATCTGAATCGCTAAGATAACCAATTTTTCGATCAACAATTTTCGAAATCGGATCGACACGGAGCGATTTACTGTTGTCTGTGATTCTTGATGTAGACAACGTGTGTAAGAGTAGAAGAGAAAACTAAATACATCAATTTAAAGAACCAATTCATTAATATATACATATTATTATGAGTTAATCTCACAGTAGAAGTTTTATTATTATAACTCCTATGGGCGTTAATTGTCCGTCCAAGTTTTAATAAAAAAATACGTGAAAAGATGTTTTTTAAACCAATTTACAGTTATGCAAAGTTGGTCACCCATCCACGGACTAACTCTGGCAATCGTAGCTTAACCTGATGGATCGATCCGTGCGGCTGTAGGAGTCTCGGTATGTAAAGACGATCACCCATCCACGGACCAACCTCAGCATGCGTAGCTTAACCTGATGCGTTATGCGTGCGGCTGTTATTACTTAGTCACGAGCTCCTTTCCATATCAAGTAATATAAAAATAATACTACCTTTAATGGCACTGATCAGTTCCTTGATCAAACCTTCAGGTGAAAATTACTAAAATAATATTTATTAGTATTGGAAACATCTTGGAATAAGATCTAGTTTGATCATAACAGCCACACGGATCAATCCATCAGTATAAGCTACGCTTGCCGCGGTTGGTCCGTGGATGGGTGACCATCTTAAATATCGTGACTCCTCCGTGCCTCGGAAAGCACGTTAAGCCGTTGGTCCCGGCTGTCATTAGTGCATCTTTGACAGTCGTTACGGATATTCAGAAGCCCGAAAGTCTGGCAGCCAGTCTTACCAAGGGGTATCGTATTACTTAGTTACTGACTGGGTTGTGGAGGTCAGATAGGCAGTCGCTCCATGTAAAATACTGGTATTCAGCTGCATCCGGTTAGACTGGAAGCCTGGCTTACGTCAATCAATCTGCCTGCTTTTTCCTAGTTATGTTAGGATTGGGTTTCAGTCTTATCTGATGCAGCTGAATACCAGCATTTTACATAGAGCGACTGCCTATCTGACCTCCATAACCCAGTAACTGGGCAATATGATACCCCTTGGTACCCCCCTTGGACTGGCTGCTGTATTTTCGGGCTTCTGAGGACCCGTAACGACTGTCAAAGATACACAAATGACAGCCGGGACCAATGGCTTAACGTGCTTTCCGAGGCACGGAGGAGTCTCGTTATGTTAAGATGGTCACCCATCTACGGACCTACCGCAGCAAGCGTAGGAACCTGATGAATGGATCCGTGCGGCTGTTATTACTTAGCCACGAGCTCCTCATTGCATTGCATGCATGTGCATTTAAATAAATAAATAAAATTATATGCTGATTATGTAAGTATTACCACCAATTCGCAGTTGACCGTACGTACCTCTAGTTGAAGTTATTGAAAGTTTTTCAATTTTCGTTAACTTCTGAAAACTGATTCTTGACGAATAAATAAACCGGAAATGAAATTGGTCTTGATATTCTTGACGAATAAATAAACCGGAAATGAAATTGGTCTTGATATCTTAGGCAGACTTAGGAAACTTATTGAAAAGTAAGATAAGTTAGCGTTGATTTCGTAATTTGTATAAAGGAAACGTACCACTGTCGGTCGAAACGAGAAACTTTTGATTTAAAAAATGTAAAGAGTATTTTGGAGATAAAATAAAAAATGTTGCCTAGAAAGTATCTACATACAATTTTTTCCTTTAACCGCAATCATCATCTGCCTTGCCTTTGCCAGCCTATGTTGGGAGCGGTTTCCAGTTTAACCAGATGCAGCTGAATATCAGTATGACCTCCACAACCCAGTAACTAGGTAATATGATACTCATTGGTAAGACTCGCTGTCAGACATGCACAAATGACAGCCGGGACCAACGGTTTAACGTGCTTTCCGAGACACGGTGGAGTTTCGGTATGTAAAGATGGTCACCCATCCACGGTCAACCCTGGCCAGCGTGGCATATCCACAGTACCTACACAAAAATACCGTCGGGGAGGGGGGGGGGGCACGTCTCTCGTGCCCGTGAATCCTGGTTTTTCAACTTCAAAAGCAGTGATTGCCTAGTGGTCCATCAACCATCGGACTGCCAACTCATAGGTCTCGAGTTCGATCCCAAGGCACGCACCTCTGATTTTACCAATTCATGTGCGTATTGTAAATTATCACTTGCTTGAAAATCGGTGAAGGAAAACATCGTGAGGAAACCAGCATGTCTGAGAGATATCTCTCAACAGCATGTGAAGCTAAGTCAGAGGCCCATGGGCAGCATAAAAACTCTGACACCAGGTTCGTCACTAACCTCACGAAAAGAAGAAGAAGAACTTGAAGTTTCTTTTATAAAAAATTAACATAAAATTTTTTACCAAAAAGAATAAGAGGTAACCCTATCTCAGGCTTGAATAAACAAATCTTCCATAAACAAAACACAATGGACATATTAATAGGATTACATTACAAACAAAATCGTGTAGGACACGAAATCGAATATCGAATGATTTGAGATGAAAAGGGACTCGACTGACGGTCTTACCCTTGTCATTGGTCCAAAGGATGACGTCAAACATTTGTAGCCAATCGTGATCCAATGTGGCTTTTGAGTGATGACATTGGTAACCGGTATGTTGAGGATATCTTCGAAATTGATGAATAAAATAAAGAAAGGTTTTATTTCCTAGTAAAGATAAACTACCATAATATGGCGCGTCCATCCAAATTATTGTTTTAATATGTGTAGTCAGATCCTTACGAAAGAGTTTGTATGTAGTTGTAAGTCGTCTTAAGTAGCAGGCCGGCAGCAACATGCGTTGTGAGTCTTGGTGGCGCTTTGTAATTACTTTCACACTTTGAAATGTTTTTGAATTTGGAGGAGCGGCAACGAATTTTGCCCCACCCGGGAATGATAATAACATAATCACCATTACCAAGTGTTGCCAAAGTACCTAAAATAATACAATTAGTTGCCATAATAAATCTACACAATATTTTTATTGTGTAGATTGTTGCAATAAATTTGCTTCAGTGAATATTATGATTCTTAAACTGGGTGCATCGTCTTCTCATATAATTTTATAATTAATATGTACAAAACAGTTTAAAAGAGTAACAGTGGAGTTTCTTGCCCATTCTTCTCCATACGAAACTACTTTTTCGAAGAGGTGACTAGAATAATTCTACTTTTTGTTCATTTTGACGTTCAAAAGTGCCTTTATTGTGCCTATTTGAAATAAATGATTTGACTTTGACATCAACCGGGCGCAGTTCTGAATAATTCCAGATAGATTGCCCGACCCTGAAATTGAACCTGCATGAAGTCCTATGCTTAAGTAACGCTTGCAACCACTAGACCAAATCAGTGATAGCCTAATGGTGTGAGCGTCGTCATTGTATAATTCCATAGCACGTTTGTGACTACTATGTACCTACTATAAAGCTACCATTTACTGAGTACGTCTTACATTGACTTGAATGTGCCCTGGCGGCTGAGAGTATGTCATGCTCCCTGTAATGTCTCACTGATGGTGGTGCGTATGTTGGATCATTTAGCTCCCATCAAAATGGTTGAGCTGAATGGTACTAATCCATGCGTCATGTTCATGAACGGGCGCCGTCAGTAGGGACAGGTCACCTCTTAGCTGCCACGGCTGTTTTAAAATTTAAAATAATTTTGAATTGTTCTTTTAAATCTTGTAATTATGGACGCTTTTATTAAGTTCTGAATCGTTCTCACGTGTATATTTCAACATGAATGATGTAACCCAGTTTTTGTAAACATTTTTTGATTTAAAAGAGTGTCCATGGAGTTTCTTACCCGTTCTTCTCCATAGGTACCTACAGCTTCATCTTTCTGACTGACCGACCCCTTGACAATTCAAAAGTGTCTGTAATTGGTTTATTTGAAATCTTCGATCGTATTATTGATCGAAGTTTGAAATAAATGCTTTGAGTTTGAGTTTGACTGCCAAGTCTTAGATCTCGAGTTTGAACGCAAGGCACACACCTCTGACTTTTCGGATTTATGTGAGTAATTTATAATTGTCACTTGCTTAAAAAACGGCGAAGGTAAACATCGTGAGGAAACCGGCATGCCTTTTTTTTCAAGGCTAGGATATCTTACAATGACTTCTCCCGCTCTGGGTGGAGCGGAAGGGAGTGTCAGACTCTTATTGACTAAACCCATCCATGTTCCTTCCGTAGCCCTTTATGTTCCGGGGTAGCGGTAACACTTTCGGACAATCCCGCTTACCCGGCAGGCTTGGATCTAAAGGGCCCCTTCATGTGCTGACATCTCTTTGAGGCGCGCGTGGAACTTATACGCGCCGTCCGGCACGGGCCTGGTCCGTGAGCCACCCATTACTCACCGCCCGCAGGCCCGCGAAACCGGCATGCCTGAGAGATATTTCTGAACGGCGTGTGAAGCTAAGTCAGAGGCTCATGGGCAGCATAAAAACTCTGACACCAGGGTAGTCACTAACCTAATGAAAAAGAAAAAGAAAGAACTAGATCAAAGCAGTCTAGTTAAATCAAATTACTATAATACAGACTACTTACAATATCCATCACGCACACATAACTCAAGATACACGTGACTAATGAATTTGCCGTCCAATCCTAGACATGTCTCGATTACTACTGAGATCGGGCGAGCCGATTAGATATGAAATTGGATTTCATTCTAATGCGATGTCTTTAGGCTATAGGTATTATCAAGTTATCTAACGTATTTTAAGACCAGCTTTATGCTATGTTGGATCTAAAGATGTCTAAGGCTTTGCTTATCTTGTAATAGTAAAAAAATGTTTACTTTCAGCCAAATATTTTGGCTCCAAAGCTCTTGGCTTAGTAATAACAGCCGCACGGATCGATCCATCAAGTTAAGCTACGCTAGCAAAGGTTGGTCCGTGGATGGGTGACCATCTTTACATATCGAGACTCCTCCGTGCCACGGAAAGCAGGTTAAGCCGTTGGTTCCGGCTGTCATTCATGAATTTTTGACAGTCGTTCTGGGTAGTTAGAAGCCCGAAATTCTGGCAGTAAGTCTTACCAACAAGTTACTAACCGGATTGTGGAAGTCAGATAGGCAGTGGCTCCTTATAAAATAATGATATTCAGCTGCATTTGGTTAGACCGGAAGCCGACCCCAACGTAGTTGGGAAAAGGCTAGGCAGATTGATTGGAATAGTCACCAAATAAAGTATGTTAGGGTTTTTCCGGCGCTGGGGTAAGACCATATGAATTAATTAGACCGTACAAATCAACTGGTAAAGAATAAATATGTCTATACCTTATTATAACCATCAAAATAAGCATCAATACAACTCTTAAAGTACGGATTATAGAATGACTATTTCATGAGATACAGATATTTTAGGTCTAACTTAACTACAAAATATGTCCACAGTTGAATAAGAAACGAAACATTTTCCTAATTTTGTGGGCCACAATAATTCGCTAAGAAAATGGAATACTTATGTAATGGAATTGAGACCAATTAAATATTAATTTACTCAAAAACCCAAAAAACCGTTTCCATGAAAGGCCTGAAATACAATACGAACAAACATCCATTCATGATTTTCAGAAATTGTTACGAAGCTCGAAGGAAATACCTTCAGATATAATTATTTGCACAGAAGAGATAAGTTCAATTAAAATGCAAAAAGGGTTCCACCACGGAGGTTTCAATTTGAGCCTCATTCGGGGTGCTGATCTAAAAATAAAATTTAATTAATTTTTCTTTTGACGCCTAATTGACATAAAAAGCATGGAGAGGAAAAAAACCTGTTTTTTCTGCTCAAAAAACACGCACATTACGAAAAAGGTTGGTAAATGTTATTATGTTTTTTTTACTGCAGTAATGACTGATGGTGTACACCACAACTTAATTCACTAGCACATACTTTAAAATAAAAAGAGGTCGTGGCTTAGTACAGACGCCAGCACATCAAGCTATCCCTAACTGTTAAATTTTCTCAATTAAAAATGAACCTTAAGCCTTTGCAATAAAGTTGAAATACTATCAAAGATATTTGACAGATTGTGGTAACTTGATGTGCTGGCCTCTGTACTAACAGCCGCACAGGTCGTTCCTCAGGTTAAGCTGCGCTTACCGGGGTTGGCTGTGGATGGGTGAACATCTTTACAAAGCAAGACTCCTCCGTGGCTCGGAAAGCACATTAAGCCGTTGGTCCCGGCTGTGATTTGTACATCTTAGACAGTAATTTCGGGTCGTCAGAAGCCCGAAAATCTGACAGCCTGTCTTGCCAATGGGTATCGTATTGCCAAGTTGCTGGGTTGTGGATGTCAGATAGGCAGTCGCTCCGTGTAAAATACTGGTATTCAGCTGCATCCGGTTAGACTGAAATGAAGGTCGACACCTTAACATAGTTGGGAAAAGGCTAGGCAGATGGTGATGACTTACTTTTTTTTCGGGTAATTAAACAAAAAAGCCGAGACGAATATAAATGGACTTTACATTAATTATCATCATCATTTTCAGAAGCCTATTATAGTATGGATAGCCTAGTGGTGTGACCGTTGGACTGCTGTCTCGAGTTCGAACCTCTGATTTTACGAATTTATGTGCTTATTATACAATTGTCACTTGTTCAAAACATCGTGAAGAAACCAGCATGCCTGAGAGATATTTCTCAACGGCATGTGAAGCTTAGTCAGAGGCACATGGGCAGCATAAAAACTCTAACATCAGGTTAGTCATTAACCGCACGAAAAGATCAGCAGCCTATTATTACAGCAGTCCACTGCTAGAAATAGGCGTCTCCTCACCTAGACTAAAGGCATTTTATCTCAGGTTTTCCGATTCGCGGTCTCCACTCAAGAACACATTAATAATTCACCCTTTTTAATAACTTCAGGACTAACCACTCAAAAACTTAAACCTAGTTGAAAGTACTTAGGAAGTCCTAGCCAAGTTCTAATATAAAAGTAGGATTTCGAAGTTTGGAAACGCTAGGGACCAAATTTCAGAGTTACATAATCAGCCTATAATGTCCCCAATGCTGGAACACAGGCCTCCTCTTTTAGAGATGGAGAGCGACATACTCCACCATGCGGGCCCAGTGCGGGTTAGCCGATGTCACATGTCTCATATTTGGTTCTAAGACATGCCGGTTTCCTCACGATGTTTTCCTTCACCGTTTTGAGAGCAGTGATGATGATATTAAATGCACAAAGTTAAGCGCCTGCTTCGGTTTGAACTCACGATCAACAATTCGTAAGTCGAGGCCGATACCACTGAGCCACCACTGCTAGTATAATTATCACTTGCTTAAAAATCGGTGAAGGAAAACATCGTGAGCAAAGCAGCGTGTCTGAGAGATATTTCTCAACAGCATGTGAAGCTAGGTCAGAGGCCCATGGGCAGCATAAAAACTCTGACACCAGGTCACTAACTACACGAAAAGAATAAGAACCACTACTCTTCAAATCTGCATATCAGAGTAACCTAGCTTTAATACATAAATTAATAGCAAAGAATTTTATATTTGTTGTTCTAAAATTAAAAACATTTATTTCAATTAAACCCATTATTTCAAACTCAAAAAAAATATTTCAATCAAATCATTTTAGAAAAATAACGAATAGTCATCATATAAAAAAGATAAGCTAGATGGAGTCGAGTCGGAGGGCCATCTGATCAGTATTAGAAATGATCCTGAGAGGAAAGAACAATACTGATTTTGGCACACCAGTCCAGGTAGTGCACGCATTTACTAGTAGTCGTATAGCTCAAAACTAAAATCGAATAGAATAGAAATTCTACACTACCAAAAAGTTATTTTTTACATAATTTGTTTGCATTTAAGGGGAAGTTTTTCACCTTACAAAAAACCATCATCAACAACAAACATCAACAACATCTAAAATAAAATAAAAACTTGTTATAAAAATCCCAGCCATTCTTTATGTACACAGAAATCTCACATAACTCCCATTTACATAAGACCAACCGCACAATAAAACCGTTTTCAATACAAAATGTTTTTCTTATAACAATGTTATGTACGGTATTCTGCCAAGTATTTGTATCAAGTAGTTCCGACATCCTGCGAGCGTGGACGCTGCGTTGTAAACAATAATATATCAACAGAGGTATTTTTTTTATCGAAAAACCTCTTTGGACCACGTTATAATGTCAGTAAAACGTTATTCCTTTAATTCCTTATCATATCAGTTTTTGTTTTTTCGTGTGGTTAGTGACTAACCTGGTGTCAGAGTTTTTTTTGCTGCCTATGGGCCTCTGACTTAGCTTCACATACTGTTGAGAAATATCTCTCAGACATGCTGGTTTCCTCACGATGTTTTCCTTCACCGATTTTTAAGCAAGAGATAATTATAGAATACGCACATGAATCCGTAAAATCAGGGGTGCGTGCCTTCAGTTGGAACTCGAGACCTGTGACTTGGCAGTCCGACGGTCACACCACTAGGCTATCACTGCTAACATACAGGGTGGAATTTTGTAATGCCCCCTGGAGGGAAAGTACTCTTAATACTGTAGATAGAAAATTTTACTCAAAGGAAACATTCCTTTATTTATGAATAGAAAGAAAACTGCATTCAAAGATTTCCAAAAAATCGCTTGCCGCACCCGGGAATCGAACTGACTAAAATCTGCAAAAAGTACACACTGTTCTTTTATTGCCGCGATCGTTAGTATCAATTATAAGGATGAAATCTCTCGAACAAACTTGATAAATTAAATGATAGGAAAACCATGAAATCTTTAATTATTTACAAAAAATTGTAAACGAATTAATTAGTTGCTCGAAATGGGCTCCATTTTCTTGGATACCCAAATGTGTTCTTCTAAATAAATACCTTTAATACCTGGATTGGTACAAACGGCACAATCAGATGGCCTGCGAGATCACCAGTTCTCACCCCTATAGATTTTTTTATGGGGATATGTTAAAAACCAAATTTACATTAAATCTTATGCGAATGTAAACGAGTTGAGAGTTGAAGTTCAGAATACGATTTATAATATTCACCACAACACGTTATTAAAGGTTACAAAAAAAGAAATTGTTAGAAGAATACATTTGTGTATCCAAGAAAATGGAGCCCATTTCGAGCAACTACTTAATTAGTTTCCAATTTTTTGTAAATAATTAAAGATTTCATAGTTTTTCTATCATTTAATTTATCAAGTTTGTTCGAGAGATTTCATCCTTATAATTGATACTAACGATCGCGGCAATAAAAGTACAGTGTGTACTTTTTGCAGATTTTAGTCAGTTCGATTCCCGGGTGTGGCAAGCGAATTTTTGGAAATCTTTGAATGCAGTTTTCTTTCTATTCAAAAATAAAGGAATGTTTCCTTTGAGTAAAATTTTCTATCTGCAGTATTAAGAGTACTTTCCCTCCAGGGGGCATTACAAAATTCCACCCTGTATAATAATAATAATTTTTTATAATAATTTATTTCAAATAAAAAACGTTTACAAAAAGTGTACATGTAGCCAACAGTAATAAGTTTTCCATACAATTAAAGTGCCTAAAACTAAAACTAAGATTTTATTATAGGTGCAAGTACTGGTTGTTCGGAATTGTAATTTTATGTAGCGACCAGCCCGATCTAGGTTAATTTAAACCTGTGTTTCAGGCCATCACTTTACAATCCAACTACTTTGGTCTAGTGCAATTTAAAGTTAAGCTGTATAAAAATAAAGAATATTATAAGAACTAGGAGAAAAAGCTTAATGGTACCTTAATATCTAAAACTAAGCCTATGTAATTTTACAAAAATAAACACTTACGCGGGGATTAAAATCATCATGCCAAAATTTCTAGAAGTTTTTCTGTGTCTGTGTAATTTAGTGTCTCTAAATATTCGGATAACATTTTACTACATTTATTATACCTTACACTATAGAAACTTAGTACCTTGTTGAGCTTATTATATAGAAAAGGTCCCAAGAACAGATAGAAACGATTAGCAAACGCATGTCTAGTATGAGGCTTAATGCAAACTAAGTCCTTCCTTCTCTTGTCAGAAGGAACAGGGCCAAAAGGAAGTGCAGTGTGCTGGAGTAGTACTATATTTAAAATAAATAATTGCCGTACTGTAAGCACCTTACATGCTGTGTAGAGTTGATGCGTAGGAAATCTAAAAGGGCGAAACCTTTAGAATAGCTCTTTGAGCACGCTCTAATGGGAGTAAAATTGTTTTAGCCAAATATAGCCATATAAATAAACTGTATTCAATAAAATCAGTAAAAAAGTACCCTATAAATTTTGATTCCCTAGAGAGTGTCAAAATAAACGTTTCTGCCGGCATAAACGGCGGCAAATCTTTTTTTAGCGTTACTTTAGAATTTTGATTTTTCCACAGCTTCAAGGGACTGTAGACCTGAGTATATCGTTTTGATTTCATCTCGATACCTCCACTCGTTCCCGAGATAAAGGGTCTTGGCAGACAGATGGACAGAACTCTAAAAATGTAAAGTTGGGGAGTGGGGCTCGCTACGTCACAATTTAGTTTAAAATCTACATAACTGTGACGTCATGCCACATTTTAACACAATGTGTCGACATAATCTTTGGATTACGTAAGTAAGAAATATGTGTTTTTTTGTTAATAATCTAGCAGACGGACTAAAAACTATTTTGTGAACATCCCTATTATTGCAAAACTGATGGCGACAAGATGTTGGGGTAATTTCGGAGCTGGAATAAACCGTATGAAGTGAATTCCCGGCAAATTTATGTGTTTAAATAAATTTTTGGATTCAAAAACGAAAAAATACTTCCTTTCTTACAAAATTGTGGAAAATTTTATCTTAAAACAACGAAATCCTTCGAACCGTTATCTCAGTCAAGATAGTACTGAGGTAGTCACTGTTCATATTACCCGCTACCACCTGGTCACATTAACCGGTTGTTTCGGGTAATGGCTCCTTGTTGAGCCAGATAGCGGGTTATTAGATTATAAATATAATTAAAGTTGGTATTTACTTTCAAGGTTTTGGACCATATTTAGTATCTTAGAAGCATTTGAAGCCTTGTTGGTTTAGTGGTCGCGAGCGCTATTGCGGTTTGATTTTTATGTCAGACAAAGTTTTCTTCGGTTTTTTCCGTGTTACTATGAATAAAGCTTAAATTAAAGTTCAAAGCCTGCACGTCAAAATGTATACAACAGCTAAGAACTGACAGAGGATTGAGGAGCCCGTGGCTAAGTAATAACAGCCGCGCAGGTCAATCCATCAGGTTAAGCTACGCTAGCCGAGGTTGGTCCGTGGATGGGTGACCATCTTTACATAGCGAGATTCCTCCGTGTCTCGAACAGCACGTTAAACCGTTGGTCCTGGTTGTCATTTGAGAATCTTGAACAGTCATTACGAGTCATCAGAAGCCCGAAAATCTGACAGCCAGTCTTACCAAGTGGTACGGTATTACCCAATTACTGGGTTGTGGAGGTCAGATAGGCAGTTGCTTCATGTAAAAAAAACTGATATTCAGCTGCATTCGCTTAGACTGGAAGCCGACCCCAACATAGTTGGAAAAAGGCTAGGCAGATCGACTTTTCGAGCTAAGAACTGACGAAAAATTGTTACCTGGCGGAAATAAAAGTTTCTAGTTAACACTATGCGCGTCAATATCCTCACACCCCTCGCAAAGAAACTGAGATAAGAACAATAATGAAAATAATTAATTATAGGTATTTCAGATTTGTATACAGCAATCAGTTAACGAAATAATCCTCTTAAAATACAGTACCCACCTTCTGGGAAAGTCGGATAAAAACACTCATACACTGCGTACAAAAACCAGAATACAACTCAAGGCGCAACATGATTTATAATCCCGTGACCTTGAAATGACATTGAACATATTATTACGTCGTTTTCGCGTAAAAAATGTCCCTGCCTCCGACATAAACGTTCTCATTTTCCTTTTGTACCATGATTTGCATGGAAATATGAGAACAAGACCGTATCTTTAGGGATTGACCGATCAAATAAGATGTTTTATTTTTTTTATACACGGATGCTTTTGTCGTTGGATGCCTGAAGGAGAATAACGCTTTTGAGGTCATGCAGCGACGAACTAGTCTTTTTGTAGGGTAGATATTAAGTTAGATAGTCCTCCAAGCCGAGGCAAGCACGTTAAGCCGTTGGTCCCGGCTGTCATTTGTCCATCTTTGACAGTCGTTACGGGACGTCAGAAGCCCGAAAATCTGACAGCCAGTCTTACCAAGGGGTATCGTATTACCCAATTACACTTAGGACAATCCCGCTTAGCGCAGGTCATGACATAGGCAAACATCTCGTCTTCATCCTGTACCCTGCTGATATGGTAAAGGGCGCAGGAATCATCAAACAGGATGTAAAAGGGTGTCCCATGTTCGGCAGAGTTCGTATAACCTACGATAACATGTCCCTCTAAATTCAGAACGTTTGAAAGTATTTAATAAGTGAAAAATTAATTTCAAAGCGCCACCAAGACTCACAACGCATGCTGCTTCCAGCCTGCTACTGAAGACGAATACTTAGAACTACATACAAACTATAACGTATGCATTGAAAAAGTAAATTGGAGGGGCGCGCCACATTATCGTACTGTCAAACGGGGTGAATAAGGAGTGAATCGAGACGAAACTTTAAAAAGGATTTTAACTTTAAAATTATATAGTTTGTTGTGAACAGGGGCACTTAATTAATAATTGTAATATAGTAAACGCATAACAGGTTGTTTTTGGCCACAAACTATATTACTTCAATGTTAAAATCCCTTTTAAACTCTCGTCCCGATTCACCCCTGCATCACTATTCACCCCGTTTGACTGTAGCTTATCTCTACGTATCTTGGTTGAATCATTATCATGATTTGCAACCATGGTAAGCTCATAATCATCCATGCAACCGAGAGATTTGGTGTACATTGGAATGGAAATGTTTAGAAATCATAAATAATAGGAACGACCTTTGATCACCATGTTGCACCGCTTGACGCCATCTGTTGCGGCAAACCAGGGCTGAGGCTCTGCCTGGCTTAGGGTCCCAGCATTATGCTGAACGATGGCTGTTTTGCGTGGATGTGACGCATATTTTCCTCTAACTTGTTCTTTTGTTTTTGTGTTCTTATTCTTTTGTGTTTGTCTTCTTTCTTTGCATCATTTTTGCTCCATAAAAACGTAAAAAATACGTTTTTTTCTTTTCTTATGCTTACTCATTTCGTGACAATGATTTCAAACGATAAGATCGGCTACTCTGGACATAAATCTACCAAAGACTACAAAGGAGACCAATAACAAATACTTCAATATTTGACAATGCAAAACCGAAGGTTTGAACCCTACCTTCTACTAACAAGACCCGAAGGATCACTAATCTATTTAACGACAGGTATATTGACAGTGACACCCCGTTTATCACAAACCCTTTAGTTCATACAATATTCATGTATCATGACAAATTTGCTGAATTTGGTTATTTTAATATAGCTCTACAATAAGCTCTTGTGGTAAATATTCAATCGATAAATATTAGCAGTGATAGCCTAGTGGTGTTACCATCGGACTGCCAAGTCATAGGTCTTCAGTTGGAACCCAAGGCACGCACCACAGATTTTACGGATTCAAGTGCGTATTGTATAATTATCACTTGCTTAAAATCGGTGAAGGAAAACATCGTGAGGAAACCAGCATGTCTGAGAGATATTTCTCAACAGCATGTGAAGCTAAGTCAGAGGAACATGGGCAGTATAAAAACACTGACACCTGGTTAGTTACTAACCACACGAAAAGAAGAAGAATGGATAATTCTAATTTTGATTTTAAAAACAAAAAGCGATCGTTTTATACTCACCAATTGTTATTGTGATGTACCCTAGACTTGTAATTGCGAGCAACTTTGATGCAGCGCTCGCCTGCCGCTTTGTAGCACCGGTCGCTTTGCTCGCTCGGCTCGCGCGTGCAGGATCACGATTCGGTCTTAGTTTAGTTACTGCGACCAATATTAATGTTACAGATAGGTATTAAAAATACCAGAATGTTAAAAGAAAAACTAAGTATTGTGTAAATTAGTAAAAAAGTCAGTCTCATAAAAAAAATACATTGAATTTTGCAGGTTATCATAGCAAATCTACTTAAGATATTTTTCCTTCACCGGTTTGTGAGCAGTTGTGACGAAATAAATTGCACAAAAACGTCAGCGGAGAAACCTGGACTTTTGTAAAATTACCAACAATTCACAGCTCATCGCCATTTTTTTTTAGGTAATACTGGGAGAAATACTTGCTTTTTAGGCATTGCGGCAGTAGGGATAATCACTGGCTGATAATAGAAACCAAAGATAAAACTATAAAGAAAGCATGATAAAATTGATATTTTAGACTTAATCTTTTGTTCAACGAGTTGCCATTAAGATAATTGTAAGTAGTTACAGTTTCAGGATATACTAATGTCTGCGTTTTCAGGCGAGATTAGCTGAATCGGAGATGTTTAAATTTTTACGAAAGGCTTTTGTACCGAAAGATTTTTTATTTTTTTTAATTGCTATGTGGTAGATAACGTAACTGCGAGTCCGGGTTGAAATTTGTATTTTGAGGCCATGGATTATTATTGGTTGCTAATGACAAATATAATCTATTTTTTGAAGTCGGTTAAAATATACCAACATGTTTTCAACATATTTTTTACCAAATAGATTATGCGATCGGTGATTTTAAAGAAAACTAGTACCTAAATAACAGAATATTATGTTGTTTTGGCACATGCCATAAGACCATCAGTGGGATTGTCCGAAGGGGTTACCGCTACCCGAATATAAAGAGCTAAGGAAGGAACATGGATGGGTTTTAGTCAGTCAGAGTCTGACAGTCCCTTACTGTCCACCTAGAGCGGAGGGGTCATTTGATGATTACCCACATAAAAAAAAATGTCATAAGACCAACCCGGCCAAGTGCGAGTAAGACTCGCACACGAAGGGTTTCGTACGACCGTATAATAACGCTACACAATAAAACAATACATCAGTTTAAAAAAAACATGTTTCTTGTATAGTCCAGTGGGCGCAAGCGCTACTACTGCGCATGAGGTTCGATTCTCGGGTCGGGGATAGTGTATTATTTTTTATCCATGTGAAATTTCTCAACAGCAGGCAAGTGTTTAGATTTTATGGCCTGGTTAATGGCAGTAGGTTCACCACCTATAAGACGAGAATTAAACATAACTTGCGGAATGTGGGCGTACTTTAGGTACAGAGGCCAGCACATCAAGTTACCACAATCTGTCAAATTTCTTTGATAGTAATTCAACTTTATTGCAAAGACAGAAGGTTCATTTTTAATTGAGAAAATTTGACAGTTAGGGATAGCTTGATGTGCTGGCGTCTGTACACCTCTGTCTAATTCTTTAGGGATTACAGGCATGATAGTATCTTTATATATGTCTTCTAGCAGCAAACATTCTTTATCATGTGCTACTATTACACGACCCAAGGCACCTCTGATTACACAGATTAATGTGCGAATTGTATAATTATCACTTGCTTAAAAATCGGTGAAGGTAAACATCGTGAGGAAATCTACTAGTCTGAGAGATATTTCTCAACAGCATGTGAAGCTAAGTCAGAGGCCCATGGGCAGCATTAAAACTCTGACACGTATAGTCACTAACCACACGAAAAGAAAGAGATACATTACACAAAAAAAAGGAAAAGGCTAAGCAGATTGATTGACTATTACATTACAAAACAAATATTTCTTTTCCAACAACAACAACATTGGAAACGTAACAAGCATAATGTGAACCATAATGTAACCAACAGCCGCTTAAAGCGGCCAGTTATTTATGACGTCACTGCCGGTCCCGCGCCGATGGTTTCCGGTTGCGAGTCGGCTTTATTGCCGACTACCAGAGACAATGGCTTGAAGATTCGAAATTGTTATTTTTATTACCAAGGGGTTGAGTTGACGCTGCGACCCAAACTTGGTCAGCGATAATGATACCGTTTTATTTAATCGTTTGAGCTAAATATACAGAATGTATCAGATAGAAATGGAAAGAAAAAAAAAATATTCAGACACAGTCAGTGACACAATAGTACAATACAAAAACAACTTGACAGGTATCAAGGGACACCCGGATGGAACAAAGTTCCTTTCGATTAATTAGTGAAGGAATTGTAATGAGTGTAAAAAAAAAAAAAAATCAAAAGTCATTTATTCAAATTAGGCTGAAGATCAGCACTTTTTGAAGGTCAAAGTTACATAAGACAGTCCCCCAAAAACGCCCACCCTTCACCACTTCCTAGTGCTTTAGCTGGGAAGAAGAAGTGGCGCAACAAACTCCCCAGCAGCACAGCTGTCTGTTTAGTTGGAAGAACTTGACTCTACACACATTTATCGCATGAGAAGTAATTAACATTACAAAACACATCACATTAAAATCAATCATTTGCCACATGTCAGCTAGCACACGTCAATATACCAATTAAAACATTAAAACTGACTGTACTCAAGCGTAAATTTAAAAAGAAAAAAAAGAGCCTCCAGGTAAAAGTGCGTGCCCGCTTACATGTGCAATGCTGTACTATGTCCATACAGCCGTAACTCGAAGTTACAAATGATAAACTAGGACCATCGAAGTAAAATCAATCAATTAATTGCTAATGATTACTAACTAGGATCAAGATAAATAAATATGATCAACTGTCGAGGTCTCTAGCTAACCACATTTTGCAATACAACTCATTAAAAAAAAAACATAGTAATGAGTAGATTATGTCAACAATAAATGGCTAATAAAAAAAAATAAAAACAACCAAAACAATGAATTGAATACATAATAAAAATAATTTTATGAAGCTAATTCTGGAGAAAGAACATAAACATTGTCTTGTGTTAATCACAGCGACCAACTATTCTTGTCATTTAAGTAGTCGTTGGTAGTATAGTAAGCCTTTGAACAAAGGATAGATTTTACTTTAGATTTAAACGTATTAAAAGGCAATTCTAGCAAAGAAGAGGGCAGCTTGTTATAAAAGGTTATACCAAGCCCCACAAATGAGTTATGAACCTTATGAAGCCGATGAAAGGGAGCACGTAGTTTATCCTTATTTCTAGTATTGATGTTGTGAATATCACTGTTTTTAGTATATAAGTGTAAATTTTGTCTAATATATAAAATGTTGGCGAAAATAAATTGTGACGCTACCGTAAGAATACCAATTTCTTTAAAAAAATCTCTCAGAGATACTCTGGCACCTAGCTGGTAAATTGCTCGAACAGCTCGTTTTTGAAGAACGAATATATTATTTATATCTGCGGCTCTGCCCCACAGCAGAAGGCCATAGGACATAACGCTATGAAAATAGCTAAAATACACTAACCGGGCTGTATCAACGTCAGTGTATTGTCTTACTTTCCTGACGGCATAGGCGGCTGAACTAAGCCGTCCTGCTAGACTTGATATATGTGGGCTCCATTGGAGTTTAGAATCTACTGTTATTCCCAAAAAGACTGCTGTGTCTACAGTTTCAAGCACCTCTTTATCTAATATTATTTGTGGTCCTAGATTTCTGACATTGGGTAAGGCGAATTTTATACATTTCGTTTTCTTCGCATTGAGAACTAGGTTATTAGATGTAAACCAATCCGTTACTGTTGAGAGTGCACTGTTAACATCGTCAAAAACTAGTCTATCTCTGTCTACTTTAAAGATAAGAGAGGTATCATATGCAAACAGTACAACATCACAGATACCCTTTAAATGGAATGGTAAGTCATTGATATACACTAAGAATAAGAATGGACCTAGTATTGAGCCTTGAGGTACACCTAACTGAACTGGTAGCTCAGTAGATTTCACACCATTAACATCTACACATTGAAACCTATTCTGTAAATATGAATTTATAACGTTAAGAGCTTCGTTTTGAACACCGTAATGACGTAGTTTACGTAAAAGCGTGTCGTGGTGCACGCAATCAAAAGCTTTGGAGAGATCACAGAAAATTCCAATAGCATTTTGCGAGTTCTCCCATGCGCTAAATATGTGTTTCAGCAGAGCAACACCTGCATCCGTAGTCGAACGACCTTTTGTAAAGCCATATTGTTCATCATGAAGGAGGCTATTTAAATTAAAATGTCTTAACAACTGCTTGAGTATTAATTTTTCAAATATTTTGCTAAATGCAGGTAAGATTGAAATAGGCCTGAAATTGCCAACGTTATTTTTATTACCTGATTTAAATAAAGGAATGACTTTACTACTTTTCATGAGGTCAGGAAAGGTTCCTAAATCAACACATTTATTAAAGGTAACAGCTAGATAGGGGGCTACGATATCTATTATATTACTTAAAAGTTTAATGGAGATGCCCCAGTAATCACCAGTGTTTTTGGACTTAAGTGTATTAAAAACGTTAACTACATCACGAGGCGTTACATGTTCGAAGCTAAATAAGCGACTACATTTAGGCACACTACTATGGAGAAGGTTTTCAGCTTTAGTCGGTGAAGAATTTAAGGAGCGAGTCGTAGTTATAGGTATGTTGGCAAAAAAATCATTAAAAACCTCAGCTACGTCAGCTGCTTTATTAATTAATTTGTTGTCGACCATAATCTCAAGTTCATTTAATTGTTTAACTGGTTTACCCGTTTCATTGTTAATAATTTTCCAAGTGGTTTTTATTTTATTATTGGATTTTTTAATTGTTTCGCTTAAAAATTTTGATTTTGCAAAGACACAAACCTTTTTAAATAATTTTGAATAATTTTTGACATACTCTAGGAAAGGAGTATCAAACTTGTATTTTTTTAAACCGTATAACTCGTATAGTCTCGCTCTACTTTGATAAATGCCTGGGGTAGCCCATTGGTTGAAGCTAACTGCGGTGCCATTGATATCAATGGTTTTGGTTTTGAAAATAGATTGGTACTCTTTTTGCACAACATCAAAAAGGGCTCCGTAGATTTCATTAGGATTCTCAAGGTCTGCTATAGATGGTGAAATTCGATGAGCTATATTATCTTTAAATTTGGTGCAACGACTAGTTGTATAAGGCCTGCATTCTATTTTTTGCGGCTTTTTATGTAATGGCACAGGGAAGCTAGCTAATAAGCCACAGTGGTCAGATGTTAAGTCACTAAGCACAAATTTATTTTTGGCATCATAATCACTAAATATATTATCAAGACAAGTCGATGAAGATGCCGTGATCCTAGTAGGTTCAAAAAACAAGTTAATTAAATTATAACACCTAAACAGATTAAGAAGTCTAATACTTAAAGGAGTTACTTCTAAAATATTAATATTAAAATCACCACATAAAATAATATTTTTATTACTCGATTTTATTCTATTGAGTGAATCCTCCATTACCGATTCGAAACTAATAAAATCCCCCGAGGGGGGTCGATAAACGCAAATTACCACGTATCGCTCAAGTTCAACACAAGACAACTCAATAGTGCGCTCAATAGACAAATTAACTAAATCTAAACGTTGTTTACATTTTAACTTGTTTGAAACAAGAATTAATGAGCCACCGCGAATAGCACTTTTTCTTACAAATGCACTTTGTACGGTAAAATAATCATCATTAATAAACACTACTTCATGTTCTTTCAACCAGTGTTCAGTCAAACATAACACCTGAACATCATAATTTTCTAAGAATAAACTTAATTCTAGCTCTTTGCCGGACAGACCCTGCATATTTTGATGTACAACATTCAACATAATATGCGGTTTATCCGTTGTCGCACCTAATAGTTTATACTACAAGGCGCGTCAGAGATAGTGTTAGTACCACTACTAACAGTAATCGATGGTACAGTACAGGTACCAGTGTCACTGTGTATATTATATGCTAAAAGATTAGCAATTTGTCTCCTAGAAGTAGACGGCAGATGCATTGTATAATTTGTCAGTTTGTAATCAGTAATAAATTGATTACAGTCAAAATATAAAATAGCGTCACTATGGCGACAAACCCTATTATATATAAATAGGTTTAAATTATAAATGTGCCTATTTTGCTCATCAGACAAATAATTAGAATATGGCAAGGCACAGAAAATAAATTTACAATTATTAGTTTCATTGAGGTGTAACATCAAGCGAACACAATCAATTATGTCCTTTTTCCTTACAGTTAAACTGTCCCCATACAATAATATAACAGTTGAACTGGGGTTTATTTTTGTCAATTTAATACTATTAATTAATTGGCTAACACTGGCACCGGGTAAACAATTATTAATGACATATTGTTGACAACACTGATTAAATATACTACCAAAACCTTGACCAAATTTGTCAGAAAAAATGTATGTTGTGTTAATCAAATTATTGGAACTATTACTTAAGTTATCCATACTGATACCTACTGGCTGTTCCACAGAAGGTGGAAGCAGCTCGGCAACCTGGGAGCAAGTACAGCTAAAAGACAGATTATTCATAAGGGACTCATACCTCTCTGCATTGTACTTGACCAGGTCAGCTAACTCATTGGCCTCCTGCATGCGCTTACTCAGGTCTTGTTGAGTAGCCTCATATTTACTAAAGATATCCTTTAGTGCATATTCCCTTATAAACAATTCGTCCTGAAGGTGCTGAGTGTCGGTATCATACATAATATTACATAATTCTAGTTCACTGCTACACTTCTTTAATTCTTGAGATAAGTTAAGATTTTTTTGCCTAAGTTTTGTATTTATGTTATTAACTTTTTGGCGTTTTAATGACTTATGAATTCTTCTAATTGTTCTATTAATTTTAATATATTTTTTAATTTTATTATGGCTTGTTAACAAAACATTGTTGCATTTGGTGATAGTATCATCAGTTAAGTCTATTGTTACAATGGGCTCAATACAAGGTGGTCTGGACCCGCTACCAACCAACTCATCATAAAGACTGCAGGTGATCGCAGACTCTTCGCTGGCCTTAAGAGAATCCAAATGAGTTATTGTGTTGTGGGCCCTGCTTAATTCCTGTTCTAACTCAGATATCCGTCTCAAGGCCAGTTCATGTGTGTCACTACATTGCTGGAAATTGGACACAAGTTGACGGAGTTGTTGATGCTGGGCAAGTATGTCGATATGCTGTTTATGTAGTTCAGCCAACTGGTGTTTAAGCTCTGTATTCTTGTTATTAATGTATTGAACTTCCACCTCACTGTCTTCCCTTTCCTGTAGCAACTGATTGCACTGGGAACGTATTATTGTTATTATTGTTATTATTTTCTGTATTATTGTTATTATTTTTTATTATGTACAGACGCCAGCACATCAAGCTATCCCTAACTGTCAAATTTTCTCAATTAAAATGAACCTTATGTCTTTGCAATAAAGTTGAAATACTATCAAAGAAATTTGACAGATTGTGGTAACTTGATGTGCTGGCCTCTGTACAAAAAACCCGGAATACACTCAACAAAAATAATCGGCGCGACACCACACTGTTCAATGCGAAATAGAAAGACTAAACGAGAGGCTTGCTTTCTATGAGAGAGAGAGAGAGACAGAGAAACACGCGCACGCCGCACGGCTTACAACTATAGCAAAAAGTGTCGTTACAACTTTTGGTCTTAATTTTTCCGTCTAGCCCCCTTTCGCAACGCGCGATAAGGAACTTCGTTCCAATAATCAGCGTTTATTGTTCCCACTGCTGGGATGAAGGCTTCCCCTCTTCAAGAGGGAGCGGGCCGTAATCAACCACGCAGGCCCAATACGGGTTGGAGGATTTTCCAGCCACGAGTCTGGTTTAGTGCCCACCATTCCATGGAACTTAAACATAACTGGCAAAATATGGCTGTACTGTATTTCTCGCCCTACCCTTTATGGATTTGCCGATGTCATGTTCAAAAAATATGCCTTTTCCCAACTATGTTGGGATCGGCTTCCAGTTTAACCGGATGCAGCTAAATACCAGTATTATACATGGAGCGACTGCCTATCTGACCTCCACAACCCAGTAACTGGGCGATACCATACCCCTTGGTAAGACTGGCTGTCAGACTTTCGTGCTTCTGACTACCCGTAACGACTATCAAAGATCCACGAATGACAGCCGGGACCAACAGTTTAACGTGCTTTCCGAGCCACGGAGGAGTCTCGTTATGTAAAGATGGTCACCCATCCAGAGACCAACCCAGGCAAGCGTAGCTTAACCGAAGGATCAATCCGTGCGGCTGTTATTACTTAGCCTCGTGGCTCCTCAGGTGTCATGTGTAAATATACAACAGATTCCGGGTAAGCGGGATTGTCCGAAAGGGTTATCGCTACCCCGGAACATAAAGGGCTAAGGAAGGAACATGGATGGGTTTTAGTCGGTAAGAGACTGACACTCACTTCGCTCCAAAAAAAAATGTAACCAAGCTTGCAGACTATGATGATATTAGTGACAGCGAGATGATTCGGCGCGTACACACTGCCTTGTCTAGCTAACCGTAAAGTAGACGAACGTAACAACGTTTCCTTCGATAACCTGATAAAGTGTCGGCTACAATATCAAATTATTGGTTTGACTCGTGTCTAAGACGTCGTTGTCGGTGACAAATAGATTGTTGGCGAGTTTGCGAGGTGATAACCTTCACTACAGAATCAGAATCAGAATTTATTTATAAGTAAGTGTGAAACTTCACTGAAGTGATGGGTGATCACGGGATCAACGACCACTGCATTGGTTGAATAGTTACTTGAAAGCGTCTTTTTTTCTGTTTTATCACCACTTTTTTTTGAGGATGGGAAATCATCAAATGACTCCTCCCACTCTGGGTGGATCTGAAGGGAGTGTCAGACTCTTAGTGACTAAAACCCATCCATGTTCCTTCCTCAGCGCTTTATGTTCCGGGATAGCGGTAACCCTTTCGGACAATCCCGCTTAGTAGAATAGTTACTTGAAAGCGTTTTTTTTTAATCACCACTTTTTTTATGGGGATTGGAAATCATCAAATGACTCCTGCCGCTCTGAATGGGGCGGAGACTCAGACTCTTACTGACTAAAACCCATCCTCAGCCCTTATTGTTCCGGGGTAACGGTAACCCTTTTGGACAATTCTGCTGAAGACATGGCCCTGCATTGCTACTCACATTTTTTTTTACTATATATTAATGTTTGGAGTTTCAAAGAAAGCAAGATCTCTGAGTTTGTATCGGCATTTCTTCTCAGAGAGCAGTCAGCTGAGAAATGACGGCATCAACTTTAAAATATTGACGTGTAAAAGTGTCTTAAAAGATCTACTTACAGAAATAAACATTCCATTTGATTTCAACGCAACGTAACGTCGTCGTAGCCGTAATTTAACAACGTCACGTCACTTTAGTAGCTTACATTTTTCATCCTCTTTACCGAACCGGACTAAGAACTCCTTTCCTCAAACTCAACCCGTATTCGTTTCAAATCTACCAATTCCATTACCTAAGGTGTTGTATTTCAAATATTTGTCCCCGCCTCAAAAAGGTTGACAAGTGTGGCGCCCTCAAATTCACTTTCTGTGTAACTGAAAACGTCTTTCAGGGGTACGGAGCCCCGATTTATAAAGGCTGATTTTATTATTACACCCGGCTATGGCTTAAAAAAGATCCAGGGTGACGTATTTTTATCCATTACTTGGGTTCACGTATGTTAAGTGCGAAATGGATTTTTCGTGATATATTTTTGGATAGGTATGTCGTAGGGAATAAGGTTAGTTCTTTGTGTTTCTTTGGGTTCTCAGAGACGAGATTTAGTTATATTATCTGATGTGTTTAGGCCTTTGGATCTTGTATAGGACCCTTTGATATAATGTCCTCTTGAATTATCTTCAATGATCGGGTTGGTTTTTAATGTATACAGGCTGTAACAAACCTTATATCCGCCCCGAAAAGGGTGTGTTTACGAACAGTGTCGTTTACGAACGATTTTTTTTTGGGATTTTATCCATAGGATACGTCAAACCAATATACAAAAAAAAATCTAGGAAAATTCGGCATAAACCAAAAAAAATAAATTTAATCCCCACACAAAATTTAGTCACGTAACAGAACATTAAATCAAAATTCATCACAATTTCAAGTTTATCTTGCCAATTCAGCGGGATTGTCCGAAAGGGTTACCGCTACCCCGGAATATAAAGTGCTAAGGAAGGGTTTTAGTCAAGACTGACACTCCCTTCCGCTCCACCCAGAGCGGGAGGAGTCATAAATTAATGATTTCATCATCAACGTTTATTGTTCCCACTGCTGGGACACAGAACTCCTCTCGGATCGGGCCATTAT
This sequence comes from Hyppa rectilinea, assembly GCA_951799385.1. NCBI lineage: Eukaryota > Metazoa > Arthropoda > Insecta > Lepidoptera > Noctuidae > Hyppa > Hyppa rectilinea. Next base: position 15,779,539 of record OX637316.1, read on the forward strand.
ACACCACGCGGGCCCATCGTTTGTTGGCGGATGTCATAATTATGTCTTCGAATTTTTGGTTCTAAGACATGCCGGTTTCCTCACGATGTTTTCTTTCACCGTTTTGAGAGCAGTGGTGATGATATTAAATGCACAAAGTTAAGCGCCTGCTTCGGTTTGAACTCACGACCTACAAATCGCAAGTCGAGGCCGATACCACTAGGCCATCACTGCTCTGCCCAGTAATATATAAGGTGTTAAAAAATTAACTCTAAGAATTTCGTGGGAGCATTGTACTCATCGTAACGAACAACTTTTACTATGGGATGAACCCTGAAATCGCGAAAAAAATATGCGCTGTTCCATACATTTATGCACACGTAACTCAATAAAATGTATGGAACAGCTCATATTTTTTTCGCGATTTCAGGGTTCATCCCATAGTAAAAGTTGTTCGTTACGATGAGTACAATGCTCCCACGAAATTCTTAGAGTTAATTTTTTAACACCTTATATATAACTAGCTGACCCGACAGACGTTGTCCTGTCTTAACTGTGATACCTAACCCTACCTACCTACCTACCCTACCTACCTAGCTACATACCCTACCTACCTAGCTACCTAGCTACCTACCCTACCTACCCACCCTACCCTACCTACCCTACCTACCCTACCTACCCTACCTACCCTACCTACCCTACCTACCCTACCTACCCTACCTACCCTACCTACCCTACCTACCCTACCTACCCTACCTACCCTACCTACCCTACCTACCCTACCTACCCTACCTACCCTACTTACCCTACCTACCCTACCTACCCTACCTACCCTACCTACCCTACCTACCCTACCTACCCTACCTACCCTAGCTACCCTACCTCCCCACCCTACCTACCCTACCTACCTACCCTACCTACCTACCCTACCTACCTACCTACCCTACCTACATACCCTACCTACCTACCTACCCTACCCTACCTACCTACCTACCCAACCTAAAAATAAATAAAAAAATGTATTCTGCTATTCAGGGCGGAGACAAATCCAACGAAACAAAAACCATGAAAATTGGTCCAGCAGATCTCGAGTTATAACGAAGGGAACAAACCCGTCTTTCTTTTATATATATAGATTATAATTGTTGGTCAGATAGCAGGGTTGATCACGAGACTGACTTGGCTGTGTTATGCGCAGGATTTAATTGAGTATCTCCTACTCGTGGACAGGAATATACATACATATAACTGTTGGTCAGACAGCAGGGTTGGTCACGGAGCTGACTTGGCTGTTCAATGCTCAGGATTTGTTTATGTATATTGACTCTGGCGGCTTAGTACAATCCATTTGAAAAGAAATTGAACACTTAACTCGTTCTCATTTTATTAGAGCGCTCGCGAATGATTGCTTCCTGCATTTAATACAATTTCAATTTCCTACAGCGTAGCATTTTTGCAATTTTGAAATTAGGTGTAGGTAATGGTGCTTATTGAGGTCAGTCGATGGATGGAAGACCATTCAATACATGGGGAGATTCCTTCGTATTTTGGAAAACATGTTAAGCAGTTGGTCCCGGCTGTCAGACCTATATTTTTGACTGTCGTTACGAGTACCCAGAGGTAGGACCTCGTAGCTAAGTAATAACAGACATATGGGCCACCTGGTTAAGCTCCACTTGCCGGGGTTGGTCCGTGGATGGGTGACCATCTTTACATAACGAGACTCGTGCCTCGCCGAGCCGTTGTTCCCGGATGTCTTTTGTAAATCTTTAACGGCGTTACGAGTCGTCACAAGCCCGAAAGTCTGACCGTCAGGCTTACTAAAGGGTAACGTAATACCCAGTTACTGCGTTGTGGAGGTCAGATAGGCAGTCGCTCCATGTAAAATACTGGTATTCAGCTGCATCCGTTTAGACTGGAAGCTGACCCCAACATAGGTGGGATAGATATTGAAGTAAATTAGTGTGTTGTAAAAACTTCACTTAAAAAAACTTACCACGTTTCTCATTTGTTTTTTCAACGACATAGGTACCTACACCACGCAATATACAATCAAACAACTCAACAAATTTTCTCAATCGATTTTAAACTTAACAGTCATCGGTTTAAGGTTGAAAATCATTTGGAGAAAATTGACTGTGTGGTATAACTTGATGCGCTGGCAACGTAAAGCCTTTAACAGTTTCGCATTGCGTCGCATTTATCACTCGCTCTCATTAATCAAGCAATAAGTCTAAAATACCTGTTTTTAGAACATTCTCTGAACTACACGTTAATATAGAGCTCAAATGTCAGCGGTTTACAAGCGTGTTTAAGTAAGGTATAGAGGCCAGCACATCAAGTTACCCCTATCTGTCAAATTTCGGTGATAGTTTTTGAACTTTATTACAAAGACATAAGGTCCATTTTTAATTGGGAAAATTTGACAGTTTGGGATAGCTTGATGTGATCGCGTTTGTACTTTAAGGATCGGCACAAACGAACCTGCGAATACAGCCAAGGGTGTCTGTTTCCTCTTGCTGCGGTGTATCGATGTAGTGGGTGGCTGCCACTGGCCTTACGCGTGAATCTAATCTACTTATAAACAACTAGCTTCTGCCCGCGACTTCGTACGCGGACCCTGTTGCTTATGCCAGCGACAACGGGGTCGCCATTTATGTTATTTTTTATCATTTTTTCCATTTAAATTTTTTATCACACTGAGCTTTAGTTTCATTTCATTCCAACAACCACCAAAAAATTACAGTCCATTTGTCATCGTTTTCATTATATTATCATATAAAGCTACCATTTACTGAGTACGTCTTACATTGACTTGAATGTGCCCTGGCGGCTGAGAGCATGTCATGCTCCCTGTAATGTCTCACTGATGGTGGTGCGTATGTTGGATCATTTAGCTCCCATCAAAATGGTTGAGCTGAATGGTGCTAATCCATGCGTCATGTTCATGAACGGGTGCCGTCAGTAGGGACAGGTCAACTCTTAGCTGCCACGGCTGTTTTAAAATTTAAAATAATTTTGAATTGTTCTTTTAAATCTTGTAATTATGGACGCTTTTATTAAGTTCTGCATCGTTCTCACGTGTATATTTCAACATGAATGATGTGACCCAGTTTTTGTAAACATATTTTGATTTAAAAGAGTGTCCATGGAGTTTCTTACCAGTTCTTCTCCATAGGTACCTACAGCTTCATCTTTCTGACTGACCGACCCCTTGACAATTCAAAAGTGCCTTAAATTGGATTTTTTGAAACTAGCTTCTGCCCGCGACTTTGTACGCGGACTCTGTTGCTTATGCCAGCGACAACGGGGTCACCATTTATGTTATTTTTTATCATTTTTCCCATTTAAATCTTTTATCACACTGAGCTTTAGTTTTATTTCATTCCAACAACTACCAAAACATACAGTCCATTTGTCATTTTGGTAACCGCATTATTATATTCCCCACTTGTCTCTAGAGACCTAAAAGTCAATGCGTAGATACGGTTGGAACTCAAGGACAATTCTCTATCCGTGAACGTCTGCGACTCGCGAGACAATACATGACGTTCACGATCAGCGGTCAGTCGCACATCACGTGCCCCACTTGTCTCTAGAGACCTAGAAGTCGATGCGTAGATACGCTTGAAACTCAAGCGTAATTCTCTTTCCGTGAACGTCTCTGACTCCCGAGACAATACGTGACGTTTACGATCAGCGGTCAGTCGCGCATCATATTCTTCACTGGTCTCTAGAGACCTAATGAATACGCTGAGAACGCAGGCGTGCTTCGCGACCCGAAGAGGTTTCCACGGAGCGAGTGGCAGCCTAATGTTCTCGAACAACATCAAGTCTCTCCTGACGCTCTTCGGTAGATTCTTGGGATCTTATGATCCTCAGTCTTTTAGCTCTCTTGGAACATTGGGAAAGATTTGACCTCTTTCTAGGCATGGTCATAGTTTTATTGTGAAGATACCTGATCAATAAAAATCTAAATTAAAATGACTGCTCCCCTGCGTTACCCGGTAGGCTACCGTGTCACGAAGATAAATGAAAAAAGAAATTAAACACTCAAACAAGCCCGAAGGCATATTCATATGATAACATAAAAAAATAAATAGGAGTTTTGGCCAGTAGAGTCAAATTTTCAGTGATATACCATCGTCATGGAAAATCAGTCCTAAACTGTTACCGCCTTCACCGCGTGCAGGTACTCCTAGTTTATGTTATTTTATAATTACACAGTAAAATTAGTGATAGCTTTGATTTCCACATCAGATGTTTCTGATATTCGATTTTTATAAGTCAACAGGAAATGCCCATCAGATTGAACAACTTTTGCTTAGACGTCATTCCTATATGTGTTATGTTGTAGCTAGGCTCTTGGAGTTCCACAACAGGTGTTCCAGATCTTGGATTTTTATAAGTCAACAGAGAGTCCTCATCAGATTGAACAACTTTTGCTAAGACGTCATTCCTATATGTGTTATGGTGTAGCTAGGCTCTTGGAGTTCCACAACAGGTGTTCCAGATCTTCGATTTTTATAAGTCAACAGGAAATGCTCATCAGACCGAACAACTTTTGCTAAGACGTCATTCCTATATATGTTATAGTGTAGCTGGGCTCTTGGAGTTCCACATCAGGTGTTCCAGATCTTCAAATTTATTCTCTCAGCAGAAAATGCTCATCACGTGGAACAATTTTTGCTATGGTATTATTTTTGTATCTCTTATAGTTTAGCTGGTCTGTTGCGGTTCTGCATCAGGTGTTCAAGTTTCCAAGATAAATTATAGCCTATATGTTGCCCAGACTTAATACCTATACAACAAAAAAAAAACATTCCAATCCGTCCAGTAGTTCCGAAGATTAGCGTGTACAAACAAACAGACAAACAGACATACAGAAAAACAGACAAACAGACATACAGACAAACAGACAATTTTTTTTTTTGGATTCGTGCTCTATTACTGTTTCTAAACCCCTCCTCAATTTTTTTTTTTTTATATATTCAATGTACAGACACAGTTTTTTTACTGTTTTATTATATGTAATATAGATGTGAACTGCTTGTCGCTGACCTATCGGTGGCTCGTTTGCGCTGAGTCTTAGGTCGGGCGGCACGGCATGGCAAAGTATTTTTAGGCGGAATTTTAATTTTATTTCCATACCATTTAGTTATAAATTTAATATTTTCATTCATCGCCTAAAAATACCTTGCCATTTTGTGCCGCCAATCGGCGCCGGGGTTTAGGCCCATCCAGTGTATTACAGTCCCTATTCGGCACCGGTTTACCCCTGATTTTACAGTCGATACAAAAGTGCACTCCATATTGGCCCGCAACAAATCGCATGGTAAAACTAAACCTAATGAAAAACTGATGCACATATTATTTTGTTTTCTAAACGTATTTTTTTCTGATTGTTACAGGTATAATGTGCTTTGTGAAATAACTGTGCGGTATGGATGAAGTGTTTACGAAAATAATAGCAAGCGGATAATCAGGTGAGATTATTATTGTAAGGCCGCGTGTACATTAGAACGTTGGATTTCAAATGCTTATCCTTAAGAATGATAATTATTATTTCGTTCAAAACGTCTGACGGGCCTCCGCGGTGAAGGAATGTGCTTCTGCCGCGCTACTATTGCGCTGCTAACGTCAAAATGTGAAAGTGCCCTAATGCTCTGCTCCTGTTTGCGGCTTAATTAGCGCTGTGTCGCCGCACGAGCAGTCAGGCTCAAAGAGATGGTTCTCGTAATCTGTGCGCACCCTGTGGAAAGACGTGCGGTCGTGGGATCGGCCGCATTCGGTGATGGGGGATGATGGGGATTCACATATAATATTATAATTTATGTATACAAAACATTTTAAAAGTGTAACGGAGGAGTTTCTTGCCCATTCTTACGAAATACGAAACTACCTTTTGGAAGGGGCGACTTAATCAATTCTATTTCTTGTTCATTTTGTCGTTCAAAAGTGCCTTTCTTGTGCCTATTTGAAATAAATGATTTGAAAGCGTAAGGTAATGTGCTTAGTCTGCTTTTATGGTCAGGAATCAGATGAAAAAAATATTGTAATAATTTAAATTATTTATGATTCCGTAATTATGTTTATGGTATGCATACTTGTTCCTGCGTGCTTAATTAGAGCTGTGTCCCTGCACGAACAGTCAGGCTCAAAGAGATGTTTCTCGTATTCTATGCGCGCCTTATGGGAAGACGTGCGGTTGTGGAATTGGATGCATTTGGTGATGGGGCCCGCTAGGCGTGCTGATACCAGTGGTGTAGTGCTAGCAGGGACCGTCGGTTTTAGTATCTAGGAGTCCGACATAACCTCCGTAGACACCAATCTACATAGTCCCCGTTATGATCTCACCAAGATAATATCTAAACTTAATAAGAGATTGGGAACTCTGACTTTGTTTCGACTATTCTTCTCAGAGTTGTCGGATGGGAATCACCGGCTTCATCTAGTTTTTAGGATTCTGTACCCAAAGGGTAAAACGGGACCTATTACTAAGACTCCGTTGTCCGCCCGTCCGTCTGTCGTCTGTCCGTCTATCAGTTAGACAGTTGAAATTTTCACCGATGATGTATCTATTGCCGCCTGAAAAACAAATACTAAAAAACAAAATAAAATAATTCAACAAACGTGTTTTTTTAAACACAATGGTACGTTGCCCTTCGCGCGTTTTTTTTAAATATTATTGACGAGTAAAAGTGTTTAAAATAAACCTTCTTGCAAATATTGAATCATTTACTAGCTTTTACTAGCATAGGTGTTAGAGAATTCATTATTGTAATTGTAATTACTTAGGTGAATAAATGAACTTATTATTATTTAATTTTATCATCGATTCGATTCGATCGATTCCGATGTTTTTAAATTAACATACGTAACAAAGAGGCACATGTGTGGTCAACAACATTAAAAAAACAACTGAACTCAAAAACTAGGTAAATATTTGAAATCTAAAACGCGTTCCTAAATTTTAGATCAAAATAATGTCCCACAAAATGGCCGACAGCTATTTACTCGCCAAACAAATGAACTGCAATTTGGGCCAATAATAGCGCTGTACGCAAACAATGGAAAACATTTGAAATTATATTTACTAACAACTAGTTACTCGGCTGCATGTCAAAACCCAATAAGGAACATTAAAACATAAAAACACAACCGACTGCCGAAAAAACACTACAAAGTGAAGAACTAATTTTAATATCGGAAGTCGGTGGCAAAAACCGAAAAAAAAAACAAAAACTTTTGGCCTGTTTTTTTTTTTGTAAAAATGTTTTTATTTTTATTTTTCTCTTTTGAGTTTTGGTAGTACATACCTACCCTACAGTCCCCACACCAATTTGTATCTATTACTAAGCTTGCTACGTAAACAACAGTGACCTGAAATACTAACATATCTAGATAAAAAGTGTTCGAACAAAATTAATAAAATTGATATGGCACCATCTCCTGAAAACAAAAAAAGAATCATCAAAATCTATTCACTTAGCGATCGAAAGCGATTGATCACGTGACATTTCGAAAGTTTATGTCAATTTTATTCATCAATAATGAAAATATGACTTGGCCTGGGCCCCCAGGTTACTCACTAACTACACGAAAAATAAAGTATACTGAAAGAGAGAGAGGGCACTCAAATTCCCTGCAGTTACTAAAGGCACTAGTTTGTAAGTTAGTTTGCAAAGTTTATTGACCCCAGTCGGCATACGAATAAGTTTTTTTAAAGTTATTCCTAAAAATATAGGAAATCCTTGAAATACTACGTTCTTTGTACAGTATAGGGATGTTCTTAACTTTAAGTCTAGTATTCGGATATTTTTATTAGCCGAAATAAATAAAAACTATTTATTTGAAACCTTTATTTATCATGCCTGTTTGTTTTTATTTTTACATCTATCAGAGGTGTATTTAGTACACCCATATTTCGTCTGTTATGTTTAAGTGCCATGTAAAACGGTGCGTGACTATTGCCAGCAACCAGGCATACCTACATTTAGACTTCGGGCTGCTTCTGGGAAGTTGCTGATGAAAAACCCAATAACACTTTGCTTGACCTGGGAATTGAACCCAGGACCTTTTGCTAGTGCTGAAGTAGCGGTTGTGACTAACTAGACGACGAGGCAGAATTCTTTAGGAATAATCTATGTTCAAATCAGGAGGAGCTCGTGGCTAAGTACTAACAGCCGCACAGGTCGATCCGTCAGGTTAAGCTACGCTTCCAGGGTTGGCCGTGGATGGGTGACCATCTCTACATACTGAGACTCCTCCGTGCCTCGGAAAGCACGGTATGCCGTTGGTCCCGGCTGTGATTTGTGCAACTTTGACAGTCGTTACGGGTCGTCAGAAGCCCGAAAATCTGACAGCCAGTCTTACCAAGGGGTAGGTATTGCCCAGTTACTAGGTTGTGGAGGTCAGATAGGCAGTAGCTCCATGTAAAATACTGGTATTCAGCTGCATCCGGTTAGACTGGAAACTGACCCCAACATAGTTGGGAAAAGGCTTGGCAGATGATGCAGATGAATCAATGTTCGAGTGTGAAAACCTACCTAATGTTACAAATATTTATTTGCACGCAATTTTTAAAACCAATTCATTAATGAACACTAGTAAAAATCAAGCTAAAATACGTGCATTTTTTATAGCACCACGTAGTTAAAACATAAAAAAAATATTTTTCCTGCATTCGTTTAGATATGAGCGCCGACAGTCAAACTGTCGGCGGCGGCGCGCCGACTTTTCGAAGTCGACGGCGGCGGCGTCGGCGGCGTGACCTTCACATAACTTCTAACTGAAGAATCCAACTAGCTTCTTACCTTCATTTAAGAAAAGAAATGAACAATAATTTACGTATAATTAAGATTTATTATAATTTTGACGTGACTAATTAACACACTATTCGTCGTCGTAACACTATTCGTTTTCTTCCATCAATATTAATAACTAATTGACCAAAATAAATCCAACAAAAACTGTGTTTGTTTGTTGATAACTTGGACAATATAGAAGTAGTAATGTCAAAGAGTTTTGTTTTATAAACGTCTACGTCTTTTTTTTTTTTTTTTTAAGGATGGGAAATCATCCAATGACTGCTCCCGCTCTGGGTGGAGCGGAAGGGAGTGTCAGACTCTTACTGACTAAAACCCATCCATGTTCCTTCCGTAGCCCTTTATGTTCCGGGGTAGCGGTAACCCTTTCGGACTATCCCGCTTACCCGGCAGGCTTGGCCCTGAGGGGCCCCTTCATATGCTGACATCTCTTTGAGGCGCGCGTGGAACATATACGCGCCGTCCGGCACGGGTCTGGTGCTGATCGGACGGTGAGTCACCCATTACTCACCGCCCGCAGGCCCGCGCCTACGGTGGCCGGGAGTCGTCACGTGGCTCCCGACGCCCGGAGCGTCTCCCGCGGCGGCTGGGACGGGAGGACCTTTCTCTCTCCCATCCCGCCACCTCCTTCGCGAGCATAACTTTTTCGCAGAAGGAGGTGACTGCCTCCCACTCCCTCTCGCCCCGGACCATGGCTTGCACCAGGGCCGGGCGCGAGAGGTCGCCGCCGCCGATCGCCTCTACGAGGACACGGCGGTGCTCCGCCCAAGCGGGGCAGGTTTGCACCGTGTGCTCTACCGTGTCCTCTGGGCGATCCTCGCAGTGGTGACACCCGGGCGTTTCCTCCCGCCTGATGATGTGCAGGAACCTCCCAAAACATCCATGTCCGGTGAGGACCTGCGTCAGGCGGAAGGTGAGGGCGCCGTGACGCCTCTCTAGCCACTCCTCAAAGAGGGGCCTTACCGCCACTATCGTGGCGTGCCCTGCGCTGGGTTGCGACAGTCGCTGCTTCCAGGCCACCATGAGATCGCGCCGGAGGTCCGTCCGCTCCGCCACAATTTGCTGCGGAAACGGAGTTTCCCCCCGGCTTAGTACCTCCGCGCGCCAGTCGAACAGGCGCGCGAGGACTATGGCCTCCAGATCCCACGGCGGCAGTCCGGCAAGGAGGCTTGCCGCCTCGCCCGAGATCGTGCGGTACCCCCGGATTAGCCGAATGGCTACCACCTTTTGGGGCGCGTTCAGACAGTGCGCGGCTCATCGCCGCAATGAACGCGCCCACACCGGGGCCCCGTATAGGGCCATGGACCGCACGACTCCCGCGTAAAGCCTCCGGCAGGAGGCGTTTGGCCCCCTCAAATTGGGAAACGTCTACGTCTAATGCCGCCATTTTGTCAACATTCACACAGTCGTGCGTTCGATTCGGTCCGCGTGTTTGGTTACACTGACCGAGCTCGGGCTCGCTCGGCGCGCCGTCGCCTAGGGTCGGCGGCGGCGGCGCGGGGGGAATCACGGCGGCGGCGGCGCGCCGGCGCAGCGCTCATGTCTTTTCGTTCCAGTACTCAAAAACGCCCCGAATTCAAATTTGTTCGAAAATAATTAAACTGAAAAGTTTGTTATTTTGTTTAAAACGTGATGGTTACTAAACTATGTATAGGAAGTATTTAAAAATTTCTTTTCACCTTTGATAGCCCAATTCTTGAGGCAGGTTATTGGCTACTTAACATCACGCTACGACCCTAAGGAGTCGAGCAAAATGAGTTTAAATCGAGGGCGGAAAACAAAATGTGGCAGTCATTTTAATATGTTGTGTACTTTACTCGTGGCTAAGCAATAAAAGCCACTCGGATCGATCCATCAGGTTAGGCTAAGCTTGCCAGGGTTGGTCCGTGGGTGGGTGACCATCTTTACATATCGAGACTCCTCCGTGCCTCGGAAAGCACGTTAAGCCGTTGGTCCCGGATGTCATTCGTGGATCTTTGACAGTCGTTACGGGTAGTCAGAATCTCGAAACTCTGAGAGCCAGTCTTGCCAACGGTGTCGTATTACCCAGTTAGTAACTGGGTTGTGTAGGTCAGATAGGCAGTCGCTCCATGTAAAATACTGGTATTCAGCTGCAGGACGAAGTTACCGGCAGACGAAGTAAAAACATTTAAAATCCTGCATTCGTACAAATTACTCGAAAACGTTTCGAATTTAAATAACGTTAAAAACCGTTGTTGCATAAAATGCTTTATACCATTTCATGTCATCTATATTTCAGGCATGCTTGACAGATGGCCATATTTTAAATATCAGTGTTTCCAGACATCCCAAAATGTAATGTCCTGTGTGGAGACAGGCTTGGTATCGCTTTTTGAGGGTTACTCAACAGTGCGGTTCTTACTAGAATAGTAAAATAACGTATCCATACAGGGGTAAAATGAATTCATGGGCATTATTTTAAGCAGTCATTATACTCATTATTATGAACAACTTTCACTATGGGAACAAATCTGAAATCGCGAAAAAAAATTTGCTGATCCATACATTACGAGCATAATGTATGGAACAGCTGATTTTTTCTTTCGCCGATAATGCCCATGAATTCAATTTCACCCTGTATAATATATTTTTTACAAAAAGCCAAGGCAAAAAAGCGAAAATTTGAGAAGTCAAAATAATACCTATCGTTGCGCCATCAATTTCGATTGAGTATAATACCAATAACAATGTATTTTAACTACAGAAATTGATAGAAGGCTCGATAAGGTTTGCTCATTGAAATGGCGCTAGAATGTGGCGGTGGGGTACAAGTTAAGTAAGTCAGACCCTTCATTTGATTGACTGTCTACATATACGGTACCCTGCCGCATGATAAAAATCTGGTAACCGTTAGGTACAACCACAGAAATGTGTGGTTGACCAATTTTCACCCTTATACCCCTAGCAAAAAGGTTGAAAATTGGTCCAGGGCCAGAATCTGCGATGGTACATACGTGCCATCATTATTCTGGGAACAATTTGAGTGAAGGCTATTTCGTTTTTTGGCTATTTTAAGCAGTTGGTTGAGCAATATTTCTTGAAGAAGCGGTAATAGCTTTTGTCTGAGTTGTTGGCTGTCAATCACAGTAACAAGTGCTTGTTATTTGATGTGTTTAGTCTGTGAATCAGTTGGCATTGGTTTTGTAAGACAAGGCATACACACACATAGATAAACTCACACCTACATCTAATGGGGTAAGCAGCGACTAAAGAACTCCACCTTATAAAACGCTTTTTTTTAAAGATGGAAAATCATCAAATGACTCCCCGCGCTCTAGGTGGAGCGGAAGGAAGGGTCAGACTCTTACTGAGTAAAACCTATCCATGTGGTTTCTTTAGTCCTTTGTGTTCCAGGGCAGCAGCAACCCCACATGTAGTTTAATTCATCAATTGTTCTCAAAGCGGTAAAGAAAAACACCGTGCAGAACCTATCATACAACCAACTATTTATTTGCTTTTAATTGGACTGATTCCGCTATACCTAATAAGTATTCGGATATTTAGTTCTTCGAATACCTCTCGGTACACATTTGAGTAGTTACCAACTATCCGAATATCCGAACCTGTCCCATCACTATCGAACATCCGGGAGGCACACAAAGTTTCCCACCAGCACTGCGCTGACATGCAATGCGCAATTCATGCCAAACTTTTTGCGGGTTTGTGACGTTTCTGTCGTTTAATCGCAAAAGAGAATTGGAAACTAACTGACAGAATAAATTATTAAAGTTACTTTTGTAATATTGAGTCGTAGTTGTGAGTTTTTAAGGGGAAAGCGTCGGGGTACGCCACGGAATTAAAATTTTCTTTTTCTTCATGAAATAGCTTTAACAAGGTAAACACGAGTAGTATAGGGTGTCAATTTACTTAATAATTAAGTTTCAATTTTTTTTTTGAGCTTAGGAAATCATCAAATGACTACTCCCGCTCTGGGTGGAGCGGAAGGGAGTGTCAGACTCTTATTGACTAAAACCCATCGCCACCACGCACATTTCAAAAAAATAAAATTAGTAACAAAATACACCCATGCAAAGCAGCTAAAATCCTCGTATTCAGAGCCATTAAAACAATTGACAATCTATATCTCGGCCATGGACAATGGATGGACCAAAGACAAAACACTGAGACTATCAAGTCTAAAAAGTTCTTTTTTAAATAATAACATAAAACACTTCAATTTTATTTATTTTTATGTATGTAAAGATAGAATATGAAGTAAAAAATCTCGTTAACACATACAAACACATCAAAATCTCATCACCGTACCTTGATGATTGACACTCGCTTAGCTGCCCACCCCCGAGAGTTACAGCCGTGATGATACATACATTAATCAATGCTGAGCAAGATTTATCTCTTCTTCAACACTCATTGGGGAGTTGGAAGCGGAAAATTAACTTACTTTGCATGTCTCGACGGTATTTGAGATAAAAAACGCAGGTAAATTCGAATTTTCCTTTTCGTATTAGCAGTTTACCGTGTTTCATTTTTAGGGTTCCGTAATAAAAAGGTGCTAACGGGACCCTATTACTAAGGTTCCGCTATTTTGTGACGTAGGTATGTATCCTTCAAAAATAAATCTGCCTAGCCTTTTCCCAACTATGTTGGGGTCGGCTTCTAGTCTGGCACGTTAAGCCGTTGGTCCCGGCTGTCAGTTGTGTATCTTTGACAGTCGTTACGGGTCGTCAGAAGCCCGAAAATCTGACAGCCAGTCTTACCAAGGAGTATCGTATTGCCCAGTTACTGGGTTGTGGAGATTCGATAGGCCATCGCTCCTCAACTGCATCCGGTTAGACTGGAAGCCGACCCCAATATAGTTGGGAAAAGGCTAGGCAGATGAATTATAGGCTGATTATTGTAAATACACCGAAAGAGAAAACGTGCCCAAATTCAGTCAGTGCTTAGTAACTAACCTGGTGTCAGAGTTTTAATGCTGCCCATGGGCCTCTGACTTAGCATCACATGCTGTTGAGAAATATCTCTCGGGCATGCCGGTTTCCTCACGATGTTTTCCTTCACCGATTTTAAGCAAGTGATAAGACACACAGTCACCCAGTAAACAACAGAAACAGATACTTTACAAAACTCATTAACGATATTAAAACAACAATACCTACGGGACAATTAAAACGTGACGCCGAACGGATTGTGTCGCGCCATCAGTCGAATTTGACAAACTTTACTGAAGTTGCGAGTGAACGCGTTTGACATAGGATACTCTTGTAATGTGTTTCGAGTTTGTTTCGTAAAGTGTCGTGTTCTCGTGACTTATGTCCCGGGATCCGTGACTAATGTCGCCCGGAGTCAGTTCAAGTAGAACGTGTGAAGCTCGTCCGTGGAAGTACAGACGCCAGCACATCAAGCTATCCCTAACTGTCAAATTTTCTCAATTAAAAATGAACCTTATGTCTTTGCAATAAAGTTGAAATACTATCAAAGAAATTTGACAGATTGTGGTAACTTCATGTGCTGGCCTCTGTACTACCATTTTTTGCCAAGCACCTTTGCTCCAGGGACATAGACTCGACGCTCTGGGCGTCGGGAGCCACGTGAAGATTTCCGGCGACCGTAGGCGCGGGCCTACGGACGGTGAGTAATGGGTGACTCACCGCCCGATCAGGATCAGGCTCGGGTGTTCCGCGCGCGCCTCAAAGAGATGTCAGCATTAAGAAAGGGACCTGTTAGGGCCGAAGCCTGCCGGGTCAACGGGATTGACCGAAAGTGTTACCGACGGCCCGGAACTTAAAGGACTAAGGAAGGTACATGGATGGGTTTAGTCAGTAAGAGTCGGACACTCCCTTTCCACTCCACCAAGAGCGGGAAGAGTCATTTGATGATTTCCCAGCCTCAAAAAAAAGCATCTTTGCTCATATGGGCAGCACCCATATGAGCAAAGATGCTTTTTTTTATATATTTGTTTTGGAGTCGGTAGCAAAAGTAAAAATAATTTGTAACTAGCTTTTGCTAGCGGCTTCCCCTGCGTGGATGTCATAGATAATCACTCAGAAACGTAGAAATAATCTACGGTAACATGTCAAATTACTGTTTCAATGTTTGTAGTCACGAAAGAAATAAAAATTTCGATTGCAGGATGATAACTTAACTACTGTTTTTATTTATTTGCTAACATGTAAAACACTGGTTAGTAGCATTAAAATTTCATGACACAGTATTCAGACATGCACCCTGTAAGGGCACTGCAAAATATATCAAATTAATAAAATAATAATGACTAATTATTACAATAATTCATGACATTTCATTCACAATAAAAAAAATTTATCAAATAAATTTTTCCGTTTTTTTTAGGATTATAGTCATGTCAGTTTAACTGTTTTTTATCTTCAACTAGCTTCCGCCTGCGGCTTCGCCCGCATTATATGTCGACAAGTTATACATATAAACCTTCCTATTCAATCAATCTATCTATTAAAAAAAAGATTCAAGCATACATAAGGATATAGGAACAGAGAAAGCGACTTTGTTTTATACTATGTGGTGATAATCATCATCATATTTCAGTCAATTTCGCCAAACATTAATGATTATACACCACAGCCTTCCTCATGAATCAGTTTTTTAAGGAAAAGAAAACCAAACCTAATAAAAATTAAGCTGTTCAACTCTTTTTTTTATCGTGCGTTATATGGAGCGACTTAGGCAGTCGCTCCTGACCTCCACAATCCAGTCAGTAACTGCATAATACGAGACTCCTTGGTAAGACTGGCTGTCAGACTTTCGGGCTTCTGACTACACCCGTAACGACTGTCAAAGATCAACAAATGACAGCCGGGACCAATTGCTTAACGTGCTTTCTGAGGCACGGAGGAGTCTCGATATGTAAAAATGGTCACCCATCCACGGACCAACCCCGGCAAGCGCAGCTTAACCTGATGGATCGTTCGGTGCGGATGTTATTACTTAGCCACGAGCTCCGTAACAGACTCTATAGTACTTAATACCTTAGCAAGAACTGAGTATTACTGCTTCAAGCTCATTAAATTAATTGCTATTCCGTTTGAAGCTCAACGAGAAATTAACCACAAACGTAACGGTTATTAAGCGTTAATTCGTACGAAAGCGTGCGAATACGCATGGCGTGCGAAGTAGTTAGCAAATATCTCTCGGGCATGCCGGTTTCCTCACGATGTTTTCCTTCACCGATTTTAAGCAAGTGATAATTATACAATACGCACACGAATCCGAAAAATCAGAGGTGCGTGCCTTGGGTTTGAACTCGAGACCTATGACTTGGCAGTCCGGTATAATAGATAAGGCTTTTGCCTTAATAAAATATTTTATTTTATTTGTTTATTCTTACGATGTTTTCTTTCATCGTTTTGAGAGCAAAGGTGATGAATTTTACACAAAATAAAGCCCCAGTCTGGGTCCGAATTTAGCTCTCTAATATGGCTTGAGTGGCACTTAAAATAATTTGTAGCGTTATATGGAGCTAGTGTAATAAAGATAAATTAAATGAACAATGGTTCTGTAAAGCATTACAGTATATTGGCTGCGTAGTAAAGGATTTTCAACCTTAGGGCAACGTAGAGAGGGGTGGATCGCGCTGCAACGCAACGCATTGGAAAAATCCTTCATTGCTCCATACACTGTTTTTTATGTTACTTTAATTAAAACCGTTATAAACCAAATCTCCTCTCAGACATGCTGATTTCCTTACGATGTTATTCTTCACCAAATTTTAAGCAAGTGATAATTATAAATACAATACGCACAGAATCCTTGAAATCAGAAGTGCGTGCCTTGGGTTCGAACGGTCACACCACTTCTTATTATAATAATTATAAGACACGCAGAAAAGAAAATTTTATAATTCAGGAAAAAATAAATAAAAAAACGGTTATTTAATTAATCTCTCTCACAGTAATTCAGTAGTGATATTCTGTATACAGGGTTATTTGTAAAACACCAGAAACCTCTTAAGAGGTCAATGTACTCATCATTATGAACAACTTTTACTATGGGACCAAACCTGAAATCGCGAAAAAAAATTCAGCTGTTCCCTACATTTATGTTCGTATTATAACTCGTCAAAATGTAAGGAACAGCTGATTTCAGATTTGGTCCCATAGTAAAAGTTGTTCATAATGATGAGTACAATGACCTCTTAAGAGGTTTCTGGTGTTTTACAAATAAAGCTCACTTGACGACATGGTTGGCGCAGCGGTTGAGCGATTGACTGCTGCGCAGCATGCCGCAGGTTCGATTCCCGCACGAAACAAATATTTGTACGACCGGCAAGTATTTGTTACGGGTCTGGGTGTTTTTCTATCTATAATATGTATGTATTTACAAAAAAAATGTATATAAGTAGTTTATCAACCATTTCGTTACCGTAACTCAAGCATTAGGTTGTTTAGCTTGGGACGATATGGCGTTGTGTGAAATGTCCAAGGATATTATTATTATTACTTCACCTACGTTTTTACGGTAAGATTTTAACTGAAACGACCGACTGATATTCCAATAAAATCTTCATCCATTCTTCAGCAAACAGATCGATTGTTGCTGGATTAGTCTTAGATTTTGCACAGTTTAAGTAGACCGCTCCACACTTTTTTTTGTATAAATATCTATTGTAATGTTATGGGTGACCATCTTTACATACCGAGACTCCTCCGTGTCTCGGAAAGCCGGTGGTCCCGGCTGTCATTTGTTCATCTTTGACAGTCGTTACGGGTCGTAAGAAGCCCGAAAATCTGGCAGGCAGTCTTACCAACGGGTATCTTATTACCCATACTTTGTGGTATCCATTGGGGTAATTTAATGTGCTGGTCTCTGTACGTATATTATTTTTATTTTGAATAAAAGTAGGTATTGTGTTTAAAAAAAACCTTGCATTTTAAATAAGCTAACCGTTTTATAACGTTGTGAAAACGTCAATAACGTAACGGTTACAATAACATAACAAATAACGTAACGGTTACAATAACGTAACAAATAACGTTATTTGTTATGTTAAATCGTCGAGCACATTAATTGTCAAGCTGTTATTTACTGCGCTCGTCTGACAGGCCAAGCGAACTGTATTAACCGGATTGCTAAAAATAAAGCGGTTGCTGAAATATGGCACCCAACCCTGCTGTAAACAGACTGAAATAACATTGCAATTCGCAGGTTCTATGTAACTTAAATATTATATATTATTTAAATGTGCTTCGAAATTGTATCGTTTGCGACAGAAGGTACACATTTTAGATAGTTATAGAGTGAATTTGGTTTGGCTTGTGGCTAAGTAATAACAGCCACTCGGGTCGATCCATCAGGTTAAGCTACGCTTTCCGGGGTTGGTCCGTGGATGGGTGACCAACTTTACATACCAAGGCCCCTCCGTGCAAAAAGCACGTTAAGCCGTTGATCCCGGTTGTCTTTCGTGGATCTTTGACAGTCGTTATAGGTCCTCAGTAGCTTGAAGAGTCTGACAACCAGTCATGCTAGGGGGTATTGTATAACCCAGTGACTAGGCTGTGCTATTGCTTCATGTAAAATACTGGTTTCCGGCTGCATTAGAGTCTAGAAGCTGACCCCAACATAGTTCGAAAAAGGCTAGGCAGATTGATTTGATTGGTGGATTTTGATCCAACCAAATACAAAATGTATGCGTCAGCGTTCCTCTACTAAATGCCTCGGTAAGAAACGAAAAAGTAACTAGCTCTAGTACCGTTTTTTTATAGACTGAGTGCGAAAACCATTACCCCTTACATAAAAGTACCCGTTTTTTCGGTTTTAAGAACCGGGTCAAAGACGACAAAAGAATACCAAAAGTATTTCTTGTAAAACATTGAAACTTTAGCCATGGTCCCATTCCTCTCCACAGATCCCTCACGAACTCGTCTTTAAATGAATAAATAATTGGGTAATCCTAACAAGGCGATTTTATCTTCTAAATACGGACCCCTAAAAGAAAAACCTTTTTGTTTTATTACGCCATTACTTAAACATTGAAAGGGAGCTTAGTTTAAGCTTTTTACTAATGTACTTATCAAGAATAGAACTAGTCTATTCTTTTGGGGTAAGTAGAATTCTCTAGCAATTTTTTCTTAGATTTTATCATCATTTCAAAGGGAACATTATCGCTGGATATAAGCCCCCCAAGGAAAAATGTAGTCAGGAAAGTTTTGAGTATGAATATGGATAGCTATACCAGTAGAGGAAGACCAAAGAAACGATGGATGGATTGTGTGAAAGATGATATGGCTAGGAAGGGAGTAACTACCGAGATGACGACTAATAGAGAAGTATGGAAGAAAGAGACATGTTGCGCGCAACCCAAATAGATTGGGATAAGGGCAGGAGTTTGATGATGAATCATGCTCTCCCATGCATTGCCTATTAGACCGCTCTATTTGGCAATCCATGGGAGAGCACAGGGGTACGATACTCATGAAAACGACCAACTTTGACTATAAAACTATTCCTGAAAACACGAGAGAAAAAAACAGCTGTTCAGTACATTGATGTTTGCAAAATTCGTCAAATTGTATGGAACAGCTGATATTTTTTTTTCACATTTCAGAGTTGGTCCCATGGACAAAGTTATTCATATTCATGAGTATTATACAACCTGAAAGTATGTCCCTCGTTTAACCTAACTGTATATCTTAATTTATCTACGTCGAACTTAGCTGACATTACAAAATATCAATCTCAATTCAATTTCTTGACATTCATCAGTAAACCAAGTAAAGTTATAAGTTGAAGTTAACATACTACTTGGCGTCTACTTAGAGCGAACTACAACCAAACTGCTTAGTACTTGCAGGGTAACTTGTTGCAAGTTTGTGCAAGCTCACCTATTTGTGAACACCCTGTAAATGCTAAGGGTGTTGTTTGAATACTGTTGCAGGAGTTTAGGATGGTCTTGCATAATTTTGCGGGTAGAAAAACAGTGGCTAAAGACATTGTTTTCACAAGGATAATTTAGAGCAACGAAGAAAGCTTACCGGTATCTAGTTTTTGACAAATAAGTATCACTGGTCACTGTCACATTTCGATGCATAGGAAAAGCGAGTAGGCATTACCTTTCTGACTACCCGTTACGACTGTCAAAGATCCACAAATGACAGCCGGGACCAACGGCTTAACGTGCTTTCCGAGGCACGGAGGAGTCTCGATATGAAAAGATGGTCACCCATCCATGGACTAACCCCGGTAAGCGTAGCTTAACCTGATGAATCGATCCGTGCGGCTGTAAGTACTTAGCCACGAGCTCCTTGATTCGTAAAACTAACCGTTTGTATTTGATATACAGTGTGTTAGGTTAAACGAGAGACATACTTTCAGGGGGTACTATACTCATGAAAATGAACATATTTGACTATGGAACTATACCTGAAATCACGGAAAAAAAAAATCTGCTGTTCCGTACATATATGTTCGCATAATTCGTCAAAATATATGGAACAGCTGATTTTTTTTTCCAGAAACCATACACGGTCTTTCTTTCTTTCGTCTGGTTAGTGACTAACCTGGTGTCAGAGTTTTCATGCTGCCCATGGGCCTCTGACTTAGCTTCACATGCTGTTGAAAAATAATTCCCAGACATGCTGGTTTCCTCACGATGTTTTCCTTCACCGCTTTTTAAGCAAGTGTTAATTATACAATACGCACATGAATCCGTAAAATCAGAGGTGCGTGTCTTGGATTCGAACTCGAGACCTATGACTTGGCAGTCCAACGGTCACACCACTAGGCTATAACTGCCTGTGCCCACCATACACGGTACAAAACAAACTGCCATTATGGCTTCCAACCAATCATTCACCATTTACCTCTCAGACGCTTACAATTGATATTTTTACCGAGCTACTAGGAGGGTAGGTTATGTTTTCTATTTGGTTTCTCCCGTCTCAGTTTATACGGCAAACAATGAAATTGCCATAGGAAAATAATATTACGGACATCGGGAAAACATTTCTCTATGGTTTTCTTCGTGAAAGGTTTTATTTGAGGTAAATAAATAGGTTTGGGATGTTGAGGTGTGTGTACCTTTCAAAAATAGACACAATCAAAGGTTGAACGTGGCGTTGTGGCTGTTGAAAGGGGATAATTGGGATGGGTAGCTTCTTGTTTGCTAAAATATGGTGTGATCAGCCATCTTTTTACATTTTAGTTTACATTGAAACATATATTTTAAATGGTCCACTTATTTCACTCCCTTTCGCAAGCAGTGAGAGCCTAGTGGTATGACCGTCAGACTCCCAAGTCTTAGGTCTCGAGTTCGAACCCAGGGCACGCATCTCTGACTTTTCATATTCATGTGCGTATGTTTTAATTATTTATTTATTTAAAGTTTTCGCACACAATAAAGGTACAAAGGCGGACTTAATGCCTTAGGCATTCTCTACCAGACAACCAAGAGTGGTGAAGAGATTAGATGGCAGGTGCTTTAAATAGTAGGAACATACAAAACATTGAGACTTGAATAAAATGGGTACATAAATAGGTTAAAACGTTATAATAACAGTTTATACTATAATAGATAACTATAATATATATATATCATATATACATACATACATATATTATAGATACAAGGAAGACAGGTGGTGAGATAACTCTACGCTATTTGTTATGAAAATAACTCTGCAATTTCCGCTTAAATGCATAACGATTGGTAGCCGTCCTGATATCGAGAGGAAGCGCATTCCAAAGAAGAATGGACTGAATATGAAAGGAGGAATGAACAAAGTCAGAAGTATGAGAAGGAAGAATTATCACTTGCTTAAAATCGGTGAAGGAAAACAACGTGAGGAAACATGCCTGAAAGATATTACTCAATAGCGTGTTATGCTAAGACAGAGGCCCATGGGCAGCATTAAAACTCTGACTCCAGGTTAGTCACTAACCACACGAAAAGAAGAAGAAGAAGACTCCGTTTCTCTCCACCCAGAGCAGGAGGGGAAATTTGATGGTTTCCCATCCTTAAAAAAAAGATGTCTTCTAGAACCCCTCTGTCCAACCCCTCGGGATTGCAGTCGTGGCGTTATGTGCGTGTTTAATCAAGCAATATCAATTTCATTTATAATTAAAAAAAAAACTTAATTGCAACTTTGAGACTACAAAGAAACATGGAGAAATTGTAAGGGTTCCTTATTTAAGCGGGACTGTCCGAAAGGGTTACCGCTACCCCGGAACATAAAGGGCTAAGGAAGGAATATGGTAGGATTTAAGTCAATGACACTCCCTTCCGCTCCACCTAAAGTGGGAGGAGTTATTTGATGAATTCCCACCCTCAAAAAAAGGGCTTCTTTTTGACTACGGAACCCAAAAAACAGCGAAATAGCTCGATCAATTCCCAGAAAATTCGCACGCACAAAGACCTAATTCGGCAAAGAAGAAAAGGCCTCAACCTATATCGAATTACTGTACAATGACACTTATAATACTCCATATATAAATTATCCTCCAAATACGCCGCCTTATAAGAATTGTCCCCTCGACAAGTAATCCATCTTATACAACGATCCGCCTAATTTTGTCCCCAGTCTAACGTGGTCTCCCGAAATTAGGTCCCGGGATTTTTTTACTCCCGATTTTCAAAGAGAAGATTTAATCGGAAGATCAAGTTACAATGAATATGTCTAGATATTGACTTAATCAGTGACTACATAGGTTGTAGGCTCAGTAGATACAATGTAATTAATTAAATATATTTTTTGTATCTTTGGGTTGATTTTATGGAGGTTATAACCATGTTTTGTTTGTATAACTAGCTTCTGCCTGCGGTTTCGCCCACGTGGATCTCGGTAAATGTTACATTATTGGAGTTTTATTAAGGATCCCTAATATTTTTGAAATATATTGTAGTTTATGTCACCCAGGGGTAGTGTAGCTTCCCAACAGTAAAATAATTTTTCAAATCGGTTTCGTAGTTTCGGAGCCTATTTAATGCAAACAAATAAACAATCTAATCTTTCCTCTTCATAATATTAGTATAGATAAAAAGATAAATGTATTTATGATCTTATCGTTTTAAAATGTTAGAATTTTCTATTCCATTCCATTCTCCAACTAATAAGCAAAAATGTTTAGTGCAGGGAAAGTTTTTATCCAAAAATCTTGACAATTTTGGGAGTCATTGTGATGCACCCTGTTTTTAATATTTCTGTGGATGCACCTGTCATTTATTTTAGTCAGAATGTCCGCGAGCATTCACCCGAAGTAAAACGACAAGCATTCATGGATTGGCAGTTTGATACCTTTGTATTGTATGCAAGTGACAGACATACGAGTGATCGTATAATACTTAGGTTTTTTTTGAGGCTGGAAAATCATCAAACCATCCGTCCCGCTCTGGGTGGAGCAGAAAAAGTGTCAGACTCTTAATGACTAAAACCCATCCATGTTCTTCCTTAGCCCTTTATGTTCCGGGGTAGCGTTACCTTTAAGACAATCCCGCTGATCGGCATCGTCCCATCTCCTGCTGGGTTCCTTTTTTTTCATTCGGACATACGGAACCATAAAAACTGTCACGTCGTCCGCATTTTAACGGTCAAAATTAATAGACACTGCTACAAGAACCAATTAACGTTGACAGGGGATGGTGTTGTACACGCAATTGTTTTGTGATGTGTGTTTTGTGTAATGAAAAAACCAAGATGGCGGCGTTTTTCTGATTTTGACAGCGCGCCAAATGATCTTTGTACTATATTAGCAAAACTACGGATGATTACTTAGATACCGTTTAGCCAAGTAATTTTATTTGACCTCATATAATCGGTCATCGGCATTCGGCGAAGTACCATCTGTTAGTACATAGACATTCTCTCACCTAGTTATGTTAATCCAATTTATTACCATATTTAAGAGGATCATCCAAAAATATCAATCTATTTTGTTTGAAATTCAGCAATTATTATGAAGAAAATCCTATTAAAATACCCGCATATATTAAGGTAATAAGGTATAAGGTCTTAAGGTTGGGGATATTCAGATATCTTATAAGTATTCAGCACTCTATTGAAAAATACATTACAGTAAACCTGAAAAAATAATTTAATTAGGTATTTGGAAAATAAAGTAAATCGCAAAATCAATTAATCTCCCAACCGTTTTTTCAACTATATTAGGGTCGGCTTCCAGTCTAACCAGATGCAGCTGAAAACCAGTATTTCACATGGAGCGACTGCCTATCTGACCTCCACAACCCAGTAACTGAATACGAGACCCCTTCGTAAGACTGGCTGTCAGACTTTCGGGCTTCTGACTACCCGTAACGACTGTCAAAAATTCACGAATGACAGCCGGCACCAACGCGGCTTAACGTGCCTTCCGAGTGACGGAGGAGTCTCGATAATTATGTAAAGATGGTCACCCTTCCACAGACCAACCCCGGCAAGCGTAGCTTAACCTAATGGATTGATCCGTGCGGCTGTTATTACTTAGCCACGAG
The DNA here is from genome assembly GCA_951799385.1 of Hyppa rectilinea. Lineage (NCBI taxonomy): Eukaryota > Metazoa > Arthropoda > Insecta > Lepidoptera > Noctuidae > Hyppa > Hyppa rectilinea. The sequence continues at coordinate 15,803,782 of OX637316.1, forward strand.
CTCCTCAAATAAATACGTATAACAAATTAAGAAGTGGTTGATAAATGATTGATTGATTGATCAAAAAGTGACATAGCTAGAACACTATTACATTACTGTAATCCTACAATGTAAGCTACTTCTAAATTCCCCGTTCAGTGACATGTAAATGGATATATTCCCATAAATTTCAGACTGCATTAAGTAACAAAATACCACTAAAACTGTGACTTGCTCTCTGGCCTGCAGCGAAAGACTTAAATTAATACTTGGTTGTAAAAATGCTAATTAATACAGATTTATTGCCATACTATGAAGAGTAACGGCCAAAAAACGTGAACATGAGCCAAAATGTCCTCGATATGAATTGTTGAAGAAGTAATATAATGAAAGAAACATTTTTATTCACGTTGTTTATAGTGCAAGAGACTGTAGGTATTTGTATCATTGATCACAAACTGCAGTCAGAGACAATCAATGAATCTGCTCAGCCTTTTTACAACTATGTCGGTCCTATTCAATTAATATCAATCTACCTAGCCTTTTACTTGGCCAGAGGCTAAGAATTGCCATACAACGTGGCAATGCCACCAGTCTCTATTGGATACATTATACCAATCGACACCGATGCGGAGGAATTATTGGACGGCCTATTTTGTTAGTTAATAGTTTTATATTCTAACTGGATGCAGCTAAATACCAGTGTTTCACATGGAACGATGGTCGCTCCATGTAACACACTGGTATTGTCTGATCTCCACAACCCATATACATATTTTCAAAATAATCATCTAGTACTTTTTTTTAACCTATTAGAAGCCGCTTATAAGAGCTCAACGATTTATACGGTTATATTTATTGTCGTCTCGAGAGAATTATTCTTATGAACCTATGAGATTCATACGACATTTTAGGGGTTAACTGCCTCGTTGGTTTAGTGGTCGCAAGCAACTGCTAAGCACGACATCCTGGGGTCGATTCCCGGGTCCGACGAAATTGTCATTTTGGGTTTTTCCACCTGGAATTTCTAAGTGGCAGTCCGAAGTCTGTATTTGCGCCTGGTTCACGGCAGTGGGCTGGCCTCAATTACATGGGATTCAAATATAACTAGTGCAATGTGAGTCTTCTTCTTATTTTCGTGTGGTTAGTGACTAACCTGGTGTCAGAGTTTTATGCTGCCCATGGGCCTCTGACTTAGCTTCACATGCTGTTCAGAAATATCCCTCAGGAATGTCGGTTTCCTCGCGATGTTTTCCTTCACCGGTTTATAAGTATGTAATAAATGAGGGTGTACTACAGGTACCTCTGCCTAACCCTTTGGGAATACAGGAGTGATGTTATTTCAAACGAAGCAAAGATTTTAAAAGAATAATTGTGGTGTTTCTGGCCAGCTCTTCTCCATAGGAAACGCTTAATTGGAACCGTGCACGCAGCTCCTCACGTGTCATATGTAGTACAGACGCCAGCACATCAAGCATAACTGTAAAATTTTCTCAATTAAAAATGAACCTCATGTCTTTGCAATAAAGTTGAAATACCATCAAAGAAATTTGACAGATTTTGGTAACTTGATGTGCTGGCCTCTGTACAAAATGTGAAATAAAAATTCCTAATTTGAATTTGTATCAAGTCACAAACTCAATCCATTTAACAGTGGGCTGAACAGGTAATTAGTGAATCCCAAGAATTAAACGGACGGTAACAGTATTTGACATGCCGGGAACCTCAAACTATTGGACTAAATAGCCCATTAATGCCTAAGGGTAGTCCACGATTAAGCAATCCAATTACCGGGACAATGTCTGAATATTGATTTAGACCTATTTCTGTGAGCATTAGTAAACCGATTTAAGTTAGTAAGTAACTACTAAGTATTTTGTTCTTCTTCATTTCGTGTAGTTAGTGACCTGGTGTCAGAGTTTTTATGCTGCCCATGGGCCTCTGACTTAGCTTCACATGCTGTTGAGAAATATCTCTCAGACATGCTGGTTTCCTCACGATGTTTTCCTTCACTGATTTTTAAGCAAGTGATAATTATACAATACGCACATGAATCCGTAAAATTAGAGGTACGTGTCTTGGGTTCGAATTCGAGACTTATGACTTGGCAATCCGACGGTCACACAACTGGCTATCACTGCTAGCCTAGGTGAAACTTTATGTTGAACCTAGCTGGCTAGTTAGAAAATAACTGGCAGCATTCGAGCTTTCAATATGTTTTTACAAAAGGTTTCCAAATTTTCACACAACGCCATATAGTCCCAAGCTAAGCAATCTAATGCTTGTATTATGGTAACGAGATGGCTGATAAACTACTTACATAATTTTTTTTTGTAAATATATACATATTATACATAGAAAAACACCCAGACCCGTAACAAATACTTGCAGGTCGTACAAATATTTGTTCAAATATTTGTGCGGGAATCGAACCCGCGACATGCTGCGCAGTAGTCGATTGCTCAACCACTGCGCCAACCGTATCGTCAGGTGTGCTGCTGAAGGGATGTATTCTAAAAGCAATACATTGATTATCCGCTGCCCTCGTCGCGTACGTGTTCCACACGCGCCTCAAAAAGGTTTCAGTAATAAAGAAGGGGGCCGTCAGGGCCGAAGCCTGCCGGGTAAGCGGTATTGTCCGAAAGGGTTACCGCTACCCCGGAATATAAAGGGCTAAGAAAGGAACATGGATGGGTTTTAGTCAGTAAGAGTCTGACACTCCCTTCCGCTCCACCCAGAGCGGGAAGGGTCATTAATTGATGATTTCTCGCCCACAAAAAAAAAACTGCCTCCGTGTCTTACACAAATACATACACAGTACATTACACAAGCTCTCCCCATCTGTGAGCTCTAGTGTTCACAGTATATAAGCCTGCTGCAATAAATTAAATTCATTTATTTCAGGTAACTTTTACCCATATTCAAATTAAAAGGAATTTCACAACAGCCATGCTTGCACTGTAAATGTTACAATACTAATAAATAAATATAAATAATATTACTTTACATTAATTAATTTGAATTGAATTTAGAGTTAGAAGTCAAATACAAAATATTCTAAAATGTCAATAACATAGACATTCTAAATTTGAAAAAAAAACAAAAAACGACATGGTTGTTAAAGAAATCATTGAAGGCCAGTATTAATGCATAACATTTATTAGAATGGACCTCTGTTCAAAATGTAAGCGTCCTCAAACGATTTGCGCGCCATATCGGCCATCAGCGCCGCCTGGCGAGCGATTAAGCCATTCAATTAAAACGGACACGAAGGGACATTGACTCCGGCCCTTGCAAATTGAATTGCCTATAGATGTACATACTATTGAGGATTATTACGTGTATCCCTTTTATGTTAGAGGGGACAGGCAATCGTAGCCCGCGAAATTTTCTTATCCTTTTGAACGCCATTGTCGCATATACGTGATAAGCAATCGCATGCCCTGTACGTTAACGACACAAATATGTGGCAATGCGGATACACTATATCTTATCTGATTGAGCGAAGCGAGCATGCCACGACAGTTACTGATGAAAGACTGGCACCGATTAGCTAGGGATTATTACAATGCATTCTTTTAACATAACGTGCGAGTAGACCGCGCATATTGAATAGAAGAGCGAGCGAAGCGAACGCATTGTACGATACAACGAGCACACTCTTGACATGGATGAGCAATGAGTAGTGTGCGATTACTCACAAGATGAGCAAGCACGTCGGGTCAGCGAGCAAAGCAATACTATATTCGACGTCAAAATGCATCCACTAAGGATTATTCAACCATTTAACTACCCCAGTCGGATTTGTACGACAAGTAGTTTCGTGCCCGTGCCGCCTGAGTCGTGTTTATACGACCGGGAATCTATGTTCAGTTTTTGTTTTCTGTTTACCTTATTCGTCTGAAATGAAGTTTTTTTTTTATGAGTCGGGCGCTGTGTTTTCGGCAATTGATATAATACCAAGCGGTCAATAGGTTAAGGAGAGGTCCTAGGTAGAGGAGTTCCTCTACCTAGGTTAGCACTCAAACTCAAAGCATTTAATTCAAATAAACCAATTACAAGCACTTTTGATTTATCAAGGAGTCGGTCAGTCAGAGAGATGAAGCTAGTTGCCCATTCCAAAGCAGTAGGTACCTGTGGAAAAGAACGGGCAAGAAACTCCATGGACACTCTTTTAATACAAACACTGCCACTATTTTTTGTGCTTTTCTAAGCTCAGTGCGTTCAACACCATATCCATACGTGTTCATGGCAGTGTATCGGTTAAATAAAAATATGGTTACAAAATATGGGTTATATCATTCATGTTGAAATTATACATGTGAGAACGATCATCTGCCTAGACTTTTCCCAACTATGTTGGGGTCAGCTTGCAGTCTAACCGGATGCAGCTGAATACCAGTATTTTACATGGAGCGACTGCCTATCTGACCTCCACAACCCAGTAACTGGGCAATACGATACCACTTGGTAAGACTGGCTGTCAGGTTTTCATGATTTGTATGTGAGAACGATGCAGAACGTAAAAAGCATCCGTAGTAAAAGATTTAAAAACAATTCAAAAATTAAATTCTAAGACATGACCAGGTAAGAACCAAATTTTTCATGAAAATAAACGGCGAAAATTCGAATTGCACTTTTCCTTTTCGTTGTGTAGGTATGTATGTCACAACACCCCAGCAGGATTGTAATTAGTACGATTCAATTAAATAAATAGCTTACAAATCCCTACAAGGGATTATTAGGGGACCAATGACACTATAAAAAGGGATCGGCCTTAATGTATAGGATTTTCCCTTTCATTCGGATAATTAGTATGTATGTGTCGTCCATGGGTTCCGTGGCAGGAAAGGAAGCAATATCCGTTGCTTTAGACCCAAACGGCTTATGAGACATCAGTACATGTATGGATACAGGGTCAAATAAAGTTACTTAGCATAACTCCGCTGATGATGTGTTTCAAAAACCTCAATTGATCTGCCTGCCTTTTACCAACTTTGTTGGGGTCAACTTCCAGTCTAACCGGATGCAGCTGAATACAAGTATTTTACATAAAGCGACTGCCTATCTGACCTCCATAACCCAGTGAGTATACTGGGTAATACGATACCCCTTGGTAACACTGGCTGTCAGACTTTCGGGCTTCTGACTACCTGTAACGACTGTTAAAGATCCACGAATGACAGCCGGGACCAACGGTTTAACGTGCTTTCCGAGGCACGGAGGAGTCTCGATACGTGAAGATGGTCACCCATCCACGAATGAACCTCAGCAAGCGTAGCTTAAATTAATGGATCGACATGTGCGGCTGTTGTTACTAAGCCACGAGTTCCTCTTAGTTTAAAAGACACGAGTTTAAAAGAGAAACGGTGGAGTTTCTTGCCCATTCTTCTCCACACGAAACTACCTTTTGGAAGGGGCGACTAGAATAAATTCTATTTCTTGTTCATTTTGACGTTCAAAAGTGCCATTCTTGTGCCTATTTGAAATAAATGTTTTGACTTTGACTTTTACTTTGACCTCTATGTTTAAAAAATCGAAACATGATAAAAGTTTTTTTTTATTATGGTGTTTGCCCACTACACGGTTCCCTATGGCCGTGCTATGAACATAGATAAAGAATACAAATATAATACTCAAAGTCAAAGTCTACTAATTACTACAACTAATCACACTAATCCACACTATTATATATATATATATTATATATATATATATTATATATATATATATAATATTATAAATGCGAAAGTAACTCTGTCTGTCTGTCTGTTACCTTTTCACGCCTAAACCACCCAACCGATTTTGCTGAAATTTGGTATGTAGATAGTTTGCATTCATGAGAAGGACATAGGCATATTATGTTTTGGAAATTCAACCCTTAAAAGGGTTACCTAGGGGTGGCAAAGTTTGTATGAGAAAAATATTTTTATTGCACATTGTTGCATAGGTAGGTAGGGTAGGTAGGGTAGGTAGGGTAGGTAGGGTAGGTAGGGTAGGTAGGGTAGGTAGGGTAGGTAGGGTAGGTAGGGTAGGTAGGGTAGGTAGGGTAGGTAGGGTAGGTAGGGTAGGTAGGGTAGGTAGGGTAGGTAGGGTAGGTAGGGTAGGTAGGGTAGGTAGGGTAGGTAGGGTAGGTAGGGTAGGTAGGGTAGGTAGGGTAGGTAGGGTAGGTAGGGTAGGTAGGGTAGGTAGGGTAGGTAGGGTAGGTAGGGTAGGTAGGGTAGGTAGGGTAGGTAGGGTAGGTAGGGTAGGTAGGGTAGGTAGGGTAGGTAGGGTAGGTAGGGTAGGTAGGGTAGGTAGGGTAGGTAGGGTAGGTAGGGTAGGTAGGGTAGGTAGGGTAGGTAGGGTAGGTAGGGTAGGTAGGGTAGGTAGGGTAGGTAGGGTAGGTAGGGTAGGTAGGGTAGGTAGGGTAGGTAGGGTAGGTAGGGTAGGTAGGTAGGGTAAGTAAGGTAGGTATCATAGTTAAGACAGGACAACGTCTGTCGGGTCAGCTAGAAATATATAAAGGCGAAAATTTGTCAGTGAGCTTGTATGTTTGTCCGTCCTTCACGTTTAAACAGTTGAACGGATCTGGATGAAATTTAGCTCAGAGGTAGTTCATGTACCTACTCATAAATCCAAATCTTTAAACGCGAAAGTTTGTGCGGTTTTCACTTAATCTTTCACGCAAAAACTCCTGAATGTATCTGTATGAAATTTAGCACAGAGGTAGTTTATGATCTGGATGAATACATAGGATACTTTTTGTTCCGTTAGTACCTACAGATGCCAGCACATCAAGTTACCACAATCTGTCAAATTTCTTTGATAGTATTTCAACTTTATTGCAAAGACCATAAGGTTCATTTTTAATTGAGAAAATTTGACAGTTGGGGATAGCTTGATGTGCTGGCGTCTGTACGTTCACTTGAGATAATAACCTACATTCACGCGGGTGAAGCCGCTGTCAGCAGCTAGTTAAATATGAAACTCACTGATGACAACAATATACAACTTGCATAGTTGTTGTATACTTGCAGGATGTATTGTTGTTGTTGCAGCTTGATATTAATGTGAAAGTTCCTCTGTAGCTTTCATCTACATACCTATACAATATATGTTCTATGATAATTTTGCATAATGCACGCGCTCTGCTGATCGTAGCGTGATGTTACATAGCCTATAGCCTTCCTCGATAAATGGACTATCCAACACAAAAATATTTTTTCAATTCGGACCATTAGTTCCAGCGATTAGCGCGTTCAAACAAACAAACTCTTCAGTTTTATATTATTAGTACAGATAATAAAAAAATCCAATTTAAAAGATGTTCCATAATGATTCACACTCTACCCAGAGAACGCTTACCATCGCAGTTTCAAACAAAACTCTACTTTTGCTCTACATAGAGTTTTAGTTTTTAAAATCGGATTTTCAAAAGTTCGCTTGCAAGCGAATATCGTTGTAGAGCCCGACTCGACAACGGGTTTGTAGAGCGGAAACCTCATTTTAGCTCTACTTTTTATAAAAATATCTTTTTTTTTTTTGTTCGCAGGTATGTGAATGTAGAGACTGTGGGCACGCTTTCAAGATGGAGTGTTTTAGACATAGAAGATGTTAGAAAGGTAATTTATATTTTAAGAAAAACGGAGATCAATAAAAGTTAGACAGAAGAATAGAGTACCCAATAATATAAGAACTTGGGTTGTTTTATATTATACATGTTGTGCTCTACAATAAGTATTGATGCGCTTAAATTTATATTTGCGATGTACAAATAACAATCATTGTTGTAGAGCCTAGTAGCAATAATAAATAAATATCCATTTCCCCCCGAGGGGTAGGGGTAGGCAGAACGGCAGGGTTCCGTACTATCTATAAACACGGCAACAAAATTACGTTTGTTGTATGCGAGCACCCCTTAAATATTTGTTTTATTCTGTGTTATTTGTTGTTATAAAGGCAACAAAAATACATCATCTGTGAAAATTTCAATTGTTTAACTAACGCGGCTCATGAGATACAGCCTGGTGACAGACAGACGGACAGCAGGGTATTAGAAATAGGGTTTAGTTTTACCCTTTGGGTACGGAACCTTAAAAATGTCACCAATAACACACGTCTTCAAGTAATTTGTGAGATTTCGTGTTTTATCAGTGAGTGATTGAATGAGTGACTTTTCGCTTTTATGTAGTATACCTATCTATGTATATAATAATAATAATATCCTTGGACATTTCACACAACGCCAAGCAACCTAATGCTTGTGTTATGGTAACGAGATGGCTGATAAAATACGTGTATACATTTTTTTTTTGTTAATACGTACATATTATAGATAGACAAACACCCAGACCCGGAACAAATACTTGTAGATCGTACAAACCCGCGATATGCTGCGCAGCAGTCAAGCGCTCAACCAGTTCGCGAACCGTGCCTTCAACCTTTATAATATTAGTGTGATTTTAGCTATGAAGCTGGTACCAGTTTAACGTGACTAAATCTCACGGCATTTCCGAATCGCATATGAGGTACAGTCCGCGAGGTATAAGCTGAGCTTTGCATTTGTGTGAGTGTACATGGATAGTGTAGGTGTGATAACCGGCCTTAGGCGCGGCGCCATTTTCGCCCGGTAAAAACCGGTTTAAACTGATTTTGGGTAACCGGCCTGAGGCGCGGCGCCATTCTGACTGTACTTTTGGTGATCACTCACACTAATGCAAAGCTCAGCTTATACCTCGCGGACTGTAGGTAGATGTATAGACGCCAGCACATCAAGCTGGGATATACTATACAATCTGGGATAACTGTCAAATTTTCTCAATTAAAAATGAACCTTATGTCTTTGCAATAAAGTTGAAATACTATCAAAGAAATTTGACAGATTGTGGTAACTTGATGTGCTGGCCTCTGTACCTATTTTCAGATTTTGGCATAAATTTAAATATGACTCACAGACGCAGATGACTGTCTCACTGAGACACAGATGTGGTTTTTGAAGCAGTTTACTTATGTATCTATTTATACAGGGTGCAATTGAATTCATGGGCATTATTTTAAGGGGTCATTGTAATGATCATTTGGAATAACTTTCACTATGGGAACAATTCTGGAATCGCGAAAAAAAGACAGCTGTTCCATATATTATGCTCGGTTAACTCGTCAAGATGTAGGGACAAGTGATTTTTTTCGCGATTCCCTCCATTGTACCTGGGTAATCTATAATATAAAAATGAATCGCAAAATGTGTTGCTAAGCGCATAACTCAACAACGCGTGGACCAATTCGGCCAATTCTTTTTTAAAAATGTTCGTTGAAGTTCAAAGATGGTTTTTACGGCGAGAAAAATTCGAATAATTGCCGGAAAAAACCCTAAAAACAGCCCTTTTCTTTTTCCCATACAAACGTTTTCTAACTAAAACGAACTTTATTGCTATTGTCTAAAGTTCATATTGCATTACAAGCAGTCACTGTTGGAACAATGTTTGTAGGTAGGGTAGGTAGGGTAGTTAGGGTAGGTAGGGTAGGTAGGGTAGGTAGGGTAGGTAGGGTAGGTAGGGTAGGTAGGGTAGGTAGGGTAGGTAGGGTAGGTAGGGTAGGTAGGGTAGGTAGGGTAGGTAGGGTAGGTAGGGTAGGTAGGGTAGGTAGGGTAGGTAGGGTAGGTAGGGTAGGTAGGGTAGGTAGGGTAGGTAGGGTAGGTAGGGTAGGTAGGGTAGGTAGGGTAGGTAGGGTAGGTAGGGTAGGTAGGGTAGGTAGGGTAGGTAGGGTAGGTAGGGTAGGTAGGGTAGGTAGGGTAGGTAGGGTAGGTAGGGTAGGTAGGGTAGGTAGGGTAGGTAGGGTAGGTAGGGTAGGTAGGGTAGGTAGGGTAGGTGGGGTAGGTAGGGTAGGTAGGTAGGGTAGGTAGGATAGGTAGGGCAGGTAGGGTAGGTAGGTAGGATAAGGTAAGGTAAGAGGTAAGGTACGTATCATAGGTAAGACAGGACAACGTCTGTCGGGTCAGCTAGTACGATAAATATAAATAACATCACGCCTGTATTTCTACAGGGGCTAGGCCGAAGTTTATCTATAGTACCCTATATTGAGGATTGCTATCTACTGGGCACAAATCTAGACTCCAGAAATTTCAGATTCCAGACTCCATAAAAACCCAACCACACCTTTCCCGACTCAGGATTGGAACCCAGAACGTCATACTCAGCAGTAGTGTTGGCATTAATCGAATAATTTGCAACCGATTACTTGATGTGATTAATTTTAATCGGATTAAACTTAATCTATACTTAATATTATAAAGAGGTAAAATTTGTAAGTTTGTAAGTTTGTTTGTAGGGGGTAATCTCCGGAACTAAAGATCCAATTTCAAAAAATTCACTGATAGAAAGCGACGTTATTCCTGAGTGCTATAGGCTATAAATTATATTTATATCATACATTTTAGCCGAGCTATCGCAATTTTCGTCTAGCAAGTCGGAAAGAAATACCTCCTCGAAAACAGAATTATTGGATGCGTTGCCTAAACAGTTATTTAAAATTAAAAGCAATGTATGGCAACCCGGTTCGCCTTAATTATTTCTACAAAAAAGTCCGCGACACCATATTCCTATCTATTGTATTTTAACTTTTATATTTCGTTTTATGTTTAAAAAAAGTATCTTTTCGACTTACTTCTGTTTGGATGATTATTTAAACTACAAAATATCAATTCTTATCAAATTAAATTGTTTTATGATCACAAGGACATCACAGAGATAAGATTTGCCCTCTACAGTATGTCAATTGGTCATATATTTTCCGAGACAATATAAAATTACTAAACGCAAAATGCTAAAACATTCGCTGAGCTCAAAAGTCCCAGGGACAAACATTCTCCTTGGTTGGCATTGATCTACGAAAAGAATGTTTTTCCCATGGGCAATTATATGTTGGTCTATCACGAGTTGGATCATCCGAAAAGCAGATTATTTTGTAACCGGAAAATAAAACAACCTCAAACATTGTATACAGAGAATCTTTAAATTAAATAGGTTCCTCACTTAAATTTTATATTATTAACGTTAACATTTTTGCATGATGGTTTGTATTTTGTATATAGGTAGTGTAATATCTTTTGCCAGCGGCTTCGCCCGCGTGGTTATTGGAAATTATCTCACGGGAACCGTACGTTTTTCCGGGATAAAAATTAGCCTATGTGTTATTCCAGACTATAATCTATCTCTGTGCCAAACATCCAGATCCGTTCAGCCGTTCTGGCGTGATTGAGAAACAAACATCCATCCATCCATCCAAACTTTCACATTTATAATAGTAAGATAATTTTATTATTATCCGTGTTGAGACGGGTTAAAAACACATAATGCCATTGCACCATTACAACGCGAGACAGGGTGTCGTAAAAGGCGACTAAGTTGAGCAGACAAGATCACCTCGGTAATCTTTGGAACTACTGATCCGATTCCAAAAATTCTCTCACTAATGGGAACCTACAGTATTGCCGAGTATCATAGGATATATTTAATGTTAAAACAAGAAATTTTCCGCGGCCGAAGTCGCGGGCAGAAGCTAGTCGTAACTAAATTAACACTTGGACAACTTTTTATCCTATTAATATGTTCCCATTTTATTAATCATACATTTTTAATCGTGATTAACGATTAATAATCGTAATTAGCAAAATTTTGATAAATCTTTTCTTCTTATCGTGTGGTTAGTGACTTACCTGGTGTCAGAGTTTTTATGCTGCCCATAGGCCTCTGACTTAGCTTGTTATGATGAATTATTTTTAATCAAAAAAGCCTCGATTAATTTTAAATCGTTAATCAGATTTACTCTTTGCCAACACAAATCAGAAGTAGCGCTTGCGTGGTTGCAAGAGCAAGACGTTCTAGACTAAAAAGACAGTCCTAACAAAATCTTTATTTAAAAATGTAACCCCCTTAACTGCCTATAGGCCGGGAATCAGACTGCTCAATTTTATAGTATTAAGTACGCAGATTGATTCGCGTAAATCGGATTACCGAGCATCGAATACCATGCGAAATATTCTCCGTTCCATTTTATCCGATTACGATCCGAAAGCGAAGTTGTGTGTTTTGGAGTTAGATTGGATACTCAAACAGATGGTATTGAGTGTTTTCTGTGTAGCTTATATGCCTTTGACAAAAAAATAAACATATTATGTTCAGAAATAATTGTCTACATTAATTATGATGGAAAAAGATTCTTAACCCATTGACTGCCGGAACGCAGACCTACGCGAGGTACAATTACTGTTAATTGTCTTAGTAATTACGAAAGGTATACGTATATATACGTCAAGGTAGTGTGTTAGGTAAAACGAGGGACATACTTTCAGGTTGTATAGTACTCATGAAAATTAACCACTTTGTCCATAGAACCAACTCTGAAATATGAAAAAATAAATATCAGCTGTTCCATACATTTTGATGAATTATGCGAACATAAATGTACTGAACAGCTGTTTTTTTTTCGTGATTTCAGGTATAGTTCCATAGTCAAAGTTGTTCATTTTCGTGAGTATAGTACCCCCTGAAAGTATGTCTCTCGTTTAACCTTAAACATTGTATAATACCTAAATTGTCGATAAATATGTATATTATTACTATCATTTTTCACGAGGAGAATGTATTACTAAAATAACAAACTTAAAAAAAAATGGTTTGCTATTTACGATAGGCACTTTGTAACGTAAAAATCGTTGAGCTCTTATAAGCAAACGGCTTCTAATAGGCGAACATCTAACGGGATACAAAAGAATTTTTAATTTAGCTACTATTTTTCAATTAATTGTCGACGACCCAGTACCCGCATATAACGCTTAACCGTAATTAATAGCCACCTTTAAAATAATACTTACCTCAGTGCAATACTTGTCTGATTACCTTGCAAGTCGTAAAACCGCTGAAATTTATTGTAATGGGTAAAGCGATTTAACTGATTGTAGATTTGTTGAACTAGCTGTAAGATTCACGAGTTGAAATTGGAGAGAGTTTGCAGAAATGATCGTACTTAGCACAGGTAAGACCATTTTTTTTTAAATCGGTTGAATTGAAAATGTTTGCAGAATTGTGGAATATTTGGGTACTTAGTGAGAACCCAGTCGCACATGATTCTGCCTAGCCTTTTCCCAACTATGTTGGGGTCGGCTTCCAGCCTAAAGGATGCAGCTGAATACCAGTATTTTACATGGAGCAACTGCCTATCTGACCTCCACAACCTAGTGGTTACTGGGTAATATGAAACCCCTTGGTAAGACTGGCTGTCAGACTTTCGGGCTTCTGACTACCCGTAACCACGTCAAAGATCCACGAATGACAGCCGGGACCAAAGGCTTAACGTGCTTTCCGAGGCACGGAGGACTCTCGATATGTAAAGATGGACCCATCCACAGAGGGTGACCATGAAACGCACAATGAAACAAAAATCTGTTTGCGGATGAATGGACGAAGATTTTGGCATGTCAGAACTTCATCTTTCTTTTCGTGTGGTGACTAACCTGGTGTCAGAGTTTTTATGCTGGCCATGGGCCTCTGACTTAGCTTCACTTGCTGTTGAGAAGTATCTCTCAGACATGATGGTGGTTTCCTCACGATATTTTCCTTCACAGATCTTTATGAAAGGGATATTTATATAATACGCACATGAAACCGTAAAATCAGAGGTGCATGCATGAGTTCTAACGCGAGACCTATGACTTGGCAGTCCGACGGACACACTTAGGCTATCACTGTTGGAATGAAGTGCATGTTAGAACTAAGAGAGCGATTCATGTGTGTTCAAGTGTTTATTTTATAAGTTTCAACCTCAATTTGTTGTTTTTATACTTCTTCTTAGGTATGTATACAGTGTCTTTAATTATTGTAATTGGGTAAACCGTTTTAATTAAATTTAATAAAAAAAGGGGGCGGAAAGTATAATATATGATAACCGGGACCATCTCTATCATCAGTAATAAAATTGCGATAAAAATTGCCATTATTTTAATAGTACCATAAAATAATTTATTTTTATACAGGTAGGTTGTAAAATAAATAACATAATTCGATAGAAATAAAAACAGTAAAATGAAAAAATAAAAAGTAAATGACAGCAAACAAAACAGTTTGTATACCGTCTTGTACATGCGCGTTGAAAGCTTTTCTTTCAACTGCCCTAATCATTACCTAACAAATCTTGAAAATAGATCTTTAAAATAAAATGAATCAACCTCCTTCATAATACCTGACTAAAGTGTTCAATTAATAAACAGCTAAAAAACAGAACAGGTCTTTATTAATTCCATAATTTAATTAACTTCAATAATCGACAGATTCGCCATTTAGTTTTTAACTTCACATCCGTAATCATAAAAAATAATACCCGGATTAAATACCCGCCAGTACACACTTACGTACCATGTACATCACCCTGGCAATATCCTATCCGGATGTACGGAATGTGGGCCTAATGAACCGGGTAACGGGCAAGGAACGGAGTTCAATAATAAATGTCTGTACGCTTGAGTGGAGTAAGTGCGGATTTCAAGATGGGATTTCGGTAAAGATAATAAATATGTCTGGCTCTTGGACTATATTGTTGGTGTACAGTTAGGAGCATAAGTACTTTATACTTGCGCAAGATTCAAATGCAATTATTTTCTCAAATATTTTGAAAAACTTTTCGGTGTTGGAGTGTATTTTTTTCTAATTGTTGTTGTTCCTCAAAATTATCACTACCTACTGTGTTTCAGAATTTTTTTTGAAGTTTTTTTTGTTTAAGGTGCAGATAAACAACCCATTTTAAAAAGTGGACATCTGGCCCGCGGGCGAGTTTTTTCGTGGGCGAGATGTCCCTTAACCCAGATAAACAGTGAGAAATGTCTGACAGATGTGAATTGTCTTCGAATGAAATGATTAATATAATATCGATCGAGCTTGACTTGTGGAAGTGCGTTTGATCATACATTTTATTTGTATGATAAAAATCCCTACAACACTCTTAAAAACTTTGTATGTCCTTAAATTGACAATTAAATTTTGGCAACGCCGTAGAAGTTTAAAAACAAATAATTAATTTGGCAACGCCGTAGAAGTTTAAAAAACAATAATTTGTCTTTAGCATAGGTAAATCAGCTTATATTTCTCAGTAGCTTGTGAAGCTAAGTCAGAGGCCCATGGGCAGCATAAAAAAAACTGACACCAGGTTAGTCACTAACCACACGAAAAAGAAAAAAAGAAAGACCCTTTGGTAAGACTGGTTGTCAAATTGCGGGTATCCCGTAACGACTGTCAACCATCTTTGATTTACTGTCGGAACCAACGGTTACCCACGAAGGTGTCTTAATGTGCTGTATGATCACCCATCTCAGACGCGGTTGCGATTATTAATTAGCCATGAGCCACTCCGTTAAAACCCACATCCACCAACCTTAATCAGTATAATCTCTGGTCCAACAAATATTGAGTCGATAAACCGATCTCCATATTTCAAATCTATACATATAATAAAACAGTAAAAAAACTGTGTCTGTACATTGAATATATTAAAAAAATAATAATTGAGGGGGGTTTAGAAACAGTAATAGAGCACGAATCCAAAAAAAAAATTTTGTCTGTTTGTCTGTATGTCTGTTTGTCTGTTTGTCTGTTTGTCTGTTTGTCTGTTTGTCTGTTTGTCTGTTTGTCTGTTTGTTTGTACACGCTAATCTTCGGAACTACTGGACGGATTGGAATGATTTTTTTTTTGTTGTATAGGTATTAAGTCTGGGCAACATATAGGCTATAATTTATCTTGGAAACTTGAACACCTGATGCAGAACCGCAACAGACCAGCTAAACTATAAGAGATACAAAAATGATACCTTAGCAAAAATTGTTCCACGTGATTAGCATTTTCTGCTGAGAGAATAAATTTGAAGATCTGGAACACCTGATGTGGAACTCCAAGAGCCCAGCTACACTGTAACATATATAGGAATGACGTCTTAGCAAAAGTTGTTCGGTCTCATGGGCATTTCCTGATGACTTATAAAAATCAAAGATCTGGAACACCTGTTGTGGAACTCCAAGAGCCTAGCTACACTATAACATTATATAGGAATGACGTCTTAGCAAAAGTTGTTCGGTCTGATGGGCATTTCCTGTTGACTTATAAAAATCGAAGATCTGGAACACCTGTTGTGGAACTCCAAGAGCCTAGCTACACCATAACACATATAAGAATGACGTCTTAGCGAAAGTTGTTCAGCCTGATGAGCACTCTCTGTTGATGTATAAAAATTGAAGATCTGGAACACCTGTTGTGGAACTCCAAGAGCCTAGCTACACCATAACACATATAGGAATAACGTCTTAGCACAAGTTGTTCAATCTGATGAGCACTCTCTGTTGACTTATAAAAATCGAAGATCTGGAACACCTGTTGTGGAACATCAAGAACCTAGCTACAACATAACACATATAGGAATGACGTCTTAGACGTCTTTGTTGTTCAATATGATGGGCATTTCCTGTTGACTTATAAAAATCGAAGATCAGAAACATCTGATGTGGAAATCAAAGCTATCACTAATTTTACTGTGTAATTATAAAATAACATAAACTGGGAGTACCTGCACGCGGTGAAGGCGGTAACAGTTTAGGACTGATTTTCGATGACGATGGTATATCATTGAATTTATTTTTTTATTTTATCGTATGAATATGCCTTCGGGCTTATGTTTTTTGAGTGTTTAATTTCCTTTTTCATTTATCTTCGTGACACTGTAGCCTACCCGGTAACGCAGGGAGCAGTCATTTTAATTTAGATTTGTATTGATCAGGTATCTTCACAATAAAACTATGACCATGCCTAGAAAGAGGTCAAATCTTTCCCAATGTTCCAAGAGAGCTAAAAGATTGAGGATCATAAGATCCCAAGAATCTACCGAAGAGCGTCAGGAGAGACTTGATGTTGTTCGAGAACATTAGGCTGCAACTCGCTCCGTGGAAACCTCTTCGGGTCGCGAAGCACGCCTGCGTTCTCACCGAATTCATTAGGTCTCTAGAGACCAGTGAAGAATATGATGCGCGACTGACCGCTGATCGTGAACGTCATGTATTGTCTCGCGAGTCAGAGACGTTCACGGAAAGAGGATTACGCTTGAGTTCCAAGCGTATCTACGCATCGACTTCTAGGTCTCTAGAGGAGAAATATAATAATGCGGTTACCAAAATGAAAACGATGACAAATGGACTGTATGTTTTGGTGGTTGTTGGAATGAAATAAAACTAAAGCTGAGTGTGATAAAAGATTTAAATGGGAAAAATGATAAAAAATAACATAAATGGCGACCCCGTTGTCGAGAATAAATTAATATTTCCCATGGAACACCATCCCTTGTTCAAACATGGCGCTTGCGTGTTGCGGTTGGCAAGCTATTATTTATAGCTATCGTATAGCTTGGCTTGTGTACAAACAGGCTAATAAAGGCGAGGCGACGTTTCGACATATTTATATTATGTGTACAGTCAGGGATGTAAGTTGATGTTTGTCTTGATAATATGAAATTGATTTAGTATATTATTTCTTCATTATAAATATCATAACCCCTTCTGTCGTGGACGTGTTAGGTAGAAGTGTTCCCATAGGACCACCTCTCTGTGGCAAGGAGTGAACCGTCAGGGTCAATTGCGGAAGCCTGCCGGGGCAGCGGGATTGTCTGAAAGAGTTACCGCTACCCAGGAACATAAAGGGCTAAGGAAGGAACATGGGTGGGTTTTTGTCAGTAAGAGTCTGACACTCCTTTCTGAAATCTCATTTTATGATTAAACCTAGTATTTGTAGAGTTTTCTAGAATTAAAATGTGTAATTAGTTAGTGTAGTGAGGGGTTCGTAGTTAAATGATTACCGCACAGGGCGATCGAAGGTTAAAAAAAAGGGCCATCATCATCATCTGCCTAGCCTTTTCACAACTATGTTGAGGTCGGCATCCAGTGTAACCGAATGCAGTTGAATACCAGTATTTAACATGGAGCAACTGCTTATCTGACCTCCATAACCCACAAAAAAAGGCCAATTGCCACTTAAAGAGCAGCGGCGCGCAGCGACCGAGCAAATGATTGAGCGCGGCGCCGCAAAGGGCAGTGTGGCGTTCCGTTCAAATGATTACGAACTTTTTAGCCATGTAGATGAGATTCAACATGATTTTCCTGAAAAAGCCAATGTCGGTCGCTGATCTTTTAGTGGGAATTAACCCCATCCACCATGCGGGCACAGAGCGGGTTGCTATATGTCCCAATTTCTTCGAATTTTTTGTTCTAGGCTTTCTCACTACTTACGTTTGGACTTCACCGTGTCTGAGAAAAAAAAAAAAAAAGTTGTTTATTGGTACAAGAGTATCATTCACAAAAATTAATGTTTTTAAATAAAAGGTACGTTCATCGCAAGAGTTGGTGATACTGGTTCCCAAACTAAGCTATAGCTTGTATTTTGGGACACAGCGTTCAGCCATGAACAGTGGTGATGCAATTTCCACAACGTAAAACGCCTGTCTAGGTTTGAACCTACGACCTACAACTCGTTAGTCGCAGCCGTTATTAATGGGCCACCTCAGCTCTTCAAGAAATATTCAGTGGGCAATAAAAATAAAAGGCCCGTTATTCGACGTGGGACTCCTACTATTTGTTTAGTTCAAACATCTACTTTTTATTCTGCCCGGACCACCTAAAGGCAGACGCCATGTAAATATGACCTACGTGCTAAAAGTGTTGGAACAATGTGTTTCACTAGGCTTTCGATCAAGTAGAGCTGGCCAGCCTTATTCTAGGCTTCGTTCATAGCTTCGAGCGAGAACACGTATTGCGTCAAGCGAGACTTGCGTTCTTCAGTTGTTTTTTTATTATGTGAAATCATCAAATGACACCTCCCACTCTGGGTGGAGCGAAAGGGAGTGTCAGATTTTTACTGACTAAAACCCATCCATGTTCGTTCCTTAGCTTTTTGTGTTCCGGGGCAGCAGTAACCCTTTCGGACAATCCCGCTGACCCGGCAAGCTTCGGCCTTAACGGCCCCTTCATATGACGCCTCTTTGAGGCGCGCGTGGAACACGTACCCGTCTGGCACGGGCCTGGTCCTGATCGGACGGTGAACTACCCATTACTCACCGCCCGCAGGCCCGCGCCTACGGTGGCCGGGAGTCGTCGCGCAGCTCCCGATGCCCTGGGCGTCTCCCGCGGCGGCTGGGATGGAAGGGCCTTTGCCTCTCCCATTCTGCCACCTCCTTCGTGAGCATGACTGCTTTGCAAAAGGAGGTGCCTGCCTCCCACTCCCTCTCGCTCCGGACCAGTGCTTGCACCAGGGCCGGGAGCGAGAGGTAGCCGCCGCCGCCAACCACCTCTATCAGGACACGGCAGAGCTCACCTGCCAATCTATTCTGTAAAAATCTCACCGCGAAAACTTGGATGAAATGCGCTTAAAGCGAGCTGTCAAAATTGCCTAGCTTAGGGTGGAATCACAACTCGTCATGCTCACTTCATTCGGGGAGATTCGTAGGTACAGATCGGCTGTTTCCGTCCACCGCAAGTCGTGACGAGGTGACTAGTGGCGCTATCTGCCGGTAGTCTTTAAAAATGTCACCGTTAAACTACCACCTGTTTCTACAGCCGTATTGAAAGTTCACGACAAGCTCACTTCAATGACAATGATGACTGTTGTATGACTGCTGCGCAGCATGTCGCGGGTTCGATTCCCGCTCGGAAAAAATATTTGTACGTCCTGCAAGTATTTGTCTCGGGTCTGGGTGTTTTTCTATGTATAATATGTATGTACACACATCAAAAGTGTCTAGGGATCAACATATATTTTTGCAATAACTTTTCTCTTGATTGATATTAATTTAAATTTTCTTTAAGGATTCATCAAATAAAGTGTTTTCGTTTGTCACAGTAACGATAAACCAAGTCACCTTTGCATTAATAAAGAAATTTGCCATTTTCCTAATAAAGGGATTTTTGACATTTGAACCACTAACATTAAAGTTCGAAAAAAAGACTGAAATAACAGTTTTCTTTAAAATTTTATTGGGTAACTTAAACAATTAATAATCCGTGTTTCTACCGCGAACACTAACAACACAAGAACATCGGTTTGGCATACTCAAAATGAGTTCATCCAAATCACGCTGTGGAATGGCCGCCCATGTTCGTTGCAACAACAAAAAAAGGTCTTCTTGCAACTGGATACCCTCCATATTCGGCAGAGCTCTTCTCTGTAGCATATCCCATGCATGCTCAATCGGGTTCAAGTCTGGCGACTGAGCAGGCCAGGGCAGGACATTGATGTTAGCTGCGGCGAGAGTCTGTCTTACAACTCTTGCGGTGTGCGGTCGTGCATTATCATGCATTAACTGAAATAAGGGACCGATTTGCACTTGTAGAGGAACGATGACGTCAGATACAATCGTCTCAGCATAAATTTGAGCGTTGAGGTTGCCTCTGATCCAAATCAACTCAGTTCTTCCGCCGATCCAAATACCCGCCCATACCATGATGGTTCCACCACTATAAGGATGGACTTCCTGGCAGGATTTTAATCGCTGTTGGCGTCCAGGGGTTCTCCAGTGTCGTATACGTCTTGTATCCGGTCTCATACCAAAACGAGACTCATCAGAAAAGCACACGAAACGCCATTGTTCTTCTGCCCAATTTCTGTGTTCAAGAGCCCATTGATATCGAATCCTACGATTGTGCATTGCTATAGGTGGTACCCGTAGCGGTCTTCGGGAATGAAGGTTCACTTCATGCAAGCGGTTTCTGACTGTTTGGTCGCTAATTAAGTTCCCTGAAGAGTGATGAAGCCTCACGGCTAACATCATGGCGGTTATTGTTGGAGCTCTTCGAGTTAAGATTTGAATGTATCGGTCTTGTCTCCGTGTCGCCAGACTTGAACCCGATTGAGCATGCATGGGATATGCTACAGAGAAGAGCTCTGCCGAATATGGAGGGTATCCAGTTGCAAGAAGACCTTTTTTTGTTGTTGCAACGAACATGGGCGGCCATTCCACAGCGTGATTTGGATGAACTCATTTTGAGTATGCCAAACCGATGTTCTTGTGTTGTTAGTGTTCGCGGTAGAAACACGGATTATTAATTGTTTAAGTTACCCAATAAAATTTTAAAGAAAACTGTTATTTCAGTCTTTTTTTCGAACTTTAATGTTAGTGGTTCAAATGTCAAAAATCCCTTTATTAGGAAAATGGCAAATTTCTTTATTAATGCAAAGGTGACTTGGTTTATCGTTACTGTGACAAACGAAAACACTTTATTTGATGAATCCTTAAAGAAAATTTAAATTAATATCAATCAAGAGAAAAGTTATTGCAAAAATATATGTTGATCCCTAGACACTTTTGATGTGTGTATTTACAAAAAAAAAATGTATATAAGTAGTTTATCAGCCATCTCGTTACCATAACACAAGCATTAAGTTGCTTAGCTTGGGACTATGTATATGGCGTTATGTGAAATGTCCAAGGATATGATTATTAAATAGGTTTTCTCAGTGAGATACTAGCTGCGACTCCAGCAACATCAATGTTGTTGTTGTTGTTGTGATGTTGCAGCAGTGATAGCCTAGTGGTGTGACCGTCGGAATGCCAAGTCATAGGTCTCGGGTTCGAACCCAAGACACGCACCACTGATTTTCGAATTCATGTGCGTATTGGATCACTTGCTCAACAATCGGTGAAGGAAAACGTCGTGAGAAAACCAGCATGTCTGAGTGATATTTTCAACAGCGTGTGAAGCTAAATCAGAGGCCCATGGGCAGTATAGAACTCTGACACCAGGTTAGTCACTAACTTCACAAAAAAAAATAAGAAGATTATAATTAATTTGTTATTTAATATCTATTAATTTATTAAAGTTGGGGAGAGGGGTGCGCTACGTCACAACTCAATATAAAATCTACATAGGAGTGACGTCATGCCACATTTTAACACGATATATCGACGTAATCTTTTGATTACTTAAAAAAAGAAAAAATACGTGTTCAATATTTTTTGATAATCTAGCTGTGGGACTAATAAAAATATTTTAGGTATCATCCCTATTAAGAATAATGTCACCCATTTTTCTTAACCACAACTTTCGTAAACCTATCTTCATGGTAAACGATAAATTTAAATTTAAATCTCCAGCTCTGAGCTTATTACTATTAAGCACAGATAATACCTGGTTTATCTTAACCGGCTCGTAAAATCCAGTTAGATCCGGATTTAAAACCGCCATTTTGTGAGACCCGCGGTTTGGAGGAAAATGTTTGAAATGAGGGGTCAAGTTTTAAAAGTTTATTGTGAGTGTACTGAAGAAATATTGATGTCGCGGATAGGGATTTTCTTAAGGTAGCTAAGGTAGGTAATTATGTGTGGTTTGGATGTGTGTGTGGAGATTATTTTGAGGAAAAGAAAGGGAGGAGTTACCTTTATAGGAAGCCATTGTGAAAATGAAACATTAATCTGAGGCACGTGAGTAATGTAGAAATACTAGCGTATGCCCGCGACTTCATCTGTGCGGAGGTCAGTTATATCGCAATATCGGGAGATATTTTTCAGATTACGAAATCAGTCCAGTAATTAAGTCAAAAAGTAGACTTTTAATTATCATCTATTTGAACACTCCGTAGAATTGTACCACTATAGGACTATGATTCAATGAACTTGGCGCCTGCGTGCGTCGTTGCCTCTCTGGGTTCAAGGCCCGTTGTCAAAACAGTGATTATATTATTTCTCAGTATCGTATTAGTTTATTTTGAAAAAGCAATATTGTTTTTTTAATTATTTATTTACGGTTTCTAATTGAATTTTTAATTTTGCCATACTTCTATGGACTAGTATTACTTGTGGTTTAATGTTTTCCACACATGTGGTCTCCCTGTATACATTCAAACAAAAAATTATATATACCCCGTCTTCTTCTTAGCGTGTCGATGGCAATCTATATCTCCTCGGCCCAGAATTCAGCTACGTGTTTGGCGCCATCACTAGCGTCCATTAGTTCCTGTAACGTGCATACGGCAGGACACACAGGACACGAAATTAAGTGTCCCATCGTTTGTGGAACGGCACCACATTTACACTCCAAGGCGGAGCGGTCTATGAATCCCCATCTGAGCAGGTTTTCCTTGCTTCGGCCAACCTGGGTCCGGAGTCTGTTTAAAGCCTTCCAAGTTGACCAAGGCAAGTCACTCCCAGGAGGGAGACGTTCAGCAAGTGGAACGAATGGAGTGGGTAAGGAAGCACTGTCTCGCCACAACTTCAGTCTATCTTTATTTGGTTCGACAGTGAGTGGAACGAGAAGAAAGTGACGAAAGTGTATATACCCCGTATACCCCGTATACTAAAAAAAACCGAGGAAAATAGGAATATTACAGTATTTCATGAGAATTTTACCACAACAGATATAAAGAGGCATCTATATCAGAACATACCTACTATATACAATACTTTTGATCCTCACTCAAAAACAAAATGGCCCTTTCTCTCCGAACCCGCGGGCGGTGTCTATCGTATAAAACTTTCACGTCGCCCACGTGACTTTGTACTGACAGCCAGTGAGAAGAGTTCTGCCTGCCCCGCCGGGCAACACCGGAATATGTTCCGAGCTTCCAAAGTTTGGCACTGATAGTTTACAGAATAAAAAAAGATTGGAGCAAGCGTGGAGCGTTAAGTTAGATAGGTTCTGTAGCAATTTTTTAAAGGGTCACATGTCTTTGGTGATTTTTACCAAGAATATCGAAGTAATTTAAGTTTTTTTTCTCTTCATATTTTCGTGTGGTTAGTGATTAACCTGGTGTCATTGTTTTTAAGCTGCCCATGGGCCTCTGACTCAGCTTCAAATGCTGTTGAGAAATGTCTCTCAGACATGCTGGTTTCCTCACGATGTTTGTTTGTTGTTACTGTATGTTTTTTTAAGGTAGAGGATTGAACAAACATTAAGTTTGTTCAATCTTCTCTGTAAAAATCTCACCGTGATAACGTAGTTATTATGAGCTTGAAGTAAGCTGTCATACCACGTGATGCAAGGGTTTATCACTACTGAAGACTCACTTCCAGTTTACTTCACTTCATTTTAAAATTTTCCAACTGCCTAATATTTCTGAAGTAGTCGATTCGTCGACAAATAAATAAACTTCGAGCGAGTCGCCTCCAGAAAAAAATAATGTAAATGTGGAAATTCGCCCATGTCGGTGGATTGCTCAATAATGACAATTCGCTCATTTCGGGCGAATAAATTCGTGTGGATCGACTAATAAGCCTCGTCTCTGTATGTATTTTGCCGTGTGTACATAAACATGCATTGTTTAACGTTGAATTTATTGTCAAATTGAAAATGCTTACTATGTGTATAGGCTTTGAGCAACTTGGTACGCAAATTGGTCGTTAGTTAAAACCCGATGTGACATACATTCGTTAACACAGTTTGTAATCATTACGGGAACTATTGGTCCATATCGGAGTTTGGATAATCAGCACTGGATTCACAAATCATAATCTAGTTTACAGCTCATTTACCTAAGCAAATTTTCCCAATTGAAAATGAAGCTTATGCTGTTGTAATAAAGTTGAAAAACTATCAAAGAAATTAGACAGATTGGGGTAACTTGATGTGCTGGCTAGTGTACCTACATATGAAGCACTAAATAGTAGCTCCTTCCGAATCTAGCTGCGTAATCTCCTTCCTAATATACTATTTAATGAAGAACGTAATTAACTGTTAATTAATGTTATTGAGATACATGTGCATAATTAATGTATGGAACAGCTCATATTTGTTTCGCGATTTCAGGGTTCATCCCGTAGTAAAAGTTGTTCGTAACGATGAATACAATGGTCCCACGAAATTCTTGGAGTTAATTTTTTACACCTTATATATTATTATTTAATACAATATTTTCTAACATTAATTTTGGATATGCAAACTTTTTCCATCCTCTGACACTGAAAATATGAAAAAACGGTCAGATAATTATGTGAAAGAACTGGAAATCATGCAGTTGTATAAATACTTCTTATATTGCTTATCGAGTATTTCGGGACATCGCCCAGCGGTTAATCCTACACGTGACGAGAGGACTGGTCAATTTTAGGTCAAAGAAACAGGATTGCCATCCAGCGTGGCAACGCTGCAGTCTTTTAGGCACTGGGCATTTTTCCCACTAACAGCGATGCGCAGGATTTTTTGGATGCCCTATAAGCCCTTCCCTTTTTTTTTCTTTATATACTTCTACATAATATATCATCATCATCATTCTCAGGCCCTTATCCCAATTTCGTTGTGGCGCAACATGTCTTTTTCTTCCATACTTCTCTATTATTCGTCATCTCGGTAGTCACTTCCTTTCTAGCCATATCATCTTTCACACAATCCATACATCGCACAACACAACATTGTTCTTCTACATGATAATAATATCCTTGGACGTTTCACACAACGCCATATAGTCCCAAGCTAAGCACCCTAATGCTTGTATTATTGTAACGAGATGGCTGATAAACTACTTTTATACATATTTTTTTATAAACACATACATATTATAGATAGAAAAAGACCCAGACCCGTAACAAATACTTGCAGGTCGTACAAATATTTGTTTCGTGCGGTAATCGAACCCGCGACATACTGCACAGCAGTCAATCGCTTAACCACTGCGCCAACCGTGTCGTCAACGCGCTGTTTCTACCTAATACATTAAAAAAAAATATAGGGTCCTTATTGTATTTAAGATTTTTGTATACAAAAATAAAGAATAAAACATCGCGCTTCTCATAAACATCAATACGAAAACCGCTGACGACAGTAATGTCAAAACGTCCCTATTCGCAGAAAACACAATCGTTTTACCAATACAGCGACGGGACCCTAAAAATAAAAACTGACGCACTGCAGTGTGAGCCGGTCAGCGATTCTGATTTTACGAGCGAGCCCCCAGCGATGTGCCTCTCGCGTTATTCTTATGTTTTAGATTTTTTTTCTTTTAGAATTTCAGTGTTTCTGCAATGTGGCGCTCCAATGGTGACATTCATTTAACACACGTACTTATACGTTTTCACATTTTCGTTTCATGAAGACATTACATATATTTCCATTAAACGTTATTATCTATGGATTTATTTAAAACTAGCTGACCCGACTGAAGTTGTCCTGTCACATGTGATACCTAGGGTAGGTAGGTACCTACCCTACCTACCAACCTACCCTAACTACCTTACCTACCCAACTTACCCTACCTACCTACTTTATAAGAACCTTCTCCTGACAATAACAAACACAACAAAAAAAGAATTAGAATAATCGGTTCAGCTGCTCTCCAGATTTGCGCTTAGCAACACATTCAGCGATTCATTTTTATATTATAGATCATTAATTTAACACACATACTTATATGTTTTCAAATTTTCGTTTCATGAAGACATTATAGGATTTCCATTAAACGTTATTATCTATGGATTTATTTAAAATGTTATAAAATAGCATAGCAACCTGTACTTAAAGAACTGTCGCGCAGCGGTCATTTGCCGGGGTCACGGATCATAACATTCGCATCAATGAAATGAAAACGAGTAAGCAATAAGCAATACTATTAGGATGAAACAACTGCAAAAAGTAGGCGAATATAATATTTTATTATTTAGTTTGGTTAAAATATTTTTTTTTGTCAATTTGTGATTTATTTTAACCTATCACATTTATATGATTAATAGGCACTAGCCCTACCCGTGCGTTAAATTAATGTCACCATTGTAGCGCCACGTTGTACATGTATTTTGTATACATACCACCACTGCATACATAACTGCTGACCGCGGTCTCGTTCGCGTTGGAGTTATAACGTGACTAGCAGTTCGCCCGCGACTTCGTCTACGAATAAAATATTGAACTTTCGTATGCAACAGTAAAATTATGGCCTTGTAAAGTTGACTACCCTTTTTAACCTCCTTATGGGTAGGTTTTGAAAAACTCTGACTCACTGTTATTATTTATTTTTTGTTTTACCGCGCGTTTAAACTCTTCCATACAAACTTTTACATCCCACAATCCCTTCAGCGGAACAATCAAAAATGAAATGTAGTGAAGTGAAATTTTCCCACGGCTTCCTTTTATATTTTAGGAAAGCATTAAGAATGAGTTTTAGAAATTCGACCTTTAAGGGGGTAAAAAGGCGTCGGGAGCCACGTGACGACTCCCGGCCACCGCAGGCGTGGGCCTGCGGACGGTGAGTAATGGGTGACTCACCGTCCGATCAGCACTAGTCCCGTGCCGGACGGCGCGTATATGTTCCACGCGCGCCTCAAAGAGATGTCAGCATATGAAGGGGCCAAGCCTGCCGGGTAAGCGGGATTGTCCGAAAGGGTTACCGCTACCCCGGAACATAAAGGGCTACGGAAGGAACATGGATGGGTTTTAGTCAGTAAGAGTCTGACACTCCCTTCCGCTCCACCCAGAGCGGGAGAAGTCATTGGATGATTTCCCAGCCTGAAAAATAAATAAAAACTTTTTTACAAAAAATAAAACCGAATTCCAAAAAAAACACTACAAAGTGAAAAATAATTTTGATTTCGGAAGTCGGTGTCTTCGGTTTTGTATTTTCATTTTTTGCCACCGACTTCCGAAATCAAAATTATTATTTTTTTGGAAGTCGGTTTTATTTTTTGTAAAAAAGTTTTTATTTTGCACTTTTTAGTTGTGGTACCTGAAATAATAATACCCCATATAATTTTAATACCACTGTAAATTACAGTGACAGGAACTTATTAGAACATTGGCCACATATATTAAGTCGGATTTTTTTTTAGATTTTTGTTGATTTTCAAAAACCGCTTATCCGATTTCGATAAAATTTTAATGGGACTATTTGGGAAGAGCCTTTCCAACAAAAAAAGAATTTTTCAAATCGGTTGGCAAGCAACGGAGTTATGCGCGAACAAACATAAAAAAAATATATATATACAGTCGAATTGAGAACCTCCTCCTTTTTTAGAAGTCGGTTAAAAACATATTACTGTCTACTTTCTGATCGTTAATTTGATCCCGTAGAGAGATGATAATATGACGCATGAAATACTGTCGATTCCTATAGTTACAATAAAAAAGTTAAATTAATCTTTGGTATAAATTCAACAGACAGGTAAAATTCAAAGACTCCAACGGAATGTAGTCTATTTTAGCATTATTCAATACACACGTGCATAGATAAGCCGGTAAAATACAAAATTTTATTTTAGTAAATAAATAGAAGCGACTTTTTTTTATAGTGTAAGCAAAATGCCTTTAATATTTCAGAAGTTGTTTTGTGGACACATTGATGATAACATCAGAACTAAATTTTCAATGGCACCTTGCATTCAGAATGTATCTTATGACAGTTCTAATAAACCCAAATACTGCTAGGATACATTGTTTTATTTTGAAGTTCTCATGCCAACCTTGCACCTTCCGGCTCTATCATCAGATCAGTTCGATAGTACCTTATAGCCAAAGTGCATTTCATGACAATTCTAATAAGCCCAAACACGGCTAGAATACATTGATTTATTACGGAGTTCCGGTGCCTGTCTTCCGGCTCCATCATCATCACCAGATAAGTTCAATGATACAATTTTCAACATAACTATTCAGGATTGTATGTTTATTTGTATTGTCATAGTTGCTTAACTATCTTGATTGTGATATCTATGCGAGTGTCAAGTTCCGTTAGCCATATCTGATCTTCTTCACCAGTTCCACTTCATCAAATGTTACTTTTTGACTGTAAACGCTTGATTTTTCGATGAAAATATTAAAATTACTGTATAGTTGCCTATAATATTTGAGGAGTTCCCTCGATTCCTCATGGATCCCATCATCAGAACTGGATTTTGAAAAAAATGGGACCAATCTGGAAGCTTATCCTTTAAAGTTTAAAAAAAAATTTGCAAATCCATCCATAAACAACGGAGTTCTGAGGTAACAAACATAAAAAAAAACAACCGAATTGAGAACCTCCTCCTTTTTTTGAAGTCGGTTAAAAAAAGGGATAATGTAAGCCTGCCGGGTCAGGGGAACAATAAAAAATGAAATGTATTGAAGTGAAATTTTGCACACGGCTTCCTTTTATAATTTAGGTGCGCACTAAGAATGAGTTTTAGAAGTTCGACCTTTAAGGGGGTAAAAAGGAGGGATTTTCTTTGTTTGAAAAGTCTTATTTCAACATAAAACTTGACGCAAATACTAATTAAAATAATTATGAAGCTTGTAATTTTTTGATTTTCTGCTCTAACCCCTTTTTATGGTGGGCATCTTGGGCAAGTATGAAATAGAGTGTCAAACTGACAGTCTTACTGACTAAAACCATGTTCCTTCTTTTTGTTATTTTTCTATCTATAATAAGTATGTAATAATAAGATCCTTGGACATTTCACACAGCGCCATATCGTCCCAAGCTAAGCAACCTAATGCTTGTGTTATGGTAACGAGATGGCTGATATACTACACATGCTACATGTTTTTACAAAAAAAAACAGTATATATCAGCCAGCCATGTGTGTATTTTATCAGCCATCTCGTTACCACAAGACAAGCATTAGGTTGCTTAGCTTGGGACAATATGGCGTTGTGTGAAATGTCCAAGGATATTATTATTATTATTAGCCTTTTATGGTTCGGGGTAGCGGTAACCCATTCGGACAATCCCACTGAATACGCATCATCTGGATTAGTGCCCAGTTGTTGGCAATAGACTCGCCCCTATAACATGGGACTTAAACATAACTGGCGAATGTGGGTGTTCTTTATACAGAGTAGATACTCGTATAACAGAGGGGTATTAAATTACACTACGTATACTATACGTGTTTATTATTAATTCGGTACGGTATAAAAATAAAAAGCACCAAAAATGAGGTTTGTCTTTTTTCAAACAAACTAAATAGCTTACAAATCAGAATAAACGCAACCATCCTTTGTAAATAAAATCTGACCTTGTAACAAAGCGCTGTTAGGAAAGATACATCGTGTTCAAAGTGGGCAAAAACTTAAAAAATCATTTGCGACTAAACTACTGCTTCTATTTAATTGATTTTTGGTACTGAGCTTGAAAATTGTCCCTAGTATTAGCTGTTTAAAGGAAAGCCCCCTCTGCCGTATCAACTCTGTATACAACTCTGCCTAACGCTTCGAGAAATACAGGCGTGATGTTATGCTATGTAAATGCTCTAGTGTACACTCACCTTTGGAAAAAAAAACTCAGCCAACGAAGTATCTTGCACCGCAAAATACACAATTTTCCCTTTTAACCGCCATAATGAATAACACGGTACCGTATCAGCGATTTAAAATTAAATTATCTCGCTGTAAAATTTTTAATATCTGCCACGCGATCGTGCGCTGAAAGATTAAAACGTTAATGAACGATACGGACGTGGTTGAATGTCGAACTCATTGGTAGGTACCGTGTTTTATAGTGTATTAGTGGGGATGGCAGCCATTTTGTTTTTAGTTGTAGTGGTACTGCAATAATAAAGATTTAATAACCTACATTATAATAGAAGCAGTGTTAGCCTTGTTGTGTGACCGATCGACTGTCAATTCTAAGGTCTCGAGTTCGAACCCAAGGCGCGCACGTCTATAACGTTTCGGATACATGTGCGTATTGTATAATTATCACTTGCTTAAAAAACGGTGAAGGAAAACATCGTGAGGAACCGGTATGTCTGAGAGATATTTCTCAACAGCATGTGAAGCTAAGTCATGCCCATGGGCAGCAAAAAAATTCTGAAACCAGGTTAGTCACACGAAGAAAGAAAGATTATAATGACTTCGTGGCGCGGAAAACTCGTAATGCCGTAGGTCCCTGTCATTCGTTGATCTTTGACAGTCGTTACGGGTAGTCAAAAGCCCGAAAGGCTGGCCAGTCTAACCAAGGGGTATCGTATTACCCAGGTTGTGGAGGTCACACAGGCAGTCGCTCCATGTAAAAAACTGGTATTCAGCTGCATCCGATTACACTGGAAGCCGACTCTAACATAGTTGGGAAAAGGCTAGGCAGATTGATTCTATTATTTAATTACTGGATTGTGGAGGTCAGAAAGACAGTCGTTCCGTGTAAAATTCTGGAATCGAATGGGCTGGAAGCCAACCCCAACATAGTCAGAAAAAGCTAGACTGATGTTTATGTAACTGAAAGAGATTTCTTCGAAGTAAAACATAGCAGACCTAAAAAATTAGACGACCTTATTCCTTTTCTCAAAATAAGGGTAATTATGAAGCAAAATAATTAACTAAGCCCTAATTCTACGGAGTTCATTAGGGGTGTTATAATAGACATTGTTTACTTAGCACGTCTTTCTGCAAAAATAAAAATAACTAGCTAATTATTGTAGCTTTACTAGCTAGGCGACCGAACTAGCTAATTGAGCTAATTCAATGTTGAGCGGTAAATACCTAGTACTTAATTGAGGAGGAGTTTTCTAAAGGTTAATTCTCTTTTCAAATCGTGAAAAGTTATAACTAACGTTATTTTTGTAATTCTGGTCGCATTCGCTAAAAGATTAAATCGAGACATCAAAAAAACAAAAGAGAAACGTGGAAAATGTTTTTTTTTTAATACTGCTCACACGTAGGCCGCATGTTCTGTACTACAAGTGATTATCTACAAAAAGTAGAGTAATATAAGCATAGACGAGATCTTGTAAGTCATGATACAGACTGACAGTTAACAAAAGAAGAAAAAAGTAATCAATCATCTTTAAAAAAAAAAAAAGTCGTTAATAACAATTATTGTTTATTACTTTTCTGTATAATAACAAATTATACATACTAAAATTAAATGACTATCTAACTAACTATATTCAAGTAAATACAAAAACAAAAAGGACACTTAGGCGTCGAAGTACTCATCCGCATCGCTAGTATTATGTCGAAGCGTTGACGCATATCAATCAATCTGGATCAACGCCATCTATCTCTCACTAGAGGAACTATGTACTTAGATTTGACAGCTTACGTTTCTGAACGTCAAGTAATAACTTGGGGATGGTTAGAGTGGAGTAATGGCAACACCGAGCGAATAATCGAGTCAAATGTCGAACCGGAAGTATAATCAGCTATTTGACATTGACAGGTGACGTTGACAGGTAGGTTGGCTAACCTGTAAGTGGGGGGCACAAGTGTGCGGTGACAGTTGAGTAAAGACACTTTGAATCGGTCCGTCAGGCTTTTTTTTTTTTAAGGCTGGGAAATCATCCAATGACTGCTCCCGCTCTGGGTGGAGCGGAAGGGAGTGTCAGACTCTTACTGACTAAAACCCATCCATGTTCCTTCCGTAGCCCTTTATGTTCCGGGGTAGCGGTAACCCTTTCGGACAATCCCGCTTGTCCGTCAGGCTGAGTGGACGTTAGTTACTCTGCGCTTAATCGAGCCATCCTTGATTGTTTTATTATTCAGTGCGAGTTAGCAAGCAATTAAAAGTGTTAACGAAGTGTTTGTAAGTGTTATTTCCGTTGACGCGACCCCGATAACGAATCCCTTCGTCATATATAATAATATAGAGATTTAAATTCAAATTAAGTCGAGAATGTAACACTTTTTAAATCGTCAAAATTACCAGTCCCTTAAAACGCCAACCCTTACCACTTCATAGAGTTTTAGCTGGTAAGAAGTTGTGCAACAAACTCCCCAGCAGCACAGCCGTCTTTTTTCTAATCTAAATCTGTGCTTACAATGTAACTCTGAAAGTCATAGGTTCCTTACCGTCAAATTAATCCAAATAAACAAATCAACCAATCTGCCTAGCCTTTTCCCAACTATGTTAGTATCGGCTTCCAGTCTAACCGGATGCAGCTGAATACCAGTATTTTACATGGAGCGACTACCAACCCAGTAACTGGGAAAGACGATACCCCTTGGTAAGGCTTTCGGGATTCTGACGACCCGTAACAACTGTCAAAGATTCACGAATGAGAGTCAGGACCAACGGCTAAACGAGCTTTCCTAGTCACGGAGTAGTCTCGATATGTAAAGATCCACGGACCAACCTTGGCAAGCGTAGATTTACCTGAGGGATCGACCCGTGCGGCTGTTATTACATAATAATAATTCTAATCTACAGGGAAATTAAAAAATAACTCTTCGATTAATATCTACCGTACACAATTAGGTAGGTACTTTAATCCGACGAAACAAGTTTTAAACGTCAACATTAAAATTCTCATTACGAAGAAAAATAAGAGATTTTAATCCGAATTTTTCATCCAAAAAATTTCCTCAGTCAGAAATCCCTTTTCGGAAAAAAAAAACACTCTAAAACGAACCGTATTACCCGGCGATAAAGGTTTCGGGTATTTTTGAAGTTGATATTTTAATCAGTACCCTATTGTATTTCCAATGGTTCTGGTACATTAATTAGCCTTTGATTGTTGATTTATTTAATTTCGTTCTTTTGTTGGTTGTGTAAATATGGAAGCACAGTTAATTTCATAATTGAGGAAATAAAGAATAAACAAATCATGAGGCAGCCTTCATTGGTTACCAGGATATATTACACTGTAGGCGAACATAGAAAATTATTTATCTCAACTTCTATGTAAGTAGGTAATAAACATTTATTGCTTACTTTTTCCTGTTCTTCATACAGGGTTTAATCGAAAGGGTATAATAAACATACAAAAGTATATGCTACAGACCACTAAACTGAACAACTTTTACTATGGGACCAACTCCGAAATCGCAAAAAGAATCAGTTGTTCTATACATTTTTGGTCACGTGACTCGTCGAAATGTAGGGAACAGCTGATTTTTTTATAGGATAATAATAAAGTTAAATAATTGAGTTTAAAGATAAAGATAAAAATAAAGATAAAGATAATTTTATTTTGCAAATAACACTTGTGTTTACCTTGAATTGTCAAACGTTAGGCAACGTTAATTGGCACGCGCGAGCTGTAGATACAAAAATGTCTACCTTATTTACTTCGCAACGAATATTTATTTTACTGACAAGACTGGAATTTATACTGTTATAGGCAAACGTGGGGACAAAAAAAAGAAAGAGCGCCGAAGGCAGGTAACACGTGTGTAGGAATATCGGTTATATTATAAGCTTTGTTTTTAGGAAACAATGTCTTTTATACACGTAAAGGTAAGCTTGGGTTCTGGATGTCAAAGATGTCTGCGAAATACGAAAATAATCGGAATAGTATTTTAGTCTCTCAGCTAGATTATTAAAAATATTAGTCACGTATTTTTTTCTTTTTTTACGTTATCACAAGATGAGGAATGTGGCATGACGTCTAGCCTATATAGATTTTATACTGAGTTGTGACGTAGCGCGCCATCACTCCCCAACTTTGATGTGTATTATCTAATCCATTTTTTTATTAATGTAAAAAATACATGTGTAATATTTTTTTTTATCTGACTGGCGGTCTAGACACAATTTAGTTTTTTACTGGCTCATCATCCCTTCTTTTTAAGAATAGAAAATCACCGCTCTCGTTGTGGGTGGAGCAGAAGGAAGTGTCAAACTCTTACTGACTAAAACCCATCCATGTTCCTACCTTAGCCCTTGTGTTCCATCATCCCCTAGGTATTCTTGATTTTGGATATGAAAAAAAAACTAAAACGAACGAAAAATGTCTGGTAATAATCATTATCTAGTTTTGAAATTGCTTAAAATTAAAAACATTAAACTTGGCATGCAATTTCCTGGCTGAATCCAAATAGTTTCGTAAAAATGTTAACATCTGATAGCATAGGATTAAACAGCCATGTATTTACATTAGCTTTCAAAACTTTTAACATCAAATAGCAAGGCGAAACGCAGTTAATGGATTGTCGCAACTTCAACCTGTCCTTTGAAATAACTACTAAAGTAAAAGTAGGTACTATAAAAGTAGTTTTCTTTTGTTTTTATGATATTTCTATCGACTGTAGAGGATATTATATTGTTTCTTGAAGCTGTTGGTAGTTCAACACGTTTTTAGAGACGTAAACACTTTTTTTGCACGGGATTTTTTGAGAACGATTCACATAGCACATAACTAAATCCTTAGATTCATTCAAGCATTAGGTTGCTTAGGTCGGGACTATATTATGGCGTTTTGTGAAATGTCCAAGGATATTTTTTTATTTTATTCATTAATTACACCATATTGACAACATTGATGTTCTGTGACGGCAGAAAATTTGATTTAAAAAAACGATTTTAAATCCCAATTCTAAACCCGAGATTGACCATCCCGGCGCATCACTAACCTATCAGTAGCTCCCTCCACAGATTCGACTTACTGTACATTTACGTCATTCCGCGCCCTCTGACCTCAAGCGCGTCCCTATTTATTGGGGTTCCGTAGACGCTACAAAGGTCTCCGTAATTTAGATTGTCTTTCGAATTTCGTAGAAGAGATATTGCGGTTTTCTCATGTCTTTTAAATGTTTTGTTCTTTGCATATTGAGTTGGTTTTTTGAGTGAAAAACTCACGTTTTGTTTTTGTGAAAATATTGTGCGCCTTAACCAGGGTCTTTTTTTAGCAGTGATAGCCTAGTGGTGTTACCGTTGGACTACCACGTCATAGGTCTCGAGTTCGAACCCAAGACACGCACCTGTGAATTTATGAGAGCGTAGCGTAGAGAACTGTCGTCATGACGTAAGGCGTATTGTTACTGACATTTATAGCCCGACGACTCAATTCATAATGCGAGTACTATAGCAAAAAACCAGTGATAGTATAGTGGTGTGACCGTCAGGCTGCCAAGTCATAGGTCTCGAGTTCAAACCCAAGGCACACACCTCTGATTTTTCGGATTCATGTGCGTCTTATTTATCACTTGCTAAAAATCCGGTGAAGGAAAACATCGTGAGAAAACTAGCATGTCTGAGAAATATTTCTCAACAGCATGTGAAGCTAAGTCAGAGGCCCATGAGCAGCATAAAAAAAACTCTGACACCAGGTTAGTCACTAGACACAAGAAAAAAAAGAAAACCAGGATTTAAATTAAAAAAAAATCTACAAATTTATTTTTGTTATAATTTATGTTCTTTATTTCTTTCTTACTAAAATACTGACAAACCATCAGTAGGGCTATTTTCTTCTAATGTCTTCTACATTAGAAGACTAAGACATTACTACACTACTGTAACTCACTTACACTCGAGACTGAAGCATTCCTCATATTTGCGAGTGCCCTCAAAATTGGGAACCAACATTATCATAATTCTCGACCCTTAGGGCGCCCGCACATTGTTGATTGTTAGACCAACTAAGTTGGATCCGACTTTAACATCATTCATTGCGTCATTTACGTTACCGCTAAGGCAAATTTTTCTAACATAGGAGGCAATGGAATAGCTATTTCCTTTAAATCGTTTTAATTGTAATTTAAAGTGTTCAATATAATAGGGATGATAACAGTTTTGTTTTTTTATTCCGTAAGCTATATTATTAAAAAGTATTGGACACGTATTTTTTTTTTTTACGTAATAAAACTTAAACTCAAAGCATTTATTTCAAATAAACCAATTTCAGGCACTTTTGAATTGTCATGGGGTCGGTCAGTCAGAAAGATGAAGCTAGTTGCCCATTCCAAAGCAGTAGGTACCTATGGAGAAGAACGGGCAAGAAACTCCATGGATTGTATGGTATGTTGTTCGACAACATACCATACAATCATCCCTATTGGAGTGCAGGTTGCCTCAAAATTGCGGTATCAATTTCAAACTTGCAGCAGACATTAAAGTTTTATGCCTAAGTTCTTGGTATACAGTTACCTGAGTAAAACGCCCTGGTAAGATTGGCTGTCAGACTTTCGGGATTCTGACGACCCGTAACGACTGTCAAAGATCCACGAATGACAGCAGGGACCAACAGGTTAACGTGCTTTCCGAGGCACGGACAAATCTCGGTATGTGAAGATCGTCACCCATCCACGGACAAGTTCATCAAAAAGTATTGTTCCAGAGAGAAACAAACAATAACGTTCTTATGTTAATAGATGGCACCACCAAAGCTATTAATCAAATAGATTTTTCTGCAATCCAATCGTTTTGTCAGTTAAACACACAAGTTTCCCTATTTTAGCCACGCTTTGGGAGCAGTGGCTCGGGTAGAGCGACAAAAAAAGATGGTGGATTCACGCGATTGGTCCAGTTTCGTTTCAGAGCCTGACTACAATCGTTACACATTCAAAATTGAGTTGGTGTCAAGTGTAGTTTCATTTACATTCCAATTGTTTTTATTGGAATCCTGTTGTGTTTTGTCTATACAAACGGCCTGGTTGTCTAGTAGATGCAAGCTCGATTGTTCAGCATAGTAGAGTTCCCCAAGCTGGAACGGACTGGGGCCGCCCTCAAGCGGCTCTTGCCCAATTTGAGGGGGCCAAACGCCTCCTGCCGGAGGCTTTACGCGGGTGTCGTGCGGTCCATGGCCCTTTACGGGGCCCCGGTGTGGGCGCGTTCACTGCGGCGACGAGCTGCCCATTATCTGAACGCGCCCCAAAAGGTGGTAGCCATACGGCTTATCCGGGGGTACCGCACAATCTCGGGCGAGGCGGCAAGCCTCCTTGCCGGACTGCCGCCGTGGGATCTGGAGGCGATAGTCCTCGCGCGCCTGTTCGAGTGGCGCGCGGAGGTACTAAGCCGGGGGGAAACTCCGTTTCCGCAGCAAATTGCGGCGGAGCGGACGGACCTCCGGCGCGATCTCACGGCGGCCTGGAATCAGCGACTGTCGCAACCCAGCGCAGGGCACGCCACGATAGTGGCGGTAAGGCCCCTCTTTGAGGAGTGGCTAGAGAGGCGTCACGGCGCCCTCACCTACCGCCTGACGCAGGTCCTCACCGGACATGGATGTTTCGGGAGGTTCCTGCACATCATCAGGCGGGAGGAAACGCCCGGGTGTCACCACTGCGAGGATCGCCCAGAGGACACGGTAGAGCACACGGTGCAAACCTGCCCAGCATGGGCAGAGCACCGCCGTGTCCTCGTAGAGGCGATCGGCGGCGGCGACCTCTCGCGCCCGGCCCTTGTGCAAGCCATGGTCCGGGGCGAGAGGGAGTGGGAGGCAGTCACCTCCTTCTGCGAAAAAGTCATGCTCGCGAAGGAGGTGGCGGGATGGGAGAGAGAAAGGTCCTCCCGTCCCAGCCGCCGCAGGAGACGCTCCGGGCGTCGGGAGCCACGTGACGACTCCCGGCCACCGTAGGCGCGGGCCTGCGGACGGTGAGTAATGGGTGACTCACCGTCCGTTCAGCACCAGACCCGTGCCGTACGGCGCGTATATGTTCCACGCGCGCCTCAAAGAGATGTCAGCATATGAAGGGGCCCCTCAGGGCCAAGCCTGCCGGGTAAGCGGGATTGTCCGAAAGGGTTACCGCTACCCCGGAACATAAAGGGCTACGGAAGGAACATGGATGGGTTTTAGTCAGTAAGAGTCTGACACTCGCTTTCGCTCCACCCAGAGCGGGAGCAGTCATTGGATGATTTCCCAGCCTTAAAAAAAAAAAAAAAAAGCATAGTAGAGTTTGATTCTCAATTTGGGCACCGTTGAGGCCCTTGAAATTCAATGCTAACGAAACTAGCTACATCTTTCTGACTGACCGAGCCCTTGACAATTCAAAAGTCCCTGTAATCGGTTTATTTGAAATATTATATATGCTCTATTACTTTAATTAGGTACGAAAAAATCAATCTGCCTAGCCTTTTCCCAACTATGTTGGGGTTGGCTTCTAGTCTAACCGGTTGCAGCTGAATACAATTATTTTATATAGAGCGACTGCTTAACTCACCTTCACGACCCAGTCAGTAACTGGGTAATACGATACCCCTTAATAACAAAACTAAAATAATTACCTCATCATCTACCTAGCCTTTTTCCATCTATGTTGGGGTCGGCTTCCAGTCTAACCGGATGCAGCTGAATACCAGTATTTTACATGGAACGACTGTCTATCTGACTAAAATAATTACCTATCACTACATAGTATAAAGCAAAGTCGCTTCCCGCGTCTGTCCTAATGTCTGTATGTATGCTTAGATCTTTAAAACTACACAACGGATTTTGATGCAGTTTTTTTAATAGATAGAGTGATTCAAGAGGAAGGTTTTTATCTATAATAACATGCAATATCCGTCATCCACGCGGGCGAAGCCGCAGGCAGAAGCTAGTATATATAAAGAATAGTAACAGTAGTTAATATCCGTGTCCGTGAAGTTTCTTGCCCGTTCTTGTTCAACGATCCTTCGTCATAGCTCCACTGCTTTGAAATGGCCAACTTGCTTCATCTTTCTGACTGACCGATCCTTGATAATTCAAAAGTGCCTGAAAATATCTACGCGTTGGTCTGCAAACGCCCTAACGCAGCCTTTGACACAAGACAAACGTAAATAATATTTCGTATAAGCATATTTAGGTAATAAGGGACCGACAGACATGCGTACTTCTTGTGTTACTAAAAATATGATGGACAATAAGAACAAGATTATGGATGCCCACGACAAGAGGGAGAAGAAATATGGACTAAGACAAGGAATAGTGACGTTTGTGGGTCAGTAAGTGAATTTGGACCCTATTTTGTAAGTTCTTAAACGCAACATAGAATGGACAAGGGATTATTAGATATTGCTTGGTCATCTTAACTGCTAACCCGTTATTCATAAACGTATTATATCAAGTGAATAGTTAGTTAGACACCTATTTCTCTGTTTCAGTCGTCAGAAAAAGAGGAGCTCGTGGCTTAGTAATAACAGCCGCAAGGATTGATCCATCAGGTTAAGCTACGCTTGCCGAGGTTGGTCTGTGGATGGGTGACCATCTTCAAATATCAAGAGTCCTCCGTGCCTCGGAAAGCAGGTTAAGCCGTTGGTCCCGGCTGGCATTCGTGGATCTTTGACAGTCTTTACGGGTAGTCAGAAGCCCGAAAGTCTGACAACCAGTCTTACCAAAGGGATAGTATTAGACAGTGACTGGGTTGTGGAGGTCAGATTGGCAGCTCCATGTAAAATACTGGTATTCAGCTGCATCCAGTTAGACTGAAAACTGACCCACTAGATAGTTGGAAAAGACTTGGCAGATAGGCAGATTAATAATTATTGGTAGACTGCCCCCATTTAAACGGCGAAATGTAGGTGTACTATGTAATTTGTTCAGTGTCACTCACGTCTCCAACCCTTCAGGAGAATAAGGCGTAATGTTAAGTTTATGTGTTCTCCCCTCTCTTTTATAAGGATAGAAAATCATCAAATGACTCCGCTCTGGACGGAGCGGAAGGGAGTGTCAGACTCTTATTGACTAAAACCCATCCATGTTCCTTCCTTAGCCCTTTATGTTCCCGGGTAGCGGTTACCCTTTCGAACAATCCCGCAAAATGTGTTCACCCCTAAATAAATCGCTTTACAACTCCCAAAACGTGTGTCAATACACACTTGATACATCATCTTAAACGTAACTCAAAAATAAATAAAATATATCGGATTTCGGAGCCAAAGTTGGATTTAAAAGGCGCTATTACACTCAGTGAGACAGGGATTTATTGAAGCTCGATAAAT
This sequence comes from Hyppa rectilinea, assembly GCA_951799385.1. NCBI lineage: Eukaryota > Metazoa > Arthropoda > Insecta > Lepidoptera > Noctuidae > Hyppa > Hyppa rectilinea. The sequence continues at coordinate 15,844,282 of OX637316.1, forward strand.
CTTGCGAGAGAGTTGTCGACTGAATGGAGGACTATGGATGCCTAGTGATGTATGTAGGTGAAGTGACGTGATTTAGTGAGTGAATGCAATGCCAGAAAGGATGGTTCTGCATTTTTTTTTTGTCTGTTCTGTTTGAGATTTTGAACAGGTAGGTAAATTGACAACTAGTACAAACGAAGAAAATGGTTGTTAAACACCTGTAAGTGATAAATAATAAATTAATAATGAATATATTTCGCATCATAAAACTACAACCACAATTGAGTATTTTTAACATATAGTGGGTAGACACCTATTGGTAGGTTACTGCACTTAAATACTAACCAGTAATGTGAGTAAGAACAGTGGTGGCCCATTGGTATCGGCCTCTTTTTTTTTTTTAAGGCTGGGAAATCATCCAATGACTGCTCCCGCTCTGGGTGGAGCGGAAGGGAGTGTCAGACTCTTACTGACTAAAACCCATCCATGTTCCTTCCGTAGCCCTTTATGTTCCGGGGTAGGGGTAACCCTTTCGGACAATCCCGCTTACCCGGCAGGCTTGGCCCTGAGGGGCCCCTTCATATGCTGACATCTCTTTGAGGCGCGCGTGGAACATATACGCGCCGTACGGCACGGGTCTGGTGCTGATCGGACGGTGAGTCACCCATTACTCACCGCCCGCAGGCCCGCGCCTACGGTGGCCGGGAGTCGTCACGTGGCTCCCGACGCCCTGGTATCGGCCTTGACTTACGAGTTGTAGGTCGTTAGTTCGAACCCAAGCAGGTGCTTTACTTTGTGTATTTCATTTCATCACCACTGCTCTCAAATTTCAATTGGGTCTCTCAAATCTCAAAGTTCATTTTCAATTGGGAAAATTTGACAGTCAGGGATAGCTTGATGTGCTGGTGCCCATACATTTGTGAAGATAATTATAGGCTGATTATGTAATGTGATGTGTTTATGTTGCTCACTTTTGTAACGTTTTATAATTAATGTTGTTCATTGAGTAATTACCCGTTACTCACGTCACAAGACAGTTATTTAGCATGTATTTAAGCACTAATCACTCACTAAAAATTACTCACACTTATGTTATTATTTAGATCGTAGCATTTGATTCACGCTGTCCTCCGTACTAGTCGACACTGTGTCCAGATAGGACAGACACGGAAGATAGAAATGGTTCTACTAAGACATGCCGGTTTCCTCACGATGTTTTACCATTTAGAGAGCAGTGGTAATGAAATATTTTTTTCAAGTAAATTGCATGCCTGGGCTCCATCTCACGATCTACTCGTCGTAAGTCGGGGCCGGTATCACTGGTTCATCACTGCTCACTGTAGGTAGATGAGGAGGTATTTTTATTTATTCTTTGTAAAATTCAGAACTTTCATTCAGTATATCTCAGTGGCAAACTCAAACTCAAAACATTTACTTCAAATAAACCAATTACAGACTTGAATTGTCAAGGGGTCGGTCAGTCAGAAAGATGAAGCTAGTTGCCCATTCCAAAGCAGAAGGTAACTATGGAGAAGAACAGGCAAGAAACTTCAGGGACACTCTTTTAAATCAAAATATGTTTACAAAAACTGGGTTACATCACTCATGTTGAAATCATACATGTGAGAATGATGCGGAACGTAGAACGTCCATAATTAAAAGAATAAAAAAACAAAAACATTTTGAAAATTTTATTTAATTTTAAAAGAGGCGTGGTGTGACCAGTACTAGAAGAGAGTGTCAGACTCTTACTGACAAAAACCCATCCATGTTCCTTTCTTAGCACTTTGTGTTCCAGGGCAATGGTAAACCTTTCAGACAATCCCGCTGAACTGCCTAAGCCTTCCGGAAAACTAGACAGAATTTTTCGTTATGTTGGTGTATCTTTATGTATACGAACAGCCCCAGACCACAGAAAACCGTACAGAAATCGCGCAAAATTGCCCCTTTTATTAACTCAGCTATTTCAAAACAGGATACGGCACCATAAAAGGATGACGGGATATGATGCCGATGCCCTCTTTGTAATATCTGACCCCTCTCGAAACGGATACAGAGCTTTTTAAAACAAAACCGCTTAAGGCACTTTGCACGTTATCGCGGCGTTTCATATCCGACCGGACGGAATTGAAGTGTGATAAGCCTTTAGCGATTATAAAGGCGGAAAAAAGGTTATTGTTTAGTATTATTCTTTCATGATGTGAGTAAAATTTTAGTAAGCCCAGTTAGTGGGTTGTGGAATTCAAATAGGCAGTCGCTCCATGTAAAATACTGGTATTCAGCTGCATCCGATTAGACTGGAAGCCGACCCCAACATAGTTGGGAAAAGGCTAAGCAGATTTGATTGATTGATGTGAGTAAAATTTTAACCAACATCGATATTTTTATAACCAACTTCAAAAAAGGAGGAGGTTCTCAATTCGAATGTATTTTTTTTGTGTTTGTCACCTCAGTACTTTCGACTGGGTGAACCGATTTTGATCAATCTTTTTTAATTTGCAAGCTGGTGCATCCCGTGTGGTCCTATTTCAATCTAGTCCAGTTCTGACAATGGCATCCATGAGAAAACCATAGTCTTAATTTTTTATCTTGATTATGTATCATTAATTCCTGTCAGTGTTATTTAGTAGCAAGTATAATTGTGGATACGAATTGCTGTGGGGACTGGTGGGGTAAGTTCCAAAACTGAATAGCGAAAAATAAAAAACTTTTTTACAAAAAAAAAAAACGACTGACTTCCGAAAAAACACTGAAACGTAGAACATGATCCTTACTCTGCACTACATAGTATAAAACAAAGTCGCTTTCTCTGTCCCTATATCCCTATGTATGCTTAAATCTTTAAAACTACACAACGGATTTTGATGCAGTTTTTTTAATAGATAGAGTGATTCAAGAGGAAGATTTATGTGTATAATTTGTCGACATATTATGCGGGCGAAGCCGCGGGCGGAAGCTAGTTTTAATTAAGTTGAAAATCTACCAAAGAAATTTAACATATTGGGGAAGCTTGATGTGCTGGTGACTGTACATAATGCTGCGTACACACACACACATACATTCAAAATAAAAACATCACAACGAATATTAAAACCCTTTTAAGGCCGATTCACACGTTATCGGTATTCTGAATTCGATGGCCGAAAGCAAATGGATGTGATAAGCCTTTAGGCCCAACTGTTAGCCGGTACGTAAATATTGGGGATTTAGTTTCGATTCCCAGTTGATGACAAGAGTTTTCTTTTAAATTTGGTATATAATATGTGGCAGTTATTTTCTTTTTTTTTTCTTAGCATTCGAGAATTGAACAGAATGGCGTGCAACTGGAGAGCGTCTGTTGTGTGGAGTTTGCAAGTTTTTAAGCCTTGGTTTTTTTTTAAGGCTTTTTTTTTTAAGCCTTGGCTGTAGTCCTAAATTTTACTGAGCCATCCACAGGCAAGCCTGGTTAAGCAGTAGACAACCTCTGAGGTTGAACTGCAAGCATACCAACATTTAAAAAAGAACCAATCCTGGCTCTCCCAAATCAAAATATTGTTGGATACCGATACATACCTATACATATTAGTATATACTGGCATATACCGAAGGAATTTTGGACGGAGCATTTTTCCACCCAGATCTAGAAATGATTTTCATGTTTAGGTGTAAATAACTAATTTCTAAAAAATGGGTCAATCTATTAAGTTCGTTGACTGGACTGTAAGGAATTATTTATTAGACACATTTTAGCTTTTTAAATTAGACACCTAAGTTTGAACTGACTTAAGTGCTTATCTATTCGCCCAGAGGACACGGTAGAGCACACGGTGCAAACCTGCCCCGCTTGGGCGGAGCACCGCCGTGTCCTCGTAGAGGCGATCGGCGGCGGCGACCTCTCGCGCCCGGCCCTGGTGCAAGCCATGGTCCGGGGTGAGAGGGAGTGGGAGGCAGTCACCTCCTTCTGCGAAAAAGTTATGCTCGCGAAGGAGGTGGCGGGATGGGAGAGAGAAAGGTCCTCCCGTCCCAGCCGCCGCAGGAGACGCCCCGGGCGTCGGGAGCCACGTGACGACTCCCGGCCACCGTAGGCGCGGGCCTGCGGACGGTGAGTAATGGGTGACTCACCGTCCGATCAGCACCAGACCCGTGCCGTACGGCGCGTATATGTTCCACGCGCGCCTCAAAGAGATGTCAGCATATGAAGGGGCCCCTCAGGGCCAAGCCTGCCGGGTAAGCGGGATTGTCCGAAAGGGTTACCGCTACCCCGGAACATAAAGGGCTACGGAAGGAACATGGATGGGTTTTAGTCAGTAAGAGTCTGACACTCCCTTCCGCTCCACCCAGAGCGGGAGCAGTCATTGGATGATTTCCCAGCCTTAAAAAAAAAAAAAGTGCTTATCTATACTAATTTAATAAATCTGAAGAGTTTGTTTGTTTGAACGTGCTAATCTCTGGAACGACTAGGCCGAATTGAAAAAATATTTTTGTGTTGGATAGTCCATTTATCGAGGAAGGCTATAAGCTATGAAACATCACGCTACGATCAATAGGAGCCAAGCAGTGGGTAAAACCACGCGGGAGCAGCTAGTATTTTATAAACGAAACGGTGGTGTTCAGTTTCCTGGATAGCTTGAACGTCGTAATATAAACTACCTATTGTTAATTTAGTTAAGTTTCTCTTTAAGTGAACTGTAATTTGTTCCCAAAGAAATAAATGTCTTTTAACCGAAATCATCATCTGCCTAGCCTTTTCCCAACTATGTCATTGTCGGCTTCTAGTCTAACCGGATGCAGCAGAATATCAGTATTTTACATAAAGCGACTGCCTATCTGACCTCCACAACCCAGTAACTGAGCAATACGATACCCCTTGGTACCACTGGCTGTCAGAGTTTTCGGGCTTTTGACGACCCGTAACGACTGTCAAAGATGCACAAATGATAGCCGGGACCAACGGCTTAACGTGCTCACCGAGGCACGGAGTAGTCCCGATATGTAAGCATGGTCACCCATCCACGGCCAACCCCGGCAAGCGTAGCTTAACCTGGTGGATCGACTTGTGCGGCTGTTAGTACTAAGCCACGCAATTAAAAAAAGGACTAATTCTGGCTCTCCAAAATCTAAATATTGCTGGATACCGATATATACCTATACATTTTAGTATATACTGGCATATACCGAAGGAATTATGGACGGAACAATTTTTCACCCAGATCTAGAATTGATTTTCATGTTTAGGTGTAAATAACTAACTTCTAAATAAAACTAATGTTGGATAGGTGGTCAACCGTTATCTATAAAAATTACTTTATCACACTGCAAAGTTTACATGGAGCGACAGCCTATCTGACCTCCACAACCCAGTAACTGAGCAATACGATACCCCTTGGTAAGACTGCCTGTCAGAATTTTCGGGCTTTTGACGACCCATAACGACTGTCAAAGATGCACAATTGACAGCCGGGACCAACGGCTTAACGTGCTTTCCGAGGCATAGTACGTTTCGTCTTTAAACCAAAATTCCATTCCCAAAAAAAAAGCAGTTTGTCGTTGCGTCTATCTTGTCGCTATCGCAGTCGCCTGTCGCATAGTTTTCGATGTGGTTTACCTACAGCAAAATTTGCCGTTTTGATCCTAAATTTGCATGCTTATTGTTTTAGTTCACTCATTCATTCAATGATTGCGTTGCCCAGGGGTATTGGAAAATAAACGGATGTTTAAACTATAATAACATGGATTTTATGATAGTACAAGCCGTGTGCATGATGTGGTTTCCCATCGGTAAATATGACCAATTTCACACAAACTTTCATGCCTTCTTTACCCGTTATGGTATGAATTTCCAAAACTCCAATCAAAGTCAAAGTCAAAATCAAATCATTTATTTCAAATAGGCATAAGAAAGTCATTTTGACTATCAAGGAAGCTTTTGAAAGTCAAAATGAACAAGAATTAGAATTGATTCTAGTTGCCCCTTTCAAAAGGTAGTTTCGTATGGAGAAGAATAGGCAAGAAACTCCACCGTCACTCTTTTAAAAGGTTTTACAAAGTTTTGTATACATTAATTATGTATAAAAGTGTTTCTTAGTGTTTACCTTCTTTATGGAATCTTGAGCAAATTGCTTTTCAAAACATCGTGAGAAAACCGAACCAAAAATTTGAAGACATGACGTGTGACATGAAAATTTGTGACATGTTGATGTCCCTTACGCCCTATATAAAATATCTAATAAGTGGTAGCAATCTTTTTTTTCCCGATGTGTAAATATCAAATTTTCTTCTAAAGTCACGAACCACTTCCAGAATCTTTATTTAGTAACGAGTTAGGTCACACCGAAAAACTCACATCTAAAATTAAAATCATTCCCAAAAAACCGCCCGAGTGCGTGACAAACAATGCTCTACGAAGGGTTCCGTAGTTGGGATGAATTTATTCTAAAGCTTTATCTTTGTAGTTGAAAAACATGTCCTCTCATGCGTCACGGTAAATTTTTCACTGATTTGCAGTTAGTTACAAATCGCAAAAACAAAAAGTGATTCAACGACGATTAAACGATTTTATTTAATTGCTGCCCCGGAACATATAGGGCTAAGGAAGGAAAATAGATAGGTTTTAGTCAGTAAGGGTCTTACACTCCCTACCGCTCCACCCAGAGCGGGAGGAGTCATTTGATGATTTCCCATCCCCAAAAAAAAGTAGGGTCCGTTTTTTCCTCTCGAGTTACAGAACCCTAAAAACTCGCTCAAAATTCTAACCAAGCCCTATTTCGGGTCATACTTACGTCACAATCATAACCCTGCGAAAAGCTACGCTGTGTTCACGCGAAATGTTGCCCAGTATCCGGTTTTATCAGCTTTTATTGGCAACAGTCGGGCCGCAGTTTCCCTTGGCGTTACGGGATGAGGGAAGCCATTTTTATGTGGCCACGGACTTGCCGTGGCAGCGTGTGGGTTAATAGAATGACGTCAGCGAGTTTGCGAATTTAAAAGGGGTAAGTCCTAATGTGGGTGTTATAAAGTTTTGAGTACTGAGAGAAATGGGAGCTGGGATTTTCATTTGGAAAGTTTATTACCGTGTTGTGAACTTGTGACTATTGAGCTCATTGAGTTTGCGTGACATTAAGGCGTTCTCGTATATGCCAACGGCCTTGAGTGTTTAGCTTACGCGTTCTGTGCAGAGCTCACGCGACGCGTCGTACGACCACCCAGTAATAGGAGTCGCCTATCAATGAGCGTTGTCCCAAATCGGACGCATTTTTAATTTATTGTAATTTTTTTTTTTTTTAAGTTACTAAACCAAATCATTTTCTTTAGTATTGCCAAGCACTAGATATTTTTTGTATACTGTTATGTCTATGACATGCTGGTTTCCTCACGATGTTTTCTTTCGCCGATTTTATGCAAGTGATAATTATACAATACGCACATGAATGCGTAAAATCAGAGGTGCGGGCCTTGGGTTTGAACTCGAGATCGTTGTTGTCGTCGAAGTTTGTGGAAGTATTAAATCGGTTCAGTAGTTTCGGAGCTTATTGAATGCAATAGAGGATGATCATCTGCCTGCCTATCACTATGCTGGGGCCAGCTTCCAGTCTAACCGGATGCAGCTGAATACCAGTATTTTATATGGAGCGACAGCCTATCTGACCTCTACAACCCAGTAACTTGGAAATTACACCCTTGGTAACACTGGCTGTCAGATTTTCGGGCTTCTGACGACCCGTAACGACTGTCAAAGATGCACAAATGACAGCCGGGACCAACGCCTTAACGTGCTTTGCGAGGAGTCTCGGTATGTAAAGATGGTCACCCATCTACGGCTAGCCCCGGCAAGCGTAGCTTAACCTGATGGATTGACCTGTGCGGCTGTTAGTACTTAGCCACGAGCTTTTCATGCAGTAGAGGGCGACACCAAAGGATGGTCCATCAATGGAAGAATGATTTTGAATTTGTTAAATGCTCTTTTCGTACGTCATTTTTATTTCAAAAGCAGTGTAAAAAAGTTCTTATTAACAGCTAGTCTTACCACCAGACTAATGAGTGATTAAACAAATTAAAACAGAGCTAAGCGAGCCACTCGTCCAACCACAAGTGGCGAGTCACAAGCATGCCACTTCATTATTCATACATTCTGCAGTGACTCGCGGCTACTCGCAGCGTTCACAAAATGTTTGAATAATGCAGTCTACATTGTAGAGGGCCATTTTTGGTTGAGGTTAGTGGCTCGTATGAGGGAAGCTTAACCCGTTGTCGTAAACGGTTAGTTAGGTACTTCTTAGCGTGTCGATGGTAATCTAAATGAACTCGGCCCAGAATTCGGCTACGTGTTTGGCGCCATCACTAGCGTCCATCAGTTCCTGTAACGTGTAGACGACAGGACACACAGGATACGATGTTAAGAGTACCATCTTTTGTGGAACCGCACCATATTTACACTCCAAGAACGAGTTGTTTATGAATCCCCACCTGAGCAGGTTTTCCTTGCTTCGCCCAATCTGGGTCCGGAGTCTGTTTAAAGACTATAGTTAGACGGTAGAGCCTAGATGCAACTCTATGATGTATCTGGCTATTTCGAAAATAACTGTCTGCATACGAGCTTTTAAAATAATTTTAAAGTGACGTCATAAGACTGTCGCTAGGCGCGTTGATGTCAACCAGTTTCTTTAAATAAAAAAATCACGTTTCCTGACGAGAGCGATGCGGATGAGTACTTCGACGCCTAAGTGTCTTTTTTGTCTTTTTTGGATTTATTTGTATATATAGTTAGTTAGATAGTCTTTTTATTTAAGTATGTATAAGTTGTTATTGTATTAGATTGTAAAAAATCTAAAGGGTTTATAATTATTTTCATTTAATTACGCCCCAGTAAAATATATCGAGCATTCCTGGGGGTCTACAAGTGACTTTAACATTAATATTTTAGAAAATAATTCAAACACGAGTAGACTATTAAATTTGTTTAAATCATTCAATTTGTCAAATGTGTTTGTAGAACCCACCCGAATAACTATGTCTACTGCTACTTGCATTGATAATGTTTTTTGTTGCTGCGACTATTTAGATAAAGCTATCGTTAATTATCTCCCTTCCGATCACAGTGGTCAAACTGTAACTTTTGAGTCCAACACACCAATACAAAAAATCCAAATACAATCCAGACACATAACAACTGTTAATTTAAATAAATTTAATATCGCCTTAAATTGTAAGTTAAGTGCTCAATCACTTTCTTTAAAAAATATAAATATTTTGTATAAGGAATTCTTTACGGTAGTGCAAAACGAGTTTAATAATTGTTTTAAGAAGACCACTAAAACTGTAAATCCTAAATTTTTATTTAGTGTCTGGGCCACTAAAGGACTCAGGAAAAGTAGGGAAAGACTTTTCGAGCTTTATGGCCAAGCCTTTTATTAACACAGAATGTTTTAATAAGTATGTTGCTACCTACTCAAAAATTTTTAAGAACACTTGTAAAGCAGCTAAAGCCAAATACATTAGCAACAAGGTAAAATCAGCTGAAAATAAAATAAAGACGGTTTGGAAAATTATCAATAATGAAACGAACAGAAACAAAAGGCATAGCTCTGATTACATTCTGGAGACGTCATGTGGTCCCATTTGTGATAGCAAAGAAGTTGCTCAAGAATTTGTAAATTTCTTTACCAGTATTCCACTAAAAACTACTGAAACCTTAAATTCATCGCCTTCCCTCTCTTTTGATTTACTAAAGGCGAACGTTTCAGCCTGCTTAATTGAATTCAACTTTAAGCATATTAACCCCATAACAGTAATTAAAACTTTTAAACAAATCAAAATAAAATTAACCGAAGATCTTTGGGGAATGTCTACTAAAGTCTGCACCTCGATCATTGAGACAATAGCACCTTACTTAGCCTTAATATTTAATTTATGTGTGGATCAAGGCATCTTCCCGGATTTAATGAAATACAGCAAGGTAATACCACTTTTCAAATCCGGGGACAATAAAGATACCAATAATTATAGACCCGTATCCGTGCTGCCGGTTTTCAGCAAGATCTTTGAAAAGATAATGCTTAACCAAATGCTTAATCATTTTTACACTAATAAAATCCTTAACGATCAACAGTATGGTTTCACCAAAGGACGTTGTACAACTGACGCCGGTGTGACCTTATTAAAACACATTTTCAATGCGTGGGAAGAGGCTCAAGATGCCATAGGAATCTTTTGTGACCTCTCCAAGGCATTTGATTGCGTTGATCACGAAACCTTGCTGTTGAAGCTAGAGCATTACGGGCTTGGAAAACTTGCGCTTAGATTAGTAAAATCTTATTTAAATGACAGACAACAGCAAGTTCAAATAAAAGGTGTCAATTCACTCGGTTTAAAAGTAAAAATGGGTGTGCCACAAGGTTCAATATTGGGTCCTTTCCTCTTTTTAGTATATATTAATGATCTTCTCCATTTATTAAAAAAACAACCGCAAATGGTGTTATTTGCTGACGACACTTCTTTAATTTTTAAGATAGATAGACGTGCTAAAAATTTTGACGACGTAAATAACGCCCTACTGCAGGTCCAGCATTGGTTCACTGTAAATAATTTAGTATTAAATGGAAAAAAAACTAAGTGCATTAGATTTTCTTTACCAAATGTAAAAAGTAGTGATTGTGAGATAGTATTGAATCAAGAGAAACTAGAATTTGTCGATAAAACTGTTTTCCTAGGGATCACGCTCGACTCAAGGCTACAATGGGGTCCTCATTTAACATCTCTTGCAGGACGGCTAAGTTCTGCAGCATATGCTGTCAGAAAGATCCGTCAATATACTGATTTAGATACCGCGAGACTGGTCTATTTTAGCTATTTTCATAGTATTATGTCTTACGGTATTTTACTTTGGGGACGTGCTGCAGACATCGAGTCTATTTTTATTCTGCAGAAAAGAGCTATCAGAGCCATTTATAATCTTCGTAGGCGCGATTCTCTAAGGGAACGGTTTAAGCTTATTAACATCATGACTGTACCTTGTCAATATATCTATGAAAACATCATGTATGCAAGGAAAAATCTACATCTTTTTAGTAAAAGAGGTGAAAGACACAATTATTTCACTAGAAATAGGGACCAATTAGTTCAACCAGATTTCAGGCTGGCTAAAGTAGATTCATCTTTCATGGGGTACTGTTTAAAATGTTACAATAAAATACCTCCCAACATTCTTGAACTTAATGAAACAAAATTTAAATCCTGTATAAAACGCACACTATGCAGCCAAGCATATTATACATTGGGAGATTACATCGCTGATAAAAACGCTTGGGTCAATGCTATTCCTGCTCCACAAGGGCGTATCACCTAATTCATTAGACTTCTTAAAAAACTGTTGGAGCTGCGGAAGATCAACAACAATAAAAACTATATTTGCATTGTATAAATTCAATTTCTTAATATTGTATAATTGCTTAGCACATATGTGAGTACTATGTACCTAATATAAAGTGACCATTTACTGGGTACGTCTTTCATTGACTTGAATGTGCTTTGGCGGCTGAGAGTATGTCATGCTCACTTTAATGTCTCGCTGATGGTGGCGTGTGTGTTGGATCATTTAGCTCCCTTCAAAATGGTTGAGCTGAATGGTGCTAATCCATGCGTCATGTTCGTGAACGGGCGCTGTCGGTAGAGACTGGTCATCTCTTAGCGGCCATGGCTTGTTTTAATTTAACTTTTGAACTTTTTTTTTTTACATTATTTTATATCAGATGCTTTCACCGTTCTGAATCGTTCTCACATGTATAATAATAATAATATGATCTATGTAACCAATATTTTGTAACCATATTTTGTTTAAAAGAGTGTCCATGGAGTTTCTTGCCCGTTCTTCTCCATAGGTACCTACTGATTTGGAATGGGCAACTAGCTTCATCTCTCTGACTGACCGACACCTTGACAATTCAAAAGTGCCTGTAATTGGTTTATTTGAAATAAATACTTTGAGTTTGAGTTTGAAACGAGATGTGTGTAGTAACTTTCAAAGCAAAAGTTCGCCAGCACTTAAGAAGCTGGCAATATCGTCACAAAGTTAGTGTTTTCTCAATGTTTGTTTTGTTTGTGTTTTGTGGAGCTCGTGGCTAAGTAACAACAGTCGCACGAATCTATCCATCAGGTTAAGCTACACATGCCGAGGTTGGTCTATAGATGGGTGACCATCTTTACATACTGAGACTCCTCCGTGCCCCGGAAAGCACGTTAAGCCGTTGGTCCCGGCTGTCTTTGGTGGATCTTTGACTGTGGTTACGGGTAGTCAGAAGCCCGAAAGTCAGACAGCCAGTGAAATGACTCGTCCCGCTCTGAGTGGAGCGGAAGGGAGTGTCAGACTTTTACTGACTAAAAGCCATCCATGTTCGTTCCTTAGCCCCTTATGTTCCGACGTAGCGGTAACCCTTTTGGACAATCCCGCTGACTCGGCAGGCCTTTCACTAATGCTCAAATCGATAAAAAAAAAACAAAAAAGCTTTTGTGATACCACTTATTTATTTATACCTTTGATGTCACTTCACCACCCACAAAAAGGTACTTCCTTCTAATATTTCGATATAAGTATAAAAAAAAGAACATTATTGACCCTTTTGCCGCTACACGCATCCGTCATCGATTCTCTCATGACAAGTACCACGCGGTACCAGTAGGTACCAACATCCCGTTTGACTGAAGTACGCGCCATAACGAGTAACATGTCCCACAACTTATTTTTGCACCTAACCCTTTCCAAGTTCACAGAGTTTTCAGATGAGTAAAGTGAGGGTTATGTGACCATTTTAGGGTTAAGGGTTTCTGTCCATCCGGTAATGTGTTTCATGTTTTTTTGTGGGATTGTCTGTAACTAGATGCTCCTGGCTAAGTAATAACAGCCGCACGGGTCGATCCATCAGGTTAATCTACACTTGCCGGGGTTTGTCCGTGGATGGGTGAACATTCTAACATACCGAGACTCCTCCGTGTCGTTACGGGTCGTCAGAAGCCCGAAAATCTGACAGCCAGTCTTACCAAGGGGTATCGTATCACCCAGTTACTGGGTTGTCGAGGTCAGAATAAGTAGTCGCTCCTTGTAAAATACTGGTATTCAGCTGCATCCGGTTAGACTGGAAGCCGACCCAACATAGTTGGGAAAAGATTAGGCAGATTGATTGATTTTGTCGGTAACTATGTACTTAGATAAAAAAAATCCACATTCTTCGATACATAGCCTTTTAGAAACTGTGTATTCCACCAAAAATCTCGTTTAAAACAATAGTATTCAAGTAAACCACTATTATCGCTTGCACGGTCCAGTAGTTTTAATGGCGGCCGTTTGAAAATTTATTCCTGAATCCGGTTGTATCTGGTTCGGATCGGTGCAAACCGGTTTGTAGTAGTTAATGAGACGAATACGAAATGGAAATGTTTGTTTAATTTTACGAGGCGTGTAAAGTATTAAATTATATTTTCCTGGTAATTGGTGAAGCTTTAGTTTATTTCAAAATAAAATGATATAATTATTTTATAAGAATCCAGCGTTTCTAGAGAGTTGTTTTTAAATGATTAAAAGATTTATGAGAACTGCCAATCAAATATTTATTTTGTTTAAAGTACATAGTCACAAAATCTGTCAAAAATAAGTACTGAACATAACCCTATCTATAGGCAATTTTTTAAATGAGTTGTGTACTCTACTTTTAATATTAAACGCAATAAAATAAATACACTAGTCCCAAATATTAAGATACAATAAAAAAACAAATTTTGGGTGATTTTCAACGAGCAGTTAACTGCGTTTTTATTTATTTAATTTGGGATAGAGATGGTATTTTTTTAAATTTTTTGTTTAAATAGCCTTCTTTAATTTTTTCTAAAACACTTTGAGATCCAATTTTAATTATTATTAAATAAATGAAATCAAATCAAATTACATGCCCTTTTTCGAGTGGAAATGATAAATACCTAATCACAGAAATAAAATCATTTATCATTAATTAACAAAGCTCATTACAGGAATAATCAATTACTCTGCCATAGATATCAATTCTCCACGCTCAAGTGTGCAAATCACCCTCAAGCCTACATACTCTAGTTAAGGATAATGAAACCAGATGAGATAATCGAATATGGACTGCGCACACTGATTGGCTGGCATTATCGTAGTATCAGGATTGATTATAACGCACCTTTAGAATGATAACGACATGATTATTAAAAAGAAAATGTGTGCGTTTACTAGTGTACACACGTAAGAAGTGAAACTTCTTTATAACCTTTTTTTTCGAAAAATTATCTACTATAAGCAACTTTACAGAAATTGGTTAAATAAAGTTAAATTAGATAAAGTTTAAACAAAAGGCTTTTATTATCATAGACATGAATACAATGAATGTGGATGGCTATACAAGTAGAGGGAAACCAAAGAAACGATGGGTGGATTGTGTGAAAGATGATATGGCTAGAAAGGGAGTGACTACCGAGATGACGACTAATAGAGAAGTGTGGAAGAAGAAGACATGTTGCGCCGACCCCAAATAGATTGGGATAAGGGCAGGAGAATGATGATGAGACATGAATACAAATAAAAATAAATAAGGGTGCAACAGAAAAACGGTTAAGGCTGGTGGTGTGAGTAGCTTAAACGACATGCTATCCCTACTCCGCTGGAAAAAGTACTCTTCGTTCGTATCGACCGTGGTAGGGGCAAGAAAAAGATGGCGCATAACGAAATTTTTTTAAATTAAGTTATCGCCATAAAATGACTCAAAACGTAAATAGTGAAACGACTTTTTTATAATAATTTGCAGCACAAACATAGTCACTGACGTAAATAATCACGAAATAATACGGAGGTGTCGGAATTTCAAACTTATTTTGCTATATCCCTAAAACTCATTGAGTTACGTCGTTTTCATCCTTTGTCTTTGCGTTTGCTTTAACACACTTTTACACAACACGAGAAGACATACAAACAAGATACACACTACAACACAAAACACGATTCAACATACCAACATCCCGCTTAAAAATACACTCAACAAGCCCTCTAGTTATGTCTATCAAAATTTACAATATGTTACCCGAATTTATTTATAAGCTCCATCTATTCACGACCAATTTAAAAAAAGTTATTAATCAGCAAATGTTATTATAATGTCAACGATTATTTAAATTAAATATCCTTAAAACATATAAGTATATAATATAGTTAAGTTAGATTATAAGTAATGTAAATTATAATGCCTCTTCTCCACATATCTTTCTTTTGCTGTGCCCTAAATATTAACCAAAGAAACAAACATGGACCCTTCCATTATTGTTTTCTTTTGGTTAATATTTACCACCTAAGCTTACATTGTGGAATGCAATAAAGAATTGAGTTTTGAGTATTCTAAAGGTGTGAAGCTAAGTCAGAGGCACATGGGCAGCATAAAATCTCTGACACTAGGTTAGTCACTAACCACACGAATAGAAGAAGATCCTAAAGGTGCGATAAGGTGGGGATGAGCACCATTATGATTCTAATAAGGTCATTCTTATTGTTTCTATCATCAGAAAGATCACAGGTGTAAAAGGCTTTTTTTTTGAGGGTAGAAATCATCAAATGATTCCTCCCACACTGGGTGAAGGGAGTGTCAGACTCTTACTGACTAAAACCCACCCATGTTCCTTCCTTAGCCATTTGTGTTCCGGGGTAGCGGTAACCCTTTTGGACAATCCCGCTTACCCGGCAGGCTTCGGGCCTATCGGGCCCCTTCACACGCTGGGTGCAACAGTCTTGCATGGACCTGGTGTCAGAGTTTTTATGCTGCCTTTGGGCCTCTGATTTGATCTGTGACAGTCGTTCTGAGTAGTCTGACGCCCGAAAAATCTGACAGCGGGGTATCGTATTACCCAGTTACTGGGTTGTGGAGGTCAGATAGGCAGTCGGTCCTCGTAAAATACAGCTGCATACATTCAGCTGCAACCGGTTAGACTGGAAGCCGACCCAACATAGTTGGGAAAAGGCTAGGCAGATTGATTCTTTGTTATTTTTATTTTGTATTTAACTGTTTCTAAGTAAACGTTTTTGTTTCCCTTTTTAAATCTCCTCGCTATGCCTCTTACTTTAATTATTTCAAATGTTTTCCTCATCAGCTCACTGCGTCACGAGAAAAAAAAAAAGATTTTCTCTGAAGGCCGTTAAAAGCGATCGGAAACAATTATTTAATGTAAGAAGAACAGGCTTTATATAAATAAATGGATATTCTTTTACCATGTGACCACGAGATACACGCTCGAGCGGAACACGAGTTGTGATTGCAGAGTTTTTTTTTTTTTTTGGTAATAGGGTCTCGCAATTCAACAATAGGGTTGTCTACCGCTTAACAGGAGTTGCCTGTGGATATCACAATATAATTGTAAACTCCAGCCAGAGTTAATTAAGGGCATGCCACGATAGTGGCGGTAAGGCCCCTCTTTGAGGAGTGGCTAGAGAAGCGTCACGGCGCCCTCACCTACCGCCTGACGCAGGTCCTCACCGGACATGGATGTCTCGGAAGGTTCCTGCACATAATCAGGCTGGAGGAAACGCCCGGGTGTCACCACTGCAAGGATCGCCCAGAAGACACGATGGAGCACACGGTGGAAACCTGCCCCGCTTGGGCGGGGACCTCTCACACCCGGCCCTGGTGCAAGCCATCGGGCGTCGGGGCCACCGAAGGCGCGGGCCTGCGGGCGATGAGTAATGGGTCCGATCAGCACCAGGCCGTGCCGGACGGCGCGTACGTTCAACGCGCGCCTATAAGAGATGTCAGCATATGAAGGGGCCCGTTAAGGCCGAGCCTGCCAGGTTAGCGGGATTATCCGAAAAGGTTATTGCTACCCCGGAACATAAAGGGCTAAGGAGGGAACATGGATGGGTTTAAGTCATTAAGAGCCTGACACTCCCTTCCGCTCCACCCAGAGCGGGAGAAGTCATTGGATGATTTCCCACCCTCAATTTTTTTTGTGTCTAATATTTTTTATTACCTATCTGACTGACGGATTGCTGTCCTAAAAAACCTTGTATCCCGGAAACAGCTCAAAATAAATGGCTCGTACATCAATTTGAGTGTAAAACCAATTTCAAGCGGAGTATGTAACTAATATTACACCACTGTTTATGATATGAGTAGGCTTTGTGCCGGTAAATGGAAAATACGGCCATTTACTCGTACCTGTAAATTATCTTGGTTTTTCATAATGACTGGCTCGTTGATCTAGTGGCCAGAAACACCACTGGTGAGCTTGAGGTCCTGGGTTCGATTTCCAGGTTGGGCAAAGTGTTATTTTGTTTTTTCAGTAGCACTCCGGAATCTGGAATTGGGACCGTTGTTGAGAATAGACTCGCTCCCTGTATTTGAAACTTAAAGACTGCCGGAACGCAGAGCTTTTTATTTGTGTAATTACGGCCATATGCAAGCTTAACCTTTTGAACGCCAAGCTACAAATTTATTTCTTCTTCTTATCATGAATTTCCCAATATCCATGGCGTCTTTTAATTTGTTTCATGTCATTAAATGCGTTCGAAAGCTTCAATTTTTAAGATATCTAAATAAACACACACAAAAGTAATGATTTTATTGTTTATTTTGTGTTATAGTGTAGGTATCCGCATTGTGACATATTTGAGTAGTTGGCGTACAGGGCATGCGCTTGGTTGTTACGTATATGTGACAATGGAGTTCAAAAGGTTAAATAATCTGGCGAAATGTGGTTGTACTAAAGGTTTGGGCACTACGCGTTGGACGCGTAGTGCCCAACCCTTTTAAGCTACAAGGCGTTATGTTATGTTTTTCATAACAAAGAGTCATAGTATTTTTAATATTATTAAACAGAATGAGTTTTTCAACAGAAATGTGAGTTTTTGTGGCAACTTTACATAATGGTCTTTACAATGTTTTGTTCGTTGTAAAAAGGACTTTGTGCTCTCCTGAATAAAACAGAATATGAAATGAAAATATCAGCTTAGGATTGTCCCATTTCAAGGCTTCTTCTCATACAAAGAAGCCACGAGTATTGATCACTACGCTTACCAATTGGATTTCATATAATAATATGTATATATATTTTTTTAATTGTCTTGATTTCAGACATAAATCTTCAAGGAACTCTCGGCTAAATAATAACAGCCGCCCGGGTGTATCCATCAGGTAAAGCTACGCTTGCCGAAGTTGGTCCGTAGATGGTGGTGACCATCTTTACATAACGAGACTCCTCCGTGTCATGGAAAGCATTTTAAGCCATTGGTCCCGGCTGTCATTTGTGCATCACTGACAATCGTTACGGGTCGTCATAAACCCAAAAATCTGACAGCCAGTCTTACCAAGGGGTATCGTATTACCCAGTTACTGGGTTGTGGAGGTCAGATAGGCTGTCGCTCCATGTAAAATACTGGTATTCAGCTGGATCCGGTTAGACTGTGTTAATTAATAATTAGGTTGAAAAAACAAAAGAAACAATTAAAAAAATTATGATATTAAAAGGCTTATTGGACGACTCGCACGAATTTAACTCGCACGAAACGTGCGAATCGACTCCTTTAAAAAATATTATTTTTTCTGTAGTCGATTCCCACAAATTTTATTTATTGGCCTGCAAATCGACACCCTCACAAAAATGTAGTAGGCTATTCGCTCCCCATTAAATAAACTTTGTGCGAATCGACTACAGAAAAATTATATTTTTAAAGGAGTCAATTCGCACGTTTCGTGCGAGTTAAATTCGTGCGAGTCGTCCAATAAGCCTATTAAAATTCTGAAAAACAATAATCTAAACCCAATTAATTTACCTTAAAAATAAAACATACAACATTAAACAACGATGTAATTATTTAACAATTTTTGCAAATATTTCTACATTTTTAATTAAATTATTCTGTTTATTACAATTACGTACGGTTTCTTCCGGCGCAATATTCAATTTCTGTTGCAAACGTAATATATGAATGTGGTGTGGCGTAAGTTACTTGAAGAAGCGGTAACCAAAGACTACACATAGTACAACGTGGCGCTACAATGGCGACATTAATTTAACACGCGGGTAGGGCTAGTGCCCATTAATCATATAAATAAAGATAGATAAAAAAAAAACCAAACTAAGTAATAAAACGAATTGTAATTGCAGTGAGTTAAAAGTGTAGTGTGTTCAAATAGGCACAGGAAGGGCACTTTTGAACGTCAAATTTAACAAAAAATAGAATTGATTCTAGTTGCCCCTTCCAAAAGTAGGTAGGTATCTATATCTAATATCACGGTTAGGAACTTTCATAAATAAAAATATTATATTAATTAAATTTATATCTAGCACTATAAACAACATATTATTATGTTAACACGTTGAGCGCCAACGCGGTCACCGGTGAGCCGCGAACAATAGTTTTTCTATTGTGTCTGCTGCGTGGCAGTCAACGACTTAAGCAACTACGCGCTAAGGGCACCCCCAGTGGGGTACGGACCTCGGTTTAGGGCGTCGCTAGGCCACGGGATAGGCGGATTATGATTATTTTAGGACGAAATGAATGCTACAGGCTCAGCTGTGCGGGTATTTAAAGTTGCTAAACCTTTTGAGCGACACGGTCGGATATAGCTGACAAATGGAAACGAGCCCATTACCCCACGATCGGATATAGCAGACAAATAAAAACGTTCTCAACACGCCTCGGTCGGATTTATCCGACAAATGAAAACGTACCAAACACTAAGATAAGAAAAAGACATTTTTATGTACAAAAACGTACGTATTATATTTGGCCACAAATTGGCTTGGCGAGGTAGAAGACGCACAAGCGTTTACGCTCTGGCGTTTAAAAGGTTATTCGCTCCGCTCATGTCTCAGACCAGCTGAATCCCACGAGTGCGAGCATACATATATCAATTTGCGCTCATTAATGCCTTAATATTAAACAGGCTTTGATGTATCGCTGAATATCAAGGCGTTAAACACGCTATTTTCCTAATAAACATAATATTATGATAATAATTTAATATTACAGAATGTTTCAAAGTGTTTCAAGTAGGTAAGGGTGTTTAATTTGTACTAGTTATAATTACCGTTTAACTGGATAATAATTATTTATGTAAAATTTGCCACGAAAAATTTTGAAGTCAGGGAAAGCAAATTGGTTAGACATGGATGGGTTTTAGTCAGTAAGAGTCTGACCCTCCCTTCCTCTCCACCCAGAGCGGGAGGGGCCATTTGATGTTTACCTACCCTCAAATAAGGTTGATTATAATTATATACAGGCTGGTGAGATTATATCGTCAGCGGGACTGTCCGATAGGGTTACCGCTACCTCGGAACATAAGGGGCTAAGGAAGGAACATGGATAGATTTTAGTCAGTAAGAGTCTGACTCTCCCTTCCGCTCCACCCAGAACGGGAGGAGTCATTTCAAAATAAAAAAAAATGCATTAATTCATTGACAATTGTATGACATGGCTATAAACGGTGAAATGACCTGGAATGTCTTGTTTCACAATCAATTTCCGAGACTGTATTTAGACTTGTTTAACCTTTCATAGCAGTCGGTTAAAAGACTTAGAAAAGTGTTATTAGGAGCAGTGAAAACAGCTCTCGGCATAAAAAAGTGACAAGAAAAACAGGCACCGCTTGGAGTTTATAAAACCCCTTACTTCGTCTTGCCCAGGGGCGCAGGTATGAAGGATTTTCTTCACTTGGACTTTTATAAAAAGAAGATTTTGGACCACTTTCATCACACATCGGTTTGTAGCGCTAAGTATTTTTAAAACAACGTTATCTTTCGACTTCTCGTTTATAATAATAAAAAAATGTCTTCAAACGGTTTAAAAATAAAAGTGAAAATCAAAATATTTTTTTAAAAGCCTACATAACTTTGCGACTTGTATAACGTACGCCCATATTTCGCGAAAACTGCTTGTTAGTAATGTGCGTGTATGTGTCAATCTGCATCGCCTTTTCCCAACTATGTTGCGGTCGGCTTCCAGTCTAACCGGATGCAGCTCAATACCAGTATTTAACATGGAGCGACTGCCTATCAGACCTCTACAACCCAGCCAGTAACTGGGTAATATAATACCCCTTGGTAAGACACGCTGCCAGACTTTTGGGCTTCTGACTACCCGTAACGACTGTTCAGAAAGATCCACGAATGACAGCCGGGACCAACGGCTTAACGTGCTTTCCGAGATACGGAGGAGTCTTGGTATGTAAACATGTCACCCTCACACATCCATGGACCAACCCCGGCAAGCGTAGCTTAACCTGATGGACCGATCCGCGCAGCTGTTATTACTTAGCCATGAGCTATGTGTGTGTGATATTTTTGTGAGTTTGTGTGGCGATATTCAGGGAGAACGGTGTACCTATTGTTTAGTGCCCAATAATTGATGGTACTGTCAGATCACTTACAAACTTTAACAATTATATTTCAAAATAGTTTCAAGTCATCTATTCATAGTATCATTAATCAATACAAGTTAATTATCAGTTATGAGCGAGTATTGCGCAGCTAACCTAAATGTTACGTCAGCCAAGTTAGACTAGTTTCAGACTATATTAAACTTTAATAACCTTCATACAGTATACAACGTGGCGCTACAATGGCGACATTAATTTAACTCACGGGTATGGCTAGTGCCCATGAATCATACAGATTTTGATAGGTTGAAATAAATTTAGCAGATTGAAAAAAAAAATCAAACAAAGAAAATAATAAAATCAATTCGCCTACTTTTTGCAGTAGTTCCATCCTAATTGTATTGTTTATTCGTTCTATTTTCATTGCGTTTAATTTCGACTGCGTATCCAAGTAGGCCGCTGCAGGCACAACCTGTCGAAGTGGGGTTTTGCTGATCCACTCAACACCCAGTGCGATTGCGGAACTTCTGACCAGACCATGCCACCTGCTGGAATGTCCTAAGTGCCCGTTCACCTGCACCTCGGAGGACCTAAAGAATGCCACTGATGCCGCGATCAATGTGGTGACCTACTGGGCGCATTCAATTCAACAAAATTAAAAAATACTATCGACACGAAAAGAAGAAGAATTTCATTGATGCGAATGTTATGATCCGTGACCCCTGGAAATGACCACTGCGCGACAGTTCTTTAAGATATTTTCTATAATTTTAAATACCTCAGTAAATAATAACGTTTAAAGGAAATATAATGCCTTCATGAAACGAAAATGTGAAAGCGTATAATTATGTGTGTTAAATTAATGTCACCATTGTAGCGCCACGTTGTATGTCATAAACGGTGTCATGAGTTGGAGTTGGACGTAGTTCGTTGCCGTGGGATAATTTCTGACATCTACGCGGGCGAAGCTGCTGGCAGATGCTAGTTAGAATACCGCTGGTTACGTTAGAGATTAAAGAAATCAATTAAAAAGAGAGTTATAAAAAAACATGTGAATAAAATACATTTTGCATTCTACTTAGCCGTTTCCCAACTATGTTGGGGTCGGCTTCCAGTCTAACCGGATGCAACTGAATACCAGTATTTTATATTATACATGTTTATCGAATACATAATCTATTTTTAAATAGAACTACCCATCATCATCATCATCCATCATTCGCCTGCCCTTATCCCAATTTATTTGGGGTCGGCGCAACATGTCTTTTCTTTTATACTTCTCTATTAGTCGTCATCTCGGTAGTCACTCCCTTTTTAGCCATATCATCGTTCACACAATCCATCCATCGTTTCTTTGGTCTCCCTCTACTTGTGTAGCCAATGTAGCCACCCACAATCATACTCACAACTTTCCTGACAACATTAGAACTACCCACCTCTGACCAAAAGACACTTTCAAGTAACAAACTCCTACAGTCTCGGTTCATACAAGATGGCGACCATACGTCATGGCGACGGACGGATAAATCTCTCCGTGTCATGAGATACGCTCCGATTTGCCAGGGAAATAGCCTTCGATAAAAGGCAATGTGAGGTAAATATATTTCAAGGAAAGGAAGTGTCTTAGACTTCTTATGATATATCTTCTTATACATTTTGTATCACCTTTTTGGTGATAAAAATGTATCTTTTCAGTTGATAACATCAACGCGCCATTGTTTCAGTGTATTATTTTCCGTTATAATAATACCAGCCAGCATTCTTTCTTCTTCGTGTGGTTAGTGACTTACCTGGAGACCTAGATAAAATGTCAATCGCTCAGTGTCAATTCGATTACGAAAATTGTAGATTGAACAATTCGTTATCTCAGCGATTCGGATTGTCAAGAACGCCACTAGTCAACGCATTTGTATGGGATCGGCGGATATTGATCAAGTATTGTTACACAATTTGACATTGTCTAGCACTCAGCGATCTAAAACGATTGATCACTTGTCATTTCGAAAGCTTATGCCAATTCCATACATTTCGGATTAACCTAATTTCGCTATCGTTTATGAAAATGTGACTTTGTCTAGGTCCCCTGGTGTCAGAGTTTTAATGCTGCCCATGGCCCTCTGACTTAGCTTCACATGCTGTTGAGAAATATCTCTCAGGCATGTCGATTTCCATCACCGTATTTTAAGCAAGTGGTAATAACTACAATACGCACATGAATCCGAATAATCAAAGGTGCGTGTCTTGGGTTTGAACTGGAGACCTAAAACTTGGCAGTCCGACAGTCACACCACTAGGCTATCACTGCTGCCGTAAATATCCCATGCAGGGCAAAGACCTTTTCTCATTCAGGGTAGGCATAAATATTAACCCATTAGATGTTCGCCTATTAGAAGCCGTTTGCTTATAAGAGCTCAACGATTTATACGGTTATATTTATTGTCCTTTTAAGAGAATTTTTCTTCTGAACCTATGGGGTTCTTACGACATATGAGGGCTCACGCTTGCTCAAGGTGGATAAGTGATTTCAGTCTTCAATTATTGACTAGCTTCTGGTGCGACTCCGTCCGCGTGACATTTCTTGCTACCCAACCCGTGGCATCACCTTTCCGTGCTATTATTTCGTATCGTCTTTTTGCTAGGCTCCTAAGGGTCCTAAGATAGCGTGATGTTAAAATTTAAAATTTAGTAGTGTGCTTTTTTTGATGGTGGGAATTCATCAGCGGAAGTACAGCGGAAGGGAGTGTCAGACTCTTACTGACTAAAACCCATCCATGTTCCTTCCTCAGACCTTATTGTTCCGGGGTAGCGGTAACCCTTTCAGACAATCCCGCTGGGACAATACCGAAATATTTGTAGTGAAACAATATTATTTATTATAGTGTGGCGACCTCTATCCAGCCGCATAGGTGACTACACTACAACGTCATACAAATCCTACATCGCGCAAGCAGAGTTTACCGCGCGATCTAACATAATTATACTCAGCCCCGACTAGAAGTTGTCGGGCAGTAGGATCCTGCCTTTACAATAGAGGGACTTACCATCCTGTTCCTTCATTCCCCCCAATATAGGTACAGAGGCCAGCACATCAAGTTAGCACAATCAATTTTTTTTATAGTATTTCAACTTTATTGCGAAGATATAAGGTTCATTTTTAATTGAGAAAATTTGACAGTTAGGGATAGCTTGATGTGCTGGCGTCTGTACCTATAATGGATTCAAATTTACCGAAATTACTGCACAGATTATACATGCTTAATACGGTTTAGTGATACTTATCTGGGTAATATATTACTGATAACAGAGCAGTAATCATCAATGCATCAGTGAACATGGTTTGTGTTCATTCCATGTTTACTAATTCTGAGCAAATATTATTATTTAAAATATATATGGTGACAGAAATCCAAATAAACATATTATTTTTGTACATATTGCTAAGCTTTTAAAATAAAAATTATTAGATTAAAAATATGGAACACAATATAATAATGAATTTCAACCGAAAAAAACGTACATTTGTACGGACGTCAGTGCATGAAGTTATACCAAACTGTCAAATTTCTCAAAATGATTATAAACCTTAAAACGTTGGTTGTTAAGTTCAAAATCAATTGAGAAAATTTGACAGTTGATGGTAACTTGATTAGTATAGTTTCAGTAGTATTGATACTTTATTAATTCATACTAGCTATTGCACGCGTTTCCGCTCGAGCGGATGTTGTAAATTATCCCTTGTGAACTTACAAAATCGGGATAAAAATATCTTATTTCATAAGGATTTTTTTTTTTTGAGGGTGGAAAGCCATTCCAGTTAAGCCATGAAAAGACAAACAATCAAACAGTCATAGTAGCATTTTTTTAAATATATTAACATTAATATTTAAAATAATATTAATATTCATAATACTTATTATAAATTTAATAATAAAAATAATATTTTAAAATATATTAATATTACAATGATTGCATCATTGGTTGAGTCGTCGTAAGCGCTACTGCTGAGCATGTGAGGCTGGGTTCAATTCCTATGTCGGGCAAAAATTTGTTATTGAGTTTTTCCATTAGAAATCGGCCCTGCCTAACCCTTTGAGGATTGCGGGCGTTATGTTATGTACCAACGCCCTTTATCTTCCTACATTTTTACCTTGTAGTACTTGTAAATATTATGGCAAGAAACGATAAACGATAAAGGATACAAATACATATCCCCATTCGTACAGTCAGCTACAAAAATATATAAGGTGTTAAAAAGCATCGTACTCATCGCTACGAACAACTTTTACAATGGGATGAACCCTGAAATCGCGAAAGAAATATGTGTTGTTCCATATTTAAGTATGAAACAACTCACATTTTTTTCGCGATTTCTTTAATTTTTTAACACATTATATGGTTTTAAGTAATCGAAATTCAAGATCGGATTATTAGAAATTTGGTAGGCATATCATAATTATAAAAACTAGTCACCCGATTTACATAGTTTTGCCCAGATATTATTATTTTTGTATCTAAATTTGCAAAATCAGAAGCAAATGTAGGTAAAGTCAATCTGCCTAGCGTTTTAACAACTATGTTGGGGTCGGCTTCCAGTCTAACCGAATGCAGCTGAATACCAGTATCTATTTTACATAGGGCGACTGCCTATCTGACCTCCACAACCCAGTCAGTAACTGGGTAACACGATACCCCTCGGTAAGACTGGCAGTCAGATTTTCGGGCTTAGATCCAAGAATGACAGTTGGGACCAACGGCATAACGTTCTTTCCGAAACACGGAGGAGTGTCGATATGTAAAGATGGCAACCCATCCACAGACCAACCCTGGCAAGCGTAGCTTAACCTGATGGATCGATCGGTGCGACTGTTATTACTTAGCCACGAGCTCCAAGTAACCACCCGTTTAAATCTTTTTGCATGTGACTGTACCTAGCCGTTACATGCCACGGGAGATGTAGTTGATGATGAGGGAAAAAAAGCCGCTCGTAAGTTGTCGGGTATTGTCGGGTGGTTTCGGGTCTTGTAAAACATGGGGTTTGCGTCAGTAACTTATTGTATGTTATGGGGTTTTTGTAAGTGGCAGTTTTAGATGTAAGGGTTGATAAAGGCATTATACTGATATTATGTTGGGCTATTTATGTTGTTATTATTGTATTTTGAAAGGGTTTCCCGCATGTATTGTAAAGGAATGACTTAAAGTTAATTCAACTTTAAGTCATTCAATAATAATAATATCCATTCTTCATCCAATTGATTCATTAAGGAATTTTGATTGGTTTTTTTCACAGGTTTTATTAGATTTCTCCATATACAAAATAATAAAACACTACAAATTGAACAATTTTTAATTTCGGAAGTAAGTAGGTGTCTTTTGTATTTAACCGACTTTAAAAAAGGAGGAGGTTCTCAATTCGATTGTATTTTTGTTTGGTTTTTTTTTTTAATAATAATAATAAATCATTTATTTCGACCAACACAGGCCTGCGCACCAGGGATGTTTGTTACCTCAGAACTTTTGACTGGGGGTGTGGTTCCATTTCAATTTGGTTCAGTTCTGACATTGGCATCCATGAGAAAACCATATTAGCCTTAATTTTTATCTTGATGATTTATTAGCACTTCAGCTCACTATTGTTTACGTAAGTTTAGAAGTGGGTTGGTAGGTACCAAAACTTAAAAGTGAAAAAAAAAATCTTTCGACTTGCAAAACTACACTACAAAGTGACAAATAATTTTAATTTCGGAAGCCCACAGTCCCCACACCAATTCGTATCCACTATTAAACTTGCTATGTAAATAACAGTGACCTGAAGTACTAAAACATCAACAACGTAAAATAATGAATTTAAGAAATTCATCATATTATCGAAGCTAACTCAGAAACTACTCAAGCGAAGTTAATAAAATTGATATGGGACAACCTCTGAAGTATACCCTACCAAACAAAAAAAGAATCATCAAAATCAATTCATAATTGACTGTTTGAAACGGTCAAAAATATAATATGAAATCACACAAAAAAATCCGCTCGTCTTAAAAAATTCCATCACCGTACAGAAATTAAATATTATGCGAAGGTATAATTGTAAAATTGCATTTAATGCTAATAAGTATTCGATTCTAAAAATCTGTGACTTCACATTGTTGAATTTCATATAAATCACGTACAAATTCCGTGTTTTGACAGTTAATAAAAAGTAAAGTTATTGACTATATTTTCAAATACCCAATTGGCGAAGTAATTCCGTAACAAATATACAAAAAAAAACAATTCAATTGAGAACCTCTTTCTTTTATATGTACCCATAATCTTATGCTCCTATAATTTCTTCTATTACAATAAGAACCTACGATGTGTCCCTTCGAAATACATAATAAACTTTTATATTAACCTGTAACCATTTTTCCTTAACTGATGCTGGTAATAACTTGATTGGTAGTTATAAAAAGGTCGTAAATATTTAACATCTAGTAATCAGGCTCCGCCAAGCATTTATACAGTTTCTCGGGAGAAATTGCCGACGAGGGAAATTCATTTTTTTTTCGGGCAACATTTTCTTAGCTACTTTGGGTACTTCATCTATCTTGTTTAGTGTTTACGTAAATGGTTCATTTAAGTTATTTCAGGTCTTTTTTTGAGCTCTAGGTTTAAACGTAACAATAGTAATTAGTCTTTTTAATAGACACCTTATTAGGCAGTTAGACTCTCTAGAGTGCCTCGCTGATCTATTGGTCGCAAGCGCTACTGGGCATAAGGTGCTGGGTTTGATCCCCCCGCATTTTTTTTTTGAGGATGTGATATCGTCTAATGACTCCTCCCACTCTTGGTGAAGCTTAACAGAGTATCAGACTCTTACTGACTAAAGCCCATCCATGTTCCTTCCTTAGCCCTTTATATTCCGGGGTAGCGGTAACCCTTTCGGACAATCCCGGTGACTCGATTCCCAGCATAATGTGATGATATCTCGTACTTCCTGATTAATCCAGCAACCGAATGTCGACCTTATTCACTATTTAATAGCATCCAGTTCTTCTCACAGCTGTGCTGCTGGGGTGTTTTTTGCGTCACTTCTTTATCCCAGCTAAAGCATTAGGAAGTGTTGAAGGGTTGGCGTTTTAGAATATCTCATGTAATTTTGACTTTCCAAAAGTGTTGCCTCTCAGCTTAGTTTTTAACTGCCTCCAAAAAAAGATTTTTTATGTTTGTTACCTAAAAACTTTCGACTGGGTGAACCGAATTTGTTGATTCTTTTTATGTAATAAATGAGTATATCAGCCGTCTCCCGACGCTAAGCAAGGAATATGGGTGTGTTTTAGTCAGTAAGAGTCTGATACTCCCTTAAGCTCTCCCAGAGTGGGAGGAGAATTTGATGATTTTCCACCCTCAAAAATAAAAAAAAGGTGTCTCCCGGTGCGAAGACGAATGATCAAATTACTACCTAGAACTTGTATTAAATATGCTGTATTTTAAAATGAGGTTTATTGTCATTGGCAAACTGAAGGATTTTGCTTTTCAAATAAATATGAACATTGCTTAATTCCACTAGAATATTGTTGATGCACCGAATCATCCAACGATATACAAAAGCCTTTTAAAAATATCCTACCATTTCATGAAGAATAATCTGCCTAAAATAAAACAAAAACAAACAGTCCGTTGCAACACAAACCCTCAACTTCTACTTTTAGATTCAAACTGGACAACAAAAACACATGTTACTACCCCCATTTTCGTAGAAACTAATTATGAATTAGCAACAAAACTGACATTTTATCCGGAGCGTCCGAATCCTAGAGTAGTTTACAATTTTAAGTTGTGTACAACGTTGCGCTACAATGGTGATATTAATTTAACATGGGTAGGGCTAGTGCTCATTAATCATATAAATGTTGATAAGTCAAAATTAATAGGAAACTGAAAAAAATCAAACAAACTAAATAATAAAATCAATTCGCCTACTTTTTCCAGTTCTGTCATTCTAATAGTATTAAATTGATCCGTGACCTCGGCAAATGACCGCTGCGCAACAGTTATTTAATAAAGTTGCTCTAAGATGCTATTTTTTAACATTTTAATTAAACTCGTAAATGATAACGTTTAATAGAAATATAATATCTTCATGAAACAAAAATGTGAAAACGTATATATTATGTGTTAGGCATCAACGGACCAATGCGATATGAGATCCGCTTCACCGCCTACCGCGGCAGAGCGCGGTGCCGTGTGTAAATCGCCTTAAATTTATGTCACCATTGTAGCGCCACGTTCTATACGCAGATAGGACAAAAAGATTCTACTTTTGAATCAGAAAATCTGTCACATGTTAGTGTGGTGGAATACACAGAAGTATTTTGGGAAATAATATAATATTTTTCTACATATTATGTTTCTTCAGTCCGACTATTCTGTAGAAATGTAACCATGAAAAGTAAGGTAAAGTGAGCTTCAAGTGAGCTGTCATTTCTCCGACTGACACTATTGACAGCTGACTTTAAACTCACTTCACGTCGTTAATCATTACAGCACTACAGACAGTATTTTTTTACTTATTCAGTTTCAGACAACAATATAATTAAAGGTATGGAAATAAAGTTGAAATTTCAATGTAAAGTTCATACCGCGGTATTGTTTTTGTACTGACGACCGTTAACATTGATATTTGAACATTATTTCCATACCATTATTATATTGAAAATGAATATGAAACAAGGTTCTGAAAATTATTGAAACAATTTGCTTTGTTCTTCTGAATGTACTCAAATACACTCTTAACTTTTCAAATAAAAACATTATCAACATTCAAGGTCGTATTTGACTGATACAACCAATTGACTACTAAAAACGATCAAAAATAAAATATGAAATCACATATTAAAAAGACCGGTCGTCTTAAAAACTTCCATCACCGTACAGAAATTAAAAAATTATGCGAAGATATAATTATAAAATTGCATTTAACGCTAATAAGTCCATTTGATTCTAAAAATCTGTGACGTCACATTCTATTTACGTACATACAAATCACGTACAAATTCTGCGTTTTGACAATTCATAATAAGTAACGTTATTGACTACCTTTCAAGTATCAAATTCTAGTAAAATCCAGTAGAGACGCGGCTGTCTACCTGAGCAAGTAAATCGGCTATTCCCGGAAAATTAAAAAGTTTCACGCGGACCAAACAGAGCACATGTGAGCCTCGTTGCCATGGAAACCGACCACAAATTCTGGGAAAAGGTTGTGATATTATTTTACAAAACAAAACTTCTAAGCCTGCTTTGTTTTCGGTAACAAATATTGACGTGGTTTTTCGCACATAGAAGGGTCTTCAGGGGCTAGCGTTATCATAAAAATTTATATGCCATTATTACTTTTATCATCATCATCAAGCTACAGAAGTCCAGTGCTGGACATAGGCTTCTCAAATTTCATGTTAGCACGATAATTCAATTCAATTCAAAACGATTATTTCGGTCCATAACTATCCAAATATTGTTAGCATGTACAGTATTTTAACCTATGTTATCACACTATTAATTTAAATAACTGAATTAGAATTAAATTAAATCAAAGTTATTATATAAAATAAAACCAATATTACATACAAATAAAAATCAACCTATAATGTACAGAGGCCAGCACATCAAGTTACCACAATCTGTCAAATTTCTTTGATAGTATTTCAACTTTATTGCAAAGACATAAGGTTCATTTTTAATTGAGAAAATTTGACAGTTAGGGATAGCTTGATGTGCTGGCGTCTGTACCCACCCGCTCCCTCTTAGCGGCCTACTTAGTTTGCCGTAATCCACCACGCGGAGCCAGTGCGGGTATATGGATGTCGCATCATCACATGTCATATTTTTTTGAATTCTACAACATGCCAGATTCCTCACAATATTTATTTTAGGCTTAATTTGTTATAATCAAATTCGAGCAAGTACCAATGTGACTTTTTAAATTCATAATTATGTACCTTCTAAGTACATAAGGTACGTTAACGTTAAACTTAAGGGTAAGATTTATAAAAGCATGATTAGACCTGCCGTCTTGTATGGATCAGAGTGTTGGGCCACAAAAGGAATGAATGAAAGACAATTGCATGCAGCTGAGATGAGAATGCTAAGAGGGATGTGTGGTGTTACGCGAATGGATAGAATACGTAATGAGTATATAAGAGGAAGTCTGAAAGTGACACCGGTGACTGAAAAGTTGTGTGGAAATCGGTTGTCATGGTATGGGCATGTTATGCGGAGGAATGAGGAAAATTTTGTCAGGAAAGTTGTGAGTATGAATGTGGATGGCTATACTAGTAGAGGGAGACCAAAGAAACGATGGATGGATTGTGTGAAAAATGATATGGCTAGAAAGGGAGTGACTATCGAGATGATGCCTAAGTGTTCTATTTATTTTTGTATTTATTTGTATATAGTTAGTTATAAAGTCATTTAATTTAAGTAATAATAATAATAATAATCTTTATTTAATACACACAAGATTCATGATACACAAGAGTGATGTACAAAAATTGCATAGGACATCTACATAAATCTGTCTCCTAAACTAGATAGTCCTGTATCTTAGGAGACAGTGTTAGGCCATATAGGGCGGTTAATCATGTAGGTATGTATTTATATGTGGTTAATATCCTCCTAGAATAGAAATAAATAAATTCGTTTCTTAGTTTATTGTAGACATCACTGATGTCGGTGACGGAAAACATTAAGAGATAACCTGGACTTATGGTTGCAATAAGTCTGAAAGCAGATATGGAAATCTCAGGTTGTAGCTCCGTGTAAAATACTGGTATTTAACTGCATCCAGTTACACTGGAAGCCGTCTCCAACATTGGGAAAGGGCTGGGCAGATTGATTGATTGATAAGTCTAAACTCGCCAACCCATCTTGTCCTTGTCCAACTGGTTTTTGCCCTTAGTAGGACAATTTAATAGGTTGATATAACATTACTAAGTAATTATCACTAAGCCCAAATTACGGTTGGTAGCCGTCTATAATACTATATCTTACTTAATAAAGGATTAAGGGCTATGAAACTAACCGCTCGACCACGAAACTAGGGATACATGAGAAACTAATGCGGTTCGAACCAAATAATCTGGGGCTTATTAAGTGTCTGGTGAACGGAATACTCCTCGCAAGATCTCATTAACACCTCAGAACAGATGTGGTAGTCATACGTGAGTTATAAGGCAGTCCCTCGTATGCGGGATCGTCCGAAAGGGTTTCCGCTACCCCGGAACATAAAGGACTACGGAAGGAACATGGATGGGTTTTAGTCAGTAAGAGTCTGACACTCCCTTCCGCTCCACCCAGAACGGGAGGAGTCATTTGATGATTCCCACCCTCAAAAACAAAAAAGGCGGTCCCTCATCGCGAACATTCGCTTGTAATGTAACGTTACAGGTCCAAGCATTACATATGTGAAGGAGGAGAACCGAGCATCAGACATGTAGTCAGGCAGATAGTTAATCTGCCTAGACTTTTCCCAACTAGTTTAGGGTCGGCTTCCAGTCTAACCGGATGTAGTTGAATACCAGTATTTTACATGGAACGACTATTATATTAATAACAACCACACAGGTCACTTCATCAAGATAGCTACACTTTCCGGGGTTGGTCCGTAGATGGGTGACCATCTTTACGTAAAGCAAGTTCAGCCATTAGTCCCGGCTATCTTTCGCGGATATTTCGTAAATTCTACAGTCGTTACGGGTCTTCAAAAACCCGAAAGTCTTACAGCTAGTCTTACCAAGGGGTACAGTATTGCCCAGTTACTTGGGTAGTTGAAGACAGATATGTAATCGCTCCATGTAAAATTCTGGTTTTCAGCTGCATTTTTTAACTGAAAAATCACAATCCAAACATCATCATCTGCCTAGCCTTTTTCCAAATATGTTGGGGTCGGCTTCCAGTCTAACCGGATGTTGCTGAATACCAGTATTTTACATAGAGCGACTGCCTATCTGACCTCCACAACCCAGTAACTGGGAAATACGATACCCCTAATCACAATCCAAACACTGAAAAAAAATATAAACGAGTTAAACATTAACACTGAAGTCTTAACAAAATCCAGCCCCAAATTTCATCACACATGTATAATTATGTATAACACAAAAGCATTTTAAAAAATCCAATCCCAAAGAAAAACAGTACAAACAAACCGTTCGGTTACGATGTTTTCCTGTCATTCCCGAATTCAAGTGGGATTTGAAATAAAAACCGACCGTAATCCCGGCGGCGGAGTTGCCAGCCCACGCCTCAGCAATCCGGCCCTGTTGTTATAATTACCGAATACCAGCTTATCTTGCTCGACAGTTTACTGCTAAAAAAAGGCAGAAGGCTTAGAGGGCGAGACCAAAGAAAAAAAAATACTAGTGTAGGTATTGTACTTTTCTATGAAAAAGCAAATATTTTTTAATTACCCGTCGAAATTTAAACGCATGAAGGTTCAGAATGGGCAGAACACCGCCATGTTTTCGTAGCAGCTATTGGCAACTGCGGCAACCTATCGAGTACGGCCCAGGTTTAAGCCATAGTCCGGAGTGAGAGGGAGTGGGAGGCAGTCAACTCCTTCTGCGAAGCAGTCATAGCGAAGGGGACCATTATGGCCGAAGCCTGTCGGGTCAGCAGGATTGTCCGAAAGGTTTACCGCTACCCCGGAACATAAAGGGCTAAGCAAGGAACATGGATGGGTTTTAGACAGTAAAAGTCCTCCCTCAAAAAAAGGAGGTTTAGAATCATATACAGACGCCAGCTCATCAATCTATCCGAAATTGTCAAATTTTCCCAACTGAAATTCAACCTTATACTTTTGTAATAAGGTTGAAAATCTATCAAAGAAATTTGACAGATTGGGGTAGCTTGATGTGCTGGCCTCTACATGATGTGCTGGCATGGTAACCGGCTTCGCATCGATGTCACTTCCATCATGTATAAACGTCAGTTAGCTGGTGCTTTAACTTACGGCGAAATTTACCATGGCGCGTTCAGCACATTATATGTGCTTTTTGTTTCTTTCATAAATAAATCATAAACGTGGATTTTATATTTGGCAAATAAAGATTTCATTTCATTCACGTCTAAATTGAGTTCAAGAGCTATCAGTGCTAAAATTGTTATAGAATATTGTCACGCTCTTAAACGCGGTTTAGATGTGCAGATCCCGTTTAGTTTTTTCCTTCGTTTCGTACAGTAAAAGTACTATCTTCACTAATATTATAAAGAGGAAAGATTTGATTTTTTGTTTGTTTGTTTGAAATGAATAGGCTCCGAAACTACTGGACCGATTTAAAAAATTCTTTCACCGTTGGAAAGCTTAGTTTTCTAGGAGTAACATAGGCTATCCCGGGAAAAATAACGGGTCCAAGACTACGGGAGCGAAGCCGCGGGCAAAGTGCTAGTAATTTATATAGTTAAATACAATATTCGTTTATTGCACTATCGTACAAAAATATAACAATTTGCATGTAGTACAAACACACATGCACACTTGCGCAAGTGCCTGCGCCGCTTAAACGAAACAGCAGAAGCAGGCATACATTTATCTCCCTCTGTCTTACGAATTTTCGGTCAGGTCACGTCACCTGACGCGAGTATATAATTTTTAATACCCATCCCAAGAAAAGTTTTAGTCAGTAAGAGTCTGACACTCCCTTCCGCTCCACCCAGAGCGGGAGAAGTCATTGGACGATTTTCCAGCCTCAAAAAAGAAACAACGCCGCTAAAGAAGTTTTTACTTCAACAAAAGTTGGGCCTTTTGTAATATTTTTGCTTGTTGGGTTAACCCCTAAAATTGCCGCCCAAATATGTCGACAAACTTTGTTATCTTTTAATAAGTTTTTTTTAATGTTAAAACAAATACTTACGCCAGATTATTACTTTGTATAAATATTAGGTATTTGGTGTGGCTTTTTGTTGGAGTATTGGATTTTATTGTTTGCCTTGTTCACTTTTAAATGAGTTGACTGTTTAACCATAAGAAAGGGTATAAGTTTAAAACTTTGACATTGTTAATCCAAAACTAAAAATAAGATTTCAACTTAGTGCCATTCGTGTGTATGAGCCTTTGTAGGAATCTTGTGTTCATTCACTGACAGATAACGCACAGCCTTAATAACTGGGTTAGAAACATGCAATATTATAAATGAAATATATAGCCTAAGTGAGCACTTACTTCAAATGTATCGTAGATTTTGTTTTTCCTATCAATACATACTGACAACAAACACACAAACACTTCAACTGAACATGTAAAATCTATTGTAAATTATTGTAACGACATGAATACCATGTTTTATGCAATAAATACTTACTTACTTTTTTTTTTTAGGTTGGTAATATCATCAAATGACCATACATCATATTTTTTGAAGGTGGGGAAATCACCTAATGACCCCTTCCGCTCTGGGTGGAGCGGATGAGAATGTCGGACTCTTACTGACTAAAACCCATCCATGTTCCTTCCTTAGCCCTTTATGTTCCGGGGTAGCTGTAACCCTTTCGGACAATCCCACTGATAATAATACACTTGCTTTTCATATTCAATTTAAACATTGGCAGAATGGAAGACATCGGCTTTGATTACCGTACAAAAAATAGAATACAAAGTGAGCACTGAAGGATTATTTAAAAAATCACCTCTGAAAGTTCATCACTTTAGCTCATACTAAATCCCATCGGAAACACGCCTTCTTTCTAAATACTCGTAATAGGGTATTTGACAGGGTAATCAATAACATTACTTTTTATGAACTGTCAAAACGCGAAATTTGTACGTGATTTGTATGAAATATTGAAATGTGACGTCACAGATTTTAGGAATCAAATGGAATATTTATCATTAAATCCAATTTTACAATTATTTTCGAGTATATAGACGAGTGGTCTTATTTTGTGATTTCATATTTTATTTTTGACCGTGTTGAACAGCCAATTGCTCATGCTTATTTACATTTCAGTAAACAAATATTGTATTCTAAAACCACTTAAAAGATTTTCTTGCCAAACAAACATTTCTAACAATTATTTTTCTTTTATTTTCAGGTAAGAAATATGTCGGTACAAAGTCATTAACGTAAGTAGTTTACAGGTTTACATTCTGTGGGCGTAGAGCAGTGGTGTTCTAGTGGTAAGTGGCCCGTCTTCCGAGTTGTTGGTCGTGGGCTCGAACCTAGACCTTAGCTTTATTTATTATTATTTATGTATCCATTATTTCAGGCAACCAAGGCCCATAAAACAGAGTACAGACGCGAGCACATCAAGCTATCCCTAACTGTAAAATTTTCTCAATTAAAAATGAACCTTATGTCTTTGCAATAAAGTTGAAATACTATCAAAGAAATTTGACAGATTGTGGTAACTTGATGTGCTGGCCTCTGTACCTGTATAAAAATAATAACTATAAACAAATATATAATTATAAAATATACTTAAAAACTAGTGCACTCGTTGTGACGGCGTCGGGTTACGCTGTGAGGTGTCGCGTAGACGTCCGCGGAAACGCCGATACAGCACACCTTCCTTGAGGAAGGTCACCAAATGGTGAGTCGGAACGCGCACCACGAACGACTTGAAATTAGTGTTATGGCGCGCCTCCAACTTCTCCACCCTCAAGGTCCAGTTGGTCTTCACCCGTATGTACTCTACGATGTCCTCAGCTTGCGTTGAGTGGTGCAAACGGGACACGTACAGCTTTGCTATGTGTAATTTTAATTTCAACATCAATGCTCTGAAGACGTTGAAGGGAAACATCATCATCTGCCTGCCTTTTCCCAACGATGTTGGGGTCGGCTTCCAGTCTAACCGGATGCAGCTGAATACCAGTATTTTACATGGAGCGACTGCCTATCTGACCTCCACAACCCAGTAACTGGGCATTACGATACCCCTTGGTAAGACTGGCTGTCAGATTTTCGGGCTTCTGACGACCCGTAACGACTGTCAAAGATGCACAAATGACGGCCGGGACCAACGGCTTAACGTGCTTGCCGAGGCACGGAGAAGTCTCGGTATGTAAAGGTGGTAACCTGGTTGATCGACCTGTGCGGCTGTTAGTACTTAGCCACGAGCTGCTGAAGGGAAACATCGTGAGGAAAATAGAAAGTTTCGAAGACATGTGACATCCACCAATCCACACTGGGCCTGCGTGGTGGATTACGGCCCACTGCCTCTCGATGAGAGGAGGCGTGCGTCCCAGCAGTGGAACATTATAGACTGCCAATTACGTCACACGTTACTAAGTTTTTTTTTTTTTTTTTTGTTGAATGATGTAAGTACCCTAATGCAGAAACATCATAAAAAATACAATCTAGCTTAATACTAAAGCTAATGAGTAATTCAATTCTGGGTTGTGGAGGTCAGATAGGCAGTCGCTCCATGTAAAATACTGGTATTCACCTGCATTCGGTTAGACTGGAAGCTAACCCCAACATAGTAGGAAAAAGGCTTGGCAGATTGGATTACGTCTCACGTTCATAATAATAATCATAATCATTTACTGGGGCATTTGTACATAAACAAAGAAAGAGACTTGTTTGTGACTTTTTCGTCGATTTCTTTTTACCGTGGATATTCCCACAGGAACCGCGCTTGTTCCTTTTATTAAAACTATCCTGAGTCACTCTGGGACCTTTCTATCAGTGAAATATTATTTTGTATTTTTTTTTTACTTAGCCTACACTGTTTCACTGCTGAGTAAAGGCCTCGCCCAAATTCTTCCAGACATCTTTCTCTTGAGCCACTTCGATCCATCCTTTGCGGTATGCGTCTAGGTTATCTCACTACCTCTTCCTGGGCCGGCTTCGACGGCGCCGTCCATCCTCAGGCACCCACCTTGTAGCGACTATTGCCCAGCGGTCACTATGCATGCGACATTTTGTATTTGAATTAGTATTTTCTGAGATTATCTACATAATATAAACTAAAGTCGCTCCCCGCCGTCTATCACTCTGTACGCTAAGATCTTTTAAACAACGGAATTTTATTCGGTTTTCATCAATAGATAGAATGATTCAAGAGGAAGGTTTCTAAGTATAGTTTAATAAGCTTTCGCGCGCAGTTTCGCCCCCGGCATTGTACCTACATTGGGCAACGGACAAAGGGCAACTCGCTTCATCTTTCTGACTGACCGACCCCTTGACAATTCAAAAGTGCCTGTAATTAGTTTATTGTAAAATTATCATTTGCTTAAAAAACGGTGAAGGCAAACATCACGAGGAAACCAGCATGTCTGAGAGATATTTATAAAGATAGAATTTGAAATAAATGCTTTGAATTTCCACCCGTGCATCGCTAATTAACTATATGTTACTATGTTTTACTTTACCAGTGTCAGTAATGACCAAGAGAAATTGATATTCATACTCAAAATGTTCCACAACGAAATAATTTTAATAAATTATCAAAATTTCAGCTCAGGCTCCCGGGAATTGGTTTGATAGCCCGGCCCGGTCCTCTATTTTGGGAGTGTGTGTTTGCTAAAATTAATATCGCACAGGATAAACTGTTCTAGAAATAATTAATTAATGTTTAATTGAGTTATTTCACTATTAAATTAAACAGAATTTTGGCGTACCTATTTGTCTAAACCAATTTTATTAAAAAATAAATTTGTGAGTTCGTATGTCTTCCAAAATGTTGATCCGATTCTGAATATTCTTTCTATAATGGAATGTTTCACGCGGGCGAAGTCGCGGTCAAAAGCTAGTGTATTATATTTTCTTTTTATGTTACATACACATACATAATTTCACGCCTTCTTCCAATGGGGTAGGCTGAAACTATAAAACTGTATTTACTGGGAATAGGGGTGATGACTAAAATTTACTTTTAAGGCCGTCCGCGCCAGCTAATTATTTAAAAAAACGTGTTTTTTTTTCACGTTATCAAAATATTATGTCGATACACACTGTTAAAATGGTCCACGCCGTCACTTTGTGTGTAGATTTTATACTGAGTTGTGACGTAGCGCGCCCCCACTCCCCAACTTTAATGGGTTTGCGTAAAGTATTTTTTTATTATTGTGGTAAAACAAAAAATACGTGTCTAATACGTGTATAACTAAATATAATTCAATTTTTTCTAGTCTACACAAAGTATAAACTAAGTCATTGAATTACCTACGTAAATAAGAAAAAATACGTGTCCAATATTTTCTAATAATCTAGCTAGGGATGATGACTAAAATGTTTTTTAGTCCGTCAGCTAAAAAACATTTTTGGTCATCATTCCTTTTACTTTTAATATTGGAGTAGTGTCTTATTTCGCCTTTTTTTACACTATGCTTTTTTTTTAAGGCTGGGAAATCATCCAATGACTGCTCCCGCTCTGGGTGGAGCGGAAGGGAGTGTCAGACTCTTACTGACTAAAACCCATCCATGTTCCTTCCGTAGCCTTTTATGTTCCGGGGTAGCGGTAACCCTTTCGGACAATCCCGCTTACCCGGCAGGCTTGGCCCTGAGGGGCCCCTTCATATGTTTTACACTATGCTAGGGTTAGTTTTCATTAATTAATCAATCAATTAATGAAGCAAAAATTATGCGAAGTATCTGATCCTGAGAGAGAGACAGAAGGACGAACAATGTATTAAGAGTCAGGGCCTATACAAAACGAAAGTGTATCAGTGTTAGAGATGATGAAAAAGTTAAAATTATTTGAATGATTATCCTTTTTTTTTGTAGGTTGGCAAATCATCAAACGACCCCTCCCGTTGGCTTGTCAGGCTCTTACTGACTAAAACCCATCCATGTTCCTTCCTTAGCCCTTTATGTTCCGGGGTAGCCCTTTTCGGACAATCCCGCTAAGAATGACACGAGCTACCGAAACGTTTATGTCAATTCTTTACGGACCTGGAACTGGAAAAGAGACTTTGAAATACTGATGTAGCCTTCATGTCACCACCAGATTAACTGCAAGAAACATACGAAAACCATACGAAACTTCCTTTAGGAAGGGGCAACTAGAATCAATTCTATTTCTTGTTCATTTTGACGTTCAAAAGTGCCTATTTGATATAAATGATTTGACTTTTGACTTTGAAACGTTACTTATCCTTTGATATCGTGAAAGAGAATTAAAAAAAAAATATTTAAAAAAAAAACGATTTGTTTTTTCAATTCCCAAAATAATATTTACATACTCGTAATTTGAAAAGCTTCCTCTCTTAAATAATAATAACATGTACTGTAAACAAAAAAATATAGGAAATTAAAAAATATATACAATTTCATAAAACCGAAGAACAAAATCGTTTCCGGAGAACAATGTTATCTCTTAACATAATTAATTACCAATAAATACCGGAAAACCACAAAGCTTTTACAATAATAATGCAAACATGTATATTAGGGACTAACCACATTTATACGGCATGACCCATGGCTTACTGGCTTAAACATACACATTACGTTAATATATTTTATAGGATGAAATATAACGCAAAGTGACTGTGAGCTCTGAGTTTGTTTCAGCTTTATTTCTCAGAATTGCTGACCTCATCTAGTATTAAGATAATACTATTGACGTGTAAAAAGTGTTTGAAAATAAAAAATCATCTGATTAATCTGCTTAGCCTTTTCCCACCTATATGGGGTCGGCTTCCAGTGTAACCGGATGCAGCTTAGTACCACTGACTAGGTAATACGATACCCCTTGGTAAGACTGGCTGTCAGACTTTCGGGCTTCGACTGCCCGTAACGACTGTCAAAGATCTACGAATGACAGCCGGGACCAGTTTTTCGAAGCACAGAGGAGTCTCGATATGTAAAGATCCATCCACGGACCAACCCCGGCAAGCGTAGCTTACCCTGATGAATCGATCCGTTTGGCTGTTATTACTTAGCCACCAGCTTATTTTCTTCATAACTTCCCCAGTTATGTATAAGGTTTTATTTTAAAACATTTTTCAAATCCGGGACAGGTTACACGAAAAAACGCATCAAAACGCATTGCTCGTAGCAAAGTACTACGCCGTAGCAATTTCGTAGCCCGGCTACGAAATTGCTACGGCGTAGTGCTGCTTATGTTGCGTTAGCAATATAAGTTAGAGCTCGTAGCCTTTTAAGGCGATCCTCCATTCGTTGAATAGTTTCATAAGTAAATTACTAAATGTCGACTGCAAAATCTATTAGGATTTTCCATATTCAGTCAGCTGTACATATGTACGTTATAAACTGATGAAACGGTGTTGAAGTTCGCGTAACACTTTTCATAGAATAATCAGCCTATAATGATCCCACTTCTTTAACACAGACCTCGTCTCGATGAGAGGGAGAGGGCCGCCCACCGCACGGCCTCAGTGCGGGTTGTCGATGTCTGGGATGATGATGTCGATGCGAGATGTCGCATGTCTTCGAATTTTTGGTTCTAGGACCTACGACCTGCAACTCATAAGTCGCAGACGTTACCACTAGGCCACCACTGTTTTCCTTATAATTCTGACTCGAAATTCATTCACACCTTGAAAGTGTAGCCTTGGAGGTTGTCAAGCAAAATTAACTTCCATGTTCCTATTCTAAACAAAACAACAATGCACAAAGTACGAAGCCCTTCTTTTGTTATAAAGCTTGCAAATAAACACGTCCAAACATGTGGTTAATTGGAATGTTACACATCAAAGACAAACGGCTTTCCTGGCTTCAATGTAGTTGTGTGTGGAGTGTCTGTTGAAGCGAGAAAGCATAGACTATACGTGCTTTGTGGGTGGGACATAAAAATGGATTAACTTATTTAATAGGGGATCCGCCTGGGTATAAAAGATCGTTTATTAAGTCTGTCAATCAGATACTAAAAAAATAATAGACACTTATTTTTTGCTTTATCATAATTAATAAATAATGACTTAGATAAAACGCATCAAAGTCGGGGAGTGGGAGTCACTACGTCACAAGTAAGTATAAAAACTACACACTTGTGACGTCATGCGACATTTTAACTCTATCGGAGTAATATTTGAATTACGTAAAAAAAGAAAAAATACGTGTCCAATATTTTGTAATAATCTGCATAATAATAATTATATCCTTGGACATTTCACACAACGCCATATCGTCCCAAGCTAAGCAACCAATGCTTGTGTTATGGTAACGAGATGGCTGATAGACTACTTATATACATTTTTTTTTTGTAAATACATACATATTATAGATAGAAAAACACCCAGACTCGTAACAAATAGTTGCAGGTCGTACAAATATTTGTTCCGTGCGGGAATCGAACCCGCGACATAGTGCGCAGCAGTCAATAACTCAACCGCTACGCCAAGAGAGTCGCATAGCTTACGGACTAAAAAAATTCATCATCTGGCTAGCCTTTTCCCAACTATGTGTTTATATTGTGAATATAAAGATTACATAATTACGTATGCATAAGGTCAATTGCAATGTTTTGCACATCGGACGTGAATCGCTTTCTACACGTCGTCTGTCATGACATTCACAAATGACAGCTCCGATATTTGGCTTATATAGTGTCATAGTCATAATTTGCTCCTTTATTTTTTTTTTGTTTTTAAACGACGTCAAAAAAAGGAGGAGGTTATCAATTCGACTGAAAATACGAAACCAAAGACACTGACGTCCGAAATTAACATTATTTTTATGTGCGTATCCCAATATTATTAATTGTTTGTTTTTTTTTCTCCGCGCCTAGTCGCAGAGAAGAGACGCAGATCTATGCGTACAACGAATCTGCGTCTTTTTACAGCGATCAAACGTTCAGTTTGTACTGCCACTAAGACGAAATATTTAGTCTAAAAAAAGTACAAATACTCCCCGCTATAACTGTGATCGCACCCCAGTAACAAGCATGTAAATACATAACGTTTTCACGGCATTGTTTAGCATAATCAACAGTTATGTTCTCGAC
Organism: Hyppa rectilinea; assembly: GCA_951799385.1. Lineage (NCBI taxonomy): Eukaryota > Metazoa > Arthropoda > Insecta > Lepidoptera > Noctuidae > Hyppa > Hyppa rectilinea. Next base: position 15,887,481 of record OX637316.1, read on the forward strand.
TGTTTGCTGGCGAAATTAAAGATTTTATCACACCCTGTACATGTTTCGGTTGAAAAGTTTTTAGGTAGGAATTGGTTGTTTTATGACGTTGCAGTCAAATGTCAGGAGGGGAGGGGCTTGGGGCTAGATATTAACAGCCGCATTTCGATCGAAGGTTAAGCTACACTTGCCGAGGTCAGTCAGTGGATGGCTGACCTTTCATAATACAGAGTTGATATGACAGAAGGGCACTAAATATACTATACGTATCCAATACGTGTTTAGTATTTATTCAATACGGTATAAAAATAAAAAGCACCAAAATAAGTTTTTTTTTCAAACAAACTAAGTAGCTTACTAATTATAGTAAAATGCAACCATCCTTTGTAAATAATAACAGACCTTGTAATAACGCATCGTAGGTAATACTAAGATTTATCGATTTAAGGTGAAAGACCTTTGCGTGTAAACATAATCAGCTGTTAGGAAAGATACATCGTGTACAAACGAGTCAAAAACTTAAAAATCATTAGTGACTAAACTACTGCTCCTATTTAATTGAGTTTTGGTACAGAGCTTGAAAATGGTACCGAGTATAGGCAGTTTAAAGGAAAGCCCCTCTGTCGTATCAACTTTGTATGTCGGGACTTACGTCGTCGGAAAGCACATTAAGCCGTTGGTCCCGGCTGTCATTCGCAGATTATTAAAAGTGTCTGATACCGTGATCCCCAATATCAGAATGTATGGTATGCAAGCGTAGCTATCTTGATGAAGGGATCTGGGTGGTTGTTATTAATATAATAGTCGTTCCATGTAAAATACTGGTATTCAACTACATCCGGTTAGACTGGAAGTCGACCCAAACTCAGTTGGGAAAGGCTGAAAAAATCTTTAAAAAACTTTTTAAAGGTTTTTTTACTCATCATAGAAAATCGATGTAAGGCTAAAACTGTTTTTATCTGACTGCGGGGGTGCCCAAAACGATGGTATTTTAATAGTCTTAAATGTTCCTTTTTCATTATTTGTATTTCCTGTGCCTGTTCCAATAGGGTATTTGACAGGGTAGTCAATAACGTTACTTTTTATGAACTGTCAAAACGCGGCATTTGTACGTGATTTGTATGAAATATGTGACGTCACAGATTTTTTGAATCGAATGGAATACTTATAACATTCAATCCAATTTTACGATTATATATTCGCATAATATTCAATTTCTGCAAGGTGATAGAAGTTTTTAACACGAGGGGTATGTTTTCTTTGTAATTTCATATTTTTTTTAGACCGTGTCAAATAGCCAATTATTTAGTTTAGTGGTAATTTTATTGTTTTATACTGATCTATTTTTAATTTCAGATTCTTATTTCAATCCTAATTTGTTTTATTTTAATTTAGTTCGGACTGTATGTATCAAGTTATCTGAAATAAATGATTTTTTTTTCTTACTTTTCAAATATTGAAGATAATTTTATGAAGTAGCTTCCTTGTTTCGTGGTAGACACACTCATGTAGATGTATACACATTCGACCCACGATAGACCATGAACCCCGCTACCAAATCGTCAAAAAGGTGTTGACAGACTCACCACGATTTTCTATAACTGGCTGGCTGTGGTTTAACATAATTAAACTCACTAAAACTGAGAACGCGTTTTACTTTAATAACGCTAGAAATTCTCTGTGGCTAGAACATTTGCCGGTAACTTCAGCCACACTTCACAGTTTGTTTAGCATATATTAGGTGCCTACCTACTCCTCAGTGACGCCCCTGTTTCTCGAAGGCACTTTGGGGTTAACTAAATTAAATGTTACGTAGGCACTAAGATGGTACTAATTAAATCGCGTATTAACTATGCTGAACAAATTTTATCTGAGAATTGAACCCAAGACTTCATCCTTCGCAGTAGCCCTTGCGACCACTAGACCAAGAAAACAGCCTTATAGGTCTAGGTGTGTTATTGCCCGGTAAATGGCAATAGATAAACCCCTTTTAGAAAAGTTTTGAACGTTACTGACACATTTTTTTTGTATGGCTTCTCACAGTTCAGCCAAAGGGAAAGCTACTGCGAAACTGGACTTGCTTGTGGATGTCACTATAAATTGAGGCTTCCAGCCAGGGTTTCAAGAATAACTTACTAACTAAGCGAGTACACGCTAAGGGCACCCGTAGGCGCGGGCCCGCGGACGGTGAGTAATGGGTAGCTCACCGTCCTATGAGGACCAGGCCCGTGCCGGACGGCGCGTAAGTGTTCCACGCGCGCCTCAAAGAGATGTCAGCATAAAGGAAAGGGATGGGTTTCAGTCAGCAAGAGTCTGACCTTCCGCTCCACCCTGAGCAGAAGGGTACATTCAATGATTTCCCAACCTCAAAAAAAAAAGTCGTCGCTGGGGGAGGACGGCAGGGATGGTTGGATCGGATATTACAATGTGAGAGAGACTTACTAATATGTAGACGAAGATGCACCCCAAATTTTTTTGGTTGAAGGGGCCGTGGGTTGTGGGGAGTTTGATCCAAGCGCCAGTTGCGGGAGCCGTCAGCGGGTCGATGCACATGAGTAGCATACGTTTTGACAGCACTACTAAACTTTTTGAACTTTTCCGAAAGCAGTGATAGCCTACTGGTGTGACCGTTAGACTGCAAAGTCCTAGGTTTCGAGTTCGAACCCAAGGCACGCTCTGTTTTTACGGATTCATGTGCGTATTGTATAATGATCACTTGCTTAAAATCGGTGAAGGACAACATCGTGAGGAAACCAGCATGTCTGAGAGATATTTCTCAACAGCATGTGAAGCTAAGTCAGAGGCCCTGGGCAGCATAAAAACTCTGACACCGGGTTAGTCACTAACCACACCAAAAGACGAAGACTACGGCACTAGTGCAGGGATGCATACTTGCACTGTAAGCTATTTGGAAAAAGTGTTGGACGCATCTTATTTATTTGTTTATTTATTAACAAAGTACTGCCACATCACATACATTGAACATTCAATTATTAAAACATTTACAATTTTTCGGTCTGATGCACGTGACAACAACGGCGTACTTAATATTGATTATTCATAAGCTTGGAAATAGAAAAATTAAATGAACGAAAACAAAAATACAATACAGTTATTTAAAATTTAATTCTGACAATGAGAACAATAATAAATGTCAAATATAATACATTAAATAACCAATGTAATTAAATTAATAAAAATGTCAATTAATTTTAGTCACAGAGATTTAGGAGAAATGTCAAGCATAAATGTCAAACTATTAGTAAGAACAAAATAATTATACAATATACCACTAATAGATATTAATCAATTAGCTTCTTTGTGGATCTATCTGTACCAGATACACCACTGTCGAAGCCTTTGGGGGAACAGGCGTTATGTTAATGTTCAGACAGACTTTACAAATGAAATTATATTCGATTAAAAATCACTCAGACGCAATTACTTTCAGTCATTAATCATAACGCTTTCAACAAATCTAATAACAAAAAAATATACGTTTTGGCTCCATATTTCTCTCAAGTTATTTGGCGCCAACAATACAGCTGAATGCCAAACATACGCTAGTGTGAACTGGCTTTACATTTCCAAGCTAATCTCGGCACTTCGGGGTTAATGAACTCTGAGATTTGTAGTGATTGACGTAAGAACTAGAATTTTTTGGATTATTTTGTTCAATGTATTCAACGTTATTCGAGAGCTTCGCGTTTCGTTTGTGCAAAATAGTTTTCTTTCTTTCCGTCTAGATCTTTTTTAGTCGGTGGCATATTTCGGGAAACTATTTGAACTTTAAAAAAACTAATGTTTGGGTAAAGTGCACAATTTTTTTTTTCTTTTTAGTTAAAAATATACTTTGATTATTCCAGTAGGTAGTTTATTAATTGTTGGTCTGAGTATTAAAAAAACGCTTTGAACATTCTCAAAGATTTTGGGAATTGGACATTTTGAGTATTGGACATATTGGGAATTGGACTGTTTAGGAATTAGACATTATGGGAATTGAACTGTTTAAAAATCGGACATTTTGGGAATCAGACTGTTTAGAAATTGGACATTTTGGGAATTGGACTTACTACATAGTATAAATCTTCGCCATCTGCCCCTCTCTACGCTTAGATCTTTTAAACTCCCTAACGGATTTTAATGCGATTTTCACCAATAGATAGAGTGATTCAAGAGAAAGGTTTATGCATATAGTTTAGTATCTATATTGCAACCGTGCGAAGCCGAGGCGGGTCGCTAATTAACAATAAATTAAATAAAGGTAGGCGTCGCTATCGTTACGCAGACTTAAGTAGATTAATGTTGCGATACTGTAATTAATAATATTTTCTGTAGGCTAATTGCCCATTGTTGATGTGTCATGTATTCTGTATTTATCTTTTGTTGGAGATCCTTTATAAATAAAGAACATTAATAAATACAACCAACGCCAGAATACGTAGGTACACTTCCCGACCTCCTTCGTACAGCCAGCACATCAAGTTACCCCAATCTTTCAAATTTCATTGAAAGTTTTTCAACTTTATTACAAAAGCATAAGGTTCATTTTCGATTGAGAAAATTTGACAGTTTGGGATACCTTGATGTGCTGAAAAAAAACCAGCTATTCCATACACTATGCTCACATTGGAAGAGAGTGTCAGACTCTTACTGACTTATACCTGAATGGGTTTTTGTTAGTACAAGTCTGACACTCCTTTAGCACACTCGTCAAAATGTAGGGTACAGCTGATTTTTTTCGGGATTTCAGTAGTGTTCCCATAGGAAAAGTTGTTGAAAATGATGAGTAGAATGACCCCTCAATATATTATTGCCTATGAATTCAATTTCATCCTGTATTCAGACGCCAGCACATCAAGGTATCCCAAACTGTCAAATTTTCTCAATCGAAAATGAACCTAACGCTTTTGTTATAAAGTTGAAAAACTATCGAAGAAATTTGAAAGATTTGGGTAACTTGTTGTGCTGATGTCTGTACGAAGGAGGTCGGGAAGTATCCCAAACTGTCAAATTTTCTCAATCAAAAAAGAACCTTACTATTTTGTAATAAAGTTGAAAAACTATCGAAGAATCGAAGGCCTGTTTAGCCACCTACTACCTTCTACGTTTCTAGTACCTATTGCATTGTATATTTTCGTACAGTCACGTACATACCATTACTCATAGATCTTATACGTGATCATTGATGTGGAAAAATGCTTCTCATCATAGCAATTGCTGCGCTGATTGTGTTAGAAGGAATCCTTGAAGAAACCTGAAATGTGTTGTTGTTTTGTGTAGCTTGGGGAAAGGGTATTGTGAAAATGAGAGATAAATAAATAAATATTTATTATTCAACTAGGACTACTTAGTTGTTGACACTTCCTTTGACCCAAAGGCTTTTTTTTTGAGGGTGGGATATCTTCAAATGACTCCTCCCGCTCTGGGTGGAGCAGAAGGGAGTGTCAGACTCTTACTGACTAAAACCCATCCATGGTCCTTCCTTAGCTCTTTATGTTCCGGGATAGTGGCAACTCTTTCTGACAATGCTGCCTACCCGGCAGTGACCCAAGCGCTGGCTTTACCTTGGCCAGAGGCTTAGCATTGCCATACAACGTGGCAGTGCTGCCAGTCTCTTGGGTACATTACCAGTCGACAGCGATGCGAAGGAATTTTTCGACGCCATATTTTAATTAGATTCTAGGACTTGATTGCATTCTTCTTCTTCTTCGTGTGGTTAGTGACTAACCAGGTGTCAGAGTTTTAATGCTGCCCATGGGCCTCTGACTTAGCATCACATGCTGTTGAGAAATATCTCTCAAGCATGCCGGTTTCCTCACGATGTTTTCCTTCACCGATTATAAGCAAGTGATAATTATACAATACGCACATGAATCCGAAAAATCAAAGGTGCGTGCCTTGGGTTCGAACTCGAGACCTATGACATGGCAGTCCGGCGGTCACACCACTAGGCTATCACTGCTTTTGATTTTGATTGCATTAAAATACAAGCATAGTTTCTTCTCTCAAGAAAAGAGAGCAGTGATGACCTAGTGGTAACTGTCCTGACTTACGGGTTGTAGGTGGTATTAAGTACCAATGTTTCAATGCATCAATCGGCCTAACCTTTTCCCAAATGTTTTCGGGTCGGCGGTCAGTCTAACCAGATGCAGCTGAATACCAGTATTTTACATGCGACTGCCTATCTGACCTCCACAACCCATTCAGTAACTGAGTAATATGACACCCCTTGGTAAGACTGGCTGTCAGACTTTCGGGCTTCTGACGACCCGTAATGACTGTCAAAGATCCACGAATGACAACCGGGACCAACGGCTTAACGTGCTTTCCGAGGCACGGAGGAGTATCGATATGTACAAATGGTCACCCATCCACGGACCTACTCTGGCAAGCGTAGCTTAACCTGATGGATTGATCCTTACGGCTGTTATTACTTAGCCACAAGCTCCTCTCTTTTTCAATGCATAATATTATGTCATTCATGTTGCGTAATCGCTTTTAACATCAATTTGTTCTTTTGTCCCTTCTGAACTTTATTTTCTTTCATTATTTTCTGAAACATAATTTAGATAAGTGGGGTTCGGTTAAATTTTTTTTATTCAATAAATCAAACCACGTGTTTGTCTTTCATTCTTTGTTTATTATATTCATTTGTTTAATTTTTTATTGGAATTAAATTATTATTCTGATTTAGACACATAATATTAATTTAAAATATTAATAATAACTATGTACAGACGCCAGCACATCAAGCTATCCCTAACTGTCAAATTTTCTCAATTAAAAATGAACCTTATATCTTTGCAATAAAGTTGAAATACTGTCAAAGAAATTTGACAGATTGTGGTAACTTGATGTGCTGGCCTCTGTACAAGTTTATAAAACGGGAGGTAAAAAATAAATAAATAATTTAATTTAAAAAATTCATCCACATCGCTGTCAACAGTTAATTATTATATTATTATTTTATTCAGCAGTCACTCCCGTCTATTCTTTTCTTAATAATAATAATAATAAGCTGGCAACACCAATCGCAACTGTCTCATATTTATCGTTTTCTTAATTTTATTATTTTAGACGCAGTTTTTTTTAAATCTATTGGCTGATAATCAACGCAAAATCACCAAAACCCTCTCTAAATTAATTCTGGAAAAAAAACACGTAAATGGACCACAAAAAGTTATCTAATATGTTTAGATCAAAAATTTACCTGACATCTGTCAAATCTTTGTGAAAAATCAGAAGAAACGATGAAATGAAGACATGATAACTCGGTCAGCATCGAGACGCGCACGCCCACCACCTCCGGACTCTTCGCTCAGCTCCGCCTCGTCACCGTCGGTTCCCAGCCCCACCGTGAGCGGTGTGACACCGACCGCGGCAGTTGCGTCGAGCTCGAGTGACGAGTATTTTTCCCCGCTGACGTCGCCAACACCTGTACGTCGGCCGGGGAGAGGCCGGCCACCGAAGAGCTTGGGACTTAGGGGCCAACCGGCCCCGAGCCGGGTCCCCGCTGCCGGTGGTTGTGTGCAGCGCATGAAATGGACTCAGTCTATAAATGAGAACGTCATGCGCGCATACTACGGGGCTACAGAGGGGGGAACTAACCTCACTGCGTACCGTGTTAGGATGCTGTCTCTGTTTCAGGTACTGGAACCAACCGTCAATGTATCGGCCCAGCGACTGTCGGATCAGGTGCGTGTCATCCAACGAATTCATAGGTTGGACGATGCCGCACTTGATAGGCTGCGCTCAGAGGTATTGAGCAACCATATTATCGTCTCAACTCCAACACAAACCGCGGTACCAGCGTCAACAACTGATGTAGTTCTACCGCGGTCCAATCATGGTGTTGAAGAGGAGGATGATAGGGTTGCCACAGTAAGTAGCCAGTGCAACGACAGATTGAGGAACGCTCTGGAGGATGCATTCCGCGAGTATAGATCCATTCCGACCGGACTTAGACCTCGATTACCACGCCTACCTATGCATAAACAAAATAAGGCGCTGGTGTGTGCCTTGGACTCGCAGCTTGAGAATTTTTTCAAAAGCAGCGAGGATCTTGTCGATACACACTCGATCCTGTATTGCGCGGCTGTTGCGGCGTGTCGATTAGCTAATGTTAAGTTTCCGAACTGTGACGAAGCTAGTCGACCAAAACCAGTCGTACCAGCCTGGCAGTACAGAATCGAGCGTCGTATCGATAGAGCCAGGGTACTCATTGGCAAATTATACTGCTTCAGGGAGGGTAATACTCGACCACGAGTGATGCGCTTTGTAAGGCGGGCATTCTCGGGGACTGGAATCAGTCCTCTAGAATACATGTCCCGAGTTACAGAGCGCATCGACTTCCTGAAGCAGAAAGTTTGTGCATGGGCGAGCCGTATTCGGCGGTATAAGAGGCGGGTGGATCGATACAAGCAAAATCGCATGTTCCAGAGTGACGAGAGGTGGGTATATAGAGCTTGGGAACGACCCGAACAAAATTTGACAGACGCATGCCGCCCGGATGATGCTACCACGAGTGCATTCTGGCGCAGCATCTGGTCGGTGCCCGTCTGTCACGCTGAAGCTGACTGGACTCGGGATGTCGAGCGAGTGTGTGAAACTATACCAGAAATGGAAGCAGTCTCAATAACACCATTAGACGTAGCCAGAGTAGTTCTTCCGTTACCGAACTGGAAATCACCGGGACCGGACGGACTGCACAACTTCTGGTTGAAATGGCTAGTTAGTTCACACACTTGCCTGGCATCTCAGTTCCAGTCATCTTTAGAGTCTGGGTCGCTACCTCAGTTTTTAACAACAAGCGTTACCCACCTCCTCCATAAATCTGGCAGTCCCGCGGAACCTAAGAATTATAGACCGATCACATGTTTATCGACGGTCTATAAACTACTTACATCCATTTTGAGAGTGAAAATTAATACGCACATAGAAAGTCATTCGATCATGTCTGCCTCTCAAAATGGGTGTAGGAATGGGTCCCGTGGTACTAAGGAGCTACTCCTCATTGACATGGCCATCAACCAACAGGTTCGTCGATCCCATAAGGATCTGTCGACATGCTGGATAGATTATAAGAAAGCCTATGACTCGGTGCCACATACATGGCTGAAGAGAGTGCTGGAGTTGTACAAAATAGATGCAACTCTACGCATTTTCCTTGAGACGTGTATGGGGCAATGGAGGACGGTTCTTCATTATCCAGGGTGTCTACAGATCCAGGGGAATGATGAGCCTATATGGATTAAACGGGGAATATTTCAGGGCGACAGTTTGAGTCCACTTTGGTTCTGCTTAGCTCTGAATCCTCTTAGCACTCTGCTGGAGGATTCAGGTCTAGGTTATCGGTTGAAGAGAGGTGGTCAGGTCATATCTCACCTCTTCTACATGGATGATTTAAAACTCTTCGCCCCCAACAAATTGCGACTGATGGAGTTACTGAAGGTAACTGAAACTTTTAGTAGCGCCATCAGGATGGAATTTGGTGCGGATAAATGTGCAGTCATGCATGTAAAGCGAGGGGAGACTGTGTAATCCGAGGGAATACAACTCTCGGATTCCATACACCTTAGATCCCTCTCCTCATCCGAAAGCTATAAGTATTTGGGTATGTCGGAAGCGTTGGGTATCAATGTTACTGACATGAAGCAATCGTTGAAGGAGCGCTTCTTTGGTCGCCTGAAGAACGTTTTGATTAGTCGTCTTTCAGGCGGAAACAAGGTGCGCGCCTTTAACGGTTGGGTCATGCCGGTTTTGATGTACTCTTTCGGCATACTCAAATGGACTCAGACCGAACTTGACGCCTTGGATAGGAGGGTCCGTACACTGCTGACCGCAAACCGGATGCATCACCCACGATCATCGGTGATGAGACTGTATATCCCGCGGAAGTGCGGGGGTCGAGGCTTTTTAAATGCAAAGACCCTCCACAATCGCGAGATTTGCAGTCTCAGGGATTATTTTTTAAAAGCCGAAGTGGGTATGCACCGTGATGTGGTGGCAGTGGACATAGGCCTCACCCCGCTTTCCATGGGTAAAGAGAACTGGCGCAAACCTGTAGTACTGACTACCGATGACCGCAAGGAGATATGGCAAGGCAAGGAGCTTCACGGGCGCTTCTATCGGGTTCTTCATGAGCCCGGTTTAGACTTCTTAGCGTCCGTGTCCTGCTTACGTTTTGGTGACCTTTTTGGGGAAACTGAAGGTTTCGTCTGTGCAATTATGGACGAAGTTATCTTGACGAATAACTATCGGAGACATATTATGAAGGACGGGACGGTTGACGTGTTTCGGGCATGCCACCGTCCAGGTGAGTCCATCAGACATATTATCTCTGGTTGTTCTCGTTTAGCTAACGGCGAGTACTTGCACAGGCATAACCAAGTGGCCAGGATTATTCACCAGCAACTTGCTTTGAAATATAAACTTGTAGACTCTGAGGTACCGTATTACAAGTATGTGCCCGACCCAGTTCTTGAGAATGACCATGTCACGTTGTACTGGGATCGGTCTATCATTACTGACAGGACTATTGTCGCCAATAAGCCTGATATAGTAGTGATAGATCGATTAGCGCGCCTTGCAATGATAGTCGATGTTACTATTCCACATGACGAGAACCTCGTGAAAGCTGAGAAAGAGAAACAAATAAAATATCTCGACTTAGCACACGAGGTTGTTGACATGTGGAATGTGAGCTCGGCTATCATTGTACCGATTGTCGTAACAGCCAATGGCCTGATAGCCAAAAGCCTCGACCAACATCTTTCGAGGCTCTCGTTAGGCGGTTGGATCAAGAACCAGATTCAGAAGGCAGTACTCCTCGATACGGCTCGCATTGTGAGGAGGTTCTTGTCTCTGCAGCCCTAACCACCGGTGCCTTGGACTCTGCTCCCGACATCGGCGGACCACTATTTTTTATATTTTTAAATGTTTTTTTTTTGTATTTTATAAAAATATTTAAAAATAGATAAGATAAGAAATGGAATAAATAAAAGAATAATAATAATAATATCCTTGGACATTTCACACAACGTCATATCGTCCCAAGCTAAGCAACCTAATGCTTGTGTTATGGTAACTAGATGGCTGATATACTACTTATATACATTTTTTTTTGGTAAATACATACATATTATAGATAGAAAAACACCCAGACTCGTAACAAATACTTGCAGGTCGTACAAATATTTGTTCCGTGCGGGAATCGAACCCGCGACATAGTGCGCAGCAGTCAATCGCTCAACCACTGCGCCAACCGTGTCGTCATTTCATTCAATCATTCAATCAATTCCAATCAATGTTTGTATCCTAACTGCCAGTCACTTTACAAAGACTCGGAGGTTTTATTCAGGGTCTACATGTATTTGCTGTTTATAAAATACTTAAGTTAGCATTGTGATCGGATTTAGTGTATTCCCAAATTAAGAATAATATATTATGTTTGTAATATAGCAAGAATGTTTTTAGAGCGAGAAGCGGTGATCTATGGTCATTAATTTGGTTTGACATTATGTTGGCCGGCTTTTGGAAAAATAAATATTTAGCGGGAACACCGTTTGATTACATAAAGTGTGCTTTATTTTAAAATACACCACCGGTTGACTTCTGTATAATAGTGCCTATTTATAATCGACTACCAAACCGTGACGATGTTTTCTACCTAGATTAAAGACAGGTATACCTGCGAGCCAAATAATGACAGGACCATTCGCCTGTAATTACACAACCTGTACTTGTCAATTTGACTTTGTGTCTAAAGCTAAACATTGGGCGCCTCTTTGATGTTGTGCACGCATCAGTAATTATTGGATGTCAAAATCAAAGTCAAATCATTTATTTTAAATAGGCACAAGAAAGGCACTTTTGAACGTCAAAAATGAACTAGAAATAGAATTGATTTTAGGCGCCCCCTCCAAAAGGTAGTTTCGTGTGGAGAAGAATGGGCAAGAAACTCCACCGTTACTCTTTTAAAATGTTTTACTAGGTTTTGGATACATGAAATAACATTATATGTAAAGACGATGCACCCAGAATAAAAACAATATACCACAAAAGGTGAAAAGGAAAACACATATAGCAATGGCAGGTAAACTTAATTATGTCATAAGTACATGGTACTCACATATTTACAAACGTGCTAAATGTTAATAGTAATAAATCAATCAGGAGCAATATGGTAGCCCAGAGGTGATAGTCCGACTATGGAGTTGCAGGTTTAGAACTAGGCAGGCGCATAAATGTCTGCAGTTTTTTTTAATAAGAACTGCTGTCTTAAAGTAAAGAAAAGGATGTTGGGGGAACTGTCACAAAAAAAAAAGTTTGTCAAACAAAGTATTCTATCACACTAATATTATAAAGCCGAAAGTTTTTGAGTGAGTTTGTATGTTTTCCTTCCTGCCTGAACGGATTTGGATGAAATTTGGCACAGAGGTAGTTTATGACCTGGATTAACACATAGGATACTTTTTATCCCGGTAGGACGTTCTCTTGGGATCATTTCCAATATCCACGCGGGCGAAGCCACTGGCAGCTCTACATACAGAGTTGATACGACAGAGGGGCTTTCCTTTAAACAGCTTATACTAGGGACCATTTTCAAACTCTGTACCAAAACTCAATTAAATAGGAGCAGTAGTTTAGTCGATAATGATTTTTTAAGTTTTTGCCTCGTTTGTACACGATGTATCTTTCCTAACAGCTGATTTTGTTTACACGCATAGGTCATTAATTCGTCAAAATGCATGGAACAGCTGATATTTTTTTTCATATTTCAGAGTTGGTCCCATGAACAAAGTTGTTGATTTTCATGAGTACTATACAACTTGAAAGTATGTCCCTGGTTTAACCTAACACACTGTATATGTAAAATTCAAAATTTTCCAATCGCCTAACCCTACGTATTTCTTGAGTTGTCGATTTCCGTGTGAGTAAATTTCCGTGCGAGTCGATCCATAAGCCGGTAATCCACATTGGAAACGAAGTGCCTTGGATAGGGTGAGTGAGATACGAGTAAATAACAAAGACAGGATAAGTTGTTTTAGAAATGATAATACGATTAACAAACAGATGAATAAGTATACAGAGTTGATACGACACAGGGGCTTTCCTTTAAACAGCTTATACTAGGGACCATTTTCAAGCTCTGTACCAAAAATCAATTAAATAGGAGCAGTAGTTTAGTCGCAAATGTTTTTTTTAAGTTTTTGCCCCGTTTGAACACGATGTATCTTTCCTAACAGCGCTCCGGCGCGCGCGCGTCGGTGCCGCTGCAAGGTCAGTTTTTATTTACAAAGGGTGGTTGCGTTTTACTTTGATTTGTAAGCTATTTAGTTTGTTTGAAAAAATAAGAACCTCATTTTTGGTGCTTTTTATTTTTATACCGTACCTTGTTAATACTAAGCACGTATAGTATACGTAGTGTAATTTAATGCCCCTCTGTCATATCGACTCTGTATAATATTTCTATGACATGTCATTAACTCTAGCCCACGTGGTGGCACAAAGAGGCTTATATGACAACAGTGGGAACATTACAGGCTGATTATTATGTGAGATGCGCTGTCTAGTCAGCTAGTTCGCAAACTCATAAAATAAAATAGCATTTTACGCCAAACTAAAATAATATCACTATGATCCGATGTCCTTTTATCCGTCACGTGACAAATTATGCGCCATTAGCGCCCGCCATGTTGGCGGCCATCTTGTCGAATTATTTATGAGCGCCATTTTGTGGAGCTTATCGCGGTTTAGTGTTTCAGGTGTTCAATATTTTTTAAACATGAATTTATCATTATTTTTTAATCTTTGTTGAGAAGGGAAAGGAGGAAGTTTCTGTTGTAGACGTTTACCTTCAATTATTTATGTTTCTGTGAGTAAGTATTTTCCTTAAGTAAAATGGTTTCTTATGATTATAATTCTATAAATACGTACCGCAAATCATATTTTGATCAACATAGAATCCCCGTTCACATTCAGATAATTTTACAAATTATTTTTTTGACATGACGTTATGTGTATTCAGCGGACCGAAAAATCTGACAATCAGTATTACCAAGGGTATTGTTGAGGTAGTAAGAATTAGCTCCACGTAAACTACTGGTTCAAAACACTACACCACACAAATCTAAAAAAGAATTTTTAAGATTTGTTAGTCTTAGTATTTGTTGTCATGTTCATGTTCATAGACAAGAAGTGTCAGTATTTTGTCTGTGGTCCATCCATTGTCCATGGTCGAGATACAGATTGTCAAAAGTTTTAATGGCTCTGAATACGAGTTTTTTTTAGCTGCTTTGCACGGGTGTATCTATGTAGTTACAAAGTTTATGTTTTTAGAAATGTCGTTTTGTTTGTTCAGAATATATTTTTTTCTTTTTTTCTTCCATCTTTTTTGGTATTCAGCTAGATCTAGTTAAGCTGAGACTTCACAATAATTATTTATTTGCTTATGTCCTTATCGGTAATTACGTTTCCGAGCCGTTTAGGGTTGAAATCCTAGGGCCGTGGGATCTATGTGCTCACGGTTTGTTAAATAAGATCGCCTTAGGGCTGGTTGACACGTGTGGTGACCCAAGGGTTAGATTTTACCTTGATCAGAGGTTAGCATTGTCATGGAACGTTATAATACTGCCAGTCTCTTGGGTACATTACCAGTCGATAGCGATGCGGAGGAAGTTTTCGACGCAATGTTGAAGTTAGTTAACAGTTTTAGTTAGGTTAGGATATTATAGTTTTGCATTTAAAGGGTTCCGAACCCAAAGGGTAAAACAGGAACTTATACTAAGACTCCGCTGTACATCCGTCCGTCTATCACCAGGCTGTATCTCATGAACCGTGATAGCTAGACAGTTGAAATTTTGACAGATGAAGTATTTCTGTTGCCCCTATATCTTACCAAGGGGTATCGTATTACCCAGTATACTGACTGGATTGTAGAGGTCAGATAGGGAGTCGCTCCATGAAAAATATTGGACCCCAACATAGTTGGGAAAAGGCTAGGCAGAATATTGACAGATTGGCTGATATCGTATAACTTCAACCTCACGATTACCATTCAAGGTCAAAGTAAGATCAAAGTACGTCAAATCGATGAGCTAGCACAAGATCATTGCCAACTCGAACATTTGTCTTACTTCGTAAAGTAGAAGAGACATAAAGATACGCAAGTCCAAAGATACGACAGCAAATACTATATTCTCCCAAAAAAAGGATTTTCTACCCTCCCTGGAGTGATAAGAAAAGCGTAAAACACTGGTTTTATTGCCAAAAAGGGCGCTATATCATCCGTATTACGCCTGAATGATTGCGGTATGAAGATTATGTGATATTTCCTAATTTTAGCAAAGAGAAATGGGAACATTTTTTGTCGTGACGGAAATAATATATTATAAAGTGTTAAAAAGTTAACACCTAAAATTTCGTGGGAGTTTACACTCATCATTACGAAAAACTTTTACTATGGGAAGACTCGTCGAATTTATTTGTTTATTTATGATTTCAA
This sequence comes from Hyppa rectilinea, assembly GCA_951799385.1. NCBI lineage: Eukaryota > Metazoa > Arthropoda > Insecta > Lepidoptera > Noctuidae > Hyppa > Hyppa rectilinea. Next base: position 15,902,968 of record OX637316.1, read on the forward strand.
ACACAATGTAAATTGTTAATTAATAAATATGAAATGAAAGAAAATGAAATGAAACTCCTGAAATCGCGAAAAAATATGAGCTGTTTCATACATTTTATTGAGTTACGTGTGCATAAATTTATGGAACAGCTCATATTTTTTTCGCGATTTACATTTAGAAGTACACAACACTCACACACTAAGGCGTAGTTCTAAATCACACATACATACTAGCACATCAAGCTACTGCAATCTGTCAAATTTCTTTAATAGATTTTGAACTTTATCTCTAACTAGCTTCCGCTCGCGGCTTCGCCCGCATAATATGTCGACAAATTAGACACATAAACCTTCCTCTTAAATAACTCTATCTATCAAAAAAACCGCATCAAAATCCGTTGCGTACTTTTAAAGATTTAAGCATACATTAAGGATATAGGGACAGAGAAAGCGACTTTGTTTTATACTATGTAGTGAAGCGTTATTTTGAAAGTTTCGGGTAGGTTGACCTGCTGGCGTCTATACCTAGTGACAAAATAAAAAACAATGGTAAGTAAAAGCAAACGTAACGTTACAGACTACAAATACAAACAAAAATAAATGAGGCTTGTTAACGAATACAATAACAATAAAATACAAATATTAAAATCAAAATAAATGGGTTAGTTTTTACATGATTCATCGCTTCAAAGAATTTGTGGTTTCTGCGAAACTGAGAAAATGTATCTGAGAAGATATTAATATTTCTCCATTTCTAATGTATAAATATTATAATGATCTACAACGTGGCGCTACAATGGTGACATTAATTTAACACACGGGTAGTGTTAGTGCCCATTAATCATAAAAATGTTGATAGGTTAAAATAAATCGCAAATTGAAAAAATAAATCAACTTTAAAGGTTGTCAGCCAGTCTTACCAAGGGCTATCCAGTTACTGACAGGGCTGTGGAGGTCCGATAGGCAGTCGTCCCTCCATATAAAATACTGATATTAGGCTGGGAACTGAGGCCAACATAGTTCGGAAAAGGTATAGATTGATTGATGTATACTATTGTACTCAAATTTGTGCAAATAAATGAATATATTATCTTAATATATGGCTGTAGGGTATGCAATATGCATGCCGGAATATTGTTTTATTTTGATTGAAGAGGCAAAAACAAAAGAAACCTTAGATTCTACGAAATTCAGCGGGATTGGCCGAAAGGGTTACAGCTACTCCGGAACATAAAGGGCTAAGGAAGGAACATGGATGGGTTTTAGTCAGTAAGAGACTGACACTCTCTTCCGATCCACCCAGAGCGGGCAGAGTCATTTGATGATTTCGCAACCTCAAAAAAAAAGAAGCAATTTTTAAGCACATGAAGTATTTCGAATTCGTCTCTGCAATGCCTCTTGCATGGAGATGACTATACGTATACTTTATCAGCTTTAAATAGCGTCACCGACAAAAATTAGTCCATCTCAACAATAAAAATATAACACAACACGTCCAAAAATAAACGTAGACACAAAAATGATTCAAATAAATCAATTAGATAGAAAAAGTAAATAGCTTTTAAATATATATATCTTCAAACAACAAGACAGCTGGTCGTGCCAAAACTAGCGGAGCTAATTGACGGTCTACAGACGATCACGAAATGATAAATATTATCGTTTTTGGGTGAAGGTCTGGACTGGGAATGTTCGAGTAGATAAACATCTGGATTTGACCGTGATAGTAGATTTTTCATGGATATTTTTGGGTGAAGAAAACAAAACACGCCTCTCAAATGTTTATTTTTAACCGACTTTAAAAAAAAACGGGTTGCACTCCGGGAGTGTCGGCAGAAGTGAAAACTTGAATATTAACGTTGTGCATTTTTGATATTTTGGAATGGTTAAGGAATAATTTTGCACGAATTGCTTTAATTGTCAGTATAAACGTACTATCATTTATGTGGTAAAATACAATATTCATTTATTGCGCTATCCTACACACACATGACAATTTATATTACGTTCAAAATTTAACACTCCAGAACTATTACAATTATTTTACATTAAAGAGTGTATCACTCTCGTCAATAAGGTCACGTTTTTTACAACATTTTTTACCCATCACAAAAAAGTGCACAAAGCCGCTAAAGAAGTTTTCACTTGAAAAAGGATGTGTTCTATGTTCGTCTTGGTTTTTTTTTAAATTGCGGATAGATTTTTAAATTTGCTGTTTCATTTCACTTGGAAGAGGCAGCTTGGGCTTTTATGAAAAAGATTTTCAAATAGATAAATGTTTATCTAATGATCGATCATTAATTCTTTAATAATGGTTCTGACTTTTTGTCTGATTAGATATGTATTAAGGCCTCACACAGGTCTTTGTTTTTTTTTAATCCTTTTGTTTTGGCCTTTATTTTTCTCATTATATTTTGTTTTTTTAATTTTTCTGTCGTGTATTTCCTGTGCGTGTCTAGAATAAACTATTTTTCTTTATTTTTTTTCATCCATATTCATGGTTTAGTAAACATTTTAGCCACGTTTGTACGCAAAATCTTCCCTGAGTCATCACTTTTACCACAGAAAAACAGCCAACCGAAACTTATCTAAACAAACAACCACTCGACCACTGCGAAGCCATTATTACAATGCTCATAACGACCTTTGACAAAAGAGGGCCGACAGTCACAGAGGTTTAATACCCTATATTTTGACAACAAGAGGTCGTTAATACGATGTGGGTTTAAATATCATCCCATTGGAAGTTATTTATCTTTCGTACTTTCTTTGGTTGGATGGCCTCTTAATTTTTTTGTTGATGAAGAGATTGGGAAAGTGTTTTGCAGTGAATTTTATGTTTTACTAGCTTTCGCCAGCGGCTTCGCCCGCGTGTATGTAGGAAATTATCCCACGGGAACCGTACATTTTTCCGGGATAAAAAGCTTATATGCTATTCTAGACTATAATCTATCTTTGCGCCAAGTTACATCCAGATCCGTTAAGTAGTTTTTGAGTTTATTCGTTACAAACATACATACAAATCTTTGCTCTTTATAATTATTATTATTATTAGTATAGATGAAACTTCGCTGGCTTTGATTTCGTCAAGACCTTCGTAGATCTTTGACAGAGGTAACGGGTGGTAAGAAGCTTGAAATTCTGAAAACCCGTCTTGCCAAGGGGTATTGTATTATACAGTAACCGGGTTATGGACAGGTAAAATGGACAGTCGCTCCATGTGAACTGCTGTATCCGGTGAAACTAGAAGCTGACAGCATATTAGTGTTAATAGGAACTGATCATCCCTAAGCAACCACGGAACTTTTTTTTTGTTCATTGTTTTTGATTATTTTTTAATCTTTTTATTACGGACACTTTTTACGTTCTGCATCGTTCTCACATGTATAATTACAACATGAATGATGTAACCCATATGTTGTTACCATATTATTCTAATTAAAAAGAGTGTCCGTGGAGTTTCTTGCTCGTTGTACTCCACACGTACCAACTGCTTTGGAATGGGCAACTAGGTTCATCTTTCTGACTGACCGACTCTTTGCCTGTAATTGCTTCAATTGAAATACATTCTTTTGTTTTCCCTGCTGTAAAAATACATTTTCTTTTGGTTTACTTAATTCATTTTCTTCATAGTATTCCCAGGAGCGTTAAGGGGTTCGCCCTTACACATGTTCTGTATCGAAAAACCTTGACCCACACACACCCTCATAAGGCCAGGACCGAGTGAAATTGAAAGCATGCGTAAGCGAAATACCTTTATTTTAAAGCTTACTCTGTTAAATATGTAGGTATGCGTTCAGAACATTGTGTCGTGTTGCAGTGAATCCTACAACCAACTTCGTTCTCAATCCTATGCCTAGTCATATCCCGGCCATGCAGGGGTCAGCTCCCAGTCTAACCAGAAGAAGCTATAATACCAATACTTTACCTGTCCTCCACGAATCGTCAAAATCGGTTCACTCAGTCGAAAGTTCTAAGGTAACAAACAAAAAAAATAATAAAAGTTAAAAAAAAAACTAAAAAACACGCTTTTTATAGAAAACCGTTTTTTTTTTCTATAAAAATAAACTTTTTATAGAAAAGAAAAATTGAAAAAAAAAAAACTAAATAAGAAAAATACCGTATATATTTTGTTTTTTTAAAAGCTTGGGGTGCTTTTTAAAATAATATTCACCACCACCATGCACCTGTAGTTTTTTGTTTTTCAATGAAAACTTTTAAGCAATGCCAACTTAAGCCCTTGTTTGTCGCTAGGTAAATAAGTTTTTAAACATGATCCCATTATCTTTCACACGCAACTTTCCCAGGATAACTTTTAAAACCAAACTAGAAGTTTTCTTTCAACTTTCATAGTCCACAACGCTGGCTAACACGTGATAATCAGTTTAATTAAAACTATATCAATAGAACTTATATAAGTTATATGAAAACGCTGTATTAATTACATCGGGTGGTGTAATTGGTTTAAAGTTGGGTGCCGAAATCAACTAATATGGATTTATATCACACTAATATTATATAGGCGAAAGTTTGTGAGTGAGTGTGTGTGTGTTTGTCTCTTATTCACGCTCAAACGGTTGAGCGGAAACTAGCTTCAGCCCGCGACTTCGTCCGTGGAAAATTTCTTGTTTTAACATTAGAAGTAAGTCGAAAAAAAACTTTTTTACAACATAAAACGAAATATAAAAGTTAAAATACAAAAGATAGGAATATGGTGTCGCGGACTTTTTTGTAGAAATAATTAAGGCGAACCGGGTTGCCATACATTGCTTTCAATTTTAAACAACTGATTAGGCAGCGCATGCAAATAATTCTGTTTTCGGAGGTATTTCTTTCCGACTTGCTAGACGAAAATTGCGATAGCTCGGCTAATATGTATGACATAAATATAATTTATAGCCTATAGCACTCAGGAATAATGTAGCTACCTATCAGTGATTTTTTTTTTGAAATTCGATCATTAGTTCTGGAGATTACCCCCTACATACAAACTTACAAACTTACAAATTTTACCTCTTTATAATATTAGTATAGATTAATATTTTGATATACCAACGTGTTTATTTATATATTTAACCATTATGGCTCACACACATAAAAAGACAAGAAGAAATCAACAGAACATACGTACGAAGGTAATGCTTATTTCTACAGAAATCTCTTCCAGCATACTTGCGATAGGAAAGTAGATAAATAGAGATGTAGACAACGTGTGTAAGAGTGGAAAAGAAAACGAAATACCCAAATATAAAAACAAACAATTCCCTAATTAAAATATAAAGTTTCGCGGAGACATACACTCAATATGCCTGCCTTTTCCCAACTATGTTGGGGTCGGCTTTCAGTCTAACCGGATGCAGCTGAATACCAGTATTCTACATAGAGCGACTGCCTATCTGACCTCCACAACCCAGTCAGTAACTGGGTAATACGATACCCCATGGTAAGATTGGCTGTCCGACTTTCGGGTTTCTGACGACCCGTAAAATAGTGACAAATAACAACCGGGACCGACGGCTTTTTTTTTTTTTTTTTTTAAGGCTGGGAAATCATCCAATGACTGCTCCCGCTCTGGGTGGAGCGGAAGGGAGTGTCAGACTCTTACTAACTAAAACCCATCCATGTTCCTTCCGTAGCCTTTTATGTTCCGGGGTAGCGGTAACCCTTTCGGACAATCCCGCTTACTCGGCAGGCTTGGCCCTGAGGGGCCCCTTCATATGCTGACATCTCTTTGAGGCGCGCGTGGAACATAAACGCGCCGTACGGCACGGGTCTGGTGCTGATCGGACGGTGAGTCACCCATTACTCACCGCCCGCAGGCCCGCGCCTACGGTGGCCGGGAGTCGTCACGTGGCTCCCGACGCCCGGAGCGTCTCCCGCGGCGGCTGGGACGGGAGGACCTTTCTCTCTCCCATCCCGCCACCTCCTTCGCGAGCATGACTTTTTCGCAGAAGGAGGTGACTGCCTCCCACTCCCTCTCGCCCCGGACCATGGCTTGCACCAGGGCCGGGCGCGAGAGGTCGCCGCCGCCGATCGCCTCTACGAGGACACGGCGGTGCTCTGCCCATGCGGGGCAGGTTTGCACCGTGTGCTCTACCGTGTCCTCTGGGCGATCCTCGCAGTGGTGACACCCGGGCGTTTCCTCCCGCCTGATGATGTGCAGGAACCTCCCGAAACATCCATGTCCGGTGAGGACCTGCGTCAGGCGGAAGGTGAGGGCGCCGTGACGCCTCTCTAGCCACTCCTCAAAGAGGGGCCTTACCGCCACTATCGTGGCGTGCCCTATCGTGGCGTGCCCTGGGACCGACGGCTTGAGACACGGTCTCGATATGTAAAAAAGGTCACCCATCCACGGACCAACCCCGTAAATACTTCTAAAATAAATATCACTGCAATTATTTTTATGTAATTATTGTTCAGTTAAATAGATATTTGTGTGCTTTTTTTCCTGGAATGTAGACTATTGTTTTAAACACGGAAAAATAATCAAGACTTTTCTAAGCAATAATGTTTTTTTTCACAATTCAGCCTCCTTTTCATACCATTTTTTATTTACAAATGCACTTAACCCTGACTTTCACCCCTTTGTTTAAATTTCAACCCCTTCTTAATCAATCCAACAAAACTACCCTCTCATTTATTCATAGAGGTCTTGGAAAAAACCGCCAAGTACGTGTTGGACTCACGCTCTGAGGGTTCCGTAACTACTAATGGAGTGGAAGTGATTTTCTTTCCGTTTTTTTTTAAACGGCGTCGATTCGATTTGAAGTTTCCGTAAGTTATTATTACTTCCTTAATGACACATATATACTCCAAAAAAGTTCAGCTTGCTCAGTACAAATTACTACCGCAGACAGGTGCCACGTTCAGCGAGATTGTCCGAAAGGGTTACAGCTACCCCGGAACATAAAGGGATAAGGAAGGAACATAGGTTTTAGTCAGTAAGAGTCTGTCACTCCCTTCCCCTCGACGTGCGACGTGATGGTTAAAAACAATTCCCATGAAGATTTCATAGAAACTGTTCTCCTAGAAGAATCGCATCGTTCTGTTGCGATGTGTTGGTTTGCGGGGGGCCTTTATGGTGATAAAAATACAATCCTGTCAAGCATCTACCATCTAATCTCTTCACCACCCATGGTTGACTGGTAGAGAATGCCTAAGGCTTTAAGTCCGCCTTTGTGCCGGGTAAGCGTGATTGTCCGAAAGGGTTACCACTACCCCGGAACATAAAGGGCAGAAGGAACATATAGGGGTTTTAGTCAGTAAGAGTCTGATACTCCCTTCCGCTTCACCCAGAGTGGGAGGAGTCATTAGATGATTTCCCACTCTCAAAAAATAAAAAAGTCCGCCTTTGTACCTTTATTAAAGAAAAAGAAAAGTATAAATAAATAAATAAATCCTGTTCCAGACTGACAGACGGCCTGGGCTTGGTAATAGAACCCCGTTTTTACATTTCGTTACGGAACCCTAAAAACGGGATCCATTTAAAATAGCCCTCTCTGTAAACAGAGTCCTTTCTCGCGGATAATGCAAGGTCCTGCTGAATGGGACCCGGACCCATAGGCCATTAATTCTGTTGAATAATGACGAGGTTGTCTACCTTGTGGGAAGATTTTGGATGATTTTCTATCTATAATATGTATGTATTTACAAAAAAAAATGTATATAAGTAGTTTATCTGCCATATCGTTACCATAACACAAGCATTAGGTTGCTTAGCTTGGGACTATATATTATCGCGTTGTGTGAAATGTCCAAGGATATTATTATGATTATTTCAACTGGGTTTTGTGGTTGAAAAGTCGTTTTTTTTTTTAAATATATTATTCAGCAGCATATTAGAAACAAATGCGTGATATTTTAAACTTTAACTCAGGTATGCTTAAGGTGTTCCACGCGCGCCTTAAAGAGATGTCAGCAATTAGGAAGAGGCCCATTAGGGCCGGAGCCGGCCGGGTCAGTCAGATTGGAAGGAAGGAGCATGGATGGGTTTTAGTCAGTAAGAGTCTGACACTCTCTTACGTTCCACCCAGAGCGGGAGGAGTCATTGGATGATTGCCCAACCTCAAAAAAAAAAACCACGAAATAATGTTGAGTATAGCCAATTTAATATGTAAACATCTCATTGTGAAAACTAGCTTCAGCTGGAATGACTGACATGGCTACCTTAAATATAGTCCCGGCTGTCATTTGTAGATCATTGACAGTTGTTAAAGATTGTTAGTAGCCCGGAAGTCTTTAAATACCAGGGGCCTAGACAGGTGTCAATCGAAATCGAATCGACACAGAGCGATTCGATTTCTAAAATTGTTGCTATCGCAGCGATTCTGATTGTCAAGAACGCCACTTGTCAACGCATTTGTATGGGAATATTGATCGATTTTCGTTATACATTTTACATTGTCTATCACTTAGCGATCGAAAACGATTGATCATGTGTCATTTCAAAAGCTTATGGCAATTCCATACATTTCGGATTTGTCTTATATTTCGTTATCTTTGATGAAAATGTGGCTTTGACGAGGCCTGTTTTCACTAAACAAGTGAAAATATTTTGAAACAATAAGATGGCGCGCTAGTTCCGACTGTTCCCACGCGCCTTAAATGTATGAGGGGTTTAAACATTTCAATTTCATTTGACAAATGTGTTGAGATTAATTTTAAATGCATGCCCGTCAACGAGAATGCGCCTGTTAAAGAAATTTTATAAATTTTATTAAAACTTTTAACAAATAATTGAAAATATATGCTAAGTAATACGGAGAATAATTTTACTGGCACGCATCCCATTCCGAAAAATGAAAAATCTACCAAAAATGTTGCCAACATTAAAATTTATAGAAATACAAACTATAATATATTCTTTCCCGAATACATTCTTTGATCATATTTCATTTGAAAATCAATGAACTAACATTTATACCTGATGAATTATGGAAGATATATTTGCTTCACTCGAGTTTATTTTGACAAATATTTCTATATAAGGGGGCATTAGTAGACGGGATGGGGTCGAGACATTTATCAAACTTACCCCAGTTTGGTGTGTATTTGGATGGCAATAGAGATTTGAGTATAGCATCTGAGATTATTCTGACTGAGATGGCTGGTTGGCTTAAAGCAAATCTTTTAACCCTTAATACCACTAAATCGAATTTTATCTGCTTCTCCCCAAGCCAGAGGTCACAGCCTGGGTCGGATTTTGGCATTGTTATCCATGTTTGCCAAAATAATGCAGTCCAAAACCGTAGTTGTGGCTGTCAATCTATTCAAAAAGTCAGCTCCACAAAATATTTGGGCATAATGCTTGATCAAAGACTGTCATGGCACCCTCACATTGAGATCCTTATGAAAAGTATCAGGAAGCTCATCTGGGTGTTTAAAAATTTACGATCCGTTATGTCCGCGCAACTAATAAACAAGATTTATATAGCTCTGGCGCAATCTGTTATAATTTACTGCATACCGATTCGGGGTGGAGCTACCAAAACTAAATTCCTTGATCTGGAAAGAGCCCAGCGATCCCTTATTAAAGTGATGTATTTTAAACCATTTAGGTTCCCTACAACTGACCTCTATAAAGTTAGCAACTTGCTCTCAATAAGAAAACTTTATCTTCTTTACGTGTCATTAACCCGGCATAAGAGTCTTCCTTATGACTCAGCATCTCAGAGCAAAAGGCGCAGGCGAAGCTCCCAGGGGACCCGAACTATCTTTGCTAGACGTCAATATGCTGCACAATCCACCTACATTTATAATAAGCTAAACCGGAAATTAGATACATATCCTCTTTTGTTATACGACTGTAAAAAAATAATAACTGAGTGGTTGAGATCCCTAACGTACGATGAAACAGAAAATATTCTGACCAGGATAAGGTAAAAAAAAAAAAAAAAACATGCACACTAATACACACACATACACACACCCCCGCACACACGAGATTGACACTGTCATTTCACCTAATGCTATAGATTGACACTGTCATTTTACCTAATGCTAGAGATTGACACTGTCATTTCACTTAATGCTATAGATTGATACTGTCATTTCACCTAATGCTAGACATTGACACTGTCATTTCACCTAATGCTAGAGATTGACACTGTCATTTCACCTCATGCTAGAGATTAACACTGTCATTTCACCTAATGCTAGAGATTAACACTGTCATTTCACCGAATGCTAGAGATTGACACTGTCATTTCACCTAATGCTAGAAATTGACACTGTCATTTTACCTAATGCTAGAGATTGACACTATCATTTCACCTAATGCTAGAGATTGACACTGTCATTTCACCTAATGCTAGAGATTGACACTGTCATTTCACCTAATGCTAGAGATTGACACTGTCATTTCACCTAATGCTAGAGATTGACACTGTCGTTTCACCTAATGCTAGAGATCGACACTATTGACAGCTTATTTGACGCTCACTTCATCTAAAAGAAGCAATATTAATGTAGTCTTTATTGTTCTCAATTTAGCATAAATTATTGAACTTAATATTTACATACCTAAAACATTATTAATAACTACACACATCAAAAGTGTCTAGGGATCAACATATATTTTTGCAATAACTTTTCTCTTGATTGATATTAATTTAAATTTTCTTTAAGGATTCATCAAATAAAGTGTTTTCGTTTGTCACAGTAACGATAAACCAAGTCACCTTTGCATTAATAAAGAAATTTGCCATTTTCCTAATAAAGGGATTTTTGACATTTGATCCACTAACATTAAAGTTCGAAAAAAAGACTGAAATAACAGTTTTCTTTAAAATTTTATTGGGTAACTTAAACAATTAATAATCCGTGTTTCTACCGCGAACACTAACAACACAAGAACATCGGTTTGGCATACTCAAAATGAGTTCATCCAAATCACGCTGTGGAATGGCCGCCCATGTTCGTTGCAACAACAAAAAAAGGTCTTCTTGCAACTGGATACCCTCCATATTCGGCAGAGCTCTTCTCTGTAGCATATCCCATGCATGCTCAATCGGGTTCAAGTCTGGCGACTGAGCAGGCCAGGGCAGGACATTGATGTTAGCTGCGGCGAGAGTCTGTCTTACAACTCTTGCGGTGTGCGGTCGTGCATTATCATGCATTAACTGAAATACCAGCGACCAAATAGTCAGAAACCGCTTGCATGAAGTGAACCTTCATTCCCGAAGACCGCTACGGGTACCACCTATAGCAATGCACAATCGTAGGATTCGATATCAATGGGCTCTTGAACACAGAAATTGGGCAGAAGAACAATGGCGTTTCGTGTGCTTTTCTGATGAGTCTCGTTTTGGTATGAGACCGGATACAAGACGTATACGACACTGGAGAACCCCTGGACGCCAACAGCGATTAAAATCCTGGCAGGAAGTCCATCCTTATAGTGGTGGAACCATCATGGTATGGGCGGGTATTTGGATCGGCGGAAGAACTGAGTTGATTTGGATCAGAGGCAACCTCAACGCTCAAATTTATGCTGAGACGATTGTATCTGACGTCATCGTTCCTCTACAAGTGCAAATCGGTCCCTTATTTCAGTTAATGCATGATAATGCACGACCGCACACCGCAAGAGTTGTAAGACAGACTCTCGCCGCAGCTAACATCAATGTCCTGCCCTGGCCTGCTCAGTCGCCAGACTTGAACCCGATTGAGCATGCATGGGATATGCTACAGAGAAGAGCTCTGCCGAATATGGAGGGTATCCAGTTGCAAGAAGACCTTTTTTTGTTGTTGCAACGAACATGGGCGGCCATTCCACAGCGTGATTTGGATGAACTCATTTTGAGTATGCCAAACCGATGTTCTTGTGTTGTTAGTGTTCGCGGTAGAAACACGGATTATTAATTGTTTAAGTTACCCAATAAAATTTTAAAGAAAACTGTTATTTCAGTCTTTTTTTCGAACTTTAATGTTAGTGGTTCAAATGTCAAAAATCCCTTTATTAGGAAAATGGCAAATTTTCTTTATTAATGCAAAGGTGACTTGGTTTATCGTTACTGTGACAAACGAAAACACTTTATTTGATGAATCCTTAAAGAAAATTTAAATTAATATCAATCAAGAGAAAAGTTATTGCAAAAATATATGTTGATCCCTAGACACTTTTGATGTGTGTATGTACAAGTATATAACAGGAGGGAAAAAAAATAAAATAAATCAAAGGGCATCAAAAAATTCGTCCACATCGCTGTCAACAGGAAAAGTTCCCAAAAGGCTGGCAGCATTGCCACGTTGTATGGCAATGCTGATTCTTTGACCGAAAAATAGGTCACTTCATCTTAAATTACGGTGAGATTTTACAGAGTGGCATCGCGGGCTTCATGAAGCCTAAACAAGGTGAAATTGAATTCATGGGCAATCTTTTAAGGAATAATTGTACTCATCATTGTGAATCACTTTTACTATGAGAAAACATCTGAAATCGCGAAAAAAAAATTGACGAATTATGCGAGTGTGGAACGGCTGATTTCTTGTATATAATATTATAATAGTGTATTATTACATACTAGCATGATTAAGGGATATTTCTCAACAGCACGTGAAACTAAGTCAGAGGCCCATGGGCAGCATAAAGTGGGAGGCAGTCACCTCCTTCTGCGAAAAAGTCATGCTCGCGAAGGAGGTGGCGGGATGGGAGAGAGAAAGGTCCCGTCCCAGCCGCCGCAGGAGACGCCCCGGGCGTCGGGAGCCACGTGACGACTCCTGGCCACCGTAGGCGCGGGCCTGCGGACGGTGAGTAATGGGTGACTCACCGTCCGATCAGCACCAAGCCCGTGCCGGCGGCGCGTATATGTTCCAAGCGCGCCTCAAAGAGATGTCAGCATATGAAGGGCCTCAGAGCCAAGCCTGCCGGGTAAGCGGGATTGTCCGAAAGGGTTACCGCTACCCCGGAACATAAAGGGCTACGGAAGGAACATGGATGGGTTTTAGTCAGAAAGAGTCTGACACTCCCTTCCGCTTCACCCAGAGCGGGAGCAGTCATTGGATGATTTCCCAGCCTTAAAAAAAACAGCAAATGGGCAGCATAAAAACTCTGACACTAGGTTATTTTACCAACCACATGAAAATAAGAAGAAGAAGATAATACTAGCTGCTGCCCAAGCTCCGCCCGCGGCAATGGTGTATATTTTTCATAAAAACTTCCTAAAAGGGAGTTTCCTAAAATCCATTCTTAGCCAACGTCTCCTACTCATAATCTACCTCTGTGTGAATTTGTCATAGGGGTAGATCAGTAGTTTTTGATATTTCGTGATTAATCTGTGAGTGAATGACATATGAATGAGTGACCTTTCGCTTGCATATAGATTCATAAGAAGAAATCTTCATTAAAATATAATAATAATATCCTAGGACATTTCACACAACGCCATACCGTCCCAAGCTAAGCAACCTAATGCTTATGTTATGGTAACGAGATGGCTGATATACTACTTATATAATTTTTTTTTGTAAATAAATATTTATTATAGATAGAAAAACACCCAGACCCGTAACAAATACTTGCAGGTCGTACAAATATTTGTTCCGTGCGAGAATCGCACCCGCGACATACTGCGCAGCGGTCAATTGCTCAACCACTGCGCCAACCATGTCGTCGGGTGTCGGGTGTTATCTCGGCAAAAAATATAACAATACAGACATAGGCCATGAGGAAAGGCACCAGGCGCCAGCTTTCATTCTACTTATAGCATCCACCTGTACACCAGGTCGCTTGCCAAAGGTTTCATTTATAACAATCTTTTCTTTGACAATGAATATTGTTACAATTCATTCATAATACTAATCATCAACGTTGCTTGTATAATCAAACTCCAAACCTTTATTTTAGTTATATAATGCTAGCGACCCGCTCTAGCTTCGCTCAGGTGCAATGTAGTTGGCGCGGGCAAAGCGTAGCGGAAGGAATCTTCCTCTTGAATCGCTCTATCTATTGATTAAAACTTGAAATAACTCTTCAGAAAAAAAAAAGTGTTATTTTTAATGTTAGTTGTCATGTTCATGTTGAATAAGCAGTTAGTTGTCAGTGTTTTGTCCGTGGTCCATCCGTAGTCTATGACCGAAATACGGATTGTCAATGGTTTTAATGATTTTGAATACGAGGTTTTTTAGCTGCTTTGCACAGGTGTATTTAGTGACTAAGTTTTTTTTTTTAGAAATGTGCATTTTGTTTGTGCAGACTAAACATTTCTTTCTTAAACCGAATTAAAATCCGTTGCGAGGTTTAAAAGATCATAGCGTACTGAGGGACAGATTGTGGGGAGCGACTTTATTTTATAACTAGCTGTGCCTGCGACTTCGTCCGCGTGGAATAGTGACTTTTTGAGCAGCATACCTTAACAAATGTTCACCGTGATTCTTTAAATTGACATAACTTTTTTATTTAAAAACCGATTGACATGAAATAAACACTAAAGGTTAAGTGAAGCTTACTACAATATATTAATGAATATATTGTAGTAAGCTTCACTAAAACTAAAACTAAAACCCGCATCTAAATCGAATAAGCCGTTTCTGATATTAGCGTGCACAAACACACAGACAAACAGACCAAAAAAAAATTAATTACAATTTCGGGCTCAGCATCGATAAAATAAGAACCCCTGCTACTTTTTTTTATATATTTCCATTGTACAGACATCACTTTTCTACAATTTTATTACATGTATAGATAGATATGGAGAAGTACTATCGACAGGTAATATCGAACCGTCAAGGGCTCGGTCAGTCACAAAGATCAAGCTGTTTGCGCATTCCAAAGCGTAGTAGGTGCCTATTGAAAGGCGTGGGCAAGAAACTTCATGGGCACTCTCATATATCAAAATAACGTAACCAATCTTCTTGGTTGTCAATAACTCCATCGCAGTTCAATAAAGCACTGACCTAAACCTTTTGTGATGGCAATGTAGATGCTATCATGACACGTAATAAACCCGACGCCTCGCAAGCGATCTGTCTTACAATCCGACATTTCACTTCCCTAACCTATCTTTTCTCTTTTCTTTTTCTCCAAAGATATTATTGACTTTGCGATCCACTAGAGGTCGCTGTGCCAAGCCACTTAATAATAATACTTTTATCTTATTTATTTCGGTCGCACACAGCTGAGTTCTTACAGGATTCGTAAAAAACTTATTCCAAAGTTAGTTCATAGTTTTATTAAGAATTGTTGGATCGATTTTGTGGGTTGATTTGTTTTGGAAAACTTGTGTGATAGTTTGGGTCTGGGTCCGTAGTTTTTGATTATTTTACGCCGTCACGGAAAACCTACATGAATGAATGATTTTTTTCCTTATTTTGTTTGTTTAACTTGTCGGGACGTCCCTTTGCGCTTTTGACCTAGCTCTTTTCGGCCTACTTTATTTATATGGATTAAATAAAAACTTTTGTTATTTCTTTTCTTAAAACATTATTTTGTTTTTATAACTAATTTAGTAGCGGGCTGTTTCGGTGGTCTAGAGTTTGCAAGCGAAGTTTTGGGTTCGATACTCAGGACGGCCAAAGTCTTATTTGGGTTGAACACTAACACGCAATCAGTTTAGGTTACAATAGATTCGCTTTAGTGTTTTTTAATCTATGTACCTATATGCAACTGTTAAGGGTAAAGGATGACACCAAAGGGAAAGTCCGTTCTAAGGATTTCAATAATACTTTTATTATCATTTTCTATGCAGGGTGAAATTCCATATATTATGCTCGCATGACAACGCAACAGCTGATTCTTTTTCGCAATTTCTGATTTGTTCCCATAGTGCAAGTTGTTCATAATGGGTTGGTAATTATTTTAAGGGGTCACCGAACCGAAAAAACGGGTAGTTCTATGTTAGTATGTTATGGTTGCGCTATCAGTGCATTAAAAAACGGGTAGACGAGCTGGTTACAGTTTCGTTTCTAACCGAGGCATCTTGTAGAGGCACGCTTTTTTTTTTTTTGACGCTGGGAAATCATCCGATGACTTCTCCCGCTCTGGGGGAAATCATCCAATAATTTCTCCCACTCTGGGTGGAGAGCGGACGGGAGTGTCAGACTCTTACTGACTAAAACCCATCCATGTTCCTTCCGTAGCCCTTTATGTTTCGGGGTAGCGGTAACCCTTTCGGACAATTCCTCTTAAGGGGTCATTGTACCTAATAACCCCTTAAAATAATGCCCAGGAATTCTATATTGGGCAACTACTGCTCTCTAGAGAGCATTGGCCTCGACTAACGAGTTGTAGGTCGTGAGTTCAAACCCAAGCAGGCGCTTTACTTTGTGTATTTAATTTCATCACCACTGCTCACAAAACGGTGAAGGAAAACATCGTGAGGAAACCAGCATGTCATAAAACCAATACTTTGAAGACGCACTGGGATTACCGCCCACTCCCTCTCTTAAAGAGGAGGCCTGTGTCCCATCAGTGGGACTATTATAGGCTGATTATGTCATTTGTAACTTCGAGTTACGGCTGTATGGACATAGTACAGCATTGCACACATGTAAGCGGGCACGCACTTTTACCTGGAGGCTATTTTTTTTATTTTTTTTTATTTACGCTTGAGTACAGTCAGTTTTAATGTTTTAATTGGTATATTGACGTGTGCTAGCTGACATGTGGCAAATGATTGATTTTAATTTGATGTGTTTCGTAATGTTAATTACTCCTCATACATAATATAATGTGTAGAGTCAAGTTCTTCCAACTAAACAGACAGCTGTGCTGCTGGGGAGTTTGTTGCGCCACTTCTTCTTCCCAGTTAAAGCACTAGGAAGTGGTGAAGGGTGGGCGTTTTTGGGGGACTGTCTTATGTAACTTTGACCTTCAAAAAGGGCTCATCTTCAGCCTAATTTGAATAAATGACTTTTGATTGATTTTGATTGATTTGATTTGATAAAAGGTGTTTAAAAAAAATGAGCTGTTCCATACATGTAACTCACATGCAACTCGGCACACGTAACTCAATAAAATGCATGAAACAGCTCATAATTTTTTCGCGATTTCAGGTTTTATCCCATAGTGAAAGTTGTTCGTCACGATGAGTACAATGCTCCCACGAAATTCAAAGAGTTAATTTTAAACACCTTATATATTAGAAGGTATATTTTATATCAGCAAATCTCGCTGTTTGACTCACATGTTTGACAAAATAAGGAAACAGGAAAATAATAAAGTGAATATAAGAAAAAAATGGCGGAAGCTTTTAACAATTTTTTTGGTATTCCCTTAGGTAACGCGTATGGCATATCATTCCATATAAATAAATCAAAACTCCAAATAAATAGTGACTCAGGATTCTATGAGTGGATTGAACTGACGACCTTTACAGTGGAATGCTAAGCGCCACTACGCTATTTGGGACGTCTGAAGCAGTCTAGAAAATAGATACGGCAGTGTAGGTATAGCTAACTATAGTACGCGTCTAGGAAATGGGTATTAATGTATTTAAATAGACAAGTGTCAATCGCTTCGTGTCGATTCGATTTCGAAAATTGTTGATCGAACAATTCGTTATCTCAGCGATTCGGATTGTCAAGAACACCACTTGTCAACGCATTTGTATGGAAATATTGATCGAGTTTCGTTACACAATTTGACATTGTCTAGCACTTAGCTATCGAAAACCGTGACATTTCGAAAGCTTATGCCAATTCCATACATTTCGGATTTATCTAATTTCGTTAACGTTAATAAAAATGTGACTTTGTTTAAGCACTCGTATATTTAGTATAACCTAAACCTAAACCCCAATACCTAATGCTTAGCAGTGAGATGTTTAGCGGGATTGTCCGAAAGGGTGACCGCTACCCCGGAACATAAAGAGCTAAGGAAGGAACATGGATGGGTTTTAGTCAGTAAGAGTCTGACACGCCCTTCCGCTTCACCCAGAGCCTCCTGCCCTCAAAAAAAAAGGTGTACGACAAAGCGCACACGACTAGTGGACCAATCTTTCTTTGAAACAAAGAAGTTATTATTATTTGAATTAATCATCACCCAAATTACCATCCACATTCTAATTATTCGTCTAGCCAAATTCTAAACCATCTATTTAATTATGATGGAAAAATACAAGTGTTAAAGTATAAAATTTCACGAATGTCGGTCGTAACTGAGCGGTGGTCGCGACCTCGCCTAGTTGGCAAGCTGCGCGTGCGCCGGTCAAGGCGGCCGGCCGTCTTGGTACTCGGTCTCATCCCAATGATATTCAACTGAATGTCGGTATGAAGTTTCTATATAGTATATTTGAATAGTGTGAGATTGTTGAATGAATGATTGTGGTAGGATAATTTCTTCGTTATAAGCGGTTCTTTTTAGTGGTATTTGATAATACGTAACCAACGTGGTAGGATTGACGTCACGAGGGTATCTTTTCTGACAGCTCTTAATTGTTACGAACATTCTTTTCTTCTATCTTTTTTCGTGAGGTTAGTGACTAACCTGACACACACACACACACACACAACAACAATAACATTCTTTTAATATTTAACAAAATATTTTTATTTATACAGGGCGTTCTTTTATACGTCATAAATCTAAGGTATGAAAGAGACCTTATCAAAGAACCAACTAGCATATTAATTATTTTTCAATTATCTTATAATTTTTGTTTTCATTTTTCATACAAAACAAATCGATAAAGTCACGATTATTAACGCAAAACACCCCTCATGTGAAATATGACACCGTCACTGGTTCTTAGCTTTAATTATGAATGATTAGTATGAATGTTCTTACTATGAACTAACGTGATGTCACAGTTATTATGCTGCCCAGGGCCTCTGACTTAGCTTCACATGCTGTTGAGAAATATTGAATATAGGTATTCATGTTATTGTTATCGGTATGAATGAAAATGAATTACTCGTATTTATCAATGAAACTTAGATACCTACACATCGAGATAAATTGATTATATCTTCGAGACTATGCATTTTGGACCACGTATTCTAAAATTGTTTGTATTATTTTACTTATAGAATAAAACCCTACAGTTATAATATTTTAAACTTCAGTATTTTTACGTTATTTGTAAGTCACTTAACTAAATCCGCCGCTAATCTTTGGGGCCTAGACAAAGTCACATTTTCATTAACGATAACGAAATAAGATAAATCCGAAATGTACGGAATTGGCATAAGCTTTCTAAATGTCACGTGATCACTCGTTTTCGATCGCTAAATGCTAGACAATGTCAATTGTGTAACGAAACTCAATCAATATTCCCATACACATGCGTTGAAAAGTGGTGTTCTTGACTATCCAAATCGCTGAGTAACGAATTGTTCGATCAACAATTTTCGAAATCGAATCGAAACGGAGAGATTGACACTTTACTAGGCCTCCTTTTTTTGAAGGTGGGAAATAATCCGTCTAGGTCCCCTGTGTATAGATTTTAATTCAGATACCTTCCACCGACAACTCGTCAGTCATCAAAAAAACCTTGTCAATAATCATGACATTCAATTAATATCCTTGACAATTTAGCATAACATTAAGAAAACAAATACAACATAATATTTACTTGGAACCGAAGAACGATACCGCTGCAGACACCAAGAACGTTTATAATAAAACTGATACACGCATTGAATATCATTTACGACCACTATAAAGTGAAGCTATTTCCGAAACATTTCCGTTGACACGAAGAACGTTAAGATTCGAGAGTACTGCCAACTTTGTAGTTTTTAAGAGAAAGGTTTTTTTATGAATTTCATGGCTAAGTAATAAAATGTCGCACAGATTGATTCATCAGGTTAAGCTACGCTTGCCGGGGTTGGTCCATGGATGGGTGACCATCTCAGCATGTCGAGGTTCCTCCGTGCCTCGGAAAGCACGTTAAGCCGTTAGTCTCGGCTGCCAATCGTGCTGACAGTCGTTACGGGTCGTCAGAAGCTCGAAAATCTTACAGCCAGTCTTACCAAGGGGTATTGATATAACTTTAAAAGTAGAATAAATACTGTGGAAATGCATTTCTAGCGAAGCATGTATGGCGTAGCCTAATGGAATGATGGATTACCAATTCTTAGGTCTCGAGTTCGAACCCAAGACACGCACCTCTGATTTGCCGGATTTATGTGTTAACACTTAAAAACCGGTGAAGAAAAATATCGTGAGGCAATCGGAATATTATTTCTCAGCAGCATGTGTAGCTAAGTCAGAGGCCCATGGGCAGCATAAAAACTCTCGACACCAGGTTAGTCACTAACCACACGAAGAAGAAGATAACAAAAAAATACTATTTTTAAAAGCTTTGTTTGTTTACCTCTTTGTTCTGGCTAACTCCCAAATGGCTGGACTATTTTTGAAGGATATCTGACGTTAAATGGAAAAACTCAAGCTACATTTACTGTAGAAAAAAAAATTTGGAACCACGCCTGCAGTCAGGAGCTAGTCTTGTCTAAAACATAAATTCACCAGACGCATCTGTGTAAAAACGCATAAGATTTCGTTTACGACCGATACTAAAGTTTAAATGTTTTGAGAACATAACCATCGACATGGATGGACGTAAACATTCGCGAAGTTGACTACATTGTGGATTTAAACTGTATCGTGGCTAAGCACAGGTCGATCCATCAGGTTAAGCTACGCTTGCCGGGGTTGGTCGTGGATGGGTGACCATCTTTACACACCGAGACTCCTCCGTGTCTCGAAAAGCACGTTAAGCCGTTGGTCCCGGCTGTCATTTGTGCATCTTTGACAGTCGTAACGGGTAGTCAGAAGCCCGAAAATCTGACTGCCAGTTTTACCAAGGGGTACCGTATTGCCCAGTTATTGGGTTGTGGAGGTCGGATGGGAAATCGCTCTATGTAAAAAACTTGTATTCAGCTACATCCGGTTAGACTGAAAGCCGACCCCAACAGAGTTGGGAAAAGGCTAGGCAGATGATTTTGATATTTTATATTAATCTCCTTACTTGAAATAATGGATCCAAGATAAAAGAAATAAATAAAGTCAGACAAAATTAATTGTTGCAGTGTTTTTGAGATTAACTACTATAAAACGCCCCGCCCCTCCAAAATTCAAAATTCAAGCGCCACCAAGAATCACAACGCATGTCGCTGCCGGCCTGCTACTGAAGACGAATACTTACAACTACATACAAACTCTTTCGTAAAGATGTGACTACAAACATAGAAACAGTAATTTGGGGGGGCGCTTCATGATAACGAAAATCTTCTATCCATTTCATATAACTGTCAAAGAATGACATTTGTGATTTGAACTGTCAAAGAGTACTGTAGAGCCTGGGTGAAACCTTATGTGAAAGCTAGGGCTGGTTGGTTCGAAAATAACTGACAGTATTCGAACTTTGAAAATGATAGAATATTTTGATACGTTTTAATAAAAGAAAGGAATAAGGAGTCTGTCAGTAGCCGTGCTACCGGACGCATGTATTCTTTAAAGTAATATCATTCAATAGCTGCTGCCCCATGTGTTTCTATTTGTAAGATTGAAATCCCTCCATCACAACACATTACACGAGCTCTACCACAAAGAGCTCTCTAAGTGAAGGTCCATATGGTCTTCACAGTATGGCCAATTAAAGTGGGTAGTCTATAATTGGCAATTGGCTTAAAAATAATGCCCGTGGAGTTTCTTGCCCGTTCTTCTCCTTAGATAACTATTAGGTTTTAGAATGGGCTAGCTTCAGCTTTCTGACTGACCGACTTCTTTTTTTTGTGACGGTGAGAAATCTTCAAATGACTCGTCCCGCTCTGGGTGGAGCGGAAGGGAGTGTCAGACTTTTACTGACTAAAACCCATCCATGTTCCTTCCTTGGCCCTTTATGTTCCGGGGTAGCGGTAACCCTTTTGGAAAAGGCGTTTACCAAACGGCACTGCTCAAGCACGCGACTTTGAAACACAACTACTACCCCATACATCTACCAACGCGCGTGCTCCAATGCGTAACAATATAAACAGCCTAAGCTACGCTTAAGTTCCCAAAATTAACTTTTAAAGTACAGTCTAATAAATAAAGCTAATGTACACACTAGTTACGTTGATTTAATGGGCCATACGGTGACAGTTTTGTATAAATGTATATAAGAATAATTTAAGATGGTATTGAATTTGCCTGACCTTACAAAATACCAATTTGACATACGAAACGTTTAGTTTCCTTCAAAGTCAAATAATTTATTTCAAATAGGCACAAGAAAGTTACTTTAGAACGTCAAAATTAACAAGAAATAGGACTGATTCTAGTCACCCCTTCCAAAAAGTAGTCTCGTGTGGAGAAGAATTGGCAAGAAACTCTGCCGTTACTCTTTTAAAATGTTACTGTACTCAAAAACCTACGTAATCTGCCATCATCTGCCTAGCCTTTCCCAACTATGTATGTTGGGGTCGGCTTCCAGTCTAAACGGATGCAGCTGAATACCAGTATTTTACATGCGACTGCCTATCTGACCTCCACAACTCAGTAACTGGGCAATACGATACCCATTGGTAAGACTGGCTGTCAGATTTTCGGGCTTCTGACGACCCGTAACGACTGTCAAAGATGCACAAATGACAGCCGGGACCAACGGCTTCACGTGCTTTCCGAGGCACGGAGGAGTCTCGTTATGTAAAGATCACACCCATCTACGGCTAACTCCGGCAAGCGTAGCTTAACCTGATGGATCGATCTGTGCGGCTGTTAGTACTTAGCCACGAGTTCCACCTACATCTTAAAAACAGACATTCATAAAACCCTAGGTATTACACGAACAACATTAACTAAAACTAGACTTAATTAAAAAACAAATGCCAGTCTGAAGTTTGTGATTCACCCTGAACATCCAGTTCGCTTCCGGGACGAGCCTGCAGTTTAAAAGTGTGCAGCGCAGTGGAAGAACTTGTATAATTAGAAAAGGACTGAAGGCTATTCTAGCAGGGGGTGGGACAAGGAGTAAGATACAGCGAGGAAGTGACTTGATATCATATCACATATCATCACGCCTGTTTTCTTCAAAGGGTTAAAATCAAAAGTCATTAATTCAAACTGGCCTAAAAATCAGCGCTTGTTGAAAGTCAAAGTTACATAAGACAGTCCCCCAAAAACGCCCACCCTTCACCACTTCCTAGTGCTTTAGCTGGGAAGAAGTGGCGCGAGTCGGTAAGTCAGGACTGATTCAACTGGACTACTATTGCTCACCGGCGGCTATGGCTCTGTAAGGTTGCCTGCGCATCAAGTTACCCAAATCTGTCAAAATTCTTTAATGGCTTTTCAACTTTATTACAAAATTATAAGGTTCATGTTCAATTGGGAAAAGTAGACAGTTTGGGATAGCTTGATGTGCCCTTAACTTCTAAATAAATTGGCGGTACTATGATTACGTATTCATGAATAAACTGAACTATACATAAATTATCTAGCACTAAATTCCTTTTAAATACAAAACCCAAGGTTTTTGGCGTCTAAAATTCAAATTACAATAATTATTTTCAAAGCTATGTGTAAATATTTATTAGCGTGTTGACTGCCTCGTCGGTCTAGTGGTCACAAGTGCTACTGAGAGGCATCCTGCTGAGGAGGTCCTGGGTTCAATTCCCGGGTCGGGCAAATGTGTTATTGGTTTTTCCCATCTGGAATTTCTCAGTAACAGCCTGGCTTTGGGATCGGTTGATGGCAACAGGCACGCCCCCTATTTAATGGGTCTTAATTAAAAGGAATCTAAGGAAGGAACATGGATGGGTTTTAGTCAGTAAGAGTCTGGCACTACCTTCCGCTCCACCCAAAGCGGGAGGAGTCATTTGATGATTTCCCAAGCTCAAAAAAAAGGGGTGCAGAATACGCTAGCGCATTTTCGCCCATTCTCCCCGTACCCCGGACAGAACTTACGTAATATCTAAAATTAAGTGTGATTATTCAAGTTCTGAGCTCAACCCTTGCAATCAGAATGCCACAGGAATCAACTGAGCACCTCATTTGGGTTTTAATGAGGGGTGAGAGGTTGAATATTTTTGTAGGCCACTCACAAAAAGGGGGATAAGGAAGTTTTTACTTGGAACCTCTCTAATTTGCAAGTTTTGTTTTCTGAGAAGTATTGTTATTTATACCCGATGCCTGTGTGTAACTCACTGTTTTTTTTTGTTATAATTTAAACTAGTTGCAATCATTTATTTGAATTAAGAACATTAAAAGCACTTTAGAATGTTAAAAATTATCTTCTTCTTTTCGTGTGGTTCGTGACTAACCTGGTACCAGAGTTTTTTTTAATGCTGCCCATGGGCCTCTGACTTAGCAGCACATGCTGTTGATAAATATCTCTCAGACATGCCGGTTTCCTCACGATGTTTTCCTTCACCGATTTTTAAACTCAAACTCAAACTCAAAGTATTTATTTCAAATAAACCAATTACAGGCACTTTTGAATTGTCAAGGTGTCGGTCAGTCCGAGAAATGAAGCTAGTTGCCCATTCCAAAAGAGTAGGTACCTATGGAGAAGAACGGGCAAGAAACTCCATGGACACTCTTTTAAACAAAATATGGTTACAAAATATTGGTTACAAAGTTCATATTAATATTATACATGTGAGAACGATGCAGAACGTTAAAAGCATCAGATATAAAATATGTAAAAACTATTCAATAGTTAAATTAAAACAAGCCTTAGCCACTAAGAGATGACCAGTCCCTACTGACAGCGCCCGTTCACGAACATGACGCATATATTAGCACCATTCAGCTCAACCATTTTGAAGGGAGCTAAATGATCCAACACACACGCCACCATCAGCGAGACATTAAAGTGAGCATGGCATACTCTCAGCCGCCAGGACATATTCAAGTCAATGAAAGACGCACCCAGAAACTGGTCGCTTTATAGTAGGTACATAGTACTCACATATGTGCTAAGCAGTTCAGTATACAATATTAAGAGATTGAATTTATACAATGCAAAGATGTTTTTTTTTTGTTGTTGATCTTCCGCAGCTCCAACAGTTTTCAGTAGTCTAATAAATTAGTTGATGCGCCCTTGTGGAGCTGGACTAGCATTGACCCAAAGCACGAGATAATTATAGAATACGCATATGAATCCGTAAAATCAGAGGTGCGTGCCTTGGGTTCGAACTCGAGACCTTTGACTTGGCAGTCCGACGGTTACACCACTAGGCTATCACTGCTGTATTAAAAATTATAGGATAAGAAAATTGTTTTATTGGCCCCTTCGCCTCCTTAATGCGCGCGTGGAACATGAACGCGTTAGTGTTCCACGCGCGCCTCAGAGAGATGTCATCATTATAGAAGGGCCGATGCCTGCCGGGTCAGCAGGACTGTCACATGGAAACATGGATGAGTTTTAGTCAGTAAGAGTCTGACTCTCCCTTTCGCTCCACCCACAGCGGGAGGTTATTTGATGATTTGCAATCCTTAAAAAAAAAAGAAGTCTTCGCCCTGCAATCTTGGTTCTAAACATGCTAGTTAGATATGAGCTAAAACAAAGTTTAGCGCGTTGTAACTTAGTTCTAGCTAAGGAATTAATTTCCCGTAAACTGGACTAAACTTCAACTAATATAAATCATCCAGGAAATGAAACTGGTGTCATAAAATTTTGCCTCCTTTGAATAATCTAGACTGAATTCTAGCTTTTAGCCATTTTCATTAAACCGTTTTAGGGCGGAGTTCACCAATGACACTAAACAATTAAGAGATGTCAGTGTCATTATTTTCTTTGGAATTTTTCATTTCATCATGTATATGAGTAGCGCTTGAGACCAGCGAGGCAATTAATTCTACTTCACTACATACATAGTATAAAACAAAGTCGCTTTCTCTGTCCCTATATCCCTATGTATGCTTAAATCTTTAAAACTACGCAACGGATTTTGATGCGGTTTTTTTAATAGATAGAGTGATTGAAGAGAAAGGTGTAGGTATGTGTATAATTTGTCGACATATTATGTGAAAACGTATATGTGTGCTTGTGTGCTCAATTAATTTCACCATTAGCGCCTCGTTTTTGCTCCTTCATGTTGATGCGGTTTTTTTTAATAGATAGAGTGATTCAAGAGGAAGATTTGTGTATAATTTGTCGACATATTTTGCGGGCGAAGCCGCGGGCGGAAGCTAGTATATTATAAACGCGAAAGTTTGTGAGGATGTATGAATAGATGCATAAATGTTTGTTACGCTTTCATGCAAAAACTACTGAACCAATCTGGATAAAATTTGGCACAGAGATAGATTATAGTCTGGAACAGCTCATAGGCATTTTGTAACCATATATACTGATTTAAAAGAGAGTCCGTGTAGTTTCTTGCCCGTTCTTCTCTATAGGTACCTACTGCTTTGGAATGGGCAACTAACTTCATCTTTCTGGCTGACCGACTCTTTGACAATTCAAAGGTGCCTGTAACTGGTTTATTTGAAATAAATGCTTTGAGTTAGAGTTTTGAGTTTGAGACTAGTTTTTTCCGCAAAATTGTTGGTTCCCGTGGGATAATTTCCTACATACACGCGGGCGAATCCGCTGACAAAAGCTAGTTTAAAATAAAGATGGTTTAATTAAGAGAGGTGTTTGCCAAGATAAATCATTACTCATCATTCAGTCATCTCGCATCCATTTGACTAATCAAATTATTTGAACGTGTTCCAAGAACTGATTGTTGTTGATCGACAGATTTTACTGTTTGTTTTAATCAGGGCTCTATTATAAACTAGCCAAGTAGCCAAGAGGAGCTCGTGGCTAAATAATAACGGCCACGCGGGTCGATCCGTCAGGTTAAGCTACGCTTTCCGAGGTTGGTCTGTGGATGGGTGACCAACTTTTCATACCGAAACTCCTTGCCTCGGAAAGCACGCTAAGCCGTTGGTCTTGGCTGTAATTTGTCCAACTTTAACAGTCATTACGGGTCGTCAGAAGCCCGAAAATCTGACAGCCAGTCTTACCAATGGGAATCGTATTACGAAATTGCTGGGTTGTGGAGGTCAGATAGGCAGTCGCTTCATGTAAAATACTGATATTCAGCTGGCGGCTAAAATGTCGCGGCGGGGTACCGTACATGTAGATGTTCAATCAGATGAAGGTTTCGACTTACTTAAGCGGTACCCCGCCGCGACATTATATTTTTCCTTAAATAAAAGTACCAACCATTTATGTTACTGTCACTTGTAAATCCAAAATATACTTAGTCTAAGTACAATATACTTCAAATCTACATCAACAACGGCAGTCCCAATCCTTTTAAAGGTATGACATCCAGAAGCGAAGCGATTTATCTTTCGCATCGCGTCAGGAACACGCGTGTCTTGATGTATCGTTGTCCTATTTAGTTTTGTTGGTAACAAACTATATAAAGGGGTGGGCAGGGATGTTGGTCGTACCGTGCTAAAGCTTGGGAACGTTTTCTATTAGTTCACGCATAAATGGAAAAAACAATGTTAATGATCTTATCTTCTTTTCGTGTAGTTAGTGACTATCCTGGTGTCAGAGTTTTTATGCTGCCCATGGGCCTCCGACTTAGCTAACGATGGGAGTCGTTTACAGAAAGCAAATGCCTCTTTTAGTGGCTCAACTCCGGTTTAGTGGTCGTAAGCGCTAGATCTAGACGAAAAAATATGCTGTTGAGTACATGTATTGTCATTGTCAAGGGGTCGGTCAGTCAGAAAGATGAAGCTAGTTGCCCATTCCAAAGCAGTAGGTTCCTATGGAGATGAACGGGCAAGAAACTCCATGGGCACTCTTTTAAACAAAATATGGTTACAAAATATGGGTTAGGTACATAATTCCTATTATTATTATACATGTGAGAACGATGCAGAACGGTGAAAGCATCCGATATAAAATATGAATCAAAATCAAAATCAAAAGTCATTTATTCAAATTAGGCTGAAGATAAGCACTTTTTGAAGGTCAAAGTAACATAAGACAGTCCCCCAAAAACGCCCACCCTTCACCACTTCCTAGTGCTGTATGTAAATAAAAAGTTCAAAACTTAAATTAAAACAAGCCATCGCTAAGAAACGACCAGTCTCACTGACAGCGCCCGTTCACGAACATGACGCATGGATTAGCACCATTCAGCTCAATCATTTTAAAGGGAGCTAAATGATCCAACACACACGCCACCATCAGCGAGACATTAAAGTGAGCATGACATACTTTCAGCCGCCAAAGCACATTCAAGTCAATGAAAGACGTACCCAGTAAATGGTCGCTTTATATTAGGTACATAGTACTCACATAGAAAGCTCAAGAAACTCCACCGTTAAATCTATTTAAATGTTTTACAATGTTTTGTATACTTACATGAATTATAAAATTATAATTATGTGTGAAGACGATGCACCCAGAATAAAATTACTACACCACAAAAGGTGAAAAGAAAAACAATTAAGAATGTCATGTAAAAATAATTATGTTATACATAGATGGTGAGGAGCTCGTGGCTGAGGAATAACAGCCGCACAGGTCGATCTATCAGGTTAAGCTACGCTTGCTGGGGTTGGTCGTGGATGGGTGACCAGCTTTATGTACATACTGACTCTTCTGTGCCTCGCTAAACACGTTAAGCCGTAGGTCCCAGCTATCATTTGTGCATCTTTGACAGTCGTTACGTTTCGTCAGAAACCCGAAAGTCTGACAGCCAGTCTTACCAAGACAACTCTTGGTAAGACTGACTGGAGGTCAGATAGGCAGTCGCTCCGTGTAAAATACTGGTATTCAGCTGCATCCGGCTAGACTAGAAGCCAACCCCAACATAGTTGGGGAAAAGGCTAGACAGAGATACATGCTGCATGATAGCTATAACATAACATAACACATTGGCTGAACAGTCATGTACAGACGCCAGCACATCAAGCTATCCCTAACTGTCAAATTTTCTCAATTAAAAATGAACCTTATGTCTTTGCAATAAAGTTGAAATACTATCAAAAAAAATTGACAGATTGTGGTAACTTGATGTGCTGGCCTCTGTACCTACAGTACACCACATTCCGCCAGTTATGTTTTAGTCCCACATAAAAGGGGAGCCTTTTCTTTTTTTTGAGGGTGGTAAATCAACAAATGACTCCTCCCTCTTACTGATTAAAACCCATCCATGTTCCTTCCTTAGCCCTTTATGCTCCGGGGCAGCGGTGACCCTTTCGGACAACCCCGCTTGCCCGGCAGGCCTCGGTCCTGACCGGCCCTTCAAATGCTGACTTCTCATTCAGGCGCGCGTGGAACACGTACGCACCGTCCGGTACAGGCCTGGTCCTGACGGTGAGCTACCCATTACTCACCGTCCGCAGTCCCGCGCCTACGGTGGCCGGGAGTCATCGCGCAACTCCCTACGCCCGGGGCGTATCCCGCGGTGGCTGCGACGGTAGGATCTTTCCCATCCTGCCACCTCCTTCGCGAGCATAACTACTTCGTAGAAGGAGGTGACTGCCTCCCTTTCCAAGGGGAAAGCCTATTGCCATCAAACGGATGAGAAATCCTAAAGAGAAAAACCCAATAACAGTTTTACCGACATAGGAATCGAACCCAAGACCTCGTCCTCAGCAGTAGCGCTAAACAAATTACGAACCTAAATAAATAACTTAATAGGTTACCAATATGTCAAAGTTATATCAAAATATCTAAAATAAATATATTCTGCAACACCACCATTTTGAATTGATCCCTGATATTTTATTCCTTTCCAACAACATATAAAGGAAATATTAAAAATGTCTCGTGACGAGAGTTCTTTATGAACTGGCCGGGTTATACAAAAAGTGGGTTAAGGCGTGTCCAGACGTAATATAAGCTTTGGACGCGAGTCAAATTTAAAGCTTAATTCGATTTCTACTTTTAGCTATGTACGTAGTGTACCTATATCTAATTTTTATAATACCTTACGACGTAGCGCGTCCCCACTCCTCAATTTTAATGCGTTATATCTGATTCATATTATATGAATATGATAAAGCTCGTGGCTAAGTAATAACAACCGCAAGGACCGATCTATCAGGTTAATCTACGCTTGCCGGGGTTGGTTCGTGTATGGGTAACCATCTTTACATATCGAGACTCCTCCGTGCCTCGGAAAGCACGTTAAGCCGTAGGTCCCGGCTGTCATTCGTGCACCTTGACAGTCGTTACGGGTAGTCAGAAGCCCGGAAGTCTGACAGCCAGTCTTACCAAGGAGTATCGTAATACCCAGTTTAAACTTTCAAGACAATGTTTATGTTCTTTCTCCAGAATTAGCTTCATAAAATTATTTTTATTATGTATTCTATTCATTGTGTTTTGGTTGTTTTTTTTTTATTATCCATTTATTGTTGACATAATCTACTCATTACATTGTTTTTTTTAATGAGTTGTATTGCAAAATGTGGTTAGCTAGAGACCTCGACAGTTGATCATATTTATTTATCTTGATCCTAGTCAGTAATCATTAGCAATTAATTGATTGATTTTACTTTGATGGTCCTAGTTTATCATAATTATGTAACTTCGAGTTACGGCTGTATGGACATAGTACAGCATTGCACATGTAAGCGGGCACGCACTTTTACCTGGAGGCTCTTTTTTTTTTTAATTTACGCTTGAGTACAGTCAGTTTTAATGTTTTAATTGGTATATTGACGTGTGCTAGCTGACATGTGGCAAATGATTGATTTTAATGTGATGTGTTCCGTAATGTTAAATACTTCTCATACGATAAAGGTGTAGAGTCAAGTTATTCCAACTAAACAGACAGCTGTGCTGCTGGGGAGTTTGTTGCGCCACTTCATCTTCCCAGCTAAAGCACTAGGAAGTGGTGAAGGGTGGGCGTTTTTGGGGGACTGTCTTATGTAACTTTGACCTTCAAAAAGTGCTGATCTTCAGCCTAATTTGAATAAATGACTTTTGATTTGATTTGAGATACTGACTGGGTTGTGGCTGTGGAGCTGCATCCAGTTAGACTGGAAGCCTAAGACCCTAACACAGTTGGAAAAAGGCTTGGTAGATAGATTGAAAGCAAAAAATACGGGACAAATATTTTTTTAATTATCTGTATAACAGACTAAATAGATATTTTCCCCCTATGTTTATCGCATAACTTTGCTTTAAAGAAAGAAAATACATTTATTCAGCACAAATTAAAGGCATACAAAACAACATCAATCAATCTGCCTAGCCTTTTCCCATCTATGTTAGGGTCGGTCTAACCGGATGCAGCTAAATACCAGTATTTTACATGGAGCGACTGCCTATCTGACCTCCACATTTCAAAACAGTAGGTACATTTATGGTACTACTCAAATTAATCCATTATCCCATTTACCCATCCTATAACCCCACGATTTATAAATTTTTTTTCCTTGTAAGCTCTCTCTCTCTAGATATTTTAAACTTTGAAGTTAAGTAGGACAGTCTCGTTTCAATTTACAAAAAAAAAGAGAAGAAAAGGAAATATTAAATTTAAAAAATGAAAAGGAAAGTAAACATTAGTTTTGAACCCCCCTCGTTCGAACCCCACGTGATTTTCTGACAATTTCTTTTTCACAAAAAAATGGAATGCCATCATTCTGTTTCAAACTCAAACTCAAAGCATTTATTTCAAATAAACCAATTACAGGCACTTTTGAATTGTCAAGGGGTCGGTCAGTCAGAAAGATGAAGCTAGTTGCCCATTCCAAAGCAGTAGGTACCTATGGAGAAGAACGGGCAAGAAACTCCATGGACACTCTTTTAAATCAAAATATGTTTACAAAAACTGGGTTACATCACTCATGTTGAAATATACACGTGAGAACGATGCAGAACTTAATAAAAGCGTCCATAATTACAAGATTTTAAAAAACAATTCAAAATTAATTTAAATATTAAAACAGCCGTGGCAGCTAAGAGGTGACCAGCCCCTACTGACGGTGCCCGTTCATGAACATGACGCATGGATTAGCACCAATCAGCTCAACCATTTTGATGTTTGTATTTAGTCTTGACCGGGAATTTTGTTTTTTGTTTTAAATATAAAGGTTAAGGTCGTCTTTCCATCTTTTTAGAAGACATCAATACTTTTTCAATTTACACGAAACAATGTACTCCCGCGCGGATTCACCCGCTTCTCGGCTCCTATTGTTCGTAGCGTGATGTTACATATCCTATAGTCTTCCTCGATAAATGGACTATCCAACACAAAGAAAAAAAATTCAATTCGGACCAGTAGTGCCAGAGATTAGCGCGTTCAAACAAACAAACTCTTCAGCTTTATAAAATTAGTATAGATATCTCCTTATTCCGTCTGAGAAAATCCTTATCTCTCATGTATATCCGATAATATGATTGTTATGATAATCATTATTATTGCGTTTCATGGAGATTTGCTCTTGTCACAGCCATCATATTATTTTCGTATTCGAGTGGAAATCAATACAAGATCTGTTACGACTTTTTGTAGGCTGTGATGAATGAGGTTTTATGCGACGTTCGTAATTTTAAAAAAACAAAACGGAATTTGTTTTCGGAACGATGTCGTAAATATATCGTCCGCCCGCGGCTTCGCCCGCATAATATGTCGACAAATTATAAACATAAACCTTCCTCTTCATTCACTCTATCTATTAAAAAAACCGCATCAAAATCCGTTGCATAGTTTTAAAGATTTAAGCATACATAGGGATATAGGGATAGAAAAAGATTTTGTTTTATACTATGTAGTGATGATAAACAATGGACACTTGGCAAATTTTCTTACTTAGTGGTTAATGTAGTATTAATAATGACGTTAAAGTCAAGCTTCTATACTAATGTTTCAAATTTCACGAGTTTGTTTGCTTTTCTGGGTTGTACGAGGTGATCTTTGGAACTACATAACACTCGTATTCGAAAAATCCTTTTTGAATTTGACGACTACTACCTTAAAGAGCAAAAGCATTTTAAATCGCAACTCAAGAAATTCTTAAAAAGGCTTACTACTCTATCAATGAGTTTTTAGATGATAGAAGCATAAAATAAAAAATATCCGATCCACTTATTATGACTATCTTGTTCACGACGTTACTTGCATGAAATAGTTTTATTTAGTTTTTACGCCGAATTTGTACGCCTCGCAAAGCAAAACATAGTGATACAACACAAATTTTATACCATGTACCATAATTATTACCTATGTTTAACAAATAAAATGTTTTGACTTTGACTTTGAAAAAGGAAGAAGAAATAAAAACCGGCCAAGTGTCAGTCGGACTCGCGCTCGAATGGTTCCGTACCATTATCTATAACAAGTTCGAGTCGGCCAACAAAATGATCCTAGAAGGGTTTTGTTTTTATCTTTTGAGGTATGGACCCTTAAAAGTGAGACAGAACGCTAAGCGACAGTGAACGAGTAATAGAGCGGGCGCGTGATGCTATGTGACGCAGTGCGTCGTGAATTGCGGGTGAAACCGCGAAGCAGATTGACTATTTTCGTTTATAAAAATAAAAACACTTTTATCAAAGTTTTTTTTATTTATAATATTAACTGTAATAAATATTGCTAATATTTAATTATTTTATTTCCAGGTACGGAATCAAGCCAAGACAAATAGCAATAGTTACTAAGACTGCTAATTAGCAAGTTAATTAAGGTAAGGTACAAAGATCTTTCTAATTAGAGCTGACAACAGAGCCCTCAATAAATTCTATGGCCCGTTATTTTTCTTTTTTAAACATTCAAACACACACACGCTCCCATACACCCATTCACACACAAACACACACACACTCACATACACACACAAACACCACACAATAGCAGGCTTGCATTACACTTAGTTTAAGTGATCTACTTGTTTGATTTATTGCATAAATTGTTAATTTCTAAAAAACGGATGAATGCACTGACTCCTGTAACACAGGTTTCACCTAGCTCAGGAGTCAGGGTTTCAAACTAAAGTGTATAACCTTTTTTTATGTCAATAAAACATTTTTATTTATTTATTCATAAAAACTTCATTCTGTGATCAGATTGTGAACATCTAGCTGTGCCTCGATGTATTCTGTTAAAGTCTTACCATGAAAACTTAGATGAAATGAGCTGTCAATAATGTCAATCCTTAGCATCAAGTGGAATGACAGCTCACTTTAAACTCACTTTAGCTAAGTTTTCATGGTCACTACAGAATGGACCCGCGATTAAAAAACAAAAAAATATATTTCTGCAACCTATAAACTAAAGACCTATATATGCCTATCCGACCTCCACAATTCAGTAATTGGATAATTCGACACCCCTGGTAAGACTGGCTGTCAGACTTTCGGGCTTCTGACTATCCTTAATGATTGTCAAAGATCCACGAGGGACTGCTGGGACCAACAGCTTAACGTGCTTTCCGAGGCACGGAGGAGCCTTGATGTAAAGATGGTCATCCATCCACGGACCAACCTCGGCAAGTGTAGCTTAACTTGATGGATCGATACGTGCGGCTGTAATTACTTGGCTACGAGCTCCTCAAATTAAGTTATATCTACTGTCTATATTGTAATTGTTATGAGAGTCCGTTTAAAAACGAACAGTCACGGACTTTAATTGTTGAGCCACTTGCCACTGTTTGTATTTTAGTCGTGTAACGCAAATCGGGTTTATTTATTTATTTATTTGGGTGAAACAAACAGTAACACATTATATCTGCACAAACAATATAAACAAAGATATTATATAAATGTGAAACCCACACCGTTATCCACAGCATATAGTTAGTTTAGTCAGTTTTACTCGTACATCCAGATAGGGAAAGTCATTTAGGGCACGTCACAATAGAGGGCACGCCACGATAGTGGCGGTAAGGCCCCTCTTTGAGGAGTGGCTAGAGAGGCGTCACGGCGCCCTCACGTTCCGCCTGACGCAGGTCCTAACCGGACATGGATGTTTCGGGAGGTTCCTGCACATCATCAGGCGGGAGGAAACGCCCGGGTGTCACCACTGCGAGGATCGCCCAGAGGACACGGTAGAGCACACGGTGCAAACCTGCCCCGCATGGGCAGAGCACCGCCGTGTCCGTAGAGGCGATCGGCGGCGGCGACCTCTCGCGCCCGGCCCTGGTGCAAGCCATGGTCTGGGGCGAGAGGGAGTGGGAGGCAGTCACCTCCTTCTGCGAAAAAGTTATGCTCGCGAAGGAGGTGGCGGGATGGGAGAGAAAAAGGTCCTCCCGTCCCAGCCGCCGCGGGAGACGCTCCGGGCGTCGGGAGCCACGTGACGACTCCCGGCCACCGTAGGCGCGGGCCTGCGGGCGGTGAGTAATGGGTGACTCACCGTCCGATCAGCACCAGACCCGTGCCGTACGGCGCGTATATGTTCCACGCGCGCCTCAAAGAGATGTCAGCATATGAAGGGGCCCCTTAGGGCCAAGCCTGCCGGGTAAGCGGGATTGTCCGAAAGGGTTACCGCTACCCCGGAACATAAAGGGCTACGGAAGGAACATGGATGGGTTTTAGTCAGTAAGAGTCTGACACTCCCTTCCGCTCCACCCAGAGCGGGAGCAGTCATTGGATGATTTCCCAGCCTTAAAAAAAAAAAAAAGGGAAAGTCATTTGCGGGTCTAGCAACCGAAATCTAGCGACAATTGTTTTAGCTTAGCCATGGTAACGTTAGCATACGGTGAAATATTATGATTGTTCTTTGACATTGACATTTCAACTGTCACGGATAGGTTTTCACAAATAACGATTATCTAATGAACTCTAATTCAAAAGAGGTCAGTAGCAAAATATATTTGATAGACGTACTCAGCCTACTTCATAATCTCTACAACTATAAATCTCTATGGATAAGAATATTTCCCATTTTATGTAGTTTGTCATCTTATTTGCGAGCATTCGATATGAGCTCGGGTTTAATCGTGTAAAGTCGTGTAATCTCGTGAATCTATAAAACTGCAAAATTTAAAAGTTTCTAAGTGGCTCATCATTTAAAGTCTGTGACTCCACATAACTCAACGAAAAAAAAAACAATAGATAAATTCATAGACAAAAATTCAATGACCGGGCACAGTGATATATACCCTCGCAATAGTTTCCGCAGTACATACGTAACAAAAATATGCGCCATCACATTCTCAAGGCCCAGAAAATACATCATAATAATAATATCTTCACAGAAAATCTATGTCACCCGTGGGTCTCTCCGTTATTATCTACCATAACCTCGTATACAAGTCGCATTTTTCAAGATTATCCGGATAAAACCGGATGAAGCCGAATCTATCCGGGTAAGGGATGGCAGTTATGATTCTATTCTACCCTCTATTTGGTTGTGTTTGTTCAAGATGAATAAGTTTTCCATGGATTAATTTTTATTCTTATTGTTAACGGGGTGAAATGGGGTGAATCTGTTTTTTTTTACATTGTGGTAAGTTTTGTAGCCGGTGCATTTACGATTATTTGACTGTCAACTGATATTCCGCTAGATTGCTTAATCTTTGAAATCTCTTCACTTATTTTATTTATTTATTTTAGGATTTCCAACAAAAGATAAACACTAAACAAAGAACAAGAATAGACTAAAAAGTGTTTTGTAGGTGTAGCCATACCATAGCATGCATAATAAAAATAAACAACTAATTAAACAACAACTTAAAATTAATTTTTATATAATTTAACAAAATATTTTAAAATATTTAGAAAACCGCACATAGGGTTCCGTACCATTATCACGGCAAAAAAATCACGATTGCTATTTGTGAGTCCTTAAATAAGTATTTATTTTATTCTGTTTTTTTTGTATTTGTTGTTATAGCGCCAACAGAAATGCATGATCTGTGAAAATTGCAACTCTCTAACTATCACGGTTCATGAGATACAGCCTGGTGACAGACGGACAGACAGACGGACGGAAGGACGGACAGCGGAGTCTTAGTATTAGGTTCCCGTTTTACCCTTTGGGTACGAAACCCTAAAAAGCATAATTATAGAGTTTCTTGTCCATTCGCATACACAATTACATTTTGAAAGGGCCTAGAATAAATTAAATTTTCTAGTTAATTTTGAAATTCCATAGTGCCTTATTAAGATATACGAAGATCCGTGAGCTAGTGTCAGTGCGCACACATATGTATTGTATCGGTGTAGCGGTTGTGGTATGGTATGTGCGAATTAGTCGCGAGTAATGGCCGGTGTCGCTAGCCGCATACAAAATCTTGTGTACAATCTTGTCAATAAACAAGGGTTAAAGTGATCAAAACTAGTGTTATTATTTATGCCCTAACAGGTTATGGGCCCAGGAGACTATATACAATTGATTTCGTGAGTTTTGGACAGTAAATACAGTGAAATGTTGTGATGAACTGTTTACGTAAAATAATAGACTTGCCCGTTCACGTAATCACAGTGCATCGTGCGCCACGCGCGGCATGCGCGTATAAAAAGTGAACTCGCCCGAGTTGTTTACTACTTATCAGTTCTTTCATCGTTTTTTTATGTTGTGTTTACGTTAAAACATTATTATGGCAGCATCTATTAAGATTGAACCATTAAGTGCTAATAATTATGATACGTGGAAGATTCACATGAGAGCCATTTTGAAGAAAAATGACTTGTGGGATTTCGTATCGGGTACCTTGCCGAAACCGGCACGTACCGACCCTAAGTATCCAGATTGGGTGAAAATGGACGGAAAGGCAGAATCGGATATATTGTTGGCCGTCAGTCCTAGTGAGCTCGCAGCATTAGATGGTTTAGATACCTCAAAACAGGTATGGGATAAATTGAAATCAATGTATGAATCAAGTGGACCCGCTCGTAAAGCATCATTATTGAAGAGACTTGTACTGACACGGATGAATGAAGGAGACGATCTCCGAAAGGATATTGCAGATTTTTTTGACGCTGTTAAAAAACTGAAAGAAATCGGTTTAGTGGTGATTGACGAATTATTGGCAATTTTACTGTTGTATAGCCTCCCAGATTCTTTTTCTATGTTTCGTACAGCAATGGAATCGCGGGATGATCTACCTTCTACTGAGATACTCAAGGTAAAGATTGTCGAAGATTATGAAGGGAGAAAGGTCACAGTACATGACCAAGGTGCTATGTTTGTCAAACGCACTAATAAAGCGCATCAGAAGAGTAATATACACGATAACACTTCATACAACAATAAGTCACAAGTAGAATGTTATCGTTGTGGTCGCCGTGGACATATTGCAAGAGAATGTAAAACTAAAAATGTACACAAAAATAAGCACAGTGCAAGGCAAGCAGAACGCAGTAGTTTGGAGCGGCAAGAATATACGACAATGTTTAGCACGACCGAAGAGGCTCGTATCGGTGAACAGAGTAGTTCTGTTTGGTGTATCGATAGTGGATGCACAGGACATATGTGCAATGATAAGCACATGATAAAAGGATTTACGCGACTGGACAATGAACTAAATTTAGCAAACCATGAGATTACGCAAATAGCCGGGACAGGTCAAGTCAGTATTTCTGTTGATACAGGTTGTGAAAAACGCCTAGTAGACATTCAGAAAGTGTTCTACGTACCAGACTTACGAACAAGTCTTTTATCAGTATCAAAAATTACTGATCATGGATTTGAAGTTCATTTTACTAAGAGAGATGCTGTTGTTATTGATAAGAACAAAAAAGTTCATATAAAGGCCGACCGTGTAGGTAATTTATACCATGTAAGATTGGGTCAGCAGTATTCCAATAATGTACAAATGGTGGAAAAGCCAATTGACATGTGGCATGAGCGCTTGGGACACATTAACGAGCGTGATCTCAAAGCTATGGCCAAGAACAGCTTAGTACATGGTCTAAAGTTAGATGACAGTGAAAAATTGTCGGATTGTGAAACATGTTTAAGTCAGAAAATGACTTGTAAACCATTTCCTAAAAGCAGTGAAGGACGTACTAAGTCTTTATTAGAGATAGTATATACTGATGTGTGTGGCCCAATGAGACACGAGTCATATGGTAAGAAGAAGTACTTTGTCACATTCATCGATGACAAATCTCGCTGGTGTGAAGTTTATTTCATCACTAACAAAAGTGATGTTTTCAAAGTATTTAAAGAGTACAAAGCATTTGTAGAGAAGTTAACAGGTATGAAGATAAAGAATTTACAGTCAGATAACGGAAGAGAATACATAAATAAAGAATTTGATGATTTCTTGAAAAAAGAAGGAATTGTAAGAAGATTAATTGTACCATATACACCCCAGCAGAATGGTGTAGCAGAAAGAAAAAATAGAACACTGATTGAGATGGCTCGATGCATGATGCATCAAGCTGGAAGCCCTCCAGGATTTTGGGCTGAAGCTATAAATACAGCTAATTTTATAAGAAACCGATGTCCGACTATTGCATTGAAAGGTGAAATACCTTACACTGTAT
This sequence comes from Hyppa rectilinea, assembly GCA_951799385.1. Taxonomy (NCBI): domain Eukaryota; kingdom Metazoa; phylum Arthropoda; class Insecta; order Lepidoptera; family Noctuidae; genus Hyppa; species Hyppa rectilinea. The sequence goes on from OX637316.1 coordinate 15,942,204, forward strand.
GGAAGGAGAAAAAGCCTACAGTAATTTACATGAATACATTTGGATCGAAATTATACTACAAAGACAAAGGGACAAAGAAAGGTAAATTCGACACTAATTCAGAACTTGGAATCTTCATGGGGTATGACCATCAATCCAAAGCTTATAGAATTCATGACCCTAAAACTAAGAAAATGATAAAGATGAAAGGATAAATATAGATCTGAGTGAACAAAATCAAAGTGAAGAGAAAGCAAAGGAGGACAGACCATATATAAAAGCTACAAGAAAGGAATCTAGAACGAGAAAGTCGTTGGAAAATATACATGATAATTTGGAAACAGATAGAACAGATAGATTAACAAGAAAAAGATATTCAACTGTTCAATGGGAAAAGCTAATAGAACCTGCTAAAAGAGGAAGAGGGAGACCGAGACTGATACGTACAGGTCTGACAGGAAGACCTAGAAAGGAATTTCAGTACCAACAGAATGATGAAGAAGTGACAGAAGGCGAAACAGACGATGAAGAATCGGAAGTACAAATGTCAGCAAGCATGGTAACGGTTGATCCAATGTCATGGCAGGAAGCTGAAAGAACAAGTGCTTCTACAGATTGGGAAAATGCATTAGAAGATGAATATCTAGCCCAAATAAAAAATGAGACGTGGGATATAGTACCACGACCACATGATCGAAAAGTGATTGGCAATAGATTGGTATTTACAAGTAAAGTCTCAGGAAAGAAAATTCGTCTAGTTGCTAAAGGTTGTTCTCAACGGCCAGGGGAGGACTTCCACGAGACATCATCTCCGGTGGTTCGATCATCGTCAATAAGATTGATAGCAGCACTATCATCAGAGTTAGGACTAGAGATCCATCAAATGGACGTGGTGACTGCTTATTTGAACGGTACATTAGATGAAGAAGTGTATATGGAGATACCAGATAAGATAGATAATGTACTAGATAAAATAATTGCTAAGAAGCAGATTGTTTCACGCCGCCAAGTAGTTCAAGATGAGAAAATTATCAAAACAGCTAAATTATGGATGAAAAAGATGAATGAATGTGATGATGCAGTATGTTTATTAAGGAAATCATTATACGGTTTACGCCAGTCAGGTTTACAATGGCATAAAAAGTTAGTTAGTAGATTAGAGTCGATAGGTCTTGAGCCAATGCCTCAAGATCCTTGTCTATTTGTGTCACAAAATAAACATAACATAATGTTAATTGCTATTTATGTGGATGATATAATTTTAGCTACAAATGATCTTGCATGGATGAAAGATGTGAAAAAAGAATTAATGAATGCGTTTGATATGAAAGATTTAGGAGAAATTAATACTTGTTTAGGTATTGAGTTTAAAATAGATGAAGAAAACAGAGTATATTTAAATCAAAGAATGTATGTTGAAAGGTTGTTAGAGAGATATGGTATGAGTGAGTGTAAGCCTATAAAAACTCCTATGGATGGTCTGGGAAAACTAGACAAGCCTAAAGAGATTAAGACAGATGTTATGAGGAAGTTACCTTATCAAAATTTAATTGGTGCATTAATGTTTTTGTCAGTGTCGACAAGGCCTGATATTACTTATGCTGTAAACTATCTCAGCCAATTTAATACTAATTTTGATGTTCAACATTGGCAGGCAGCTAAACGTGTGTTGAGATACTGAAAAGGTACCTCTAATTATGGTTTAATGTATGAGAGGACTGGTTTGCCTATGTTTGGTGTGGTCGATGCTGATTGGGGTACAAATGCAATTGACCGTAGGTCGTACTCTGGGTATGCATTCATTTTGGCTGGTGCTCCAGTAAGCTGGGAGGCACGTAAGCAGAAAACTGTGGATCTCTCCAGCACCGAAGCCGAATATATGGCAATTTCTGAAGCCGCTAAGGAAGCTATGTATTTGCAGGACATGTTGAGAAATGTGAGAATGGAATGGGAGGATGTAACATTGTTTAATAATAATCAAGGCGCTTTAAAACTTGCTCAGACAAGAAATTATCACTCGAGAACAAAACATGTGGACGTTAGACACCACTTTATTCGAGATATGTGCGAAAAAGGTGTTATTAATCTGAAATATTTGTGTACAGAAAGAATGCCAGCAGATGTTTTTACAAAAGGTTTGAGTGCAACAAAACATTATGAATGCTTAGGTAATCTAGGAATGATTGACAAATCAGATTAGCTCACGTCTTCGAGGGGAGGTATTAAGATATACGAAGATCCGTGAGCTAGTGTCAGTGCGCACACATATGAATTGTATCGGTGTAGCGGTTGTGGTATGTGCGAATTAGTCGCGAGTAATGGCCGGTGTCGCTAGCCGCATACAAAATCTTGTGTACAATCTTGTCAATAAACAAGGGTTAAAGTGATCAAAACTAGTGTTATTATTTATGCCCTAACATGCCTTTTAATATCCTACTTGAAGTAAATGATTTGACTTTGACATTATTTATTCGCCCGAACCTGTAAAACAGAAAGACCGCACCACATTAAAACTTAGCAGTAGTAGACGAGTTAAGAACTACAACCCATCCAGAAAACCTTAACAGCACCCTCAAGACCAAGCTGACGAACCTAACACCAAAAAACAGCCATCAAAATCCCCATAAAGCAATAATAAAAATTACAGACACTCCTGAAAACATTTGACACAAGCCGAAAATCGCCCCCAAGGGGGTTGTTATACCCAACTGCACTGCAAATGTCATTCGAAGGGTAGTTTCACCCCCCATTTTTCTCCCTAGGGGCGTAAGGGACAGATAAATAATGTCAGCGACGTTGTGATGACAATAGGAAAGTCACATAAGTCATCTGTGGGTCCTTATCGCAGTTTTTCGGGGCTATAAGTGATATTAATAGTGGTTGTGAGGGTTGTGAGAAAGCCTTTTTCTTTTGCTACGGAGCCTAATTTTATGGTAATATGTTTTGGCCTTATAAAATAGTATGAGGAAAATATTTGTCTTTTTTTTTCTAAGGATAGGAAATCATCAAATGACCCCATTGTCTTTCTTTATTTTTCAAGTGGTTAGTGACTAGCCTGGTGTCATTGTGCGAACGCATACGTGACAAGCTAGCGCTTGCCCTGTACGCCAACGACACAAATATGTGACTATGCGAATATACTATAGCACGAAATAAACATTTAAATTATTACTTTACTAGCTTCTGCCCGCGGCTTCGCTCGCGTGGAGGTCGGAAATTATCCCACAGGAATGTTCTACCGGGATAAAAAATATCCTATGTGTTAATCCAGGATATAAACCATCTCTGTGTCAAATTTCATCCAAATCTATACAGTAGTTTTTACGTGAAAGAGTAACAAACATCCATACATCCATACTTACAAACTTTCGCCTTTATAATAGTAGTAGGATATGTGTTTGTATAGATATATTAAAAATTAAAGCTCTCGTACGTATGTATTTAACAAATTAAAAGACACCATGAATTGGGAAATCTATGATAACAAGAATAAATAAATTTGTAGGTTGGCGTGGAGGGCACGCGCGTGCGTTTATGTTCTGGCGTTCAAAAGGTCAAAGAGTACTTTCAGTACAAGTATTTTGTATCGTTTTTCTCATCAATTTGTAACAATGGACTGAGTATAATATTTAGTTTCTTTGCTTATATTGATCGAAGTGTGTGGTTTTAGCGACGAGACTGATTGATTACTTTCCGAAGTGGGGGCGTGTTCTAATAATATTGAGCTATGAGTTTTTTTTTCTGTATCACACTAATATTATGGTATACCGCCGTTTGCAAAAAGGTTAGAAGCTTCCTTCAGACTCTGGACGAAGGAGGGGGTAATTTAGAGTAGCGTTAATGTGTCCCGTGCCTTATCTGAGACATTATTAAATTTTGCGCCAAAAGCCTTATTATGGCTTCGCAATTCCACTTCCATGTTCAAGGGCTTTAAGGCTGTTAAATTTGGGGGTAGGTAGAAAGGTACAGTACAGTGTCACGGGTATTTTACCGTGACCTAAATTTGAAAAGTTTGGCACTGAAGTCATACGTATCATATCCCCTCGTTCATTAAGCAAGCTGATTCAGTTCGCTAACAATAGTAAAAGAAATTTTGTCTCATGAGTCATAGTCACATCCCTTACGGATATTGATTTATCTACATGATATTTTTGATGACATTTAAATTAGATACTGATTGGTTTGGCCGAGAATATACTGCCGGGTTTGGCCGTGGATAGGTAACCATCTTTACATATTGAGACTCCTCCGTGCCTCGGAAAGCACGCTATGCTGTTGGTTCCAGCTGTCATTTGACCGTCGTTACGGGTCGTTAGAAGGCCAAAAAGTCTGACAGCCAGTCTTACCAAGGGGTATCGTATTACCCAATTACAGAGTTGTGGAACTTAGTTAGGCAGTCGCTCCTTGTAGAATACTGGTATTCGGATGCATCCGGTTAGATTGGAAGCCAACCCCAACATAGTTCGGAAAATTGTTTTGGATTGTGATTGAGTCTGACCAACTCTGAGAGCGGTTCCAAAAAATGTACCAAAATAAGTGGAAAATAAAGTATTTTTCTGGAATTACTGGAAATTCTACAAATAGGTCGATTTGTACAATGGACGGTGGTGATCTCAATTTCAACGCGTGTTTACTGTTGAAAATCAACTGGGAGCGTTTTAAATGTAAAGTAGGTTAGACTATGACGTGGGCGAGCAGCGGAACGGTTATGCGAATATTTTGTTAAATACTAGAATACTCTTTATTATAACACTTTTCTTCTTTTCGTGTGGTTAGTGACTAACCAGGTGTCAAAGTTTTAATGCTGCCCATGGACCCCTGACTTAGCTTTACATGCTGTTGAGAAATATCTCTCAGGCATGCCGGTTCCCTCACGATGTTTTCCTCCACCGATTTTTAAGTAAGTGATAATTATACAATACGAACATGAATCTGAAAACTCTTATAACACTAATATTATAAAGGCGAAGTTTTGTGATTTAGTTTGTATTTTTTCCGTTCTTCACGCTCAAACGGCTGAAAGGATCTTGATGAAACTTGGCACAGAGGTAGTTTATGACTTGGATTAACACATAGGATACTTTTTTTTATCCCGGTAGTACTTTCCCTTGGGATTTTATAAGATTGAGTACGTCTATCCGACACGGGTTTTTTTTTTAATGCTGGACAATCATCCAATGGTTCTCCCGCTCTGGGTGGAGCGGAAGGGAGTGTCAGACTCTTACTATCTAAAACCCATCCATGTTCCTTACTTAGCCCTTTATGTTCCGGGGTAGCGGTAACCCTTTCGGACAATCCCGCTTATTACGGGTAAGGCATACTCGTACTGCTTGAACCATAAAAGATTTTTTATAGAACTCACCGATAGAAGAATAGAGATAAACTACCCTAACATGACGCGCTCCTTCCAATTACTGTTTCAATGTTTGTAGTCATATCCTTCCTTACGAAAGAGTTTGTATGTAGTTGTAAGTATTCGTCCTCAGTAGCAGGCCGGCAGCGACATGCGTTGTGAGTCTTGGTGGCGCTTTGTAATTACTTTCACAAATACTTTCAAATGATTTGAATTTTGGATGGGCCAGCCATGTTATCGTAATTTATCTCTACTAGGTAATGTCTGTTCCAGCTGTTAGATAAAGTGGTGAGATATAAAGTTGAAGCCTTATAAATATAGATGAATGTGTTACTAATTCCCTTCAGTGAATATTGGTGTTAGAATTCATGGCGATTATGACATTGCACCGCGCTCCAATTCAGTGATAGAATTCACTCCCAATTTCAGTGATAGCCTAGTGGTGTGACTGCCAAGTTATAGGTCTCGAGTTCGAACCCAAGGCACGCACCTCTGATTTTACGGATTCATGTGCGTATTGTATAATTATCACTTGCTTAAAAATCGGTGAAGGGAAACATGGTAATGAAACCAGCATGTCTGGGAGATATTTCTTAACAGCATGCGAAGCTAAGTCAGAGGCCCATGGGCAGCATAAAACTCTGACACCAGGTTAGTCACTAACCACACGAAAAGAAGAAGACCGCGCTCCACCACGTACCGACCATATAACTTTAAAACAAACAAACTTTGCTTAAAACTAAAAACATTCCACTCAAAAACTTCAGCTAATCCTGATTAAAATTATCTCCACATACCGCGCCAAAAAACATTTTATACTATTTTTCATTTACTCCGTAATAAAGCCCTCGTTTTCAACTAGCTAATGAGCTGGAAATGCTTCACCGACTAACGTTAGGCGATCCAGCTTCATTTTAAAGTAATTTCGAGCCATAACAATATTCGTAACGGTTGAAGCTTGAACTGCTTGCCAGCAAATGTGGTTATTGAAGATTATTTTAGAGGTCTTTTTATTTGATCTGAGTTTAGAGGGAAATAGTCTTAATTAGTGGAAATTGCTTTTATTGGCGGGTGTTTGGTGAAAGAATGCGTTTAAGAAAGGAATTTTATGCTTACTTCTACTGCTTTTTAGGAAGCCCAAAGGGTAAAACAGGACCCTTTTACTAAGACTCCGCTGTCCGTCAGTCTGTATCTCATGAACCGTGATAGTTAGACATTTTAAATTTTCCTAGATGAAGTATTTCTATTGCCGTTATAACTACAAATACTAAAAAACAGAATAAAATAAATATTTAAGTGGGCTCCCATACAAAAAACGTGATTTTTTTGCCGTTTTTATAGTTACGGAACCCTTCGTGCGCGAGTCTGACAAGTTTTTTTCCTTTTTGAGGGTGGTAAATCATCAAAAGACTCCTCCCACTGTGGTTGGAGCAGAAGGGACTGTTAGACTCATACTAACTAAAACAAACAGCAACCTTGCGAAGACCATTACTCCACCTAGCCTGGTCCGTCCTACCTTACGTTTGCTGATTCGCGGTCTCCACTCAAGAACACGTCTACCCCAACAAAACTACAGAAAATATGCCACAGTGAAAAGAAAACAAAAATTCGTATGTACAGGGTGTAACCGAATGGCGGGATGGGAGAGAGAAAGGTCCTCCCGTCCCAGCCGCCGCAGGAGACGCCCCGGGCGTCGGGAGACACGTGACGACTCCCGGCCACCGTAGGCGCGGGCCTGCGGACGGTGAGTAATGGGTGACTCACCGTCCGCTCAGCACCAGACCCGTGCCGGACGGCGCGTATATGTTCCACGCGCGCCTCAAAGAGATGTCAGCTTATGAAGGGGTCCCTCAGGGCCAAGCCTGCCGGGTAAGCGGGATTGTCCGAAAGGGTTACCGCTACCCCGGAACATAAAGGGCTACGGAAGGAACATGGATGGGTTTTAGTCAGTAAGAGTCTGACACTCCCTTCCGCTCTACCCAGAGCGGGAGCAGTCATTGGATGACTTCCCAGCCTTAAAAAAAAAAAAAAGGGTGTAATCGAAAGGGTATACACATACAAAAGCATATGCTACTGACCACCAAACTGAACAACTTTTATTATGGGACTAGCTCCGAAATCGCAAAAAAAAAATCAGCTGGTCTATACATTTTTGGTCACGTGACTCGTTGAAATGTAGGGAACAGCCGATTTTTTTTCGATTTCAGAGTAATTGGTCCCATTGGAAAAGTTGCTCAGTTTGGTGGTCTGTAGCATATTCTTTTGTATATACAGGGTGGAATTTTGTAATGCCCCCTGGAGGGAAAGTACTCTTAATACTGTAGATAGAACATTTTACTCAAAGGAAACATTCCTTTATTTTTTAATAGAAAGAAAACTGCATTCAAAGATTTCCAAAAAATCGCTTGCCACACCCGGGAATCGAACTGACTAAAATCTGCAAAAAGTACACACTGTACTTTTACTGCCGCGATCGTTAGTATCAATTATAAGGATGAAATCTCTCGAACAAACTTGATAAATTAAATGATAGGAAAACCATGAAATCTTTAATTATTTACAAAAAATTGTAAACTAATTAATTAGTTGCTCGAAATGGGCTCCATTTTCTTGGATACACAAATGTATTCTTCTAACAAATTCATTTCTTGTAACCTTTAATAACGTGTTGTGGTGAATATTATAAATCGTATTCTGAACTTCAACTCTCAACTCGTTTACATTCGCATAAGATTTAATGTAAATTTGGTTTTTAACATATCCCCATAAAAAAAAAAATCTAAAGGGGTGAGAACTGATGATCTCGCAGGCCATCTGATTGTGCCGTTTGTACCAATCCAGGTATTAAAGGTATTTATTTAGAAGAACACATTTGTGTATCCAAGAAAATGGAGCCCATTTCGAGCAACTAATTAATTAGTTTACAATTTTTTGTAAATAATTAAAGATTTCATAGTTTTCCTATCATTTAATTAATCAAGTTTGTTCAAGAGATTTCATCCTTATAATTGATACTAACGATCGCGGCAATAAAAGTACAGTTTGTACTTTTTGCAGATTTTAGTCAGTTCGATTCCCGGGTGTGGCAAGCGATTTTTTGGAAATCTTTGAATGCAGTTTTCTTTCTATTCAAAAATAAAGGAATGTTTCCTTTGAGTAAAATTTTCTATCTACAGTATTAAGAGTACTTTCCCTCCAGGGGGCATTACAAAATTCCACCCTGTATATACCCTTTTGGTGACACCCAGTATATATGCAAATCACAATTTGTCAAAGATTTTTTGTCGCGACAAACTCTCTTTGACCTGCGAATTTTACTCTAGAACTTTACTCGTACTAAAGCACAGAAATTGTCTCGATTAGTGTCACACGGTTCGAATGTTTGGTGAACAAAATGTGACGTCCAACTGTGACAGCTGTCGCCATTCTGTTACCCATTTTCACCCTTCAGATCTTAGTAATAAGGTTGCAAAGTGCTCCATCCACAGTGTCCGCGATGGAACATACATTCGTACGTATTTTAATAATCATCAAGTACTAACTATTACACAAATTTTAATGTGAATACAATAAATACAACCTTAAACTAAAAAATATATCTATTATTTACAAGTGATAAAAAAGGGGAAGAGCTCATAGGGCGTCAAAAAAAATAATTTAAATTAATTTATTATCATCAAGTAGGATTTATAACAATAAAATCCCAGTTTATGTCAGCAAAACAGGGGCCTTGACAAATGTCAATCGCTCCGTGTCGATTCGATTTCGAAAATTGCGCTCAGCGATTTGGATTGTCAAGAACGCCACTTATCAACGCATTTGAATGGGAATATTGATCGAGTTTTGTTACACGATTTGATATTGTCTCGCACTTAGTGATCAAAAACGATTGATCACGTGACATTTCGAAAGCTTATGCCGATTCCATACATTTCGGATTCGAATCCTAATGACAGCTGGGACCAACGGTTTAACGTGCTTTCCGAGACACGGAGGAGTCTCGATATGTAAAGATGATCACCCATCCACGAACCAACCTCGGAAAGCGTGCGGCTGTTATTACTTAGCCACGACCTCCTCCAGTTGGGTGAATCAGAATATAGCTCTGAGTAAAATTCAGAGACAGGTGAATACACTCTCAAATGTGGAACATTTCAAAATCATCGACATTCCAGTTTTAAATAAATAAATTTATCTTACAGCACTCTGATGGATTGTTTCCGTTTGTTATTTTAATTAAACAAAGTATTCATCGTTTTAGTTTATACAGATGTGTTGATTAATGTTAAAATATCTATTTATGAAAAAAAGTAAGCTGTTCACACATTATGCTCGCATAACTCGTCAAAATGAGGGGAACAGCTGATTTTTTTTTTGTGATTTCAGATTTGTTCCCATAGTGAAAGTTGTTTATAATGACGAGTACAATGACCCCTTAAAATTATGCCCAATTCAATTTCACCCTGTATATCGAGAACCGTCGATGCCTTGGAAAGCATGCTAAGCCGTCGGTCTCGACTGTCATTTGTAGATCTTTGACAGTCGATACGGGTCGTCAGAAGCCCGAAAGTCTGACAGCCGGTCTTACCAAGGGGTATCGGGGTCGTTGAGGTCCGATAAGCAGTCGGCTCATATAAAATACTGACATCACGTTACTCACGTGTTCAGCTTTCAGTCTAAAAAGCTAGGCAGATGATTATCTACCGAAGGTTTTGCACAGATAAAATAGTTTTTCAATGAAAAGTTTTAATTGACACTGACAGCTTTCAGCTTAGATTTGTTGATCGTGTTCAGTATCAATGGTGAAATTGGCCCTAAAAAGTAAAAACTAAGTTGTTTAAAACTATTGCTAAAACTTAAATTTTTAATATAACTCGATAAGTCTATATTACTTCCAAATAGAACTTTAAAACGGTTACCTGCACTTAAAAACAAAACTCGTCATTCTTAACGTCAGTGCGTCACAAATTGCCTGTTAGCGTTTCCGCGTACCTTTAAATTGCCTCAGAAAGTATTTTTTGAACTTTGAAAAGCCTCTTTGCGAGTAAACAGTTATTTTGAGCGCCAAATGAAATGAAACGCGCTTTTACATTTTTATTGGTGTCCAACAAAACGCCATTTCGAATTCGAGTACGCCGTTTCGTGTGTTTGGTTTTAAAAGTTTCAAAAACGCGGTTTCGATGACGTAGTTTGGGGCGCGATTGCTCTTTGAACTTCGGGGGCACGAAATTTCGTTCCGTTCAAATTGTTCGGAGGTAGAAATGGATGTTTGATTCGTGACCAGCATTTTGTAACGAAGAAAGCGAAGAGAATGAATGCGTACGTCATGCGAGTTTGGAAAAGTTTAACCATAATCATTTTAAGGCTTTCGCACCAAAGGGTAAAACCGGACTCTATTACTAAGACTGCTCCCTGTCCGTCCGTCACCAGGCTGTATTTCATGAACCGTGGCAGTTGACAGTTGAAATTTTCACAGATGATAATTATATTTATAATACATAACAACAAATGCTAAAAAACAGAAAAATCCCTACATCACTTCACCCAATCCGGGAATCAAAGCCAGGAACTAATGCTCAGCAGAACCGCTTGCGAGCACTAGACCATTGAGGTAATCTGGTCCGACTAGAAAAGAGTTGATGATCTACAAATGACTGAACAGATTTGAACTTTTTTCATGAAACATGGCTAAGAACACCCGGGATAAAAATGATCTATGACAATTTCACCTTTTGTGATGTATTGTTTTTATTCTGGGTGCATCGTGTTCACATGTTCATATGTAATGTATATAAAATATATTTTTATTGGTTTCAATCAATAATCTAACACTAATATAATCATATTTACATTGAAAAGCTAAATATTCATAGTAATATATACAGAAATAATAAGTATTTATAATCAAACTACCTTATGGACGGGGCGACTAGAATCAATTCTATTTCTTGTTAATTTTTGACGTTCAAAAGTGCCGTTCTTGTGCCTATTTGAAATAAATGATTTGACTTTGACACAAAAAAAAAAAACTAAACGAAAATCGGTTCATCCGTTTGGGAGCTACGATACCGCAGACAGACACGTTAAACTTATAACGCGCCTTTCTTTGTGTCGGGAGTTAAAAATGAAAACAATTGGGTATTTGAAAGTGTAGTCAATAACGTTACTTTTGATGAACTGTCAAAACGCGTAATTTGTACGTGATTTGTATGAACTACAACAATGTGACGTCACTGATTTTTTGAATCAAACGGTATGTTTATTAGCATTAAATGCAATTTAACAATTACACACAGACAGACAGAAGTTTTTATGTCGAGCGGTCTTTTTTCCTTGTCATTTCAAATTTTATTTTTGACCGATTCAAATAGTGAATTATGTCATAAATACATTGTGCACACATATTTACAAACATAGTGTGTTACGCAACCCCCCTTGGGGACAGTTTAAACCCCTGAACCAATTGTAGTTCGCTTCGAAATGGTTGTTTTCAATATTTATTATATTCGTAAACCACTGTAAAAGCGCCTAACAGATCCATTATTAGGAAACAATAACTTCCAGCTGCTAGCAAGCGATTTTAAAGAGGGCACTACACTTTAGACGATATTGGAAGTTTTCCAACTCTTAAAGGAAAACAGCATGTTTATGTATTGAGTCTATTAAGGAACTAGCGAACCGCCCCGGCTTCGCTCGGGTGCATTATAGATTCTGATACTTTCACGCCAGTGAAGCCGCAAGCTAAAGCGGCTCTCGAAAAAAGCTTAAAAAAACGTGTAAATGAAGTAGCTTTTCGTCAGCATCTACAGGAAAAACACCTGAATTAATAATAATTAATTAATTTTAATTTAAAATACCTCGGATAAGCACGTTACGCCGTTGGTCCCGGCTGCCATATTCGTGGAAATTTGACAGTCATTACGGGTTGTCACAAGCCCGAAAGTTTGACAGCCAATCTTACCAAGGTGTATCGTATTGCCCAGTTACTGGGTTGTGGAGGTCAGATAAAATACTGGTATTCAGCTGCATCCGGTTAGACTGGAAGCCGACCCCAATATAATTGGGAAAAGGCTAGGCAGATGATGGCTTTCGTGGTCAGCTTGACAGCATTTTATAATACCTATAGGCCTCCCTGAGAGATACTACATAGGACTATAGATTATTACGCCATTTTCATTACGTCATTCGAGAGGTAGTGGCTGAAAATGTTTTTGTCTTTTTATTGTTTCTTTGCTGTCATGTAATTTTGTCAGTGACGCAAGACAGAGTGACTACGCAATGTAAATTGTCTTTGGTCTCTAGCTAAACTAAAACCTTCGAAAGTCACCTGGACTTTCGGGGAAAAGATCAGGGATGTGGTATTCTTACCTTACTAAACCCACCCCGCTGATCACCATCAGCGGAGTGATAGGGTAACGCACGTGAACGGAAAGATAAAAGGGGCCCCGTTACCTCTTAAAATACCGCTCCGGGACTCCTCTGTGCAACTCCTGTTAGGGCACATCCCTGAAGAGACTGTAAAAGAGTGCCACCATATTCTCTGGAAACCCTCGGTGGGCAATCAGAGTCCCCGATCTGAGCGCCAGAGAAACCTATCTTTAACCTTTTAGACACCATTATCACATATACGTGACAAGCAAGCGCATGCCCTGTACGCCAACGACACAAATATGTGACAATGGCAACAACACTATAACACGAAAAAAACAATTAGGTAAATCATTACTTTTGTGAGTGTTTATATGGATATCTCAAAAATGGAAGCTCTCGTACGTATTGAATGACATGAAACTAATTAAAAGACACCATGGATATTGGGAAATTCATGATAAGAAGAAGAAATAAATTTGTAGCTTGGCGTGGAGGGCACGCGACTGCGTTTATACTCTGTCGTTCTAAATGTTAAGCTAGCTGTAAGTTTTCTTAAGTTAATAAAATAAAACACTTTTACCACTATTTCCTTGTAACTACATAACTAAACGTAAGCCGGGCTTTACTGCAAGCCTAAACAATCGTGCTACTTTATATCTCTCTTGTACTCTAATTCGATTTTATAGCGAAACAGTAAAACTGTGACTACCTTACACAGTGTGGATACAACAGTATGCCAACATTTTTATAACCCTACTATTCTTCTTCGTGTGGTTAGTGACTAACCTGGTGTCAGAGTTTTTATGCTGCCCATGGGCCTCTGACTTAGCTTCACATGCTATTGAGAAATATCTCTCAGGCATGCCGGTTTCCTCAAGATGTTTTTAAGCATGCGATGAGTATACAATACGCACATGAATCCGAAAAATCAGAGGTGAGTGGCCTTGGGTTTGAACTCAAGACCGACTTGGTAATCCGTCGGTCACACTACCAAGCTATTACTTTTACTATCCTACTATTTACATAAATCCATTTAACATAACCACATTCCATTTATTTGTGTGTAAATCGGTTGTCATGGTATGGGCATGTTATGCGGAGGAATGAGGAAAGTTTTGAGTATGAATGTGGATGGTTATACAAGTAGAGGGAGACCGAAGAAACGATGGATGGATTGTGTGAAAGATGATATGGCTAGAAAGGGAGTAACTACCGAGATTTATTTATTTATTTGTTTATCACAAACACAACTATCATTACAGGCAAAGTTTCCTAATACGGTAGTGTGGTCTTTCGTTAAATCAGCTCGTACTATAACATCTGCAGGTGAGCGCGCAGCTTTCAGACGCTCAGCATGGGTTTCCACCGGGTAGGAGTACCACCAGTAATCTTCTCTGTCACATGACTCATCTGGTACCAACGGTGGATAGTGGGGGGCAAGCTGATACTGCTTACTTTGATTTCCGAAAAGCATTTGACTTAGTCGATAATGACGTGTTGCTTACGAAGTAAGCTGGTGTTGATTTCACCCCGCATTCACTTCGGTTTTTTGCCAGCTATTTGAGGGATAGGCGACAGTATGTGGAATATGCGGGACACGTGTCTGATCCATATTTCACGAGATCAGGAGTGAGCCAGGGTAGTAATCTTGGTCCTTTGAGCTTCCTCCTTGTGGTAAACGACTTGCCAGAAGTGGTCCAAGATGCTAACTGTTTATTGTTTGCCGACGACCTCAAATTATCCCTCGCGGTAAAAAGCGGTGTTGACTGTGATAGGTTACAGGGGGACATTGACAGAGTGGTGAGCTGGAGCAAAGAAAACCTCCTGCAGTTCAATAACTCGAAGTGTGTAACAGTCACTTTTTCTCGAGCACACAATCCCATTGTAAGCAGCTACCATATTGATGGGATGCCCATGGTACTGGTCGCGGAAGTCAAGGACTTGGGGGTAAGTTTTAACACCAGCTTGACTTTTCGCGATCACATCATGCATTGCTGCAGAAGGGCTTTTAGAAACTTGGGTTTTATGCTTCGGACGGTCCGAGGGTTTACAAACGTAAAGGCTATAGTTGCACTATATAACGCACTAGTTAGGAGCCAGCTAGAATGTAACGCAGTCATCTGGTCTCCACATGAAGCTAAATATAGTCTCATGCTGGAGAGAGTACAAAATAAATTTATTAGATATTTATACAACATGTCCCAAAATTCAACGATAAGCCGGCACCAGAGGATGGACCTACTAATGACTACTCGAGAAAAAAAAAGAAAAAAAAAATACCTCTACTTTTTTTTAAATTACTTAAAAAAAATGGAAATTCTTCGAAAATGTATACCCCTTATGACACTTTTAACTACCATGACCACAATTTTTCAAATATTTCAGTTTTTTTGTTTGTATCGGCAACCTAAGTAGTACTACTATTCACCATAATCTTTGAAAATTACAGAATTTTCGTAGTTTTATACAAAAAAAACAACCAAAAAAAATTATTTCTCTATAATTTTGAAAGATTTTAACGTTCAGTACACTTTAAGTCATCGTAGTGTAAAAAAAAATATGGACACCACTATGGCAAGTTTTTTAAAAAATTAGCGCAACTAACCTAGATTTTAAAATGGTATAATACTTTATTAAAACTAGCCACAAAAAATAAATAATGATACTTTTTCTAATCAAGAACCAAATTTTATAAGTTGTTGTTAATAGTAATTACTTCTACTATGTGCCCAAAATAGAAAGGTACCCAAATGCTCAAAGATACCCGAATTATCGAGTATTTATTAACGTGCATCAAGCGTTTTCGGAGGGCCGTTTACCATCTGACAGGAGAAATGCTGGAAGACCTAGATCGGAACGCGACGAAGACGTTCTCAATGAAATTGAAAATGATTCAACTACCTCGGTACGTGCCATAGAAATAGCTACGGGAATCCCAAAAAGTACTGCACATCGAATCCTAAAACGTCACAGACTTCACCCATATCACTACAGGCGTGTGCAGACGTTATTACCGCGGGACTATCCACTACGAGTCGCATTTTGCCGTGTGATGCTGCAAAAGCACAGAGAAGATCCCCAATTCTTGGATAATATTCTATGGTCGGATGAATCAACCTGCAAGGCTATTTAAATCTTCACAACCTACATAGCTGGAGCAATAAAAATCCGCACCTGATGAGACAAGACAAATCCCAATATCAATTCAAGGTTAACCTATGGACGGGCATATTAAACGGAAAAGTGATTGGGCCTTTTGAATTACAAGGAAACTTGGATGGCAATAGTTACTTGAACTTTTTACAAAATGACTTGCCAGTATTATTAGAAGACATGCCCATTAGTGATCCACAAAACATATGGTTCCAAAATGATGGCTGCCCAGCTCACTATGCCCGTCCTGTGCGAGAATACTTAAACCAAGAGTATCCAGGGCGTTGGATAGGGCGACTTGGTCCTATTTTATCTCCACCCCGTTCACCCGATCTAAACCCCCTGGACTTCTTCTATTGGGGTTGTCTCAAAGACAGAGTCTACTCGAAACCCATTGCAACACTGAACGACCTTCGCCAAAAAATCACTCAGGCTGCGGATCATATCAATAGTAGAAGATATGCACGACGAATAAAACGATCTTTTTTAAGGCGATGTCATGCTTGTATTAATGCCGGTGGTAAACAGTTCGAACATTTATTATAATACTAGCTTCTGCCCGCGGCTTCGCTCGCGTGGAGGTCGGAAATTATCCCACAGGAATGTTCTACCGGGATAAAAAATATCCTATGTGTTAATCCAGGATATAAACCATCTCTGTGTCAAATTTCATCCAAATCTATACAGTAGTTTTTACGTGAAAGAGTAACAAACATCCATACATCCATACTTACAAACTTTCGCCTTTATAATAGTAGTAGGATTATTAATAATGCAATAAATTTACATTTATTGACACCATTTGTTTCATTCATTCAACATTTTCCAACAACAAAAATCTATTTTGGGCACATAGTAGAAGTGATTACTATTAACAACAACTTATGAAATTTGGTTCTTGATTAGAAAAAGTGTCATTATTTTTTTTTTGTGGCTAGTTTTCCTAAAGTATTATACCATTTTAAAATCTAGGTTAGTTGCGCTAATTTTTAAAAAAACTTGCCATAGTAGTGCCCATATTTTTTTTTTACACTACGATGACTTAAAGTGTACTGAACGTTAAAATCTTTCAAAATTTTAGGGAAATAATTTTTTTTGGTTGTTTTTTTGTATAAAACTACGAAAATTCTGTAATTTTCAAAGATTATGGTGAATAGTAGTACTACTTAGGTTGCCGATACAAACAAAAAAACTGAAAAATTTGAAAAATTGTGGTCATGGTAGTTAAAAGTGTCATAAGGGGTATACATTTTCGAAGAATTTCCATTTTTTTTAAGTAATTTAAAAAAAAGTAGAGGTATTTTTTTTTTCTTTTTTTTTCTCGAGTAGTCATTAGTAGGTCCATCCTCTGGTGCCGGCTTATCGTTGAATTTTGGGACATGTTGTATATGAGGTATTATGGTGTGTATCCATTTTATCCTTTAATGTATCCCACCTTATTTATTTTAGGTATGGTGGGATACAATGAGTTGAGGGTTAGAAGGGATTTGGCACTCACCTCACATATATTTAAAATATTGAGAGGAAAGTTGCATAATCCGGCTATTTTAGGGCAGGTGAGACTGTGTGTTCCCGACAGGTACGTGTGGCGAAGACGACGACGCCCGCAACTACTGGTGGAGCCGCGCAGTCGGACCAACCTTCTACGGGAGGCGCCGCTGACGCGTGCGCTTCGCACGCTCAACCTGATTGCTAGAAAAACGGACCTATTTTGTTGTACTCTGGGTGAATTCACAAGGAATGCATTATTAGTTATAGATGTTAGTAGATATAAGTTAGGAGAAGCACATTTATCGCATTGGGTTTTGTTACCTGTAATGATAGATGTAAAGATGAAGATATAAATAAATAAATAAAATAAATAAACATAACACAAACAACGTTATTTTTGTGAATTCATTCAGAGATGACGACTAATAGAGAAGTACGGAAGAAAAAAACAGGCAGGAGGATGATCATCTATCTATACATAAAATCACGCCAATACGGGAAGTACAGGCGTCATTTTATATATATGACGGGTTAGGCAGAAATTTACCTATAGTACACCACATTTCGCCAGTAATTTTTGAGTCCCAAAGAGGGGGCGAGCCATTATTATTATTATTATTCATTTTATTTCAGAATTAAAAATATTCCATACATTGTTAGTAAATCATACTTATAACTATGTTAGTATATTATTATTGAATGTCCACATTATTAATTATACATTATTACACTAAAAAACACATAGGTACACATATATTATTACACTATTTAACATTAAAAAGGACCCCTCCAGATCTGTGAACGGTATTCCAGTGCCTCACAACTGGACAATCAACCCTTTCCAATATGGTATTCAGAAGGCTGGTGCTGCCCCGCACGCGGCGCATCAGGGAGGCCACTCTTTTCCTTACTATAGCCCTGCAGTCAGTGCTAGCCTTAGCAAACACACCTGATGCACTGCAAAAGCGAGGTAACCCCAACAGCATCCTAAAACCATTATTGTACAAGACCCGCAGGGCATTGAAAGATCTACGCGTATAGCGGACCCACAGGCTGCAGGACATTACCATTACCATCAAACGGACACAAATGGATTTTAGTCAGTAAGAGTCTGACGCTCCCATCCGCTCCACCCAAAGCGGGCTTTTTTTTTCGAGTGTGGGAAATAATCAAATGACCCTTCATTTGATTATTTCCCACACTCGAAAAAAAAAGCCTTGTAGCTAACGTATAACAAAAATTTTTTCAATTAAAAAAATATATATCTTTACCTACTGATTCCACTACCCTGCGTGCACCCTTAGGCCGTCTCCACACGGACGTTAAGTCGCGATCGACGGCTGTAAATCTCGCTCTCCACAGATAAAGTAGATACGTGAGCTGCAGCCTAAGACGGCCATCTTCATTCCTTGGTTTACGAGACAACTCCGGTGGTATTTTTTATGTTCCGACCTTTTTTTTAATATCTATTAAGTAATAAGCTTCTTAGAAATTGGTGTGGTGTTCCGTAATTTTGGTTATGGTCAACTTCGGCGTTTCGTTTTGGTAGTAAAGAAGGAAAGAAAGACAATACGTTTATTGCGCTTTCGTTTCTGGTAAAGGTTGTTAATATAAAAACTGGGCAAGTGCGAGTCGGGCTTGCGCAGTGTGGGCGGAACCCTTCCTCCTAAGAACAGCCCACCCTATGTGTCTGAAAAAAAGAAGGGTTAGTCCATTTATTTTTCTGTCAGCTTAGAAAATAGGTTCGACCTCTTTTTTTAAGTTTGGGAAATCATCAAATGACCCATCCCGCTCTGAGTGGAGCGGAAGGGAGTGTCAGACTCTTACTGACTAAAACTTATCCATGTTCCTTCCTTAGCTCTTTGTGTCTCGGGATAGCGGTAACCATTTAGGATAATCCCGCTGACCCTGGTTACGGACCATAAAAAAATTGCAAAAAAAAAATATCTGCGAAATTATTTTCAAATTATTATATGAGTGGACAATTTAACTTAATTATAATGGAACATTGAGTGGGTACTTAAAAGATATTAATGAGCAGGTAATTCTGTGGATTGTACTTAAACATTTTTGCATATTAAAGTAATCATTCTCGGAAGGTAAAGTCTTCGCTCAGCAGTATAGAACTTATATATATTTTTTTAAATTATTATAATCAGCCTATATATAAGTGATAGCCTAGTGGTGTGACCGCCGGACTGCCAAGTCATAGGTCTCGAGTTCGAACCCAAGGCACGTTGCAAGGCAAGGCACGCACCTATGATTTTCGGATTCATGTGCGTATTGTATAATTATCACTTGCTTAAATCGGTGACGGAAAACATCGTGAGGAAACCGGCATGCCCGAGAGATATTTCTCAACAGCATGTGATGCTAAGTCAGAGGCCCATGGGCAGCATTAAAACTCTGACACCAGATTAGTTACTAACCACACGAAAAGAAGATCAGCCTATAATGTTCCCACTGCTGGGACCCAGGCCTCCTCTCTAAGAAGTGTGGGCCATAATCCACCACGCGGGCCCAGTGCTTGTTGGCGGATGTCACATATCTTCGAATTTTTGGTTCTAGGACATGCTGGTTTCCTCACGATGTTTTCCTTCACCGTTTTGAGAGCAGTGATGATGAAATTAAATACACAAAGTAAAGCGCCTGCTTGGGTTCGAACTCACGACCTACAACTCGTTAGTAGAGTTCGATAACACTGGGACACGACTGCTCTAGAACAAAACAAAATTTTGACAACATTCGTTAAATATAAAAACGCTAAAAACTTCGCTCTTTTTGACTTACGGCGGAAGTCACAACTGAAACTGACGCGATCACGCGAATAAACTATGTTTAAGACCTGTCAATATTGCAAGCAGCCTAGTGGTGTGACCGTCGGACTGCCAAGTCCTAGGTCTATAGTTCGAACCCAAGACATGCTCCACTGACTTTTACTGATTCATGTGCGCATTGTATAATTATCATTTGCTTAAAAATCGGTGAAGGAAAACATCGTGAGGAAACCAGCATGTCTGAGAGATATTTATCAACAGCATGTGAAGCTAAGTCAGAGGCCCATGGGCATTATAAAAACTCTGATACCAGGTTAGTCACTAACCACACGAAGAAGAAGAAGAGTGTCAATATTCCACGGAAAATAATGACAATGACAGCCCTTAAACGGGGTTTATGTGCTGATTACGTTCAGTTTTATCGGTGAAATTTCCACTAAAAGGTTAATAAATATAAAATCGTTTTGCTATAAAATAATTTACCATATAGGACATTAACCCGACTTAACTGCCTCAAAGAGCATCGCACCACATTATAAATCAAAATTATTGTAACCACAAAAAAGCCCTCAATATCCCTTAACAATAAATTAAAAATTATCGAGTCACAACCGTAAATGACGAGACGGTATCGACCACCGTAAATTATCGAAAATACCGTAAAATTTGTTATTATATATCAAAATTTATAAAAATTTACGACCACATCGCGTAATAACGAAAATGTGTGAACAGATACGGGATTAATGGAAGTGACTTTGAGCGTGGTATATTGTGATAACTGAGCGTAGTTTGCGTTAAAAGCACGTTAAGCTGTTGGTCCCGGCTGTCATTTGTGCATCTTTGACAGTCGTTACGGATAGTCAGAAGCCCGAAAATCTGACAGCCAGTTTTACCAAGGGGTATCGTATTGCCTAGCTACTGGGTTGTGGAGGTCAGATGGGCAGTCGCTCCATGTAAAATACTGGTCTTCAGCAGCATCCGGTTAGACTGGAAGCCGACCCCAATATAGTTAGGAAAAGGCTGAGAGCTCCAGAGCGGGAGAAGTAATTTTGATAAGTTACCATCTTTAAAAAAAGACGGAGCTATTTGTCACTTGATAGCTTTAAGCTTTATCACAAGTAGGCGCTATGACATTTCCAGGCCAGTAACGATATCTGAGACTAAACCTCATATTTTATTTCTCATTATGGTAATTGCCTCATCCAGGATTCTGGGTGCTTTTGAAGTGGTTGCCTTGAAATAGATCACGATAGACTTTTTAGTAAAATAAATTTTGTATATTATATATTATGAACCGAAATGTTTTTTAATAACAACAATCGTGGATCTTTGACAGTCGTTACGGGTAGTCAGAAGCCCGAAAGTCTGACAGTCTTACCAAGGGGTATCGTATAACCTAGTTACTCACTGTGTTGTGGAGGTCAGATAGGCAGTCGCTCCATGTAAAATACTGGTATTCAGCTGCATCCGGATAGACTGGATGCCGACCCCAATATTGTTGGGAAAAGGCTGGCAGACAGGCAGATTGATCCCGAACATGGTTCCAAATATGATCCCTAAAATAAATGTTCAATATCTAAGGTTTTTTTTTCAAATATAACGCTAATTTTAATGTCGACCAAAAAGAAATATCGTGTATAGATATAAATAAGATAATCGAAAATTGAAATCGTCGTAGCATCACGCGCATTTAAAAAAACATAGGGAGTCAAGGGCAGTGCAACAAAAGTGAAACCGTAAAACTATGAAATACAGGTGCTTTTTTAAATGTTCAAATTAACATAAATTATTTCTAAAATAAATAAATAAATTATTGTTTAAAATATAATTATCATAATTATGTTTTCACTGTGAGCTCGAAACGTCATACTACGTCATAAACGTCATACCTACATAAATTACTCATAATCACAGAAATAATACTTACACAAGGAAGCACATTTACATACACTTACACATAACACAACAAAACGAATTAATAAAATATACATAACAAAATATATAAAATAATAAAATACAATATTTAATACAACAAATATAAACAAATAAACTACAATAATTAATAGAAGTAAACAAATAATCGAATTACATAATGATATTAATTAAAATAATTACATATTAGTATAACTATAATAATTACAGTTATTGTTTAAAGCTAGTGACTGGATGCTTCTTTTATCCAATGTTAATATGTTGCCGTGCCCTAACCGGGTTTCATGTTGGAACTTATTTACCTCTGTAACACCTACATATGTACACATGAATGCAATAAAGAATTTTGAGTTTGAGTTTGAGTTTAGAGTACTCATGACTACAGATATTATGCTGCCGATATACATATTGCGTAACAATCTGACCGTGAAATCTAGGGTGGAATGAGAGTGAAGAGATCTGTCAACAGCGTAAATCCCAAGCATCAGATGCAATGGCAGATCACTTCACGCTGACTTCACCTAAGGTTTCCCTGTAAGAAATTCACAAAATCGACCGACTATTAACATAAGCAATATAAGCATGTCGGTGACGCAAACCCATAAACATTTTCACTGGCAAAAATCGCTTAACGCGCATAAAGAAGTACAGACGCCAGCACATCAAGCTATCCCTAACTGTCAAATTTTCTCAATTAAAAATGAACCTCATGTCTTTGCAATACAGTTGAAATACTATCAAAGAAATTTGACAGATTGTGGTAACTTGATGTCCTGGCCTCTGTACGTACTCACTTCAAAAATGCAAGTGAAGTCATGGTCTACTTCTCACATAAAATTCCGATCGTTCATGTTATTTTACCTAGACTACAGGAATTCTGTAAATCATCATCTGCCTGGCCTTTTCCCAATTATGTTGGCGTCGGTTTCCAGTCTAACCGGATGCAGCTGAATACCTGTATTTTACAAGGAGCGACCGCCTATTTGACCTCCACAACCCAGTAACTGGGCAATACGATACCCCTTGGTAAGACTGGCTGTTAGATTTTCGGGCTTCTGACGACCCGTAACGACTGTCAAAGATGCTCAAAATATGACAGCCGGGACCAACGGCTTAACGTGCGTTAAGATGGTCACCCATCCACGGCCAACCCCGGCAAGCATAGCTAAACCTGACGGATCGACCTGTGTGGCTAGTACTTAGCCACGAGCTCCGGAATAATATAATAATAATATCCTTGGACATTTCACACAACGCCATATCGTCCCAAGCTAAGCAACCTAATGCTTGTGTCATGGTAACGAGATGGCTGATAAATTACTTATATACATTTTTATTTTTGTAAATACATACATATTATAGATAGAAAAACACCCAGACTCGTAACAAATACTTGCAGGTCGTACAAATATTTGTTCCGTGCGGGAATCGAACCCGCGACATAGTGCGCAGGAGTCAATCGCTCAACCACTGCGCCAACCGTGTCGTCAAAACTATCTCACCATAAAAAACTTATGTGACAGCTCCTCTCACTCTCACTTCACGTAAGTTTTCACGGTGAAATCTGCAGAATAGAGCGGTAGAAATATCCATGAACAAAGTCGTAGATATGAAGTTTGTGATTTATATTATTCTATATTTAGAAATGACTTCTTTTGATAGCTCCCAGACTGTTTATAGGACGTCGTTACGCATAATCTGTGGGCGTTATAGACTGGGGTGTGTTGCCGGGGAGAATTTTGCTCCTCTTTTTCATACCGTAACATCAGGCCTGATTTGCTCGACTGGTTATAGGCAGAATTATATCTAAGTACACCCATATTTTCAGTTATGTCCAAGTCTTATGTAAAAGGGACCATGTATTTATGACATAATTAAGTTTACCTGCCATTGTTATGTGTTTTTTTTTCACCTTTTGTACCCATGACAATACATTAATTTGAACTAAAAAGTAGGAAATAAAAAATAGTTTAAAAAAACAAAAAAATAGTGATTTAATTAAAAATTAGTTTTTTTAAACTATTTTTTATTTCCTACTTTCTAGTTCAAATTAATGTATTGTCATCGGTCCTCGATAAATCTACAAAGTTTGAACGAAATCTGGCCGTTTAAAGTGGGTCAAAATCGCTTCCAAATGAGTCGGTTACAAACATACATACAAGTGAAGCTAATATAAAGCGTGTAAAAATAAGGATAATGGGAAATTATTATCAAATTATTGCATTGTCATCGGTCCTTGAAACGTGTGCAAAGTTTCAAGTTGATCAGACTTTTAGAAACCGGTGAAAATTAAGCTCAAAGATTCCGTTACATACATACATAGATACAACCCGAGCTAATAAAAGCGTGTTAAAAAAAGAAAAAATGTTTATTCTGCACAAACAAAACGCTCATTTCTAAAAAGAAACTAAAAAGTCATTAAGTACACCCGTGCTAAGCAGCTAAAAAACCTCGTCTTCAGAAACATTAAAACCATTTACAATTAGTATCTCGGCCATGGACAATAGATGGATCACAGACAAAATACTGACAACTAAATCAACTTATTGCATAAGAATATAAACATGGCAACCAACACTACAATAACAAATCTAAATAGTTATTTTTCTAATATGTAATAACATAAAATGCACGAGAAACAAAAATGCCGATTGCAGGGTGATAACTTAACTACTGTTTTAGTACTAAGTAGTATTTTTATTCTGGCTGCATCGTCGTCTCATATACAAAGCATTGTAAAACATTTTAAAAGAGTAACGGTGGAGTTTCTTGTCCATTCTTTTCCATACCTTTTGGAAGGGGCAACTAGAATCAATTCTATTTCTTGTTCATTTTGACGTTCAAAAGTGCCTGTCTTGTGCCTATTTGAAATAAATGATTTGACTTTGACTTTGCGGGCCTTTTGCTCTCACCCGGGCACAAATCTTCCAACTGGAAATTCCAGACCAAAAAACTCTAAAACACTTTGCCCGCCCTGGACACTAGACTGAAGATACGTGATCCTTGTCTTACGTCACATCTGAATGAACCGTACTAAATTGGATTTTTATAAAGTAGATTTAGCAACAATCTTGCTAACCGCTTCCAATTCATTATTTTACTCTGTAGAATAACAAGCGACATTTAGGTGGTCCCATCGGATCCAACTGTTAAGCGGGATTGTCCGAAAGGGTTACCGCTACCCCGGAACATAAAAGGCTTTTTTTTAAAGGCTGGGAAATCATCCAATGAGTTCTCCCGCTCTGTGTGGAGCGGAAGGGAGTTTCCATCCATGTTCGTTCCATAGCCTTTCCTTCCTTTCCGCTCCACCCAGAGCGGGAGGAGTCATTTGATGATTTCCAAACCTTAAAAAAAACTGTATCTATAAACCTTTCTCTAGAATCACTCTATCTATTGATGAAAATCCGTTGCGTAGTTTAGGCCCGCTGTAGGTCATTATACGCGCAAAGTACCATAATAAGTTTCGAAACGAGACTATAGAACCATAAAGACAGAGTGCTTCATAAAAAAACCAATTTGTTTACTTCTAAAACTGACTATGTAGTAAAATCATATTTTCTTGGAAGAGTGACGTAAGCCGCGAATGTGTGAAGTGGCGAAAAAGTTTAAAAGTAACTAATGGCGCAGTGCCAAGTGCCAGCATTCCACTATGTCTAGACGAGTGGCCATTTTGATTTTACTGTCACCGTGTGCGGTATGTTAGGTTAGGTTTTGACAAATAGTTTTTAAGGTTATGTGGGTTAAAATATAGATACAGTTTACCGAAAATCTTTTGCGTAGCTTTTAGCCAAATATGGTGGGGTCAGCTATCAGTCTGACCAGATGCATCTGAAAACGATATTCATGGATAAGATTGTTTGTTAAATTTTGGGCTTAAAGCCCAAAATTCTGACTGATCAGACTACCCGTAGCAGTCGCTACGGGTAGTCATATTTAAGCCCGAAAGTCTGACAGCCAGTCTTACCAAGGGGTATCGTATTACCCAGTTACTAAGTTGTGGAAGTTTGATAGGCAGTCGCTCCATGTAAAATACTGGTATTCAGCTCCATCCGGTTAGACTGGAAGCCGACCCCAACATAGTTGGGAAAAAGCTAGGCAGATTTTTATCAATTTGCTTAACATATAATTCCATTACTGTAATTGAGATAAAAAAAATGTAATGAGAAAAGTAAACCTTGTTAAATGTTAAATAAACAGTTAAATAAAAAATAAATAAAGTAAATCATTTTGCCTTCGAGACAGGCGATAATTAAAATTGCTTAATTTACTCCAATGTTTTAATTATTCAACAACACAAATTATAATTAATCCCTAATTAATGGACTTGTCAACATTCCAAGTTTTCACTAGAAAAGCGTAGATTTTCGTAAAAGGATAAAACATCTTTGTTAATTGAAATTCACTAATGTTTGATTTACGTGTAATAAATATCAGCACGCATCAACAAGTTTTGACGGTGATAGCCTAGTGGTGTGACCGACGGACTGCCAAGTCATGGGTCTCGAGTTCGAACCCAAGACACGCACCTCCGATTTTTCGGATTCATGTGCGTATTGTATAAATTATCACTTGCTTAATAATCGGTTAAGGAAAACATCGTGAGGAAACATGCCTGCGAGATATTTCTCAACAGCATGTGAAGCTTAGTCATTGGCTCAAGAATTGTTCTACCGGGTTACCGCTACCCCGGAACACAAAGAAAAAACATTGGTGGGTTTTAGTCAGTAAGAGTCTGACACTCCCTGCCGCTCCACCCAGAGCGGGTCATTTGATATTTTCCTAATATCAAAAAAATAAATAAAAAACCTACAAAGTTTTTGTTTTTATATTAAATAAAAAATTCTTCCTGATCATATTATAATAAAAATCTCTCCTGGGCGGTCTTTTCATCCATCACTTTCAATTTATTTCATTTGGAAAATCTTAATAAACAAAAAAATAACGAAGAAAAATTCTATTTACAAATTGTTAACAAATAGCAAAAAAAAGTTTTTTTTCAAAAACATTTCAGTGAAAAAGTATAAAGAGAAATAAATCACCTGTGCCTAACGTTGAAAAACCCTTTGAAATATATTTTTTTTTGACATTTTCCCGAATTTTTATTTTTAACCCAATTTGTAACATCAAAGACGTTGTACCTACTCAAAATTTATTCGAGTTCAATGTTTGTGATGAAATACAAAATTAATTAATAAAATAAGAAGATTTTACTGAAAATTGTCACTTTGCGTAAGTCCTTTAATTACCTAGTAATTAATTTTATGTTAAACTAGCTTATGCCCGTGACTCCGTTTGCGTGGAAGTTTGTAAGACCGCGTTGATGTCTGAAATTATCCCCAGAACTTGCTGCTTTTCACACTGACAGCAGCCGATCTGTTTCGCAACAATCTCGACGTGAAAACTAAGGTGAAGTAATCTGTCAATAGTGTAAATGCCAAGTATCTAGTGGAAAAAGCGCGATTGCCCGAAGGGGTTTAGAAATCTCTAAATGGCTAGTTGACACATCCCGTGACCTAAGGGCTGGCCAGAAAAGCGGGATTGTTCGAAAGGGTTACCACTACCCCGGAACATAAAGGGCTAAGGAAGGAACATGGGTGGGTTTAAGTCAGTAAGAGTCTGACACTCCCTTCTGCTCAAGAGATGAGAAGTCATTTGAAGATTTCTCACCCTCAACAAAAAAAAAAGTGTCTAGTGGAATGACAGCTGACATCACTTTAGTTTTCACGTCGAGATTTTTACAGAATAACACATTAGCACCGCTGCAGCTCGCTTGCACCGGTCCAGTCCTGACTTCCTTTAGTGGCTGCTGAGATCAAAACTAGAAATGCAGGATCCAGGAAAGTTTTATTAAAATGTGGTGGTTATCCTACTAATATTATATATGTGATAGTTTGTGAAGATGTTTAGATGATAGGATGTTTGTTACTCGATCACGCAAAAACTACTGTTAGGATTTAAATGAAATTGGGCACACCGATAGTGTATGTCCTGGATTTTTACATAGGATACTTTTTATCCAGGTAGTACGATCCCGTGGGAATATATCCGACATAAACGTGGGCAAAGCCGCTGGTAAAAGCAGAAGAAGATCACACTATTATTATATTACTATTTGTCCGTCCTTCACGCTCAAACAGCTAAACGGATTTGAATGAAACTTGGCAAAGAGGTAGTTTAAGACCTGGTTAACACATATAATACTTTTTATTTTGGTAGTATGTTCTCTTGGGATAATTTTCCTCGCGGGCGAAGCCGCTGGCGGCAACTAGTATTTATGTAAATAAATTGCCAAGTTCCAAGACAATGAAATACTTTATTACAATTAAATCAAAAAAATGGTATATTCAATAATCTCACACTAAAACTAAAAATAATATATTATGTACACCTATTCAAAACTCATAACTTACTAAAATATGGCTTCAAAAATTCCTCCGATATGCTGTCAACTGGTAATATACCCAAGAGACTGGCAGCATTGCCACGTTGTATGGCAATGCTAAGCCTCTGGCAAAGGTAAAGCCAGCCCTTGGGTCACGGGAAGTGTCAATTAGCCGTTTAGAGATTTCTGTAAACAAACTATGAGTAGGTACTTGGACCCCACGGTCCGAGTGTTTCAACCCCAAACGGTTTGAAAATATAATTGCCGATAAATAAGAAGGTATAAGATACTCAAACTAATATAATAAAAGGCCTTCGTCCAATAGACGAATCCAATCAATAAACAAATTAGATGAATTCTATTATTTGGTTCTCAACCATCCAAGAATGAATCGGTTTGATATTTGTAACAATTTTCCTTGTTTTTCTTCTTGCGTAAACATCAATAAGTATTGATAAAGATAATATTTTTTTGGGAAAATTGGAGATATTATTTAATAGAGCAAGTTTTTGTGTTTGATTATCATGTTCACCCTTTTGTGGAATTGGTTTATTGTATCTGCCTATTCAATCTGCCTAGCCTTTTCTAGCAGCTGAATACCAGTATTTTACATTGAGCGACTGCTTATCTGACCTCCACAACCCAGTAGTAACTGGATAATGCGATACTCCTTGGTAAGACTGCCTGTCAGACTTTCGGGCTTCTGACTACCCGTAACGACTGTCAAAGATCCACGAATGACAGCCGAGACCAACGGCTTAATGTGCTTTCCGAAGCACGGAGGAGTCTCGATATGTAAAGATGGTCACCCATCCACGGACCAACCCCGGCAAGCGCAGCTTAACCTGACGGATCGATCCGTGTGGCTGTTATTATTTAGCCACGAGCTCCACATATCTATTCTGTAAAAATCTCCTCGCTAAAATTACCTGAAGTCAATAGTGTCAAAGTTTATATTTTGTTCGGATGTAGGAGGTGATCTTTGAAACTATTTTCTTTATTCATGCTACTTTTTAATGACATAATTATTATTGATCGGATTTTATCTTTTAATATGAATTATTATTTAAAATATGACTGTTTTGCATTAAGACAAAACAGGTATTATATGTTGGAGAAAACACAGCAATGATTATGAAGATGCAGTCCTTATGATTCTGTGCAAATATGAGAATATCCCCCTAAATCAGTAGGAATATCGAGAATACCTTCTTATTTCTGGCACCAGAGGGCGCTGTAATTACTTTACCGCCAATTTAGCTGTCAAGCGTCATTGCAGTCTTAATCATCAGCAAGCTCCTTGTTTCATTGCTGTGTTTTCTCCAACATATAATACCTGTTTTGTCTTAATGCAAAACAGTCATATTATATGTATTCGAAAACACAGCAATGATTATGAAGACCTGTTTGATATCTGCTGGTGACAGAAAAAGTAAAACACAAGAATGCAATGTGAAGTAAATTGTTAAATTAATCCAAAAATTAAAACCCTTTTTTATTAACTTTCATTTATTAATCTTCAAGTTTTAATATTGGGAAAACTTATTAAATCAAATTTAACAATTATTCAGTCATCTAAAGTCACTAGATTTAGCTGACTTTGTAAGTAAACAAAACTTATTCTTTTCTATAAACTCAAGAAATTATGCAGTACCTACTGCTAAAATATTTATGTATTAAATAACAACTAAGGATAAAATTCCTAAGTTAATTAAAGGGATTAACAAAAAACAACAACAGAACAAACAAGAGAAATAATAAAAAATCACTCTTATTTTTAAAATTGAGATCACATTAGGAATTTTTAGGTATAACATTATGCTTATTTAAACAGCATTAAAATTATCATAAAGTAAACCCACTGCAGCAGCATCACTGACAGATCTATTTACTTCTTTGCAGTAAAATCTTGAAAATGTTTCTACACACTTCCAATTTCCCCTCTCTAATATCTCCTGTACTGGTCTGTTGTCTAGCCATCCCCGAGAAGCTACAGCTGATCTTATACTACCTGGGGAGGCATCAATCTTAGCAAGTTTAAATGCTGACCTGATCCAACCTGCAATCATTGTTTTGGATGCAGGCCTGACCACTCCTGTGATGGAGATAAAAAGAGAGTTTATTCAACTAAGCTGACAGCGTCTGGTTTCTGATATCTTAATCAACTCCTTAACGTGAGCTACTGGGCAAATTCTAGGATCTTGATGCCGTGTTAACAGCCAGCCTGATTGCCTGTGCGAACCTGTGTCAGTCTTTGAGCCGAATTTTGGCCAAAATGTCAAAGAGTCGTCAGACTCAGTAAAACTCTGCTCACAGAGTTCTTCATGTAACCTTCGACCAGAAGCTAGTAACAAAATTAATGCAGTCCGCCTGCTTTGGTCAAGAAGAGAACCTGAACAAGTAAATGACTTTAGCCAGTCAAACAAAATATTTACATCCCATATAGGGAGTCTAGCTGGGTGTGGTTTAGAAAGGGAGACAGCTTTTAAAACTTGCTGAATAAAAAAGTTCTTAGATAGGTTCTCTGTCGTTGCTGCACAATATGTAGAGATAGCTGATTTGTGTAACAGAATGGTACTATATGCAAACTTATTCTGCAAATAAAGGTTGGCCAAAAACCTAGCTACGTCTTTGCCCTCTGGACATCTACTGTTCACACCATGTGAACCACTCCAGTGCAACCATCTTTTTAATGGGGCACTATAGGTGCTCAAGGTCGAAGGACGCCAGCTTCTTTTTAATAATTGCTGCTCGTCCCGACTCCAATCAGCTACTTGATCCTCCCACCCCCAACTTTCCAAGCCTGAAGCCTTAGCTTGTCTACTTGAGGAGGGCTCAAGCCCGTCGTCCAGTCTAACAGAACCTCCCTCAGGTTCTCTATCGGCAACGGTGGGGCCAACGCACGTGCCTGGAGATCCGGGAACCAGAAGCACTGGGTCCACCGCGGCGCTATCACAAAGTAAATCCCTACCGCCTTGTTTAGGTGTGCCAGGACCCTGGGTATCATGCTCGGGGGCGGGAATACCAACGCTGTTTGAAACTCCCATTTCTGAGTGAAAGCGTCGCAGAAAAGCGCCGAGCCATCTCTTGAGTTTAGAGCCACATACCTTGGGACGACGGCGGTTTCTCTTGTCGCGAACAGATCGACTTCGGGTACGCCCCACTGTTTGAATATGACATGTGGTTTATTATTTAAGTTTCAATTGTATTATCATTTCATTTAATTAATTATTTCAACTTTTTAATTTATATGCATGTTTTTTGATTTTTATTTATTTGCATCAATTTTTTTTTTATTTTCTTCTGTTATATTGTAATATTCGAACACAATGTGAATTGTTTATGAATAAATTAAATTGAATTGAATTGAATTGAATTGAATTGAATATTGCCTCCGTGGCTGGTGGGAGCAGATGCCACTCGGGTACTGATCGTCCCCTTGATAGGCTGTCTGCAATGCCGTTCAGGTTCCCAGGCAAGTGGAATGCTGTCATCGTTATGTTGAATCGAAAGGTCAATTCCAATAACCTGGTCGTTAGCCCGAGTAAGTTGAGCGAACGAGTTCCGCCCTGATTCCGAATGTATGCTACCAGAGTCCTGTTGTCTGTCTGTACTCTAGTACAGACAGACAACAGGACTCACATTCTAATGTGGGCATTTTGTAACAGTGCACCCTGGGACCTGATGACGGCAAAAACGGCATACATTTCCTTCATGTTGGAGTGCCAGGTTTCTTGGTTTGTAGCCCATCTGCCTGAGAGGTATTGACTGTTTAAGTTCGCTCCCCAGCCCGCATCCGCTGCGTCTGTAGTTAGGAAATGTGTTATTTCTCTCTTGTGTAGCGAGGTTGGACTGCCCTCTATCGCATCCAACCACCACCGCAAGTCCTCTCGCACTCTTGGGCACAGTGTTCTCTTCTGGCCTCTCAGAACAAATTTTCTTAGAGAGAGCTGTGCTCTGCGACAATAAAGTCGGCCTCGAGGGACCGCCTGATTGG
Organism: Hyppa rectilinea; assembly: GCA_951799385.1. NCBI lineage: Eukaryota > Metazoa > Arthropoda > Insecta > Lepidoptera > Noctuidae > Hyppa > Hyppa rectilinea. The sequence goes on from OX637316.1 coordinate 15,974,642, forward strand.
CGAAATTCAGCTTGCCCAACAAACTTTGAAGCTCTCTTAATGAGCAGCTGTCTCGTTTCAACATGTTTGTTAGAGTTCTTTTTATATCTAGAACTTTCCGGGTGGGCAAGGCTACCGTCCCGGTCTGAGTGTCCCAGACCAGCCCTAAGTATTCCAACTTGTGTGTGGGCTCGGTTACGGACTTCTGGTAATTTACATGCCAACCTAAAAATTCCAAGATGGCCAGCGTTTCCGCAACCTGTGCCATAAGCTTGGATTTGTCCTGACAAGCCAGGATATAGTCGTCTAGGTATACTAAGAGGCGTACACCACGATCCCGGTTTGAAACTGCTGCAAATGCACGAGGTGCCAAAGACAGGCCGAACGTAGCGCTGTTAACTGAAGGATTTCTCCATCGTAAACAACCCGTAAAAACCTTCTGTGAGTCTCCGCGACACTCAGATGGAAATAAGCCTGGTGAAGATCGATCTTCACTAACCAGTCGTTTGCTTGAAGAAAGTCTACTACATCTATCTGTGATATAAGATGAAAATGCTTTGTTGCTACATACATATTTAGAGCTCTGAGGTCGAAAATTGGGCGCAGTCCCCCATCTGATTTCTTTATTAGAAACATTTTCGAGAAGAAGCCCGGGTCCTGAGTCGATGGCCTTTCTAAAATACCATTGTTTTTCAACTCCTTGACCACTAGTATCATTTCTGGGGAAACTTTGGTGGCTAAGCATTGTAAAAATGCTTTGGTTGGGTATTTCAGAGGAGGTTTTTTCCTGAAAGGCAAGCGGAAACCTACTATTAACTTTATAATGAACCGGCTTGCCCCTAATTGAGCCCATTCCCTTGTGGCAAATTTCAGGCATCCCCCTCTGAAATCCTGTTGAGGTTCATTTTTCTTTAGGCTTAGAGTTTGACCCTTCAACATTGGAACGTCGCTGACGAAAGGGCCGAGTCTTTTGAATATATTTAAATTTTTTATCCGACTTCCTAACCTTATTTTTGTAGCCTTTGCTATTACGGAAAGTATGATCCCCATGCTCTGAAACCTTCTTCTCTTTTAAATAGGTAGGAGTATTCAACCATACCTGAGACCCTCCGAGGGAATGTATTATAGGCTGTAGAGCCTCTCTACTAAATAAGTATTCAGAGCTAGGTGGGACATTTCTTAGCGTGTTTCTAAGATTTTCATTAGAAATTTCTTTTAGAATACGCTCACGCCTAACTTCAATACACTCGGAACGCTTCCCGCATATAATTTGCATGGTAGTTTGCGTGGTAGTATTTGCATGAGTTCTTATGACATAATGATCCCGGACCAAAAATATCAGAAATTTTTTCAAACAAAGTATTTGCATTTAAGCCCTGCGGATTAGCACTAGCCCAGTCCACAACAGACTGTAATCCTGTTTTTAACATCTGTCTTTGTTCCAGAACCTTGTTGGATAAGCCAGCTAAAAGCATCTCCGTTGAAACCAAATAATCTTTGTTTTTATTAAAATGACATAATTCATAATTAATATGAAGTCCTGTAAATCCTGGTGTTGCCAAGCAGCCCTGCAAAACTTGCTTGTACCGAATGCCCTTCCACGCCTGGGAGTCAAACTGTTGTAACTTATTTAACTCTAAAAATCTATCCCTATCACTAGCTGGAATAATCTTCTTATCGTCAATCTCAGTGTTTAAAAAACCCCAATTGAGAGACAGTGACTCAGGCTGAGTAGGCAATGTAATGTATGGTTTCGAATTACTTTCATGGTTGTTAATATGTTGCGAATAAGTACCTGTACTAGTACTAGGTATTACATTACTATTATTACGTGCATCTGCACCATAAAAAACGGGATACTGGCCTAAATAATTCGAAATATACGACATTTGTGACATTAAAGCGTCAATACGAGGATCGGTGCGAATCGGTTTTGACTTGTACTTACGGTTTCGCCGCGTGGTACGAGAACGCTTATTGGGCAGGGGTGATGCCGTGCCCACCTCAAACTCCGAGGATGAGGAGGAGCTGCTTTCCGATGCCCTAGAGCTTGTTGACGATAATTGTTCTCCATCCGAAGCAACATTATCGGCTCGCTCATGGTCCTCAATACCATTACTTACCGGCTCCATAATTTATTGGTAAAATACAATGCTGTGTCTCCTAAAATCACTAAAAACAAACTCACTAACACTTTTAACACTCGTGTAACTCGGTTACAGTGATTAAAAGGCAATTTAAGAATACTTTTAAAAATAGATAAAATTCTTGTTAGAAATTCGAAAGAATCACAAGAATGCAATGACGCTTGACAGCTAAATTGGCGGTAAAGTAATTACAGCGCCCTCTGGTGCCAGAAATAAGAAGGTATTCTCGATATTCCTACTGATTTAGGGGGATATTCTCATATTTGCACAGAATCATAAGGACTGCATCTTCATAATCATTGCTGTGTTTTCGAATACATATAATGCATGTATTTGTATTTAATTTTAGTTTTATTAGTTGTACTTTCATCTAAGTTTAAATTATGAAATTACTAGCTTTTGCCAGCGGCTTCGCCCGCGTGTTTGTAGGAAATTATCCCACGAGAACCGTATATTCTGCCGGGATAAAAAGTAGCCTATGTGCTATTCTAGACTATAATCTATCTCTGTGCCAAATTTTATCCAGATCCATTCAATAGTTTTTGCGTGAAAGAGGAACAAACATCCATCCATCCATCCTCACAAACTTTCGCATTTATAATATTAGTAGGATGATCAGTTTATTAATGTTATTGCCAATTTCTGAATGAGTATAAAAAATAAAAACTAAATATTTGTACGGCTGAAATGCCGTATATAGTGAAACCCATTGAACTTAAAATCTTATGTTTTTACCTATATTTTTGCAAAATCAAAAAAAAAAAATCAAAAGTCATTTATTCAAATTAGGCTGAAGATCAGCACTTTTTGAAGGTCAAAGTTACATAAGACAGTCCCCCAAAAACGCCCACCCTTCACCACTTCCTAGTGCTTTAGCTGGGAAGAAGAAGTGGCGCAACAAACTCCCCAGCAGCACAGCTGTCTGTTTAGTTGGAAGAACTTGACTCTACACACATTTATCGCATGAGAAGTAATTAACATTACAAAACACATCACATTAAAATCAATCATTTGCCACATGTCAGCTAGCACACGTCAATATACCAATTAAAACATTAAAACTGACTGTACTCAAGCGTAAATTTAAAAAGAAAAAAAAGAGCCTCCAGGTAAAAGTGCGTGCCCGCTTACATGTGCAATGCTGTACTATGTCCATACAGCCGTAACTCGAAGTTACAAATGATAAACTAGGACCATCGAAGTAAAATCAATCAATTAATTGCTAATGATTACTAACTAGGATCAAGATAAATAAATATGATCAACTGTCGAGGTCTCTAGCTAACCACATTTTGCAATACAACTCATTAAAAAAAAAACATAGTAATGAGTAGATTATGTCAACAATAAATGGCTAATAAAAAAAAATAAAAACAACCAAAACAATGAATTGAATACATAATAAAAATAATTTTATGAAGCTAATTCTGGAGAAAGAACATAAACATTGTCTTGTGTTAATCACAGCGACCAACTATTCTTGTCATTAAAAAAAAAAAAAAAAAAAAAAAAAAAAAAAAAAAAAAATATATATATCAAATCAATATATCATTAAATCATACTTTTTTTTTCAATGTTTTTTAATGGCAACACTATTTCCGATTACCATAGATTATCGTGTTTTATGTTAAAACACGCAGACATAATCATGTCACAATTGCTCTTAAAACGGTGAAGGAAAACATCGTGCGGAAACCGGCATGTCTTAGAACCAAAAATCCGCAGGCATTTGACTACCACCAACCTGCACTGGGCCCGCTTAGTGGATTACGCCCCCCCCCCCTCCCTTTCACTGGAGGCCTGTATTCCAGCAGTAGGACCATTATAGGCTGATGATGCAGACATAGGGGCCCGCAGAGACACACATCATCATCATCTGCCGAGCCTTTTCCCAACTATGTTGGGGTCGGCTTCCAGTCTAACCGGATGCAGCTGAATACCAGTATTTTACATGGAGCGACTGCCTATCTGACCTCCACAGCCCAGTAACTGGGCAATACGATACCCCTTGGTAGACTGGCTGTCAGATTTTCGGGCTTCTGAAGACCCGTAACGACTGTCAAAGATGCACAATTGACCGCCGGGACCAACGGCTTAATACGTTAAGGCTCGAATCGATTTTAAAATAAATTCTCGGTTACTATTATGTCCGCCTGCAGAAAAACACGTACATAATAACATTTTGAGAGGTTTCAAGGGACACGGATGGAACGAAGTTCCTTTCGATTATTTAATGAAGGAATTGTAATAAAATTGTATTTCTTTAAGTTATAATAATCAAAAAATCTGATCTAAAATTAACCAATCAAAAAACATTGATTAAAAAGACATCATATTTTACTCCAAAAAAAGTGTCGTTACAACTTTTGGTCTTAATACCGTCTAGCCCCCTTTCGCAGCGCGCGATAAGGAACTTCGTTCCAATAACCGAGAATTCATTTTAAAATCGATTTAAGCTTCCAAATTCGAGATTTCATGAACCATAATTAAAAAAAAAAGAATGATAATGCCCTTAGAGCGAAATTCAAAAAAAGAATTCCTAAAAAAGAACTAAATCTGTCAAATCCTTTTCCCAGTATAAAGATACCTCCACACATGCAAACGCCAGTCCCTTTTAAAACCGCAGTCGCTCTCGCCCTCGGGTGGTACTCGACGGTGCTTCTAACACTCGCACGACACTTGTGTGTGTGAAGTGGCCATTACGCTCGCTACTATGACATATTGCTTCTTTGTTTTAGAGCCAGCGAGGAATAGAAAAATATGAATTTAGTGTTGTGTTTTTTTTTAACGGGTTTTTGAGGAGTTTTTGGCCTATTAACTCCTTTAAACACATACTACTCTGTCAAGAAAGTACCGGGAAAAGATCAATAATACACAAAATGTCTGTTATTCATCCAAATTTATTTTATCACCTTCAAAGTATGCTCCTTTAGAAACGATACACTTGCGCCAACGAATAATCCATTCATCAAAACATTTTTTAAACGCTGCTTCCGGAATTGAGTTCAGTTCTCGCCGCGAATTCTCCTTTATGTCTTCTATCGATTGAAAACGGGTGCCACGAAGTGGTAATTTGAGTTTAGGAAAAAGAAAAAAGTCAGCAGGAGCCGTCTCGTCACCAGTAACAATGCGTTTCATGAATGTTGGGTCCGAACTGACTCGTTCTAGCTTGTCCTCAGCGACTTTCATGCTATTGAGTTTTTGGAGAAAATTCAGATCTTTTGGGACTAGCCGAGCAGCAACATGTTTCATACCCAAATTATTAGTTAAAATGGTACGGATCGACTCGTGAGATACAGAAAGTTCGGCGGCTATGTCTCTCAGAGTTGAATGGGGATTTTCAGTCACTATTTTCTTCACTTTTGCGATGTTAACTTCAGTTGCAGACGTTGACGGCCTACCAGAGCGAGGCAAATCTGCCATCACATCTCGACCGCTTTTGAACGCTTTGAACCACTCATAAGCACGAGTTTTTGATAAAGTCGATTCACCCTTCTTCTCTTAAGCCTTCTGTAACATTTTCAGTGACTCCGAACACGAAATTCCATTGGCGATGCAAAATTTAAGACAAACTCTTTGTTCGATATTTTTGTCCATTATGAAATTCGCAATACACACTATATATGATATTACTAAAACCAGCACTGTATTTAATATAAATAACAGATGCAACTCAAACTCCGCGCCAAAATGGAAAACAGTTGTGCCAATCTAACAACTACAAAAAAACAAAAATTTGAATTTGGAACCATAAACAAATCATCCATTCCCGATACTTTTTTGACTGAATGTAAATTACTTGTTCAAAAAGTTTTTATTGTTATTTTATTGTAATTTTATTAGCAATCAATCTGCCTAGCCTTTGCCCAACTATGTTGGGGTTGGCTTCCAGTCTAACCAAATTCATGTGAATACCAGTATTTTACATGGAGTGACTGCTTATCTGACCTCCGCAACTCAGTCATTGGGTAATACGATACCCTGTGGTATGACTGGCTGTCAGACTTTCGGGTTTCTGACGACCCGTAACGACTGTCAAAGATGCACAAATGACAAATGACAGCTGGGACGTTGGGCTTAACGTGCTTTCCGAGTCACGCCTTTGTACCATAATTGTGTGTAAAAAAATTTAAATAAATAAAAAAGGAATACCTATTCCGAGGTCTTCGTTTTAACCTCTATGCTTTGTCTGACAGCCAGTCTGACCCGGTACTCGTAGCACTTACGGCACGACATTAAAATAAATGATACAGACCTACTTACTAATGTCTGTTCCAAAAGTATTTAGCAAAAATGTAAATAAATGGATCAAGAAACGTAACTGTGATACCAATGTTACTGTTATTTCAAATTTGAGTAGCATAGCATAGCTCTCAGCAATGTTTCCCACTGCTGGGACACAGGCCTCCCCTCTTCGAGAGGGAGTGGGCCGTGGGCAGTGCGGGTTGGTGGATGTCACATGTCATCGAATTTTTGGTTCTAGGACATTTCGGTTTCCTCACGATGTTTTCCTTCACCGATTTGAGAGCAGTGGTGATGAAATTATTTACACAAAGTAAAGCGCCTGTTTGGTTACGAACCCACGACTTACAACTCGTAAGTCGGGGCAGTTACCACTGAACCACCACTGCTCTTAATCAAATCAAATCAAATGTTTTTCTATCTATAATATGTATGTATTTACAAAAAAAAATGTATATAAGTAGTTTATCAGCCATCTCGTTACCATGACACAAGCATTAGGTTGCTTAGCTTGGGACTAAATGGCGCTGTGTGAAATGTCCAAGGATATTATTATTATTATTAAATGAGTACTTTGATTCAAATCCAAAATTCTAATTTGAAATCACCTTATTGAATTTGTATTTCATTTGCAAATTGAAGTTACTTTTTTATAACCTCAATTTTCGTCAATAATTGTTCAATTATAATTTACTTAAAATTTGTTATTCAAACTTAATAATTGTTGAAAACAGTATGAAAATCTATTTGGTAGTTTTTAAGTTAATCACGTTCAGGCAGACAGACGCGGTGGGGGGAGGTCTTATCCATATTATGGATAGGATTATAGAACAAAGGCTCCCCGCCAAATCAATCTGCCTAGCCATTTCCCAACTATGTTGGGGTCGGCTTCCAGTCTAACCGGATGAGCAACTGCCTATTTGACCTCCACAACCCAGTCAGTTACTAGGTAATACGATATCCCTTGGTAAGACTGGCTGTCAGACTTTCAGGCTTCTGACTACCCGTAACGACTGTCAAAGATCCACGAATGACAGCCGAGACCAACGGCTTAACGTGCTTGCCGAGGCACGGAGGAGTTTCGATATGTAAAGATGGTCACCCATCCACGGACCAACCGCGGTAAGTGTAGCTTAACCTGATAGATCGATCTGTGCGGCTGTTATTACTTAGCCACGACACGTTACGTATTATTATAGATAGATAGATAAACAGCCTCATGCGACCCTTGTACCGAAAACAAAGTTATCCAGTTCCCATTTTTCCCAATAATTCGGTACCGGCAACTCATAAATAAATTACGAAACTTACTCATATTTCGGAGCGGGCTGACTTATAAGAATTATTAGGTAATCTGATTACTGAAGTACTACGTAATTGGGGCCTGGTTCATTCCTTTGTTGTCGATTTGCTATTAATTTCGTTGGTACTGTTTATTACAGTATTTTGTAAAGGGCTGTTTTGGGCATTCTGTTGGGTAAACACTTTACCTCGTATAGACAGTGATGTAACTAATATTTTGATTAAAAAGTGCCCGTGGAAAACATCGTGAGGAAACCAACATGTCTGAGAGATATTTCTCAACAGCATGTGAAGCTAATTCAGAGGCCCATGGGCAGCATAAAAAAAACTCTGACACCAGGTTAGTCACTAACCACACGAAAAGAAGAAGAGTGTCCGTGAGTTTTATTGTTCGTTCTTCTCCGTAGGCATATATATTTTTAAGGATGTGTAATCATCAAATGACTGCTCCCGATCTGGGTGGAGCGGAAGGGTGTCAGACTCTTACTGACTAAAACCCATCCATGTTCCTTCCTTAGCCCTTTATGTTCCGGGGTAGTGGTAACCCTTTCGGACAGTACCGCTAACCTCCAATTAAGGCACCTATACTAAATTACCCTTTCGAATGGGCAAAGTAAGTGGCTTCATATATTGTGACTGATCGACCCTTTTACAATTCATAAGTGCTTGTTAAACGCTGAGCACACAATGGACAACTTATCTCTTATGATTATCCATTATGAATTATATGGATATCCTGGGATTTTTCTACATGTAATACATAGACTACTAACTTTCTATGGTCTATGACAAATTGACTATTTGAAACGGTCAAAAATAAAATATTAAATCACATAGATAAAAGACCACTCGTCTTAAAAACTTCCATCACCGTACGGAAATTAAATATTATGCGAAGATATTATTATAAAACTGCATATAATTCTAATTAGTATTCCATTTGATTATTTTTAGAATCAAATGGAATACTTATTAGCATGTGTCGTCATATTTAATATTTTATACAAATCACGTACAAATTCCGCGTTTTGACATTTCATAAAAAGTAACGTTACTGACTTAACCTTAACCTTTCAAATACCCAATTGTCTGCGGTTTTGGTTTAATTGAAATAAATGCTATGAATGTGACATTGGTTTTGAGGTTTGCTCCGTGCGTGTTGGTGGTTTTAGGCATTTGAGTCCGTGGGCCAACCACCAAAAAGAGCCACCGGAAAGGGATGGACATATACTGTATAGCTTCATCTCTTTCTTAAATTGATGTAATTATAAAAAAAATACTCAGGTGGTTGAAGCCCAGGTTTTTTCAAATTATTTATTTTACCTTTTACTTTGAATTTTACTTAGCAAAGTAATAATTTTCAATGCGTCAGGTTTGGAACATAACTAAATAATAATAAATTTACCTAAACATAAACAAATAATCATTAAATATAAACAGCTATACAAAGAGTATAGCTGTTTATATTTAATGTCTCTCTCTTTTCGTGTGGTTAGTAACTAACCTGGTGTCAAAGTTTTATGCTGCCCATGGGCCTCTGACTTAGCTTCACATACTGTTGAGAGATATCTCTCAGGCATGCTGGTTTCCTCACGATGTTTCTATATTAAACAGGACTATAGCCAACATCGAGTGAATGATAATATAGAAAAAAAAAAAATTACACCACTTCTACAAACAACATTGTTTTCACTGTCAAGATCGCATTAAAAAAAACTAATAATTATTTTACTTTACATGGAGCCCAACAAGATTTATCAACGTCGGCCCAATTAATATTAACTTGACTGCGTTCTCTGCGATAGAAAATAAGCACAAAAAACCTTAATTAAGTATAAGACATCTCGAGACTTGTAATTTAGCAATTTACTCTTTGTTCACAGGTCACCTAGCCGAGGAGTGTCTCAAATTAAGTTTTGTTAAGTGCTGTGAATTAATTAACTGTTCAAAGAAACTAATGAAATGATTATTTTAACACATATCGTAAAAGTTATGTCGAAGTGTTAAAAAGGCTACAAAAAATAAGTGTAAAAATAGTTATTTAAAAAAAGAACAGTGAAACATAACAGTGTTCCAAAAAAGTGTATTAAAATAAAAGTGAAAAGTAACAGTGTACCAAAATAATAGTGAAAAATAACAGTGTTCCAAAAACAAATAAAATACTACTGACAAAATAACAGTTCCAAATAAGTATTCCAAATTATAAAAATAAAGTGACAGGGAAAATTTTAAATTAGGAATATAGAACGTAGCAGTGAAAGTAACAATAGAAATGCTCTGCTAGTGTGGTGATATTGATGATTTTGCCACCGTCATCACGAATGCGGGCGGGCGGCCCCTCCGGCCGGCAGGTCAATGACATCGCCGGCACTTCTTGTGCTTTCCATGGCCCTTGGTAAGTCCTGCTTTTATTCAATACTTAATTAAGATTGTTGTTAAATTATGTGCAGATAGGAGAATTTATTGAGCAATAAGGAACTATTATAATTTTGTTAAGTATTACTCATAATCGCACAGAATAATTTATTATATTTTATTTTATAAGTGTGGTACGGTCTACAGTTACAATGATATAGATTTGCCTTTTTACAAGGTAATACAAAAAGCGACTCTGTTTTTTTTTTTTTTAAAAGGCATCTCGCAGTTCAACCAAAGGGTTGTCTACTGCTTAACCGGGCTTGCCTGTGGCTGCCACAAAAGAATTGTAGCCTCCAGCCAGGGCTTAATAAAAACTAAAGCTAACTTACAAAACTAAGCGACTACACGCTAAGGGCACCCCCTGCGGGGTTCGGACCTCGGCTTAGGGCGTCGCTGGGGGGGGACAGCAAGGGACAGCTGGATCGGGGGTTTTTAAAACTACTGGCTCAGCGGCAACGCGGGCTGGCTCGAGCAAGGGTCGGGAGGGTGAGAGTGGACAGGGTCGTCGCGACGGGCCTCGACGGCGAGGACGGAACGACGGAAATTTGTATCTGTATGTTACTCTAATAGTGCTAGTAGCCGGGCTGCTCTCCTGGAGGAGAGTGGTGGCATCGTCAGGGGCAACGAGGGTATGCCGTGGACGGCGAACCTTACTGATGCGGGACGGGGTGTATCGGGAGGCGGCCGCAATCAGGGGATTGCGGTGTTTTATGGCAGTGTCAAAGAAACGCTTCGAGAGGCGTTTCATGAACTGCTGAACTGTGGGGAGTTTAAAATCTACATGAAGGTCCATGTTACGGACGTAAAAGGGAGCTCCTGAGACCTTACGGAGGAACCGGTTTTGAAGTGTCTGCATTCGATGCAGATACTTGGGTTTGGCGTGCGCGAAGACGACGCAAGCGTAAGTCATGATGGGGCGGATTACAGCCTTATAGAGACGCAGTTTGCACCGGAGTGACAATTTGCTGCGTTCTGTAAGCATGAATTGGAGCCTACCGAGAGCGAAAGCGGCCCGCGAACGGACCTGCTTTATGTGCTCTGCGAAACTGAGGTGCTGGTCGAGAGTGACACCCAGGTACTTGGCATGCTTCGCCCAAGGGATCGGCTTGCCGTACATGGTGATCGGATTAGGGGGGTTGGGGAGGGCCCTACGAATTCTCCTAAAGAGAACAGCCTGGCTTTTATCGGGGTTGACCTCGATTCTCCATTTCCGGAACCAAGCGCCGAGGACGTTGGCCGCGGTCTGGAGAGTCTGAGCTATAGCTGGCGGACTGGTCCCTGTGTAGTAAATGGCCGTGTCATCGGCGAATAACGCCAATTAAAAAGGGTAAAGATTAGGGGGGAGAGAACGGAGCCCTGGGGGACTCCGGCGCGAATCGGGTGGGGGGCGGAGAGAGCGCCCTCGATGCGGTAGCGGAAGGTGCGGTTCGACAAAAAGTCCCGTAAGATGAGCACGAGACGGTCGGGCACGCCGAGTTGGTATAGCTTATATATTAAGCCATTGTGCCAGACTTTGTCGAAAGCCTTCGCTATGTCGAAGAACAGGGCGCCAGTCATAGCGCCACGCTGGAAGCCGGCACTGATGTGCTCGACTATGCGGTGCGCTTGCTGGACGCACGAGTGTTGGGTACGGAACCCGAACTGCTCGTCCGGAATCAGGCTCTTCGCCTCGGCATAGTCCTTGAGACGCTTATAAATAAGCCTCTCGTAGATTTTGCCGAGCACGTTGAGCAGACTGATGGGGCGATAGCTGGTGGGGTCTGATTTGGGTTTGCCGGGTTTGGGGATACCTATAACAGAGGCCTCTTTCCAGGCTTGTGGGAACATGTTATTACTCATGGCGCCATTGAAGATGGCGGTCATGAGCATGATCAGTTGGGCGGGGAAGAGTTTGAATACCCTATTGGTAATTCCATCTGAGCCGGGGGCTTTACGAGCCTGAAGACCCTTGATGATGTCTTGCACCTCGTCAGGGGTGACGGGGGGCAGAGGATCATCTGGATCTTCGACGGGTGGGAAAAGCGACTCTGGCGTCCTAGCTAGGTTATATAGTATTAAGGTTCGCCAGCCCAAGTTCCCATGACAGGATTTCATGATCACCGGAGACTGCCAATGCTGTGAATATTTAAAAAATATTAGTATCAATTTGTCTCAACGTTTATCGCTTAAGTACGTGAGTGCCCCGTTGGTCTAGTAGCCGCAAGCTAGATAGTCCGTCAAGAACAAAATCTTTCAAATCTTTACTGAAATACAACTAATTAACTATTAATGTCGCGCTTTCATACTTTCAACATAGGTATTTATATTTCACTCTATTTGTTTTATAGCGCTAGAGACGAAAAAGCAAAATACTGGCGTTTAAAATAATAAAAAACAGAGTACGAAACCAAACTAGTGAAAAACTGGTGACTGAAAAGTCGCGCCAGCTCTAATACTTCTCTATTACGCGCCTCAAAAACGTGCAAACATTTTGGACAGCACAGCACTGACTCTTATATAAAGGATCTCCAGTTTTAACACGTCTAACACGATTTTTTAATTTCGCTACTACTGAAAAAGCGCTACCTCAAACGCAAACTCAAAGGTTTTATTTCAAACTAGCAATTTGCTTTCGACATCGTTCGCGTGAATTTCGTGTTTTCTCCCACGAAATTTTGCACCACTTCCACGCCTTTTATCTGGTAGTTTTGGTAAATGTACGATCTATTTATTAATTGGCCTATGTCAAGCCTAACGTTTATTAACTTCAGAAATAAAAAAAAATCATGCAATACGAATCCCCTTTTTGACCCCCTTTGAAGCTCAAATTTTGAAAAACTCCTTCTTAGACCTCACCTACATTTTGAAAGCAGTTCGTCCACGTAGATTGGTACTTCCCCTAGAAACACAGCTACCTTTAAATGGTACGGAGGAAAACAAACAAGACTGCTAACAAAACTTAAAACCAATAATATGTAACAGTAGTATATTTTGTTAAAAAAATTAAACAAGGTGATACTCTGCTACTCTTTAAACATTATAACAAAATCTTGCTTCAAAACAAAGCTGAATAAATTTAAATAATCTTGACGGTACCCAATTAAGCGCGCAACTGAAATACTACTTTATTTTTTCGTTACTTACGGTTGGTTTTTGACTAACAGGAAACTTTGTGCTGACCCAACTTTGAGAGTTTTAATTGTTACTTCAGCGTTTGAACGATAATTATCTGATTTGCATATTTTTAAGGATTTTGTGTGAGGAATCACTGTTTTAGTCATTTAAAAGAGAGGGATTTAAGACTAAATAAATGTTATTTTTAGGTGTGTTACTGTTGGGTTTTTTTTATTTCTTGGCTTTTTTTCTAGGAATATAACTATAATATTTTTAGCGGAGCAGTGGCCCAGTGAGCAGTGATGACACAGTGGTCATGACTCACGAGTTGCAGATCTCGAGTTTGAACCCAGATAGGCGCTTTACTTTGTGTATGTGTATGCATGTGACATAATTATAGTAATCCACACAAAATAGCCCACGAGGTAAACTGCGCTCCAACTGGCGAAATATTATTCATATTCATGAGTAATTTTACCTCCCAGTTGTTTATCCTTGTATGGGTAGATCAATCCACTGCAAGCAAAATATGGACAATATTTTCTTTAAAGCAGACTTTGAAATGAAAAGAAAGGAAAAAAAGGTTTATTTGTAACAGAAACGGTTTATTAGTCAATTAGCAAGAATTTACGAATCGAAATTTTTAAATAACATTTTTATATAGTATGTACCGATGGAATAATTTCCGACATCCACGCAGGCGAAACCATTTGCAGAAACTAGTATAAAATAAACAAATCAAAAATATCAAACGCTTGCATGAAACCGCAGAAGTTCTTCTATTTGAACACGAATACAAACATTTACCTTCCCATTTCTATGCTATGGACTAACACATGCAATAGTACCTCTGTTCCTCTGTACTCCGTGGTCTCTAAAGGAGAACAATGAGAGGGCTTGAGATCCAATTTCTATTACTTACGGTACTGACAGGTTTGTGTGCGGTATTTGCATATGCGTTGTGAATTTAGTTCTTATATTTCCTGTGAAGTTTGTAAGTAAAGAATGAGAAAATCGTTTGTTATTTATCACACAAGGTTACACGCGTACACGTGTTTTTTTCAGAACCTCGTTCGAAGTGATCCTATAAGGGTTCTGTAATTTACTTTTGAGATACAAAACCGTAAAAATGAGAAAGCTGAATATTAGATAAAAATAACAGTTCCAAAAGATTAAGCGTTAAAAATAACAGTGGCACGCAAAGCGTTCCGAAAAATTCGCCAACAATAAAAATCTCAGTGGGCATTATAGCTGCTATTCTTATATTACGGTCCGTAGCTCCACTAATGATAATATATCACCTAATACATCGCAAGGGTAACGCTACATAAGTACGACACCGATTTTATTACTACAATAATACTCTTTGTAACTGTTATTTCTCACCGTGATTTTTTCCCGTCCCTTTTTCTTATGAAATATATTTAGTGTGCCAAGTGTTGGTTGCTGGTGTGTACACAGTGGTATAGAATGGCCACGTTTTTACGCATTCAGACAATTTTTTTTTTGGGTGTTCAAAACATATTACAATACTGCAGTGATAGCGTATTTTATGAATGAACAAAGTTTTTCTTTAATTTCTGATATCAAACATAAGTCGAGGGTTGTCTTATAGGAATTAATGAGTTGGTATGAATATGTCTATATACAATCGATCTGCCTAGCCCTTCCCCAACTATGTTGGGGTTGACTTCTAATGTAATTGGGTGCAGCTGAATACCAGTATTTTACATGGAACGACTGCCAACTCAGTAACTGGGTAATGCGATACCCCTTGGTAGGACTGGCTGTCAGAATTTCGGGCGACGAGTAACAACTGTCAAAGATGCACAAATGACAGCCGGGACCTATGGCTTAAAGTGCTTTCCGAGCCACGATATGTCTGTACAAATAAATTAAAACTCGTTGTTTATGGTTAAAAAAAATTAAACTATATCATCCTCAATCTGTAATGTAACCTTTATTTGTAAATTCGCACTTCTGAGCCACAAGGTACAGAGGCCAGCACATCAAGTGACTCTAATCTTTCAAATTTCTTTTATAGATTCTCAACTTTGTCACAACAAAATAAGCTTCATTTTCAATTGGGAATATTTGACAGTTTCGGATAGCTTGATGTGCTGGCGCCTGTACAAGCAAACGCTTAGTTTGTGGCTCTCTGAAAATGCAACATTGTACATACCTACTTATGTTTTTGATGAATAAACTTTATTATTATTAATTAGGGACCACAAGGAAGAAGCCGCGGGCAATTTTGTGTTGTATCTATTCTCTTTGTAATGCGAGTTTTGTTTGCGCGGAATAAACATTTTTCCGTTCTTTCTTTTCTTTCAGCAAGATAATATAGTTCTAAATTAGTGTAACAGAATTATCGTACAGACATTATCGCACATCAAGCTATCCCTAACTGTCAAATTTTCTCAATTAAAAATGAACCTTATGTCTTTGCAATAAAGTTGAAATACTATCAAAGAAATTTGACAGATTGTGGTAACTTGATTGCTGGCCTCTGTACCACTACCAGACGTTGAAAAGCCGTGTTCATAAAAAGTACACGTTATGATGCATTTAGCAGTTCCGCCAACTCCAAAACTACTAAAAGACACGAACTAATAAAAACCGGCCTAGAACGAGTTAAACTCGCACACGAATGGTTCCGTACCACTGTTCAATATTTAACACCAAATATTAAAAAAAAATACTTCTATTAAAAAAACCCCGTTTCTTGCATGGACCCCTTTAATTTTTTTTTTATTATTTCTTGTTATAGCAGCAATATAAATGCTCGCCCGAAACGGCCGAATCGCCACTTTTTAACTATGTTATTTTTTTTTTGTAGGCAACTCGCTCGATGTACATTTATTGGCGGGCGAATCGACTATTCGATATATTTATACAGTGTGTTAGGTTAAACGAGGGACATACTTTCAGGGGGGACGCCCCGGGCGTCGGGAGCCACGTGACGACTCCCGGCCACCGTAGGCGCGGGCCTGCGGGCGGTGAGTAATGGGTGACTCACCGTCCGATCAGCACCAGACCCGTGCCGTGCGGCGCGTATATGTTCCACGCGCGCCTCAAAGAGATGTCAGCATATGAAGGGGCCCCCCAGGGCCAAGCCTGCCGGGTAAGCGGGATTGTCCGAAAGGGTTACCGCTACCCCGGAACATAAAGGGCTACGGAAGGAACATGGATGGGTTTTAGTCAGTAAGAGTCTGACACTCCCTTCCGCTCCACCCAGAGCGGGAGCAGTCATTGGATGATTTCCCAGCCTTAAAAAAAAAAAAAAAAAAAAAAAAAGGGGGTACTATACTCATGAAAATGAACAAATTTGACTATGGAACTATACCTCAAATCAAAATGCATAGAACAGCTGATATTTTTTTTTCATATTTCAGAGTTGGTCCCATGAACAAAGTTGTTGATTTTCATGAGTACTATACAACCTGAAAGTATGTCCCCCGTTTAACCTTACACACTGTATATGTAAAATTCAAAATTTTCCAATCGCCTAACCCTACGTATTTCTTGAGTTGTAGATTTCCGTGTGAGTAAATTTCCGTGCGAGTCGGTCCATAAGCCGGTAATCCACATTGGAAACGAAGTGCCTTGGATAGGGTGAGTGAGATACGAGTAAATACTCGTAACAAAGACAGGATAAGTAGTTTTAGAAATGATAACACGATTAACAAACAGATGAATAAGTATACATAGTTGATACGACAGAGGGGCTTTCCTTTAAACAGCTTATACTAGGGACCATTTTCAAGCTCTGTACCAAAAATCAATTAAATAGGAGCAGTAGTTTAGTCGCAAATGTTTTTTTTTAAGTTTTTGCCCCGTTTGAACACGATGTATCTTTCCTAACAGCGCTCCGGCGCGCGCGCGTCGGTGCCGCTGCGTTACAAGGTCAGTTTTTATTTACAAAGGGTGGTTGCGTTTAACTCTGATTTGTAAGCCATTTAGTTTGTTTGAAAAAATAAAAACCTCATTTTTGGTGCTTTTTATTTTTATACCGTACCGAGTTAATACTAAACACGTATAGTATACGTAGTGTAATTTAATGCCCCTCTGTCATATCAACTCTGTACATCATAACATCATGCCTGTAATCCTGACAGCTTAGGCAGAGATGTACAGAGGCCAGCACATCAAATTACCACAATCTGTCAAACTTCTTTGATAGTATTTTAACTTTATTGCAAAGACATAAGGTTCATTTTTAATTGAGAAAATTTGACAGTTAGGGATAGCTTGATGTGCTGGCGTCTGTACCTTTAGTACACCCACTTTTCTAACTTACACAATTAACACGATTAAATAATTAAAAATTACTAAAAATATTGATACGAACTAGCTTTTGCCATCGGCTTCGCGGAAATTATCCCACAGAATCCGTAAATTTTAACGGGATAAAAAGTAGCTTATATGCTATTCCAGACTATAATCTATCTTTGTGCCTAGTTCCATCCAGATCCGTTAAGTAGTTTTTGAGTTTATTCGTTACAAACATACATACAAATCTTTCCTCTTTATAATATTAGTATGGATAACTATGTATGTACAAGTATATTATTATAAAACTGGAAAGGAAAATTCAAAGGGCATCAAAAAATTCGTCCACATCGCTGTCAACAGGAAAAGTTCCCAAAAGGCTGGCAGCATTGCCACGTTGTATGGCAATGATTCTTTGACCAAAAAATAGGCCAACCCAAATAGGTTCATTTAAAGAGTCGACCGCTTGGCGATGTCTCGAAAACCATAGTGAGCACTTGAACCCCATGGCCCTAGTGTTTCAACCCTAAACTAACTTGACCAATTTATTCTGGACAGTAAAGGTTTCTGAGCATGATGTCTTGGGTTCGATTCCCAGGTCGGGCACAGTGTTATTGGGTTTTTCCAACAGAAAATTCTCCGTAGCAGCCCAGAGTCTAGATTTTAAAGCCTAGCCTAGGTAAAAAATGAAATTATATTTAGTCCGTCAGTAAAATAATTTAAAAAAAAATTAGACACGTATTTTCTGCTTTATCATATTATGATTAAAAAAATACTTAGATAAAATGCATTGAAGTTGGGGAGTGGGGGCGCGCTACGTCAGAATTCAGTATGTTTACAAAGGAATGACGTCATGCCACATTTAACAAAATGTATCGACGCATTTTTTTGATTACGTGAAAAAAAAAAAAAAGTGTCCAATATTTTTTAATAATCAAGCTGTTGAACTTAAAAATAAATTTAAGTCATCATTCCTTTTCACTAATTTAAATATAAACATACACTAAGAGAATTTATATGAAATTTTTTACCAACTCTAGTTTTATCCGGTTTTGTTTGCACGTGTTTCTGTTTCAATAAAAATATTCCTCTCTCTTTCTTTTCCTTAGAAAATAGTAACATTATACTCTCAAACCATTTTAACAAGATCACATTTTATTAAAGATCCCCATTATCAGAATGGATGGCTGATGGGCCCGCCCCTAACGATAGGCTCCGATAGTTAGCGATAACTCCTGAACATCTGAACACGGCTTCGTACAAACTGCTGATTTGTAGGGCAACGCCCCGCCACGATTTAAGGTATTTATTGTACTTAAGTTTGCAGAATTTTATTTTCGGGAGGTAAGAGGTAAGTCTATATTTCTTTTGGCCTTAATTTAAAAAAAAGCGTAGTCCGCGAAAGACAGCGGAGGTCAGGAAGGCAGTACCTCCATGCGTCGGTACAGCAGCATCCAATAAGACGGAGCTGACCACAATATAGTTTGGAAAAGACTAGTCAGATGATTCCTCTAAGATTATACACGTTTGACTCGTATGCAAACAAAACCGGAGATCATGGAAGCCAATCATGGCTTCGAATTTTAGGTTAGGTGTCCGATTTCCGGACCTTCAAGGTACGGGTTACTCTTAAAAGCTGCCAGGACTTTTTTTGGTTTCCGAGGTATTCTTACTTACGACATCATGTATACTAATATTATAAGGAGGTTGATTGTGAGTTTGTGAGGTTGTAGGGAGGTTGTAGGTAATCTCTCTCTCAAAAATATTTTCACTGATGGGAAGCTACATTATCCCTGAGTGTTATGGGCATCAGGTAGGAGTGTGAGAAGAAATCTGAAATCCCGAAAAAAAAAAACATCTGTTCCATATACAGGGTTGATACGACAAAGGGGCTTTCCTTTAAACAGCTAATACTAGGGACAATTTTCAAGCTCTGTACCAAAAATCAATTTAATAGAAGCAGTAGTTTAGTCGCAAATGATTTTTTAAGATTTTGCCCACTTTGAACACGATGTATCTTTCCTAACAGCGCTCCGGCACGCGCGCGTCGGTGCCGCTGCGTTACAAGGTCAGTTTTCAACCTGTATATTTTGAATTTCATTCCCCATAATAATTTGTTACTTTTTGTACAGACGCCAGCACATCATGCTATCCCTAACTGTCAAATTTTCTCAATTAAAAATGAACCTTATGTCTTTGCAATAAAGGTGAAAAAAAGTTTGCAAAAAAGAAATTTGACAGATATACTATCAAAGAAATTTGACTGATTGTGGTAACTTGATGTGCTGGCCTCTGAACTAGTTTAAGGTATAAGTTTATTGCGAGAACATTTTTAAGAGAAAAGCAACTCTCATTGGAGTTAGTGGAAAATAATGAGATTATGAAAAAAATATTTTTTACCTGAGTTTTTACGGTGAGATTTTCACAGAATATATTAGCCTAGTGGTGTGACCGTCGGACTGCAAAGTCATAGGTCATAAGTTCAAACCCATGGCACACACCTCTGATTTTACGGATTCATATTTGTATTGCATAATGATCACTTGCTTAAAAATCGGTGAAGGAAAACATCGTGAGGAAACCAGCATGTCTGAGAGATATATCTCAACAGCATGTGAAGCTAAGTCAGAGGCCCATGGGCAGCATAAAACTCTGACACCAGGTTAGTCACTAACCACACGAAAAGATGAAGACGGAAATTCGCCTCCACGAAAACTGACACGAAAAAATTCACATCACGCCTTCCAATCATAGACATACGGGAGCAATATTTATTGCTCAACTCGTGTAAGTGGGACTGGAATGACAAAGTTATACCTCTTAACTAGTTATTATTTCCCTAAGTTATTTGCCCGCCCTCCAGAAGTTCTTACAGTATATATATAACTCAGTTGGAGAACTTTTATTTACGTTTGATGAGGGCAGGGGGCCATATTTCTTTTAGAAAGAAGGAAGGATGGAAAATTATGGGTGATTAGTGTTCTACGAGTTAATGTAATATAGTTGTGTGTTTGATTATTGGATTGAATAAATTAGTTAATAAAAATACTGGTATTCAGTTGGGATGTGACTCCTCACATCATCCCTGTGGTTGGTGAACTACTCTCAAAGACCCTGAAGTTTCAGGCTCAAGTTTATGGCTTGTCCTTTATATCTTTACATAGACATCTCTTGAGAGCAATGAACGTAATAGTGTCAAAAAGAAGAGGAGCTCGTGGCTAAGTAATAACAGCCGCACGGATCGATTTATCAATCACCAAACCATGGATAGGGTAACCATCTTTACATATTGAGACTCCTCCGTGCCTCGGAAAGCACTTTAAGCCGTTGGTCCCGGCTGTCATTCGTAGATCTGTGATAGTCGTTACGGGTAGTCAGAAGCCCAAAAGTCTGACAGCCAGTCTTACCAAGGGGTATTGTATTACCCAGTTACTGACTGGGTTGTGGAGATCAGATAGGCAGTCGTTCCATGTAAAATACTGGTATTCAGCTGCATCCGGTTAGACTGGAAACCGACCCCAACATAGATGGGAAAAAGGTTTGTCAGATCTTTATAGTCGGGTAGAAATCGTCACATAGCGAAAAAGCGTTATGCCCATGGGACTTTTCTCTCTACATCTCTTTCTATTATACTATACGTGTGTGTGTGTGTGTGTTTGCGCAGTGCGTGCTTCAAGATTAGAACAGACGAGGATTGCGCACAAGTTTTATAAGCTTCGTTACTAACAGGGGTCGCCCAACCGTACTCATTTTATAAATATTAATGCATGTAAAATCTCAGTGGTACCTTCCAGATAATTTTACAATTCGTGAGGAGCTCGTGGCAAGTTCATATTAGCCGCACAAATCGATCCATCGGGTTAAGCTACGGGGTTGACCGTAGATGGGTGATCAGCTTTACATACCGAGACTCCTCCGTGCCTCGAAAAGCACATTAAGTCGTTGGCCCGGCTGTCATTTGTGCATCTTTGATAGTCGTTACGGGTCGTCAGAATCCCGAAAATGTGTTTTTCAACTTTATTATATAAAATTAAAGTTCATTTTCAATTGGGCAACTTTGACAGTTTGGGATAGCTTGATGTGCTGGCATCTATGCCAAGCACTTGCGTGTTCCCACGAGATCCTTATCCCTATCCATACCTGCAGCCTGTCACCAGCATTCCCTAAATCAGCATGTTTTCCAAAAAAAACCTTTAACTTATTACATACACCGATGTCATGTTTTTCTAATGTCCCACATCTGTTCCTGGCGACGTTCCAACACACACAACTTGGTTTTATTAAATTCAGCTTACCAATATATTTTGGTCCGAGCTAAGGAGGATGGAGCTCGTCTAAAAATGTTTAGACTATACTTTATGGTAACCGAAGTGTTTTTGAAATTGGAAAGAGGTGGTGCTTTTTTAGTGTAGTTCTATTTTTGAATTGGTGTGTAGTGTTTTGTCTTTTGGGGATGTTGTTGCGTTTGGGTGTTGGGTAAGAGCCCATTTTTAACAGAATACTGAAACCGGACGAGGCTATTTATTCGTTGAGTTTTTTTTACCTATATGTTCATTTAGTTGTGGGTGGATCGATCCATCAGGTTAAGCTAGGCTTGCCGGGATTGGTCCGTGGATGGGTGACCATCTTTACATACCGGTACTCCTCCGTGTCTCAGAAAGCACGTTAAGCCGTTGGTCCCGGCTGTCATTCGTGGATCCTTGACAGTCGTTACGGGTAGTCAGAAGCCAGAAAGTCTGAAAGACAGTTTTACCAAGTTATTGATTGGGATGTGGAAGTCAGATAGGCTGTCGTTCCATGTAAAAAACTGGTGAATCTTTATTTGTGCGCGGTTGATAGCAATAGACTCACCCCCTATCACATGGGACTAAAACATTACTGGCAAAATGTGAATGTAATATAGATGCACCTCTGCTCAACCCTTCTGGGAAACAAGGTGTGATGTTATGTAAAAGCAACTTAGCCTTTATTTAACTTTTCGTCTCAGGGCCCAAACTATAAAACCGCGATATAATTTCCTTCTAAAACTACAAAATACCTACTAGCAAAATTGTAAATTATGTTCTAACAACAATTTAGCTGCGGGCGTAATACCAAGTCGGAGGTTTTCGGTTATTAAATAACTGATCTACAAACACGTACAGAGGCCAGCACATCAAGTTACCATAATCTGTCAAATTTCTTTGATAGTATTTCAACTTTATAGCAAAGATATAAGGTTCATTTTTAATTGAGAAAATTTGATAGTTAGGGATAGCTTGCTGTGCTGGCGTCTGTACCACGTGGTGGATTACGGCGCACATACCCTCTGACAGTAAGGAGGCCTGTGTCTTTATCTGGAGTCGCGCCACAACACAAATTTCAAGTCATTTCTGGTGTTTTTTTTTTGTTAATGGCATCTCGCAGTTCAACCATAGTGTTGTTTGTCTGCTTAACCGGACTTGCCTGTGGATGCCACAAAAGAATTGTAGCCTCCAGCCAGGGCTTATAAAAACTTGCAAACTAAGCGACTACACGCTGAGGGCACCCCCTGTGGGGTACAGACCTCGGCTTGGGGCGTCACTGAGGGACAGCAAGGGGCAGGCTTGATCGGCCGTAGGCTTTTGTGGTGTGAGTTCCGACTCATTATTTAGAGCCTTTCCTCGAGGATGAGTTTTGGCTGAAGGGTGTCGTGTATCGCCGATTCCACGGAAGGCTACGCGACAACACGCAGCGCAACACGACGCCGTCAATTCATGTACAGAGGCCAGCACATCAAGTTACCACAATCTGTCAAATTTCTTTGATAGTATTTCAACTTTATTGCAAAGACTTAAGGTTCATTTTTAATTGAGAACATTTGACAGTTAGGGGTAGCTTGATGTGCTGGAGTCTGTACAATAGTTTTTATTGTTGTAGTTTTTATAGGTATTTGTGTTAGTCTATAAAGTTATGGTTCTTTGTCTTTGTTACCCGAAATAAATATATACAGAGTGAAATTGAATTCATGGGTAATGAGTAAATTTTAAGGGGTCATTGTACTTATCACCATGTGAAACTTTCACTACAGTCAAACGGGGTGAATAGACACGCAGGGGTGAATCGGAACAAACCTTTAAAAGGGATATTAACATTGTAATAATACAGTTTGTGGTCAAAACAGACCAGTAATGTGTTAACTATATTATAATTAACAATTAAGTACCCTTGTTAGCAACAAATTATATTATTTTAAAGTTAAGAACCCAGTTAAAATTTTGTCCCGATTCACCCCTGCACCCTTATTCACCCCGTTTGACAGTATGGGAACAAATCTGTAATCGCGAAAAATAAATCAGCTGTTTCATACATTTTGACCAGTTAAGCGAGCATAATGTATGGAATAGCTGATTTCTTTTAAAGATTTTGGCAGTTGCTTCATGAACGGTCTTAGTTAAGCGATCTAGGTATACATCTCAAAGACTTTATGTAATGAAAATTAAAAAAAAAAATGAGTTTGAAATACACCAAACATCGTAAGGAGCCAACAACTACAAACACCACAATTCTGACAAACCCGCAACATCCAAAATCATTTTCTATTCCCAGAAAATGTTGCTCCTAGCAACATCTTTCTGCAAACTCCTTCCATCTTCATACATACATACATAGCCATACATTATACATATACCAAGTAATTATTCAAGAGTAACAGCTGTTTACCTCCCACGGAATCTTGTTAAGTTGAACGTACAGAGGCCAGCACATCAAGTTACCATAATCTGTCAAATTTCTTTGATAGTATTTCAACTTTATTGCAAAGACATAAGGTTCATTTTTAATTGAGAAAATTTGACAGTTAGGGATAGCTTGATGTGCTGGCCTCTGTACCAAAAGGGTTGAAATAACCTTGAGATCCCATTCACTGCAGTTTGTGAAAATAATGTTTTGTTGAGATTTTATGTAGATTCGCTGGATAAAGTTAAGAATTTCTCAGTAGTTACGGGTTTTAAGTTGACTGGAGAGAATACTTTTTCTAACTTCTGAAATCTTTGCCATAGAAGGGTAGTTAAAAATCTTTTTTAACAAAAATAAAGCACTGCCTTCCAAAAATAGCTCTACAAAGTGGGAAATAACTTTGATTTCGAAAGTAGGTGTCTTTGGTTTTGTATTTTCGTTCGACGTCTGTTGTCTTTTTTTTTGCAAAAAAAAGTTTATATTTTAAACCAACTTTAAAAAAGGATGAGTTTTTTAATTCCCCTGTTTGCATTTTTTTTTTCACTAATTAGTTGTGGTATGGTACCTACGCTACGTAAATTTGAATATCACCGCCTTTTTTCTTTCTTCGTGTGGTTAGTGACTAACCTGGTGTCAGAGTTTTTATGCTGCCCATGGGCCTCTGACTTAGCTTCACATGCTGTTGAGAAATATCTCTCAGGCATGCCGGTTCCTGCCGGGTAAGCGGGATTGTCCGAAAGGGTTACCGCTACCCCGGAACATAAAGGGCTACGGAAGGAACATGGATGGGTTTTAGTCAGTAAGAGTCTGACACTCCCTTCCGCTCCACCCATAGCGGGAGCAGTCATTGGATGATTTCCCAGCCTTAAAAAAAAAAGGCATGCCGGTTCCTCACGATGTTTTTCTTTCACCGTTTTTTTTTTTTTTTTTTTGGAAATGGCATCTCGCAGTTCAACCAAAGGGTTGTCTACTGCTTAACCGGGCTTGCCTGTGGCTGCCACAAAAGAATTGTAGTCTCCAGCCAGGGCTTAATAAAAACTAAAGCTAACTTACAAAACTAAGCGACTACACGCTAAGGGCACCCCCTGCGGGGTTCGGACCTCGGCTTAGGGCGTCGCTGGGGGGGGACAGCAAGGGACAGCTGGATCGGGGGTTTTTTTAAACTACTGGCTCAGCGGCAACGCGGGCTGGCTCGAGCAAGGGTCGGGGGGATGGTAATGGACAGGGTCGTCGCGACGGGCCTCGACGGCGAGGACGGAACGACGGAAATTTGTGTCTGTATGCTGATCTAACAGTGCTAGTAGCCGGGCTGCTCTCCTGGAGGAGAGTGGTGGCATCGTCGGGGGCAACGAGGGTATGCCGTGGACGGCGAACCTTACTGATGCGGGACGGGGTGTATCGGGAGGCGGCCGCAATCAGGGGATTGCGGTGCTTTATGGCAGTGTCAAAGAAACGCTTCGAGAGGCGTTTCATGAACTGCTGAACTGTGGGGAGTTTAAAATCTACATGAAGGTCCATGTTACGGACGTAAAAGGGAGCTCCTGAGACCCTACGGAGGAACCGGTTTTGAAGTGTCTGCATTCGATGCAGATACTTGGGTTTGGCGTGCGCGAAGACGACGCAAGCGTATGTCATAATGGGACGGATTACAGCCTTATAGAGACGCAGTTTGCACCGGAGTGACAATTTGCTGCGTTCTGTAAGCATGAATTGGAGCCTACCGAGAGCGAAAGCGGCCCGCGAACGGACCTGCTTTATGTGCTCTGCGAAACTGAGGTGTTGGTCGAGAGTGACACCCAGGTACTTGGCATGCTTCGCCCAAGGGATCGGCTTGCCGTACATGGTGATCGGATTCTTTCACCGTTTTTAAGCAAGTGATAATTATACAATACGCACATGAATCCGAAAAGTCAGAGGTGCGTACCTTGAGTTCGAACTCGAGACCTAAGGAATTGGCAGTCTGTCGGTCACACCACTAGGCTATCACTACACCGGACAGTGAACCCATTGCTCATCTTACGGAAGCCCGCGCCTACGGACAGCATGATACCATGACAACCAACTTCCACACAACTATTCAGTCTACGAGAATCTTTATAAGCCTTTCCAAGATTCCAATGAACTAGTTTCTCATTTGTATCAAGAAAATAAAGTACACTTTCTTACGTAAGCCACAGAAATCTCTGTAAATAATGTTCTTCAAGCCATTATCCAGTTAAAAAGATAAATAAGGAAGAGCTAGACTTTATCTTTTAGAAAGATAAATGATATCTTGTGACATCTTTGCTACGACGTCACGGTTTACGTTTCACGATTTTGTTCTGCATTTTGTTTGAGGGTTAAACTTGGGAGCAACTGTTCAAATTGTATGTCTTTCGCCAAGTTCATTCTGCGGAATGAAAATATAAGGCAAGTTTTCGTATCTGGATTTATTTTGGATAAATACTAGCATCTGCCCGCTGCTTCACCCGCGTGTAGGTATGTCGGAAATTATCCCATGGGAGCAGAAATGTACAGACGCCAGCACATCAAGCTATCCCTAACTGTAAAATTTTCTCAATTAAAAATGAACCTTATGTCTTTGCAATAAAGTTGAAATACTATCAAAGAAATTTGACAGATTGTGGTAACTTGATGTGCTGGCCTCTGTACCTATAATATTTTTTTTTCATTCTTCATTCAAGTATTCCACCAATTATGTTTAAATCCCATGTACCTAATAGGGGACGAACTTATTGCTATCAACCGGGCACAAAGCCAGGCTCCGGGCTACTACTAAGCAATTTCAGATGGAAGAATCCAATAATATTTGTCCGACCTGGGAATCGGAACCAAACATTTCCATCTGAATTTTTTATAAACTCAAAGTCAAATAATTTATTTCAAGACACAAGAAAGGCACTTTTGAACGTCAAAATAGTTTACTCACGCCACCGTTACTCTTTCAAAAAGTTTTGTATACATGAATTATAAAATTATATGTGAAGACGATGCACCCAGAATAGAAATACTACACCATGAAATTTGAAAAAAAAACAACAAATATAACAATCGCAGGTAAAATTAATTATGTCATAAATACATGGTGCTCACATATTTACAAACATTTTGAAAGTTAATAATAATTAATAAATCAATCATTACTAAACAATAATTATAATAGACTACCATTTGTCTATGGCTAGAAACGTAAACGTATAAGAACTCCTCTCGTAGTCAAACATAAATTTCTCAAGCAAGCCAAAGCCTTATGTACTCGGAACAAAGATCTCTATCTATTCTCGTACTTATGTACATTTCATGCCGACACGAGACTACTAGCGCCCTCTACACAAGCAAAATCTGCAGTGATAAACGCCTCACAGATACTATATAGCTAAGTTTACGAACGAACGTCTTAGTATGCATGAAAGAACGAGTGAATGAATGGACGATACATGAATGGCTGGACATTTGAATGGACAAATGATTCAAAGTCAGAGGCAACAGAATGAATGCACTAGTGAATGAAAGAACGATGGATTTTGTTTGTATTTTAACTTTGGAAGCTTAAACAAATACCGAATGTTTGACAACATTTCTGTTAGAGTGAGTGACACACTTCAAAACCTTTGTGCAGAGAAAACGTTTTAACAAATTAAAAACTAACAATCTGCCTAGCTAGCCTTTTCCTAACTATATTGGTCAGCTTCCAGTCTAACCGGATGCAGCTGAATACCAGTATCTTACATGGAGCGACTGCCTATCTAACCTCCACAGCTCAGACACTAACTCGGTAATACGATACCCCTTGGTAAAACTTGCTGTCAGACTTTGGGGCTTCTGATTACCCGTTACGATTGTCAAAGATCCACGAATGATAGCCGGGACCAACGGCTTAACGTGCTTTCCGACGCACGGAGGAGTCCCGATATTTAAAGATGATCACTCATATACAGACCAACCCCGGCAAGCGTAGCTTAACCTGATGGATAAAAAAATATTAAACACGTATTTTTTTGCTTTATCATATTAATAAAAAATGAGGATTGACGTCATGCCACATTTTAACACAATGTATCGACGTAATATTTTGATTACGTGAAAAAATAACGGGAATACAGGAAAAAATATATGTCCAATGTTTTTTAATAAACTAGCTGACGGACTAAACAGTAGATTTTAGTCATCATCCCTATTAGAAGAAAAAAAAACTTGAGATCTTAAGTTTTGCGTTGAGCTGCACGATTGATGATAAATACATGCACTGACTAGACAGGCCTGCTTAATCTGTATGATTCTTTCCTCAAAAAACATTTCAGACATGCACCAACCTACTTCACACATGATCTGACCAAGATTATGTCTAGATATTAAAAGAGACTCTGACCTCTGAGTTTTATCAGCCTTTTTTTCAGAGTAGTCAGATAGGAAAAGCCCACATGTAAAAGTGTTTGCAAAAACGTATTTACGAAATAAAAAACATTCCCAGAAGTCCGGCACATTATGTAACCCTTTCAACTTAAATGTAGGTAAATAAATTCAATTCAAATCCAAAATCTAATATGACACAATATCCTATTGAATATCAACAAAATTTCCATGCATCTTTCATATCTATTGTACGACAAAATCCATGATAAAGCGCGCTTATTTTGACGAGTGGTCTAAATTGGAACTAACGCTGACGCCATCTTATTTTTAGAATACAATGTCAAGTGATTCACAAATTGGACAGAATGTTTAAAAACAGGTTCTTGTTTCAGTTATTATACCTATAACTTTGCAAAACTAACAAAATAAAAGTGATCATTATAGCCGTTAAAATAAGGTTACTGTCGACTTGCTACAACTGGCAAACCTGCCAGAGTTATTTTACCTTTGATTATGCATCATTGACAAAACCAAAATAATCATTAAACTCGTTCCAATAAGGTTGTTACTACTGAAAAAGTTGTCAGAATGACAGTGATCTTTATCATTGTTAAAATAAGGTTGGTATTTGTTTGCTGCTGTTCGATTTAAAATAACTGTAGGTATATGAGTGAATGAACTCGTGAACGAAATGCCATGAGTGAACGATTCATACGCATGACAGGCGCACATTACTGAACGGAGCGAAGGGAGCGGACATGCGTGTAATAGTAGCTCTATTTTTAGAGTGGTGACGTGGTGTAGCTCTAGTGGCGCTTGTAATTGAAATGTTTGAAGTGACAACAGTTTATGGGTTGTGATTGTTTTGATAATCGTTTTTTATTAGATTTTCGTTCGCCTGTCTGTCACAGGAATGTATGTTTTGCAATGTTATAGTTAGACACTCGACATTTTTACAGTGTCTATTCCTATGCAAGGGATCCAGGGTTTTTTTCTGGGAGGGGCGAAAGGAGCGGACGGGAAAATACAACAACTGTTAGAAATAAACTTAAACTGTCATACTTCTAGTTTGAAAGGGATGCAACGAACAAAATTCGCAATTCCAGCCAGAAATAGATTAAGCGGGATTGTCTGAAAGGTACCAATATTTTACATGGAGCGACTACCTATCTGACCTCCTCAACCCAGTAACTGGGTAATACGGTACCCTTGGTAAGACTGAACGTCAAGCTTTTGGACATCTGATGACCCGTAACGACTGTCAAAGATCCACGAATGCCAGCCGGGACCAACAGCATAACGTGGTTTCCGAGGCACGGAGAAGTCAGTATGTAAAGATAGTCACCCATCTACGGACCAACCCCGGAAAGCGTAGCTTAACCTGATGGATTGATCTGTGCAGCTGTTATTACTTAGCCACGAGCTCCTCTAAGAATGTAAGCTAAGTCAGAGGCCCGTGGGCAGCATAACAACTGTGACATCAGGTTAGTCACTAACCACACGAAAAGAAGTAGAAGATTATGTAATCATTCGAAATATTTTATATCGTTATGTGTGTTTATTGTAGTTATACATTAAACATTTACCATCGCGAAACACAACAACAAAACTATTTCGAAAATAAACTAAATGTAAACATAATTATTCAACAAACGGTTAGACCCTACTTAAGTTCAGTAATGGGCCGGAATGCTTGTCAAAAGCTGACCCTGACGAGAAAATATTCAGTTGACATAACTAGGGTAAGTCTCCCAAGTCCATTTAAGTGGATTCTTTATTACACAAGGGGCCCCTTTTCTTTGGGGGTTCTTAGGGAATAGACCCCCATTTTCGAGGACATTTGTCTGGCGTTAAGAATGTTTTTGAAAGTATTCGATGAGTTTAAGTAGTTTTGGGATGTTAATTAACAAATATACACTCTACATTTTAGAGTGTGCACGGGTCAATTGATTGGGTTAAGGTGGATGGGCGACCATCTTTACATATCAAGATCTTTCGGGCCAATAATTGTTTCTTATCATTAATATTTACCAACTCGTGGATAAGTAATAACAGCCGCACGGATCGATTCATCAGGTTAAGCGACGCTTGCCGGGGTTCGCCCGTGGATGGGTGACCATCTTTACATATCGAGACTCCTCCGTGCCTCGGAAAGCACGTTAACCCTTTGGTCCTGGCTGTTATTTGTAGATGTTTGACGGTGTTGTTACGACTCGTCAGAAGTCATGTGACGCATAGTTTGCATGTGGCGATGTCGATTCTGCTACAAGTCCAGGGGGCCTAGACAATTGTCAATTGCTCCGTGTCGATTCGATTTAGAAATTTGTTCATCGAATAATTCGTTATCACAGCGATTCGGATTGTCGTGAACGCCACTTGTCAACGCATTTGTATGGGAATATTGATCGAGTTGCGTTACACAATTTGACATTGTCTAGCACTTAGCGCTCGAAAACAATTGATCACGTGACATTTCGAAAGCTTATACCAACTCCATACATTTCGAATTTAACTAATTTTGTTGTCGTTAATGGAAATGTGACTTTGTCGCCCCCAATCATGGGATTTATATAAACTTAAACATGACAGACGAAATGTACAGAGGCCAGCACATCAAGTTACCCCAATCTGTCAAATTTATTTGTTAGTATTTCAACTTTATTACAATAGCTTAAGGTTCATTTTCATTTGGGAAAATTTGACAGTTAAGGATAGCTTGATGTGCTGGCGTCTGTACTTACTTATACATCATGGTTACACATCTCTCCCGAGCCCTAAGGTAAATTCACAAACATAGTGCATAGTAAATGTTTTGACTCATTCAAGTGCACTTACTACGAACTAGGTCCAAAATCCACAGGCAAACGGTATTAAATACATCCGAGACTGAGACCAAGACTACACTGAAGCGAAACCGAGAAGAGAGGCGAGGAGAGGATATAGATAGATAGAATACTCTCATGTACAGAGGACAGCACATCAAGTTACCACAATCTGTCAAATTTCTTTGATAGTATTTCAACTTTATTGCAAAGACATAAGGTTCATTTTTAATTGAGAAAATTTGACAGTTAGGGATAGCTTGATGTGCTGGCTTCTGTACACAATGAAAATTGCAGAACCAAATTTAGAACAAGAGGTGTCACCCCTTGTTGGGCAGTCTTATTGCTAGCAGTAAAGAGATAAGAAACAACCAATATGAATAAGTTATTGACAGATACGTTATTGACGAATAAAACTAGGGCTGCTCAAACATTCCCCTCGACCTGAAACTGCACTCTCGATCTTTGTTTTTCTTGTGGTTGGTGATTAACCGGATATCATAGTTTTTATGCTGCCCATGGGCCTCTGTCTTAGCTTCACATGCTGTTGAGAAATATCTCTCAGGCATGCTGGTTTTCTCACAACGTATTCCTTTACCGTTTGCAAGCATGTAATAATTATGCGAACTGGCGAAGACAAAAGTGGATTTGGGACAAGAGGAAATATGAGCGTCTGCTTGCTTTATATATCTCAGCTTAGGTCTCCACACAGCTTCAATGGATACACCCTAGCAGCCAGCCTAGATACAGCCTAGTTCTCTTCTACACATAGCACATCTCCGCCCATCACCGCAGTGGTATAGTCCAGGCTTTAATCTAGGCTGAAATAGCAACGTCTGTGTCTGCAGTGAACTATTTCAAATTGTTACCTGTGGACCGCAAACAAAAGTTGGACAATGCATAGCTGTTTGCGGTCCTTATTCGGTTTGGAGTTACAGTTTCAGTTCGATATCTATTAATATACAGGAGTTTTTAAACAATGGATGTGTAGCAAGGGATTATATTTATGGCTGAAGGTATTTTTAACACGTTAATGTGTTTCAACGAAATCTCTAAACGGTTTGTATACACTTCCCGTGACCCGAACGCTGGACAGAGGCTTTTTTTTGAGGCTGGGTAATCATCCAATGACTTCTCCCGCTCTGGGAGGACAGAAAGGGAGTGTCTGACTCTTACTGACTAAAACCCATCCATATTCCTTCCGTAGCCCTTTATTATAAGCGGGATTGTCCGAAAGGGTTACCGCTACCCCGGAACATAAAGGGCTAAGGAAGGAACATGGATTGGAACATTGGATGATTTCATAGCCTTAAAAACAAAGCCCTTTATGTTCCGGTGTAGCGGTAACCCTTTCGGAAAATCCCGCTTACCCGGCAGGCTCAGCCCTAACGGGCCCCTTCATGCTGCTCAGAGGCTAACCAGCTTTTCATACAGTTTACAGTTATTGGGCTGTGGAGATCACACAGGCAGCCACTCCATGAAAAAAATCAGGTATCCAGCTGCATCCTGTTAGACTGGAAGCCGACCCCAACATAGTTGGAAAAAGGCCAGGCAGATTGACCGTCTTCATAGACAATTTTTATCTACTCCAGCATACCGTAAAATCCAGCTGTATAAGGAAGACATTGTCAGATCAAATCGGAACTTTAATGGTTTCATTCGCGCAGATTCGGCAGAGAATATTGACAGTAAAAAGGATATTTCCGATAGTTTAACGATTCAATTATCGTAAGGTATAAATTTGGGTTTATTGTAACGAGGGATGGGGAGCCAGATGCAGCGTCATTTTTGGAGCTTACTTCATGGTTTTGTGTTATTCTTCTTAGTCGTTATTCAGTGTATGTGCCGATAGCATCGCGCTTCACTTACAACTCAGCCTTCCACTCCTGGGCATACGCCTCTCCCAGGCTCCGTCATAACACCCTTTTTTTGCGCGTGGGAAATCATCAAATGACTTCTCCCGCTCTGGGTGGAGGGGAGTGTCAGACTCTTACAGAATGATACTCGGCCATGTTCCTTGCTTAGCCCTTTATGTTCCGGGGTAGCGGTAACCATTTCGGACAATCCTGCTGACCCGAAGGTCATGACATCCTGTCCTTCGTCTTTCGCATCCAGTCTGTCTGTTCCAACCACCTGCTAACCGTATTAATCCGTCCATCTGGGGAGCGTCCCACACTACGCTTGCCATACGTGGTCTTCACTCCAGGACTCCACCGCACAACTCACATATAAAGGACCATTTTTCCGGCCCCTCGCAGACATTATGTTAGAAAAATTTCCAAATAATATAATTTTTTCTACTAGGTCATGTTGTCGCGTCACACCTGTCTGCCTGTTGCTTTTTTATAACCTAAAACTTTTTTTAAATAGATTAACGTGGGCACCTATCTATTTGAGAAAACAAACCATAGACAAGGCTTACCAACAATAAAAATCGGTAGTGCCTTGTTTTTTTCGAATATTATGATATTTAGTTAAGTTTCCCATATTTAACTGATCTTTGTACCTCAGCATTGTCTTTTGTAGTAAAGAAAACTATAACAACGTCCTTCTTCCTCCAAAAAGCAAAAGGTGACACGTCCAATTTCCTCCAAAACGCGCCACTTTCTCCAGCCCATAAGTAATAGGCTATAACCCTTAAACGCCACAAAATATGTAGTGAACCGTAGCCGTAAGCATTTATGGGACGAGCGATTAAAATAAAGGTTATGGCGCTGAGACATTGTTACGGCCTTGTAAGGAACTGGCGAAGTCAGGCAAAAATATCCTTTTTCTTGTAACTCCGCACAAGAAAAGGATATTTTTGGGTTATGGTCTTTGGGCGTAGAGGCTTATAGGCTTATGTGAATTTTAAATCTTATGTAAAAAGATCTTAAATGTTAAGTATTTATGTATCTGAAATTATGGGTTTATGGGTTATATCTCAGCGGGATTGTCGGAAAGGGTTACCGCTACCCCAGAACATAAAGGGCTACGGAAGGAACATGGATGGGTTTTAGTCAGTAAGAGTCTGACACTCCCTTCCGCTCCACCCAGAGCGGGAGCAGTCATTGGATGATATCCCAGCCTTAAAACAAAAAAGCCTCCTTACTAATAAACGTATTATAACAAGTGAATAGTTACACGTCGATTGTTTCCTTTCAGTAGTCAGACATTTGAAATTTGAAAGGAGAAGACAAAGCGTTGTGTAATTATACAGTCGCTATACAGCGTTTATTACTTATAGTATACTTTGCTCTTTGTCAGTCAATTTTGACTTAGTGTATTACTTCGTGGGGTGGGGCGAGTAAATCTTTGATATTGCCTATTGAAAGAACCCAAAGAGCTATTCTCAAGGTGGCTACTTGCCGCCCACTAACCTCCTGTATAAAGCATGTAAAATACTTACAGTTCGACAGTTATTTTTAATGAGCACTGTACTAAAAC
Organism: Hyppa rectilinea; assembly: GCA_951799385.1. Taxonomy (NCBI): domain Eukaryota; kingdom Metazoa; phylum Arthropoda; class Insecta; order Lepidoptera; family Noctuidae; genus Hyppa; species Hyppa rectilinea. The sequence continues at coordinate 16,009,392 of OX637316.1, forward strand.
AATACGCAGCTGTACCATACAGCACTGAATTTACTAAAAGTAGGCGGCAAGATATAGTTTGTCCTCAAAAAATTACAAAGCATGCTTTCACTGCCAAATTTTATATGTACAGAGGCCAGCACATCAAGTTACCACAATCTGTCAAATTTCTTTGATAGCAGGTATTTCAACTTTATTGCAAAGACATAAGGTTCGTTTTTCATTGAGAAAATTTGACAGTTAGGGATAGCTTGATGTGCTGGCGTCTGTATCTTGGCACGCGTGGTGGATTATGGCGCACACCCTTTGACAGTAAGGAGGCCTGTGTCTTTATCTGGAGTCATTTCTGAGGTTTTTTTTTTGTTAATGTCATCTCGCAGTTCAACCATAGTGTTGTTTGTCTGCTAAACCGGACTTGCCTGTGGATGCACTGCTCTATAACAGGCCAAATGAAAAAGGAAACATCTTCCCTTTAAATCATAGTAACTGCAAGAAATACCTTATTGAAACTCTTCAAACTATGGCCTATGAAGATATAGAGAAATTATTACTTGTGCTAAAGAAAATACTGTTCGTATTAGGTATATAAGTTTTTATACTAGTTATTGTACACCTTTTTAATAAGATTAGGTGATTAACCAATAAGAGTAAATTAAAATTAAGATTAATGTATACGTGATTATTTAATGAATTAATGTTACCTGCGATCGCCTGAAACACAGGGTTACCTAGTCCAGGCACAAATCATTTGTAAATTTGACATAGATTTACAAACACTGTATTTTACGATAGTCCTTATATTTTGAATAAACTTATTTATTATTATTATTATTAGTAAGGGGTACATGTGTCCCTTCACTGTTTCGATTTATTTATTTTATTTTATTTATTAATTACGTAAATCTAACCTACTATATACAACTACCATTACAAACCTGCGATCCAATGCGATAGCGCGGCCTTGCATGCTGAGAAATAATAAAAAAAATGTGTTATAATGTATTAACACAAAATAAAGCGCCTGTCAGGGTTCGAAGAACTGAAAATAAACTTTTCATCACATCTATTCGAAAATAGCTAGATTATTCGTCGTAAACAGGGACTAAAAATATCTCTTTGATCCCTAGGAACTAGAAGTGATTTGAATTTGGAATGTGGATATTATTAGTAAAAGTTCCAAGCACCAAAGAGATTGATCACGAGATTGATCTTTTTGGTGCTTGGATCTTTTACTGGCACAATGTTCGTACATTGTATGTATGAAAAGTAATAGGCTGTATGAGAAAGTAACCGCGCGCAAGCCTAATAAAGAAAATAAAGTTTTTGAAAAAATTTATACAGCGCGAAATGCTATCCGCCTTCGTTCATAATAGTTTCCTCTTATAATACTTAGTTTTCAAAAAAAAAGTAGTGTCATTCTGATGTAGTGAGAATAAAAGTATAATAATAGGGGTTAAAGTATGAAATTGCCGTTTTATTGTATTAGGTACTACGAATTGACATAAAACCTTCATGGTTTGAGATTTTTGAGTGAAACTTTTTTCACATGGTACCTATGAAGTTCTTCTTTAAAAAAATGTGCAACATTCGATTATAGACTTTCAGTTGTTTTTCTTATTCAGCTTAGGCAAGAAAGATGGATACTTCGAAAATTCGAGTTTGACCTTGTTACATCGGACTACCAGTTTTTCGAGATTTGGACCATTTTCTACGTGATAAAAAGTTTTTTTCTCAGGAGACAGTACAAAATGCTTTCACATAGTTTGTCGAATCTAGATCACGAGAGTTCTATCGCAAAGGCAGACCTTCCTATTAGATGGCAGCAACGTATAGGTAGATAATAATGGTAATTATTTTCGTTAAATAAATATGTCAAATTAAAAAAAAAGAATTTCAATATTTCAGTACAAATCGGCAATTTCATACTTTAACCCCTAATATTAACTCCAGAGAACGTTGTATTTAAGTTACACTTATTTTCTCAAAGAGGGCGATAAAAGTTAGAATGTCCATCTCGGGAACAACACTATTTTTATTTAAAATAGTCGATTTACTCCCTAGGAAAACAATTAGACGCCTATTTCCATATTCACCACCTAATTAATTAATCCTTTTGACATCACATTCGCATCTCTCTAGCAATTTGAGAGATATGCGCCAATAGATACACATATACATTATTGTCTTAGGCTGGTTTACAAGTAGGTACTTCTGGTTGAGATTACAAGGGCTCTCAGTGGCACGTGTCTGTTCCCGTACAGCCTATTTAGACATTTCGTGTACTGTCATGTAATTACACAAAATCCCCGGTTCTGTGGCTTACTCTTACATAATAATAATAAAATGCTTTATGTCAAAGTCAAAACATTTATTTCAAATAGGCACAAGAATGGCACTTTTGAACGACAAAATGAACAAGAAATAGAATTGATTCTAGTCGCCCCTTCCAAAAGGTAGTTTCGTGTGGAGAAGAATGGGCAAGAAACTCCACCGTTACTCTTTTAAAATAGAGGTACCGTATTACGCAGTTACTGAATGGGTTATGGAGGTCAGTTAGGCATCGCTCCATATAAAACTGGTATTCAGCTGCGTCTCATTAGACTGGAAGCCGACCACAACATAGTTGGGAAAAGGCTAGGCAGACTGATTACTTAAACACTTGTAAGTTTTCTGAATCTGAAAGCAAAATCAGCTGTTTCTTACATTTTGATGAGTTATGCGAGCATGTATGGAACAGCTAAATTTTTTTGCTTTTTCAGTGCCCCCTTAAAATAATGCCCATGAATTCAATTTCACCTTATATATTCAACAAAGTACGCATACTTCTCTTAAAACTTAACAATACAATTTCAAATCTATTCATACCAGAATAACGTTTAATCTTGCCTGAAATATGTAGGTGTATAGCAGTTTATATTCCTACCTAATATTAGCTTGAACGTACGAGTAGGATATGAGTCGTATATATGATCTACATTGTAATCATAATCATAATCATTTATTGCATTCATGTAGTTTATAAGTTGTTACATTTAAAGGTTGTAGGTAATGATATAAGTAGAAAGTACGAAGCGCTCGTGTAGTGATGTACTCTGTGAAAAGCGGCGAGACGTTTGATGTTGTGCGAGCTAGTGATGGGAAAAGTTAGCGGTAAAATACGATAAATTAATTTCACTTTTTATTTTTAATTTCAAGTTCCCAAGGCACGCACCTCTGATTTTATGGATACATGTGCGTATTGTATAATTATCACTTGCGTAAAAATCGGTGAACGAAAACATCGTGAGGAAACCAGCATGTCTGAGAGATATGTGACAGTATGTGAAGCTGAGTCAGAGGGCAGCATAAAAACTCTGACACCAGGTTAGTCACTAACCACACGAAAAAGAAAGAAAGAATTTCAAGTTCGTATTTTACTTTTAAAAATTATCACTTGGATATATTAGAATTATATCCAAAAAACTTTAAACAAATTATTATGATGTGTTCCATGAAATTAAGCCGGGAATCAGCGCTTTTTTCTAAAGAAAATAACCTGTATTAAATACATTTATATAAAAGTTACGTTAATACTATGGAGTAGGGGTTCGTGGCTAAGTAATAACAGCCACATTTGCTAAACCATCAGGTTAAGCTTCGCTTGCCGGGGTTGGTCCGTGTATGGGTAACCATCTTAAGGCATTGACTGCCACGCAGCAGACACAATAGAAAAACTATTGTGTTGGCGCTCAACGTGTTAACATACCGATCCTCTTTCTTGCCTCGTAAGGCACGTTAATCCGTTGGTCCCGTCTATCATTTGTGCATCTTTGACATCCAGTCTACCATAGGGGTATCGTATTACCCAGTTACGGGTTGTGGAGATCAGATAGGCAGTCACTCCATGTAAAATACTGGTAAACAGCTGCATCCGATTAGACTGGAAGCCGACCCCAACATAGTTGGGAAAAGGCAGGCAGGTTGATTAAAGTTAATACTACGCTTACTATCGTATCTCGTGCCATTTTTAAGTTAGGAAACCGAAGTTTCGGATAGCGGATCCCCAGCAATTATTTTATTTCCAGCTGGGTATTAAAATATTGTTTTGAAAACTGATGTTTAATCACATTTGTTAGAATTTAATTAAGAATAAGCTACACTATTTATATTAGAACTGTATTAATCCGTTAATTATTGTAATGTTGGTAAGATGACAGTCATTTTACGTTTGGTGTGACTGTCATCTTATACCACTAGGTGGCGTTACTTGTAGAGAGTTTAACATCCTTTTTTGCTAAACATTGATTTAATATTTAAAGATATACATCAATTAATTCCTGTAAGTTATAACTGTTTTAATTGTATAAAATAGGTGTAAGTAAATTATTGTTATTGTCTTGCCAATGGAGATGGCGCGCTACATCCGGTCCCCACTCTTGTTGTTGGCAGTTTTGTGGCGCGCTAGCTCTTAGGGGCAGTTCTTTACTAACCGTGTTACGAGCAAGTCGATTAAAAATTATAACTAAGTGCAACTAAAAGTGAGTTTTATTTGGGTTATTCAACATTTCAGAAGTGGGATATAGTTGGTTGGTTATAACGGCCGACTATATTCAGGCCTACAACAGTAAGTTTGGTCGTTCTGGATTGCAACTGTTTAACGGTGAGAGCTTGATTTAATTTTATTTCTTTGAAAAAAAAAAATACATGAACGCTTCTGACGTTACATTTTAAATGAGCAGTAATTGTGGCCAAATTAGTATCTGCCAGACCGTGATATAACAATATTGTGTTGCTATTTTTTTTTTTTGTGCTTTTCGTTGTAATTCTAGTTTTGCTGTTTTCTAATTTTGTTTTGAGGTTATATTGAATTTTAAGTGCTTTTAATGAGCCTATTTGACTTTTATTTTTATTTAGAATATTTTTCTCTTTAAAATATCCGACTTTTGACGTGCAAAACATTAAACTCTCTTGGGAACTGAATAAAACACGTAATAGTGTTTATTTATTTCAAAATTAATTACAAATGTAAACTGGGTGACCATGTACTCGGCGGCTGGTTAATGTAACTTCCAGATGAATCCGGGCAATGAACACTGTTTGCGGACGCCGTCCGTTGAACCAGAGCCACGTCCGGGAGTAGAAGAGCGGCAAACTGTCAAGCATAAGACCGGACGCAATCTTGAAGAAGCCTACGGCAGCGGGCATGGTTCTCCACTGCTGCCGAGTGGGCTTGCTTGCACGCAGCGTAGCCGCAGCCGGCCCGGTCGCAGCCAGCCCGGTTGCCGCCGGCGCAGTCGCAGCCGGCACAGTCACTGCCGTCGCAGTCGCAGCCGGCGCAGTCGCAGTCGCAGCCGGCGCAGTAGCAGTTGGCGCAGTCGCAGCCGACGCAGTCGCAGCCGACGCAGTCGCAGCCGACGCAGTCGCAGCCGACGCAGTCGCAGCCGGCGCAGTGGCAGCCGGCGCAGTCGCAGCCGGCCCGATCGCAGGTGCGGTCGCAGCCAACGCGGTAGTAGTCACAGCCGACGTGGCCGTGGACGCAGCCGAAGTCACAGTCAACGCAGTCGCAACCTGCGCAGTCGCAGGAACAGCCGCCGTTTGCTGAACCGAAATCCTGAAGATCGCAGTGAGTCAAAACCAAATTATTCTGTTTCTGCCCCAAACGACGCGACTTCAGTCTCACAACTTGTCCAAGCGTTGCAAGCCGCAAACAGTAGAAATAACGGCTTGGAAAATCTATCTAATCATAACACCATTCCTGAATATGACCCGGAACGCAAACAGCAGACAATTGACAACAAGTCAAAAAATTGATTGAATTGATTTACATAAAGTCAATGAATGTGCGGTAATTTATAATTGGTCAGACCAACAAACTGCCCATTTTGCCCTCCAAAAGCTAAGGGGAATGGCCCAAAAATGGTATGAGGGCTTGCCAACTGTTCTGTTTAGTTGGGACAAATGGCAAGAAAAACTAATGTCAGCGTTCCCTAGTAATGAAAATCATGGTTACTTGCTCCAAACGATGTTGTCCAAACGCGCTAAGTTTAACGACTCTCTAGAAGAATACTTTTACGAGAAAGTTGTGTTACTAAACCGATGTAGTATTGAAAGCAAACACGCGGTGGACTGCATTGTTCATGGGATTGATGACCGAAGTGTCAGACTAGGAGCTGAAGCCGCTCGGTTTGGCACTCCGGATCAGCTTTTACCATATTTAAAGGCAGTTAAGACTAATTTTCACCCGACTGATAAAAAGAGAAATAATACTTTCAATAGTAGAACTGACAGCACAGACAAAGAGGACAATAAAGATCGTGTAATTAAATGCTACAATTGTTTGCAAGATGGTCACTTTAGATCACCATGCACTAAGCCCCCAGTAAAGTGCACACGTTGTCTCAAGTTTGGTCATACCGTGGACACATGCCGTTTGCCCGTAACACCCGCTTCAAAAGATGACAAACAAAAACTGTAATGAGTGTAATCAGTTCAGACAGTGACGCTACTAAGTATTATAAACAAGATTTCGTTAACAAGCATCCTATTAATTGTTTTATCGATTTTGGCAGTTCTGCTACTATGATGAGTTTAGCTTGCGCCGAAAATATATCTGCTGATTGGGTTGGGGAGGCGATAGTTAGACCCTTAGGAAAATGCATCGCAACTGTTGCCCTGGATGGGGTAGTTGCAACAGTTGAAATCCTTGTTGTTCCAGACGAGGTAATGCGGGTACCTCTTATTGTAGGACAGACTTATACTAAACAACTACATATATTTGTAGAGAAAGATAGTACCAACCTACGTTTTTCTAGTAACGATAGGGAAGCTATTTTCAATCAAATCAAACTTTTGTGTACAATAGATACTATTATAGATGGATTGACCCCTGTACACGTTCACACTGAACCGGTTCATAATGGGGATGTGTACATTCCAGGAAATAATCGTTATCAATTAGGGCGCGAACATTGTCTGGTTCAAGAGCTATTCTCCTTCGTAGATGGACTTCGTGTTGTGTTGATAAAAGGCAAGTCCGGCCAACCTTTTCTATTAAAAACAGATATCGTAATAGCTAGGGGCTTAAAAGCAGAGGAGGATAGTTTAACGAGTAATATGGCTGATGTCACTAGAGTAGAGCTTAATGTACCTTTACGGTTAATACAGGAAGATGATATAGTTAGCGATACAGACCTTGACAAGGGTAGGCTTAAACAACTTGAAGAATTATTAGGTAAATATAGAGAATGTTTTGCGTTTAGTTTAAAAGAGTTGGGAAAACCGAGCTTACGAAAATGTCAATTAATTCGAAAGATGATGAACCTGTAGTGTGCAGACCCTATAGACTACCGATAACCGAACGAACAAAAGTGCGGGAAATGATACAGGAGTTGCTGGAGTGCGGTATTATTCGTCCATCAACTTCCTGCTACGCGAGTCCTATAGTACTGTCAATGCTAAAAGAACTGCATCTGCTTAGATGTATGATATTATAATTGTGCCTTCAGTCAACTCTTGACGAAGGGTTTGACCGTTTAGAAAAAGTATTGCAGTTGATCAAACGAGCTAACTTAACTCTTAAGCTATCGAAGTGTTGTTTCTTTAAGAGGACGGTAGATTATTTGGGTCTTGAATTAAGTGCACAGGGTATTCGACCGGGAACACGAAAGATTGAGTCGCTTAGGGTTTTTCCCTACCTGTTTACCAGCACAATGTTAGGCAGTTTATAGGATTATGTAGTTTCTTTCGTCGTTTCGTTAAAAAGAGAGAGATTAAAATTCGAACGGTATAATCGTACCTTGCTAGAGGCGTTGACTGTAAAGTGCGTGGATTTGGACAAAAGAAAATGGGATGTTAAGGTTCCCGAGATTCAGTTGGGCCTAAATATGTTCAATAAAGGCATGGCTTGGGCACCGGCCCAAGTTCTTTTTGGTACTCATTTAACCGGAATGACGGAAGGTAGGGTTAAAGCTTGGATTGATAACGGTGAACCCTATTCAGAAGATAAAATTTAAGAAATAACGAGATGAAACTAATGAATATATCACTTACACACAGAAGTTATCAAGAGAACCAGAAAAAAATACTATGACAAAAAGTCTGCTAAACCAGTTCAGTTTCACGTTGGTGATTTAGTTAGTGTTGAGCGTGAAATTGGCGCTACAAGGCAAAGTAAAAAGCTAATTCCAAAGGACCGAGGGCCCTAAAAAGTAGTAAAAGTTTTAGGTAATGACAGGTATCAAATCGAGGACACCCCGATCACCCAAAAGGGCAATCGGAAACACTCCTCCGTCATTGCCGTAGATAAAATGAAAGCCTGGGCCCACTATAGCGGAACCGATTCGAGTTCCTCCTCGGGCAATGAAGAGGATGATGTTATAAGTTGAATAAATCTCTACTGTTAGTGGCAAGATTGTGAGATTGTACTTAGTGAATTTGGTGAACTATTTTAGAGTACATATATAATTTCTGGGGTAGAGGTACGTGGGCAACCTCAACCTTTGAACAATTTTGTCGTGGTGGTTTCAAGGTAGTAGCGACTTGTACCGCCCTAGTGGTTTCAAGATAGTAGCGACTTGTTCCACTAATAAACTAAATAATAATGTGTTTTTATTTCAGTTTAAGTTGCTAGTGGTTTCAAGATAGTAGCGACTTGTACCACTAATAAACTAAATAATAATGTGTATTTTATTTCAGTTTAAGTTGTTGGTGGTTTCAAGGTAGTAGCGACTTGTACCGCCCTAGTGGTTTCAAGATAGTAGCGACTTGTACCACTAATAAACTAAATAATAATGTGTATTTTATTTCAGTTAAAGTTGTTGGTGGTTTCAAGGTAGTAGCGACTTGTACCGCCCTAGTGGTTTCAAGATAGTAGCGACTTGTACCACTAGTAAAGTAAACATATTGGTGGTTTCAAGGTAGTAGCGACTTGTACCGCCCTAGTGGTTTCAAGGTAGTAGCGACTTGTACCACTAGTAATCATATTGTTCCGTTTGATTTCAGCTGTAATCATCTTAGTTAAAGTGTGTTGATTTTCACCAGTGTATTTATAATTATTGCTGTTTGTACATAGAAACCATCCATATGCATACGCGAGGACGCGTAAGTTATGCGGATGGCCGAATGTTAGAATTTAATTAAGAATAAGCTACACTATTTATTTTAGAACTGTATTAATCCGTTAATTATTGTAATGTTGGTAAGATGACAGTCATTTTACGTTTGGTGTGACTGTCATCTTATACCACTAGGTGGCGTTACTTGTAGAGAGTTTAACATCCTTTTTTGCTAAACATTGATTTAATATTTAAAGATATACATCAATTAATTCCTGTAAGTTATAACTGTTTTAATTGTATAAAATAGGTGTAAGTAAATTATTGTTATTGTCTTGCCAATGGAGATGGCGCGCTACATCCGGTCCCCACTCTTGTTGTTGGCAGTTTTGTGGCGCGCTAGCTCTTAGGGGCAGTTGGTTACTAACCGTGTTACGAGCAAGTCGATTAAAAATTATAACTAAGTGCAACTAAAAGTGAGTTTTATTTGGGTTATTCAACACATTGTAAACGAATTAAAGCCACTGTTGTTTATATTGAACAATATTCGCTTTATTTAGATCAATAAGATACCATCAAATCAATATAAAATTGATAATATCAAAATAAAATTGTGGTATCATAAAAAACAATGGCATCATCTATTTCAGAAATATTCTAGAATGACAATAAAACAATTTGTGAATAATCGACTACATTATCTGTAAGTATACTAGTATAGAAATATTAATAATATTTCATAGTAGGTACTACTGGATTGATTTAAAGTGAATTCTATGTCAAAGTCAAGGTCAAATAATTTAATTCAAATAGGCACAAGAAAGGCACTTTTGAATGTAAAAATGAACAAGAGATAGAATTGATTCTAGTCACCCCTTTCAAAAGGTAGTTTTGTATGGAGAAGAACGGGTAAGAAACTCCACCTATGTTTTACTCAATACGGATTCTTTTTTCATATTCTTGAAAGTATATACATACTTTTTATTTTTACACACATACTGACAATGAACAGCCAGCATCTGTGTCGCTAAGCGACATTGAGGCCCTTTGCACACGGCACGGTTTGTTTACGGCACAATATTTTGTAACCATATTTTGTTTAAAAGATATCTGTGGAGCATCTTGCCCGTTCTTTTCTATCGGTACTATGAAGGTCAGAGGGACTTTCACTTAAGGAACCCAGTGGGAGAGCTTGTGTGTTGTGTATTGTAGGGATTTCTATCCTACAAAATACGAACACATGGGACAGCAGCTAATGTACCTATTATATTGCTTTCAACCACAGATATAGATAGACATAGATAACGCAAGAGCAACTACTTCGCGTGCCTAGCTTACGTACAAAAATCGTAACTGGTCTCTTTCGCGCTCAGTCTGCATCGGTATACAGCGCTAGTCGGATCATCATACATCACTAAATAGTGCTTGTGAGTCATAATAGGTAGTCAAAAAATGGCACGCTTGGTTTTCGATCATCATACATCACTAAATAGTGCTTGTGACGTCATAATAGGTAGTCAAAAATGGCACGCTTGGTTTTCATACAGATCGTGATACTTGCGTTATCTTTGTCTATCTATATCTGTGCTTTCAACGAATACATGAATGCGTCAAGAAGCACGGTTACTGACCGAGTCTTCTTTTCATTTATAAAAACCAATCAAACTCAATCTGCCTGCCTTTTCCCAACTATGTTGGGGTCGGCTTCCAGCCCAATCGGTTGCACCTGACTACCAGTATTTTACATAGTGACTGCCCATCTGACCTCCACAACCCAGTAACTGGGTAACACAATACTTTTTGGTAAGACTGGCTGTTAGACTTCCGGGCCTCTGACTACAGCACGGCGGAGTCTCGGTATCTAAAGATCACCCATCCACAGACTAACCCCGGCAAGCGTAGCTTAACCCGAAGGATCAATCCGTGCGGCGTTAGTACTTAGCCACGAGAACCTCAAAAAAAAACCATTATATTATTGTGAAAGCTCGAATGCTGTCAGTGATATTCTAATCAACCTAGCTCTTTAAGTCCCACGACGTTTCATTTAAGTTCAGACAGTACCTACTGCTCTTGAATGGGTAACTTTATATTTCTGACTGACCGACCCTTTGACAATTCACAAGTACCTGGAATTTTTTTATTTGAAATAAATGCTTTGAGTTTGAGAAAAATGTATGTGATAGTACACACGGCGAATAAACCGTAGTTTTTCAATGTAAGGAAAAATCCCCAATCTGTAAAATTTTCTCAATTGATTTTGAACTCAACTGCTAACGTTTTAAGGTTCAAGCGAAGCAGTGATAAACTAATGGTGTGCCCGTCGGACTGCCAAACCTTAGCTCTCAACCTCAAGTCACGCACCTCTGACTTTTCGGATTTATGTGCTTATTGTATAACTATCACTTGCTTTAAAGACTGTGTATGTTTTCATCTCAGACAACGTCATAGTGCAGTAGTTAATTTATCGAGCGTAAATTGAGTTGGAATGTTTTCTTGGAACGTAATATAAATATTTTTTAAACGCAATCTTATTGCAGTACCTTCTTTCCTCGCACTTTCAGAAAAACACAGCAACAAAAGAAAAAACAAACTCAAATTAAAACGAAATTTAAAAAAAAGTAATTCTCATAATTACCGCGCTTAATCCCGGCGCTGTCCCCTCCCTATCGTCACTGAAACATATCCCGGGGGGCCCGCCCTGAGGTCAACACTAATTTATTCATTGCTCATTTTGAAGTAGGTAAGTGTCACCGCTGTTCACTGAAAAATTTGTTACTCAGTATCTTAAGGCATTCCTTAAGGAATTTGTGAATTGTAGACAGAATTTAGCGTTTAGATTTTTGTCTTGAAACGGAACGTTAATTTTATTTATTGTTTGTAGAATTTGATTTTGGGAACTGTAGGTATTTTACATCAATCAAGTCCAGAGAATTATTTACTATAACAATTTTGCTGTGCAAGGAATGTAATGATAAAGTTTATTCCGTAAAATAGGATATTAGTATCATATTTACACGACATCTTATTCAGATCGATCATCAGGTTAAGCTACGCTTGCCGGGGTTGGTCCGTGGATGGGTGACCATCTTTGCATATCGAGACTCCTCCGTGCCTCAGAAAGCACGTTAAGCCGTTGGTCCTGGCTGTCATTCGTGGATCTTTGGAGTATGACGGGCAGTCAGAAGCCCGAAAATCTGACAGCCAGTTTTACCAAGGGGTACCGTATTGCCCAGTTACTGGATTGTGGAGGTCAGATAGGCAGTCGCTCCATGTAAAATACTGGTATTCAGATGCATCTGGTTAGACTGGAAGCTGGTCCTAACATAGTTAGGAAAAGGCTAGACAGATGATGATAAACTCAAACTCAAAGTATTTATTTCAAATAACCAGTCCCTACTGACAGCGCCCGTTCACGATCATGACGCATATATGAGCACCATTCAGCTCAACCATTTTGAAGGGACTGCTCACAGAGTGATAGAATACAAACATTTTCGCAAACTATCGCATTGTAATGTTATTGGTTTTTCCAATACCTTACTGGCTGCAAGTTAACACTAACGGTTTTGTATCTTTGCCAATATCGTAGGGTTGTCTAGAACGAGCTTAAGTGTTTGGCAGCATTTAGACTTATATAATAATAATAATAATAATAAAACTTTATTTCAGACTAGGTCCATAAATATGTTAGTATTTTGTTGTTAGTAACAATGGTGCTTAAATAAGTAGTTAGGTTAGTATTGTTAGTTTTGACAAAAATATTTATTTACTCAGACCAATGACTGTCCCCACCCAGTGTCCTTGAAAGGGACAGTCCGGTTTGGCAGCTATCATTTTCAGGATGCTGTTGTTACTACCATGCAAGCGCTGCAGTAAGGAGGCCGCTTTCTTTCGCATGATGGCATGGAAGCCATCTGTGCGAGCCTCCGCAAACATTCCTGAAGCACTGCAACGCCATGGCAGTCCCAACAGCATCCTAAAAGCATTATTAAATTGAACACGCAGGACGTTGTAGGTTCGGCGCGTGTATGATACCCACAAGCCACTCGTGTAAAAAGATTGACAGAACGCCTTAAAAAGAGTTATTTTGACGTCTGTAGTACAACGAGCGAACCTGCGGGCAATCATATTGCTCCTCACAGACAACGCCCTGCGCTCCCTCTCTATATCTAAGTCATCCCTCAGGTCGCTCGTGACAACGTGGCCAAGGTACCTAAAACTATCCACAATTCTAAGTGCGACACCGTTGAGACTTATGGGAGGAACACTGCGCGGCTGCTGCTTAGGTGTTTTGAATACAAGAATCTCACTCTTCTTCGAGTTGTATATTAAGCCATGCTCCTCCGCATAAGCCTCGCAGGTCGACAACAACTTCTTCATATTATATTCTTATATTACCTACAACATATTTTTCAAATGGAAATTGAATAAGGCTTGAGTTTGCGTACAATTTTATTTTTGTAAATACTAGCTTCTGTCCGCGAGTTTCTTCGTGTAGAATAGCGGATGCCTACGTCATTATTAAAAATATCTGTATGTCGAATTGTAGTGTGAAGCACTATTTACCTTTTAAGCGCCACGGTCGGATATAGCAGACAAATGAAAACGTGCCCAACACGCCACGGTCAGATCAATCTGTCTGCTTTTCTCAACTATGTTGGGGTCGGCTTCCAGTCTAATCGGATGCAGATGAATACCAGTATTTTACATGAAGCGACTGCCTATCTGACCTCCACAACTCTGTAACTGGGTAATACGATACCCCATGATAAGACTGGCTGTCAGATTTTTGGGCTTCTTACGACCCGTAATGACAGACAAAAATGCACAAATTACAGACGGGATCAATGGCTTAACGTGCTTTCCGAGGCATGGAGGAATTTCGGTATGAAAATATGTTCACCAATTCACTGCCAACCCCGGCAAGCGTTGCTTAACCTGATGGATCATCAGTGCGACTGTTATTACTTACGCCAAGGTCGGATACAGCCGAAAAGTGAAAACATGCCCAATATGCCACAGTTGGCTAAAGTCGATGAGAAAACGATATTTTTACGTACAAAACAAATATACTAGAATTTGTGGCTTGGCGTGGGAGAGGACCACGAAGCGTTTATGCTCTGGCGTTCCGAAGGTAAATAACCTTCAATTATATTCATAACCCCTCCTGTCGCTGCTGTCAGGTCATCTTCTTTTCTGAGTGGTTACTGACTAACCTGGTATCAGAGTTTTATGCTGCCCATGGGCCTCTGACTTAGCTTCACATGCTGTTGAGAAATATCCCTCATTCATCTCGGTCTTAAGAGGAATTGTCCGAAAGGGTTACCGCTACCCCGGAACATGAAGGGCTAAGGAAGAAACATTGTAGGGTTTAGTAAGTAAAAGTCTGACACTCCCTTCCGCTCCACCCAGAGCGGAAGGAGTCATTTGATGCTTTCCCAAACTCAAAAAAAAGGCATCTCGGTCTCCTCACCGTTTTTTAAGCAATTGATTGTTATACAATACGCACATGAATCTGAAAAGTCAGAGGTGTTTACCTTGGTTTAGAACTCGAGACTTAAGACTTGGTAGTCCGACGGTCACACCACTAGGCTATCACTGCTTTAATTATCGAGTTAAAAGGATTGTTAATTCATAACAACCGTCCCGAAAGTTGCATACTCGTGCCATTTACGATGTTCTATACAAAACATTTCCCAGTGTAATTACATAAGTTTAGGAAGTGAAATTATGCCGCCCCAACTTGTAACTTCATCTCTGTATTATTCAATTATTCAAGTTGTTATTATGAATTATTTGAATTGTTTTTAATTAAATTCATTGCTATTAATTTTACAGCAATTGCATTTGTTTTGTTTATACAGGGTGAAATTGAATTCATGGACAATATTTCAAGGGTCATTGTACTTATCATTTTGAACAAGTTTTACTACGGGAACAAATCAGAAATCTCGAAAAAAAATCAGCTGTTCCCTACATTTTGACGAGTTATGCGAGCAAAATGTATGGAACAGCTGTTTTTTTTCACCTTCTCACCACCTGTTTCACCTTGTATAGAGGTCTGCTGACCCCTTTACGGGGAGAGTTTCCTAAAATTCTTAATCTTAGCTTACGTGTTTTACTCATAATCTACCTCTGTGCCAAATTGTATCCTCGTCGGTGCTGTAGTTTTTGAGATTTACACGTAGCGTTGTCTATAGGCCTATGTCTATGATACTTATGTCTATTCTCAATTGTCTATGGAACGTGATGAATAAATCTGTCCGTTTGAAACCGCCAACCAACGTATTTCATTAGATATGATATCGAGAGGAAGCGCATTCCAAAGAAGAATGGACTGAATATGAAAGGAGGAATGAACAAAGTCAGAAGTATGAGAAGGACAGCGTAGGAGAAGGTTGTTAGAAGAACGTAGATTCTTAGCATGGGAAAAAATAAAGATATTGGAAGTGAGAAATCAAGTAAGAAGGAGGAGAGGGAGAGGTTAGGAGGGAAAAAAGAGTCGTCAATGCCCGTAAACTTCTTCTTTGGCGTATGGACATCCATTTGAGCTCAGATCTAAAACTAGACACATGGTGCTTTGTACAATGTAGTGATATGTAGCTTAACTACAAGATACCTAAATTCCATGCGGAAGAGAAATGATTAGCAGAAAGTCTGTATAACTCGTTGGTCTAGTAGTCGGAAGCGTTACTACTGAGCATGAGGTCCTGGGTTTGATTCTCAGGTCGGGCAAAGTGTTATTGGGCTTTCCATAAGGAATTTATCAGTAGCAGCTAGCAGTTTGTGCCATCAACCAGACACATATCCAGAGTCCAGTGTAGACCAGAATTTCTCAGTATTAATTAGTACCTACTAAAAAAATTCAGTTCGAATCACCTAATAACTTAATATTTTGCTACTAATTTAATTTTATGTCAATTTCATTAATTTTTATTTTATTTTATGTAGATTTTTTTTGGCAGTGAGTGTTGTTACCTGAAAAATAAATGAATTTATTTATTTATAACATTTCGTCCGACCTAGGAATCGAACCCTGTTAAAACTGGTAGCGCTTACAACCACTAGACCAACGAGACAGTAAAGAGGCTGCAGGCTAGTATCCAATAATCCCTCTCGTATTACAGAGTATCATCTCGCCTTATAGCATAATAATCTAGGTAGCCAACATATAACCTTACAACGACCGTAGCCATAGCTCGGATGTAATCCAAGAAAAATGGCCTTTTTTATTATCTTGAATTATGTTAGAAGACATTCACCACATATTTTATCTTTTATTGATAGTATCTTTCTTTAGGTAGGCTTTCAAACAAAGCCTTGTTAGGTACTTCTTAGTTTTTACGAGCTAGCCTTAGCGGTACCGTTTTTGTTTACAAGTGGGAATTGAACAAAGTATTTTTTTTGTTTTTCTCGATTTAATATAAGTAAAAAATACGAAACATCTACAAATGACAGTCGGTTCGAACGGCGTAACGTGCTTTCCGAGTCTCGGAGTCTCGATTTAAAACCCATCCACGGACCAACCCCGGCAAGTGTAGCTTAGCCGTTTTTTTTAGCGACTAAAACCCATCTATGGTCCTTATTTAGCCCTTTATATTGTATGGGGTAGCGGTAACCCTTCGAACAATCCCGCTTACCCGGCACGTTAACCCTTAGGCTGTTATTACTTAGCAAAGAGCTACTCATTTAAAATATTATTAAACAAATTTTAAGAAGAAAGAATATTGTATAAAACTTCAAACATTATTCTCTTTTGATACGACGCCTAAAGATATCACACGAGGGCCTGAACACACGAACCGCAACCACACCGCAACGTGGACGGGCGTTTATTTATATGAAAACGAGTAGTTTCTTTCAGAAAGAAAGAAAAACGTTTTTATTGGTAGTCGCACAGGAAGATCGCGAAAAAAAACCGGCTGTTCCATACATTATGCTCGCATAACTCGTCAAAATGAAGGGAACGGCAGATTTTTTTCGCTATTTCAGTTTCGTTCCCATAGTGAAAGTTGTTTATAATGATGAGTATAACGACCTCTTAAAATAACGCCCGTGAATAAAATTTCACCCTGTATAAACTAACTAGTTTATTCACATGGGCCATATGTGGCCGTCAAAATCAACTACGTGGGCGATACCGATCACGTCGCAGACACAACGCAACCATCGCAAACGCCAACGTTTCGTCAACGTTTAACTTTACGAAAGCTGCCATCAGCTCATCATCTGTCTGTCATAGCATACACCAGTCTCAACGTAACCACACCGCTACTGTTGGCGACAACGCAACCACATCAATATTTAAAGGACTTTTAAAGGACTTTAGGACGTGGACTGTTTTAGATTGGCGAAATTTTGTCTCATAGAAAAGTGGGATGGATTGATCTACCGTTCCATACATAAACATTATTAACAAGATTTTACTTATTGTAATGCATTATTTATTTTTCGTTGTACCTATTATCTTAATTAATGGTAACAACTTTCTAATCACGCCTAGAGGTTGCTTATGTCGGATACATCAAGTGGTTAAATTTAATCCGAAATGTTGTGCATAAAATTATGTACGTAGTTACCACAACGCAACTACAAGAAACTGCAACTACACTATTCACACGTAACAATTGATTGCCCACATAATTATCGCTGCGATGTGGTTGTAGTACGTGTGATCTCGCCCTAACACCTACAGCGCATAATTTAAAAATCATACAGCAATTTTAAATCCAAAATGTCCGCCATGCTTTACGACGTTGAAAAGTTAATTCAAAATTCAGAAGGCGGATGAACGCTAAAATAATAAAATACGGAGTATTACTTCTGCATTTTACACAGTTTTGAATAATATTTGGCCTGGCGTAGCTACAATCTAAAGATTTGCATTTTTCATTCACTGAATTTTCGTTTTAAATTAGTTGAGATTGCGTTTTGGGTTAAAATATAAGATATTTTAAGATAAAATTTATTTCTAACTAACTGCTGCCCGCAGCTTCGCTCTCGCGGTCCCTAATTCTTTTTCTAAAATAAAAGTAGCTTAAGTTACTCCTTATAACATCAGCTATTAGTCAGTGAAAGTCTCGTCAAAATCGGTCCAGCCGTTTGGGACATTAACCGGAAATGTTTGTCTGTCTCTTTGGATAGAAAAACATTTTAACAATAGATTTTTTATTTTATGTACTATAGTATACTTTCCTTTGCATTAAGTAAAAGGCCGTTATTTTGTAATCACAAAAAGACACTTCAATTTTATTTTTAAGTAAAGATGCACTTTCATAATTTGTTGCTTTTATAAAATGTAAGGAAAGTGGATAGGAATTTCAAAGCGTTTTCATGTTATTTCTGTACATTTTATTTCCCAGTGTTATCGTGATGCCGACATCCATGATAATATCTTCACTTTAGAAGTTATATGAGCGTACATTTGCTTTTGCCCGACTCCTCCGTGCCTCGAAAAGCACGTTAAGCCGTTGGTCTTGTCTGTCATTCGTGGATCTTTGACCGTCGTTTCGGGTAGCCAGAAGCCCGAAAGTCTGACAGCCAGTCTTACCAAGGGGTATCGTATTACCCAGTTACTGGATTGTGGAGGTCAGATAGGCAGTCGCTCCATGTTAAATACTGGTATTTAGCTGCATCCGGTTCGACTGGAAGCCGACATAATATGTAGTTGGGAAAAGGCTAGGCAGATAAGGTTTGTTAGGTTTGCTATTTCTAACAGTTTATATTACTTTTTTGGTGTGGAATACTTTTTAACCATTATACTCGTAATAGCAAATAATTGAATAAAATATTTTTGGAAATCATGCATATTCCTTATTCTTGAGGAAGGGCCAGGGAGCAACAAATTTCGCGCGGGCAAAGTCGCGGGCAGAAGCTGATACTCCAAAAGCATATATCTCCTTGTCATAAATATTATCCACATACATCTTTCATGGTAATTTATTTTTAGAATTATATTCGTCAAGGGATAAAATTATCCATCCTTATGTGTGCGCTCAAAAGCTTAGAATAATCTCAAGGGAATGAGCAAACCTTTGCAAGTCAATGATATGGTTGGATTATTAAGGGCTCAAATTTTTATTCTCAGCGGGTTTTCAGAAAGGGTTAACTCTGCCCCGGAACACAAAGGGCCGAGGAAGGAACATGGATGGATTTAGTCAGTAAGAGTCTGACATTCTCTTCCGATCCACCCAGTGTGGGATGATACATAGGCAAATTTCACACGCTCAAAAAAAAATTCTCATTAATTTATACCATTAAACGTCAATAATACTTTTGGTCGTAATGTTGTTACAAGGCTTTTGATGATCAGCAAATACCATTCTAAGAGCACCTGGCTAAATATTTACAGCCGCATGCGTCGATCTTCTAGGTTAACCAATGCTTGTCGAGGTCGGTCCATGGATGGGTGACCATCCTTTACATATCGAGGCTCCTTCTGATCTCGAAAGCACGTTAAACAGTTGGTCGTAGACGGCATTGATCTCTTAGCATTTTAGGGATGGGCACGCTTTCAGCTGGATTATCCGAAACGGTTACCGCTACCCCGGAACACAAAAGGCCAAGGAAGAAACATGGATAGGTTTTAGTCAGTAAGAATCTGACACTTCCTTCCACTCCACCCAGAGCGGGAGGCGTCATTTGATAATTTCCAATACCACAAAAAAAATGGCATGTTTGATGACTTAATACTAGACCGTGCCAGACCTGATCCCTGCCAAACTTCTCGAACATTTAAAGCCGTGTAGCGTCCGTGTCCCGTCCGAATTTTGGTCCCTGCAAATTGAGCAGAAACGGACGCGGCTCGAGCCCTGACGGTCTAGCGTGAGTCATCCTAAATGTGCGAAAACTAAAACATATTAATAATAATCTATACTAATATTATAAAGAGGTAAAATTTGTAAGTTTGTATGTAGGGGGTAATCTCCGGAACTAATGATCTAATTTCAAAAAAAAAATCACTGATAGAAAGCTACATTATTCCTGAGTGCTATAGGCTATAAATTATATTTATATCACACATATTAGCCGAGCTATCGCAATTTTCGTCTAGCAAGTCGGAAAGAAATACCTCCGAAAACAGAATTATTTGCATGCGCTGCCTAAAATTGAAAGCAATGT
Source organism: Hyppa rectilinea (assembly GCA_951799385.1). Taxonomy (NCBI): domain Eukaryota; kingdom Metazoa; phylum Arthropoda; class Insecta; order Lepidoptera; family Noctuidae; genus Hyppa; species Hyppa rectilinea. The sequence goes on from OX637316.1 coordinate 16,029,524, forward strand.
ATGGCAACCCGGTTCGCCTTAATTATTTCTACAAAAAAGTCCACGACACCATATTCCTATCTTTTGTATTTTAACTTTTATATTTCGTTTAATGTTTTAAAAAAGTATTTTTTCGGCTAATTTTCCGCGGACGAAGTCGCAGGCAGAAGCTAGTTTCAAATAAAATCGTTTACAAAAAGTGTACATGTAGCCAATAGTTATAAGCTTTCCATACAATTAAAGTGCCTAAAACTAAAACTAAGATTTTATTTATAGGTGCAAGTAATGGTTGTTCGGATCTGCAATTTTATGTAGCGACCAGCCCGATCTAGGTTAATTTAAACCTGTATTTCAGGCCATCACTTTACAATCCAACTACTTTGGTCTAGTACAATTTAAAGAAAATAAAGAATATTTTAAGAACTAGGAGAAAAAGCTTAATGGTACCTTAATATCTAAAACTAAGCCTATGTAATTATACAAAAGTAAACAACACTTACGAGGGAATGAAAGATTATCATGCCAAAACTAGAGTATATTAGTAGTATATTGAAGTGTAGTGTTACTTTCGGTATCTCGGTTCACTTGTGCAAAGCGATGGCGAAATAGATCGGACTGTTAAGCATAGAATTAACACTGGGTGGATGAAATGGCGGCAGGTCACGGGAACAATTTGTGACTCCCGCATTCCCCTTAAACTCAAGGGGAAGATTTATAAAAGCATGGTTAGACCAGCCGTCTTGTATGGATCAGAGTGTTGGGCCACAAAAGGAATGAATGAAAGACAATTGCATGCAGCTGAGATGAGAATGCTAAGAGGGATGTGTGGTGTTACCCGAATGGATAGAATACGGAATGAGTATATAAGAGGAAGTCTGAAAGTGACACCGGTGACTGAAAAGTTGTGTGGAAATCGGTTGTCATGGTATGGGCATGTTATGCGGAGGAATGAGGAAAATGTTGTCAGGAAAGTTGTGAGCATGAATGTGGATGGCTATACAAGTAGAGGGAGACCAAAGAAACGATGGATGGATTGTGTGAAAGATGATATGGCTAGGAAGGGAGTAACTACCGAGATGACGACTAATAGAGAAGTATGGAAGAAAGAGACATGTTGCGCCGACCCCAAATAAATTGGGATAAGGGCAGGAGAATGATGATTGAAGTGTAGTGTTGTTGTTGTAGTGCTATTGTAGTCTATTGTTTTTTAAAAAAATCTTTCTATTGTTTCAGTTTGTTCAACTATCGGGCTCACTTCGGAACAAACAGCTGATCATGACAACAGACCCAGAAGCAAAATGAGCATACCAGACTACGATTTAAACATGGAGAGCCATTGGACCAATAAGATTAATAGGAAATACATTAATTACAACGAAAATCTAGATGAAGTTAAGCCAAAGAACACGAATCAAGGTGCTGATGTACAAACAAGAAATCTGGATTATCACAAGAGTAATATACAATTGAGGAATACTAGGATGAGGAGATTTGAACCTAGCAGTGTGGATGTCAAAAGTAGAGTAAGGAGAGATGAGAAAGACGCCAGATGTGAATCTTTTAATTATGAGGCAAAGGAGAGCTTCATAACACACCCTCATCCCAAGAACAGTGGAAGTAATTATTATTATAATAATTCTGATTGTGTCACCAAAATTAATGGTAAGTTCTATTTTAAAATTATAATAGAGCATGGAGACGTTAAGAGATGTAGTGGCCTAGCAGTAAAGGCGGCTACTTACGAGTTGTAGGTCGTAAGCTCAAATCCAGACAAGCGCTTTACTTTGTATGAATTGATTCATCACCACTGCTTTCAAAACGGTGAAGTCAAAGTCAAAGTCAAATCATTTATTTCAAATAGGCACAAGTAAGGTACTTTTGAACGTCAAAATGAACAAGAAATAGAATTGATTCTAGTCGCCCCTTCCAAAAGGTAGTTTCGTGTGGAGAAGAATGGGCAAGAAACTCCACCGTTACTCTTTTAAAATGTTTTACAATGTTTTGTATACATGAATTATAACATTATATGTGAAGACGATGCACCCAGAATAAAAACACTACACCACAAAAGGTGAAAAGAAAAACACATATACTACTCTGTCAAGAAAGTACCGGGAAAAGATCAATAATACACAAAATGTCTGTTATTCATCCAAATTTATTTTATCACCTTGAAAGTATGCTCCTTTAGAAACGATACACTTGCGCCAACGAATAATCCATTCATCAAAACATTTTTTAAACGCTGCTTCCGGAATTGAGTTCAGTTCTCGCCGCGAATTCGACTTTGGCGTGGTTTTTTCGGTTTCGGTTCAGTTGGAAGGCGCCACTCCGAAGCTTGTTGACTAGTTTGCATGTTAAACTCGTAAACCCACGTCTCGTCACCAGTAACAATGCGTTTCATGAATGTTGGGTCCGAACTGACTCGTTCTAGCATGTCCTCAGCGACTTTCATGCGATTGAGTTTTTGGAGAAAATTCAGATCTTTTGGGACTAGCCGAGCAGCAACATGTTTCATACCCAAATGATTAGTTAAAATGGTACGGATCGACTCGTAAGATACAGAAAGTTCGGCGGCTATCTCTCTCAGAGTTGAATGGGGATTTTCAGTCACTATTTTCTTCACTTTTGCGATGTTAACTTCAGTTGCAGACGTTGACGGCCTACCAGAGCGAGGCAAATCTTCCATCACATCTCGACCGCTTTTGAACGCTTTGAACCACTCATAAGCACGAGTTTTTGATAAAGTCGATTCACCGTAAGCCTTCTGTAACATTTTCAGTGACTCCGAACACGAAATTCCATTGGCGATGCAAAATTTAAGACAAACTCTTTGTTCGATATTTTTGTCCATTATGAAATTCGCAATACACACTATATATGATATTACTAAAACCAGCACTGTATTTAATATAAATAACAGATGCAACTCAAACTCCGCGCAAAAATGGAAAACAGTTGTGCCAATATAACAACTACAAAAAAAACAAAAATTTGCATTTGGAACCATAAACAAATCATCCATTCCCGATACTTTTTGACTGAATGTATAGTAATGGCAGGTAAATTTAAGTATGTCAAAAGTACATGGTGCTCACATATTTACAAACATTCTAAAAGTTAATAATAATAAATCAATCAATGTGTGAGAAGATATTTCAACATGTTAAAATAGTATTTTACAAATAATAAATTATTACCTAATTTACTTAGCAACCAGTTTGATCAGACCAGTTTGAAGAAGAACATCGTAGGGAAACCGGCATGTCATAGGCCAGCCTTTACCAAAGAGGGCGATAACGCCCCCTTGTGGGCGCTGCAGGCCTAAAAGTGGGGCAGTAAGAGACCCAATAAAAAATAGGGGCGTTGTGTAGAGGCTTAGGGGGCGATTTGTAATTTCATCTATAGTGTATTTCTTTTACAGTGTCCAATTTGGTAAACAAACACGGGACGAAAATTCTGATTTTTCGCATCAATCATACACTTTAAGTTGAGCATAAACGTCTTGATCTTTGTATAATACACATAAGCCACGAATTATAAAAAAAAAATGCTTCAGACACACATACAATACCTAGAAATCTTAATATTAGTCGCGACATTTGTTTACCAAATGAGACAACTGAAGAAAAATACACTATAGATAGTGGTTTTTACGTAGGTGAAAAAATTAAAGCGCTAAAAAATAATTTATTCTCAAAGGGGGCAGTACACAAAATAAGTTTGGGAACCCCTGTCCTAGACCGACCTAAAAATTCGAAGACATGTAATTTCTATCAACCCGCACTGGTTCTTTGTGGTAGATTCTGGGAATTCCATCCAGGAGGAGATATCCCAGCTTTGGGGACATTATAGACTGATTATGCTTATGTTCAGATACGGAGATGCCTTGGCGGCCGCTCGCTCAGTCGTTCTGGCGTGATTAAGTAACAAACATCTATCCATCCAAACTTTCGCATTTACAGGGTGAAATTGAATTCATGGCAAATATTTGAACGGGTCATTGTACTCATCATTATGAACAACTTTTGCTACGGGAACACACCTGAAATCGGGAAAAAAAGAGCTGTTACCTACATTTCGAGTTATACGAGCAGAATGTATGGAACAGCTGATTTTTTTCACTCCACGATAGTCGTAGCTTCACATACCCAAAGCAAACTGACTATAATCATCAGCATCGTGTACTGAATCCAGCCTACTATTGCGTACAGCTGAACTTTACCTGCCAATGAGCAATAAGCGGTCATTTGGGAATTGCCATAATTGCAACGCTCTGCTATCAGATTGGTAATCGCAGTTCACTGCGACTAAAACTATGTGTTTACACGATATTTTACTCTTGTATCTGCTCTAGCAGTGTTATTTTAACCTTTTGAACGTTATCGTCACATATACATGACAAGCAAGCGCATGCCCTGTACGCCAACGACACAAATATGTGACAATGGCAACAACAGTATAACAAAAAAAAAGCAATTAAATCGTTACTTTTTGTGAGTGTTTATATAGATATCTTAAAAATTTAAGCTCTCGCACATATTTAATGACATGAGACAAATTAAAAGATGGATATTGGGAAATTCATGATAACAAGAAGAAATTATTAGTAGCTTGGCGTGGAGGGCACGCGCGTGCGTTTATGCTCTGGCGTTCAAAAGAGTAATACTCGCTGCTGCCAGCGGCTTCGCCCACGTGGTCCCTAATTCTTTCTCTAAAATAAAAGTAAGTTAATACTTATAACATCAGCCATCATTCATCACATTCGCATTGGCAGTGATAGCCTAGCCTAGCCTTGTGACCGTCGGACTGCCAATTCTTAGGTCTCAAGTTCGAACCCAAGCCACGACCTCTGACTTTTCGGATTCATGTGCGAATTGTATAATTATCATTTGCTTAAAAACGGTGAAGGAAAACGGTGGGAGGAAGTAGTTCTTTCTTTATTTCTTTCTTCCTATGTTAGTCACTAACGACACGAGGAAAGAAAGAACCATATTTGAGAAAAACTGAACAACCATTTTTCATGAAGACCAAAATTAACTGATATGTAATCTGTAATCTAACTAACTGACTCGATAGACTTTGTTGATTCAGTAAGTTGGAAATAAAAACAACACTCACTACTTCCATCTGCCTAGTCTTTTCCAACTATATTGGGGTCGGCTTCCAGTTTAACCAGGTGCAGCAATACCAGAATTTTACCTGGAATGACTGCCTATCTCACCTCCACAACCCAGTACCTGAGTAATACGATACCCTTGGTAAGACTGGCTGTCAGACTTTCGGACTTATGACGACCCGTAACGACTGTCAAAGTTTCACAAATGACAGCCTTGACAAACAGCTTAACGTACTCTCTGAGGCACAGTGGAGTCTCGGTATGTAAAGATGGTCACCCATCCACGGACCAACATCGGCAAGGGAAGCTTAACCTAATGGATCGACCCGTGCGGCTGTTATTACTCGGCGACGAGCTCATTTCCCCACTCCTATAATGTTCTTCATCAAATTAACCCCATGGACACACATGTCCCTTCACACGGAACACAAAATGTATCCGTCTTTATGGGACTTAACCCGTCACTCACTGCGGACCACATTCCTATCACTGTGACTATCTTAAGCCATGGCTATACTGTGGACTGTTTTGAAAATGAGTTGGGAATGAGCACTCGCACGCAATCCCATTGGATTTTCTGCGAAATTGCGTGGATTTAAATGTAAGTTAGTAAATTAGCTTGCATTCGAAATGAAAACTGTCTTTTTCAATCAATAATATAATATAATCAATAATAAATAATATAATAAGGCGAAAGTTTGTCTTTTTCAATCAATAATATAATATAATCAATAATAAATAATATAATAAGGCGAAAGTTTGTGAGTGTGTGTGTTTGTGTGTTTGTCACTTCTCACGCTCAAACGGCAGAACGGATATGGATGAAACGCACGGAGGTAGTTTATGCACTAGCTTTCGCCAGCAGCTTGCCAGCGTGTATAATTATAGGAAATTATCCCACGGGAAACGTACATTTTTCCGGGATAAAAAGTATAGTAAGCTTATATGCTATTCCAGAATAGATTATAATCTATCTTTGTGCCAAGTTTCATTCAGATCCGTTTAGCATTTGTTGAGTTTATTCGTTACATACATACTTTCATTTTTTTTTTTTTTTGTTAATGGCATCTCGCAGTTCAACCAAAGGGTTGTCTACTGCTTAACCGGGCTTGCCTGTGGCTGCCACAAAAGAATTGTAGCCTCCAGCCAGGGCTTAATAAAAACTAAAGCTAACTTACAAAACTAAGCGACTACACGCTAAGGGCACCCCCTGCGGGGTTCGGACCTCGGCTTAGGGCGTAGCTGGGGGGGGACAGCAAGGGACAGCTGGATCGGGGGTTTTTAAAACTACTGGCTCAGCGGCAACGCGGGCTGGCTCGAGCAAGGGTCGGGGGGATGGTAATGGACAGGGTCGTAGCGACGGGCCTCGACGGCGAGGACGGAACGACGGAAATTTGTGTCTGTATGCTGATCTAACAGTGCTAGTAGCCGGGCTGCTCTCCTGGAGGAGAGTGGTGGCATCGTCGGGGGCAACGAGGGTATGCCGTGGACGGCGAACCTTACTGATGCGGGACGGGGTGTATCGGGAGGCGGCCGCAATCAGGGGATTGCGGTGCTTTATGGCAGTGTCAAAGAAACGCTTCGAGAGGCGTTTCATGAACTGCTGAACTGTGGGGAGTTTAAAATCTACATGAAGGTCCATGTTACGGACGTACATACTTTCATACATTTCTTTCCTCTTTATAATAATAGTATTAGTATAGATAGGATACGTTACCCGGTAATACGTTCCCTTGGGATAATTTCCAACATCCGCAGCGACCGCGGGCGAAGCTGCTGGCAAAAGCTTGTTATTTTATAATTGAGAACTGCTGAGTTCTGCTAAATGCAGCCACTGTCTCCTTTGTTGAACAGACATCTTTTGGTTCGAACGGTTCAGTGAACACTGAACGTCGCTCGATGGATAAATGCTGTATGGAGACGACAGCCCGTGCCTTGATTATATTAGACGTGTTTGCTCGATCGAGACAAACATAAGATTACGGAGCTTTACCTACATTTTACCAATCACAGTTGGTAAGTACTAAGGCAAAGTACTAACAGCCGCACAGGTCGATCCATCCGGTTATGCTTCCCTTGCCGAGGTTGGTCCGTGAATGGGTGACCATCTTTACATACCGAGACTCCTGCGTGGCTCGGAAAGCATTTCCGGTCCCAGCTGTCATTTGTGCATCTCTGACAGTCGTTACGGGACGTCAGAAGCCCGAAAATCTGACAGCCAGTCTTACCAAAGGGTATCGTATTGCCCAGTTGCTGGGTTGTGGAGGTCAGAGAGGCAGTCCATGTGAAATACTGGTATTCAGCTGGTTCCGGTTAGACTGGAAGCCGACCCTAACATAGTTGGGAAAAGGCTAGGCTGATGAAGAGTTGTTAGCACAATCAGCCTATATTGTTTCTACTGCTGGGCCATAGGCTAGGATCTAGGATATGCTACTTTCCCCTCAATGTTTTCCTTCACCGTTTTGAGAGCAGTGGTGTTGAAAATATACAAAACTAGCTTCTGCCCGCGACTTCGTCCGCGGAAAATTGCGAAATACTGTAACTGTTTAGGCAGCGCATGCAAATAATTCTGTTTTCGGAGGTATTTCTTTCCAACTTATTAGACGAAAATTGTGATAGCTCGGCTAATATGTATGATATAAATATAATTTATAGCCTATAGCACTCAGGAATAATGTAGCTTTCTATCAGTGAAAAATTTTTTGAAATTGGATCATTAGTTCCGGATATTACCCCCTACATACAAACTTACAAATTTTACCTCTTTATAATATTAGTATAGATTAGAAGTATAGATAAAGTGCCTGCCTGAGTCCGAACTCACGACCTATGACTCGTAAGTTGCAGTCGATACCACTGGGCTACCACGTATGAATCTAAGTAATTTAATAAGCGACGAAAAAAGTCGGAAACTGTCGTTTGAACCGGTTGGAACGTATATACTTTCGCTGTATGCTATCTAGTATGGTCACAAGACTCAGTTTTTAAAAGTTTTTATATAAAAAAAACCATCCATTAATAGAGAGCTCTATAGTTAAGAAAAAAAACGAACTGTATGTGTGTGGCTATGCTGGGGCGGCTGCTGCAGGAGCAGAAGACCTCAAACGGCGCAAGTATAACAACCTTATTGGAAGTTACATGTTCGAGCCGTTTGGGGTTAAAACACTAGGGCCGTGGGGTCCGAGTGCTCGTCGAGTATTTCGGGATATCGCACAGCGGTTGGTCGACTCTTCACGTGACTAGAGGGCTGGTATTTTTTTAGGCCAAAAAATCAGCATTGCCATCCAACGTGGCAATGCTGCCAGCCTTTTGGGCACATTTCCCACTAACAGCGAAGAAGACGAATTTTTTGACGCCCTATGAGATCTGCCCTTTTTTACCACTTGTACATAATAGATATATTTTTAGGTTGTTTATATTGTATTTAAGATTTGTGTTTAAGTAGTATCGTTAGTCTCCAAAAAATCAACTGTTCAGTACATTTATGTTCGCCTAACTCGTCGAAATGTACTGCACAGCTGATTTTTTTTCGCGATTTCAGGTTCTGTCCCATACTAAAAGTTGCTCGTTATAATAAGTACAATGACCCCTTAAAGGGATTAAAAGGACTAAAATTTTACCGTGTATAAATAAATATAACAAAGAGAAAATAGACAACAAAACTTCTTATTATATCTTGAACCTAACTTTTATAGGCATAACGCTTTTTCGTTACGTGACGATTTGTTCCGTTTTACTCCCACCGCAAGCCGCTTTAAAGACCTTCAAAAACCTCTCATTCCTCATAACAGTATAACAAACGTTTTAAACAGTTGCCTCTCTCATGAAACCATAGATAAAAGACATGAAACCCACAATATATTGTGAATAAAATACCTATTATCATTCAAAGAAAATATTTATTATACAAAAACTGCGTATATTTTTGTTATAAATACCAATAAATATCATTTCGAAGAATTCTTGCTGGCGTTTACACAATGATATTATTTCAATAACATCTAGGTACTAACATTATTTTTATTACCCTCATAATGGCTAAAGGAATTATTATCGTTTACGTATTACAAGGCGTTATATTTATTACGCTACGTTTGTATTCCCTGAAGGGCAGAGACATAATAAAATAGAATACTCTTTAATATGAACAATCTTTATACACCGTGCAATTTTAGTCGTCTTACAAATGTGATCCATGTATCTGACATAAATAACCTCTAGGCGTGATTAAAAAGTTGTTACCATTAATTAAGATAGAAGGTACAACGAAAAATAAATAATGCATTACACTAAGTAACATCTTGTTAATAATGTTTACGTATCGAACGATAGATCATTCCATCCCCCTTTTCTATGAGACAAAATTTCTTAATCCAATCTAAAACAGTCCACGGCCAATAGTCCTCTACGGGCTATTTTAAAGAACGTCGTGCGTTTACGATATTGTATGTTTTTTAATTATCCAAATGTACAGAGGCCAGCACATCAAGTTACCACAATCTGTCAAATTTCTTTGATAGTATTTCAACTTCATTGCAAAGACGTAAGGTTCATTTTTAATTGAGAAAATTTTACAGTTAGGCATAGCTTGATGTGCTGGCGTCAGTACATCTGATTAATCACGAAATTAAAAAAATACTACTGGACCTACAAATATGAAATTTGGCACAGACGTAGATTATGTGTAAAAATCACCAGCTTAAAAGGATCTAAGGAAAGTTCTTGTGGGAGAGTTTCCTAAAGGGAGATGGATGTATGTTTTTTTATTAACATTAACCTGCTCTACCCGCGTTACCGCTACCCAGGATCATTTATGGCTAAGGAAGGAACATGGATCGGTTTTAGCCAGTAAGAGTCTGACACTCCCTTCCGCTCCACCTAAAGCGGGAGGAGTGAATTGACGATTTCAACAATTTCCCAACATCAAAAAAAAAGATCTGGGAATAAACCCTAGATACCATTGTAGAGAAGTCGACCAACAAGCGCAGAGGACATCCATACAAAAAAGTGGTTTCACAATTTTGTCGTCAATTTCATTATTCTGAGCAGTGCTACATCAAAGGCAGTGTTTTGTTTTTGCACATGGTGTTCCTTGGAACAATTATTTTTCTTTTAAATATTAGTCAATACATTTTCATGAATTGTTTGTTCCAGCCACATCAAGCGATCAGGTGATACAGCTCACCTTTGTCGATGTATTCCGCATAGAGTACCACCCGGAGTGCGCGTACGACTATTTAGAGGTAAGTAATTGCCGCAAATCTGGCGAAGCGCAGGACTGAGCGGTTGTCACTGGCAAACTAATATCGACCTTAACAAAATTGTAATAAAGTTGAAAATAGGTGACGCATTGCGACTGTATAATGTTCGCTTGACTCAACCTTTTGAACGCCAGAGCAAAGACGCATGCGCCACTCCACGCCAATCTACAAGTTTATTTCTTCTTGAATTTCTCAATATCCACGTTTTAATTTGTTTCATGTCATTAAATACGTGCGAGAGCTTCAATTTTTAAGATATCTATATAAACTTATACAAAATAATGATTTAATTGTTTATTTTGTGTTGATAATGTACCGCATTGTTATATATTTGTGTCGTTGGAGTAAAGGGCATGCGCTTGCTTGTCACGTGTGACAATGGCGTTCAAAAGCTTAAGAGTAGTTTATTTTTATCCATCTCATTATTTTTATTTAGATTCGTGACGGTTTCTACGGATACGCGGACCTGATGGGTAGGTTTTGCGGCCAGGCGTTCCCAAGAACGTTGAAGACTAAAGGACCTAACGTCTGGCTGAAGTTCCATTCTGATGACACGATAGAGTACGAGGGCTTCAAGATCAACGTTGAGTTTAAGAATGGACCGAGCCGTGAGTATAAGCCTTCTATGTACTACGTGGCCGTAATTGACTATTTGAAACGGAAAAAAAGACCGCTCGTCTTAAAAACTTCCATCACCGTACAGAAATTAAATATTATGCGAAGATATAATTAAAAAATTGCATTTAATTCTAATAAGTATTCCATTTGATTCTAAAAATCCGTGACGTGACATTGTTATATTATAAACAAATCACGTACACATATCGCGTTTTGACAGTTCATAAAAAGTAACGTTATTGACTACTTTTTCAAATACTCAATTATGGTGCATTACATTTTTGTGGGCTAGTGGTAGCGATTGAGGTGGCTCTAGATGATGATGTCTGGACATTCTGGGGAGGCCTTTTTAAAGTGAAACTTTTATTACATCGTCTCAAACTTTTTCGTCTGTGTGTTGCATGTCGCGTGACGGTCGGCCGCGGAGTAGGGATAAAGTGAAAGGCGCTCGTCAGAGCAGCCAAGGCCAATATGGCGGCGCCTATAATGTCAAATGTCTTTAATGTGAATTTTTTTTCACTTTTACCGTGGTTTCATAAAACCACACAATCCTTTTTTCAGCTGTGGGACAGTGTAGGCTTAGTAAAAAAAAAAGTGGTAACGGCCGCGACTAACGTGTTGTCAGTCGTAGATTCAAACCTAGACAGACGCTTTTCTTTATGTCAATAATTTCATCACCACTGCTCTTAAAACGACGAAGGAAAACAGCGTGAGGATACCGGTATGGTCCTAGAACTAAAAACTCGAAGACATGTGACGTCTCACCCGCACTGGGCCGCGTGGTAGATTTACAGCCCCTTCCCTCTCACAAATAGAAGGCCTGTGACCCAGCCTTACCATTATAGACTGTATACCATTATATAAGGTGACTGGTAATTAGTGACCGATATTTAAACACGTGATTGTACTCATGATTACAATCAACTTTCCCAAAGAAACCTTTTTTGTGTTCAATAGTTTTATTTTTATCACAATAACAATACAACTGGCGCGCGCAAAGTTCAATGAACATCGCGCCGATCAGCTGTTAGCAGCTATTGAGTATACAAAAAAGTTTCTTTGGTAAAGTTGACTATAATCATGAGTACAATCACGTGTTTAAATATTGGTCACTAATTACCAGTCACCTTATATATGTCACCGTTAGATTGTAAAGATCGTTAGATTAGTAAACTATCGATAGATTGTGAACCGTATCATTATGATTGCAATTTGACTCATTATTCTTCGCTATATTGTAATCTATAGTTCACAATCTATCGATAGTTTACAATCTTACTAGATACATTGTAATATAACGATGTTTACAATCTTACGGTGATATATACATTAAAACCATTGACAATGGGGATGATGACTAAAATTTTTTATTTAGTCCTCAAGCTAGATTATTAAAAAATATGGGACGCGTATTTTTTCTTTTTTTACGTACCTAATCCAAAGATTACGTCTATACATTGAGTTAAAATGTGGCACGACGTCACAATTATGTAGTTTTTATACTTACTTGTGACATAGCGAGCCCCACTCCCCAACTTCAATGCTTTTTTATCTAAGTCATTTTCTATTATTATGTTAGAGCAAAAAATACGTGTCAAATATTTTTTTATTATCTGATTGACGGACTAAATTTTTTTTTTTTTTACCTAGGTATCATCCCCGATAGGGATGATGTGGTTTTAATGTTTTTGAATACGAGGTTTTATAGCTGCTTTGCCCGGGTGTATTTAATGACTTTTTAGTTTTTTTTTCAGAAATGTGCGTTTAGTTTGTGCGATAAAAAAAATCTTTATTTTTTTTTCTACTTCATCTATTTTCCATTCATCCAGACTTTTGAAACTAATTAATTTAATATATTCTTGCAGACCACATACCAGAAGCCTGTTACATAGTGTTTGAAGGCAAGAAGTGGGGGTACATTGATACAAAGGAAATTGACTCTACTTGCACAAGTAACTCGCACCAAGCGTTAGACGTTTTATGGACCATCACAGTTCCTGATGATATGAAGGTTAGTTAAGTAGAAAGAAATAAAGTATTTATTGGGACTCTTATGGGAAGATTACAATCAATCTACCGAGCCTTTTCCCAACTATGTTGGGGTTGGCTTCCAGTCTAACCGGATGCAGATGAATACAAATATTTTACATGGAGCGACTACCTATCTGACCTGCACAACCCAGTAACTGGGTAATACGATACCCCTTGGTAAGACTGGCTGTCAGACTTTCGGGCTTAAATATGACTACCCGTAACGACTGTCAAAGATCCACGAATGACAGCCGCGCCCAATGGCTTGACGCGCTTTCCGAGGCGCGGAGGAGTCTCGATATGTAAATATGGTCACCCATCCATGGACCAACCCCGGAAAGGGTTGCTTAACCTGAAGGATCGATCCGTGCGACTGGCTGTTAAATTTTCCGGGTTCTGACGACCCGTAACAACACTCAAAGATGCACATATGACAGCCGGGACCAACGGCTTATCGTGCTTTTCGAGGCACGGAGGAAACTCGGTATGTAAAGATGGTCACCCATCCACGGACAAACCTCACCAAGCGTAGCTTAACCTGATGGATCGACGAAAAAATAAATAAAAGTAAATTATAAATAGAACAAAGAAGCCAAGTGAGTCACGTGGTATGAGTCTATCATAATTGACTATATGAAACGGTCAAAAATAAAACATGAAATCACATAATCTTAAAAACTTCTATCACCGTACAAAAATTAAATATGATGCGAAGATATAATAGTAAAATTGCATTTAATGCTAATAAGTATTTCATTTGATTCTAAAAATCCGTGACGTCACATCGATATAATATTTAATACAAATTCCACGTTTTGACAATTTACAAACAGTAACGTTATTGATTACCCTGTCAAATACCCAATTATAACCGAACAAAGTCTTCTTATACCAAATATTGCCTACAACATTACCTAGCTTATGTGACAATGGGCTGGCCTTATTCATCATCGAAACGATTACTGTTGAGGAAGACGAGTTCCTGAGTGGATACCATAAATCGAAGCACGTAAGGTAGATTGTAGTTGCCAGCCGTCGCGGGAGACGCCTCTTGCGTCGGGAGCCGCGTGAAGACTCCCGGCCACCGTAGGCGCGGGCCTGGGGGCGGTGTGTAATGGGTAGCTCACCGGCCAATCAGGACCAGGCCCGTGCCGGACGGCGCGTACGTGTCCCACGCGCGCCTCAAAGAGATGTCAGCATTTCGGCCCGTTAGGGCCGAAGCCTGTCGGGTAAGCGGGATTGTCCGAAAGAGTTACCGCTACCCCGGAACATAAAGGGCTAAGGAAGGAACATGGATGGGTTTTAGTCAGTAAAAGTCTGACACTCCCTCCGTTCCACCCGGAGCGTGAGGAGTCATTTGATGATTTCACACCTCAAAAAAAAAAGGAGATTGTAGCTTGGGTTTTCATCGTATGCTATAATATACCAGTTTCTCCTGGCAGATCTCCGACTGGCAGAGTTTGCAGGAATCCGTTGGACTCCAAAAGCTTATGAGCGATCGTAGTGGCGTGCTTAGGGGAAGCCTATGTCCAGTGGAGGCCTTGCGGCTGGAAGACTGTGATGGCAGGCCTGTCTCACTTCCATACAAGCGGCGCAAAATCCCCGAGATATTAACCTACTATTCTGGCAAACAACCTAATTTCAACCTTTAGCATTGCGTATAGCGTTCATAGTACAGACGCCAGCACATCAAGCTATCCCTAACTGTAAAATTTTCTCAATTAAAAATGAACCTTATGTCTTTGCTATAAAGTTGAAATACTATCAAAGAAATTTGACAGATTGTGGTAACTTGATGTGCTGGCCTCTGTACAACAACTGTCTGCCGTCTTGCTTCAATCTGCTAGTGCTGTCAGAGGTACCTTATGGTATTAACAGCTTATTTTTGTTTCGCGAATGCGTGCGCTGCGTGTGCGGCAAGTCGAGCGAGTGCCTATTGAGACAAGTCCGGTGACCGGACGCTTGCGTTTATGATACTTAAACTCGGGAGTGAAATTTATGTACCGTAAGGTACTAATTATATATTCTGTGGTGATGGTAAAAATGAGGAATGTAAAATTGATTCTTTGCTGTTTCAGATATACCTCAACTTTACTAAATATATTCTAGCGAAGCCTAATGAGTGTAACGAGAATATTATTCAAGTATTTGAGACGGTGGACCAGGAACTGGACACCAAGTAAGTAGTTTGTGGATTATCATGGTCTATCTCTACTGGAACAATTCCAAGAAGAAAGAAAAATCATTTATTTGGACTCAGTCGGTGACCCACAAAATACAAATAACAAATCTGTCTAGCCTTTTCCCAACTAAATTGGGATCGGCTTCCAGTCTAACCGGATGCAGCTGAAAAGCAGTATTTTACATGGAGCGACTGCCTATCTTACCTCCACAACCCAGTCAGCAACTGGGTAATACGATACCTCATGGTAAGACTGGCTGTCAGACTTTCGAAACTTTGTGTCTGTTTCCACTGATGCTAAGCTATGTAAGGGGCTAGTAGGATGTGAAAATGCGCAGCTTAAGCATCCTCTGTATTACAAACGCGCGCTTAATGTAGGTAATCTGCTCTGCACATATTTCGCACCCCCGGTGCAACACTGTCACTTTTGCAAAAAATGCAAAGATGAGTTAAATATCTGAAAATGATCCTAAAGCACCCCTTTACTTGGTGCGATAACGTTACTTTTGTAGTACGCATAGTTTTTTGTTTTCTTTTTAACTCATTGTGACATAACCGTTATAATTTTTCGTTAGAGCCACAACGAGAGGTTTGGAATCACAGATATAGATAGACATAGATAACGCAAGTATCACGATCTGTATGAAACCCAAGCGTGCCATTTTTTGACTACTTATTATGACGTCACAAGCACTATTTAGTGATGTATGATGATCGAAAACCAAGCGTGCCATTTTTTGACTACCTATTATGACGTCACAAGCACTATTTAGTGATGTATGATGATCCGACTAGCGCTGTATACCGATGCACACTGAGCGCGAAAGTGACCACTTACGATTTTTGTACGTAAGCTAGGCACGCGAAGTAGTTGCTCTTGCGTTATCTATGTCTATCTATATCTGTGTTTGGAATACTTAAATAATAGTATAGTATATTTTTAACAATATAAAGTGAGTAATATTTATCCAAAAGTAAAGTTAAAAGTTGACGTTGTAATATAAGCTGTTCATCTCATCAAAATGTGTCAAAGTTTTAAATGATTCTCCTGAAAAACTACATTTTTGCATAAGTGACAGTGTCGCACCGGGGCCGGGGGTGCGATTATGTAGCTACACCACTCGCGACCATCCATAGTACGCATACAGTGCATGCAACCAGAGCATGCATCCATCCATGTAAAACACATAGCTTAGCAGAACCCGTTTCCAATATGAACCTATGAATATGATTGATGGATATCAAACGCATCCATAGCAACATAGCATAGCATACCTCTGGTGGAAAGGTACCTTTGTTATTATATCTATATTATTACATATTTTATGATAGGTGTTTTGAAGGACGCCGTCAAGTTCTTCCAAGAAAACATTAAGCCGTGATGAAGAAATATACCAAAATATTCTCCCTGTTGCCATGGCGATTATGGTAGAAAAATACTGTGCCTAAACTAATATTTTTTATTCAACAGTTTAGCAGAATTTTGTGGGTCCGTAGCCAATTCGGTGAACACAAAGGGGCCCAACGGTAACGTGATGTATGTCAGACTGTACCTCGCTAAGGATGCTCGAAAAGAAACCATTTTTAACGCCACATTCAACGCGTATAGGACACTGGATGGAGACGGTAAGTAATTATCATTTGCTAAGTCTTTTCCCAACTACATACAACGTGGCGCTACAATGGTGACATTAATCTAACACACGAGTAGGGCTAGTGCCCATTAATCATATAAATGTTGATAGGTAAAAATAAATCGCAAATTGAAAAAAAAAACAAACAAACTAAATAATAAAAACAATTCGCCTACTTTTTGCAGTTGTTTCATCCTAATAGTATTGTTTATTCGTTTTAATTTCATTGATGCGAATTTTATGCACGACAGTTCTTGAAGTACAGATTGCTCTAAGATGAATCCGTAAATAATAACGTTTAATGGAAATAATTATAATATCTTCATGCAACGAAAATGTGAAAATGTATATGTGTGTTAAATTAATGTCACCATCCATGCATAACATACACACATAGGACATGCATAACATAGGCACTATGCTGTGTGACACAACTTTCCGGCTCGCTACAAGTCTGCGTCTGGGTTCTCCTTGCGGGGCTCCACATCGTTGTCAGTGCGGTGAAGCAGTCGACCGCCTCGGACACCATGGCCTTTCTTGCAGTAAAAGCGCTGGTCGGTTGGCACGGCACGCCAGTATTAATGACGTCATCCGTCGAGCTCTTGTCACCGCCGGGGTGCCAGCTATTTTAGAACCTAATGGCTTGGCACGCGACGATGGTAAGAGGCCAGACGGAATGACTATAATGCCTTGGAAGTTGGGTAGGCCTTTGGTGTGGGATGCAACCTGTGTCGACACCCTTGCGCCATCCCATCTTCCTACCACGGCGGGCTGTGCTGGGGCGGCTGCTGCAGGAGCGGAAAACCTCAAACGGCGCAAGTATAACAACCTTATTGGAAGTTATATGTTCCAGCCGTTTGGGGTT
Source organism: Hyppa rectilinea (assembly GCA_951799385.1). Lineage (NCBI taxonomy): Eukaryota > Metazoa > Arthropoda > Insecta > Lepidoptera > Noctuidae > Hyppa > Hyppa rectilinea. The sequence continues at coordinate 16,047,213 of OX637316.1, forward strand.
GAAACACTAGGGCCGTGGGGTCCGAGTGCTCATCGAGTGTTTCGGGATACCGCCCAGTGGTTGGTCGACTCTACACGTGACCAGAGGGCTGGTCAATTTTTCGGCCAAAGAATCAGCGTTGCCATTCAACGTGGCAACGCTGCCAGCCTTTTGGGCACATGTCCCACTGACAGCGATGGGGATGAATTTTTTGACGCCCTATGAGGTTTTCCCCCTTTTTTACCACTTGTACATAATGTATATATATTTTTTAGTTTTAGGTTGTATATAGTATTTATTTTTTCATGTAACTTAGATAAATGAAATAAATTTTAATGAATGATGTCACCATTGTAGCGCCACGTTATATAATATATTGGGGTCGTCTTCTAAACAGATGCAGCTGAAAATCTGTATTTTTCATGGAACCATTGCCTATCGGAATTCCATGACCCATTTAGTGGATAATACGATACCACTTGATAGGACTGGGGGCCTAGACAAGTGTCAATCGCTCCGTGTCGATTCCATTTCGAAAATTGTTGATCGAACAATTCGTTATCTCAGCGATTCGAATTGTCAAGATCGTCCCTTGTCAACGCATTTGTATCGGAATGTTAATCAAGTTTCTACTTAGCGATCGAAAACTATTGATCACGTAATATTTTGAAAGCTTATGCCAATTCCATACATTTCGAATTTATCTAATTTTGTTATCGTTAATGAAAATGTGACATTGTCTATGCCCCCTGGTTGTCAGACTTCTAGGCTTCTAACGTGCTGTAACGGCTGTTTAAAATGCACTGAATGACAGCCGGAACCATGGCGTCGCCAGGTGCCTAACTAAATGTTTGCATTGGTTCACCTGGAGTCCTGTTACTTTCGTTAATCATACGTTTTGTTGGCATTGCGTCCCGGCTTAGCCGCCATGGCATCCGGCTTTTTAAAAACAAAAATTTAAATTTTATTCTCGACTTATATGATTTTCTTTACTTATAGATAAATGTGCGGATAGTGAATTTGATTGTGAGGATAATACCTGCATTGATAAGCATCTGGTGTGCGACAGTGATGCTCATTGTCGTTTAAAAGCTGATGAGGATAAGACTAAATGTGATGTAAGTATATACCCTCTTACTCGATATTCTATTATTCTGTTCTATTATATTACAAAACCGTCTTCCAAAAAAAACACTACAAAGTGAAAAATAATTTTGATTTCGGAAGTCGGTGTCTTCAGTTTTGTATTTTTTTTTTGCCACCGACTTCCGAAATCAAAATTATTTTTCACTTTGTAGTGTTTTTTTGGAAGTTGGTTTTATTTTTGTAAAAAAGTTTTTATTTTTCACTTTTTAGTTGTGGTACCTACACAACCCCCCCCCCCCCCCCCCAATTTTAATACCACTACCTGGTATGTAAATTACAGTGACAGGAACTTATTCGCTAACCGCTTAAACTTTTTATGGGACCATTTGGGAAGTATACCCTTTCCAACAAAAAAAGAATTTTTCAAATCGGTTGGCAAGCAACGAAGTTATGCGCGAACAAACATAAAAAAAATATATATACAGTCGAATTAAGAACCTCCTCCTTTTTAGAAGTCGGTTAAAAATACGGTCAACCGGTGGGAATAGGAATGCAGGGGTGAATCGGGACGACACTTTAAAAGGGATTTTAACATTGAAATAATATATTTAGTGGCAAAAAAGCACCAGTAATGTGTTTACTATATTTTAATTAACAATTAAGTGCCCTTGTTAGCATCAAACTATATTATTCTGCTCCTGCATCCCTATCCACCCCGTTTGACGATACCAAGGAAGTACATAGAACAACCTTTCATTGTTACAGAATAAGACAGAGTCAACGATAAACCAGCCCCACATCATGGTGATTCTCATCATATTCTCGCTGATCCTCTCAGGAATGAGCTTCGTATTCATCTTCAAATGCATGCGGAAGCTGTACCAGGATCATAAAATTATTAAGGTGGGTCAAATTTTCTTTACAAAGCGATTGGCATTAAGTTTTATGATCTCTTTCTGTTCAATACCGCCAGGTGTTGCCTTATCAGCGGGTTTTCCCGAAAGGTCATGTTATGTTATGCGTGTTTGAATTTAACAGACTCTGAATAAGTGTCAATAGGTTCGCCCCCTTTTACATGGGTTTTTTAAACAGTTGGTAAAGTGTGGATGTACAATAGGCAGTACACCTCTCCGCGCTTGCAGACAGTGAGTAATGGGTAGCTCACCGTCCGATCAGGACCAGGCCCGTGCCGGACAGCGCGTTCGTGTTCCACGCGTGCATCTTAGAGATGTCAGCATTAGGGCAGGAGCCCGTTAGGGCCGAAGACTGGTCAGCAGGATTGTCCGAAAGGGTTACCGCTACCCCGGAACATAAAGGGCTAAGGAAGGAACATGGATGGGTTTTAGTCAGTAAGAGTCTGACACTCCCTTCCACTCCACCCAGAGCGGGAGGAGTCATTAATTTGATGATTTCTCATCCTTAAAGAAAAAAAAACGGTACTACCTGAGCATGAGGTTCTGGGTTGGATTCCGGGGTCGGGCAAAGTGTTATTGGGTTTTCCATCTGTAATTTCTCAGTAGTAGTCTGGAGTTTGGACTTGTGCCCAGGGACCCAACCTCAAAAAAAAAACTCAAATCGTCCAGTCAGATTTGTCCTGTCAAATCAAAAGATGGCCGCCTTTCTGTTTCTTTTTGACATTTCTGACACATATTATAGTAGCTCACGTTGCCATGGAAATGTCATATACATGTATGTCTCTTCGCAGTGCTGACACATTTCTTGCGATATAGTGACGTTGGAGACATGAAGTTAATGAAAGATACGTTGTATTTATTAACACACAAATATACCAAAGCATATACAAAGATTTTATGAAATAATTTTTGTATTTCGAGAGATAGTTGCTGCAAATCAGCGCTCTTGTCAATAGGTTCGTCCGAAGTCACAGCATTTAGCTGAGCATTAACCTGGGGCCTAATGCTGTAAAATAACCAACTTGTTAATATTGTGTCTGTAGTTTGTATGTAGTGTCTCAATAGACTAATCATTGACATTTGCTTTTTATAAAATATTTAATTTTATTGGCTATACAAGTAGAGGGAGACCAAAGAAACGATGGATGGATCGTGTGAAAGATGATATGGTTAGAAAGGGAGTGACTACCGAGATGACGACTAATAGAGAAGTATGGAAGAAAAAGACATGTTGCGCCGAGCACAAATAAATTCGGATAAGGACAGGAGAATGATGGTCATTGACTTACCAATATAGTGCCATTGAAGCGCCATAATAAGACTATTGTAGTAATTGGTAGTCTGCTCCACTATAACGTGTCAATGTCATCGTGATGGCCAAAGTTAAGGTAGTCTGTAAATATTTTAACACTTAAAACTATTGTACTGCCACACTATCGACACACTACTGAGCCAATACTTTTTTTTTTTTTAAGGCTGGGAAATCATCCAATGACTGCTCCCGCTCTGGGTGGAGCGGAAGGGAGTGTCAGACTCTTACTGACTAAAACCCATCCATGTTCCTTCCGTAGCCCTTTATGTGAAAGGCAATTGACGTTTTTGCAGACTACCAAATGTGCAACAGTCGCAACATAATGTCTGTAGTGTGTCAATAGTGTTAATGTCGTGTTGCTGAACTCAAAGTTACAGAATTGGGCCCCTAATCTTGCGCAGATGCGATGCTCGGTATAACTGTTCTTCATATTGTTATTTGTTTGTTTCACTCTACAACTGGCATTTTGTTTTTGTTTTGATCGCCATTTATCAGTAATATAATACAGTGTAATTACACAATTGAATTGTCTTTGGTCCTTGGCCCTGACGTGAAGCACTAGACAAGATTGTCAATCTATTTTTTTTTTGCTTACGAGGCTGTAGGCTACTTTGGCCGTCCATTAAACACGTGAGCCTCGAAGAGGGGGGGGGGGGAAGTTTGGCAGAAATCACGAAATACCACAAGGACGGAGGAGGGGTGGTAAGATATCACGTGTATTTATTTTTTCGTCAAACGGGCGATTTCTAAACCGAAAAGCGGCGTGTAGTGTGACCTTGGCTCGCCGTTGCCAGGCAACGAACGAAGTCCCCGCGCTTGAGATGTATTTTTTTAAAATAATACACGTGATTTTGGGTAGGGCTCTTAGTCTTAAACCTCACCACGTATCACCAAGGACAAAAGGGGGTCAAAAAATGCTATAAAAACATCATTGTGATTAATGGACGGCCCTTTTATATGTGTGAATGTAATGTATTTTTTTTTTAAATGTGCGTTTTGTTTGTGGAGAACAAATTACAAAACAGAAGATGATGATAAATCTTTGTTAAATAAAGATAAAGATAAGACTAAATTTTAGTCAGTGAATGTCTCTCTTAACAATAATCAATTTTTTAAGGATAGGAAATCATCAAATGACTCCTCACTCTGGTTGGATCGGACGGGATTGTCAGACTCTTACTGACTTAAGCCCACCCATGTTCCATCCTTAGCGCTTTGTGTTCCGGGGCACCGGTAACCCTTTCGGGCAATCCCGCTGAAACTTTACAATAACCAATATCCTTAATCCAGGAGCACATAAGACAGTCATGCGAGGACCGACTGGACACCCTGGTGGGAAGTCGACTGACCCTGGACCCGAAGAGGCTGCAGAGGGACAGTGAGCCTCGAGCCAGTCTGGAGAGAGAGAACCACAACAACGAAATGGTGAAGAAGCAGAGAAGTTTTTCTTCCAAACATAAGGTATGATGATGTACAGGAGTTATGTCTGTTAGAATGTCTTGTTTATGTTGTGGTTGCGTGGTTGCGTTGGGCATAGTGGCATAGGGTTTTCCCTGGTAACTGAGTTTGGAAGTTGGCGTGTGATATCCCTGCGCTGAAGGCTGTTCTCCACTGAGATTGATCGCCATGGCAGAAATGCCGCTTGGAAGACTATTATTTTTATACGACTGATATACAGGTTCTTGAGTATACTATGAAACTTACATAATAATTTTTATTTTAACCAATCGCCAACATATTTGGTTTACTCTTGCGCCTTATTTATTAACCTAGGTTAACAACTGATAGATCGTAGACGAAAGAACTGGGTTCTATTTTTCAAAATTGAAATAATACAATTTCACGAAATACGTACTTTCGTCAAATTGTACCTATTATTTTAATTTTGTTCTTTTACATGGATATTATTAAAACATTAAAAAAAATTGCTTTTTTAGACGATCCGCCACTGATCCCGCCTTTTTCTCTAAAAGGTCATATCTGTATTGCCACCACAAAAAGGGGTAAACTATATAAAAATAACAATGTTGCAACCCACAAATATTTTAAGTTAAATAGTCAATTATTGTGTACCCAACACAGGCCTCTGTCCTCTTGATGATCAAAGCTACATTAGATAGAACTTTTGAAGGTAAGAGAAGGATATTAATTGAGCTTAATTTTTCTAGCAATCAAGCATAGAATCCGACTACCAAGAAACCCACTTAGACCTCGACGAAGAAATATGGCGAAGAGAAGTGGACAGCATGGCAATAGAAGAAGATGTCAGCATCGAACGCAACGGCAGAACAAGAAAAAGTGACTTGAGTAAAAAAGAACAATCAATGAGAAGTAGAACGAAGGAGAATGAGGATATTAGGGAGAAGAAGGAATATAGGGAGCATAAAAGAGAGATAAGAGATGTGTCGGTGGGAGCTCCTGATACAAAGGAGTCTGGGTGTCAGACGAGAGAGAGTCTGTTCCAAACGGATCCTCCGCCAAGTTCTGATGGTAAGTTTTTTTTTATTTTACTTTATGACCAATTTTTTCTGATCTGTAAAATATTCTAAACTTGAGTTGGTTTCCGTAAGTCGTTTTCGGGAAACAGTTAAAAAATCAGCACTGTCTGTGGATCTCCCATAGCACAGCATCATACTGAGTGGAAGTCTTCTTGTCACAGTCAAGACGTGCAGCTGCCGAATTTCGACGACTTATGTTTTTTGCAATTTTCAGTCGGTAGTATCTTAATCAACATCATCATCTGCCTAGCCGTTTCCCAACTATGTTGGGGTCGGCTTCCATTCTAACCGGATGCAGCTGAATACCACTATTTTACATGGAGCGACTGCCTATCTTGATCAACATATGATAAAAAATACCAACACACAAATTTACCGCCTTGGTTTTACACATGAGGTTTTGGTTGTCATTATTTTGTTCTGATTATAATTTCCCACCCTCAAAAAAAAATTAGGACGTTATCCAGCAGGTTTGCTAGAACATATTATGTACCATCCTATCCAAAAGATAAAGATTGAGATAAAGCATATCTAGGCGTAATACATACGTACATAAACTCAGGTCTTCCTTCCACGGAAGTTCACCGGCTACAAAGAAGCGTAGCAGGCTTCGTTACCTAAGTGAAATAATTTTCCAACTTAACAGACAGCTGTGCTGCAGGGGAGTTTGTTTCGCCACTTCTTCTTCCCAGCTAAAGCACTAGGAAATGGGCACTTTGGGGGACACTTTCGGGGACTGTCTTACGTAATTTTGACCTTCAAAAAGTGCTGATTTTCATCCTAGTTTGAATATAGATTTTTATTTTCCATTATCTTATCAATTTTTAAAGATGGTAAGAAACATACCTAGTCTTCAATTCTCTGTGATTGGAACGCGGGAGAAAATCAAGGCTGTCTTTAGAAAAAAACCAATTAGGTTTTTTACTCATGACAGTATTTAGAATTCAAGAGCTTCTCTTAGATGTCCAACGGTTGCTAGTTTTTTCTAAAGGTTTTTTTTTAGAATAGAAAAGAAAGAATTTTCCTCGTTAGCAAAGAGATAATTGAAAGTTTTTCTTTTTCTGAAATTAAGCTGTAAGTATGTTAATTGGTCCCTTGTCGGTCTTGGGTCCTGAATTAGTGTACAGATGCCAGCAGATCTAGCTATCCGTAACTGTCAAGTTTTCCCAATTGAAAATGAACCTTATTCTTTTGTATTAAAGTTGAAAACCTATCAAAGAAATTTGACAGCTTGGGGTAACTTGATATGCTGGTCGCGGTATATCCTTTTTTTTAACTTTCTGACGATAATTAGGGCTGATTTCACCAATGAAACTGAACGCAATCAACACATGTCTTAAAAACTTTGTTTAAAGCTGTCAGTGTCAAAATTGTTATGTTATAATAAAACTGATAGATTTTGAACGCAGTTTAGGCGTGCTGATCGTGTTCAATTTCATTGATGGAATTAGCACTTAATGACAAAGTCAAAAATTTGAATTTCATTACTTCGATTAATTAAAACTAAATCAATTTTACAATTTGAATACCCGTAGGTATAATTTAAAATCTTATATGTAAACTACACTTTTACAAGTCCCTCAAATAACATTGAAAGGGGGACGCTATTGGTAAACATAATTGAAAGTCTTTTGTGAAATGTATTGAAGAACTAGCTTTGGCGAGAATGGGTTCAGAACGCAACGTACACGTGGCGCCATCTATAATAACATTATTGTTGTTTTTCTCGCGAATAGTTTTTTTCGGGATAAAAGGTACTCTATGTCCGTTTCTGTACATCTGGCAACGTATATGCATAATTTCGGAATGATCGGTTCAGTGGTTTAGGCGTGAAAAAGTAATAAACAAACTGACAAACTTACTTTCACATCTATACATATGAAATTTAAAGTTCTGACTGAGTGATTGATTGATTGACTGCCAAAAAAGGGGTGGAATTTCCAAAAATCCTTTCTTAATGGAGTGCCTACATTGGATAAGGTATGTATTTGCAGAATTTGAAGTCTCTAGGATCAGCGGTTTGGGCTGTGCGTCGATATATCAGTCAAATTCCACCCCTTTTTTTTTAAGGGTGGAAAATCATCAAACGCCTCCTCCCGCTCTGTGTGGAGCGGAAGGGAGTGTCAGACTCTTACTGACAAAAACCCGTCCATGTTTCTTCCTGAGCCCTTTATGTGTCAGGGTAGCGGTAACCCTTTCGGGCAATCCCGCTGAACCATTTCTACCTCTAAGGGGGTAAAACAGGAGATGAAAGTTTGTATGAAAAATCTTTTTCCTTGAGTTAATTTACTTGAAACTTGCCACAATTTTTTGTCTATTTATAGTATTAGTTAGAATATCACCAGCCATAACGAAAATCCTATTTAAAACGTCCACTTAAATCTAGAATCCTTTAACTACAGTAATTGCGGTAACTATGTTAATTTTAGGGTCCCCCAAACGACCTATAACACGCTACGACCTTTAGATAACATGGGTGACAACTATTACGAGGTGCCTAAAGCCTCCTAACTATACGGCTGAATTATTGAACAGTCTTAACTTCTAAAATTAGATTATTTTGTATGTTAATTTCTGTTTTACTGTGTAAGAGCTCGTGGCTAAGTACTAACAGCCGCACAGGTCGATCCGTCAGGTTAAGCTACGCTTGCCGGGGTTCGCCTTGGATGGGTGACCATCTTTACACTCCAAGACTCCTCCGTGGCTCGGAAACACGTTAAGCCGTTGGTCCCGGCTGGTAAGTGGGATTGTCCGAAAGGGTTACCGCTACTCCGGAACACAAAGGGCTAAGGAAGGAACATGGATGGGTTTTAGTCAGTAAGAGTCTGACACTCCCTTCCGCCTCACCCAGACCGGGAGAAGTCACTGGATGATTTCCCAGCCTTAAAAAAAAGCCGTTGGTCCCGGCTGTCATTTTTGCATCTTTGACAGTCGTTACAAGTCGTCGGAACCCCAAAAATCAGACAGCCAGTCTTACCAAGGGGTATCGTATTACCCAGTTACTGTGTGCAGATGGATTCAGCAACCGTTCTCCTAAGAACAATTCGCCATTGGACTGTTCGTCGACAGGATGATTCATTTATTGCCATTTCCCCAGCAGAGTCTTTCATCTACGGACATTTCACCGACAGAACTTTTCATATGCGTCACTTTCGACGACAGCCCTTTCCAGCTACACAATGTTTCACCGACACGACGATAAACCTATAACTCTTTTAACTACAGACCTTTCCATCTACGTCGGAGAATTCACCGTCAATCTTAAGACAAGCGATATTACAAAAAATACGCATATCTGTCTACAGCTTACTGTGTCTTTACTAAGCGATCAGGGCCGGCTACTTGCAGTAAAAAAATATAACTTTGCTTACAACACAAAACTTAATATAAAAAAAAGTTATTTTTTAGCGTATTTTTTGTACTATCGCTTGTCTTAAGATTGACGGTGAATTCTCCGACGTAGATGGAAAGGTCTGTAGTTAACCTTTTGAACGCCAATCACTTCTATACAAGTTCGAGATTTTCGTGCCCTCAGCGCCACTACTTGATTTTGTTTTTATGGCAAATTGCCCTGTTATAAGCCATATTTTTAAGTTTTTCACACATAATAAGTTCTTGTTTGTTTTATATTCAATAGAAACAAAAACGCCAGAAAATATTTCAATGCCCCCAACGCCAAGTACTTGATATAAAGTAAGCCAGTGATGGGACACGATGAAGACCTCGCTATATTTCATCTCGTCGAAACGATCATAAATACTATTATTGCAACAAAATGACGTGAATAAATAATATTTTATAAATATTGCAAACTATAAACTACGTTTTATTCACCTTAATCAAGAATAAATTGGTTTTCTAATCATTGTCGATAGTGAAACACCGTTTGAAAAACCCATCCCTACAAAGTGGCTAGTTGTCAGTGCGCACAACGCCACGAACTTGTATAGAAGTAAATCTGTGACGTCATAAGCGGACGGGTTTCAAGGTCATAGTGACTTTGTGCATTTTAGTGTCGTGCAACATCTTGCGTTGGCGCACGTGTTCTAACAAAAAATGAGTGACGGTGAATATGACGAATTATTGCGAGTTTTACAAGGTGTGGTTTTAAAAAGATCTGTAACATCTGCGTAAAACAGTGACTTAGTCTCCATTTTCATTTAAAAAAAAACACGTAGAAAACCACGTATCTAGCTTCTATTGATTGAAGTAAACGAAATAAAATGCATGAATCGGTTGAGGTTAAGCACGTGTAACTCGACCACAGTGAATAGAAAAATACGGGTTGTTGTACATTCGTCACAAAGTAAATTCGTCACAAAAAAAATATGTGTAAATTCGTCACAATTCCCAATATATTATTGTAAATTCGTCACATCGTTATAATCCGTACCGATAGCAAAAAATAAATAAGAAGTAGAATGAAAATGTTGTATATTTTTCATAATCACAGCACGTTTACTAATTTACCTTACATCTACATAAAAATCACAGTTTTCAAGTGAATGATTTAAATAAAAAATTTTGGCTGCAATCGCTACTTAAAGAATAATTTTTTTTTAAAGAGGGTTTGTGATGAATTTACACATATTTTTAATATGTGTGACGAATTTACTTTCAATGTATGGATTTTTTTAAATATGACGAATTTACTTAGTGACGAATGTACAACAACCCAAAAATACCATAGACATCGACATCTAGACATCCTTATATCAGAAAGGATTTTGACGGGCCTCGAGCGCCAACGACTTGATATGACGTAGAAGGATTACATTTGGAGACAAATAGGGATGTGCCTTCTAGAACACACGTCTAATAAATTTACAATTCTTTTCTTTTATTATGGGAAATATATCCAGGTTTTCATATTGATTTTTTTATGAAATGAAACAAAATATGAAAATACGGTATCAGTTTTTATATAGCTTCGTAAATTGGTGAATAAACATTAATTTCAACTTATAATATAATTTGTCGATAGGACATTAATCCCATCCCTACGTTTGACTATAGATACGTTATACATTTGTAGCGTGGCGCTGTAGGACACATCGCGTATTATATAGATGGGCGTCGAAAAGGTTAAAAGAGTTATAGGTTTATCGTCGTGTCGGTGAAACATTGTGTAGCTGGAAAGGGCTGTCGTCGAAAGTGACGCATATGAAAAGTTCTGTCGGTGAAATGTCCGTAGATGAAAGACTCTGCTGGGGAAATGGCAATAAATGAATCATCCTGTCGACGAACAGTCCAATGGCGAATTGGTCTTAGGAGAACGGTTGCTGAATCGTGCAGATGAGATAGGCAGTCGCTCCATGTAAAATAGTGGTATTCGGCTGCATCCGATTAGAGTGGAAGCCGACCCCAACAAGGTTGGGAAAAGGCTAGACAGATGATGATCAATTACTGTTTTACTATGTAGGAAATATTATTATTAAGTCTTAAACCGAGACCTATAAACGTTACTTAACACGCAGTTAGCCTAAGCATTATTACATGTCTTTGCCAAAGCTAGTTTTTCTTCTCTTCGTGTGGTTAGTGACTAACCTGGTGTCAGAGTTTTTATGCTGCCCATGGGCCTCTGACTTAGCTTCACATGCTGTTGGGAAATATCTATCAGACATGCTGGTTTTCTCACGACGTTTTTCATCACTGATTTTAAAGCAAGTGATAATAATACAATACGCTCATGAATCCGTAAAATCAGAGATGCGTGCTTTGGGTTCGAACTTGAGACCTATGACTTGGCAGTCCGTCGGTCACACCACTAGGCTATCACTGGTGTTAATAAAAGTTAAAGCTAGTTAATAAATATTTGAAGATCTCGGCTTTAGAACCTGTTTTAACAGCTTTAATAATAATGTCAGATTCACAAAGTCAAATCATTTATTTCAAATAGGCTCACGAAAGGCGCTTTTGAACGTCAAAATTTACAGGAGAATAGAATTAATTCTAGTTAGCCCCTCCAAAAGAAAATACCAAAAGGTATTTTCTGTTGGAGGCCAATGAGCAAGAAACTCCACAGATACTTCTTCAAATATAAGATCAATGTGTAGAGTCAAGTTCTTCCAACTAAGCAGACAGCTGTGCTGCTGGGGAGTTTGTTGCGCCACTTCTTCTCCCCAGCTAATGCACTAGGAAGAGGTGAATGGTGGGCGTTTTTTGGGGACTGTCTACTGTAACTTTGACCTTCAAAAAGTCCTGAATTTCAGCCTAGTTTAAATAAATGACTTTTGATTAAGTTTTTGATTTTCAAAATGTTTTACAATATTTTGTATAAATTAATTGTACAAGTATATTATGTGAATGAGATTAATATACCAGATTTATCTGATAGATACTAGATACCAATTTGAAACCTGTCAAACAGGCTCTTTAGCTGTTACTTTAGTGGGCCACAAGCTTTTAGGTACCCACCTCTAAGCGGGATCGGAAAGGGTTAACGCTACCCCGGAACATAAAAGGCTAAGGAAGGAACATGGATGGGTTTTAGTCAGTAAAAGTCTGACACTCCCTTCCGAGTATTTGATGATTTCCCACCCTCAAAAAAAAAAACGTACCCACCTCCAATTAATTTAAGAAATACACGGCACACTGACGTCACACAAAATCCTACATCGCGCAAGTAGAGTTAACCGCGCGACTAGCATTGATATACAACATCCCACAGAACTGATATTCCTCAACAGCATGCTAAGTTAGAGGGTTAGAGTTTATATGCTGCCCATCATATATATGCTGAACTCTGACAGAAGGTTGTCACTAACCACACGACAAAGAAGCAAGAAGAGAAAGACCACACCGTCGTCGTGTTGCATGGAATGTGTCAACACCCAGATGCGTGATCTCACACATCCCGTATATTTATGGCGTTTCCATGGCAGCATACGACATTGTATGTGTCAAAAAGTAACAGAAACGCGGCCATCTTTAAACGCGGTATCGATTTCGCTATTTGTAAACACCTTCCTATAGAATCCGTACCATACAAGTTTGTGACATTACGTAAAAACTTTTATGAACCCTCAAACAATATATAGACACATTGAATTGCAGATCAAACATCAAACTTTGTAGATAAGGAAATATGTGATAACACGGAAGTGTTTGTATGGGACCCGAACCTATACGGGAAGGATGGTACTTTTCGAGGAATATTGCTACTTTACTTTGTTGAACTTAGATTTATTTGAGTTCGGATTTACAACGTGATGTAAGTTCAGAAAACTTACAGGGGTATAGTTTTAGCCCGGGTTAGAAAAGGCAGGGTTTTTTCCTTTGCTTAAGAGGGAACTCTATTGGGCTTTTCTCCATATAAACGCATTCCGCTGTTTTCTTCGTGGGAAATGTCTCAAAATCAAGTAAAATTCGACAACAAGTCTTCATTCTCAAAACCCTTTCGGACTTAACTACAACAACCGTCTCCCACTTTTGAAGTTAACAGTACTCAAAATTTATTTCGTTGCAAATAAATTGAATTAAATCGTGCGCCTTCAAACGTACCCCTTCATTATTGACGGAGAAACAGCGAGAATTCCTATTACTTTTTTAATATAATCCCCATCTTACTGTGACGTCAGAATAGCAAGATGGCGGGATATTACCCGCCAATCGCCATATTGAATTTTTTCGTAAGTATTTGTTTCTTTTTGTGCGTGTAGATAATTGAAAATAAAATAATGGGATTTATTTTATTTATTCAAAGAGAGATTAGGTTATTACAAGAGTAGAATTATATGTTACTGAGGATTGGATTCTAGGAAATCGTGAGTTCACTTATATTCGCAGATAATCTGGAGATAAAATCATGCTTATTCAGAAAATCTTAATATTTATTTAGAATCTTCCTAACAAAGGGCCGGTTTCTATTTCATTCAAATCTAGAAATGAAACCTTGTTCAATATGTTTTTTACATTCTTCGAACTATACGAGAACAACTCAGATGTCTAGACAAAAATATTTGCCGAAATATTAACCAAAGATGTGCTGTTTTTTTGGATGGCATCGTGCAGGTCACCTTCGTAGATTGACGGCTACTTATCGCCCTAGCCTGTAGTTCCTTAATAAAATATGATCTACAGCTAAGGTATACATTTATTAACTAAGCCACGCAAGGCACCCCACCCAGGGGGGGTTCGGATAACTCACCGACCGATCAGCACCAGGACCGTGCTGGACGGCGCGTATATGTTCCAAGCGGGCCTGCCTCAAAGAGGATGTCAGCATATGAAGGGGCCCCTTAGGGCCAAGCCTGTCGGGTAAACGGGATTGTCCGAAAGGGTTACCGCTACCCCGGAACATAAAGGGCTGAGGAAGGAACATGGATGGGTTTTAGTCAGTAAGAGTCTGACACTCCCTTCCGCTCTACCCAGAGCGGGATAAGTACTTGGATGATTTCCCAGCCTTAAAAAAAAGGGGGTTCGGATGTCCACTTATGGCGTCCCTGGGGGGACGGCAGCCCGGGACAGGCTGGATTTTAGAGAGGTGCGCCCACGTCCATCACATATATATATCACCCCTCGCGGCATTCCATCCCTTCGAGATTCAAATTCAAGGCATCTCCAAAAAGGTACACAATCATACCTAAACCTTTATGTTTGACCTGCAGGTTCAGGCAGCAATAGTCGAGGGTTCTCCACTTTCGGCTACTCAGGCGCCACAATCGTTAGGCCTTCGCCACCTGCCACCACCAACACTTCCGAGATCACCATTGAACTGCTAAAGCAGATACCTTCGCACCAGGAGTCGAAGCCGCGTAAGTTTTCTGTCGATTGGATTTTACAATGAACAGTAGGTACCCTTTATTCCAAATGTTGGCTGTGACTAACTTTCCTACTAACGCCTCCTGCTAAGGTAGCTATTCGCTTGCACTAGCCATCTCCTAATCAGCCTATAATATTTCCGCTTCTGGGGCATAGGCCTCGTCTCCGATAGTGGAGGAAGTGGGCCGTAACCCACCCTTCGGACCTAGTACGGGTTGGTGAATGTCTCTTGAATTTTTGGCCCTAGGAGAAGCCGATTTCCTCTCCATATTATGTTTTTGCTCCATTATAAGAGCTTTCGTGATGAAGTAATCTTTATAAAGTGTATGGCTACTTGGATTGACTATCTATCACTAATCTCATTATACAGTTAAGTGGGGCAATCCAAAAAAAAACTTTCATAAAATAAAAACTACTGGGCCAAACTATGTTAAATTTTTATGGGACCAAATGACAACTATTCCCCATTAGACTAAAAAAGAAACACGTAAATCAAATCAGAAATCTCAACGTAACCAGTGTTCATACATTAAAAAAATACCAATCAAATTGAGCACGTCCACCTTTTTGAAGTCTGTTAAAAACTAAACTACATATTTAGAAATACAGAGTCTTTGCATAACCCATAACCCCAGCATGATTAATTCAATGATTTTAAGAGTGATCCAAGTTTTAATTGGGCCTAAACATAATAATTGTGAATCTGTTTGAAGTTCCCTCAATTTCAGAGGGTACTTAAAATAGAAATCGCTTATCGAAGTTAATCTTATGTTATTTATTTAAAGGGCAATAGTAAATTAAGTTATTTTATCGGATGCTTAATAATAATCTAGATTTAGGAATGATTTTAGGTAAGGGAGATAAGAAGAAAGTCTTATTTAAGCAAGATTTTTCCAATACCCAAACTGTTTTGTAACTAACCATTAATTTATGCTAAATGAGAAGATAGATAGATTGTATGAAAGGTAATATGGCTAAAATGGGAGTTAGAGCTAAGACTACCGAGTTGACGACTTAAAGAGAAGTACGGAAGAAAACGACATGATTTCCCGACCCAAATTAATTAGCATAAAGACAGGAAAGTGATGTCAAATGAAATTGCTTATGAAATAATTGATTTACATGAATATTTACAAAACGACTTTATAATGTTTTATCACAGTAATATTATAACGACGAAAGTTCGTGAGTGAGTATCTTTGTTCGTCTTTGACACCCAAACGGCTGAACAGATCTGGATGAAACTTGGCACAGGGATAGTTTAAGACTTGGATTAACACAGAGGATACTTTTTTATCCCAGAAGTACTTTCCCTTGGGATTATTTCCGACATCCAACCGGAGACGTTGCAGCAGCAGCTAATGAATACTTCTTCTTCTTTTTCGTGCAGTTAGTGACTGAACTAGTGTCAGCGTTTTCATGCTGCCCATGGGCCTCTGAGCTAGTCTACTATAAAGGTTTTATTCAAATAAAGAGAAATATACAATCATGGTAAATTAGTTGTTGATATTTTTTGGTCTACATAACATAATAGCTAGTGTATGTTTAAGAATTTACCGGTTGAAAACTAGGGACAAATTAAATATCTGTGAATAAATATATTCACATTTCTTGTAAAGTCAGGGAAATTAATCGTTAAGCAAAATGACAAGATTTTTTTTTTGAGGCTGGGAATTCATCAAATTACCCTTCCCGCTCTGGGTGGAGCGGAAAGGAGTGTTAGACCCTAACTGACTAAAACCCATCCGTGTTCCTTCCTTAGCCCCTTATGTTCCGGGGCAGCGGTAACCCTTTCGGACAATCCCGCTGACCCGGCAGGCTACGACCCTAGTAGGCCACTTCATTAATGCTGACATCTTTTTGAGGCTGATACTAAATGCGGCACAATTTAATCTAATTTCTTAATAATATACTCTATAACAATGTGAATGTCTAGTTTCAAATAATACATTTAAGACCCATACGAATTTATAAATACGCAATTAGATATAATTATGATAGAAAATGTAAATACCACAAAAGCTATTTTGCTATTTTAATTTAAAATTTATTTACTTATTAAAAGTAAAGCACCTTCATCCTCTCTCCCATCAATTAATTTAACTTTGCTGTGCCCGACAGGGTCCATAATTGATTCTATGTTTAACATACCAACTGTCTTATGTAACATCATGGAATGCAATAAAGTATTGAGTATTGAGGCGCGCGTGGAAATGATACCCTACGTTTATTTTCCATGCTAAAACCATTTTTTACTACTGACAAATAATGACTGTCGTAATTTGAATATACGGACATTTACATTAATGAATTTCTAGGGCATTAATTAATTTTCAGTGAAAAGATTAAATAATCCTTCTGCGAAGACCACTGAAAACAAAGACCCTCACTGGCCTACTTCATGTAATGAACAATTCCCTCTATTAATTAACGACAACCCAAAACTTTTTGTTTTAATACTTTGTGAACACCCAATTAGTCTTTTCAAACACCCTGTTTGTATTAAATTCCTTTCAAAAACACGCTTTTGTTACAGAAAAGAAAATTTCCGACCGTCGCCCGATTAGCACCGAGACCACCCGATCAGCTCCCGACGTCATCATCGTCTCCAAACCGATTCGCTGAGGCTGACCTTTGGGGCCCCCGCCGTGGGCCCCAACACCCCCCGACTCCTGGTACCCATTAGAACCCAGAATGAGGCCGGAGGGTTGCTACCACCCCCACACTTGCCACCTGGACACGTTTTCAAAAAGCATGTCTTTCGACAATTGTGAGGGGTATTATAGTAAGTACTTTGACGAAAGACCGAAATTGATTTATGACTACTGTTTGAAAAGTGATTTAGAATATAAAAAATCTCAGACACTGCCTAGGAATTTGGGCTCCTCCGTGGACTATAAGCCGAAGGTGTACCCTCAACGTAGTGTGTGTTTCTATGGTTTGGAAGACGAAGAACAACCATGTCGAAGACCTAGAAAGACTTTTGTGGTTACAGCGGACGTTGAACCCCATAGATAACATTAGTGAGAACTTTTATAGCATTTTTTAAATAGATTGTTCTATTTTTCTTTTTGTTTGTGAAATTGTTATTATTAATATTAATAGGATAATACATTTATTTTTTTGTGAATTAATGTTTAATATATTATTTATTTATCTGTGGAAAACATGGACCCCATATGGGTCATGGTGTAAATGGACTCTTTATTTGTTGGTCCAATATGGGCTCGAACTTTCCAACATAATAAAGGGCGACCCTTAAGTGATTCTCTAGGGACGATCGGGTCAAATGCGTTGCCAATCACCATAGCTTACCATAAACTGTCTTATGGGAAAATTGGCTACAGAAATTGATATTTTTTGTTGCACATTTTTTTAGTTATAGTAAATTTAAATTTGTTTTATAATTTTTATAATGAATTGAAAATATTTTTTGGAACATTCACATCCTATGTCAATGTCATTATGTCAAAAATACCTACATTTTTTTATTGATATTGACAGTTTCTGAAATTGTTCTGTTATTTTAATGAAATGTTACCTATACTGACGTAAATAAACGCACATAGATTTTATTGTAATTTTTACCTCCACGACCCAAAATGGTTGAAGAATGAGGATTTGTACATAAAAGCCGTAATACTGCCATATTTTGAAGTTAGCAAATAATTGTTTAATGTAAAAATAGTATGAAAGTGAGTTTAAGAAAATATAATAATTTTCACCGGACTGGAGGCGAGTGTATAGATGCGAGCACATCAAGCTATCCCAAACTGTCAAATTTTTCCAATTGAAAATGAACCTTATGTTTTTGGAATACAGTTGAAAAACTATCAAAGAAATTTAACAGATTGGGGTAACTTGATGTGCTGGCCTCTGTACCTACTCGATGCAGCGTCACCGACCTGAGCGTGACGATTCAGTGTCGTTCAGTGCCCAGAAAAAGCGTAAAGTGTGCATAAAGAAATATTGAGGTCAAATTAATATTACTTACATTAAAAAAAAAAATCTTCATTTAAATTAATAATTGGTTATTTCTGCCGGTTCTTTCAAATTATTTCGATATAAAATCGAATGCAATAACATTTTTATTACTGTAGTTTCGTAAGTTTAAATATTTGAACGAATTGTTTGATTATCACTTAAGATTTAATAAAATACATTCTAATTTTAAGAAAATATTTCTTTGAGGAGTTTGAACTTAAATAAGAATTACTCAAATGTTTGAAATTGTGTTAATTTGAAAATCGAAAATTCTAAAGAATATTTTTTTTATAATTAATTAATTTATATAGATTTATTTCATAATAAAATGGAATAAGGTTTACATAGATTTATCAGGCAGTTGTTTTATTGATGTTCAAAATCTCCACACAACACAAGTCTTCCAAAAATAAATTATAATATTAAAAAAATGTTTACTTTCAATAATGTTCACCATTTTTGCCAATTTGAATGTTGTGTCCACTTTACAAATTTTTACGAGTGCAAAGTATAAAAAGCATTTTTGTGAGAGGCTGGATTTTTTTGGCGAGTTTTTGTTTGTGTTATCATAAAAAAACTGATATTGGTTATTTGGCAAGCCACTTTATTTTGGTTAAAAAAAACTATAAGCCGTAACCCGCCTCGCCTTTTAATTCTAGCCGGTTGCAACTTAATACCAGTACCTATTGAACATGGAGCGACTGCCTATCGGACTTCCACAACCCAGTGGGTGGTGTAACCGATAACCCCTTGGTAGGACTGGTAGTCAGACATTCGGGCTTCTGGCTACCCGTAACGACTACCAAAAATGTACGAATGTCATGACTTCATGAGGCATGGAGGTATCCCAAAATGTATTGGATCACGAATCCACGAATGGACCCCCGCAATAAAGTGTACAGAGTTGATACGACAGAGGGGCTTTCCTTTAAACAGCTTACAGACTAGGGACCATTTTCGAGCTCTGTACCAAAAATCAATTAAATAGGAGCAGTAGTTTAGTCGCAAATGTTTTTTTATGTTTTTGCCTCGTTTGAACACGATGTATCTTTCCTAAAAGCACTCCGGCGCGCGCGCGTCGGGGCCGCTGCGTTACAAGGTCAGTTTTATTTACAAAGGATGGTTGCGTTTTGCTCTGATTTGTAAGATAATTAGTTTGTTTGAAAAAATAAAAACCTCATTTTTGGTGCTTTTATTTTTATACCGTACCGAGTTAATACTAAACACGTATAGTATAGGTACGTAGTGTAATTTAATGCCCCTCTGTCATATCAAATATGGATGACCAAAAAAAAAATTTTTTTTTAATATAATTAATAACGATGTAAATGTGGGCACACCTTATCTGTTTTTTTAATCAAAACTAAATTAAAGTAGAATAAATATTAGCTATTTAGACAAATAAATAAATAGACCAATTCGAATAAATCATATTTAATAAGAATCAATAAAAAATAAGTGAATATTGAATGTAAATAAAAACTTGTAGATAATTTTGGAATAATAGTAAAAATTGTTAAGATAAAATGATGAATAATTTATTTTAATTAATGTACTAATAATTACAATTTGACAATATGTTGATTAATGATTTTTGGTGTAATTTATATGAGATAGTTGTTTAATTAAATGAAATATTAAAATATTATGTAAATTTTTGTGAATCATTAGAGAATTTTATAAAAAATTGTAAAAATGAATTGCATTATTTATTCTTAATTCAAGTCATTCATTTTTCAGTACTTACTTTGTACTATATTTATTTTCATGTTATATTTAGGTACTAACTTAAATCAGTCGGTTTCCTAATAATAATTCGGATAAAATGTGTTACTATTTCGAAAAAAAAAATACTACAGGCTACAATTATACATCTGGCAAGCCTTTTCCCAAGCATGTTAGAGTCTGTTTCCAGTCTAACCGTATGCAGCTGAATACCAGTATTTTACATGGAGCGACTGCCTATCTGACCTCCACAACCAAATTCCTGGGTAACACGACACCCCTTGCTTGGTAAGACTGTCAGACTTTTGACCTTTGACTACCTGTAACCCTGTAACGACTATCAAAGATCTAGAAATGACAGCCGGCTCAACGTGCTTTCCGAAGCACGGGGTCTCAATTTAATAGATGGTCACCCATCCACGAACCGACCGCGGCAAGTGTAGCTTAACTTACCGATCGACCAATACCATTATTCAATTAGCCACGAGCCCCTCTACAATACTATAGACAACAAAGCCAAATAAATAAAAGCAACAAAAAACGGAAAAGCAATCTTAGCATGTTTATGTGGGACACATGTGCCGCAATTTGTTTCTCGATGTTCTCACGAGCGACATACCGTCGTGAATTAAGTAAAACAAATACCTTAGGGCCAAGTCACCATGTTCCACGCGAGAGAAGTCAGCTGCTGACTTGGAATATGGACAATGCTGCATTGGAAGGGGCCCGTCAGGGCCGAGCCTGCCGGGTAAGCGGGATTGTCCGAAAGGGTTACCGCTACCCCGGAACATAAAGGACTAAGGAAGTAACATGGATGGGTTTTAATCAGTAAAAGTCTCCCTACCGCTCCACGCAGAGCGGGAGGAGTCAAAGGATGATTTCCCACCCTTAAAAAAAAAGGTACCCACCTCCAAGTATTTTAAGAAAATGTATAGGCATCAACATCGTCTCATGCTAAATACAGGTCACACTGACGTCACACAAAATGTTGCATCGCGGCAGCAGAGTTTACTGCACGAATAGCATATACGACAGCCTACAGAAGTCATATTATTCAACAGCATGCTTAGTTAGAGGCAGTAAAAGTCTGACACTCCCTACCGCTCCACCAAGAGCGGGAGAAATTATTGGATGATTTCCCACCCTCAAAGAAAAAAAAAGGGCCGAGTCACACTGGAACGGCAGCGGCCGGCGGCGACGCCAGCGGCCTCTAGCGGCCTCGCGCGACCTCCAGACTCCACGCACCAGTCTCCTCTTGACTAGTTTAGTTTCGACCGCCGCGCGCGGTGCCGCGAACAGCCTCGCGTCTCCGCTGTCAGCTGCGGGTAGAACCACCGACAAGACGCGCGACCTCTTCAAGCTTTTCAAGCGATACTGGTCTTTTAAGTATCTAGATAACGACGACGTTGACGACACGGTTGGCGCAGTGGTTGAGCGATTGACTGCTGCGCAGCATGTCGCGGGTTCGATTCCCGCACGGAACAAATATTTGTACGACCAAGTGTAAGTATTTGTGCCGGGTCTGGGTGTTTTTCTATCTATAATATGTACATTCAGTCAAAAAAGTATGGGGAATGGATGATTTGTTTATGGTTCCAAATTCAAAATCTATACTAATATTATAAAGCTGAAGAGTTTGTTTGTTTAAACGCGCTAATCTCTGGAACTACTGGTCCGAATTGAAAAATTCTTTTTGTGTTGGATAGTCCATTTATTGAGGAAGGCTATAGGCTATAGGCTATGCACGCTATAACTTATAGGAGCCGAACAGCGGGTGAAACCGTGCGGGATCAGCTAGTCAAATATAAATGTAGAATTATGTTCCAAAAGTTAGCGAATCGACTCAATCACACAGATTGTGAATCATTTTGATGGATATTGCTAATCCATTGCTTCATATGTTTGAAAAACTTTAGGTACCGTTCATCAATGCTACGCAATGAATGTTGTTGAACTGTCAGAATGGAAGCCATTGCTACTGGTACTAGACGTTAGCTCACTGTTCGATCAGGACCAGGCCCGGCCTGGGAGGCGCATACGTGTTCCACGCACGCCTCAAAGACATGTCAGCATAACGGAAGGGCTGCCGGAGCCTGCCGGGTCAGCGGGATAGTCCGAAAGGGTTACCGCTACCCCGGAACATAAAGGGCTAAAGAAGGAACATGGATAGGTTTTAGTCAGTAAGAGTCTGACACTCCCTTTCGCTCCACCCAGAGCGGGAAGGGTCATAAGATGATTTCCCCACTCTAAAAAAAAGGGTGATAGACGTGATTCCACGACAATAGATGCCAATCGGAGTTTGGCGATCGTCACGAGCCAAATGGAAGCCATAAAATTACTTTTTTAGACCGTTGGAAAAGTGGATTAAAAAAAATATATAGAAAAAAATATATTATACACGTACCAATTTTTTCTTATTTTCGGGAACCCAAAGATGTCACGACTATCCGTAACGACTGTCAAAGATCCACGAATGACAGCCGGGACCAACGGCTTATCGTGCTTTCCGAGGCACGAAGGAGTCTCGATTTGTAAAGATGGTCACCCATCCACGGACCAACCCCGGCAAGCGTGCCTTAACCTGATGAATCAATCCGTGCGACTGTTATTGCTCAGCCGCAAGCTCCGAATACCGAACCGAATATAAATACTTATACAAACCCGAAAAAGTGTGTAGGATCCCTTAGAATCAAAACGAGTCGTTCACCCTCGCAATCCTCGCTCATCGTCACAAATTATTCCCGACTTATCTCACCCCAATTTATACCAGAGACAACTTTATAATTCATAAACCGTTACAAGGAATTCTTTAATAGCCAATCGGCCAAAAGGAATGCCAAGCCTTCTTACAATTCGATTTCTACAAGTTCGAAACTTAAATTTGAATTAATTGAATAACAAGACTTCAAAAGGGTACATTGTCAGAGTGGTACCGGGAGTCTGCGCGTAAAATTATTATTACCCAATCAGAGCGGTCTAAGTTTTAAATTTAATTATGGAGTTCTCGAATGCGTTTTAATCAAGGATGATTCAGTTTAAGGCGGTTATTTTGTAATTTTTGGTATATAAAGGCCCGAACACACGTACCACAAACACACCACATCGTACGAAATGTTGTAGTTCTACATAATACATATAAAAAACCGTTTGTAGACCGACAGGTCGTTGTGGCTACAATGTGGCCTTGATGTGGTCGATATTGCCCACACAGTTCATTTTGACGACCGAATGTGGTCCATGTACATAAACAATTAATTTTCATGCAAATTAGCGCCCCTCAATGTGTTGTCGTCTGGGTGTGGTTGTGGTGTGGTAGCGGTCGTGGGTTCATGCCCTTATGTGTAATTGGATTTGTCTAAAGCGATACAGGAAGTTTAATTTTTGAGTTAGCAGTAATATAATATTTGAGTGGTTTCCAAGATGAAGAAGGAAATAGGTTAATAATAGGGTCATAATATCAGTCGCTGGGAGAGCAGTAACCATTCTAAATCACGTCAATCTGCCTGCCTTTCCCAACTATATTGGGGTCGGCTTCTAGTCTAACCGGATGCAGCTGAATACAAGTATTTTACATGGAGCGACTGCTTATCTGACCTCCAGAACCCAGTCACTAGGCAATACGATACCCTTTGGTATGACTGGCTGTCAGAGTTTTGGGCTTCTGACGACCCGCAACGACTATCAAAGATGCACAAATGACAGCCGGGACCAACGTACAAATACTTGTACACGTTTAGCATATTTTAATAACTAGATGAGGTAGGTACAGGCGAGTCAATCATTGTTACGCTTTAAACCCATTTCAACGCCAATTTGGAGCGGTTATAGCCACTTTAAGTAACTGTCAAAAACTAACAGTTATGATTTCAATATACGGATAAATGAAGTGGTCAGTGAAATTGCTTAACATTTGTGTATTTGACAGGGTTGTCAATAAAGTTACTTTTTATGAATTACCGATACCCCACGGCTTAAGGTACGTTCCGAGGCTCGGAGGTGTCCCTATAAGTAAAGATGGTCATCCATCCACGGACCAACCTCGGCCAGCGTAGCTTAATTTGATGGATCGATCCGTGTGGCTGTTATTACTTAGCCATGAGCTTCTCCTCAATAAAACTTTAACAATATACCTAAGAAAGGCTTTTAGTGTAACTTGTCTGAGTCTTTTTTTCCGAGTTTATTTTACGCCAGGCGTGAAATTAACTAAGTTTCATTGCTCTTTCAATTTACTCATTATGTAGGTTTCAATAAAACCTAACATACCTTGAAGAAACTTATCCAAGAATCCCTAGGAAAAAATAGTCAAATCTTACTTAAGGGCGTATTTCACCTTAGAAAATAAATAAAGATAGAAAGAAAATAGGTACGTTTATTTGGGGCAAACATGACGTAGTAAAAAAAACAAGCAACAAAAAAAACTAGTTGTGGGGAAATATGCGTCACATCCGCACAAAACGGCCATCGCTCAGCATAATGCTTCGACCCCATGCGAGACGGATCCACAGCGCTGATTTGACGTGACGACGTCAAACGCAGCATGTGTCAAAAATAAAAATTAAAAAGTAATTACCCTTCTTCTTTTCGTATGGTTAGTGACTAACCTGGTGTCAGAGTTTTATGCTACACATAGTATCCGACTCAGCTACCCTAGAATTACGCTAAACAAAAATTATTTACAAAGATTTATTTATTAACACACTAGCTGACCCGACAGACGTTGTCCTGTCTTAACTATGATACCTACCTTACCTATCCTACCTACCTACCTACCCTACCTGCCCTACCTATCCTACCTATCCTACCTACCTACCCAACCTACCTACCCTACCTATCTACCCTACCTACCTACCTACCCTACCTTACCTACCTACCTACCCTACCTACCTACCCTACCTACCTACCCTACCTACCTACCCTACCTACCTACCCAACCTACCCTACCTACCTACCTTACCTACCCTACCTACCTACCCTTCCTACCCCACCTACCTACCTACCTACCTACCTACCCTACCTATCTACCCTACCTATCTACCCTACCTATCTACCCTACCTACCTACCCTACCTACCTACCCTACCTACCTACCTACCTACCTACCCTACCTATCCTACCTACCCTACCTACCTACCCTACCTTACCTACCTACCCTACCTTACCTACCTACCCTACCTATAAACATTGTTCCAACAGTGACTGCTTGTAATTCAATATGAACTTTATACAATAGCAATAAAGCTCGTTTTAGTTAGAAAACGTGTGTGGGGAAAAGAAAAGGGCTGTTCTAAGGGTTTTTCCGGCAATTATTCGAATTTTTCTCGCCGTAAAAACCATCTTTGTACTTCAACGAACATTTAAAAAAAGAATTAGTGATATCGGTCCAGCCATTCACGCGTGATGCCGTGACCAAGGAAAACGGGTTTCATTTTTATATACATATATAGATAAAATTCTAAACCGTTTTCAAGAACTGGCAATGTCGTCATTTTTGAGGAATATTGACACTGACAGCCTTAGTATCACGGCTACATTGTCGCGATAAAGCGAATTATAGAATACTTCGCACGCTCTCTGTTTACACTTTACAGGGACACGTCAAAAAGTGCGCGAAGTATTGTTGTTGCAAACTCTTTGGTTGTGCAAACTTTTTATAAGATTTTTTTTTATTCGAATGTCATTCTTTTGTTTTTCTTCACTTTTGTTTTTTTCTGTCAAAAGGTTTTTTTTTAAGGCTGGGAAATCATCCAATGACTTCTCCCGCTCTGGGTGGAGCGGAAGGGAGTGTCAAACTCTTACTGACTAAAACCCATCCATGTTCCTTCCGCTACCCTGGAACATAAAGGGCTAACCTTTATGTTCCAGGGTAGCGGTAATCCTTCCGGATAATCCCGCTTACCCGGCAGCTTGGCCCTAATTTTTACCTGAGTTTTTACCCATTTAAATCCTTTAACACACTGAACTTTAGTTTTATTTAATTCCAACAACCACCAAAACATACAGTCCAAAATTGTCATCGTTTTCAATTGTAGTTCGCTTTATCGCGACAATGTCTCCGTAGCGTGAACGCAGTTTAGACGTACTGATCGCGTTTAGTTCATCAAAAAAACTCGAAAAGCCTCACCAGGTCATGCTCGAATGGTCTCCAACAAGATTTGTACGTAATTTTGACTCCTTTCAACTTTACAAGTCAAATTAAAAACTTTGTCTGAAAATGGTGGAATGCTTTGGAACAAAAAAATGTGGGCATTTCGGCAGCAATTTCTTTGCTGAATTGTATGAATAACTTCTAAGTTCGGTTTATCTTTACGCTCGTTTTGACATACAAATTGTCTATTGCCCTTTTGGTTTTTGAGGTTAGATTTTTTTTTTATTTGGCGATATTATGGACGGTAGAAGTATGGAGAACCGTCTTGTATGGGGGATTAGTCGAAAAAGTGTCCACTTGTAAACAGCAAAATATTGTTCGAACTCTCACCGAAATAGCGCTAGTGTAGCAAGTGGGGTAGGTACTTGAAAACACTGTATAATTTTATTCCATACTCATGTTTGTCAATATCACTACATAGTATAAAACAAAGTCGCTTTTTCTGTCCCTATTATGTTTTATGTATGCTTAAATCTTTAAAACTAGGCAACGGATTTTGATGCGGTTTTTTTTAATAGTTACAGTGATTGAAGAGGAAGGTTCGTATTATGTATAATTTGTCAACATATTATGCGGGCGAAGCCGCGGGCGGAAGCTAGTATTATAATAAAATTTAAAAAATTGCGCTGTAACAAAGCGGACATTTTTCTTTCCTTTTTTTACTTTAGTATCCTACTCTAATAATTTGTGGCGCTCTATTTAAAATTCTTCCACTTGCTACTGTAGCGCCACCTTAATGTGCTCCCTTTCAACGGACTTTCTTAATACACTGAGATGGTCCTCCTTACTTCTACCCTCCATAGGCGATATGGGCCGCCTAAATACTATTTTATACAGCACTAGCTTCCGCCCGCGGCTTCACTCGCATCATATGTCGACAAATTATACATATAAACCTTCCTCGTCAATCACTCTATGTATAAAAATAAAACCGCATCAAAATCCGTTGCGTAGTTTTAAAGATTTAAGCATACATAGGGATATAGGGACAGAAAAAATGACTTTGTTTTATACTATGTAGTGATTTAGGCGGCCTTTTGCTTAGCGGGTTTGTCCGAAAGGGTTAGTATTACCTTCGGATCATAAAGGGCTAAGAAAGAACAAGGATGGGTTTTAGCTCAGTAGGTACCTAAGTGTCAAAAAAAGGCGGCCTTTTGCATTGCAGATTATGTTTATTAAAAGTACGACTATTCTGCTCTAATAAAATGTTATTCTAGCTAAAATAAAATCCTAACGCAAACTTCAAAAAAACGCTATTAGGTTAAAAAATTATGACTTTCTTTCCATACTACAATTTTTTGAGTTTACAGTTTTATTTTTTCATACTTACTTACTTTTGATTTGAACTTACAATTAATTGCCCCTTTTTTGTTACTCAATTATTTAACATTAATATATTATTTACGCCAACAGAGTTAAAATAATGTAATATACATTTTCACGTACATTTTATGAAATGAGTGATTTATTACCATTGATTCAACACAAAAAGTCTAATCTAAAATTCCTATTTTTTGAACCAACGGTTGAACAAATATTTCGAATGGTTAAAGTTTCGTTTGTGACCATCCATCATGCCATAAACGTTCAAAAATAGAAACACGATTTTACCGAATTTGATTTTCAAAACTGGATAACCGATAGGGTTTTTTTCCCGTGTAAAAAACAAACGATATTTGTTTATCTTTTTTTTGGGAGGTTTTAATACAGAT
Organism: Hyppa rectilinea; assembly: GCA_951799385.1. Taxonomy (NCBI): domain Eukaryota; kingdom Metazoa; phylum Arthropoda; class Insecta; order Lepidoptera; family Noctuidae; genus Hyppa; species Hyppa rectilinea. The sequence goes on from OX637316.1 coordinate 16,075,330, forward strand.
GAATGATTTTGTGGTTTTCCGTAGAAATTGGCTTGAAATTTTTAGAGAAATATAGTGTAAATAACATGTAAATAGATTTATATATTGTTAAATTTGTAAGTAAATATAATATAAGCGTTTTTCTTAGACCTTTGTTTTATTTTATTTCCCATTAGCTACCCCTTTCTGACTGCGAACGGATGAAAAGTTTATCCTTCCTGATCGATTGACCTGTGCGGCTGTTATTACTTAGCCACGAACTCATTCACCATATCACATAACTAACACAAAGAGAGGTGCAGACAATCAATACAACTTAGACTACTATTATTCCTATGTTTTTGTAAAATAGCATTTAAGAACTTGTATTAATGTAACTCGAGGGTATTGGCGCTGTTAGCCGAAAAACAGGTTCCGCCTAGTTCGGCTCCAGATGCTAAAACTTTTGTGTACTTTTGTTTTCATAGCAGTTAAAACGTGTAGGTAATTGAATAATAATAATAATAAAAAATATCGAAATAATAATATGTTCACAAAAAAAAAAAAAGTGTATGTATCGATCAGTATTAGGTATGTATAAATCTAGGTCTATTAAATAGAATTATAGAAATCTGGATATAAAATATTGTACGACAAATATGAGATACCTACAGTCAAAAATAGAACTACAAATGTAATGTAGTGCGTTGCCTGATCTAGGTTTATTTAAACCTGTGTTTCAGGCCATCTCTCTACGAAAGTATATGGTAAATGGTCATTAAATTAAGTAAACATAATATATTATGTTCAATATCTAAGTTATACAATATTTTGCGTAACCTTATTATAAGATAGGCTTATGGGATATTTTTATTAATATCAATAACTAAAACTATTACAATATAATATTAGGTTAGGTACGAAATTACAGTTAAGTCAGCTACTTTAGTTCAGCACCTCTAGTAGCTTTTCCGTGTCCGAGTAATTTAGTTTTGCTAAATAATCAAATAAAATTAAATTACACCTGTTATAACTTACATTATACATCTTAAGCAATTTGTTTAATTTATTATATAAGAAAGGTCCTAGAAATAAATAAAATCTTGAATGTAATCTAAGTACTGTTTTTATGAAATAAAAATCTTATCTTATCTTATCTCCTTCTCCTTTGCCACGAGCTCCTCAAACACAAACTAATATAAGCCAATATTTTTAAATTCACAACACGAAGGTACATAAAATGTATCTGTCTGTACTGAAACGGTTCAAATTATTTATAGATGCAATCTTCCGCGAGTTCTACGGTGCATTTTAATGCAAATATGATAAACTGGCTTACTTGAAGAACGAAATAGTCCGTTGAAACTTATTTTGTGAAGATATTAAAACCTTTTTATAAGAAAAAGAAAAAAAACCGGCTACGAACACGAACGGCTCTATGGTACGGTCTCTAGCGCATGAAGTTATACTAAACTGTCTTTCTCCAAATAATCTAAAACTTTAAAACGTTGACAGTTTACTACACAAGTTAACAACAGCAGTGATAGCCTAGTGGTGTGACCGTCGGACTGCCAAGTCATAGATCTCGAGTTCGACCCCAAGAGACGCACCTATGATTTTACGAATTCATGTGTGTATAGTATAATTTTCACTTGCTTAATAATCGGTGAAGGAAAACATCGTGAGGAAACCGGCATGCCTTTTTTTTTTTAAGGCTGGGAAATCATCCAATGACTGCGGAGCGGAAGGGAGTGTCAGACTCTTACTGACTAAAACCCATCCATGTTCCTTCCGTAGCCCTTTATGTTCCGGGATAGCGGTAACCCTTTCGGACAATCCCGCTTACCCGGCAGGCTTGGCCCTGAGGGGCCCCTTCATATGCTGACATCTCTTTGAGGCGCGCGTGGAACATATACGCGCCGTCCGGCACGGGTCTGGTGCTGATCGGACGGTGAGTCACCCGTTACTCACCGCCCGCAGGCCCGCGCAAACCGGCATGCCTGACAGATATTTCTCAACAGCATGTGAAGCTAAGTCAGAGGCCCATGGGCAGCATAAAAACTGACACCATAAAAGTAATTAATATTGCAGTACATGATAAATTAATAAAACTTTTATGAATTTTCTTGGTCAGTTTTAAGAGGATTCGAAAATACATACCTACTATTGTTTTTCTTTTATTTTATGCTTTAAAAGCTTGAATATTCGAATTTCAATAATATTTAATGTATTAGTGTATCCTTAGAATAATAAATAATAATAATAGGAATAATAGTTCAATTCTGGAGGACTTGGGTTCGACGACTTATTTAGTCAAAACGGTGCTTTTAGGGTTTCGTACCCAAAGGGTAAAACGAGACCCTATTAAGTAGACTCCGGTGTCCGTCTGTCACCAGGCTGTATCTCATGAACAGTGATAGTTAGACAGTTCACAGACGATGTATTTCTGTTGCTGCTATAACAACAAATACTAAAAGAACAGGATTAAATAAATATTTGATTCCGATTTCCATTAATAGATTAATTAAAAATAATGTTAACCATATGTGCATTACTATATTTGATAAATTACCAAAGAATATAAGGGAACTCCTATTTAAATATTTTCAAGTTAAACTTTAAGATCATTTTCAAAGATTTTTTTTTATACATTACAATAATTTTAGCATCATAGAGAAAAAATTGTTACTTCTAAACGGGCTATATTATTCTGTAATTTGTGGCTGCACTATTTGCAACTAATTGCCCGGCCATTAAAAAAATATTGCTCTATCTATGGCTGGGCCATGTGTTTCGATATGTCGGCTACAGGGTGGCTCATGATGCAGACTCTTAAACGGGCTACACAAATTGGCAACAATGGCTGACGAAATCACACTTTTCGCAGCAGCTTTCATTATTTTAAAATCAAAAAAGAAAATGAGAGATTGTGTATACAACCTTACATAATTAGGCTCGAAACTTTAGACAATTTAAATGTGGAAATAAGCCTCGATAAAAAAATATTTGCAAACTTTAATGAATTCTCGTTAGTCCACGTATTAGTCATTTTTGTAAACATAACATAACCTGAAAAACAAACAAGCACAGATCAGTCAGTCAAACAAAGCACTGAACATAGCAATTATACTCATAACAAACTTCATGTCGGTAGAAAAAGATGCACTATGCCATTACAGTAGAGAGCGACTGAAACAACAATAGAACTGGCTGGGCAACATTGCAGTTAAATCGATTGCTCAGCGATAGCCCGGCAATCTATCGAACATAACGGCCACACATAGCCATACCCAAAATGTTTATCAACTATTGCCGGGACATTACTGCAATATTGCATAGTCTGGCTGGTATTGGTGGCAATGTTGCCGGCAATTGTATTGCAGCCACATATTGCAGAAAAATATTGCCCGTTTAGAAGCGCCATAAGGTAAATACACGGTGATTTTTAATTCAGTGTTAGTGTGGAGATGAGATTACCCATGATTATAAACAACTTTGACTACGGGACCAACTACAACAACTGTTTCGTACATTTTCATCTATTAAATATTGCATTTTTGTATGAAAATGCCGATGTTTTTTTCGATATTTCAGAGTAAAAGTTGCTCATAATTATGTGCCTGATGTGCCAACATCGTAGCAAACCCACAAGAGAACCACAAAGCATAAACTGATACGTTATCAATGTTCAGCCATTTGAGCGGTACGTTAGATCTTAATAGACACAAACTTGTGGGTAGTTTGGACATAAAATAAACAGGTATATAGAAGGTCGGGTCCATTTCAAGCTTCTACAGACTCACGCACACATAGACAAGTAATGTCTGTTCGAAAAGTGTCAAACAAAAGTGTAAACAAACCCTACCCAGGTTAAGTTCTTACACAATCATTTGTTACAAGGCATTAGTAACACATTTACCTTTATTTTATTTATTTATCGCAGGGTACTTTTTAACACGCTTTTATTAGCTCGGGTTGTATCTATGTATGTATGTATGTATGTAACGGAATCTTTGAGATTAATTTTCACCGGTTTCTAAAAGTCTGATCAACTTGAAACTTTGCACACGTCTCAAGGACCGATGACAATGCAATAATTTGATAATAGTTTCCCATTATCCTTATTTTTACACGCTTTATATTAACTTCATTTTTTTTTTTTTTTTTTAAGGCTGGGAAATCATCCAATGACTGCTCCCGCTCTGGGTGGAGCGGAAGGGAGTGTCAGACTCTTACTGACTAAAACCCATCCATGTTCCTTCCGTAGCCCTTTATGTTCCGGGGTAGCGGTAACCCTTTCGGACAATCCCGCTTACCCGGCAGGCTTGGCCCTAAGGGGCCCCTTCATATGCTGACATCTCTTTGAGGCGCGCGTGGAACATATACGCGCCGTACGGCACGGGTCTGGTGCTGATCGGACGGTGAGTCACCCATTACTCACCGCCCGCAGGCCCGCGCCTACGGTGGCCGGGAGTCGTCACGTGGCTCCCGACGCCCGGAGCGTCTCCCGCGGCGGCTGGGACGGGAGGACCTTTCTCTCTCCCATCCCGCCACCTCCTTCGCGAGCATAACTTTTTCGCAGAAGGAGGTGACTGCCTCCCACTCCCTCTCGCCCCGGACCATGGCTTGCACCAGGGCCGGGCGCGAGAGGTCGCCGCCGCCGATCGCCTCTACGAGGACACGGCGGTGCTCCGCCCATGCGGGGCAGGTTTGCACCGTGTGCTCTACCGTGTCCTCTGGGCGATCCTCGCAGTGGTGACACCCGGGCGTTTCCTCCCGCCTGATGATGTGCAGGAACCTCCCGAAACATCCATGTCCGGTGAGGACCTGCGTCAGGCGGAAGGTGAGGGCGCCGTGACGCCTCTCTAGCCACTCCTCAAAGAGGGGCCTTACCGCCACTATCGTGGCGTGCCCTGCGCTGGGTTGCGACAGTCGCTGATTCCAGGCCGCCATGAGATCGCGCCGGAGGTCCGTCCGCTCCGCCGCAATTTGCTGCGGAAACGGAGTTTCCCCCCGGCTTAGTGCCTCCGCGCGCCACTCGAACAGGCGCGCGAGGACTATCGCCTCCAGATCCCACGGCGGCAGTCCGGCAAGGAGGCTTGCCGCCTCGCCCGAGATCGTGCGGTACCCCCGGATTAGTCGAATGGCTACCACCTTTTGGGGCGCGTTCAGATAGTGAGCGGCTCGTCGCCGCAATGAACGCGCCCACACCGGGGCCCCGTATAGGGCCATGGACCGCACATATTAACTTCACTTGTATGTATGTTTGTAAACGACTCATTTGGAAGCGATTTTGACCCACTTTAAACGGCCAGATTTCGTTCAAACTTTGTAGATTTATCGAGGACCGATGACAATACATTAATTTGAACTAAAAAGTAGGCAATATTGCTGAAATAAAAAAAGTAAAGTAATTTAATATGAAAACTCGATCTCATCAATCTGTCCCTACATGAGCATACAGCAACGTTTTTAAGCGGCATTCATATGAAACTACTAGCTTTTACCATTAACTTCGCCTGTGAGGTGGTCGAATTCTTTTCACAGGAACGTAGGTAGGTACTCTATCAACTGAGCCTTTTCCCAACTATTTTGGGGTCGGCTTCTAGTCTAACGGATGCAGCTGAATACCAGTATTTTACATGGACGGACTGCCTATCTGACCTCCACAATCCAGTAACTGCGAAATGCGATAGCCCTTAGTAAGACTGGCTGTCAGATTTTCCGGCTTCTGACGACCCGTAACGAGTATCAAAGATGTGAAAATGGCAGCCGAGACCGGTGCAACGTGCTTGCCAAAACACGGAGGAGTCTCAGTATGTAAAGATGGTCACCCATCCAAGGACCAACCTCGGCAAGCGTAGCTTAACCTGATGGATCAACCGGTGCGGCTGTTATTACTTAGCCACGAACTCCCCGGGTACGTACAAAATCCAATATATTACCTTTTAGACAAGTCTAGAATCTCTTCTCTTTGTATTTGCCTACTAAGGCAGACTCTTGAAGTTTCAAACACTTCAAGATTTCGCTCCTGTAATAGAAAATTCATTCAAATGAAATTTTGTTAGCACTTTTTGAAGGTCAAAGTCACATAAGACAGTCCCCCAAAAACGCCCACCCTTCACCACTTCCTAGTGCTTTAGCTGGGAAGAAGCAGTGACGCAACAAACTCCCCAGCAGCACAGCTGTCTGTTTAGTTGGAAGAATTTGATTCTACACATTTATCGTTTGAGAAGTAATTAAGATTACAAAACACATCACATTAAAATCAATTATTTGCCACATGTCAGCTGGCACACGCAAAACAAACCAATTAAAACATTGAAAACTGACTGTACTCAAGCGTAAATTAAATCAACCATTAATCGTTTATTACACACGAACCCACTTTAAGCTTATCACCTAAATAATCACAACACGTTTGTAATTAACTACCCGGAACTAATCCCAAACTACAAAATAGATTTAGACAAAAGCCCGTCTCTATACAACGAGCCAAAACACACGCACATATTGACACGCTTCACGTACAGAGGCCAGCACACGTAACCCCAATCTGTCAAATGTCTTTGATAGGTTTTCAACTTAATTACGAAAGCATAAGGCTTATTTTCAATGGGTAATATTTGATAGGTAGGAAAAAATTGATGTGCATCTGTACAAGTGCAAGCGTACTCTCGCGACTGGCATTTGTTTTGGATCTCCGTACGTATTGTCTGTTCCTATAGTATGTAATGAAAATGTAAACTGATAGATCCTATGGACGCTAATTTGTAGTGCCACTTACAAATTGTGAGTGCTTAATTGTATTATGTGAATATTTACATATTCCAAATTCGAATTTGAAACCTCCTTAATACATTAGATGACCGCCTGTTAGAAGCCGTTTTCTAATAAGAGTTCAATGATTTATAAGGTTATATTTATTGTCGTTTCAAGAAAATTTTCTTATGAACCTATGGGGTTTGAATACGACATTTGAGGGGTAAAGTAAAAACTAAAAATACGTTTGTTGGCATTACAGCAAAAAAATAGTTAAAAAAAACTAAAAAACACGCTTTTTACACACGGTTTTCTATAAAAAGCGTGTTTTTTAGTTTTTTTTAACTATTTTTTTCTATTAATAATCATTTGAATAAGATTATTAAATTGTAATTGAAAAATTTAACACGAAAATTGGGGTTATACAAATAACCTCAAATGTCAAATGACAAACGTTTTTATTATTTTATTCTTCTCATATGTATATGTATAACAACGTTTATCTTTTTTTTTTTTTTTTGAAATGGCATCTCGCAGTTCAACCAAAGGGTTGTCTACTGCTTAACCGGGCTTGCCTGTGGCTGCCACAAAGAATTGTAGCCTCCAGCCAGGGCTTAATAAAAACTAAAGCTAACTTACAAAACTAAGCGACTACACGCTAAGGGCACCCCCTGCGGGGTTCGGACCTCGGCTTAGGGCGTCGCTGGGGGGGGACAGCAAGGGACAGCTGGATCGGGGGTTTTTAAAATTACTGGCTCAGCGGCAACGCGGGCTGGCTCGAGCAAGGGTCGGGGGCATGAGAGCGGACAGGGTCGTCGCGACGGGCCTCGACGGCGAGGACGGAACGACGGAAATTTGTGTCTGTATGCGGATCTAACAGTGCTAGTAGCCGGGCTGCTCTCCTGGAGGAGAGTGGTGGCATCGTCGGGGGCAACGAGGGTATGCCGTGGACGGCGAACCTTACTGATGCGGGACGGGGTGTATCGGGAGGCGGCCGCAATCAGGGGATTGCGGTGCTTTATGGCAGTGTCAAAGAAACGCTTCGAGAAGCGTTTCATGAACTGCTGAACTGTGGGGAGTTTAAAATCTACATGAAGGTCCATGTTACGGACGTAAAAGGGAGCTCCTGAGACCTTACGGAGGAACCGGTTTTGAAGTGTCTGCATTCGATGCAGATACACACATCAAAAGTGTCTAGGGATCAAGCATTTTTATGCGGATTTCTTGAGATTGAGATGTGGCTTTGTAATAAATTTATGATTTTATAAATTTATATGGATCCTTTTTGGTGCATTTCATAATTTGAAACAGGAACTGTCAATCAAATTCGAGTAAAAGATGAAAATCAGCTGTCAATATTTTCCCTATAAAAACATACAACGCATTGAAGACATTATTAGTGCTACTGTTTCCCTACTACTGATTAAAACCAACGTTATTATGGAGCGGCGACGTCATTTAAGCAGGGAAGAAATGCTCAGAGCCGTGGGAATGATAGAAGCTGGTTCCCGGCAACGTACTGTGGCTTTAGCTCTGAATACAAGTCAGAGTGTTATCAGTCGACTTTGGACACGTTACCGAAGCACTGGTACCGTGGCTGAGCGCCATGAAGGACGGTATCGCTGCACCACACGGAGACAAGACCGATACATTCAAATCTTAACTCGAAGAGCTCCAACAATAACCGCCATGATGTTAGCCGTGAGGCTTCATCACTCTTCAGGGAACTTAATTAGCGACCAAACAGTCAGAAACCGCTTGCATGAAGTGAACCTTCATTCCCGAAGACCGCTACGGGTACCACCTATAGCAATGCACAATCGTAGGATTCGATATCAATGGGCTCTTGAACACAGAAATTGGGCAGAAGAACAATGGCGTTTCGTGTGCTTTTCTGATGAGTCTCGTTTTGACGTCATCGTTCCTCTACAAGTGCAAATCGGTCCCTTATTTCAGTTAATGCATGATAATGCACGACCGCACACCGCAAGAGTTGTAAGACAGACTCTCGCCGCAGCTAACATCAATGTCCTGCCCTGGCCTGCTCAGTCGCCAGACTTGAACCCGATTGAGCATGCATGGGATATGCTACAGAGAAGAGCTCTGCCGAATATGGAGGGTATCCAGTTGCAAGAAGACCTTTTTTTGTTGTTGCAACGAACATGGGCGGCCATTCCACAGCGTGATTTGGATGAACTCATTTTGAGTATGCCAAACCGATGTTCTTGTGTTGTTAGTGTTCGCGGTAGAAACACGGATTATTAATTGTTTAAGTTACCCAATAAAATTTTAAAGAAAACTGTTATTTCAGTCTTTTTTTCGAACTTTAATGTTAGTGGTTCAAATGTCAAAAATCCCTTTATTAGGAAAATGGCAAATTTCTTTATTAATGCAAAGGTGACTTGGTTTATCGTTACTGTGACAAACGAAAACACTTTATTTGATGAATCCTTAAAGAAAATTTAAATTAATATCAATCAAGAGAAAAGTTATTGCAAAAATATATGTTGATCCCTAGACACTTTTGATGTGTGTACTTGGGTTTGGCGTGCGCGAAGACGACGCAAGCGTATGTCATAATGGGACGGATTACAGCCTTATAGAGACGCAGTTTGCACCGGAGTGACAATTTGCTGCGTTCTGTAAGCATGAATTGGAGCCTAACGAGAGCGAAAGCGGCCCGCGAACGGACCTGCTTTATGTGCTCTGCGAAACTGAGGTGTTGGTCAAGAGTGACACCCAGGTACTTGGCATGCTTCGCCCAAGGGATCGGCTTGCCGTACATGGTGATCGGATTAGGAGGGTTGGGGAGGGCCCTACGAATTCTCCTAAAGAGAACAGCCTGGCTTTTATCGGGGTTGACCTCGATTCTCCATTTCCGGAACCAAGCGCCGAGGACGTTGGCCGAGGTCTGGAGAGTCTGAGCTATAGCTGGCGGACTGGTCCCCGTGTAGTAAATGGCCGTGTCATCGGCGAATAACGCCAATTGGGCCTTTTTACTCTTAGGGATGTCGCTAGTGAACAGGGTAAAGATTAGGGGGGAGAGAACGGAGCCCTGGGGGACTCCGGCACGAATCGGGTGGGGGGAGGAGAGAGCGCCCTCGATGCGGTAGCGGAAGGTGCGGTTCGACAAAAAGTCCCGTAAGATGAGCACGAGACGGTCGGGCACGCCGAGCTGGTATAGCTTATATATTAAGCCATTGTGCCAGACTTTGTCGAAAGCCTTCGCTATGTCGAAGAACAGGGCGCCAGTCATAGCGCCACGCTGGAAGCCGGCACTGATGTGCTCGACTATGCGGTGCGCTTGCTGGACGCACGAGTGTTGGGTACGAAACCCGAACTGCTCGTCCGGGATCAGGCTCTTCGCCTCAGCATAGTCCTTAAGACGCTTATAAATAAGCCTCTCGTAGATTTTGCCGAGCACGTTGAGCAGACTGATGGGGCGATAGCTGGTAGGGTCGGATTTGGGTTTGCCGGGTTTGGGGATACCTATAACAGAGGCCTCTTTCCAGGCTTGTGGGAACATGTTATTACTCATGGCGCCATTGAAGATGGCGGTCATGAGCATGATAAGTTGGGCGGGGAAGAGTTTGAATACCCTATTGGTAATTCCATCTGAGCCGGGGGCTTTACGAGCCTGAAGCCCCTTGATGATGTCTTGCACCTCGTCAGGGGTGACGGGGGGCAGAGGATCATCAGGGTCTTCAACGGGCGGGAGAGAGGCTCTACGTTCGACCTCGGCGTCGACTTTGGCGAGGTGCTTTGGGTCGACCGGAAGGGAACTGGGGGAGCATTGGGACTCAAGACTGTCGGCTAGGAGCTCGGCTTTTTCAGAGCTATCGAAAGCGATGCTCTTGTCGGGACGGATGAGTGGAGGGGTGGAAGATTCTTCGGGAGCGCGAAGCTTCCTCTGAAGGTTCCAGAAGGCTTGGTGATTGGGCTCAAGTTCACCGAGTAACTTGTCCCAGTTGTCCGAACGAGCTTCCGCAATGCGTTTCTTTACAGCACGCTGTAAATTGCGCATGTGGGCTTTGTTCGCATCGCAGGGGAAGGAGTCGTAGGCACGGATGGCTGCGTTCTTCTCGGTTATCAGCTCACGTACGTCAGCGGGTAGTTTCCAGCGGTGGTCTTCCACCACCGGGACTTCCCGTGAGCAATCCGTCAAAACGGATTGCACGTGTTCTGTAAACGAGGCGATCGCGCCGGTAGTGTCATCGACAGAGACAATGAGGTCAGGAATGGATTCCAGCTGAGGTGACAGAGTGTCGGATTTAAGCTTTTCGCTTACTTTCCTCCAGTCGGTCACCAGCTGGGTGCGGGGCGGGTGGTCAGGGTCAAGCGGACCCCCCGTGTAGGGGGTGAGGTGCATGACCACGGGACGGTGGTCTGAGTTAAGCTCTTGTAGCGCCTCTAAAGATTGCAAACGGAGGTTCACATTCTTGAGGAGCGCTATGTCGAGGACGTCGGGAGTTTGGTTAGGGTCGCCGGGATAGTGGGTGGGAGTCATCGGAGCGATGACGTCAAAGTTAAGGGAGGCCCCTAAGTTGAACAGTAATCTGCCTCTGGTAGAGGTGAGGTTACTGTTCCAGGCGGGATGTTTGGCATTGAGGTCGCCCGCCAGGATGACGGAGTCGCTCAAGCCGAAGAGGAGTGAGAGGTCGGCGGCGATGGATATATGATCCTCGCTACCGTTGGCCGGTGGGAAATAGCCAGAGATGATGGTGATCGGTTGATGACCGGTCATGGCGAGCCGACAGAGAGAGATCTCCAAGTGAGAGAGGAGAGGGGGGGGATCTAGAGGGATGCAATGGAGAGTCCTTCTGAAATAGATCAGGGTTCCGCCCTTGTGACAGCGTGACCGATCATTGCGAACTATGCGATAGTTGGCGATGTTCGGGTTGCGTATATGGGGCTTCAGAAAGGTCTCCTGAACTAATAGGACGTCAAGCTGATGGTCGCGGAGGAAGGTGGCGATCTCATCGCGTTGACTTTTAACGCCGTTAGCGTTAAAGAAACCTAACTTGAGGGACCGGGGCTTTGTACATCTAGCACCTTTTGTAGTATCCATAATTGATAATTAAAAGGTGAGGTTGGAGATGGCGCGCAGTACCCCGGGGTAGCTGTGGTATGCCATGAGGATTTTGATAGGGTCGCCCTTGGCGGCGTAGACCTGATCGGCCATCGCGATCGCCTCCGGGGTTTCGAACACTTGGTTCATAACCGCGAGGGTGTGGACGAGGATCTCCGTCGTGGTGGGCTTGATAGCTGCTGGGGAAAGGGAAGGGACCTTTTTCGGGGCTGCCGAGGCAGGCTTCGAGGGGGCGGCGGGTGGAGTTGCCAAAAGGGCCACGGGGGAGGGGGTTGGCCCAGGGTTAACGGTAACCTTGGGCGCGGGGTTGGTAGCAGGGGGCTGAGAGATGGGGGCCGCGGTGACTGGAGCGTCACTGCGGAGTAAGTTGGCCCAGGGCATGGGTCGTTGGGGGCTCAGTCGCACTGGCAACTGTGCTGAGGGCACTTTGAAAGTAGCCGAGGGGCTTTCCCTCTTCTGGCGATCGCTAGCGCGCTTCGCCAGTTTGGGGGAGGAAGCCTTGGGGGCTTTCGGGCAGCCACGGTAGTTGGCTGGGTGGCCGGATTGGCCACACAGTACGCAGCTCGGGGGTTCGGTGCATAGAGCCCGATCCTTGGGGCGGGGACAGTCCGCTGTGCCATGGTCACCCAGACACTTGACGCACCTGGGTGTGGCGTAGCAATTTGACTGCGCGTGACCATATAATTGGCAGCGATGGCACTGGCCAATTATGTTGGAGCGGCGGGGTTTCTCAATAGAGATCCCCGATAGTGAGCAGACCGACTTGATCTTGAAGATCGGGTGGTGCCCTTCTACAGGGTCACACACCACGAGGACCATGTCGTAAGCATGTCCGCGACGCGCCTTGTGAAGGCGGTGCACCGCTGAAACTGAGATGCCTTGGGCAGAGAGGTCATCCTTGATGTCGGCCGAAGGGATCTCCTTCGGGACTCGGCGGATGACTACGCGAGTCGGAGTCTCTTCAGGGAGGGCGTAGGTATGGAACGAGTAGTTCCTAGTACGCAGCATAGCGGTTAGCTCCCTGTAGTCCGCGGACGAGGGAACGGACACCTTGATGCCCTGTTGGGTCGATGTGGCGCTGGTGTACTGGATCTTACGATCCACGCACATCTTGGACACTTCGGTCCATTTGGCCTTGTCTTGGATATAGACCGGAGGCGGGGGCTTTTGCTTCTTTCCAGAAGCGGGAGCGGGTTTCGCCTTACTACCGCAGGGGCGGGGAGCCTGAGAAGGGGCAGGGGTGGGGGAGGAAGAGGCCGCTACGGCCTTTTTGGCTTTGCTGGCCTGGGACGAAGCCCCTTTCTTCCTCTTCCCTCCTTTTCCGACGACCTCGTAGTCGTCTTCCGAGGATGAGGAAGAGGCAGAGAGGGGGCCATCGTCGTCCGATATCGGAGCGGACGTGTCCATGCTCTCCGGTAGAGCTTGGACTGGGGTGGTGGGGGCAGCCTTTGTCATTACCGGGACAATAGAGCCCGGTGCAGCTGCGGACGGAACAATAGACGCGGCCGAGACAATGGGTCTCGCGCTAATTGGGTTCGCGGAAGCGGGCTCAATTGTCGGTAACGACAATAGAGCCGGAATTCCGGCAAGCGGCTTTGAGCAAGCCGCTTGAATGAGGCCTTGATCGGCCGGCGGGGGCGAGAGCGGGCTGTCGAGCGCGTCGCTGAAGTCAGCGACTGACGACGATGGCGCGGTGGGACTGCCGCGCAAAGCACGGCCGGAATGCTGGGCCACAAAGTTTGGGTCCGGGAGTAATTCCGTTAGGAAATAAGTGACCCATCTCGGGTCGTAGTCCGACATTGTCGGTAGGGAAAAATTAAAACCTAGATGCGAAAACACATGGCATTCGCAACCTATCAGCCCTATATCCTAATTCCCCGGGTGGATAGGCCCGGGGATGTGTAGCCTCCCTGTCGGGTGCAGACAGGGAGGTGTGTACCTATGGTGAGCCCTAAGCTTGTAAACCGTTCGCCAATCTTATTGTGCGAACGGGCCCTGACCGGGTCTAGTGCGAAGGGGTAGACACTCCCAACCGACACTAGGTGTGTTGCTGTGGACGAAGTCAGAAACTAGAGTTGACTAGGAGATCCCCCAAGGCCAAACTTCTAGCTCTCGGCTCCAATTGACTGCCTCACCCTGAAGGGGATCGGCGGGTGTGATTGGGTCAACACCCCACTCGGCTTCGTTGACACCGTGAGGTTTCAACCGAGGACCACGAAACTGTGGTTTTACCCAGAGGGGGCCAAGACCGACGATAACGTTTTGACAAAATGTCTGTTAAGAAATAGCGACTGTAACTACCTCCTTGAAAAAGGCAGTAGTATACAGGAAACACTTGTAGTCGATGACTACGAAACTGGCGTCGACAGGAACGTCGACCGGAACACACTAGCAACGAGACAGGGTGCGGCGAGCAGGTAGCAGAGAGCAGGTAGCGCGCGGCACGTCCGTTCGGGGCGAGCGTCGGGCAGCGAGTCACAACGTTTATCGATTTTGATTGAGCTTTTATATAGTGTTATCTTTCGTTTATACTCTTAATTTATTAAAACGCACTTCATCACATTGAAACACACTTCCCCATTTATTTATATTTAATACTTACTAAAGTAAGTATTAAATAAAGAAAGCACAGAAATGTACAGAGGCGGCGTTTATTATTCTAGCGTATGGCACTTGTGGGCTGCAACTGAAAATCAGTTTCAGGTGCACTTTGTGATGTCAGCTGACATTATGCTGAGCTGAGACCCCTTTGGAAACCGTTATTTTATGTTTTTTATAGTTTTAAAGAGTATTTTTATTTTTGCTGTAATGCCAACAAACGTATTTTTAGTTTTTACTTTACCCCTCAAATGTCGTATTCAAACCCCATAGGTTCATAAGAAAATTTTCTTGAAACGACAATAAATATAACCTTATAAATCATTGAACTCTTATTAGAAAACGGCTTCTAACAGGCGGTCATCTAATGTATTAAGGAGGTTTCAAATTCGAATTTGGAATATGTAAATATTCACATAATACAATTAAGCACTCACAATTTGTAAGTGGCACTACAAATTAGCGTCCATAGGATCTATCAGTTTACATTTTCATTACATACTATAGGAACAGACAATACGTACGGAGATCCAAAACAAATGCCAGTCGCGAGAGTACGCTTGCACTTGTACAGATGCCAGCACATCAAGTTTTTCCTACCTATCAAATATTACCCATTGAAAATAAGCCTTATGCTTTCGTAATTAAGTTGAAAACCTATCAAAGACATTTGACAGATTGGGGTTACGTGTGCTGGCCTCTGTAGGTACGTGAAGCGTGTCAATATGTGCGTGCGTTTTGGCTCGTTGTATAGAGACGGGCTTTTGTCTAAATCTATTTTGTAGTTTGGGATTAGTTCCGGGTAGTTACCTAATTACAAACGTGTTGTGATTATTTAGGTGATAAGCTTAAAGTGGTTTCGTGTGTAATAAACGATTAATGGTTGATTTAATTTGCGCTTGAGTACAGTCAGTTTTCAATGTTTTAATTGGTATATTGGCGTGTGCTAGCTGACATGTGGCAAATAATTGATTTTAATGTGATGTGTTTTGTAATCTTAATTACTTCTCAAACGATAAATGTGTAGAATTAAATTCTTCCAACTAAACAGACAGCTGTGCTGCTGGGGAGTTTGTTGCGCCACTGCTTCTTCCCAGCTAAAGCACTAGGAAGTGGTGAAGGGTGGGCGTTTTTGGGGGACTTTCTTATGTGACTTTGACCTTCAAAAAGTGCTAACAAAATTTCATTTGAATGAATTTTCTATTACAGGAGCGAAATCTTGAAGTGTTTGAAACTTCAAGAGTCTGCCTTAGTAGGTAAATACAAAGAGAAGAGATTCTAGACTCGTCTAAAATGTAATAGATTGGATTTCGTAGTACGTACCCGGGGATCTCGTGGCTAAGTAATAACTGCCGCACCGGTCGATCCATCAGGTTAAGCTACGCATGCCGAGGTTGGCCGTGGATGGGTGACCATCTTTACATACTGAGACTCCTCCGTGTTTTGGCAAGCACGTTGAGCCGTTGATCCCGGCTGTTATTTTCACATCTATGATATATTCGTTACGGGTCGTCAGAAGCCCGAAAATCTGACAGCCAGTCTTACTAAAGGCTATCGTATTACGCAGTTACTGGATTGTGGAGGTCAGATAGGCAGTCGCTCCATGTAAAATACTGGTATTCAGCTGCATCCGGTTAGACTGGAAGCTGACCCCAACATAGTTGGGAAAAGGCTCAGTTGATAGAGTACCTACGTTCCTGTGAAAAGAATTCGACCACCTCACAGGCGAAGTTAATGGTAAAAGCTAGTAGTTTCATATTAATGCCGCTTAAAAACGTTGTTGTATGCTTTTGTAAGAACAGATTGATGAGATCGACTTTTCATATTAAATTACTAGCTTATTGCCCGCGGCTTCGCCAGGATGTCGGAAATTGTTACATTATTGGAGCTTTAGTAAGAATCCCTAATTTCTTTGAAAATATAAGGAGTTAAAAATCCAGGAGGGTTAGGAGTTAATTCTAAGAATTTCGTGGGAGCGTAGCAGAAAAAAAAATGAGCTGTTCCATATATTTGCATGTGCATGGACAGCTCTTATTTTTTTTTATTTCAGGGTTCATCCCATAGTAAAAGTTGTTCGTAAGAATGAGTATAATGCTCCCACGAAATTGTTAGAGTTAATTTTTTAACACCCCGCACTGGGCCCGCGTGAACGATTACGGTCCACTCTCTCTCGCTTAGAAAGGAGGCCTGTGTCCCAACAGCGGGAACACACACCACTATAACACGAAATAAACAATTAAATCATTACTTTTGTGTGTATAAACATCTTAAAATTTAAGCTCTCGTACGTATTTAACCCCTCGCACGTCCGCAAACATTGCTTGAAAATGCCTCAAATGTCGAAGCATTTTGTAGCCAAATTGTGTTGCTACATGCGAATAAACGCCAAAAAATTACGTCCAATGGGCAACCGATTCCTTATGATCCGACGGGTGCACACGCGACATTTGAAGCAGGGTTAATGACATGCAACCAATTAAAAGACACCATGCATATTGGGAAATCCATGATAACAAGAAGAAATAAATTTGTAGCTTGGGGTGTAGGGCACGCGCGTTTATTGCTCTGGCGTTCAAGAGATTAAATAGTTCTACAGTTAAGTCTGACAAACAAAATGAAACCATCTCTAGTGAAATTAACTCACAAAATTAACTCCTTGGTAACCTGTGGAGCGGTCTAGAACTTTTAAGTTCTATTGAAATTCAACACAGCTAGGTGTCTAGCTTAACTCTTGAACCGTAAATTAAATAAATTAATAATCGTGTTATACACACGATTATTATGACGACACGGTTGGCGCAGTGGTTGAGCGATGGACTGCTGCGCACTATGTCGCGGGTTCGATTCCCGTACGGAACAAATATTTGTACGACCTGCAAGTATTTGTTTCGAGTCTGGGTGTTTTTCTATCTATAATATGTATGTATTTACAAAAAAAAATCTATATATGTAGTATATCAGCCATCTTGTTACCATAACACAAGCATTAAGTTGCTTAGCTTGGGATGATATGGCGCTGTGTGAAATTCCCAAGGATATTATTATTATTATTATTCTTATTATTATTATTATACATTCTGTATTCTTTGTTGTTTTAAATTATAACATAGATAAAAAATTAAATAAGCAGCAGTGATAGCCTAGTGGTGTGACCGTCGGACTGCCAAGTCATAGATCTCGAGTTCGAACCCAAGGCACGCACCTCTGATTTTACGGATTCATCTGCGTATTGTATAAATAATCACTTGATAAAAAATCGGTGAAGGAAAACATCGTGAGGAAACCAGCGTGTCTGAGAGATATTTTTCAACAGCATGCGAAGCTAAGTCAGAGTACGCCCATGGGCACCATAAAAACTCTGACACCAGGTTAGTCACTATAACCACATGAAAAGAAGAAGAATAATAATAATATGACGTAATATTTATTTTGGAACTTTTACACGTAAATTGTTAGGTCAATATTACAAAAGAGATGATGAAGACATCAACCAACGGGTGGAGCTCGTAAACCTGTTAAAATTACGTTGCAGCCTCAAGTGAAAATAAATCAGTGAAGCACCTAGGCTGTACAATACCTTCTGACATTTACAATTGTCAAAACAAATCGCTAAGGAGTTTCTTGTACCAAGCGTCCAGTGAGGCAACACCTTAACCGGCGCACTACCTAAAAAAAGGCCAAGTCCGAGTCGGACTCGCGCACGAATGGTTCTGTATCATTATCTATAAAAACGGCAAAAAAATCATTGTTGTATGTAAGCCCCCTTAAATATTTACTTTATTCTGTTTTTTAGTACTTGTTGCTATAGCGGCAACAGAAATACAACATCTGTGAAAATTTCAACTGTCTAACTATCACGGTTCATGAGATACAGCCTGGTGACAGACGAACGGACAGCGGAGTAATAGGGTCGCGTTTTACCCTTTGGGCTAGGAACCCAACTAGAAAGGTAGCAAAACGTTTTGCGAAACAAATATGACACTAAGAAAAAATACAAACCCAAAAAAGAACAAGATTGGGGAATATATGCGTCAAATCCACGGAAAACGGATACATAAACAGAAAAAGGGTTCCGGAAACATAAATCGAACCCTTAATCGAAACTTGTTATGAAATAAAATAAAATAAATTAACATTTTCTTTTTGTATGTATTTTGGCAGAAATATCAGATACAATATACAAGCTGACACTAAAATATGTATATATTATTATGTACAAGTAATTTGAATAGGAAAAGAGCTCACTGGGCATCAATTGGCAGAATCCCGAAGAGAAGAGTTAGGAAGAAGTGCACCTATAGTACTACACCTTCTCCCAAATGTGACATTCGTCACGAAGTAAATTCGTCACAATTCCCAATATATTTTGTTTATTGTAAATTCGTCACATCGTTATTATCCGCACCGAAAGCAAAAAAAATAAAATAAGAAGTAGTATAAAAATGTTGTATATTTTTCATAATTACAGCACGTTTACTAATTTACCTAACATCTACATAAAAATCGCAGTTCAAGTGAATGTAAAAATCAATAATTTTGGTCGCAATCGCTACTTTAAGAATAAAATATTTGAAAAGAGGATTTGTGACAAAACACATATTTTTAATACGTGTGACGAATTTACTTTGTGACCAATGTACAGAGGCCAGCACATCAAGTTACCACAAACTGTCAAATTTCTTTGATAGTATTTCAACTTTATTGCAAAGACATAAGGTTCATTTTTAATTGAGAAAATTTGACAGTTAGGGATAGCTAGATGTGCTGGCGTCGGTACAACAACCCCTCCCCTTCACAGGTCCCTCTGACGTTCACAGTACCTACCTACACCCACAGTTCGCTAGTTATGTTTAAGTCCCATGTAATAGGGGGGCGACCAAATGCACAGTTGTGCACAAATCCAGACTCAGGGGTGCTGCTCACCAGGCCAGTGCCGGACGGCGCGTACATGTTCCACCCACGCCTCAAATAGATGTCATATGAAGGTGCCGTTAGGGCCGAGCCTGCCGGGTAAGCGGGATTGTCCGAAACGGTTACCGCTACCCCGGAATATAAAGGACTAAGGAAGGAACGTGGCTGGGTTTTAGTCAGTAAAAGTGACACTCCCTTCCGCTCCACCCAGGGCGGGAGAAGTCTTTGGATGATTTCCCAGCCATAAAAAAAAGGGGCCGAGTCTGCCAGGTAAGAGGGATTGTCCGAAAGAGTTACCGCTACCCCGGAACTTAAGGGCTAAGGAACATAGATAGGTTTTAGTCAGTAAAAGTCTGACACTCCGCTACGCTAACGCTAACGCTGACGCACGCTATGAACAATTCCTGATTGAAAAACTCAATGACACTGCTCGATCTAGGAACCAAATCCCAGGGAGCCTAGACAGGTGTCAATCGCTCCATGTCGATTCGATTTCAAAAATTGTTGATCGAACAATTCGGATTGACAAGAACGCTACTTGTCAACGCGTTTGCATGGGAATATTGATCGAGTTTCGTTACACAATTTGAGATTGTCTAGCACTTAGCGATCGAAAGCGATTGATCACGTGACATTTCATACGTTTCGGACTTATCTAATTTCGCTATCGTTAATGAAAATGTTACTTTGTCTAGGCCCCCAGGACTACACACTTAGCAGTAGGGCTTGCTACCACTAGACTGAGGAAGTAGTCCCCCAAAGGTATATCCCCAATCACTTACCCTTGTAACCGAACTTCGCCCCTAGGAACTCACTTCGCGGTTTCATTAATATAACACCAACAAGTTTCGAAGTAACTTGCACCTTGCCACGATGCAACTGATGCATTTATAAATTTTCATCACGACATTAAATCCTTATACGTTGGGCTGCGACAGACGGGCAACTTTACAGCAACTATTGCCCGGCAACTTTCCCCGGAGGTTAAAGAGCAATTATTTTTGTGATATAGTCATTTTATTCAAGGTGCATCGTCTACACGTATAATTACTGGGGGTAATCATAAAGGCGTCAACTACGCATACCTATTGTACCTAAGTTTTATTTTTAAGGATAGGAAATCATCAAATGACTCCTCCCGCTCTAGGTGGAGCGGAAGGGAGCGTCAGACTCTTACTAACTAAACCCCATCCATGTTCCTTCCTTATCCCCTTATAGTCCAGGGTAGCGGCAACCCTTTTTCAGACAACCCCGCTGAGCCTATTGTATATTTAAGGCTCAATAAACACGGGGAAATCAGCGGTCGGCAGTGGCGCAGCAAGCACTGTCAGTGTAAAATAATTTAAAACATTTTCTACATAATTGAAATACCAGTATCGCTTGAAAAGCTTGAAAAGGCACTACTGCCGGCTTCTGCAGTTCCGGTGTCAATCGGCTCTCATTAAGTAGCTTTGCGCAAACATTATTGATGAGAAATGACTTCTATTTTTAGGTATAAAAAACACAACTGTTGCCCAAAACTAAGCAATTTAAGTTGCCCGTTTAACCGAACCTTTAAACCCGTAACTAAGTTTTATGGCGTAACGGGGGAGACTTTAAGCCGTATATAACGCTACTTTTCACGTGCACAGAAGGGGTAAGCAGAATTCTAAACCGGAAGAGTGAAATATATTGTAGATAAAATAAATTGAATATGACTGTGAGAAGTAACGTGAAGATGAAAAACTAAATTCCAAAACGGAAAAATGAACTGAAAAGTATACAGAGTGGACACGACATAAGAGCTTTCCTTTAAACTGCCTATACTGGGTACCATTTTCAGGCTTTGTACCAAAAATCAATTAAATAGGAGCAGTAGTTTAGTCGCAAATCATTTTTTATGTTTTTGCCCCGTTTGAACACGATGTATTTTTCTAACAGCGCTACGGCGCGCGCGCGTCATATACAGAGTTGATATGACAGAGTTGATATGACAGAGGGGCATTAAATTACACTACGTAGACTATACGTGTTTAGTATTAACTCGGTAGGGTATAAAAATATAAAACACCAAAAATGATGTTTTTATATTTTCAAACAAACTAAATAGCTTACAAAACAGAGTAAAACGCAACCACCCTTTGTAATTATAAACTGACCTTGTAACGCAGCGGCACCGACGCGCGCATGCCGGAGCGCTGTTAGGAAAGATACATCGTGTTCAAACGGGGCAAAAACTTAAAAAAACATTTGCGACTAAACTACTGCTCCTATTTAATTGATTTTTGGTACAGAGCTTGAAATGGGTCCCTAGTATAAGCTGTTTAAAGGAAAGCCCCTCTGTCGTATCAACTCTGTATACCCCGGAGGGTAAGGCAGAGATGCTCCTTTAGTACACCTACATATCGCTGTTGGTATCCCACTAGCTAAAGCCCGCGGTTTCACCCGCGTGGGTGTCAGAAATGCTTACATTATTAGTTACATTCTTAGTTTTAGTAAAAATCCTATTTTTTTTTCAAAATGTAATATAGCCATGTCATCCGGGGATAGTGTAGCTTCCCAACAGTGAAAGAATTTTAAATCGCTACAGTAGTCTCGGAGCCTATTCAATGCAAACAAACAATAAAATATTTCTAAAATCAAAATCTAAAATCATTTATTCAAACTAGGCTACAACAATCAAATCTTTCCAAAATCAAAAGTCATTTATTTAAAATCAGCACTTTTTGAAGGTCAAAGTTACATGACAGTCCCCAAAAAACGCCCACCCTTCACCAAAATTTCATTGTGAAAACATAATGTGAACTGTCATTCTATCCGATCTAGCATCGATTGACACTACTGACAGACTCAACCAAGGTTTTAACGGTGAGATCATACTAAAACAGACTGGCTTTTTTCTTTTTTTTTAAGGCTGGGAAATCATCCAACGACTGCTCCCGCTCTGGGTGGAGCGGAAGGGAGTGTCAGACTCTTACTGACTAAAACCCATCCATGTTCCTTCCGTAGCCCTTTATGGTCCGGGGTAGCGGTAACCCTTTCGGACAATCCCGCTTACCAAAGGAGATGCGATTAAATTGCATTATATTGTTCTTAGAGCACACTGATTGTTCTTAGAGACAATAATGTTTTAAAATGAAAATATACGAGATCTTTTTACTGGCCTAGTGCTTTAGCTAGGATGAAGAACTGGCGCAACAAACTTCCCCCTTATAATATTAGCATAGATGTAATAGGGGCCGAGTCTATTGCCATCGACCGGGCACAAATCCAGCTTCCAGACCGACATATTCAAAATTGAAAATCCCGTTAACAACTGGGAATCGAACCCAGAACTTCATGCTTAGCAGAAACGCCTGTCTCAAGCATGATATTTGTATTCAACGTGTACACATAACACATAAGTATCGCTTAGAGATCTACCATCACGTCAAACTTATAGCAACGTGAGAATAAAACCAGTATTACCAAAGAAAGGGGAACACGTAGCGCCCCCTAGCGTGAATAATAATAAATTTTAAAGCTGCAGTGATCCGATGAGCATTTTACTGCGCCCATGGGGAACATACTTTTTTATTAAAGAATTTCCTTTAAAAGCAATCTTTTTTAAACGATTTTATGTGTCTAGTTAGTGCGTGGTGCAGTTTGGGTACAGAGCACATAAAGCTGCCCCAATCTGTCAAATTTCTTTGATAGATTTTCAACTTTATTACAAAAGTATAAGGTTAATGTTCAATTGGGAATATTTGACAGTTTGGGATACCGTCTGTACAAAACGAGTTTTAGAACGAAACAAATCATCATCATTTTTTTAATAGAAAATTCTATTTGAGAATAGGTCATGCCCCTGTAAAAAGATTATGTCAGGATTGACTGTCACCTTCCGGGTAATCGGGCTGCCGGGTAAGAGGGATTGATTGTCCGAAAGGGTTACCGCTACCCCGGAACATAAAGGATAAGGATGGAACATGGATGGGTTTTACTCAGTAAAAGTCTGACACTCCCTTCCGCTCCACCCAGAGCGGGAGGAGTCATTTGATGATTTTCCACCATTAAAAAAAAAAGAGTCACTGTCGCCTTACCACAATTATTTTTTCTTCCATACTTTTCTATAAGTCATATCATCTTTCACACCATTGTTACTTTGTTCTTTCCCTTCTCCCACAGCCACTCCCCTAGCCATCACATACAAACTCGAAACTTTCCTGACAACATTTTCCTCATTCCTCCGCATCTCATGCCAATTTTTTTTTCCGGTGCGAAATTATCACGTAACTTCTAGACTTTTATTGACTACTAGCTTCTGCCCGCGACTTCGTCCGCGGAAAATTGCGATATACTGTAACTGTTTAGGCAGCGCATGCAAATAATTCTGTTTTCGGAGGTATTTCTTTCGGACTTGCTAGACGAAAATTGCGATAGCTCGGCTAATATGTATGATATAAATATAATTTATAGCCTATAGCACTCAGGAATAATGTAGCTTTCTATAAGTGATTTTTTTTTTTTAATTGGATCATTAGTTCCGGAGATTACCCCCTACATACAAACTTACAAATTTTACCTCTTTATAATATTAGTATAGAAAACCCACCTGTGTTCCTTCAGTTGCCTGTACCCCATACCCTCATAATCAGTCTATAATGTTCCCACTGGAACACAGACCTCTCTAAGAGAGGGAGTAGTCCTATAATAATAATAATCGACCATGCGGGCCCAGTGCGGGTTGGCGGCTGTCACATATCTTCGAATTTCTGGTGTTAAGACATGCCCGTTTCCTCACGATGTTTTCCTTTACAGTTTTGAGAACAGTGGTGATTAAATAAACAAAGTAGAGCGCCTGCGCCTTGGAAACATGCTGGTCCTGCTCCACAGGACAATCTAGTGTCTAGACAAAATCAAACTGGTTGCTAAGTAGTTAAATTAGGTAATAATTTATTATTTATAAAATACCATTTTAACATGTTGAAATAACTTCTCACACATTGATTGATTTATTATTATTAACTTTTAGAATGTTTGTAAATATGTGAGCACCATGTACTTATGACATACTTAAGTTTACCTGCCATTACTATATGTGTTTTTCTTTTCACCTTTTGTGGTGTAGTGTTTTTATTCTGGGTGCATCGTCTTCACATATAATTCATGTATACAATACATACATTGTAAAACATTTTAAAAGAGTAATGGTGGAGTTTCTTGCCCATTCTTCTCCACACGAAACTACCTTTTGGAAGGGGCGACTAGAATCAATTCTATTTCTTGTTCATTTTGACGTTCAAAAGTGCCTTACTTGTGCCTATTTGAAATAAATGATTTGACTTTAACTTTGACTTTGCTTGGGAGCGAACTCACGACTTACAGTTTGTAAGTCGAGGCCGACACCCATACCATGACAACCGATTTCCTCAAAACTTTTCAGTCACCGTTGTCACTTTCAGACTTACTCTTTTACACTCAAACTTAAAGCATATATTTCAAATAAACCAATTACAGGCACTTTTGAATTGTCAAGGGGTCGGTCAGTCAGAAAGATGAAGCTAGTTGCCCATTCCAAAGCAGTAGGTACCTATGGAGAAGAACGGGTAAGAAACACCATGGACACTCTTTTAAATCAATATGTGGTTACAAAATATGGGTTACGTCATTCATGTTGAAATTATACGTGTGAGAACGATGCAGGACGTAATTAAAAAGCGTCCGTAATAAAAGATTTAACAAGTAATCAAAAACAATTAAAATATTAAATTTAAAAGATCCGTGGCAGCTAAGACGTGACCCGTCTCTACTGAGGGCGCCTATATGTACACAAACATGACGCATGGATTAGCAGCATTCAACTCAATACTTATTAAGTCCATACAACATATATCATATAACTATGTGTGTTCGCTTGATATCCCAACTTTAGCAGCAACGTACTAAATCCTTAAATCATATTTTTATTACAGTCTACTTCCCTAGAGCCACATCATAAAATGATGGCTCACTTGTCGCACGTTAAACTAAATAATGTGAAAACATAATATCAGTTTAGACTTTTAAAGAGATTAGAGGGGCTCGTGGCTAAGTAATAACAGCCACACAGATCTATTAATCAGGTTAAGCTACGCTTACCGGGGTTGGCCGTGGATGGGTGACCATCTTTACATATCGAGACGCCTCCGTGCCTCAGAAAGCACGTCAAGCCGTTTGTGCATCTTTGACAGTCGTTACGAGTCGTCGAAGCCCGATAATCTGACAGCCAGTCTTACCAAGGGGTATCGTATTACCCAGTTACTCGGTTGTGGAGGTCAGATAGGCAGTCGCTCCATGTAAAATACTGGTATTCAGCTGCATCCGGTTAGACTGGAAGCCGACTGCAACATAGTTGGGAAAAGGCTAGCAGATTGATTGATTTTAAAGAGATAATATTTTTATCTATTTCATGTTATAATGGGTCGATTGCCGTTTAAACTGAAGAACCTGGGTTGAAGATCCTATAATTAATAGACAATATTGATACAGTCGGAACAGTTTTGAGATTTCCAAACTTCTGGCTACTGTCATAGCCAAAGCTTTTTTACAAAAAAAAACAGTTTGTAGTCACATCCTTACGAAAGAGTTTGTATGTAGTTGTAAGTATTCGTCTTCAGTAGCAGGCCGGCAGCAACATGCGTTGTGAGTCTTGGTGACGCTTTGTAATTACTTGCACAAATACTTTCAAACGTTTTGAATTTGGGAGAGACGGGCCATGTTATCGTAGTTTATCTCTAACAGCACATCATGGCATCATGTTGAATAAAAGTCTATTGAAACACCTTTAACTATAAACAATTCATATTAATGTTAAAACAATTAACCTCACCAAATTACAGAGGTGCACTGCTGAACCCCCAAAATGACCGCAGAGACAAACAAACGACGTGATCCACCTGGCTTGCAGCAATTAGTGTCGCGAGAGCAGCCCAGACACTCCACTGACACTTGTCGCATCGTGTGAGGCGACACTCGTCTAATTAGAGAAGGGAGACCGCTCTAGCTTAGAGTGACTGTGATTGGTGGATTCATGGGATAGATTTTGATTTATACAATGATAAACGTATTGACTTTCCTTTTTTTTTTATTTAGCTTACACTGCCTCACTGCTGCGCAAAGGCCTCCCCCAAATAGTCTTATAGTTCATAATTATTTTTATAAGTTATTGAGCCTTTTTTATTTCTGACAGTTGATCGCAATAACCTATTATAAGCTTCCCTGACTAAACGGGTTAGGTTAAGCTACAATGGTGCGCGAGCTGAGCGAGTGGCTGGCGACCGCAACATAGAGCAGTAACCAAAATATAAATTATTTGAGGTTCACAAAAAGGAGTGCTATCGTTGTATTAGAGTTTCATAACATTCTTTTAGAAAATCAAAAGGGAATGATTGTGGTTCGATTAGAAAAAATACATTTGAATAAACCCGTTGCCTTTGTGGTGGTCACGAAGGAGTTGATATTCTGAAGTTTCGTCAAAGGTAAGGGATAGTAAAATAAATACAGGTAAAATTAATAAAAGCGTGTTAAAAATCATTGGTCGAACTTGAACAAAATAAATTGTTTAAGGGAAGCCTATATTAGACCCTGAAGGCATAGACAAATAACTGATGTTTTTTTTTTTTAAGGATGGGAATTATCTAATTACTCCTCTAGCTCAGTGTAGAGCGGAATGTGACACAGTCTTACTGACTAAAACCCATCCATGTTCCCGTCTTAGCCCTTTATGTGCCGGGGTAGCGGTAACCCTTTCGCACAATCCCGCAGACAAGAATGTCCGTAAAGTTTTGAAAACTGAAGCTACCCTACACTAGACACAAACGAGCGATCAAAACAGCTTAAGCTGCCGCTAAGAACATTTCATTTGTGCCAACAGCAAGACTTGTGCACCAGACTGTACGCCACGTCACAATGTGGAATACAATTGATGAGCTCGCTTATATTTCTAGTTATTTACGCCAGTTTTTACTAGACGACACGGTTGCCGCAGTGGTTGAGCGATTGACTGCTACGCAGTATGTCGCGGGTTCGATTCCCGCATGGAACAAATATTTGTACGACCTGCATGTATTTGTTACGGGTCTAGGTGTTTTCTATCTATAATATGTATTATACGTATTTAATACAAAAAAAAAAAATATATAAGTAGTTTATCAGCCATCTCGTTACCATAATACAAGCATTAGGTTGCTTAGCTTGGGACTATATGGCGTTTTGTGAAATGTCCAAGGATATTATTATTATTATTGTTTTTACCCAACTGCCAAGGAAGAAAGATTGCCCATCCAATCCCGTATTAAGTTATGTAGCAGGCGCGACCCAATTGCAAATAATGATTCCAAATTGATAGGTTCTGCATGCTGCTATATTTAATGCGCGTATTTATCTGATGCTCTCAGCTCATAATATAGTCTGTTAAATCTAAGTAGAGTTTACTTTGTACTAACTTTTTATACCGCATTTTTATTAGCCCGCATAATATGTCGACAAATTAAACACATAAAGTTCCAGTTCAGTATCGTATACTAGCTGGAGCAGACGCATTATCGGTTTTACCTGAGTAGTGTAGTTCAGTGCCATATAAAATCTAAACGTACTACAAAGACAATAAAACTCAGTATCGTCATGCACCTATTTGTTCGTAATTAACTAAGTACGGGTCACAGTGCGAGTGTCGCGAGTGTGCGGCCCTCTTCACCCCCGCGAGGAAACAGTGCGGACTATATTTTTTACTCACTTACACTTCTTCGTGCAGTGGTAGTCGCGTGAGTGCAGCCCCCCTCACCCCCGCGAGTAAACGGAACAGTGGTGATTTTTCATCTCTTTTACTCAACACCAGCTGTGCAAAAAATAATTGTGAAGCAGGTACTTTACTTACCTGGACGGATAAGATACCTAACTAGTTGTCTGAACATCAGATTATGGCCGAATTAGACGCTTCCTTTGTGCTCCACTCGCCGAAAAGCAGTAAATGCCATTCAGTTCCTGACCTATACTCAGGCGACGACGCTAACCCTAATGTGACTCAGAGAAACTTTAAGAGGAAGCAGCCGGCATGCGACTTGCGAGAGGATATCTCTGCACTCTCCGAGGAATTCAAGAGATCAATGAGTACTCTTAGCTCTGAAATACGCGACCAGTTTTCCAATAACAACTCGAATATTAGTAATCTTCGAAATGAATTTGATAATTTAGCAACTACCTCCTGTCTAATTCAATCCGAGTTGAAAGAATTACGCTCTGATTTTTCTAACACAAAAACAGATATAACAATTCTAAACACAAAACATCAAGAATTATCGAGAGTAGTCGATGAGTTGAAGTCTTCGGTGGAATTCAACTCTGCGAACATTATTGATGGCGTAAATCGCACAAATGAGTTGGAGTCGAAGATCGTTACCTCTACGTCTGAGCACATATTCACATTGAGTAATAAAATAGATCGCCTAGAACAGCAGGCTAGGCAATGCAACGTTGAAATTGGTAACTTGCCGGAAAAACGTGGCGAAAATCTGGTGGTTGTGTTGGAGTCAATTGCGGCAGCTATTAACGTACCTATAACACATAAAGACATAGTGGCTATTCACCGTGTTCCACACGCACACACGCACAATCTACGTCCGAAAAATATTATTGTGAAGTTTACGTCCCGATTACTCCGTGATAACGTGCTGAGCGCTTATCGATTGTCTAAAGGTATTACATCTGATCGTATAGGACTCGCTGGAACTCAATGTCGCATCTATATGAACGAACACCTGACGCTTCGTAATAAGGAGTTATTTCGCAAATGCCGCGACGCTGCTAAAACAAGCAAGTTCAAGTATGTGTGGGTCCGTAATGCTACTGTGCTGGTCAAGGAGAATGATGACTCACCCACGATTGCGATCCGTTCAGAAGACGACATTTGTAATAAGATTAGGTCAAAAAAACCGTCCTAATACGCTGTTGGTATTTATTACAATTCAATCACTTCGTGACATAATGTATCTGTATAAAAATAACATTATTTTCAATGTTTGTTTGTCATATTTTTTTGCCAACAGCTGTGTGGTTATTTTGCTTATGTTTACATTGCTCTCTTTACAATATTTCCTTATCTTAGTAGTATCTGTCCCGTATAACGTCTGGTTAATTGTTTATTGGTCATATTTTATTGCATACAGTTGTGTTCTTAATTTGCTCAAGGTTGCAAATTGCTCTTTGCAAGATTTCCTTACCTTATTAAATTTAATGTACTATGTTAAAATCAGTGCGTACCTTCAGATTTTAAAAATGAATAATGATAGTAAGATATCCATTTATTATCAAAACTGTCGAGGAATCAGGACTAAACTAAATACACTTTACTTAAATATTATGTCGCATGCATATGACATCATTATCTTGACCGAGACCTGGTTGACACTAGACATATCTGATAATGAATTTATTGATCAACGGTATCAGGTCTTTAGATGCGATCGTAACCGTTTACTCACCAAAAAAAAAGATGGAGGTGGTGTCCTTATAGCCGTATGTAAAAAACTAAATCCCTCCTGTATTTCATTTCTGCCCCCGTTAAACTTGCCCGAGCATGTGATAGTTAAAGTGCCCGCCAAAAACAATAAATATCATATTATTTGTGCTACGTACATACCCCCTAACGCTGTTGATGATACATACTTAACTTTTCTTAATTCTCTGTCAGTGTTGTGTGACGATGATTCTTCCGTAGAAAATATTATTTTAACAGGTGATTTTAATTTGCCCTCGCTTGCCTGGGTAAAAAAGTCATCATACATGGAATATGCTGCGAACAACAATCCTACAAACCAAACTCGCTTTTTATCAAATATCTGTTCTCAACATATTATGAAACAATATAACCAATTTTTCAATTCTAACGGACGCATGTTGGATTTATTTTTTTCTAATACGCATGCAGTCATATTCTCCCCCGATGTCCCCCTTTTACCAGCTGACACCTATCATCCAGCCTTTTACGCACACATTTCTTTCTCTCATCCCACACATAGTCGCAAATGTACTCCTAATAACAAACTAAATTATCATAAAGCTAACTATAATAAGATAAATACTAATATAAATGACGTGGATTGGAATGTCTTACTGGATAACCTAACACCTAATGAATCAGTTTCTACATTTTATGAAAAACTTTATGAAATTATAAAAACACACACACCCACATGTCAACCAAAAAATGTTAATTTCCCCAACTGGTTTTCCAAATCTCTCATACATACATACAAAAAGAAAAGTCAAGCCTGGGTTAGGTGGAAGAAGTATGGGAATTTATGTGACTATGAGGTATTCTCGAGTCACAGGAAAAATTTTAAAAAAATAGTAGACATTTGCTATAATAAATATATTAATGCAATTGAAGACAATGTTGCTACCAATACTAAGATATTCTGGTCGTACGTTGCTAGCCGTAAAACTTCAAATAAAATCCCATCCACGGTTCATTACAATCAAATTTCATCCAACGATCCTATTACTACTTGCAACTTGTTTGCTACATTTTTCCAGTCTGCATATGAGCCCTCTACATTTGACTGTAACTCTTGGGAACCACCATCTACAAATGCTGACCACGATGTCTTCTTATGCCAACTGCAACTATCCCTTAGTGAAATACAAAAAGAACTAAAATCACTTGATTCAACTAAAGGTCCTGGTCCTGATGGGATTCCTTCGATTTTTCTAAAAAGCACGTGTGATACATTATGTTATCCTTTACTTATATTATATAATAAATGTTTATCATGTGGTATTTTCCCTGAAGTTTGGAAACATGCAAATATTGTACCAGTTCATAAGAGTGGCTCCAAGCATGACGTAGTGACCTATCGACCTATCTCTATACTATCTGCTTTTTCCAAGCTATTTGAGCGATTGGTACATAAGAAATTATATCCTGCTATTCGTGACTGTGTCACGTGATTGTGTGTCCGAACCACGTGACTGTGTCTGAGGCACGTGACTGTGGCACGTGACAGTGTGTCGAGGCACGTGACTTTGTGTCCGTGTCACGTGACAGTGACTCTGAGTCACGTGCTTGTGTGTCTGAGCCACGTGACTGTGTGTCTGAGGCACGTGACAGTGTGTCTGTGTCACGTGACTGTCACGTGATTGCGTGTCTGAGCCACGTGATTTTGTGTCTGAGACACGTGACTGTGTGTCCGAAACACTTGCTTGTATATCTGAGCCACGTGACTGTGTCCGAAACACGTGCCTGTGTGTTCAAGTCACGTGACTGTGTCTAAGACACGTGACTTTGTGTCTGTGTCACGTGACTGTGACTCTGAGTCACGTGCTTGTGTGTCTGAGCCACGAGACTGTGTGTCTGAGGCACGTGACTGTGTGTCTCAGCCACGTGACTGTGTGTCTGAGGCACGTGACAGTGTGTCTGAGTCACGTGACTTTGTCACTGTGTCACGTGACTTTGTCACTGTGTCACGTGTATTTGTCACTGTGTCACATGACTTTGTCACTGTGTCACGTGAATTTGTCACTGTGTCACGTGACTTTGTCACTGTGTCACGTGACTTTGTCACTGTGTCATGTGATTGTGTCTGAGCCACGTGACTGTGTATCCGAGGCGTGTGACTGAAACACGTGACTTTGTTTTCGAGTCACGTGACTTTGTCACTGTGTCACGTGATAATGTGTGTCTGAGCCACGTGCCTGTGTGTTCAAGTCACGTCACTGTGTCTAAGACACGTGACTTTGTGTCTGTGACACGTGACTGTGTCTCTGAGTCACGTGTTTTTGTCTGAGCCACGTGACTGTGTGTCTGAGGCACGTGACTGTGTGTCTGAGTCACGTGACTGTGTGTCTGAGTCACGTGACTTTGTTTTCGAGTCACGTGACTTTGTCACTGTGTCACGTGATTATGTGTGTCTGAGGCACGTGACAGTGTGTCAGAGTCACGTGTTTTTGTTTCCGAGTCACGTGAATGTGTGACTGTGTCACGTGATTATGTGTGTCTGAGCCACGTGACTGTGTATCTGAGGCACGTGACAGTGTGTCTGAGTCACGTGACTTTGTTACTGTGTCACGTGATTGTGTGTCTCAGCCACGTGACTTTATGTCTTAAGCACGTAACTGTGTGTCTGAGGCACGTGACAGTGTGTCTGAGTCACGTGACTTTGTCACTGTGTCACGTGATTATGTGTGTCTGAGCCACGTGACTGTGTATCTGAGGCACGTGACAGTGTGTCTGAGTCACGTGACTTTGTCACTGTGTCACGTGATTTTGTGTCCGAGCCACGTGACTGTGTGTCTGAGGCACGTGACAGTGTGTCTGTGTCACGTGACTGTCACGTGATTGCGTGTCTGAGCCACGTGATTTTGTGTCTGAGACACGTGACTGTGTGTCCGAAACACTTGCTTGTATATCTGAGCCACGTGACTGTGTCCGAAACACGTGCCTGTGTGTTCAAGTCACGTGACTGTGTCTAAGACACGTGACTTTGTGTCTGTGTCACGTGACTGTGTCTCTGAGTCACGTGACTGTGTCACGTGATTGTGTGTCCGAGCCACGTGACTTTGTGACTGAGGCACGTGACGGTGTGTCCGAGTCACGTG
This sequence comes from Hyppa rectilinea, assembly GCA_951799385.1. Taxonomy (NCBI): domain Eukaryota; kingdom Metazoa; phylum Arthropoda; class Insecta; order Lepidoptera; family Noctuidae; genus Hyppa; species Hyppa rectilinea. Next base: position 16,108,241 of record OX637316.1, read on the forward strand.
ACTTTGTTTCCGAGCCACTTGACTTTGTGACAGAGGCACATGATCTCGTGTGTCCGAGGCACAAGACGGTGTGTCTGAGGCACATGACTGTGTGTCTGTGTCACGTGACTTTGTTTCTGAGTCATGTGATTTTGTCACTGTGTCACGTGATTGTGTTTCCGAGCCACGTAATTGTGTGTCTGTGTCACGTGACTGTGTCTCTGAGTCACGTGAATGTGTCACGTGACAGTGTGTCTGAGTCACGTGACTGTGTTACTGAGACACTTGACCATGTGTCTGAGTCACGTGCCTGTGTGTTCAAGTCACGTGACTGTGTCTAAGGCACGTGACTTTGTGTCTGTGTCACGTGACTGTGTCTCTGAGTCACGTGACTGTGTCACGTGATTGTGTGTCCGTGCCACGTGACAGTGTGTCTGAGTCACATGACTTTGTCACTGTGTCACGTGATTGTGTGTCCGAAACACGTGACTGTGTGACTGAGGCACGTGATCGTGTGTCTCAAGCAATTGACTGTGTGTCCGAACCACGTGACTGTGTCTGAGGCACGTGACTGTGGCACGTGACAGTGTGTCGAGGCACGTGACTTTGTGTCTGTGTCACGTGACAGTGACTCTGAGTCACGTGCTTGTGTGTCTGAGCCACGTGACTGTGTGTCTGAGGCACGTGACAGTGTGTTAAAACAATTAACCTCACCAAATTACAGAGGTGCACTGCTGAACCCCCAAAATGACCGCAGAGACAAACAAACGACGTGATCCACCTGGCTTGCAGCAATTAGTGTCGCGAGAGCAGCCCAGACACTCCACTGACACTTGTCGCATCGTGTGAGGCGACACTCGTCTAATTAGAGAAGGGAGACCGCTCTAGCTTAGAGTGACTGTGATTGGTGGATTCATGGGATAGATTTTGATTTATACAATGATAAACGTATTGACTTTCCTTTTTTTTTTATTTAGCTTACACTGCCTCACTGCTGCGCAAAGGCCTCCCCCAAATAGTCTTATAGTTCATAATTATTTTTATAAGTTATTGAGCCTTTTTTATTTCTGACAGTTGATCGCAATAACCTATTATAAGCTTCCCTGACTAAACGGGTTAGGTTAAGCTACAATGGTGCGCGAGCTGAGCGAGTGGCTGGCGACCGCAACATAGAGCAGTAACCAAAATATAAATTATTTGAGGTTCACAAAAAGGAGTGCTATCGTTGTATTAGAGTTTCATAACATTCTTTTAGAAAATCAAAAGGGAATGATTGTGGTTCGATTAGAAAAAATACATTTGAATAAACCCGTTGCCTTTGTGGTGGTCACGAAGGAGTTGATATTCTGAAGTTTCGTCAAAGGTAAGGGATAGTAAAATAAATACAGGTAAAATTAATAAAAGCGTGTTAAAAATCATTGGTCGAACTTGAACAAAATAAATTGTTTAAGGGAAGCCTATATTAGACCCTGAAGGCATAGACAAATAACTGATGTTTTTTTTTTTTAAGGATGGGAATTATCTAATTACTCCTCTAGCTCAGTGTAGAGCGGAATGTGACACAGTCTTACTGACTAAAACCCATCCATGTTCCCGTCTTAGCCCTTTATGTGCCGGGGTAGCGGTAACCCTTTCGCACAATCCCGCAGACAAGAATGTCCGTAAAGTTTTGAAAACTGAAGCTACCCTACACTAGACACAAACGAGCGATCAAAACAGCTTAAGCTGCCGCTAAGAACATTTCATTTGTGCCAACAGCAAGACTTGTGCACCAGACTGTACGCCACGTCACAATGTGGAATACAATTGATGAGCTCGCTTATATTTCTAGTTATTTACGCCAGTTTTTACTAGACGACACGGTTGCCGCAGTGGTTGAGCGATTGACTGCTACGCAGTATGTCGCGGGTTCGATTCCCGCATGGAACAAATATTTGTACGACCTGCATGTATTTGTTACGGGTCTAGGTGTTTTCTATCTATAATATGTATTATACGTATTTAATACAAAAAAAAAAAATATATAAGTAGTTTATCAGCCATCTCGTTACCATAATACAAGCATTAGGTTGCTTAGCTTGGGACTATATGGCGTTTTGTGAAATGTCCAAGGATATTATTATTATTATTGTTTTTACCCAACTGCCAAGGAAGAAAGATTGCCCATCCAATCCCGTATTAAGTTATGTAGCAGGCGCGACCCAATTGCAAATAATGATTCCAAATTGATAGGTTCTGCATGCTGCTATATTTAATGCGCGTATTTATCTGATGCTCTCAGCTCATAATATAGTCTGTTAAATCTAAGTAGAGTTTACTTTGTACTAACTTTTTATACCGCATTTTTATTAGCCCGCATAATATGTCGACAAATTAAACACATAAAGTTCCAGTTCAGTATCGTATACTAGCTGGAGCAGACGCATTATCGGTTTTACCTGAGTAGTGTAGTTCAGTGCCATATAAAATCTAAACGTACTACAAAGACAATAAAACTCAGTATCGTCATGCACCTATTTGTTCGTAATTAACTAAGTACGGGTCACAGTGCGAGTGTCGCGAGTGTGCGGCCCTCTTCACCCCCGCGAGGAAACAGTGCGGACTATATTTTTTACTCACTTACACTTCTTCGTGCAGTGGTAGTCGCGTGAGTGCAGCCCCCCTCACCCCCGCGAGTAAACGGAACAGTGGTGATTTTTCATCTCTTTTACTCAACACCAGCTGTGCAAAAAATAATTGTGAAGCAGGTACTTTACTTACCTGGACGGATAAGATACCTAACTAGTTGTCTGAACATCAGATTATGGCCGAATTAGACGCTTCCTTTGTGCTCCACTCGCCGAAAAGCAGTAAATGCCATTCAGTTCCTGACCTATACTCAGGCGACGACGCTAACCCTAATGTGACTCAGAGAAACTTTAAGAGGAAGCAGCCGGCATGCGACTTGCGAGAGGATATCTCTGCACTCTCCGAGGAATTCAAGAGATCAATGAGTACTCTTAGCTCTGAAATACGCGACCAGTTTTCCAATAACAACTCGAATATTAGTAATCTTCGAAATGAATTTGATAATTTAGCAACTACCTCCTGTCTAATTCAATCCGAGTTGAAAGAATTACGCTCTGATTTTTCTAACACAAAAACAGATATAACAATTCTAAACACAAAACATCAAGAATTATCGAGAGTAGTCGATGAGTTGAAGTCTTCGGTGGAATTCAACTCTGCGAACATTATTGATGGCGTAAATCGCACAAATGAGTTGGAGTCGAAGATCGTTACCTCTACGTCTGAGCACATATTCACATTGAGTAATAAAATAGATCGCCTAGAACAGCAGGCTAGGCAATGCAACGTTGAAATTGGTAACTTGCCGGAAAAACGTGGCGAAAATCTGGTGGTTGTGTTGGAGTCAATTGCGGCAGCTATTAACGTACCTATAACACATAAAGACATAGTGGCTATTCACCGTGTTCCACACGCACACACGCACAATCTACGTCCGAAAAATATTATTGTGAAGTTTACGTCCCGATTACTCCGTGATAACGTGCTGAGCGCTTATCGATTGTCTAAAGGTATTACATCTGATCGTATAGGACTCGCTGGAACTCAATGTCGCATCTATATGAACGAACACCTGACGCTTCGTAATAAGGAGTTATTTCGCAAATGCCGCGACGCTGCTAAAACAAGCAAGTTCAAGTATGTGTGGGTCCGTAATGCTACTGTGCTGGTCAAGGAGAATGATGACTCACCCACGATTGCGATCCGTTCAGAAGACGACATTTGTAATAAGATTAGGTCAAAAAAACCGTCCTAATACGCTGTTGGTATTTATTACAATTCAATCACTTCGTGACATAATGTATCTGTATAAAAATAACATTATTTTCAATGTTTGTTTGTCATATTTTTTTGCCAACAGCTGTGTGGTTATTTTGCTTATGTTTACATTGCTCTCTTTACAATATTTCCTTATCTTAGTAGTATCTGTCCCGTATAACGTCTGGTTAATTGTTTATTGGTCATATTTTATTGCATACAGTTGTGTTCTTAATTTGCTCAAGGTTGCAAATTGCTCTTTGCAAGATTTCCTTACCTTATTAAATTTAATGTACTATGTTAAAATCAGTGCGTACCTTCAGATTTTAAAAATGAATAATGATAGTAAGATATCCATTTATTATCAAAACTGTCGAGGAATCAGGACTAAACTAAATACACTTTACTTAAATATTATGTCGCATGCATATGACATCATTATCTTGACCGAGACCTGGTTGACACTAGACATATCTGATAATGAATTTATTGATCAACGGTATCAGGTCTTTAGATGCGATCGTAACCGTTTACTCACCAAAAAAAAAGATGGAGGTGGTGTCCTTATAGCCGTATGTAAAAAACTAAATCCCTCCTGTATTTCATTTCTGCCCCCGTTAAACTTGCCCGAGCATGTGATAGTTAAAGTGCCCGCCAAAAACAATAAATATCATATTATTTGTGCTACGTACATACCCCCTAACGCTGTTGATGATACATACTTAACTTTTCTTAATTCTCTGTCAGTGTTGTGTGACGATGATTCTTCCGTAGAAAATATTATTTTAACAGGTGATTTTAATTTGCCCTCGCTTGCCTGGGTAAAAAAGTCATCATACATGGAATATGCTGCGAACAACAATCCTACAAACCAAACTCGCTTTTTATCAAATATCTGTTCTCAACATATTATGAAACAATATAACCAATTTTTCAATTCTAACGGACGCATGTTGGATTTATTTTTTTCTAATACGCATGCAGTCATATTCTCCCCCGATGTCCCCCTTTTACCAGCTGACACCTATCATCCAGCCTTTTACGCACACATTTCTTTCTCTCATCCCACACATAGTCGCAAATGTACTCCTAATAACAAACTAAATTATCATAAAGCTAACTATAATAAGATAAATACTAATATAAATGACGTGGATTGGAATGTCTTACTGGATAACCTAACACCTAATGAATCAGTTTCTACATTTTATGAAAAACTTTATGAAATTATAAAAACACACACACCCACATGTCAACCAAAAAATGTTAATTTCCCCAACTGGTTTTCCAAATCTCTCATACATACATACAAAAAGAAAAGTCAAGCCTGGGTTAGGTGGAAGAAGTATGGGAATTTATGTGACTATGAGGTATTCTCGAGTCACAGGAAAAATTTTAAAAAAATAGTAGACATTTGCTATAATAAATATATTAATGCAATTGAAGACAATGTTGCTACCAATACTAAGATATTCTGGTCGTACGTTGCTAGCCGTAAAACTTCAAATAAAATCCCATCCACGGTTCATTACAATCAAATTTCATCCAACGATCCTATTACTACTTGCAACTTGTTTGCTACATTTTTCCAGTCTGCATATGAGCCCTCTACATTTGACTGTAACTCTTGGGAACCACCATCTACAAATGCTGACCACGATGTCTTCTTATGCCAACTGCAACTATCCCTTAGTGAAATACAAAAAGAACTAAAATCACTTGATTCAACTAAAGGTCCTGGTCCTGATGGGATTCCTTCGATTTTTCTAAAAAGCACGTGTGATACATTATGTTATCCTTTACTTATATTATATAATAAATGTTTATCATGTGGTATTTTCCCTGAAGTTTGGAAACATGCAAATATTGTACCAGTTCATAAGAGTGGCTCCAAGCATGACGTAGTGACCTATCGACCTATCTCTATACTATCTGCTTTTTCCAAGCTATTTGAGCGATTGGTACATAAGAAATTATATCCTGCTATTCGCAGTGTTTTAATAAAAGAACAGCATGGCTTTGTTAAAGACAGATCTTGCGTTAGCAACCTCCTCCTTTTCACGTCCCAGCTATTTGATAGTCTTGATAATAGACAGCAAATTGATGCGGTTTACACAGATTTTCAGAAGGCTTTCGATAAACTTGACCACACACTTCTACTTAATAAAATTGCTTACAATGGAATCAGAGGGGATCTTCTACGGTGGTTTATATCTTACATAACAAACAGAACACAAAAGGTGGTTGTTAATGGCTTTGAATCTAGCTCTTTTCGGGTCACCTCCGGTGTACCCCAAGGTTCCATTTTAGGCCCTTTATTATTTATTTTATATATTAATGACATAAAAGACTGTTTTCAAAATTCAAAATTTCTTCTTTGCGCGGATGATTTAAAGGTCTATAAAATTATTTCTGATAATGTAGATTGTTTTAACTTCCAGCAGGATTTAGACCGTTTTTCTCACTACTGTTCTTCCAACAAGCTTTACCTCAGTCTTCCAAAGTGTCATGTTATAACATTTACCAAAAAAAAGAATGTTACTGAGTTCGAATATCGTCTTGCTAATACGCCAATTAGTAAAGTTAGTTCTCTCCGTGATCTTAGTGTTCTTCTTGACTCGAAGCTCCATCTGGATGCTCATATTGATAAAATTGTAAACAAAGCCTACCAAATGTTTGGATTTGTCATGAGATCTTCCAGGGATTTTCGTCGACCTTCCACCTTTTTGCACTTATACAAATCAATAATCAGGCCACAGTTAGAGTTTGCAGTACCTATTTGGAACCCTTTTTACATAAAATATAGTGAAAGATTAGAGCTAGTACAACGTAAATACCTTCGTGCTATGAACTATAGGTGTTTTCGGAATAAAATGTCATATCACTTACTACTTAAAAAGTATGACCTCCTGACCTTAAAGTCCAGACGGAAACTTCTGGAAGTTATGACTCTGTTCAATGTGTGCCGCAATCATTTTGACTGTCCGGACTTAGTTAGGAGTCTATGTTACCTGGTTCCTCGAACAGTTCACGTACGTGAGGTTCGCACTCGACGTCTATTTGCTACCAGCACATGCAAATCCAACGCTGGATCGCGCTCACCACTTCATCGCTTGGTCGAGACATATAATAATGAGTTTAATTTAATCGACATTCTTTTTCTTAATAAAAATGCATTTAAAAAGCAAATCCTAGCAACCCTAAGAGACCAACAAACCAATACACAATGTGTGACATAATTAACGCAAGACCTTATACACCCCAATTAGAAATTAAGATACTGAGTTAAAATCATAATTACAATGTATGGTTGCCGGCGCATCAGGTTACCGGACTGTCAGGTTTCTCCGAGTGATTTTGAGCCTTAATGGGTTAGGATTAACCTATTAAGGTTCAAAATCACTTCACACTTCTTCTTCTTCACTGGTTCTCAGTCGATACCGAACTCAAGGATTTGAGTTCGGTATCGATTGAGAGGATTTGGCGGTTTGTTGTGACTTGTTGTGCTGGCCTCTGTACAATACTTATTTTTTATTTATTTTTTTCTGTACAATGCTCTTTTTCTGTACAATGCTCTTTTGTGAATTATTTAAGTTATTTAAGTAATGTATGTGTTACTAGCTAGTTTTAAGTACTTTAAATGGTAATCTGTGGAGAACGTAGTGGGTAGCATAATTGTTCAAAATGTAATATTTTAGATTTTGTAACTGCATCTTATTGTGCTACTGTTTGTTTTTCCTTAAATAAATAAAATAAAATAAAATAAAAATAAAATAAACCTTCCTCTTTAATCACCCTACCTATTAAAAAAAACCGCATCAAAATCCGTTGCGTAGTTTTAAATTTAAAGATTTAAGCATACATAGGGATATAGGGACAGAGAAAGCGACTTTGTTTTATACTACGAGTTATGTAGTGATAAGCGCTGGATTTAGACTGCCCTAGGGGCAGTCGGGGCGAGTGCCCAGGGCGGCAAATTTTTTAGGGCGGCATAATTTCTAAAGTGAATAAAATTGTTTTAGTCTTATCAAGATACCTCAATATAAATTAAATAATTCTATGAATGAATACTTTTTTAGTAGGTAGGTTTATGACGGTTAACGAAACCTAAATTATAGTAATATTAAATTACTGTCATTGTAAAAGCGTATTAACTTAATAACAATAACGCTTTTAATTGTTATTTTCAATGATAATCAGCATATTACCTTAATTATTTTCAAGCTAGGTATCCTACCCTCATATGCAAATGTTAACTCATAAATATAAAACAATATAATTAATGCAACACAGTACTTAATTAAATTATATTAGGTGCATTACAATCAGAAAGTTTTAATAATCTGCCTCATTTCTCTATAAAGTCAAACCTATTTCTCCCATTTTCCTTTCATTTTAGCGTTCCTTTTTGCTTGTCTATCTACTTAGTTCTCACCGTTTCTTTAATTCTACTTCCAGCACTAATTCCTGAAACCATGCCTGTGACAACCCGTAAGGCTGCTGCTCAGGAGTTGGAGCTTAAATTGAGAACGGCCCTTCAAAAACTTCAGGCCTCAGACAGCAAATGCCAACAGCTGCTGCAGGAAATAGACGAAAGTGAGAAGGAGGTCGAGAAGGTCGTTCACAAGAACACAAGCTTGAAGCAGGAGCTAGTGGGCCTACATCAACAATACCTGGATGTTGTTGATGATCGGGACAAACTGCGGGTGGTCACGGATGGTTTTAACAACTGCAGTAACCTTTATGAGTAGGCTTTGTGTAGGGTTAGGGACCTAGAAGAAGAATTAATTCATGCCAATATACAAATTACTAAGTTAAGGAAACATAAAGAAAGTACTCAAGCTAAGGAAACTAATAACTTATACAATGAACTATTCCAAAGTAACTGCCACCCTCATTCCATGATAACAATAGACCTAACAGAAGACTCTATTTTGAAACAGAACAATAGTAGTTATAAAGTAAGTCAAAATAAAATGAAAAAGTATGCAAAACTAAATAGAATCATTAATAGATGCAATAAATATAAGAAACATCAAAAAAACAGTTCCATTAATATTAATCTAAGGAAAGAGCGTGTTTTTCTAACAAATAAATTACAAAATTATCAAATTAAATTAGAAGATTGTAAAAATATTTACCAAATTGACACACATCGATTACAATCTGAAATTGATGTACTTGAAGAGTCACTACATTCACTCTATATTAAGTATGTGAGCTCACAAAACCAAATAAAGGAACACATCCTTGCTGCAAATGAGTTAGTGGAAATGTGTAATAATGAGGCAGACAGAGTGGACCCGCTAACTCTCAGCACCACTCAATGTATCTGTCAAAGGGAATCCAACCTTGTGGCTTTCCAGCCTGAGGCAACGGAGGATCCACCCCGGACCTCTGTTATCAATCTGGATTCACCAGTTAGTGAACAAAATTCATTACAAGTAGTTCAGACAGAAGCTAACTCTCCCCCTTGTAGTAGTAGAGAGTGTAGTTGCTCTATTATGTTTTCTGATAGTTTTGGAAAAGGGTTAGGTAAATTACTTAGCAACAACCTGAGTATTTCTTCTCAAAACTTTTGTATGCCTCAGTCTTCATACAAAAAAATAATTTCTTCAATAACTAGGAATAAATATGATCCTAATGCCATTTTAACAATTCTTGTAGGTAACAGTTTTAATATTAAAACATATGATATTGCTGATAGTGTCACTGAACTATTGAAGTTAAATTGTAAGAAAATTATTCTGTGTGCTTTTCCCTACTTTCAGCACTTGTCAAACAGGCAAAACAATAAGATTCACATGTTAAATAATTACATGCACTTCTTAGTGAGTCACCATAGTGACAAGTTTATATTTTTTGACACCAACATTTTTGTTGAGAAACTAAGGTCGACTAGGGATACTGTGTATCTGCCCATTAGTTTTAGACGTCAAATAGCTAGGCTATTAGCTTTTAATATTAACCCAGACATAATTAGTATGTCGAAGTCTTTTTCAATTAGCACCACATTTAGTAAATGTACTAATGTTAGTGTGGTTAGCTCAAATAATTTAAACTAGTTTGTAAGACAACAGAAGATACCACTAACAATATAATTTCACTTAATAATAAAAAGGTAATTTCTAGCACCAAAACTAACTGTAAGAAAGGGGCTAAGCAGAAACAGAAATCCTTGACATTATTTCATCAAAATATTCAAGGTTTTTCTTTCAAACAATTGGAGATTGAATTGTTTTTGGAAAAAACAATGTATGACATTATTTGTTTTACTGAGCACTGGTTAAAAGATTATGAAATGTTAATTAACTACGAGAATTATAGTTTGGCCAGTTGCTTTAACCGTAAATCAATGCTGCGTGGTGGTTCACTAATCCTAATTAAAAGTTGTATTAAATCAAAAACCCGTGAGGACATAGTTGAACTATCGGTTGAGCATAGCATTGAACTGTCTTGTGTTGAGCTCGATAAGCATGTTATAGTGTGTGTTTACAGACCCCCTAATTATCAAAACTATCCGATATTTGAGGCAGTAATGGAAGATGTTTTGGCAAAACTTGCTATTGGTAATAAATCAGTAGTTATCTGTGGGGACTTTAACATTAATATTTTAGAAAATAATTCAAATACGAGTAGATTATTAAATTTGTTTAAATCATTTAATTTGTCAAATGTGTTTGTAGAACCAACCCGAGTAACTATGTCTACTGCTACATGCATTGATAATGTTTTTTGTTGTTGCGACTATTTAAATAAATCCATCATTAATTATCTCCCTTCTGATCACAGTGGTCAAACTGTAACTTTTCAGTCCAACACACCTATACAAAAAATCGAAATACCATCCAGACCAATAACATCTGTTAATTTAAATAAATTTAATATCACATTAAATTGTAAGTTAAGCGATCAGGAACTTTCTTTGAAAAATATTAATATTTTATATAAAGAATTCTTTACGGTAGTGCAAACCGAATTTAATAATTGTTTCAAGAAGACCACTAAAAGTATCAACCCTAAATTTATATTTAGTGACTGGGCCACTAAAGGACTCAGGAAAAGTAGGGAAAGACTTTTCGAGCTTTATGGCCTTAAGCCTTTTATTAACACAGAATCTTTTAATAAGTATGTTTCTACATACTCAAGAATTTTTAAAAACACTTGTAAAGCAGCTAAAGCCAAATACATTAGTAACAAGGTTAAATCAGCTGAAAATGAGCAGGAGCAAAAGACATAGTTCTGATTACGTACTGGAGACGTCATGTGGTTCCATTTGTGATAGCAAAGAAGTAGCTCAAGAATTTGTAAATTTCTTTACCAGTATTCCCCTAAAAACTACTGAAACTCTAAATTCCTCGCCTTCCCTCTCTTTTGATTTATTAAAGGCAAACGTTTCAGCCTGCCTAATTGAATTCAACTTTAAGCATGTTAACCCCATAATAGTACTTAAAACTTTTAAACAAATTAAAATCAAATTAACCGAAGATCTTTGGGGGATGTCCAGTAAAGTCTGTACCTCGATCATTGAGACAATAGCACCTTATTTAGCCTTCATATTTAATTTATGTGTGGATCAAGGCATCTTCCCGGATTTAATGAAATACAGCAAGGTAATACCACTTTTCAAATCCGGGGACAGTAAAGACACCAATAATTATAGACCCGTATCCGTGTTGCCGGTTTTCAGCAAGATCTTTGAAAAGATTATGCTTAATCAAATGCTTAATCATTTTAACACGAATAAAATACTTAACGATCAACAGTATGGTTTCACCAAAGGACGTTGTACAACTGACGCTGGTGTGACCTTATTAAAACACATTTTCAATGCGTGGGAAGAGGCTCAAGACGCCATCGGAATCTTTTGTGACCTCTCCAAGGCATTTGATTGCGTTGATCACGAAACCTTGCTGTTGAAGCTAGAGCATTACGGACTTGGAAAACTTGCGCTTAGTTTGGTAAAATCTTATTTAAACGATAGACAACAGCAAGTTCAAATAAAAGGTGTCAATTCAATCGGTTTAAAAGTAAAAATGGGTGTGCCACAAGGTTCTATATTGGGTCCTTTCCTCTTTTTAGTATACATAAATGATCTTCTCCATTTACTAAAAAATCAACCACAAATGGTGTTATTTGCTGATGACACTTCTTTAATTTTTAAGATAGATAGACGTGCAAAAAATTTTGACGACGTAAATAACGCCCTACTGCAGGTCCAAAATTGGTTCACTGCAAATAATTTAGTATTAAATGGAAAAAAAACGAAGTGCATTAGATTTTCTTTACCAAATGTAAAAAGTAGTGATTGTGAGATAGTATTGAATTAAGAGAAACTAGAATTTGTCGATAAAACTGTTTTCCTGGGGATCACGCTCGACTCAAGGCTACAATGGGGTCCTCATTTAACATCTCTTGCAGGACGGCTAAGTTCTGCAGCATATGCTGTCAGAAAGATCCGTCAGTATACTGATGTAGATACCGCGAGGCTAGTCTATTTTAGTTATTTTCATAGTATTATGTCTTACGGTATTTTACTTTGGGGACGAGCTGCAGACATCGAGTCTATTTTTATTCTGCAGAAAAGAGCTATCAGAGCCATTTATAATCTTCGTAGGCGCGATTCTCTAAGGGAACGGTTTAAGGTTATTAACATCATGACTGTACCTTGTCAATATATCTATGAAAACATCATGTACGCACGGAAAAATCTGCATCTTTTTAGTAAAAGAGGTGAAAGACACAACTATTTCACTAGAAATAGGGACCAATTAGTTCAACCAGGTTTCAGGCTGGCTAAAGTAGATTCATCTTTCATGGGGTACTGTTTAAAATGTTACAATAAAATACCTCCCCACATTCTGGAACTTAATGAAACAAAATTTAAAACTTGTATAAAACGCACATTATGCAGCCAAGCGTATTATAAATTGGGAGATTACATTGCTGATAAAAATGCTTTGGTCAATGCTAGTCCAGCTCCACAAGGGCGCATCAACTAATTTATTAGACTACTGAAAACTGTTGGAGCTGCGGAAGATCAACAACAACAAAAAAACATCTTTGCATTGTATAAATTCAATCTCTTAATATTGTATAACTGCTTAGCACATATGTGAGTACTATGTACCTACTATAAAGCGACCAGTCTCTGGGTGCGTCTTTCATTGACTTGAATATGCCCTGGCGGCTGAGAGTATGCCATGCTCACTTTAATGTCTCGCTGATGGTGGCGTGTGTGTTGGATCATTTAGCTCCCTTCAAAATGGTTGAGCTAAATGGTGCTAATATATGCGTCATGTTCGTGAACGGGCGCTGTCAGTAGAGACTGGTCATCTCTTAGCGGCTAAGGCTTGTTTTAATTTAATTATTGAATAGTTTTTACATATTTTATATCTGATGCTTTTAACGTTCTGCATCGTTCTCACATGTATAATATTAATATGAACTATGTAACCGATATTTTGTAACCATATTTTGTTTAAAAGAGTGTCCATGGAGTTTCTTGCCCGTTCTTCTCCATAAGTACCTACTCCTTTGGAATGGGCAACTAGCTTCATTTCTCGGACTGACCGACACCTTGACAATTCAAAAGTGCCTGTAATTGGTTTATTTGAAATAAATACTTTGAGTTTGAGTTTTGAGTCACGTGCTTGTGTGTCTGAGCCACGTGACTGTGTGTCTGAGGCACGTGACAGTGTGTCTGAGTCACGTGACTTTGTCACTGTGTCACGTGATTTTGTGTCCGAGCCACGTGACTGTGTGTCTGAGGCACGTGACAGTGTGTCTGAGTCACGTGACTGTGTTACTGAGACACTTGACCATGTTTCTCAGTCACGTGCCTGTGTGGTCAAGTCACGTGACTGTGTCTAAGGCACGTGACTTTGTGTCTGTGTCACGTGACTGTGTCTCTGAGTCACGTGACTGTGTCACGTGATTGTGTGTCCGAGCCACGTGACAGTGTGTCTGAGTCACATGACTTTGTCACTGTGTCACGTGATTGTGTGTCCGAAACACGTGACTGTGTGCACGTGATCGTGTGTCTCAAGCAATTGACTGTGTCTGAGGCACGTGACTGTGGAACGTGACAGTGTGTCTGAGTCGCGTGACTTTGTCACTGTGTCACGTGACTTTGTCACTGTGTCACGTGACTTTGTCACTGTGTCACGTGACATTGTCACTGTGCCACGTGATTGTGTCTGAGCCACGTGACTGTGTATCCGAGGCACGTGACTGTGTCTAAGGCACTTGACTTTGTTTCTGTGTCACGTGACTGTGTCTCTTAGTCACGTGCTTTTGTCTGAGCCACGTGATTGTGTGTCCGAGCCACGTGACTCTGTGACTGAGGCACGTGACTTTGTTTCTGAGTCACGTGACTGTGTGTTCAAGTCACGTGACTGTGTCTAAGGCACGTGACTTTGTGTCTGTGTCACGTGACTGTGTCTCTGAGTCACGTGACTGTGTCACGTGATTGTGTGTCCGAAACACGTGACTGTGTGCACGTGATCGTGTGTCTCAAGCAATTGACTGTGTGTCTGAGGCACGTGACTGTGGAACGTGACAGTGTGTCTGAGTCGCGTGACTTTGTCACTGTGTCACGTGACTTTGTCACTGTGTCACGTGACTTTGTCACTGTGTCACGTGACTTTGTCACTGTGTCACGTGACTTTGTCACTGTGTCACGTGACTTTGTCACTGTGCCACGTGATTGTGTCTGAGCCACGTGACTGTGTATCCGAGGCACGTGACTGTGTCTAAGGCACTTGACTTTGTTTCTGTGTCACGTGACTGTGTCTCTTAGTCACGTGCTTTTGTCTGAGCCACGTGATTGTGTGTCCGAGCCACGTGACTCTGTGACTGAGGCACGTGACTTTGTTTCTGAGTCACGTGCCTGTGTGTTCAAGTCACGTGACTGTGTCTAAGGCACGTGACTTTGTGTCTGTGTCACGTGACTGTGTCTCTGAGTCACGTGACTGTGTCACGTGATTGTGTGTCCGAGCCACGTGACAGTGTGTCTGAGTCACATGACTTTGTCACTGTGTCACGTGATTGTGTGTCCGAAACACGTGACTGTGTGACTGAGGCACGTGATCGTGTGTCTCAAGCAATTGACTGTGTGTCCGAACCACGTGACTGTGTCTGAGGCACGTGGTTCGCACTTGACTTTGTTTCTGTGTCACGTGACTGTGTCTCTTAGTCACGTGCTTTTGTCTGAGCCACGTGATTGTGTGTCCGAGCCACGTGACTCTGTGACTGAGGCACGTGACAGTGTGTCCGAGTCACGTGACTTTGTTTCCGAGTCACGTGACTGTGTGACAGAGGCACGTGACTTTGTTTCTGAGTCACGTGACTGTGTGTTCAAGTCACGTGACTGTGTCTAAGGCACGTGACTTTGTGTCTGTGTCACGTGACTGTGTCTCTGAGTCACGTGAATGTGTCACGTGACAGTGTGTCTGAGTCACGTGACTGTGTTACTGAGACACTTGACCATGTGTCTGAGTCACGTGCCTGTGTGTTCAAGTCACGTGACTGTGTCTAAGGCACGTGACTTTGTGTCTGTGTCACGTGACTGTGTCTCTGAGTCACGTGACTGTGTCACGTGATTGTGTGTCCGAGCCACGTGACAGTGTGTCTGAGTCACATGACTTGTCACTGTGTCACGTGATTGTGTGTCCGAAACACGTGACTGTGTGACTGAGGCACGTGATCGTGTGTCTCAAGCAATTGACTGTGTCCGAACCACGTGACTGTGTCTGAGGCACGTGACTGTGGCACGTGACAGTGTGTCGAGGCACGTGACTTTGTGTCTGTGTCACGTGACAGTGACTCTGAGTCACGTGCTTGTGTGTCTGAGCCACGTGACTGTGTGTCTGAGGCACGTGACAGTGTGTCTGTGTCACGTGACTGTCACGTGATTGCGTGTCTGAGCCACGTGATTTTGTGTCTGAGACACGTGACTGTGTGTCCGAAACACTTGCCTGTGTGTTCAAGTCACGTGACTGTGTCTTAGGCACGTGACTTTGTGTCTGTGTCACGTGACTGTGACTCTGAGTGACGTACTTGTGTGTCTGAGCCACGTGATTGTGTGTCTGAGGTACGTGACAGTGTGTCTGAGTCACGTGACTGTGTCTAAGGCACGTGACTTTGTGTCTGTGTCACGTGACTGTGTCTCTGAGTCGCGTGAATGTGTCACGTGACAGTGTGTCTGAGTCACGTGACTGTGTTACTGAGACACTTGACCATGTGTCCGAGTCACGTGCCTGTGTGTTCAAGTCACGTGACTGTGTCTAAGGCACGTGACTTTGTGTCTGTGTCACGTGACTGTGTCTCTGAGTCACGTGACTGTGGCACGTGATTGTGTTGTCATGACCAGGGTTCCAAGTTAACTGAATCAAGCAAAGCAGTATCAACGAATTTATTAAGTGTAGGTATAGTTACAAATTCTACAATTTAACACTAACACCTTAATGACTAGAAAGGTGAACATAAGTAAAAGAATGACATAAACACGAATTAATAAGTATACAAAAAAATCAGACAAAAATAAAACAAAATAAAAACAAAAATAAAACAAAAATAAACTAAAATAAAACAAAATAGTAAAATTTCGGTTTGTCAAAAAGCACTGCCACCGGCTAGTATCGAACCCGATCCACAATAATCACAGTTCTGCACTATGCCCCGAGACCAACTGGCTTCTTGTCGACCGTGGCGAATATGTCGACAATTACTTCGCAGAGGACAAGGCCTATGCAACGCAATCAAAGTTGAGATCCATCCAAATGACCAGTATCCGAATCATAAGGGCGTTACGGCAAGCTGAGGACAAAATGGGAAGTGTCAGCTTTGCCAAATATCTACGACAATTATCCAACCTGTCTCAGTTCGTTAATAGACGTAAACACTTACCCCATTACTTTGAAGTACACTCACACACTAATTCACAACATGCACCAATGACTATATTTATTCTGTAAATTTCCGAATTTTAATGGCAGAAATTATGCAAGTAATGATGGAGCGATCTCTTTTAGTCTTTTCCTCTGTCCAATCATTCACCTTACCCCCTTTATATTATTTTTCTCCTACCGTCACTTTTTAATTTTCAATGGTCTGCTTAAATCTATTGTGGCGAGCCTAGTAACGCCATCTAGTGTCGAGAGCTAAAATATCGATCATTACAGTGTGTCCGAGCCACGTGACTTTGTGACTGAGGCACGTGACAGTGTGTCCGAGTCACGTGACTTTGTTTCCGAGTCACGTGACTTTGTGACAGAGGCACATGATCTCGTGTGTCCGAGGCACGAGACGGTGTGTCTGGGGCACGTGACTGTGTGTCTGTGTCACGTGACTTTGTTTCTGAGTCACGTGATTTTGTCACTGTGTCACGTGACTTTGTCACTGTGGTACGTGATTGTGTCTGAGCCACGTGACTGTGTATCCGAGGCACGTGACTGTGTGACTGAGACACGTGACCATGTGTCTGAGTCACGTGCCTGTGTGTTCAAGTCACGTGACTGTGTCTAAGGCGCGTGACTTTGTGTCTGTGTCACGTGACTGTCACGTGATTGCGTGTCTGAGTCACGTGATTTTGTGTCTGAGACACGTGACTGTGTGTCCGAAACACTTGCCTGTGTGTTCAAGGCACGTGACTTTGTGTCTGTGTCACGTGACTGTGACTCTGAGTGACGTGCTTGTGTGTCTGAGCCACGTGACTGTGTGTCTGAGGTACGTGACAGTGTGTCTGAGTCACGTGACTGTGTCTAAGGCACGTGACTTTGTGTCTGTGTCACGTGACTGTGTCTCTGAGTCACGTGAATGTGTCACGTGACAGTGTTTCTGAATCACGTGACTGTGTTACTGAGACTTTTGACCATGTGTCCGAGTCACGTGCCTGTGTGTTCAAGTCACGTGACTGTGTCTAAGGCACGTGACTTTGTGTCTGTGTCACGTGACTGTGTCTCTGAGTCACGTGACTGTGTCACGTGATTGTGTGTCCGAGCCACGTGACTTTGTGTCTGTGTCACGTGACTGTGTCTCTGAGTCACGTGACTGTGTCACGTGATTGTGTGTCCGAGCCACGTGACTTTGTGACTGAGGCACGTGACTTTGTTTCCGAGTCACGTGAATTTGTCACTGTGTCACTTGATTGTGAGTCAGAGCCACGTGACTTTCTGACTGAGGCACGTGACAGTGTGTCCGAGTCACGTGACTTTGTTTTTGAGTCACGTGACTGTGTGACTGTGTCACGTGATTATGTGTGTCAGACCCACGTGACTTTGTGACTGAGGCACGTGACAGTGTTTCCGAGTCACGTGACTTCGTCACTGTCACGTGATTGTGTGTCCGAAACACGTGACTGTGTGACAGAGGCACGTGATCGTGTGTCCGAGGCACGAGACGGTGTGCCGAAACACGTGATTGTGTGTCTGAGTCACGTGACTTTGTCACTGTGTCACGTGATTGTGTGTCCGAGCCACGTGACTGTGTGTCTGAGGCACGTGACTGTGTGTCTGAGTCTCGTGACTTTGTCACTGTGTCACGTGATTGTGTGTCCGAGCCACGTGTCTGTGTGACTGAGGCACGTGACGCTGTGTCTGTGTCACGTGACTGTGTCTCTGAGTCACGTGACTGTGTCACGTGATTGTGTGTCCAAGCCACGTGACTTTGTGTCTGAGGCACGTGACTGTGTCTAAGGCACGTGACTTTGTGTCTGTTTCACGTGACTGTGACTCTGAGTCACGTGCTTGTGTGTCTGTGTGACTGAGGCACGTGACAGTGTGTCTGAGTCACATGACTTTGTCACTGTGTCACGTGATTGTGTGTCCGAAACACGTGACTGTGTGACTGAGGCACGTGACAGTGTGTCCGAGTCACGTGTTTTTGTTTCCGAGTCACGTGACTGTGTGACTGTGTCACGTGATTATGTGTTTCTGAGCCACGTGACTGTGTATCTGAGGCACGTGATAGTGTGTCTGAGTCACGTGACTTTGTTACTGTGTCACGTGATTGTGTGTCTCAGCCACGTGACTTTGTGTCTTAGGCACGTGACTGTGTGTCTGAGTCACGTGACTGTGTCTCTGAGTCACGTGCTTGTATATCTGAGCCACGTGACTGTGTCCGAAACACGTGCCTGTGTGTTCAAGTCACGTGACTGTGTCTAAGACACGTGACTTTGTGTCTGTGTCACGTGACTGTGACTCTAAGTCACGTGCTTGTGTTTCTGAGCCACGAGACTGTGTGTCTGAGGCACGTGACTATGTGTCTCAGCCACGAGACTGTGTGTCTGAGGCACGTGACAGTGTGTCTGAGTCACGTGACTTTGTCACTGTGCCACGTGATTTTGTGTCCGAGCCACGTGACTGTGTGTCTGAGGCACGTGACAGTGTGTCTGAGTCACGTGACTTTGTCACTGTGTCACGTGACTTTGTCACTGTGTCACGTGATTGTGTCTGAGCCACGTGACTGTGTATCCGAGGCACGTGACTGTGTGACTGAGACACGTGACCATATGTCTGAGTCACGTGCCTGTGTGTTCAAGTCACGTGACTGTGTCTAAGGCTCGTGACTTTGTGTCTGTGTCTCGTGACTGTGTCTCTGAGTCACAGCGCCTCTTGTTCGACGTCGACGGGTCCGTTCGTCGTCGACTCCCGGATCCAGGCCTGGACAATAGCGGCCTCCTCGAGAAGTTCCCTGTCGATGCGCTTACGCGCGCAGTGCGGGCCGTCCATTCGCGGGGCCACTGGACTGCGGCTGCTGGCGGTGTGGGCGGAGACGTTGAAGCGGATGTATCTGTGATCCGACAACGTCTCCACCTCCACGACGACACGCCAGTCGCGCACACGGCATGCGACAGCAGGGCTAGCGAACGAGACGTCCACTATAGAGCCACCCCGCTGCCGCACGCACGTGTGAACCGACCCCCGGTTCAGGACGACCAAGCCAGTCGTCAGTAGCACTCCTCCAGCGCCTCGCCTCTAGCATCGGTCACAGAGGATCCCCACGCCGATGACTTGGCGTTGAGATCCCCCAGCAACAGCACAGGACGAGGGTGGAGTCGGCCCACGATGGCACCCAACTCGACAAGGAAGTTCTCGAAGTCGGCGAGGCTCTTGTTGGGCGAAAAATACGCACCAACCACGCCAACGCCGTCCGCGAGGGCGGCTATCCAGCCGTGTCCCCGGGACGGGCTGACGAGAGCCCCGCCGATGATGGCCACCAAGCCGTCGAGGTCACCCACCCAGTTGTCACGGGGGGGGACGAAATACGGCTTGGCGACCACCGCCACGTGAATCGACCACTCTGCCATGCTCTGGAGCAAAAGATCCTGAGCTCTGGCAGAGTGGTTGATATTGCCCTGGAGGAAATGGAACAGCGTCATTTATACGCAGTCCATTCCCTCCACGACACCTATCCTAGGCCGGGAGTCGACCGAGGGGCTGCCAGACTGAGGGGGGGGGTAAAGAGCCCCCCGCAGCCTTGGCACCCCTTCTTCTCTTCTTGTTGGCGGGGCCGCCACAAGATTTTCCACCCGCTCGGTGCCCGGTGGGCCTCCCTGCAGCTGAACAGAGGCTGCAGTTTGGCGCCGCGGAGCACTGCGCCGCCTTGTGGCCGGGCTGGCCGCAGCGGAAGCATAGGTCGCTGCGGTCCGTTTCGCAGGTGCACCGCGCCCGGACATGCCCTACGTCCAGGCAGCGGAAACACCGCAAAGCCCTGGGTTGCATCAGCCTTACTCTGGCCGCAACCCACCCCACCAACAATCGCCCACTCTCGGCGACTTTGTTACACCTATCGCCTGACCTATCACCTATCGCCTGACGCAGGTCCTCACCAGACATGGATATTTCGGGAGGTTCCTGCACATAATCAGGCGGGAGGAAACGCCCGGGTGTCACCACTGCGAGGATCACTCAGATAACACGGTGGAGCATACGGTGGAAACAGCCCCGCTTGGGCGGAGCACCACCGTGTCGTCGTAGAGACGATTGGCTTGATTTTTTTGTTGCTGGTTTTTCTAAGTTTGCTCAAAAATCACTGACGCTACAAAATTTTAAAGTTCTAATCCAAAAACCTTAATTTTTTTTCCCTATACGACCATCTCGAAGTTACGGCCTGTTGAAAATTGACCAAAAATTTGAATATTTTTTTAATCCCTTAATTTCCTCCAGCAGTGTATAAGTTTAAGTAAAATTCCAGTATTGGGGCGGATTTTTTTCCGGTGCCCAGGGACAGCATTACATTTAGATCCGGCCCTGGTAGTGATATATGGGATGATAACTGGAAATTTATTTTTCATGCCGTAAGCTTGATTATTAAAAAATATTGGACAAGTATTTTTTTCTTTTTCACTTAATCAAAAGATTACGTCGCTACATTGTGTTAAACGTCATGCCACATTGACGTCACTCCCATGTAGATTTTATACTGAGTTTTGACATAGCGCACTCCCACTCCCTAACTTTAATGCGTTTTACCTAAGTAATTTTTTTTATTAATATGATAAGTAAGTGTCTAATATTTTTTTACTTTGATTTTTTATTTTTTTGACGGAACTAAAAATAATTAATTTTTTCCTGTCTTCCTTAATGCTCTTATTTTTATTATATATTTAGTTAACAGAGTTCATAAAGCGTACAGTCAAAGCATGAAGGATAGCACTAATGAGACTCTTATGGATATAATTTAAATGTAAACAGAACAAATGAAAAGCAACACTGCTATAAGCGAGCTATTTTGCTCTTTACGCCGAACTAATTAAATGAAAACACGCTACTAATGAAACACTTACTACTGGATTTTAATAACAAATTGTATAATCAGCAAGTAATTTTCCCACTTTTCGAATACATGCCTTGTCTCTGTGAGAGAGAGTGGGCGAAAATACACCACTGGGCGTAAGTGGTGTATTTTTGCCCACTCGCAGGTTCCGGCCGGGTAAGCGGGATTGTCCGAAAATGTTACCGCTACCCCGAAACATAACGGGCTAAGGAAGGAACATGGATGGATTTTAGTCAGTAAAAGTCTGACATTCCCTTCCGCTCCACCCAGAGCGGGAGAAGTCATTTGATGATATTCCACCAACAAAAAAAAAGCTCTGTGCTGTGGTTTTCCACACGATGTTTTCCTTCATCTTTTTTTATAACACTTACATAGCAAATATAAATGTATCGGGACAAATTACAAATATTACAACTTATATGTAAACGTAGGTACAGACGCCAGCACATCAAGCTATCCCTAACTGTCAAATTTTCTCGATTAAAAATAAACCTTATGTCTTTGCAATAAAGTTGAAATACTATCAAAGAAATTTGACAGATTGTGGTAACTTGATGTGCTGGCCTCTGTACCTTATCAGCATTTTTTTTCATTTCTTTCTTTATTCAATGTTAAAAGTGTGATTATTGTGATAATTGTTTAACGTTTCCAACAATAAACACTATACTAATTATTTTTTTACATTCCGACATCAATCAATCAATCAGCCGAGCCTTTTCCCATCTATATTAGGGTATTTTACATGGAGCGACTGCCTTCTGACCTCTGCAACCTCGTCAGTTACTGGGTAATAATACGATACACCTTGGTAAGAATAGCAGTCAAACTTACGAGCTTCTGACTTCTCATAACGACTGTCAAAGATCCACGAATGACAGCCCATCCACCACAGCACATCCATAAAGATGGTCACCCATCCACAGACAAACCCCGGCAAGCGTAGCTTAACCTGATGGATCGATGTGTGCGGCTGTTATTATAGTTTACATTCCGACATACGGAACTCAAATATATTGTTGTCAATATTATGGACTATGTCTAAATGTAAATAAAATAATAATAAAAAAATTGCACAAAATATAGGTACTGGAAACGAAACTTTAACGATCCAATCCCAACCTGGCCGCGTCAACACCTCATATACTTCCCGCATCGTCTACATTCTCAAAGTAGCGCAAACTCAATATTGCAGCCATGACACTTATAGACGAAGTTGCACTGACTTCGTGCGGTTCAGATGAGAATCCCGTTAAGGAGGTGCCTTTGATATCGTACCGTAAACGGATACGGAAACAAGGCTAGAGCAGACTGGCTACTTTAATATTGAGGATTTCGGCTAAGTCTTAAGTTTTTTTTTTTTACGATGGGAAATCATCAAATGACTTCTCCCGCTCTGGGTGGAGCGGAAAGGGGTGTCAGACTCTTACTGAAAAACATCCATCCTCCTTATAAGTTTCGGAGTAGCGGAAACCGTTTCTGACAATCCCGCTGAACTAAGTTAGAACTCTTACAACTCAATCACGGCTGGTTGACACTTCCCATGACCCAAACGCTGGCTTAGTTTGGTCAGAGGCTAAGCCTTGCCATAAAAAATGGCAATGCGGTCAATCTCTTTGGTACATTACCAATCGACAGCGATGCGCAGTATTTTTTCGCCGTTATGTTTTAGTTTGTTATTTTTTTTTGTTTTACTGTATTTAAAATTTGTGTACCTACCTATAAACGAATAAACTCAATTTTGAATTTCGAATACATCTAGCAGCATTTAGGTTGCTGCTTAGGGTTGATGTTCCAGGGTAGCCCGCGAAATTCAAATTTACTTAAGTTTTTTGCAATTTGCAGGCCAGTGATAGGTTGTATGTTGATGAACATTTGATTCGCACCCTCCGAGCTCATAAAGGTGTAAAAATGACTTTTTACAAGGTCAAAGTCATTCCGGAACCTTTATGAGCTCGGAGGGTTGTATTAATGATTTTGATGATTATAATTCTGTAACTACATACGTCTTACAGCCGCAAAACTTAAGAAAATTTGAATTTCGCGGGCTGGTCGGAGGATTCACCTTAAGGTGGTGCAACGCATCCCCAAGGGTCAGCGCGCGTTGGCATTTAGGTATCAAGTTGAAAGTGCTTACTGCATCGTCCACGCTGGTATACGCACACAATAAACGTCAGTAGCGACAATCGAGTCAATTTTTGGAAGCTCGTGACTGCAATATTTGCACGATCTGCAAGTATTTGTTCCGGGTCTGGGTGTTTTTCTATCTTATGTATGTATTTAAAAAAAAATTATATAAGTAGTTTATCAGCCATCTCTTTACCATAACACAAGCATTAGGTTGCTTAGCTATATGGCGCTTTAAGCTTTGGGACTATAATATATGGCGTTGTGTGAAATGTTTCAGGATAACGCGTGTCTGCGTTCAATTATATTATTATTATTATTATTGAACGCAGACACGCGATTTCGATACAACAATCAAAAGTCGCCAAAACGCGATGCAGTATTGAAGCAATCGCTAAAACTCGCGATTTCATCAATTAAATACAGAACGTCGACATAACACGCCGCGCATCGATGCTGTCGCAAAATCGCCGATCTCAAAAAGTCGCTCGTCTGATTGCCCATAAAGTGCATACGGTTATTTCACCCGAAATACTGAAATTCGGAAATGTAGAAGTGATGGGTGTTTTCAACGTGTTTTGAGAGTAGGAAATGTAAAGTTTTGAGTGCAGTGAGTGCATTTAAATTGCAATTTGTCTAAATACCTTGTGTGTCGCGCCATGTTGGAAAGGGATTAAGCTAAGTGATACGTACCTATGCTTTCATTACGGTAAAATTACATGGAAACAAATTTATGTGTGTATTACAAACGGTTTAGCAGTGTGTTAGGTTAAACGAGGGACATACTTTCAGGTTTTATAGTACCTACTCATGAAAATCAACAACTTTGTCCATGGGACCAACTTAATCAATCTGCCTAGCCTTTTCCCAACTATGTTGGGGTCAGCTTCCAGTCTAACCGGATGCAGCTGAATACCAGTATTTTTCATGGAACGACTGCCTATCTGACCTCCACAACCCAGTAACTGGGTAATACGATACCCCTTGGTAAGACTGGCTGTCAGATTTTCGGGCTTCTGACGACCCTTAATGACTGTCATAGATGCAGAAATGACAATGGTCACCCATCCACGGCCAACCCTGGCAAGTGAAGCTTAACTTGATGGATCGACCTATGCGGCTGTTATTACTAAGCCACGAAGATCTATGAAATGTGAAAAAAATAATATCAGCTGTTCCATAAATTTTGATGAATTATGCGAACATAAATGTACTGAACAGCTGATTTTTGTTTCGTGATTTCAGGTATAGTTCCATCGTCAAAGTTGTTCATTTTCATGAGTATAGTACCCCCTGTAAGTATCCCTCGTTTAACCTAACACTCTGTGTAATAAACACAGTTGATTTTTTTAGTTCGCAAGCAAACTTGCATATTACCCTATTTATTTCAGAAACAATTTGTTCCGCAACTGTTTTATTTTATTTACACTCGTTTTACATACATTTATTTGGCAAAATTAAATGCTTCTCTTTACAAATGTCTCATCACATCTATCACATCTATATCTATACATATAATAAATTTGTAGAAAGCTGGTGTCTGTACAATGAAAATATATAAAAAAAAAATTGGTTGCCTGTAAAGTCGGTATACGGGCGAAAGTTTTACGTGACAACGACTTTGAGTGGTAAAATAATTTTAATGTGAATATTCATTCGTATAGTAGGAAGAAGGATCACTTTTTATGTCTGTCTCTCTCGCTCTTAGGCGGGCTAACCATGCCCGAGTGGAAGGGACGCGTGCCTCTCACTCGCTCTCATTGTGAGCGCATAACGTGAGCGGAGCGTAACGCAGTTTCTTGAAGTGACAACCGGCAAACCAATTTATAAGACGTTGTCACGTCAAAAAAAGTAGCAGGGGTTGTTATTTTATCGATGCCGAACCCGAAATAGTAATTAATTCTTTTTTTGTCTGTTTGTCGGTTTGTCTGTTTGTCTGTGTGTTTGTGCACGCTAATATCAGAAACGGCTTATTCGATTTAGATGCAGTTTTCACTAATATATTGTAGTAAGCTTCACTTAACATTTGGTGTTTATTTCATGTCAATCGGTTCATAAATAAAAAAGTTATATCAATTTAAAGAGTCACGGCGAACATTTGTTAAGGTATGCTGCCCGAAAAGTCACTATTCCACGCGGACGAAGTCGCAGGCACAGCTAGTTTATAATATAATGACGAAAGTTTGTGAGTGAGTTTGTATGCTTGTCCGTCCTTCACGCTCAAACGGTTGAATGGATCTGTATGAAACTTGGCACAGAGGTAGTTTATGACCTGGATTAACACATAGGATACTTAATTTATACATTTTACATTAAATATTTAAAAATATATATATATTTGTTTTCGTGGTATACACAGGGAATACAGGATGTGTTCTACAAAAAAAATGTATAAACGTGAAATTAATATATTTTTGAAAATTACAAAACATGCAAATACAATACAATGGTGCTGATACTAGGAGTATCAAGGGTGAGGAAGATAAAAATAATAAGGCATAGTCGAACCCCGCAAGCGGGGCTCCTTCTTACATTTAACAATATTTATATTTCTATGATTACTGATGGCGACGGTTCAACGCGCAACCCAATGCTCTACGGAGTCTCGATATATGGACATGAAACTGTCAGGTCATTTAGCAAAACTATGCTGCTTCATAACTGAAACTACACACCAAGCACACCTAAACCGCGTTTAGGAGCTGGGAATATTGTCCTGAACCTAACACCTATACAATCCGATCCATGCCTCCAAGAACAGTCATCCCATCATGGACTGGTCGTTGCAAATACAGTTCTACTCTATCCAGTTGTTATTTACCCCAAAATCCCCTCTTAAATCCGTTGGTTAGTTCGAATATTATTTTAACTCACGAGTGGAAACTGCTGCGTGACTACCTTTAAAGCCTTTCCATTTGTTTTATAGTTTTTAGACAAAGCATTTTTAAAAGCTTTATTTATTTGCATGACGAATCCAAAAGGCTGGATTGACGTGTATTTAAATCCATCACACGTAGCATTCAGTCATGCCAGAATCGTGATTCATAAAAAGCTTTTTTTTACTTTTTTAGAATATTAAGTGAGAGTGAATTTATTTATATATAATAAAATTAGATATATATTTATTTATTGTGTTTGTATATGTGTATTCGTAATGAAATAAATATTTTTACACTTAGTTTTTTATTGCAACCTACCACTGTTTAGATTATGCAGAGAGCATCACCCAAAGGTTGACTGGTAGACAATGCATAGGGCATTAAGTCCGCCTCTTTACATTTCTGTGCTTAAAGTATTAAATAAATAAATGAATAGAGTTATATGTCCAGGCTAGGTCGAACATAAGTCTCTCCTAGGCTGCGCCACAACACTCTGTCCTCCGCCTTCCAAATCCAGTCTGTCCCAGCCTCTTTTTTAAAATCCTCAGTCCATGTAGCTAGGAGACGTACCACACTACGCTTAACGATACGCGGTCACGACTCCAGGCTTTTGCTCCACTGGCAGTAAGGCCTCCGACAATCATGGCCAGGCCACTTCCCCTTCAGCAAACTAACATTCCCTTGGTAAATGGTGGAGATTTAAGAATACCGCAATATGTTTTTGTTTTTTTCTCTAAATGTAGGAATGCTGTCCGAAATATACTGACGATTGGCTATAACAGACGTGAGTTACGTATATGTAGACCAGACCAGCATTGTATTCCCCGACGGGTTAAACAGAAGTGTTTAGTACAGACGCCAGCACATCAAGCTATCCCTAACTGTCAAATTTTCTCAATTAAAAATGAACCTTATGTCTTTGCAATAAAGTTGAAATACTATCAAAGAAATTTGACAGATTGTGGTAACTTGATGTGCTGGCCTCTGTACATACATTCACATTTAGAGTCCCATGACCATGGGGCCTAGACAAGCGTCAAACGCTCCGTGTCGATTTGATTTCAAAAATTGTTGATTGAACAATTCGTTATCTCAGCGGTTCGGATTGTCAAAAACGCCACTCGTCGCATTTGTATGGGAATATTGATCGAGTTTCGTAACACAATTTGACAATGCGATCGAAAACGATTAATCACGTGACATTCCGAATGCTTATGCCAATTCCATACATTTTGAATTTTTCTAATTTTGTTATCGTTAATAAAAATGTCACTTTGTCTAGGCCGCCATGAGCTACACGCTCAAGCGATACCCGTCTTGCAACAGTAACTGCAGAGAAATCAAATGAACGAAGTAGTAAAAAGCATGCCACGAGCCACACTACAAGACTTGCAGAGTGGCGGACGGGAACAGGTGACGCGCGCACAATGTCATTTAACGTAAGTCTTCTTCTCTTCGTGTGGTTAGTGACTAACCTGGCATCAGAGTTTTTAAGCTGCCCATGGGCCTTAGCTTCACATGCTGTTGAGAAATATCTTTCAGACATGCTGGTTTCCTCACGATGTTTTCCATCACCGATTTTTAAGCAAGTGATAATTACACAATTCGTACATGCATACGTAAAATCAGAGGTGCGTGGCTTGGGTTCGAACTCGAGACCTATGACTTGGCAGTCCGACGGTCATATCACTAGGCTATCACTGCTGTTGTTTGTTTGTACGTTTTAAGCAAGTGATGCAAGTCGTATCGTGTGAGAGCTTACGGAGCCTAATGTAAAATCCAAATAACACATTACCCTACCCGGAAACCGAACCCAGTCGGAACCCCACTCAGCAGTCGCCCTTACAAACCAATCAATAAAATAGCTCCAATATTATTTTCACATCAGAATAAAAAGCGTAATATCGGCAAAATGGCCGCTGTAAAACAGTGAATTCAGTTCGAAATTGTATATTTCGAAAGAGATTTATGGTCGCGAACTGAATTTCAATGGAAAAGGCTTCCCGAGACGATGCCTTGTAAAAACTATCGTTTTATATTAAAATTAATGCTCTTAGTGAGTTTTGTTTTTGTTAAAAACAAGAATTCATTTTCAATGGTGGTTATTACTACTCTATATTGGTAAAAGTTTTTTCATGCAAACGTTATTTTTATTAACGTAGGTACTTGGGACTTTTTCATCGAAATAATAAATAAAAGAGGAACTTAAAAAATAGTGTACAGTCGCCAGCACATCAAGTGCCCACAAACTGTCAAAATTTCTCAATCGATTTTGAACTTAAAAGTTAACGTTTTAAGTTTTAAAATCATTTGGAGAAATTTGACAGTTTGGTATAACTTGATGCGCTAGTTAACATCACGCCAGTAATTCCCGAAGGGATAGGCAGAGGGGTAACACAACCGAACGGTATTTTCGACTGTTCTATTTACAAAAACTGTCGCCAAACCCTAGTTTAAACTGTTAATTTTTTATTAAGAACTTTACCATGCTCAGAATAAAAGATGAAATACAATAATTGGCAAATTAGAAATCGTTTTGTAATAAGACGAGACGAGCTCGTGGTTTAGTAATAACAGCCGCACAGGTCAATCCATCAGGTTAAGCTACGCTTGCCGGGGTGGGCCGTGGATGGGTGACCATCTTTGCATACCGAGACATTAGTGCATCTATGACAGTCGTTACGGGTCGTCAGAAGCCGGAAAATCTGACAGCCAGTCTTACCAAGGGATATCGTATTACCCAGTTACTGGGTTGTGGAGGACAGATAGGCAGTCGCTCCATTTAAAATACTGGTATTCAGCTGCATCCCGTTAGACTGGAAGCCGACCCCAACATTGTTGGGAAAAGACAGGCAGATTGATTGTTTTGTAGTAAGACGGAGAAATAAGATAAGCCGAGGTTGTAGACATGTTTATGTCTAGACTACTTTTATTTATAGACTGTATAATCGAAAAACAAAAGAATTCAGGAAGAAAGGAAGTCATTCCAAACAATACTCAGTTCTCAACAGAACATTTTATTGGCTCAATAATTGGTGCTTTTTTAACAAAAAGATGTAGTATTTTTATATCATGAGGCGACTTCACTGACCTCCACAACCTAATAACTAAGTAATACGATAGGTACCCCTTGGTAAGACTGGCTATCAGTTTCGGGCTTCTGACGACCCGTAACGACTGTCAAAGATGCACAAATAACAGCCAGGACCAACGGATTAACGTGCTATCCGTAGCACAGAGGAGTCTCGGTATGTAAAGATGGTCACCCATCCACGAACCAACCTTGGCAAGCGTAGCTTAACCTCATGGATAGAGATCAGTAGGAGGGAGTGGGAGTAGTTTATCAGCCATCTCCTTTTTCATAACACAAGCATTAGTTTGCTTAGCTTGGGACTATAAGGCGTTGTGTGGAATGTCCAAGGATATTATTATTATGGATTTACCCATGCAGCTGTTATTGGTAAGCTCCTAAGTATTTCCAACATTAACTTATTAAATGGACTAGAACATAATTTCCCTCAGTCTCCAGTTATCAACTTAAGTTTCAGTTACACGGGCCCGCATCGCGTCGCGCACAAAGCTGGGCCGCGCCGGATGAAGACAATAGCGACTGAATACACTACACGGTCCCGACAAGTGCGGGGAGTTACAGGTGTACTGGATGTGGCAACTGAAATATCGACATTTTGGGTTTGAGTAGGTTTCTTGCCCGTTCTTCTTCATATGTACCTACTGCTTTGGAATGGGCAACTAGCTTCGTCTTTCTGACTGAACGACCCCTTGAGAATTCAAAAGTGCCTGTAAAGGGTTTATTTGAAATAAATACTTTGTGTTTGAGTTCGAGTTTAGAGACCCCAAAAAAAATGAACATTTTGAACAAATTTATTTTTTCTGATAAATGTATAAACTTACATAAATAATAATTGATAAACGTACCTTTTTCTCATATTCATTGCACAAAATTCGAAATGTGCCAATAATTGATTAATTCGTATTACTGGTATTGTCAATTCGCCCACAAATAGATAACATCTTCCTGCGAGTCGCGTACAGAACAAACATTATAATTTAACAATCCAGACCAATAACATCTGTCAATTTAAATAAATTTAATATCGCATTAAATTGTAAGTTAAGTGATCAGGAACTATCTTTGAAAAATATTAATATTTTGTATAAGGAATTCTTTACCGTAGTGCAAACCGAATTTAATAATTGTTTTAAGAAAAAAACTAAAACTATCAACCCTAAATTTGTATTTAGTGACTGGGCCACTAAAGGACTCAGGAAAAGTAGGGAAAGACTTTTCGAGCTTTATGGCCTTAAGCCTTTTATTAACACTGAATCTTTTAATAAGTATGTTGCTACCTACTCAAAAATTTTTAAGAAAACTTGTAAAGCAGCTAAATCCAAATACATTAGCAACAAGGTTAAATCAGCTGAAAATAAAATAAAGACGGTTTGGACAATTATCAATAACGAAACGAACAGGAGCAAAAGACATAGTTCTGATTACATACTGGATACGTCATGTGGTTCCATTTGTGATAGCAAACAAGTAGCTCAAGAATTTGTAAATTTCTTTACCAGTATTCCCCTAAAAACTACTGAAACTCTAAATTCCTCGCCTTCCCTCTCTTTTGATTTAGTAAAGGCAAACGTTTCAGCCTGCCTGATTGAATTCAACTTTAAGCATATTAACCCCATAGTAGTAATTAAAACTTTTAAACAAATTAAAATCAAATTGACCGAAGATCTTTGGGGAATGTCCAGTAAAGTCTGCACCTCGATCATTGAGACGATAGCACCTTATTTAGCGTTCATATTTAATTTATGTGTGGATCAAGGCATCTTCCCGGATTTAATGAAATACAGCAAGGTAATACCACTTTTCAAATCCGAGGACAGTAAAGACACCAATAATTATAGACCCGTATCCGTGTTGCCGGTTTTCAGCAAGATCTTTGAAAAGATTATGCTTAATCAAATGCTTAATCATTTTAACACTAATAAAATACTTAACGATCAACAGTATGGTTTCACCAAAGGACGTTGTACAACTGACGCTGGTGTGACCTTATTAAAACACATTTTCAATGCGTGGGAAGAGGCTCAAGACGCCATCGGAATCTTTTGTGACCTCTCCAAGGCATTTGATTGCGTTGATCACGAAACCTTGCTGTTGAAGCTAGAGCATTACGGACTTGGAAAACTGGCGCTTAGTTTGGTAAAATCTTATTTAAACGATAGACAACAGCAAGTTCAAATAAAAGGCGTCAATTCACTCGGTTTGAAAGTAAAAATGGGTGTGCCACAAGGTTCTATATTGGGTCCTTTCCTCTTTTTAGTATACATAAATGATCTTCTCCATTTACTAAAAAATCAACCACAAATGGTGTTATTTGCTGATGACACTTCTTTAATTTTTAAAATAGATAGACGTGCTAAAAATTTTGACGACGTAAATAACGCCCTACTGCAGGTCCAAAATTGGTTCACTGCAAATAATTTAGTATTAAATGGAAAAAAAACTAAGTGCATAAGATTTTCTTTACCAAATGTAAAAAGTAGTGATTGTGAGACAGTATTGAATCAAGAGAAACTAGAATTTGTCGATAAAACTGTTTTCCTAGGGATCACGCTCGACTCAAGGCTACAATGGGGTCCTCATTTAACATCTCTTTCAGGACGGCTAAGTTCTGCAGCATATGCTGTCAGAAAGATTCGTCAATATACTGATGTAGATACCGCGAGGCTAGTCTATTTTAGTTATTTTCATAGTATCATGTCTTACGGTATTTTACTTTGGGGCCGAGCTGCAGACGTCGACTCAATTTTTATTCTGCAGAAAAGAGCTATCAGAGCCATATATAATCTCCGTAGGCGCGATTCTCTAAGAGAACGGTTTAAGGTTATTAACATCATGACTGTACCTTGTCAATATATCTATGAAAACATCATGTACGTAAGGAAAAATCTGCATCTTTTTAGTAAAAGAGGTGAAAGACACAATTATTTCACTAGAAATAGGGACCAAATAGTTCAGCCAGGTTTCAGGCTGGCAAAAGTAGATTCATCTTTCATGGGGATCTGTTTAAAATGTTACAATAAAATACCTCCCCACATTATTGAACTTAACGAATCAAAATTTAAATCCTGTATAAAACGCACACTATGCAGCCAAGCGTATTATAAATTGGGAGATTACATTGCTGACAAAAATGCTTGGGTCAATGCTAGTCCAGCTCCACAAGGGCGCACCAACTAATTGCTAAAAACTGTTGGGAGCTGCGGAAGAGAAGAACAAAAAAACTATCTTTGCATTGTATAAATTCAATCTCTTAATATTGTATAATTGCTTAGCACATATGTGAGTACTATGTACCTACTATAAAGCGACCATTTACTGGGTACGTCTTTCATTGACTTGAATGTGCCCTGGCGGCTGAGAGTATGCCATGCTCACTTTAATGTCTCGCTGATGGTGGCGTGTGTGTTGGATCATTTAGCTCCCTTCAAAATGGTTGAGCTGAATGGTGCTAATATATGCGTCATGTTCGTGAACGGGCGCTGTCAGTAGGGACTGGTCATCTCTTAGCGGCTAGGGCTTGTTTTAATTTAATTTTTGAATAGTTTTTACATATTTTATATCGGATGCTTTTAACGTTCTGCATCGTTCTCACATGTATAATATTAATATGAACTATGTAACCAATATTTTGTAACCATATTTTGTTTAAAAGAGTGTCCATGGAGTTTCTTGCCCGTTCTTCTCCATAGGTACCTACTGCTTTGGAATGGGCAACTAGCTTCATCTCTCTGACTGACCGACACCTTGACAATTCAAAAGTGCCTGTAATTGGTTTATTTGAAATAAATACTTTGAGTTTGAGTTTGAGTTTAAGAGTGTTGATTCGCTCGTTTTGGACAAGTAAATTCGTGCAAGTTGACCACTAAGCCAAAAAAAAGCAAGTTACTTATTCTAAATTACAAGACTGCATTGTTAAGCACCGAGTTGGTACTGCGTAGCGTCTTGGGTTCGGTTCCCAAGTCGCGCAAAGCTTTACCAGTATTAGGTATAGAAATATTTATTCTTATTATAATATTTTGAGATGAGAAATATTAATTCTCAGTAGCTGCTGAAAAGTCTTTCAGGCAAAAAATTGCCTTCTATCATATGGAACTTAATATATTAGAAAAATTTGGAAATACTAATCTATCTTGCCCTTGAAAATACAGACGTAATAATACAGAAGACAAAAACAACAAAAAAATATTTTTTTTGGGGTACGCAATGAACAAAACAAGCCGTTAAAAAGGAGTATTTAAAACGAACAAAATAATAACATTCAAAACAAAAATATGCAGCATAAAGTACACGTGAGAGGCCAAAAATGCTCCAATCTCAGCATAATCTCCCATCAGGATGGAGAGAAATAAGAGGAAGCCTGTTTATCGCAACCAGTGCGGGACGGCGCCGGCTGAATGTAACATACTGCTACGACCTGCAGTGCCGACAATGCAGCTGCAAGTCGCGTCGTCACACGCGTCGAGTGGTGCAAACGGGACCGTCTGCACCACTCGACGCAAGAGGACACCTGAAGAGTTTTGGCCGAAATGTGTGCTGTATCGGCGTTTCCGCGGCCGGCTACGCGACACCTCGCAGCGCGCGCCGTCACAACGAGTGCAGTAGTTTTAAGGTTTGTTTGTTTTAAAATATGTATCAGTTTATAGTTATTATTTTTATACTCGTACTTATACACGGTGATTTTATTAATTCACTGTTAACCTATCAGAACGTGAAAGTAGCAACTTTCACTATGGGACCAACTACGAACTAACTAAAAACAAATCTGTTTTTTCATACCAGAATGCAATATTTACTTGATGAAAACGTATGAAACAGATGTATATTTTTTTGTTATTACGTAGTAGGTCCAATAGTGAAAGTTGTTTATAATCATGAGAACTCTCATCCCCTGAAAGGTTAATAGTGAATTAAAAATCACCGTGTATATCTGTACTGTGTTTTATGGTCCTTCGTTGCCTTAAATAAAGGATAAACAAATAAAAAATATACTGCGATATTTGAAAAATAAATACTGCAGCGCTGGTGATCTAGTCTTTCTAACTCCTTGTTCCTTCTTCCGTCTCCCACAAGCCATCTGTTTAGGGGTGTCAATCCACACGCCGTTTGCCTCTGGCGTGTAGACAGAAACATTGAAGCTATCAAACCTTTAACTTGTCAGGACTGACTAAAGCCGCGAACTCGTGGTTAAGCTGGATGGCTGGCTGTGGTGGTTGGTCTGTGGATGGGTGACCATCTTTATATACCGAGACTTCTCCGTGCCTCGGAAAGCACGTTAAGCCGTTGGTTCCCGCTGTCATTCATGTATCTTTGACAGTCGTTACAGGTCGTCAGAAGCCAGAAAACCTGACAGCCATTCTTACCAAGGGGTATCTTATTACCCAGTTACTGGGTTATGGAGGTCAGATAGACAGTCACTACATGTAAAATACTGTAAGTCAGGTGCATTAAACTAGACTGGAGGTCGACCCCAACATAATTGGGAAAAGGCAGGCAGATTGATTAATGTTGATTGACTAAAACCGTTTTGAGTCTGTCAAGTTAGATTTGGAAAATGCATGAATTAATTCATCCTATTTTTTTGCTTTTCGCTAACGTTAGTATGAAGTAAATGAAAATAGGTAATGTCGTCGTGACAAGATTGGCCAATTGGAACCAACTGAACTAGAAGCGACTACCAACGTAGCCTCTGTTGTCAGTCGCTTCATTTAAAATACTGGTTGCGGGTTGCAGATGCATCAGTTTAACATGAAAACCGACTCCAGCAAATTTGGAAAAAGGCTAGCCAGGTGGTTTTAATGATGATGGTTCGTAGCGGTATGGATTGCCCTAGTGGACGTTGGACTCAAGTTCCGTCGCTCGTATGTGTATCAATATGAATTGTAATAATATTTTATTTCGTAGACACGCAGAAAAAAAGAAATGGAATAAAATTATAAGCCTTTTAATTATGGAGAGTACCCAGGTACAGTTTGAATCTTTAGGTATTATTCTGTCTCTTTTTCTCCTAGTGTAAAATTGCTTTCAATGTTTTAAATCAACTTCCAAAACACAAACATTTATAAAGAACTATGATTATGCAAGCTTGTTCGGGAAGATTGATTTAGCTACGAAAGCGTAGCGAGCGAGGCAGATCCGCTACGGCATCGGCTACGCCGTAGCGGATCTGCCTCGCTAGCTACGCCGTAGCCGTTTTATGTAGCAATTTAAATTTTGTATTAACTCAGAATTCATTTAACTTCTTTTACCCAACAAACATAATTTTATAAAATTTAACGTTAATTAAACAACTGAGCATCGTTTAATATACTAAATTACTCGTTAATAAATTGAGCATTAAAAATGTTGTTAATGTGCAATAAAAAGAGATAAAATTCGATAAAGCACGATTTCATATCATCAGCATCTCGCTTATATATGTTAATATCGAATTTTCAATTTAACTACCTTTTCAAATTCACATTTACGACACAAAAAAAGCCTGCTGGTTGTATGACCGTAAATTCGTAACATTAAATGACTGAAATGATTGTTACAAATGAGGTGGATTACTGCCCACTCCCTCTCCCCAAGAGGAGGACTAGAGTTCCCAGCAGTGGGAACATGTTAGGCTCATTTTGATGTCGCAATATTACCCACCCGTTTAACGTTTGTCTTATTTCACTCATGTAAATAAAACTATATAGAGTCTTTAAATCGAAGTGAATAACAGAACCATGGGGCCTAGACAAGTGTCAATCACTCAATCTACCTAGCCTATTCCCAACTATGTTGGGGTCAGCTTCCAGTCCAACCGGATGCAGCTGAATACCAGTATTTTACATGGAGCGACTGTCTATCAGACCTCCTAATTTTGTATCTAATTTTATTTAATTTTGTAGTTTAGACTTTGTCTAGGTCCCCTAGAATTGAGTAGTCGACGAGTGATCGTCAACAGCGCGTTAATGCGTTTTCTGTGTGCTGCACTACGCATGTTTTCAATGCAAAGACAGATACTTTCAAGCAACGTAAGAACACACCCGCGCTACGCTGCGTAATGCGCTGCAGTGAGCGAATCTCCTAAACATTACTGTTACAAAACTCCTGACCTCCCAATTGTTGTAAATCCTGCAGCTTATACGTCTGCCGTGAATACTGAGCACCGGTGTATAGGTGGCAGGCTGGCGATATTTCCCCCGAGAGCCTCGGAGAGGGTTGTATTGCCGGTGGTTGAGATTCACTCTGCATACGTTCTCAGATGTACGGGGCGGGATTCGCAATGGCTGTACTGAGAGTTTAAAGGCTGCTTATAGAACTGTGATGATTAAAATTGTTGCATTTTTTGAGAATATTAATTAACCTTTTGAACTGATGTATGAACATACAGGAACCAAGAATGGAACGTCAGAATCGCAGAGGGGGGCGCTCTAAAGTTTTCGCCTACAACCATGGAAAATGACGTAAGTTTTAAAATTTAATTTGAATAATAACCAAACCAATTGTACCTACAAAATATGTTAGTATTATTAGGAACGATTCTATTTTTAGGGTGGGAAATCATCAAATAACTCCTCCCAAAAGTCAAAAAAAAAATTCAAATCATTTATTTCAAATAGACACAAGAAAAGCACTTTTGAACGTTAAAAATGAACAAGAAATAGAATTGATTCTAGTCGCCCCTTCCAAAACGTAGTTTCGTGTGGAGAAGAATGGGAAAGTTCCACCGTTACTCTTTAAAAATGTTTTGTATACATGAATTATAACATTATATGAATTACGAATTCCTAGTTGAAAAATTAAATTAATGATTATTTAAATGAAAGATGACTGATTTTAGCTGAAATGGTTACAAAACAATTATTATTTAAATCATTTGACTTAAGAATTTTTTATTTTTTGACATTTCTATTTTACTAGCTTTCGCCCGCGGCTTCGCCCGCACGGTGTTTTGGAAAAAGTAGTTTATATTCTTCCACAGACTTCAGTTCATCCACATCATAAATGGCTCAGCAGATTAACCGACGACCGAAAACATACATTCACACAGATAGACAAACGGATAGACAGTTGAAGTTACTTTCGGTTTTTATAATGTCAGGTAAGGATTAGTACGCATACTATTATTATTGAAGAGGATTACTTGCGCGGCAGGCCCAGAAAGAGATGGCAAAATGAGCTGGACTCCTTCTTAAAGGATTGGCCCACAATCGCTGTAGACCAGGAAAAGTGGAAAGTGAGGCCTTTGCCCTGCAGGGGGATAACAGTGGCTTATAATTTTATTATAATGATAATTACTTGATAAAGCGGTTTCACATGTCGTTTGGTAGCAATAAACAATAAAAACTGAAAGGATTAGAATAAAGTACGTTAGTAATGATCGATATGTTTTGACGGTTCTACTTACTACACTAAAATACTTCTGTAAACTATGTTAAATGATTTGATGATTGAGATTCATTTTAGGGTGTAAATTAAAGGACTTGTCAATAGTAAAGTTTTGATAAACACAATTTAGAATCTATTTTACAAAATTGATAATTTAGTGACCGAAGTATAGGGAATAAGAGTAAAGTGTGCCCCGCCGGATGCTGGAATGAGCACCAGGCCACGCTGTACAATCAACAATCACTTAGATCACTCCGGGCTGGCCGGAAAGGTGAAAGATGCTAACATAGGCAGCCAGTAAAACCACACCGTTTGATTGCTGTCTTGTAGACAGCGATCAAGAGCTTCGATTGCGCGTTGGTGTCACATCACATAGGTAGTGCACTACCTGTGCACACTGCACACAGTAGACGGTATCCTGATACCACGTTCATTTTACTGATGTTGCACGCAGGGCTTTCTTCGCTCGCCAGATTAAGAGGTAATTTAAAGACCGAATGTGCCGTCAGTCCACCATTTAGCAATGTTGCAGCAATTCCAGAGGAAGTCACAGCTAATGCAACATTATGATCCTTGCGTTTTAGCTAGAAGCAAACTAAGTAAAAAAGTATTGCCTGTAATAATCCCGCATTTACCATTCTCAACTCGTTGTAATATTTTGTGATAAATCTCTTTCTGCTCGGGTTGCAGACGTGGCACAGTTTTGCACACGTGAGCGTTAAATAAGGTGGTATGGTAGCTTAGCTCTCTTGAGGAGTGGCTAGAGAGGCGCATCGGGTGTCCTCACCGGATGTTTCGGGAGGTTCTTGCACATTCTCAGGCAAGAAGAAACGCTCGGGTGCCACCATTGCGAGGATCGCCCGGAAGACGGCAGCGGTGGTGACCTCTCGCGTCTGGCCCTGGTTCAATCTATGATACGAAGCGAGAGGGAGTGGGAAGCAGTCACCGTCTTGTATGAAGCAGTTATGCTAGTGAAGGAGGTGGCGGGATGGTTGAAGCACAGAGCCTCACGTCCCGGCCGCCGCGAGAGACGCTTCACCGCCGTCCGATCAGGACCAGACCCATGCCGGAAGGCGCGTTCTTGTTTCGCGCGCGCCTCAAAGAGATGTCAGCATTAAGAAAGGAGTCCGTTAGGGCCAAAGCCTACCAGGTCAGCGGAATTGTCTGAAAGGGTTACCGCTACTCCGGCATATAATCATTTTTTTGACATGGTTCACACCATCAAAAAAAAAAAGGTCTGATCAAATCATTTGACAGCTCTCCTTTACGCCGCCGTGGACTCGGCGATGGCGCGTCATTGCCTGGACCCTCTGGAGTCCTCGCTGTGCTCTGCGCACCGCCGACTAATAGTGTGCATTTAATGGCGCCCCACTCATATCAATCTTATCGTGATAACTTTTAAACTATTTGTCCAAATTGCTTAGTGTAAAAGACAAAGTTTATCTTCATTAAATACTAAAAGTGATAAACGTATTTAATTCGATAAGAATTAACTGAGTACTCTAAAATGTGCATTGTAAAAAAAATATCAAATTGAAATGTATTTTTGGCTCACTATTTCGTATAAAATGGCTTGCACATAATAGGTATACATATGCTGTCGCGGACTTTTATATAGAACTTTGTAAGACAAACAATCCCACAATACATTACATTCGCGTAACTCTAACGGTTTAGGCAGCGCACGCCCAGATAGCTCTCAGAATGCAGGAATTTGGCGACTTACATGATACTTATCCTTATATTATGGCCAAATCACGCAAAGTCTATGTAAAATGTAGCCTATGTGTTATTCTGATGTATAAGCTATATTATTGGTAAATTTCATCGAAATCTGTTCAGCCGTTTTTGCTCAAAGAAGGAACAAACATCCATCCATCCATCCATCCATCCAAGTTTGAAAGAAAGTTTGTGAGGATGGATGGATGGACCATCCATCCATCCATCCATCCTCACAAACATTCACATTTATAATATTAGTAGGATTAAGTAATTCAATTATAATGTATTTTATGTTAATGTTGCGATTAGTACCACATTATATATTAATTTGCACACCTCATTATGTTATAATACAATGAACCTTTTATACCTGTAACATCTTTTTAACATGTATTATGCAAAGAAATGATTTGATTTGATATGTGAAGACGATGCACCCAGATTAAAAACAATACTTCACAAAAGGTGAAAAGAAAAACACATTATAGCAATGACAGGTAAACTTAATTATGTTATAAGTATCCCGCTCTGGGTGGAGCGGAAGGGAGTGTCAGACTCTTACTGTCTAAAACCCATCCATGTTCCTTCCCTAGCCCTTTATATTACGGGGTAGCGGTAACCCTTTCGGATAATCCCGCTTACCTAGTAACCATACCTAACCGATGCCTACGGCTGTCCTTATTCACTGATTTTGAAAAGGCAATTAGGATGATGTTTGTACACTGTTTTCTTCAATAATGTTGCGCTTTCTTCAAGAAAACAACAGATAAGGCCTTATTTTTCCAAAGACAAACAAAAGAAGAAAGCAACAGAGAGCAAATTATCTTTCTGCCGCGTGACAGCACGGAGCGGTAACGAATAGTTACTTTTTGCACTATTTTTAGTTCGCAGAGTCAACGTCGTCGCAATCGTAGAGGACGATCTAAGGCCGTTTGTCCACTGCAACCGTCATCTGTACTGTTATATAGATTTTTTATTCTAGTGTTTGTTGTCATGTATACTGGGTGTAACCGAATGGGTATAAACATACAAAAGGATATGCTACAGCCCACCAAACTGAACAACTTTTAATATAAGCCCAACTCCGAAATGATGAAAAAAAATCTGCTGTGCCTCGGAAAGCACGTTAAGCCGTTGGTCCCGGCTGTCATTTGTGGATCATTGACAGTCGTTACGGGTCGTCGGCCAGTCGTACCGGGGTATCGTATTACTCAGTTACTCACTGGGTTGTGGAGGTCAGTAAGGCGACTCCCTTACTCGTCTGCCTTAGTCGCTCCATGTAAAATACTGGTATTCAGCTGCATCAAGTTAGACTGAAAGCCGACCCCAACATAGTTGACGCCAATTGATTGATTGTATGGAATCGGCATAAGCTTTCGAAATGTCACGTGATCAATCGTTTTCGATCGCTAAGTGCTAGATAATATCAAATTATGTAACGAAACTCGATCAATATTCTCATACAAATGCGTTGACAAATGGCGTTTTGGACAATCCGAATAGCTGAGATAACGAACTGTTCGATCAACAATTTTCGAAAACGAATTGACACGCAGCGATTGATACTTGTCTATACCTCCAGCTTCCCGTTGACGGTGGCAGTGAATAAACGGCTTAATGTTTATGTATTCTTACCCCGTACCCTGCAATTATCATAAAAATGAATTTAAGCATTACTTCAGTGTCGTCTATACAGGTTAGAGATTTAACCAGACGTCATAATTGTATAGAAAATAAAATCAAGTCGTTATAGACAGAATACTTCTATTTAGCATGTCGATAGCAATCTAAATGGACTTGCCCAGAATTTGGCTCTTCGTCGTCTTCGTGTGGTTAGTGACTAACCTGGTGTCAGAGTTTTATGCTGCCGATTGGCCTCTGACTTAGCTTCACATGCTGTTGCTACTGCATGCTTCACCTGAGAAATATCAGGCATTGTTCATTTGCTCATTCCTCACGATGTCTTCCTTCACCGATTTTTTTTAAGCAAGTGATAATTTATACAATACGCACATGAATGCGAAATACAGAGGTGCGTGTCTTGATTTCGAACTCGAGACCTATGACTTGGTAGTCCGACGGTCACACCAATAGGCTATCACTGCTTGTGTATCCTATAAAATGGCAACAACACAAACATTTACTTAGTGTCAATCTGGTAAACAATACAACTGAATCTCAAAGCTAAAGTGTACCTTATCTTGATGATATCAGCATTGTGCTGATTTAAGATCTCCACATATCGGGCCTTAAGGGTAAAAATCCCCTAATCAGGGCCTTTAATTGACCCCAAGAGGCGGTAATAATAAATTACAGGTCGTAAGGCTGGCGCGGCGCGATCCAATCTTTGTGGGTCTATGTCCGTACTTATTGGTAACGTTTGAGGGTAGTTAAGCAGTTAATAGAAGGGTAGATTTTAAGGGTAGTTCTGTAGTTAAAAGTAGGGTAGATTTGTGAGAAGTTAAGTTTTGGTTTTTGGTTGTTGGGTAGGGACAAATATTGACTGCAGCAATGAAGAAGTTGAATTACACAATATACAGGACGGAACTGAATTCATGGGCGATTTTTTAAGGGGTCCTTGTACTCATCATTATGAACAACTTTTACTATGGGAACAAATGTGAAATCGCGGCAAAAAAATCAGCTGTTCCATACGTTACACTCGCATAACTCGTCAAAATGTCGGGAACAGCTGATTTTTTTTCTATTTCCGGTCATCACCTAAATCAGGTAAAAGATCACCCTGTGTATCATTACGCCTGTAATTCCCAGACTCCGTGATGCGTTTGAGATATTCCTGATTGAAAAACCAAATAATATTTTGCCCGACCCGGGGATGCTTAGCAGCAGCGCTTACGACTACTAGACCGACGGAGCTATCTTCTTCGTTGATGTGGTGTTTTTTACTGCTAAACATGAGGTCCTGGGTTCGATTCCCGGGTGTAATATATACTTATGGAGGTTTATTAAGCACGTCGTCAAACCTTCGTCTTTTTCAACCATATTTTGTTAGTCACATCCACTTCAGATGTCAGATCAGTCTACGTGTCTTTACTACTTCCAAAATATATAAGTAACGATGTAAAACAGGAAAATCATATAAAATCGAAAGCGCCACACAACGTGTACAATGGTGCCAGCTTTTTGGGCACTTTTCCTGTTGACAGCGATGCGGGCGAAGTTTTTGATGCCTTATGATTATTTTTCTACTTTCTTTTATATTAACGTATGTACTTATTATTATTGCTGTTACCTGTTAGCTTATGTACAGAGGCCAGCACATCAAGTCACCACAATCTGTCAAATTTCTTTGATAGTATTTCAATTTTATTGCAAAGTCATAAGGTTCATTTTTAATTGAGAAAATTTGACAGTTAGGGATAGCTTGATGTGCTGGCATCTGTACTATGTAACTATCTACTTTTTTATTATCTGCCTAGCCATTTCCCAATTGTGTTGGGGTCAGCTTCCAGTCTAACCGGATGCAGCTGAATACCAGTATTTTACATGGAGCGACTACCTATCTGACCTCCAAAACCCAGTAACAAGGCGACTTGAGATCCGCTTCACCACCTACCGCGGCGGAGTGCGGTGCCGTGTGTAAATCGTCTAAAATTAAAAAGCATATAGGTACGAGTATTGTAAACAAATGACTAACTAAAATATGGCGTCGAAAAATTCTGCCGCATTGCTGTCGATAGGTAATGTACCCAAGAGACTGGCGATATATGATATCCTGTAGCAAATTATAATAACAACATATTCAGTCTTTAATCTTCCCACTGCTGGAACACAGGATTCCTGTCTGTGAGAGGAATTGACCTGTACTATAATCCACCATGCAGGCCCAGTGCGGGTGGGTAGATGTCTCGTATCTTGGAATATTTGTCCCAGGACATTTCCATTTCCTCACGATGTTTCCCTTCATCATTTGAAGATTGAGAGCAGTGATGATGAAATAAATCATAAAAACTGAAAGGGCCTGTCTGGATTCGAACTCACGGCTCCAACTCATAAGTCGCAGTAGTTACTACTGCTACCGTAAATGAATCACCGTTTAGGTGAGTATCTGTTAACTTCGAAGACATTGATGATTTAGTTTATATTACCAAATAATTTTATGTTATACTGATCTTAAATAATTGATCTATAAATAAATCTGCTTCTTTTCGTGTGGTTAGTGACTAACTGGTGTTAGAGTTTTTATGCTGCCCATGGGCCTCTGACTTAGCTTCACATGCTGTTGAGAAATATCTCTCAGACAAACTGGTTTCCTCACGACGGTTGTGTTCATTTGTTCCTTGTTTCATTCGTTTAGTTGTTCATTTGTTCCTCACATGTTTTTTAAGCAATTATACAATACGCACATGAATCCGAAAAATCAGAGGTGGCTTGGGTTCGAATTCAAGACCTATGACTTGGCAGTCCGAAGGTCGCACCACTAGGCTATGTAATAATTATAAATATAATTAAGTTAATTAATAATAAGAACATGTTTTAAAATTGTTAGTTTATTATGTATTAGTTTTATTTCAAACTTAGTTTTATGCTTTTTGCTGTGCCCTACAGGGTCCGTAATTGTACCTTATTCAGGATAGGATTTCAGGTATAGTTCCATAGTCAAACTTGTTCATATTCATGAGTATAGAACCGTCTAAAAGTATGTCCCTCGTTTAACCTAACACACTGTATATCCTGAACAATCTCTACTTAGTGAAAAACAAAGCCACTCCCCGCCATCTGTCCCTCTATACGCTTAGATCTTTTAAACTCCGCAACGGATTTTAATGCTGTTTTCGTAAATATATATAGTGATTCAAGAGGAAGGGTTAAGCGTATAGTTTAACTAGCTTTCGCCCGCGGCTTCGGGCGCGTGGCTGTATTTACATTGCATCCGTGCTAAGCAGGGGTGGGTCGCAAGTAATATTATAATTGTCAAAGTTTGGATGGATGGATATTTGTTACTTAATCACGCCAGGAGAGCTGAACGGATCTCCATGTTTGGCATGCAGATAGATTATTAACTGGAGTAGCACATAGGCTTTTTATCCCGGAAAAATGTACGATTTCCGTGGGATAGTTTCCGACCTCCAAGCGGGTGATGCCGCTGGCAAAAACTAGTTTTAATTTTAAAATTTTCTATCACTACATACACACATCAAAAGTGTCTAGGGATCAACATATATTTTTGCAATAACTT
Organism: Hyppa rectilinea; assembly: GCA_951799385.1. Lineage (NCBI taxonomy): Eukaryota > Metazoa > Arthropoda > Insecta > Lepidoptera > Noctuidae > Hyppa > Hyppa rectilinea. Next base: position 16,153,200 of record OX637316.1, read on the forward strand.
TTCTCTTGATTGATATTAATTTAAATTTTCTTTAAGGATTCATCAAATAAAGTGTTTTCGTTTGTCACAGTAACGATAAACCAAGTCACCTTTGCATTAATAAAGAAATTTGCCATTTTCCTAATAAAGGGATTTTTGACATTTGAACCACTAACATTAAAGTTCGAAAAAAAGACTGAAATAACAGTTTTCTTTAAAATTTTATTGGGTAACTTAAACAATTAATAATCCGTGTTTCTACCGCGAACACTAACAACACAAGAACATCGGATTGGCATACTCAAAATGAGTTCATCCAAATCACGCTGTGGAATGGCCGCCCATGTTCGTTGCAACAACAAAAAAAGGTCTTCTTGCAACTGGATACCCTCCATATTCGGCAGAGCTCTTCTCTGTAGCATATCCCATGCATGCTCAATCGGGTTCAAGTCTGGCGACTGAGCAGGCCAGGGCAGGACATTGATGTTAGCTGCGGCGAGAGTCTGTCTTACAACTCTTGCGGTGTGCGGTCGTGCATTAACTGAAATAAGGGACCGATTTGCACTTGTAGAGGAACGATGACGTCAGATACAATCGTCTCAGCATAAATTTGAGCGTTGAGGTTGCCTCTGATCCAAATCAACTCAGTTCTTCCGCCGATCCAAATACCCGCCCATACCATGATGGTTCCACCACTATAAGGATGGACTTCCTGGCAGGATTTTAATCGCTGTTGGCGTCCAGGGGTTCTCCAGTGTCGTATACGTCTTGTATCCGGTCTCATACCAAAACGAGACTCATCAGAAAAGCACACGAAACGCCATTGTTCTTCTGCCCAATTTCTGTGTTCAAGAGCCCATTGATATCGAATCCTACGATTGTGCATTGCTATAGGTGGTACCCGTAGCGGTCTTCGGGAATGAAGGTTCACTTCATGCAAGCGGTTTCTGACTGTTTGGTCGCTAATTAAGTTCCCTGAAGAGTGATGAAGCCTCACGGCTAACATCATGGCGGTTATTGTTGGAGCTCTTCGAGTTAAGATTTGAATGTATCGGTCTTGTCTCCGTGTCGCCAGACTTGAACCCGATTGAGCATGCATGGGATATGCTACAGAGAAGAGCTCTGCCGAATATGGAGGGTATCCAGTTGCAAGAAGACCTTTTTTTGTTGTTGCAACGAACATGGGCGGCCATTCCACAGCGTGATTTGGATGAACTCATTTTGAGTATGCCAAACCGATGTTCTTGTGTTGTTAGTGTTCGCGGTAGAAACACGGATTATTAATTGTTTAAGTTACCCAATAAAATTTTAAAGAAAACTGTTATTTCAGTCTTTTTTTCGAACTTTAATGTTAGTGGTTCAAATGTCAAAAATCCCTTTATTAGGAAAATGGCAAATTTCTTTATTAATGCAAAGGTGACTTGGTTTATCGTTACTGTGACAAACGAAAACACTTTATTTGATGAATCCTTAAAGAAAATTTAAATTAATATCAATCAAGAGAAAAGTTATTGCAAAAATATATGTTGATCCCTAGACACTTTTGATGTGTGTAGTATAAAACAAAGTCGCTTTCTCTGTCCCTATATCCCTATGTATGCTTAGATCTTTAAAACTACGCAACGGATTTTGATGCGGTTTTTTTTAATAGATAGAGTGATTCAAGAGGAAGGTTTATGTGTATAATTTGTCGACATATTATGCGGGCGAAGCCGCCGGCGGAAGCTAGTTAAAAATAAAATATTCTTTTCATATTATTAATTATTTATTTATTTAATCTTTCACCCAATATCCTTACAGGTCACCCTAATACAATAGTGAGTGGGTGGCTAACTATATCACAGATATAAAAATATCAACTAATAATACTATTATACTTCTACTATTATCATTCATTCATTCATTCATAGTAATATTATTATTATTTTAAGACCGTGAACACACACACACACTCACATTTATCGAAGATCTCCGACACTCGTTGCAGGTAGTCAGAAGCCTGAAAGTCTGTCAACCAGTTTCAACCAAGAGGTATCGTTTTATCCAATAACTGGGTTGTGGCCAGAGGCCAGACAAGCAGTCGTTCTATGTAAAATACTGGTATTCAGCTGCAACTGGTTAGACTGGAAACCTACCCCAAGATAGTTGGTAAAAGGCTAGGTAAGATATATTGGTCAGCGGGATTGTCCGAAAGAGTTACCGCTACCCTGGAACATAAGGGGCTAAGGCAGGAACATGGATGGGTTAGAGTCAGTAAGAGTCTGACACTACCTTCCGCTCCACCTAGAGCGGGAGGACTTTTTTGATGATTTCTCACCCTCAAAAAAAAGGTACCATAGTCCATATGTTTAAAACCTACCTAGGTACCTACTTAAAAAAACTGTTTTCTACCATGTAGAATATTAATACCTTAGAACTCTGGAGAATGCTCTTCATTGCAATAAAATGGTGCAGAACGAAAACAAAACTTAAATACAATTATTTTTGCAGTTCATGCCGTAGTCAAAGTGGTAATTAGAATATTTTGAAAACTTCCAACATTTCAGACCTTGGGGTATAACATTGCATCTTTAGTCATCATCTGCCTAGCCTTTGACCAACTATGTTGCGGTTGGCTTCCAGTCTAACCGGATGCAGCTGAATACCAGTATTTTACATGGAGGGACTGCTTATCTGACCTCCACAACCCAGTAACTGGGCAATACGCCCCCTTGGTATGACTGGCTGTGAGATTTTCGTATTTCTGACGACTCGTTACGACTGTCAAAGATACACAAATGACAACCAATGGCATAATATGCTTTCCGAAGCATGGAGGAGTCTCGGTATGTAAAGTTGGTCACCCATTCACGAACCTACCCCGGCAAGCGTAGCTTAAACGGATGGATCGACCTGTGCGGCTGTTGGTACTTAGCAACGAGCACACCTTTGAATCTTTAGTCATGGAATTATAATGAACACATTTGCGTTAATAATACTTACCTACTTGTTAAACAGTTTTACGACGGTGTCGTCGCGCAAATGGCCTTTACTAGCTGGTCAGAAGTTTAAAAAAAATTACAGATGATAATATTTAATATGTTAAAAAAGTATGTTAATCCGTTGGTACAGATCTTTGACGGTTGTTACGGGTAGTCAAAAGCCCGAATGTCTGACCAAACGGTATCTTGTTACCCAGTTACTGGGTTGTGGTGGTCAGATAGGCAGTAGCTCTATATAAAATACTGGTAACCAGCTGCATCCCGTTAGACTGGAAGCGGATCCCAACATAACACAGAAAAAAAGTAATTCCTTCCGCCAATTCCCCCTCGAAACATAAATTAACATCCAACCCCCGAACATATCCCCCAAGACTACTTAATATCACCTCGTAAAGGAGTTAACTACCGATAAAATTAAACTATCAATTAGTTAGAACAGTTATTGTTATAGCAGTAATTAAATGCGTATTTGACACATCATAAAAGGATATAATTAAGCCATTGTTCGTATTAACATAGATTAAGTTGCACGAAATTGGTTAGCAGTGTATGAAATTGTAGGAAAAACTTTTTTGGACCTATATAAAGTTTTTGGATTGGGCTTGGGCTTTGGGCTTGTTTTAATTTAATTTTTGAATAGTTTTTACGTATGTTATATCGGATGCTTTTAACGATCTGCGTCGTTCTCACATGTATAATATTAATATGAACTAAGTAACCAATATTTTGTGACCATATTTTGTTTAAAAGAGTGTCCATGGAGTTTCTTTCCCGTTCTTCTCCATAGGTACCTACTGCTTTGAAATGGGCAACTAGCTTCATCTCTCTGACTACCGACACCTTGACAATTCAAAAGTGCTTGGTTCAAAGTAATTGGTTTATTTGAAACTAGCACTTTGCCCGCGGCTTCGCTCCCGTGGTCTTTCCCGTGGGACCCGTTATTTTTCCCGGGATAAAAAGTAGCCTATGTTACTCCTAGAAAACTAAGCTTTCCAACGGTGAAAGAATTTTTAAAATCGGTCAAGTAGTTTTTGAGCCTATTCATAACAACCAAACAAACAAACAAACAAACAAAGTTTTCCTCTTTATAATATTAGTATAGATAAATACTTGGAGTTTGAGTTTTTTGAGTAGTTCTTATGCCTTCTCCACATTATAAACATGTTGGCAGTGACTTCGGGATTGCCATGACAACCGGATACCATAGATTCAGTACATGATCCTAAGCTCCTTCATAATCAGCCTACAATGATCCCACTGCTGGGACAGAGGCGTTCTCTCTTCGAGAGGGAGTGGGCCATAATCTGCCAGTGGCCCGGTGCGGGCTGGTGGATAACACAAGTCTTCGAATTTTTGGTTCTAGGACATGTCGGTTTCTTTACGGTGATCCTAAACCTCTTTTTATGTGTGTAGGAATAATCAAATGACTCCTCGCGCTCCGGGTGGAGCGGAAGAGAGTGTCAGACTCTTACTGACTAAAACCTATCCATGTTCCTTCCTTAGCCCTATATGTTCTGGGGTAGCGGTAACCATTTTGGACAATTCCGCTTATCCAGGTCGTTACCAACCCCTTGCGCGTTGAAATTTTTAACTTATCTTATATACTAAAACTTTCGGAAAAAAATCTCTAAATAATAATTTCTCCTATATCCTTAGACATTTCACACAACGCCATATCGTCCCAAGCTAAGCAACCTAATGCTTATTGTAACGAGATGGCTGATACACTACTTATATACATTTTTTTTGTAAATACATTCATATTACAAATAGAAAGACACCCAGACACGGAACAAATACTTGTAGGTCGTACAAATATTTGTTCCGTGCGGGAATCCAACCCGCGACTTCTGCGCAGCAGTCAATCGCTCAACCACTGCGCCAACCGTGTGGTAAATGATGGTGAAAACTACATCAAAATCCATTGCGTACTTTAGAAGACAACGTTACCCCACCCACACACATCCTACGCAAAAACGAGTTTAACTTTAAATACATGATGTGTGTACAAGATTATCTTAAAAAGTTATACACGAGAAGATTGGCATATTCTAACAATTTATGTTTTCAACAAAGAATATCGCAACAAAGTGATTTAGAGCTTTCATATCTATTCAGTATTTGTTCAAGCATTTTCCATCAAATATTTTATCTAGATATCAAAGAAAAAGCCATCCTTTTTCTACTTATTTTGAAGATATATTTGAAAGACTTCATACAAGAGAACGCTTCAGTTAAAATTTAAGCACAACTCGCTTCTAGACTTTTATTTATTTGAAATTTTTAAATAGTAGGTACGGCGAAGGGCGTTCTTTTATCAAATCTGTATAAAAATTAATTCGCTAAAACTTGAAAACGGCTGAACCGATTTGCCAAATTTTGGTTTTGAAATATTTCTAGAAGTTCAAGGAAGGTTTAAAAGGTGAGAAAAGGTAGGTCATCTTTTCGTGTGGTTAGTGACTAACTTGGAGTCAGAGTTTTTATGCTGCCCATGGACCTCTGGCTTAGCTTCACATGCTGTTGACAAATATCTCTCCGACATGCTGGTTTCCTCACGATGTTTTCCTTCACCGATTTTTAAGCAAGTGATATTTAATAATATCACTTGCTTAAAAATACGCACATGAATCCGTAAATTCAGAGTTGCGTGGCTTGGGTTTGAACTCTACACCTATGACTTGGCATTCGGACGGTCACACCACTAAACTATCACTGTTATGTAAATTGGTTAGGGAAAAAAAATCCAGACATTTTCGGAAACCACAAATTTCTCCAACTACCTACAACGCGGCACAAACAGAGCTACTAGCAATACAAGTGCATATTGGCCAGACGCCAACGAGTGAATTTTTTACCACCCACAGAATGCTGGCTTGATGCTTCAAGTTTAAAGAGTGTGAGGAATATTTTTTAATGATCTTACATTTGGCTCGAGCTCGTGGCTAAGTAATAACAGCCGCACAAGTCGATTCCTCAGGTTAAGCTACGCTTGCCGGGCTTGGTCCGTGGATGGTTGAAATTTTTTACATACCGATATTTCTCCATGCCTCAAAAGCATGTTAAGCCGTCGGTCCCGGCTGTCATTTGTGTATCTTTGACAGTCGTTACGGGTCGTCAGAAGCCCGAAAATCTGACAGCCTGTCTTACCAAGGGTATCGATTACCCCGTTGCTGGGCTGTGGAGGTCTAATAGGCAGTCGCTTCATTTAAAGTACTGGTATTCAGCTGCATCCGCTTAGAATGGAAGTCGAGCCCAACATAGTTGGGAAAAGGCTAGGTAGATTGATCTTTCATTTTGTATAATGCCTAAAGCGAGTGGTGAGTGATTTGAAAGTCGCTACATAGTATAAAACAAAATCGCTCCCCGCCGTCTCTCCCTCTATACGCTTAGATTTTTTGAACTACGCAACATATTGCGGTTTTCATCAACGGAAAGAGTGATTCAAGAGGAAGGTTTATACGTATAGTTTAGCTAGCTTTCGCCCGCGTGATGGTATCTACATTGCACCTGTGTGATTCCGGGGCGGGTCGCTAGTAAGCTAAATTATTATTTTTCCGATTTTTTTTCTTCTTGCGAGTCATCGGCTTAATTGGTTTTATTGCTATTGGCTCAAACATGCCATGACTGAGAAGTTTTCTATAGGAAAATGTGCAAATGTTTTAAGTATTTTCTATTTACACTGTAGTTTTTAAACGGCTTTAAAAAAAGAGGAGGTTCTCAATTCGACTGTATGTTTTTTTTTATTTAATTCGTTACGCGATTACTCCTCCAGTTATGAATTGATTTTAGTGATTCTTCTATTTGTTCGGTAGGTCATACTTCAGAGGTGGTCCCATTTTAATGTTGTTAACTTTGTTTTTGAGTTTTCTTCGATGATACGTATTTAATCCACTTCTGCCTCGATGGTATGTTAGTTCTTCAGGTCACTGTTGTTTACTTAGCAAGTTTAGCTGTGTATACGATATGGTGTGGGGACTATGGGGTAGGTAGGTACCAAAACTCAGAAAAGAAAATGCCCTGAAAGGTTAACACTGAATCTCTTCTTCTTTTTCGTGTGGTTAGTCACTAACCTGGTGTCAGAGTTCAACAAAAAACATCGAAGGAAACATCGTGAGGAAACCGGCATGTCTGAGAGATATTTCTTTTTGACGACACGGTTGGCGCAGTGGTTGAGCGATTGACTGCTGCGCAACATGTCGCGGGTTCGACTCCCGCACGCAACAAATATTTCTACGACCTGCAAGTATTTGTTACGGGTCTGGGTGTTTTTCTATCTATAATATGTATGTCTTTACAAAAAAAAAAAGTATATAAGTAGTTTATCAGCCATCTCGTTACCATAACACAAGCATTAGGTTGCTTAGCTTGGGACTATATGGCGTTGTGTGAAATGTCCAAGGATATTATTATTATTATTTCTCAACAGCATGTGAAGCTAAGTCAGAGGCACAGAACACAGCAGCAGCAGAACAGCGGCAGTGGAACAGTGAATTACAAAACTTTTTTACAAAAAAAACCGACTACCGGTTAGTGAAAGTGAAAATTTAATAATTTTCATTTCGGATGATAGTGGCAAAAAACCCAAAATACAAAACCAAAGACACCGACTTCCGAATTTTTTTTTGGTTATTTCGTCACGAGTACTCATCTCTTGAAAGACTAACAATGAATTAAAAATAACTGTTGAAAAAATATTAGACATTGTATTTTTTGTTTTATCATATTAATAAAAAACCGGTCAAGTGCGAGTCAGACTCGCACACCGAGGGTTCCGTACAAACCTGTAGGTATATAAGTAAAAGTTCACCCATCACGAGAATCGAGTCATAGTTATAACAATTTTTTTTTTATTATATGGTGTAACTTTTTATTTATGTGTCATGTATCGTGTACATCTTTTGTTGGAGATCCTAAATAAATAAATAAACTAAAAAAACTACGGTTTCCGCAATTTTTCCTTTATCTGCAGATACAAATTTTTATGCAGAAAGTAACGTCTTACAGTGACTGTAAGACGTTACTTTGTACCAAATTACAAGATTCTAAGTTCACGGGAAGTACCCTGTAGGTTTTGATTCCCGTGCGAGTTTCGAAAATTTGCGGCATAAACAGCTGTATCTTTTGATTGCTTTGGCTTAGAAATTTGTAAAAATGACTTAGATAAAATGCATTAAAGTTGGGAAGTGGGGGTGCGCTACGTCACAACTCAGTATAATATCTACAAAGGCACCAAAAGGCATCATGTCACATTTTAACACAATGCATTGACGTAATCTTTGTATAACGTAAAAAAAAACATGTCAAAATTTTTCAATAATCTAGCTGAACGACTAAACATTTTTTTACTCATCATTCCTATTACAGGCCGATATTAAATTTTATCATTGTGTTTAAAGTATATTCACCACTTTTACATTAAAACCATATAAAATAAGTATGTAAACATTCCAAATTTAAAACAGTAACAATTAAAGACATCAGTATTTAAACAGCCAGTGTTACCGCTACTGAAAGTCATAAAAGACATTAGACACCTCATAACAGTCGTATAACTTTCCTATAATGCTCCTATAATAGTGGTATACTCCTCCGTAATAGCACTATTATAGGGCTTTACGAAATGAAGGGAAAAACTGTTTCTGTATGGGGTACTAGATTTTGTCCGCGACTTCGTTTGCGTGAAATTTCTTGTTTCTAACTGATTTAAAAAAGAACGAGGTTCTGTGTTCATCTGTTTTTTTTTAATGTATGTTCATTGATATGTTCGTCAAAAAAAAAACAGACAGAGTGAAAACAACTTTGATTTTAGTTCATACATTCAGTCAAAAAAGTATCGGGAATGGATGATTTGTTTATGGTTCCAAATTCAAATTTTTGTTTTTTTGTAGTTGTTAGATTGGCACAACTGTTTTCCATTTTGGCGCGGAGTTTGAGTTGCATCTGTTATTTATATTAAATAAAGTGCTGGTTTTAGTAATATCATATATAGTGTGTATTGCGAATTTCATAATGGACAAAAATATCGAACAAAGAGTTTGTCTTAAATTTTGCATCGCCAATGGAATTTCGTGTTCGGAGTCACTGAAAATGTTACAGAAGGCTTACGGTGAATCGACTTTAGAGAGATAGCCGCCGAACTTTCTGTATCTCACGAGTCGATCCGTACCATTTTAACTAATCATTTGGGTATGTAACATGTTGCTGCTCGGCTAGTCCCAAAAGATCTGAATCGCATGAAAGTCGCTGAGGACATGCTAGAAAGAGTCAGTTCGGACCCAACATTCATGAAACGCATTGTTACTGGTGACGAGACGTGGGTTTACGAGTTTGACATGCAAACTAGTCAACAAGCTTCGGAGTGGCGCCTTCCAACTGAACCGAAACCGAAAAAACCACGCCAAAGTCGATCAAAAGTCAAAGTCATGTTGACTGTTTTCTTTGACTATCGCGGTGTTGTGCACTCTGAATTCTTACCGGAAGGTCTAACGGTAAATAAAGAATATTATTTGAGCGTTATGCGGCGTTTAAGAGAGCAAATTCGACGAAAAAGGCCAGATTTGTGGAAAGAAATTTCTTGGATTTTGCACCACGACAATGCGCCTTCGCACAAGGCTATCATTATGAACGAATTTTTGACCAAACACTCAACAAATACCATCCAGCAACCACCATATTCACCAGATATGGCTCCTGCTGACTTTTTTCTTTTTCCTAAACTCAAATTACCACTTCGTGGCACCCGTTTTCAATCGATAGAAGACATAAAGGAGAATTCGCGGCGAGAACTGAACTCAATTCCGGAAGCAGCGTTTAAAAAATGTTTTGATGAATGGATTATTCGTTGGCGCAAGTGTATCGTTTCTAAAGGAGCATACTTTGAAGGTGATAAAATAAATTTGGATGAATAACAGACATTTTGTGTATTATTGATCTTTTCCCGGTACTTTCTTGACAGAGTAGTATAGTCGGTGGCATAAAACGAAAATACAAAACCAAAGACTTTAGGACTTCCGAAATTAATGCTCGGAAAACTGAATGATGATATCATTCAGTAAATTAGTCCATGAAACAATTACTGTAATATACTAAGCTAATATAACGTAAAATAATGAGTAACATAATTTTTATATAAAAGTCAGATTATATGTTAGTACTACTCACAAATGATCAAATCGAATGAAGGATTTTGCAGGGAAATGCGAATCCATTGCTTCATATGTTTGAAAAAATCATCTTTCCGACAACGTGAATGACGCAATGTAAGATTTAATTGCCCCGCTGGCTCCCATTTTACCAAAAGTTTAGTATCAAGCGATTTTATCTTTGCTATCGTAAATTTAGCACATGTTTCTGGATCTTCGAGCTTAGAAATCCGTAAAATCAGAGGTGCGTGTCTTGGGTATGTTGCAATTCATTTCCTATATTCTCACTGACAAAGTCTGATGTAGCTAATACTAGCTAGATTTATATCACATAGAAAGTTTGTCGCTCAGAAGTTTCATGACCAGTTCCGCTGGCAGTAGCGCTAGTCAAACAGCATTATGGCGCGGCATAAAAACACCATCCTACCCTCTTATAGCCAATAAAATGGCGTGCACGACTGTTAACTATTTTTATGCCTTTATTAACCAATTTTACGAGGTGAAAACTGATTTCCGATACTGTGATGAATATTGTTTTTGTTAGTATTTCATTCCAGCTCGTTACTGAGTTGAGACGTAGCGCGCCCCCACTCCCCAACTTTACTGAGTTTTATCTAAGTCATTTTTTATTTATTTTCACGACACGGTTGGCGCAGTGGTTGAGCGATTGACTATTGCGTAGCATGTCGTGGGTTCGACCTACAAGTATTTGTTTCGGTTCTGGTCACAACCAGAACCGAAACAAATACTTGTACATATTGTAGAAAGACACACATGTCTTTCTACAATATGTGTTTTTACAAAAAAAAATGAATATAAGTAGTTTATCAGCCATCTCGTTACCATAACACAAGCATTAGGTTGCTTGGCTTGGTTTTATATGACGTTGTGTGAAATGTCCAAGGATATTATTATTTTAATATTTGTATAATATATATTTTTTTTATATATTTTTTTTTATTACCATTTATTTACGGGGAAATAAAAAAAAACAATTAATTTTAAGGGATTTCCAGGATCTTTCTTCAAGGCGTTGTCATTGCATCACTTTTTGCCGGAGAACTAACATTTTTGCATCGGCCTGTGTGTGCCAACTTTACGCCTTTGGTTAAGCTGTGGACAAACACGTATATTAGTAAGGTATATGCCCATTATATATAGAGGAGCTCGTGGCTAAGTAATAACAGCCGCACGGATTGATCCTTCAGGTTAAGCTATGCTTGCCCGGGTTGGTCTGTGGATGGAAACCTGTAGACTGCCGGTAAGACTGCCTGTCAGACTTTTGGGCTTCTGACTACCCGTAGCGACTGTCCACGAATGACAGCCGGGACCAACGGCTTAACGTGCTTTCCGAGGCGCGGAGGGGTCTCGGTGTGTAAAGATGGTCATCCATCCATGACCAACCCTGGCAACCGTAGCTTAACCTGATAGATCGACCTGTGCGGCTGGTATTGCTTAGCCATGCGCTCTCTATAACTCTCTATTTAGATAAATAATTATAAATAATATATCTCTCGTTGGTCTAGTAGTCATAAGCGCGCTGCTGTTTGCTTTAGGTTCGATTCGTATCGGACAAAGCGTTACAGAATTTTTCCATTTAAGAAATTGCTTTGTTAGAATATAAATTCGTGCTCGAAAAATATAAATCCACTATTAAATTGATATTTTTTACTTTAACCCTCCCAAAGCAAACTATTATAAAATGGGTATTTTACAACGACCAGCTGTGCAAAAAAATTGTAAATGGGACAACCCTATTTACAATTTTTCCCCTATTCTGAATCGGACCCATTGTAAGAATATTTATCCTTTCACCAGACGATCAGCACTCAATCTTACAATATTCCCCTATTCTTACACCAAGGGTAAACGCACAAATACCCTTCGATTTACCCTATCACGCCTAGAGATCGCAAGTGTATAATAAATTCAAGGATGGCGCATCTTTCTAATAAAGCTGTTATCTTTATAGGAAACCTTTTTGCTACTGACAGCCTTACAAAATGGTTGTATAAAATGTTGAGCTCTATATGTTCTTTTTTTCGCCTAATTTTGTTTATGGTTTTGCTGTTTGTATTCTGATTCAGGTTAATATAGAGAGAAGCCCGAAAGTCTGACAGCTACTTAAGAGTAGTTGGTAAGCCAAGAGGTATCGTTTTACCCAGTTACTAACTGGGTTGTGAAGGTCAGATAGGCAGTCGCTCCATTTAAAATACTGGTATTCAGCTGCATCCGATTAGATAGGAAGCCGACCCCAACATAATATGTAGTTGGGAAAAGGTTAGGCAGATGATGATGATGATTCTGGATGTGCTAATAGTGTTGTGTTGATTCTGGATGAGCTATGATCACAGATCAAGTAGAAAATAGTACATTATTCACCAAGGGGTAAAGCAGTACTCTAAGTCACGAGCGCTTTATTGGATCCAGAACATAACTGAGTGCAGCGATTCAATCTCGCTCAAGGCGAAGACACTTTTATACCCGGCTAAATTCAGTGCAATATTATTGCCTGGCTAGAGCTCAGGGGGGCTAGACAAGTGTCAATCGCTCCACGTCGATTTGATTTCGAAAATTGTTGATCGAACAATTCGTTATCTCAGCGATTCGGATTGTCAAGAACAACGCAACGCACGCACGCTGTCAACGCATTTGTGTGGGAATATTGATCGAGTTTCGTTACAAAATTTGACATTGTCTAGCACTTAGCGATCGAAAACGATTGATCACGTGACGTTTCGAAAGATTATGCCAATTCCATACATTTCGGATTTATCTAATTTCGTTATCGTTGTGAAAATGTGACTTTATCTAGGCCCTAAATTTTATCATGGCTATAAAAACTTTCTTTAGGTTAGGTTCGAGCTATTCCAGTTACAGATGTCAACGTTGTGTTATTCAAGTTGACATCAGTTAGAAATGTCGAATCTTGCTAGTTAAAAATGAAACATCTTCAAAATGTTCTAATTTATTGCCTAGCCTTTTCCCAACTATATTGAGGTCGGCATCAAGTCTATTCAGATGCAGCTGAATACCAGTATTTTATATGGAGCGACTGCCTATCGGACCTCCGCCACCCAGAAACTGGGTAATACTATACTCCTTGGTAAGACTGTCTGTCAGTTTTTCGGACTTCTGCCGACCCGTAGCGACTGTCAAATATATATAAATGACAGCCGGGACCAACGGCCTAACGTGCTTTCCGAGGCACGAAGCAGTCCCGTTATGTAAAGATTGTCACCCATCCATGAATCAAGCCCGGCAAGCGTAGCTTAACCTGATGGATCGACTAGTGCGGCTGTTATTATTGGCGACGAGCTCCTTCATCTTCACAATATATAACCCAAAACGAATGCCAAATACAATGGCGACATCTAACGGCCAAATAAAAAGTTAAGTACCACTTATAAAGAAGAATGATCATCGCATCAGTATAAACAGAAAAATAAAAGGAATATTACTTAAGACGAATGACCTATAACTTAGAATGATCAGGCTAAGAACGGTTTATTTACTGCTTCATTTATATATTTATTTCAGTTCATTTTGGATGATCGCCAGAAAAAAATATGGGTGCTTTAAGACGATCAGTTTGTCGCAGGAGACGCGCCTGACGTCGGGAGCCGCGTGACGACTCCCGGCCCGGTGAGTAATGGGTAGGTCAGGACCAGGCCATTGCCTCAAAGAGATGTCAGCATATGAAGAGACTCTTTAGGGCCAAGCCCGGCGGGTAAGCGGGATTGTCTGAAACAAAGGGCTAAGGAAGGAACATGGATGGGTTTTAGTCAGTAATAGCCTGATACACTACCCCATTTGATGATATCCAGCCCTCAAAAAAAAAGTTCAGTTAATAGGCCAGCATTGTCGCTTTATCGTTTTTGCTTGTTTAGGATAACTGCAGCAATGAATGATCAGGGAGATAACCACCCTGTCTTATAGCAGTATTATATTAATATTAGATGAATAATTTTACATGAAAGCAGCCCACTCCCTCTCGATGAGAGGACGACCGTGTTCCAGCAGTGGGAACATTATCTGATGTATTTAAAACATCAATAGCATAACAACGACCACCATACCAAGACTCCTCCGTGCCTCGGAAAGCACGTTAAGCCGTTGGTCCCGGCTGTATTTTGTGGATCTTTGGCAGTCGTTATGGATCGTCAGAAGCCCAAAAATCTGACAGCCAGTCTTACCAAAGGGTATCGTATTGCCCAGTTACTGGGTTGTGGTGGTCAGATAGGCAGTTGCTCCATGTAAATGCATCCGGTTAGACTGGAAGCCGACCCTAACATAGGTGGGAAAAGGCTCGGCAGATGATGATGATAAAACATCAATCAAGCTATCGTAAAATAGGCACCTGCAAATAAAGAAGCGATATCTAACGGTCCATTCTTTGCCAGAACCACACAGGACAAGCCAGAATGTCCCTAACTTCCAATGATCGCCAATCCGACTAGAATCGCCTTATTTATGGCGTGTTTCAGTTTGGAAGGGCGCCAAGCGAAAAATTGTGGGCTTACACGTGTATCGAGGAGGTTCAAAGTTCAAAAAGCACTTGTGTATCTAGAAGTTTTGTGGTTGTAGTTATTTTGGGGAGAAAAGTAAAATATTATAGCGATGTCCTGAAGTTTTTGGCAACGGCTTCAGTAAACAGACTAAGATGCCCCGTTTTCATGATACACTGAGCTTGGAATCGCTGCTGTTCCAGTTAACATTTCGAAATTTGAAATTTCCACCAAAAATACATTAGCGAAATAGTCCGGCCGGATATTCTACTTTTAAATCATTCTTTTTTTAGTATTTATTTATCTTTTTTTTCACAAGAAAACTCCCTTGTTGCTTAACGCTGTCGCTCTTCGAAGAGGTATTAAAACTCACTGGAGAGTTTAAATACTTCAGTCATGTGGTCAACCAGGATTTAAAAGATGATGGAGATATAGAACGGGAGAGGAGAGCGATGGCGGTCCGCTGTAACATGTTCGCATGTTCGTAGATTTGCGAGGTCTAGTTTAGAGGTAAAGATCACTCTTTTTAAAGCTTTTTAAAGTTTCGGTCAAACTCGCTAGACCTGCAATTTGTGGGTCCACTACACGCAGCGGGCCATCAACGCTCTCCGTATACAATATAATAACGCGTTCTGGGTGCTAGAGACCCACGCGTCTGCGATGTTCGCGCACGCGCACCCGTCGGCGTTCACAATGTGCTGTTGCGCCGAATCGCTTCGCTGATGTTCCACATGCGAGGGAGCGCTAACACCATCCTGAACGTTCTCAGCCGCAAGCTGGACAGCCCCCTTCTGCGGCACTGGGTTTAAGCTCAAGTGCGTGTGCCCGGGGCCCGATAGGGCGGCAAATACTTAAATTAATTAATTTTTAAACGTAACATTATTGTAATGTTTTTTTGTACTAAGTACTAACAATATTATGGGCTTAATATTATGTCTGAATTAAAACTATATTTTTTTATTATTGAAAACTCTAGATTTTTCAAAGCCGGGCAAAGTCAAATGGGGGGTCAAAAACCCGGACATGTTCGAATAAATCTGGGCGGGTGGTAACCCTAGCACTGACAGCGTCTAAAGACGGCACCAGTAGTATTCGCTGCAAGTGCGATGACCGTACCTACAAGTTCTGTCACGGGCCGCTTTAAAAGCCGTCAGTTTCTATACATCATTGACAATTCCGCTTCCAGCATCGTGATCTGTGGCATGATCCAAATGTGAAAATATCAAAAATAAATGCACAATTGGCTATTTAACACGGTGAAAACTAAAATAAGAAATCACATAGAAAAAAGACCGCTCATTTTAAAAACTACCATCACTGTACAGAAATCAATTATTATGCGAGGATATAAATTGTAATATTGGATTTAATGTTAATTAGTATTCCATTTGATTCCGAAAATCTTTGTGTCATTATAATATTTCACACAAATCACGTACAAATTCCGCGTTTTGACAATTCATAAAAAGTAACGTTATTGACTACCTGTCAAATACCCAATTTGGTCAGCGGTTTCTGAATGGTGCATAGTGGTCAGAAGAGCTTATCGGTTCTGGGCTCGATAACCGATTTGTATGATTGGGTTTTTTATGATAACTTCATGAATTGCAGTGATAGCTTAGTGGTGTGACCGTCGGACTGCCAAGCCATAGGTCTCGAGATCGAACCCAAGGTCCAACCTCTGATTTTACGGATTCATGTGCGTATTGTATAATTACCACTTGCTTTAAAAATCGGTGCAGGAAAACATCAAAATCAAAATCAAAAGTCATTTATTCAAATTAGGCTGAAGATCAGCACTTTTTGAAGGTCAAAGTTACATAAGACAGTCCCCCAAAAACGCCCACCCTTCACCACTTCCTAGTGCTTTAGCTGGGAAGAAGAAGTGACGCAACAAACTCCCCAGCAGCACAGCTGTCTGTTTAGTTGGAAGAACTTGACTCTACACATTTATCGTATAAGAAGTAATTAACATTACGAAACACATCACATTAAAATCAATCATTTGCCACATGTCAGCTAGCACACGTCAATATACCAATTAAAACATTAAAACTGACTGTACTCAAGCGTAAATTTAAAAAGAAAAAAAAAATAGCCTCCAGGTAAAAGTGCGTGCCCACACATAGTACAGCATTGCACATGTAAGCACATGTGCAATGCTGTACTATGTCCATACAGCCGTAACTCGAAGTTACAAATGATAAACTAGGACCATCGTGAGGAAACCAGCATGTCAGAGAGATATTTCGCAACAGTATGTGAAGCTAAGTCAGAAGCCCTTGGGCAGCATAAAAACTCTGACACCAGGTTAGTCACTAACCACACGAAAAAAAGATGCTAACTTCAAAGTAGCAGCCCTAAATCTAGATGTGTACTCGTTAATGGTACGAGCCTCGTTTACTATTACTTCTAACTGGCAGAACGTGGCTGTGCTGTACACCCAGGCCGAATCATTGGGGGTCGTTATTTTGATCTGCATTTAATATCTGTGGTATTGTGACTGTTTACAAGAGTAAAATATTGAAAACCCCTATATTTTAGTATACCTGCCTCCATCGTTCATCAACAGTTTCTGTAGTTTCGAAGACTTCGTGGCAAAAAGACGGTGGAAAGGAGGTCTTTGTCACGAATCAGAAAAAAAACATACTAACAAAATAAAAATATTGACGTCATAATTTTACTGTCATAAAAATAAAAGCCCTGTCATTCGTCAGACGCCATGACAGAACAATAAACAACAACAAACAAAAAACACAGAAATAAAAACAAATATTCAAATCCAACGTCAACAAACACCATAAAACAATGGCAGCCATTACAAAAACGCGGGAAGTGTCAACGGTGTGACGTCATCACAATGGCGTCGAGTTAGTGACAAATTGAGTGAACTCAGTCGTGAGATAGCATGCTCTTAGTATAGTATCTTGTATTGTTACGGCTTTCTATTCTATTTTTGCTGTGTGCTGCTTCTATTTCCGTATCGGTGCGAGATTTAAGGCTGCGTTGGATACAATATTTGCAATATTTAGATTTGTCATTCTAGTGTTTTTTGACAAGTTTATATTCTTATGCAAAAAGTTGATTAACTTGTAGTAGTCTGTGATCCATCCATTGTCCATGGCCTTTTTTTTTGAGTGTGGTAAATCATTCAATCTTCTCCCGCTCTGGGTGGAGCGGAAGGAAGTGTCAGACTCTCAAATTATACTCAATACTCAATACGTTTATTTGCATTCCACAATGTGAACTTAGGTGGTAGGTACATTTAGTTTTAGAGCATTGTGGGCCCTGTCGGGCATAACAAAAACAATAAATAGGAAGATAATATATAAAGACTCTTACTGACTAAAACCCATCCATGTTCCTTCCGCAGCCCTTTATGTTCCGGGGTAGCGGTAACCCTTTCGGACAATCCCGCTTACCCGGCAGGCTCGGCCCTATCGGGCCCCTTCATATGCTGACATCTCTTTGAGGCGCGCGTGGAACATGTACGCGCCGTCCGGCACAATTGTCCATGGCCTGAGATACTAATTGTCATTGGTTTTAATGTTTCTGAATACGAGGATTTTTAGCTGCTTTGCTCGGGTGTATTTAATGACTTTTTAGTTTCTTTTTAGAAACGTGCGTTTTGTTTGTGTAGAATAAACGTTTTTCTTTATTTTCTTTCAACCAAACAGCTCAGCACTTTTGCTTACTTGTATTTAAATACGTTATTGCCCGCTAGTACGTGCTCGACTACCTATTCCGATACTCAAACCAAACCAAATTAAATCATCTTTTTCGGATGAAGCGTAATACCAGTATTTTACTTAGAGAGACTATCTGACCTCCACAACACAGTAACTGGGTAACACGATATCCCTTAGCAAGACTGGTTATCAGACTTTCAGGCTTCTGACTACCAGTAACGAATGTCAAAGATCTACAAATAAAAACTGCGACCAACTGCTTAACGTTCTTTCCGAGGCACGGATAGCCCTCGGAATGTTATTGTTTTTATTTACTGTTCGCACGAAGTTGATTTATTAGTGGGGAAATCCACAACTCCATAAACATGTATTGGGAAATTGGCACAGTTTTAATTTTATGCAACAAAGTTTTTTTGGCTGCAGAAAATATCAAATTGTACAAAAATAATTGGTAAATGTAGTTTCTAGTGTACCTTTTTCTTAACTTTAGGCAAAGGTGTGGTGGTGTGGCAGTTATGTTTAAGTCCCATGTAATAAGGAGTGAGCCTATTGTCATCAACCGGGCACAAATCCTGACTCCAAGCTGCCACTGAGGAGTTAGAGGTACAAAAACCCAATAACACTTGGTCTGACCAAGGAATCGAACCCAGAACCTCACGTTCAGCAGTACCGCTTGTGGCCACTAGACAGCCAGCCGCGCAGCCAACAACGCTATAATAACCAAAGAGAATATTCTTTACGCTCTTCAGTCATAAATCATTCAGAAAATACAATACTATTATACAACTTGTCTAGAAACGAACCAGAAATTTAAACAAAGTTTTACCCAACCATTTTAGTTATTCTAAACTCTAAAGTTTCACAAAAGACGCTGTAAGACTCCAAAATATTACAGAAGTTCAAATCTATTGACAATGTTTTCCAACTTAGAATGAACGAAATAATTTACCAAAGAAATTGTGTAAGTTGAGAGAAAATGCGATTATCATCGTCAAAATTGATCTTTTCAACCCGAATTTTCGATGCGGGAAATTGTGCAGAAAGACCAAACAATAGGCGATTGTTACGCCCAAAAATCAGGGGTTTCCGTGGGAAAAATGATAAAACGCTATCACGATGAATAGTCCATCAATCACTAGCAATCGTGTTTTATTTTTGTATTTTTATTTTCATCCACAGGTTACAATATTTTACGCGCGGAAAATTTTACGTGGATCTCTCACTGGCTGGAAACAAAAATGTGTTGAACTTTTTTTTAAAGTATCTATGTTATTTTGACAGCTGTTGATATTTGCCGGCAGTATGTGTTTATTGTTTTTTAAAAAAGTTTATCTGCCGCTTTTTTTCCTGAAAGGCTTTATTTCCATTGGATATGCATTTTGTTTACTATTCGGTAAAGTATTGAAATTTATTTGATTGAATGTTCATCTACAATTTCACGGTACAATTTAAAATGTCTTATTGTAGCTACGAATGACGTAGGCACTGCTACGCGAGTTACGAAACTGTAGCAGTTCAATCTGCCTAGCCATTTCCCAACTATATTGGAGTCGGCTTCCAATCTAACCGGATGCAGCTGAATACCAGTATTTTACATGGAGCGACTGCCTATCTGACTTCCACAACCCAGTAATTGGGTGACACAATACCCCTTGGTAAGCTTGGCTATCAGACTTTCGGGCTTCTAACTACACATAACGTCTGTCAAAGATCCACGAATGTCAGCCGGGACCAACGGCTTAACTTTCCGAGGCACGGAGGAGTCTCAGTCTATGTAAAGATGGTCACCTATCCACAGACCAATCCCGTCAAGCGTAGCCTAACCTCATGGATCGACCTATGCCTACCTCTGCCTGTCCTTATGCCAACATAGTTGGGAAAAGGCTAGGTAGATTGAGTCATTGAATTGAAATTTGAAATTTATTACCGCGTGTCCTTAGGCATTTTTCATCGGCAAAATGTCGAACTCCCATACAAAATTTCATCCCGCGTTTTTTTCGGTATGATTTTTCCTTATTCCTTCCTGGCTCACCTTTTTACAAAAGGAACCCTTTAACAGAAGCAAATAAGTAGCTTCAAGCTTCTAGACCCAGTGGTGTTTAAGCGGGATTATCCGAAAGGGTTTCCGCTATACCGGAACATAAAGGGATAAGGAAGGAACATGGATGGGTTTTAGTCAGTAAAAGTCTGACATCCCTTCCGCGCTCCCAGAGACCACACTCAAAAGAAAAAAAGACCCAGTGGTGTATGCTGTGCCTTGTCTGACAATGAATAAATTAATGTTCTTTTTTTATACCTATTTCAACAAACTGAGATAAACAACACAGTAAGTAATCAAATTGTCCCCTTTTCATGTTTGAGGAAAAGTGTAAAGTAACTCAGTTAATTTTAGAAAACCCTTTCAAATAATCCTAAAAGCATAGGTGTCAATACATCACCAACTGGCGGGTTTAAACCAATTCTTCATGTGGGACCAATCGATCAATCTACTCCCTTTAAAGAGTATAAAGGCAAGCGTATATTACAACTGCATCGGCCCGACGAAGAAGCGAGAAATCAATGACTGTCCCGCTCAAGATTTGTACCAAAACTTGTAGGTCCCGTATAGGAGAATCAATCTTCTTAGCCTTTTCCCTACTATGTTCAGGTCGTCTTCCAGTCGAACCGGATGTAGCTGAATACCAGTATTTTATTTTTTGGAGCGACTGTTTAACTGACCTCCACAACCGATATACTGGGTAATACGATACCCCTTGGTATGACTGGCTGTTAGATTTTCGTATTTCTGACGACTCGTTACGACTGTCAAAGATACACAAATGACAACCAATGGCATAATATGTTTTCCGAAGCATGGAGGAGTCTCGGTATGTAAAGATGGTCACCCATTCACGAACCAACCCCGGTAACCGTAGCTTAAACGGATGGATCGACCTGTGCGGCGGTTATTACTTGAGCTATGAGCTCCCCATAGGTCCTGTAAAAGAGATAAATGTATTAATATGTAGGTTGATGGCTGTCAGTTCTTAGTACTCGTTGATCGCAGTGACAAGCTTTCAAAGATAGTACCGTCAAACAGGGTGAATAGGGATGCAGGGTTGAATTGGGACGAAACTATAAAAGGGGTTTTAACTTAAAAAACTTGACGGAAGTCGGTGGCAAAAAATGAAAATACAAAAACGAAGACACCGACTTCCGAAATAAAAATTATTTTTCACTTTGCAGTGTTTTTTTTGGAAGTCAGTTTTATTTTTTGTAAAAAAGTTTTTATTTTTCACTTTTTAGTTGTGGTACCTACACAACCCCCCCCACATAATTTTAATACAACTACCTGGTATGTAAATTACAGTATTAGAACATCGTCCACATAATTATATCAAGTAGGATTTTTTTTAGATTTTTGTTGATTTTCAAAAACCGCTTATCCGATTTCGATAAAAATTTTATGGGACCATTTGGGAAGTACTACTCTGTCAAGAAAGTACCGGGAAAAGATCAATAATACACAAAATGTCTGTTATTCATCCAAATTTATTTTATCACCTTCAAAGTATGCTCCTTTAGAAACGATACACTTGCGCCAACGAATAATCCATTCATCAAAACATTTTTTAAACGCTGCTTCCGGAATTGAGTTCAGTTCTCGCCGCGAATTCTCCTTTATGTCTTCTATCGATTGAAAACAGGTGCCACGAAGTGGTAATTTGAGTTTAGGAAAAAGAAAAAAGTCAGCAGGAGCCATATCTGGTGAATATGGTGGTTGCTGGATGGTATTTGTTGAGTGTTTGGTCAAATTCGTTCACAATGATAGCCTTGTGCGAAGGCGCATTGTCGTGGTGCAAAACACAAAAATTTTCTTTCCACAAATCTGGCCTTTTTCGTCGAATTTGCTCTCTTAAACGCCGCATAACGCTCAAATAATATTCTTTATTTACCGTTAGACCTTCCGGTAAGAATTCAGAGTGCACAACACCGCGATAGTCAAAGAAACCAGTCAACATGACTTTGACTTTTGATCGACTTTGGCGTGGTTTTTTCGGTTTCGGTTCAGTTGGAAGGCGCCACTCCGAAGCTTTTTGACTAGTTTGCATGTCAAACTCGTAAACCCACGTCTCGTCACCAGTAACAATGCGTTACATGAATGTTGGGTCCGAACTGACTCGTTCTAGCATGTCCTCAGCGACTTTCATGCGATTGAGTTTTTGGAGAAAATTCAGATCTTTTGGGACTAGCCGAGCAGCAACATGTTTCATACCCAAATGATTAGTTAAAATGGTACGGATCGACTCGTGAGATACAGAAAGTTCGGCGGCTATCTCTCTCAGAGTTGAATGGGGATTTTCAGTCACTATTTTCTTCACTTTTGCGATGTTAACTTCAGTTGCAGACGTTGACGGCCTACCAGAGCGAGGCAAATCTTCCATCACATCTCGACCGCTTTTGAACGCTTTGAACCACTCATAAGCACGAGTTTTTGATAAAGTCGATTCACCGTAAGCCTTCTGTAACATTTTCAGTGACTCCGAACACGAAATTCCATTGGCGATGCAAAATTTAAGACAAACTCTTTGTTCGATATTTTTGTCCATTATGAAATTCGCAATACACACTATATATGATATTACTAAAACCAGCACTGTATTTAATATAAATAGCAGATGCAACTCAAACTCCGCGCCAAAATGGAAAACAGTTGTGCCAATCTAACAACTACAAAAAAACAAAAATGTTAATTTGGAACCATACACAAATCATCCATTCCCGATACTTTTTTGACTGAATGTATACCCTTTCCAACAAAAAAAGATTTTTTCAAATCGGTTGGCAAGCAACGGAATTATGCGCGAACAAACATAAAAAACAAAAAAAAATATATATACAGTCGAATTGAGAACCTCCTCCTTTTTTAGAAGTCGGTTAAAAATAATGTAATTTGTTGCTAACAAGGGCACTTAATTGTTAATTATAATATAGTAAGAACATTACTGGTGCTTTTTGGCTACGAACTATACTATTTCAATGTTAAAATCCTTTTTGAAGTTTAGTTTCGTCCCGATTCACCCCTGCATCCTTATTCACCCCGTTTGACTGTACTAGCTCAACGTTCGCTTTGCGGGCAAAACACGCGCTGATAGACACCCGCTCGTCGGCATCTCGTTTTAGTTGCTTGCTCTCGCTTCTCGTTTATCGTAATAAGAATAAGAATAAATTTATTTTGCATAGATAACAATCGTTGATTGAGTTACTAGACCTCACACTAGAATTCCCTGTGTTGTGAGATCCAGGCTCCGTCGTTTAAGCGGGATTGTCCGAAAGGGTTACCGCTACCCCGGAACATAAAGGGCTACGGAAGGAACATGAATGGGTTTCAGTCAGTAAGAGTCTGCACTCCCTTCCGCTCCACCCAGAGCGGGAGAAGTCATTAGATGATTTCCCAGCCTTAAAAAAAAAAGGCTCAGTCGTTCCGTTAACAGAATTTATTTAAAGATAAGTACATTTACATTTTTAAACTAAAATAGATAGCAAAAAGATTTGTGTGTGTCAGTGTATTATATCGTTTTTTATCGAGTGTCTGATTGTATAAGCCAATTAGTGACCGTACCTCTGCATTTTTTGGTGTTTTTTTTTGTTAGTTTTAGTTTATTTTTGGTAGTGAGACAATGGTACCTTATTATATTATCTAAAATGTGCGAAAGTGATGTAGGAGGCTTTGCAATACGGCGCGGCCCGCTCAAATGTGCGTCAGCCTTACGGTTAGTTCAAAAAAGCCCGAATCACTGAATCGTATTACAAGACCATTGTATTCACTATTCTTACAACACAAACGGAAATAATTATTCTTTGGCAGATTTTGGATTTATTCGAAGGGTAGTGATCCGATTGCTTCACAGAGTTTTTTCGCTTTGACAAACGTTTGAGATTTCTATAAAATCTAGGGTTGGGCTAGTGTCAAATTAGTGCCGCTCTAGCCGGGCTAGTGTCCAACTAGTGCCGGACTAGTTGGGTTAGTGTCAAAATAGTTAGGCTAGAATTAAACTAGCTGGGCTAGTGTAACTAGTGTCAACTTAGTTCTGGTCTAGTCTCTAACTAGTGCCGGACTAGTTGAACTAGTGTCAAGCTATTTCCGGACTAGTTGGGTTAGTGTCAAACTAGTGCCGGACTAGTTGGGTTAGTGTCAAAATAGTTAGGCTAGAATTAAACTAGCTGGGCTAGTGTAACTAGTGTCAACTTAGTTCTGGTCTAGTCTCTAAGCAATTACCCCTCCTAATTTATTGGGAATTGAGCGTAAAATTGCGTATGCAAATAAAAAATATCATTCTGGTTGAATATGAACAGGAGTTACTAAAGGATTGGCAGGAATGAAATTATCAGGATCTCCTAATAGGTACGGGTTTGTTAGAACTAGTGCCGGACTAGTTGAACTAGTGTCAAGCTATTGCCGGACTAGTTGGGTTAGTGTCAAACTAGTGCCGGACTAGTTGGGCTAGTGTTAAACTATTGCCGGACTAGTTGGGTTAGTGTGAAACTAGTGCCGGACTAGTTGGGTTAGTGTCAAAATATTGCTGGACTAGTTGGGTTAGTGTCAAACTAGTGCCGGACTAGTTGGGCTATAGTTAAACTAGTGCCAGACTCGTTGGGCTAGTGTTAAACTAGTCCTGGACTAGTGTCAAACTAACCGGGCTAGTGTCCAACGAGTTGGACTAATGTCAAACCAGTTTTCAGATGATCAGTTAAATATTTCCCTTATGCCTAATGCCTTACGCTTTATTGCTTAGTAACAAGTACCTATACACGTGTTTTCACTTAACAAGGGAAATCTCGTTGTTGTTTTGTTTGTACCATAAACAGAACCCTAGTTCAAGATTCTTGAAACATCGTCGTTCTACATAGGGCGTTAACAATGTTTATTGGAAAACGCCTAAATAAACAACTCACATCAAGGATTTTGTCTAGACATCTGATTAAAATTTTCGTGTATACAACCTGTTACCACCAGCTATGAAGAAATTTAAAAGATATATCTTTTATAATATATAGGCATATTATTTTTAAAACAAAATTCAGCATTCAACGTGGCAATGCTGCCAGTCTTCTGGGCACGTTTCCTGATGACAGCGATGCGGATGAGTTCTTCGACGCCTAAGTGTCATTTTTGTTTTTGTATTTTTATTTGTATATATTTAGTTAGATACTCATTTAATTTAAGAACGTATAAGTTGTTTTTGTATTTGTAGGAACGTTATAATAATAATAATAATAATCATTTATTTCAGGTCCGAGACCCATATAAAATAACGACAGATAAATACAAATACAAACACAGAAATTATTGCTAAAACTCAATTCCATATAAAAATAAAACATATAAAATCATAAAAATTAAAAATTATAAAAATATCAGTACGGCTTAAAAACAATGTATATACCTTACAAACTACTTATTAATTAATTTATTTATTTATCTATAATTTAATTGAATTTTAATTGAATTAATTTACTTGATATTAAATAAGACAGCACCAGAACTATGCACCTTATTCCAGTGCCTCACAATCGGACAGTCCACCTTCTCTATTATGGTGTTTAGAAGGCCATTGGGGCTGCCCCGCAAACGACACATCAGGGACGCCACTCTCTTGCGCACAATAGCCCTGCAGCAGTCAGTGTTGGCCTCCGCAAACATCCCCGACGCCCTACAGTATCGCGGCAACCCCATCAGCATTCTAAACCCATTATTGTAGAGGACCCGCAGGGCATTGAAAGCCTTCTGCGTATAGCGGACCCACAGGCTGCAGGTGTACATTGTCTGGCAGTACGCCTTAAACAGAGTAATTTTAACATCATTTGTACACCTCGCAAACCTGCGCGCCAGCATATTACATCTCACTGCCAATGCCCTGCGTTCCCTCTCAATATCCAAGTCATCCGAGAGGTCCTCAGTGACCCAATGCCCCAGGTATTTGAATTTGGTGACCCTACTTACCGGAATTCCTTCCAGTCTAACCGGTGGAATGGTCGTGGGAGTTTTATTACCCGCCTTGAACATAAGTAGTTCACTTTTTTTGGTGTTGTACCTGAGGCCATGTGACACTGCGTACCTCTCGCATATGCCTATGAGCATGTTGAGGGCTTTAACAGATGGGCTCAGCAGCGCCATATCGTCGGCGTAGCTAATGTTGTTCATACAATTGCCATCAATTGAACAGCCGTCACCAGCCCTGCTGAGCTCATCTATCAGTCCATTAACATACAAGTTGAAGAGCCGAGGTGACGTCAGGCCTCCCTGCCTCACTCCACACTCCAACCTGTACTCTGTGGAACTTGAGCCCGCCCACTTAACATTATTTGATTGATTGCCGTACCAATATCTCAGTATGTTGATCATGTCCCTGGGAGTGCAGGCTGGTTTACAGTTACGAAAACAAAATTGAAACTACTGATATTGTAATCAGAAGCCGGTCTGTTTTTTTTAAATCGGTGGAGGAAAACCTCGTGAGGTAACCGGCATCCCAGAGAGATATTTCTCAACAGCATGTGATGCTAAGTCATAAGTCACCCATGGGCAGCTTAAAAACTCTGACACGAGGGGAAAAGAAAGTGAAAGCTTTATCTGCAAAAAAAATATTAGGAAAAAGAAATCTAGCAGGTATGTAATATCTTTTCTTTTACTTTAAATAATTACTGTTTATTTATACAAATAATATTTACATAACTTAAAATATTAATAATAACTGTGTACAGTCAACAGCAAAAGTAGATGATCAAAATCAGAAATTCAATAGTAATGAACGGAGTTCACGAATATATGGCAGCCGTACTATTAGTAAATGTTTGGTATAAGTTCCAATCACAAACGTTTGAATCACTCTGACGCCACACAGGTCTGACGTGAACTCCGTTATTTAGTATTCAATTTCTGATTTTGATCATCTACTTTTGCTGTTGACTGTACAAGTATATAAAAACGAGGCGAAAAATCAAAAGCATCAAAAAATTCGTCCACATCGCTGTCAACAGGAAAAGTTCCCAAAAGGCTGGCAGCATTGCCACGTTGTATGACAATTTTTTTTTTGTTTTTTTTTTAAATACATTATTCTAGTATGAAAATTTATAATTTATTAAATTAGAGATTACTTTGAATTTTTTTTAAATTACACATTTGAATTAAAAAAAAAACTAGTATATAATTTATTTAATTAATTACATAATAGTTTCATTTTTCTAAAAAAAAATTGGTCGCCATGGGTAGACTATCGAGCTTCGTTCTTACCCGTAAAAAGGGCCTAATAAGTCCAATCACCCACGAGGAACAAGGCCATAATATGTGGCTCAGATCCATACACCACAGAACGTTCGATCACCCTAACTTTTAGTCCTTCAGCATTGCCATCTGACTCTCAAAGTTCAGGACTAAAGTTTAAGGACATGGCGTGTAGTATGAATAAGAAGTAGAGCGCTTTTTGATTTACAAGACAAAAGAGTTGTCTGTATGTGGATTTTTTTAAATATGGCAAAAGGGTTGTGCCATAATAAATATACATAGTCAAACACTTCAAACATGAAAACACTTACGTATAATAGTCTATCACATTTATTCACAGCGACACAGCATACAAATTCTGACACCAGGTTACTCACTAACCACACGAAAAAAAAAACAGCGACACTTGAAATGCTTAGAGGATGTTTGGCTTTTGGCCCCTAGGATTGGTTTGGCAGCTTACGGAATATATTAAAATAGCTCCCTAAATTTTATAGACACCACCATTTCTTTTTGAGACAAATCAATCTGCCCAGCCTTTTCACAACTATGTTGGGGTCGGCTTCCAGTCTAACCGGAAGCAGATGAATAGCAGTATTTTACATGATATGACTGCTAATTTGACCTCCACAACCCAGTCAGTAACTGGGTAATACAATACCCCTTGGTAAGACTGGCTGTCAGATTTTCAGGCTTCTGACTACGTACCCGTAACAACTGTCATAGATGCACGAATGACAGCCGCGACCAACGGCTTAACGTCCTTTCCGAAGGTTGGAGGAGTCTCGATATGTAAAAATGGTCACCATCCACGGACCAACCCCGGCAATCGTAGCTTAACCTGATGGATCGATCCGTGCGGATGTTATTACTTAGCCACGAGCTTGTCTTCTTTTTGACACTACTACGTTCATTGCCCTCAAGAGATTTAAAGCTTGTCTGATTCATACTCTAAGTCAAGATATAAAGGACAAGCCATAAACTTGAGCCCGCAACTTCAGGGTCTTTGAGAGTAGTTCGCCAACCGCAGGGATGATGTGAGGAGTCACATCCTAACTAATTATAAATGCAAAATTGAGTATGGTAGTTTTTTTGTCTTATATGTTTGATGCGCTGCAATTAAAACAATATTCTTTCTTTTTATGTTTGATGCGCTGCAATTAAAACAATATTCTTTCTTTTTCGTGTGGTTAGTGACTAACCTGGTGTCAGAGTTCTTATGCTGTCCATGGGCCTCTGGCTTAGCTTCACATGCTGTTGAGAAATATAATATCTTACGATTTCCTCACGAAGTTTTCGTTCAACGATTTTTAAGCAAGTGATCGTTATACAATACATACATGAATGCGAAAAATCAGAGGTGCGCGCCTTGGGTTCGAACTCGAGACGTATGACTTGGCAGTCCGACGGTCACGCCACTAGGCTTTTTTTTTAGAGTGGGAAATCATCAAATGAATCCTCTCGCTTTGGGTAGAGCTTTTACTGACTAAAACCCATCCATGTTCTTTTTTTAACCCTTTATGTTCCAGGGTAGAGGTAACCCTTTCAGACAATGCCGCTTAGCACCACTAGGCTATCACTGCATTTTAAAATCATTGAAAATAATATTAAACGCCTTTTAACACATGAAATACATTTTTCTGTAAGTGTTATACTTCATTACATAGTATAAAGCAAAGTCACTTCCCGCGTCTGTTCTAATGTCTATATGTATGCTTAGATCTTTAAAACTACACAACGGATTTTGATGCAGTTTTATAATAGATAGAGTGATTCAAGAGCAAGGTTTAGGTGTATAATTTATTAAGGTTTGCGGACGAAGTCGCGGGCAGGCAGTTAGTTAGTAATAAAACGAACAGATATAAAGTACTAGCTTCCGCCCGCGGCTTCGCCCGTATAATATGTCGTAAAATTATACACATAAACCTTCGTCTTGAATCACTTTAGCTATTACAACAAAACTGCATCAAAATCCGTTATGTAGTTTTAAAGGTCTAAGCATACATACAGACATTAGGACGCGGGATGCGACTTTGCTTTATACTATGTAGTGATTTCTTGCTCCGGAAATATGTTTTCTTTCACGTGTCGAGGAGTTCCTTACTCTTCAGGATTCGCGACCCTTTTAGAGATCCGTGGGGGATAGTTTGAGAGCAACGTTTTTTCACGTTACAACATACGTTGTGTGGACTAGAAGAGACATATTTATATAAGGTGTTAAAAATATGAGGTGCTCCATACATTTTATTGAGTTACGTGTGCATAAATGTATGGAACAGCTCATATTTTTTATTTTTAAATAATCACGAAATAATAGAGGAAATAAGGTCAGAATAAGAAATGACGTGTCTGAATTTCATAACTTGTTTTGCGATTTCCTAAAAGTCTCTTTTTTGAGTTAAGTCGTTTTCATTCTAAAGGTGCGATATTATGTATTGTGTCTTATGCGCCTTAATTGCCCGAAATAAAGGAAAAAGAAAGTATATAAATCTAAATATTTTTGCAACCACTCCAAACCTTACATACACAGCGGTAAACTATAACAAAATTAGTTTTCTCCGAATACTGATTTAATCACAAGCTTAGTACTTGAACCTCGTAATCCGATTTTGAACCTAAATCAACAGAAGACCCCCTTTATTGGAACCTGTTAACGTTTTTGGTTTGTAGGATAGAATAGCTTTGCAGTCTGCTTATTAATCAACAAAGGACCATGCAAAAAGTCTTCCCATACCACCAACAGATTTCAAACTTATTTCAAATAATTCATCTTGGCATTATGATCATTTTTTATTATGACGACATCGCCGTAAGTCATAGGGGTATCGCGCAAAAAAATAATTTTTGTACACACTTTTTGGTACAGTTAATTGTAAAAAATACAATACAAATACAATATCTTCTTCGGAGTGTGTGAAAGTGTTTAGTTAAACAATTGTCTATGGTAAAATGTCTAAAACAAGGTTATTTAAAAAAATACACCCTTTTTTTAAAGTAAAACCTTTTTTTTTTAATTACCCCATATATTTACGGACTAAAAATTGTTATTTGTGTTTTTATGAGACTTCATAATAATATTGAAACAAGTACCATGTCTGTTGGTGGGGTGGGTTGGGTTTAAAACTTTTTATCTGATGGTGTATCTATACTAATATTATAAAGCTGAAGAGTTTGTTTGTTTGAACGCGTTAATCTCTGGAACTACTGGTCCGATTTGAAAAATTATTTAAAAAAGCGCTAAAAGCGGCAGTTTGCGTTGCGGCGGGCGTCGCGAAAAAGTGAGATTTACCGTCGTATGGTAGGGTAACCAGTTCCTCGTGATTTTTGATTGTGGATAGACGTGTCTCTGCTATGGATATTATTTGTTCTAAAGAAAACATTACTCTGTTTTAAATATACGACAAAGAAGATAGGATACATAATAAGAATATTTAATCCCGATGGCGAGAACTTTTCTCGAAACATACATAAACAATAATGTAATTTTATAATTTCAAAATAATTGTCTAGATTATTTTACAATACATAAAAAAAAACGAATATAATGTACTATACCTATATACACAGATCTAATTAATGATACATAGATATTCATAATTATACACCCGATTAAACACGTCTATAAAGGACCATGAGTCAAATTGGGCTCAATGTCCAACAGAGTTATGGCATATGGCATTGTAAAGGATTTTGTTCGTACTTAAATTGTTACTATCGGCACCACCTTCAATTCCATTGCAGAAAAAAGATATACACCTAAATAAGTATCGTAGAAAAAGACAATTGTTAGCCATAAAACTGTTATTTTAACATTAAATTCAGGTTTATATACGATAGACATATATCCTGAAAATGAATTACATGATTTAGCAGCATGAAACATCCAACACCAAAATGTGGAACCTCGCTATTTAGAGAAAGATTAATCTTAGCCTCTTCCCAACTATATCGGGGTCAACTTCCAGCATAACCGGATGCAAATGAATACCAGTATTTTACATGAAGCGACTGCCTATCCGACCTCCACAACCCATAACACGATTGCTGAGCATTCGATTCCCGAGTGGGGAAATGTGTTATTGTGTTTTTTTCCATCAGGAATTTCTCAGTAGCAACCACGGAGTCTGGATTTGTGCTCGGTTGATGGCAATAGGCTCGCCCCCTATTACATGGGACTTAAACATAACTGGTGAAAGGTGGGTGTACTATTAGGTACACCCCTGCCTAACCCTTCGGGGGTTACAGGCGTGATGTTATGTTATATTTTATTTTTTGCCACTGGAATTAAAACTAGTGTAAGATATCAAATTACAATGTCATAATAGTATTACTTTTCAGGGTTACCTAAAGCTTATTTATGGTAGGAGAAAAATATTTATAGCAAAATAACCCCATGGATTCTTCACAAAAATGAGTTTATATAGAAAGAAAGAAAGAAAAAATATTTATTCAGCACAAACAGGACGCACAATTACAAAAATAAACAAAAAAAAGTCACTTACTATATCCGTGCAAATCAGCTAAAAAACCTCGTATTCAGAAACAACAAAATCATTGACAGTTGGTATCGCGGCCATGGACAATGTATGGACCACAGACAAAAACTGACTATTGCATAACATGACAACATATTACATAACACTACCACCACCACCACTAACACTATCTTTATATCTAGTGTTGTACGAGTATATTCAACGTGATCTCATCCCTGTTGGTGGGTGAGCCCAACCTTCATACATTTTTGCCCATGGTCCAATTTTTCAATAATAATACTATAGAACTAAGTACCTGCTACTAATCCCTCTTCCTCTCTCCTAATGTTGCTGAGCTCGACTGGGTCCTTATTGATATTTTTATTTTCTAATACCATCTTTGTAACATATGGAACGCATTAAACAATTATTGAGTATTGAGTATTGAAATAAAAAACATTAAAGATAGACGATTAGTTTTTTTTCGCCTACTTTAGAATGAGTGTATCATCATTTGAAGAGCTATAAGCGGATTATCAAAATATACAGAAAATAAATATTAAAGGAAATGTTGGGCTTAACTGTAAGGTAAAGTAAAACAAATACGTCTTTTATTAATATTTTTGGTACTAGGAATCAAATTAAGTTATTAGCATTATACTTAATTACTTACTTTAAGAATACTTTAATTGGTCTTTCAAAAATACAATGATTAATTCAAGAAAAATCAAACTCTTCGTTTTGTATACCATAGTGAAGTACCTGTCGTTTCGTCCAGGGTAAATTGTGAATTTATTGTTCGTTGTTAGTTTGATGGTTCGGAGTGTATTTGTGAGGATGAGGCAGTCCTCGGTTCGCAGATAGAAACAAAGCATCATGGTCAACAAATATGACGTCATAACGCAGGAATTTGAGCCGCGGTGCGGCGCCGCACCGCTAGAATCGGCGCTGACGCCACTGCCAATTTTAGCGGCGCGGCGCCGCAACGCGGTTATGTGTTTCGGCCCTTTAGGTTATATAACATCACGCTATGACCAGTAGGAGCCGAGCAGCGAGTGAAACCGCGCGTAAGCAGCTAGTTCATTATAATATTGTAAATTAGTGATAAGAACGTTACTCTGCCCAAATACACATTGAGTGTGAATTATAGTTTGTGTTTAATTGTGTAAACCCTGCTACTGATTATCAAGAGCCTAATAATAATAAATAAATTAACCGACACAGAGATAACATAACCTACACTTTTGTAAATGTAATACACTTTTTTTTTTTAAGGCTGGGAAATCATCCAATGACTGCTCCCGCTCTGGGTGGAGCGGAAGGGAGTGTCAGACTCTTACTGACTAAAACCCATCCATGTTCCTTCCGTAGCCCTTTATGTTCCGGGGTAGCGGTAACCCTTTCGGACAATCCCGCTTACCCGGCAGGAAATGTAATACACTTGTGGTAAATATAATATGTGTACGGAACCCAAACCGCGTGAATCCTAATCACTCTTGTCTGTCGTTAAAACTGCATTTTTCTTCTGACCACAGTACGAGTATTCGAGCAATTCAACTGAAGTGATTGCAAAAATGAAGCTCTTGACAAATCCTGTTAGCCTGGTACTCTCGATAAAATACTTACCTTGCTCAAAGAGGGTTGAGGTATTTACAGAAAACTCTTTATCTAGCTTTTGCCATACTTTATTTCTCGAACACATAATAATATCTATACAAATAAAAAAAACTAACGTGTCTGTTAGTAATGACAAAATAACAAGTTTTTACTTTTCTTTTTCGTGTGGTTAGTCACTAACCTGGTGTCCAGAGCTTTTATGCTGTCCTTGGACCACTGACTTAGCTTGACATACTATTCAAAATTACCTCTTAGGCATTAGAAGTTTCCTCATGATGTTTTCCTTCACCGATGTTTAAGCAAATGATAATATTATACAATACGCACATGAATCCGAAAATTCAGAGGTTTGAACTACAGACCTATGACTTGGCAGTCCAACGGTCACATCACTAGGCTATCACTGCTTTTACAAATTTTCATTAAATGCATAGGAAAGTACGGTACTTATTACAAAAAAAACGTATTTTAATTGTTTTTTATCTGTCTGTCTGTTTATTCCGGCTAATCTACCAAACGGCGGGACCGATTTTGACGGGATTTTTACTGACCGATAGCTGATCTTTTAAGGAGTCAGTAACTTAGGTTTATTTGCTTCTGAAGTCCGGTACTCTATGACATAGTATAACAGTAAGCCCTACCACTCACCGCTCTGCCTGGCTAACTTAAATTCACTACTAGCTTTTGCTCGCGACTTGGGCCGCGTGGAGTTTGGAATGCAATCTATCTCTCTGCCAAATTTTATCGGAATCCGTCCAGTGGTTTAGTCGTGAAAAGGTACCATACACACAGACATACAGAGCTACTTTTGAATTTATTATATTAGTAAGGATGACATGGCATAAATTTTCAACCCGTATCTCGTGCCAACACTACTCAACAACATTCAATCACCCAAAATGGAAACATCTAGAACAACTATGACGGTTCTCTTTTCACATGCAGGATATCCGGTCCCGGAAATCCGGCCGCTACTTCACCGTTCACACGTCCCCGGTCGCCGTCCGGGTATTAAATTTACTCTACTGTGACTCACTTTCTCGTAAGTAAGGATATCTGAACCGGATCGGAAAGACGTACGATATCAAAGGAGCTCTGATAGCACGGCTCAACCATTAGACGAATCTTTATTATTTTCCTTTTTGTACCGCCTCGATGGTTTAGTGGTTGCAAGCGCTACTGCTGAGTATGAGGTCTTTGGTTCGATTCCTGGGTCGGGTAAAGTGATATTGTATTTTCTTAAGGAATTTATCAGTGGCTGCCTGGGTTCTAGATTGGTGCCCAGTTGATGAATAGGCTTGCTTACCCTTACATATGATATAGAACTTAAACATAACTGGAAGGGGTTTGGTATGATTTTTTCTTTTATTTTTTATGTATTGTCTTATATTAAGCGACACAGGCCCATAGATAAATACCGTAACCTAAATATACATAATTTTTTTACATTTAAGTTTATAAAATGTGTAGATACAAGAGCTTGTTCCAAAATAAATTGTCTGTTACAAACGACACCAACGTCCGACAGAGTAAAAGACAACTTCAACTTCAACATAAACGGAAAAAAGTGCTTCTATCCTTTGATTCGAAATTGGAATCTTTTGACATATATTTTCAAAACTGTTTGACATTTTATTGAAGACTGTTTGACATTGTATTGAAGACTGTATATTCAATACAGTGTAAATAGTTTATGAATAAATGAAATTAATGAATGAAATGAATGATTTGAATGAATTAAATGAACGAATTAATGAAATGAGTGTAAAGAAATGAACAAATGAAATGAATGAATTCATGAATGAAATGACCGAATTAATAAAATGAGTGAAATGAATAAATGAAATGAATGATTGAAATTAATGAATGGATGAATAAAATGAATTATTGAAATGAATTAATGAAATTCATCTATCGCGCACACTCAAAAAGACTGAAATGACAACTTACAAACCCTTTGCGGTTTCATAAGCTTAATTATAAGCTTATGAAACCGCAAAACTAACCAAAAACGCTTGAATATAGAACTAAACTGGAATAATAAAAAAGATGGTCCAGAACTTCAAAATGGCTTAGTTTAAGGGTGCTTTTCCACTAGAGATATGCTATGCTATGTTGCTATGGATGCGTTTGATATCCACCATTCATATTAATTGGTCCATATAGCATAGCACCTGGTGGAAACGGGTTCTTCTAAGCTATGCATGCATGCTCTGGATGCGTGATATGGATGGTCGCGAGTGGTGTAGCTATGTGCAGAGCAGAGTTTGTCATCGAAAGTAAACATGCCATCTTCCTGGCAATCAATCAATCAATCATCAGTCAATCTGGCATTATAATCATTTTTATTTTATTTTAAATTGACTTTAAATATTTTTGACATTTCTTTTAAATTTGACATTTTAAATCCATTTTTATGTTTTGTTTTTAATTAATTTGAATACCAACAATATTTGTACGCCTCTTGGTATGACATAGTGCTACTTTTAACCAATCTAATATATGTATTTTCTATACACCTATGTCAACAAATTAATAAATGATTTGATTTAATTTGATTTGAAAAGCTACCTCGCAGCGGCGCATCTTCATAGCGCATCCTACTAGCCCGCTACACAGCTTATTATCAGTGGAAACGGTGACATGGTTTCGTAGCTTAGCTTTCACATCCTCGCAGCATAGCTGCATAGCACAGCTCTGGTGGAGTGGCACCCAAGCCTTGCCTCCTCTATCTAACAATGACTATATCTTTTATACGTCTTCACTGTTCGTCCCTCGATCAGGACTAGCCACCACAATCGCAAATCACATTATATGGGAGCCCGGCTCTGTAGAATGGAACTTGGAGTATTAATTAGACAAGCTGTGGAACGGAATTGTAGTTTAAAGTTGCTGAGGGAAATTGAAAACACAAATTCAAATTCATTTATCGATAATTACTGTGTAATATTCTTGAAATTACTGTAGTTGATACTTTTTGTTTTACCACTTTTTAAAAATACTTTAATTCCAGACGATTTAAATTAATTCGTTTATTGGTGTGATTTTTGGTACATTTTACATGACATCTTAATAATAAATAGATTTTTCAAACTCAACTCAAACTCAAAGCATTTATTTCAAATAAACCAATTACAGGCACTTTTGAATCGTCAAGGATAGTTTCAACAGTAGTATCAATTGGGTCCGGCATTTTAATTTCAAGTTTTTGCGTGTTTGCAGACACATATCTCACAGGGATGTTCTATCAATAATAACTTAGCGTCGCTAAGTAAGTCACTCGTGGCTAAGTAGTAACAGCCGCACGAATCACCTTTAGGTTAAGCTACGCTTGCCGGTGTTGGTTTGTGGATGGGCGACTATCGTTATATATCGACACTCCTCCGTGCCTCGGAAAGCACGTTAAGCCGTTGGTCCCGGCTGTCATTAGTGTATCTATGACAGTCGTTACGGGTAGTCAGAAGCCTGAATGGCTAACAGCCAGTCTTTCCAAGGGGTATCTTATTACCCAGTAAGTGACTGGGTGGTGGAGGTCAGATAGACAGTCGCTTTATGATGATAACAAACTTACATAGCATCGAATCATTGATATATTTTTCCGCTTCCAAATACCAACAAAATCGCGCTCTATATACTTCATACTCTGCAGTTGAATCTAACCGAAACTACCCGTAGTTCGAAGTCCCGTGTCTCGCGCGTCTCGTTACGAAAGATCAATCGGCCAGCACACAATGTGACGACTTAGTTACGAGTTCCGGGCAGCTGTGTACCTACTACCCGGTTAAAAGGCTTAGATTGGGTAGTAGGAGTACTTTTGTACAGAATTTTAACAAAAGAGTCCTGCATGGGTTAGGGTAAAGTTATGGTGGTACTGTGTGGTTTGGACTTTGGTTCCCAGGTTGATATATATTATGACCATTTTGGTGGAGGGACTGGAAAAAGAGGGGAATAGTGCAAAATTGGTCCATGATCTCGATAGATGAAGTGGCCCCATTTACACGCAATTTATTACCTGTGGCATACCATAAAATTGAAGCAACAATTGTTTGGCAACCCGTACATACGACCAAGATGATTGCCTTTCAAAACTAGTATAGGTGTAAATACCGCACGAAATAATAAAATCGCATTCAATTCTGGCATGAAAATGTTCAAACATGAGTCCGGTGAGCGAGGATGTATAAATGAAAAAAAACACATAAACCATGAAATATTTGGCAGCAAAATCACGGAGCTTAATAGATCAGGTGCATTTTTGTGGTTTTTATTTGAGGATGGGGTAAAAAACTCCTAATTTCTTCAAGAAAAAATCTTTTTTACGGAAAAATTAGCTTTTTATTAAAAGGTCCTACATCTCTGAACAACCCTTCGAGATGACCTCTTTTTTCCATGGATTACAGACGCGACGCGACGTTGCGATGCGATTCCGGAAGAACAATATCCATAAAGTTTTTATAGAAATTATTCTACGAGAGTCGTGTCACGTCTTTCTACGCGAGCCTTAACACGAAAGTAGCGCACTAAGCATTAATATTATCAAAGATATATTTTCTAAATGTGGCGTTGTATCAGGAAAATAAGATAAATAACTGCACAATAAACACGCTATTAAATAAATATAATCCCTCCGAGTTGTCACCTGACAAAGTCACACATTGCAGTTGAAATACGTGCTAACCACAAAACAGGGACATTACAAAGTTTCATTCTGTGAAGTCTCAATGCTGAGTTATTATTGTCTATGATTTATATTATCGGCTAATATTTGAAGATCAAGTTCAAAATGTTTTTTGTCAGTAAATTGAGCCGCTACTATTATTTTTGGGTGACTATCTTTACATAACGAGGTATGCCTCGGAAAGCATGTTAAGCCGTTGGTCCAGGCTGTCATTTGTGCATCTTTGACAGTCGTTACGGGCCGTCAGAAGCCCGAAAATCTGACAGCCAGTCTTACCAAGGGGTATCGTATTGCCCAGTTACTGGGTTGTGGAGGTCAGATAGGTAGTCGCTTCATGTAAAATACTGGTATTCAGCTGCATCCAGTTAGACTGGAAGCCAACCCCAACATATTTGGGAAAAGGCTAGGCAGATGAATTGAGCCGCTACTAGTGGACACCAAAAATAAAAATACTGATCAGCAAATAATATAATTATGTACATATTGGGTAGCTCTATTCAAGTAATTGCGACTAACTTCGATATATGTATACTGCTCACTGGCCTCTAAGGCGGCAGCGCTCGCTTTGTTCGCGCGAGGTATGCCACATTTAGTTTGGTCGAGTTGCCTTAATCACTACATAGTATAAAACAAAGTCGCTTTCTCTGTCCCTATATCCCTATGTATGCTTAAATCTTTAAAACTACGCAACGGAATTTGATGCTGTTTTTTTTCAAGATTTGAAATTTTGATTCAAGAAGAAGGTTTATGTGTATAATTTGTCGACATATTTTGCGGGCGAAGCCGCGGACGGAAGCTAGTTTTAAATAAAGTAAAAAAAAGAACAAGAGAGAGAAAGTTTTCTTAAAATTTTGATAAAATTGTAAGAAAAATCTTGCTGACCAAGTCATTATTTAGTATCATAGATTTTTTTTGTAAAAACATACATAATATTAATATGAACCTTGCGCCTGTTATTTTTTTGGCGACAATACCATACACAGTATGCATCATTTCATAGATTTCAATAAAATCTTACAAGTTAAATATTTTAACTCGCGATGATTAACTATGTATATTTCTTTTGAGTTTTAATTCTGAAGACTAATGGCTTGTTACGATGTTTTTGGGTACAATTTTTTTTATTTCACTTTATAAAGCCGGCCTTACAGTTGACCTTATATGTAGTTGGGAAAAGGCAGATTGATTGAAACACGTTTTCTGAAAATATCAAATCAAACTGAAACTAAAAGCATTTGATGAAACCTATTACAGGCACTTTATTTGTCAAGGGGCCGATCAGTCAGAAATATTCAAGCTAATTGTCCAAAGGCGTTTTGGAAAAGCGTATAGTACCTACCTATGGAGAAGAACGGGCAAGAAACTCTACGGCACTCAATAAAATCAAAAGTTTAAATGTTATTACAAAATAATTAAGAAGTCGCCTTTTAAGTACTAAAAATAGACCTTCTGAATTTTCACATTCGTGTTAAAACTAACAAAACTGCACTCAACTAGATATAACTGCAACGAGGTCAGTCCGAACCGCTTCGAACTGGAATGAACTGGATCTGACTAGTTCGAGCTCGAGGTTTTGTGCAAAATTTCGTTTTGTTTGTTCAAGTTCAGCTGTTTTTCGACCTGCTGCCGACCCTGCTCTCATTTGCTGACCTGGTCACGGTGGATAATAGGTTATTTCAATCAGGGAGTTTTATTATGTCTTTTTCGTTACATAAATCGTCTAACTATGGAGCTTTCAGGTCTTAAGTTAATCAAAGAGAGGCTATGCCCAACAGTGAGCGAAATCGGGCTGTGTTATGGATTGATAATGTTGTTGATACGTGTTGGAGTCACTCGAGCTCGTGGGAGAGCTCGTGGCTAAGTACTAAGGCCTCTGCCTCGAATCTCGCGGAAAGCGGGGCGGCGGCGCGGCGGCGGCGGCGCGGGAGCGGCAGGATCTTACGCGTATAATCAAATGGACCGGCCCTCGAATACAGCGGTGCAGGAGCGGCGCGGGGGCGGGCAACGAGCGGTGCACTCCAGTCAAGCGGTGACCGCCCGCGTTGCGCGTCTGCATTGTAGGTATAGTGTTGTACATTTTTTTTGTGACGTATCAAAATGTCTTCGGACGTGCAAGAGCTAATTATTTCGGCAATCTTTGAGAGGACACCCATATGGAACAGCAAAGATGTGAACCATAAAAATAGAAGAATAATTAACCAATTATGGGAAGAAATAAAAAACGAACTGAATATTGAAGGTATAATATAAAAATGATTTATTATGTCAAATACAATATTTATTATGTTAGAATATAGGATCGAGCGTTAGGAATAAATTTGAATCAAAAAGATGTCGCCGTTTTTCAGACATTTCGTTCGCGAATAAAAACAAATATCTCGACAACACAACCACGAACACAACACTACACCGCTATAGTGCCGCGCGATCTATATTTTTATCCCGTTAGCACGTTCCCTGGGGATAATTGCCGACATCTAAACAGTCGAAGCCGTTGGTAGAAGCTAGTCGTCAAATAAATACGAAATCAATCACATATAATTTGAACGAATTTAGATTTTCTGCGTGTCGGTAACAATGTTACTCAATTACAAGTTCGGATCTCATTACAACTTAAGTGTATTTACCTTCCGCCCTTCACGAAGGTCCCACCTACATAACAAAACTCCGTATGTCGTTATTTAGCCTCAGGCGTGGCATATTAACTTATCCACTCCTTCATTCAATTACATACAGAGCATTGATGTGTTTGGACGAGAATATTACGATATTCAATCAATCTTGTATCTTGTGTAATCTTTTTTCAATCATTGACGACACGGTTGGCGCAGTGGTTGAGCGATTGACTGCTTTCCGCACGGAACAAATATGTGTACGACCTGCAAGTATTTGTTACGAGTCTGGGTGTTTTTCTATCTATAATATGTATGTATTTACAAAAAAAAAATGTATATAAGTAGTTTATCAACCATCTTGTTACCATAACACAAGCATTAGGTTGCTTTTAGCTTGGGACGATGTGGCGTTGTGTGAAATGTCCTGGGATATTATTATCTACCTAGCCTTTTCCCAACTATGTTGGGGTCGGCTTCCGGTCTAACCGGATGCAGCTGAATACCAGTATTTTACATGGAGCGACTCCACAACGCAGTCAGTAACTGAGTAACATAAAACTCCTTGGTAAGACTAGCTGTCAGACTTTTGGGATTCTGACTACCCATAACAACTGTCAAAGATCCACGAATGACAGCCGGGACCAACGGCTTTTACTCGGTTGCCGAGACACGGAGGATATGTTTAAATGGACCCCACTCATCAATCCATTCATCCATTCCATTGGATTGGTATGGTGTACAGACGCCAGCACATCATACTATCCCTAACTGTCAAATTTTCTCAATTAAAAATGAACCTTATGTCTTTGCAATAAAGTTGAAATACTATCAAAGAAATTTGACAGATTGTGGTAACTTGATGTGCTGGCCTCTGTACATAATAAGGAGTAATCTACCTATCCTTTATTTATCCACTATCGCAAACACCGCCACCATTTTTTATCAGGTGCTATTTTAAGCTCAGTGCCTTCAACACGCATACATAATTATGTGTCGCCAAAATGCAAAATGCACTGGGTGCCTTCAAGACGCATTGCAATGTATGGTCAATAAACACATATTTGTGTTGAAGGCACTGAGCTTAGAATGGATCAAAATGTATTGAGCACGTATGTGTGTGCGGGCACTGTGAGATAGAACAGAAAACACACAGCTGTGTTCATGGCAGTGTATGGGCTACTGAGTTTTCCAAACGCAATTTAATTAATCAACAAATTACAACAATTAAAACATTGTTGTTTAATCGTTTGTCGCGATCAGCGAACAGGTGCAGAACACAGCCTGGTCCCAATTAGCTGAAATATCATTAGTCAACTTGAGTTAAATACTTTTCAAGCTCTGATACTGCGTTTAATATTATTCTCAAAAGATATCTATAGATCTCGCTAGCGAAATCAGATGAATCCGAAATGTATGGAATTGGCATAAGCTTACAAAACGGCACGTGATCAATCGTTATCGAGCGCTAAGTGCTAGACAATGTCAAATTGTGTAACGAATCTCGATCAATATTTCCATACATAGCGTTGACAAGTGGCGTTCTTGACAAACCGAATCGCTAAGATAACGAATGGTCGATCAACAATTTTCGGAATCGAATCGACACGGAGCGATTGACACTTGTCTAGGCCCCGAGGTCCTGGGTTCGATTTCCAGGTCAAGAAAAGTGTTATTGAGTTTTTCCATGTTGTTTTGTGATCATGATTCCAGATGAGAGAATATGATGATGAAGATCATGATGATGAGAGAGACGGAGCTATACAAGATCGATAGCACCGTCCTTTTTCCTGGAATAACAATGGGATTATACGGCTTCTATAAGCATTAGCATGACAAAATACTTTATAAAACGATAGGATTGTTTCGCCTTGTTTTATTAATTATGTTTGTACGACGCGAAGTGAATATTAATTGAACATTTTGATCGTTTTTCAATCAATCAACGACCGTGTTGTCCTAACGCCCAGTCATTTTTTCCTTTGTTTTCTACTAGCTTCCGCCCGCGGCTTTACTCGCGTGTATTGTCGAAATTATCCCACGGGGACGTCCTACCAGAGTAAAGACCTGGATTACACATGACCTGTATAATCTAACTGTAAACTAAACTAAAAAAAGAAACACAAAAAAACTAAAAACAACAACTACAACTAACTTATAAACTATCTTAGCCAAATTTCATCCAAATCCGTTCAGCTACTCTTGCGTGATTGAGTAACAAATAATATAATAATAATATAATATAATATCCTTGGGCAATTCACACAACGCCATATCGTACCAAGCTAAGCAACCTAATGCTTGTGTTTTGGTAACGAGATGGCTGATAAACTACTTATATACATTTTTTTTTTGTAAATACATACATATTATAGATAGAAAAACACCCAGACTCGTAACAAATACTTGCAGGTCGTACAAATATTTGTTCCGTGCGGGAATCGAACCCGCGACATAGTGCGTTGCAGTCAATCGCTCAACCACTGCGCCAACCGTGTCGTCAAAAATATCCATCCAAACTTTGCATTTACAATCATCATCATCATCAGCCTATAGCAATCCACAGCTTGACACAGGCCTCTCCAGTTGCACGCCATTCAGCTCGATTCTCGGCAACTCTCATACAGCTGTTACCCACCCTGCGAAGACCGTTGTTCCACCTAGCCTGAGGGCGTCCTACCTTACGTTTGCCGATTCGCGGTCTCCACCCAAGAACACGTCTACCCCTATAGTCATCCGTTCTACGGCTGATATACAGCATATACAATATTAGTATAGATACTTTGCCTGGTATGTCATTGACAGATAATGGCACGCTTGCCATCGATGGCACGTAACAACATAATTTGGGCACCTTTGAAATATTGAAATACCTTAGTCATTTAGTTTGCAACAAAAGTTGCACTAATTTGTTCTTTCATATAAATAAATATAAAAGTGTTAATGTTGATTATACAGTTATACTGTAACATAAAAAAAATATTATTGTGTTTTTTCCAGTACTCATTAAATTCAAGATTGTTTGTTGGCACGTCATGGTCACAATCAATATTTTTTTGTGAAAAAATGGCACGTAGATGTGTAGAGGTTCGCCACCCCTGGTCTAGGAGCTTGAAATGCGCAAGAGTTCCTCATAATAATAATAATTAACGAATCAGAAGCGTCATCAATTTTCCTGAGCTGTTCCATACATTTTATTGAGTTACGTGTGCATAAACGTATGGAACAGCTCAAGTTTTTTTCGCGATTTCCAGATTCAGCCCATAGTAATAGTTGTTCGTAATGATGAATTTAATGCTCCTACGAAATTTGAGTGTCAATTTTTTAACACCTTTTACTCAGTTTATTATAACTAACATTAGAAAAATAACCGCTAAATAACGACAGTTATTGTGTAATATTGTTGACATAACTGCACTTTATATTTGTTTTTTTAATGTAAATGGTTAATAGATAACATTGCTTCGTATGTAACGTGAAATAACGGAGTTTAGTATACGTCTAAGAAATAACGATAAGGTGATAACCACAGAAATATTTTAAATATCTATGGTGATAACCGTTATTTGTCTAATGTTATAACGAATAGAGTATTATACAGTCCGCTGTAAAAGAAACGAATACTTTAAAAGATTTTATAAAGAACTTTAAAGTAGTTTACTTGAAAGTAATCCCCGTAAAGTGATGGCTTACCAGTCTATTCATCAACGCGTCGGAGCTTGACGCAATAACTCAGCCTGTCGTTCAGTCTAGACAAAACTAAGCCTACGTCATTCTGCTGGAGAGCAGAACCATCCATCAACAGAGGTTAACATTATTGACCCTGTAGGTATTGGATGACAGACTATAATAATAATACA
Source organism: Hyppa rectilinea (assembly GCA_951799385.1). NCBI lineage: Eukaryota > Metazoa > Arthropoda > Insecta > Lepidoptera > Noctuidae > Hyppa > Hyppa rectilinea. The sequence goes on from OX637316.1 coordinate 16,198,003, forward strand.
TAATATTAAAAGATTGTTTGTTAAAAGAAATAGCAGTTAAGTTATAAATCGGCATTTTTGTTTCTCGTGTATTTTTGTTTTTATGTTATTATTTTAGAGGAGTTCGTAGCAGCTGCACAGGTCGATCCAGCAGGATAAGCTACGCTTGCCAGGATTGGCCGTGGATGGGTGACCATCTTTACATACCGAGACTGCTCCATGCCTCGGAAAGCACGTTGAGCCGTTGGTCCCGGCTGTCATTTGTGCATCTTTGACAGTCGTTACGGGCCGTCAGAAGCCCGAAAATCTGACAGCCAGTCTTACCAAGGGGTATCGTGTTGCCCAGTTACTGGGTTGTGGATGTCAGATAGGTAGTCGCTCCATGTAAAATACTGGTATTCAGTTGCATCCAATTTAACTGGAAGCCGACCCCAACATAGTTGGGAAAAGGCTAGGCAGATAATAAAAAAAAAATTAAAATAGAAATTTTTAGATTTGTTAGTCTTAGTGTTTGTTGTCATGTTCATGTTCATAGACAAGAAGTGTCACTGTTTTGTCTGTGGTCCATCAATTATCTATGACCGAGATACTGATTGTCAATAGTTTTAATGGCTCGAAATACGAGGTTTTTAGCTGCTTTGCACGGGTGTATTTAGTTACTAAGTTTTTTTTTTGTGCGTTTGTTTGCACAGCATAAACATTTATTACTACTACTTACTTTAACTTTACTTTTTTTTTTTCTCTCATATTCATACACCACCTGACCCGCGCAACTTCGTCTGCGTCACCTAACACAGAGAGTGGTTTAGATATCTCTTAAGATTTTGCTTGAAACCCAGTGATGTCAAGGACAATTTTGTTTACCTTTAATTAAATTCGTTATCACTTAGCCACTATTTAAAGAGCAGCACTCTTTAAATATTGAAGAAGTAAACAAAAATAATACCTCGTACTTTTGTATACATACTCTTCTAAATTCTATGAAAACAACAGTGCCATAAAGTTAAATTTAAGATCATCGACATACGCTAAGACGGTTAAATAAGTATGTTTAGCTAATAAAATGTAATAGGAGCCCACATATCGACCTTTCTTTAATTTAAGTTTTAAATTAATAAACAGAAATGAGCGAGATGACGGCGGCGTCGGCGCAATTATACGTATATTTTAAGTTTGTTTTAAAATTGCTGCTTTTAACGTTCTGCATCGTTCTCACATGTATAATATTTTTTATTTATATATTTACTATGTAACCTTATTTTGTAACCATATTTTGTTTAAGAGTGTCCATGGAGTTTCTTGCTCGTTCTTCTCCATAGGTACTTACTGCTTTGGAATGGGCAACTAGCTTCATCTCTCTGACTGACCGACACCTTGACAATTCAAAAGTGCCTGTAATTGGTTTATTTGAAAATTTGAAATAAATACTTTGAGTTTGAGTTTGAATTATGTATTAGTTTATAGTTATTATTTTTATACATGTACTCTGTTTTATGGGCCTTCGTTGCCGGAAATAAAGGACAAATAATAATAATATACTATGGCCACGTGTCCACCGCACGCCATCACCGCACCGGGACGTCACGTTCGCTTCGAATAACATCGTTCCTTGTTGACGTCAAGTTGACGTTTAACGGTGGCCAGTGTAAGACTAGGGCAACGATCACTTTGCTAAATTGTCAATCAACTAGAATATTATCTTTGAAATTGAGTCTAGCCTAGTCTCAGAAGCATTATACAGGATGTAAACATTTTACACGTAAAAGGGCCGGCATTTATCGGCACAACCGGGCGGTAAAATTCATACTAAAAAAATAATATATAAATTCTAAAATAACTCTGTCTGTCTGTCTGTATGTTATCATTGTGTTACCGCCTAAAACTACCAAACGGATTTCGTTTGGCAGAGACATGGATTGCATCCCGGGGAATATAGGCTACTTTTTTAGGAATTAGGCAAATTTTTATGATTAACCTTAAAAATATTGTGCAGGTGTCCGTCCCGAAAGGGGGTTGCCTTTCGGGACGGTTTATTAAATGATAATTAAAAACAATCTTTTTATTGCCAGATATAAAATCCACGTAAAACTTTTCAACTTTTTGCTACACCCTGTAGATCTAGAATGCCTATCCTTGATAAAGAGTCAATCGATAGCAGCATCGTTATTGTATCGGATGCAATAAAATAAAGAAGTACCTTTCTTGTAAATTGATGCTGTTATCTCAGGATTCAATCTTGAAGGAGATCTTTATCTAAACATCTATACTTATTTCTTATTTATACTTTTTTTTTTGAGGGTGGGAAATCATCCAATGACTTCTCCCGCTCTGGGTGGAGCTGAAGGAAGTGTCAGACTCTTACTGACTAAAATCCATCCATGTTCCTTCCTTAGCCCTTTATGTGCCGGGGTAGCGGTAACCCTTTCGGACAATCCCGCTCAATACTTCTATACTTAATATTATAAAGAGGAAAGATTTGTATGTAAGTATGTTTAATAATAATAATATAATAATAAATAATAATAAATTTATTTAGCTAAGATTACATTCGTGTGGAATTGAATTCCTAGATCTCACACTAGGATTCCCTGTGTTGTGAGATCCAGGGTCCTTCGTTCCGTTAACAATTTTATGTAATTTAAGATACATTTTTAAACTTAAAACTTAAAATAAAAGAAGTTATGTTATACATGGTGGTGTTTGTGTCAGATTGTGTTAGTGTTGTGATATAGTGTATGTATGCTATAGGTATGTATATAAGCGAGTACACTTATGTATTTGTGAATTGTCAATCTGTGTGTGTTTTACTTATACTACGAGACTTTCTGTCATATCGTAGTCCAGTGTTCGAAGCCAATTTGTTACCGTCACTCTGCATTTTTTTTGTGTTAGTTTTAGTATTTTGTGTAGATCATTGAGTTTAGTGTATATGTGAGGTCCCATAAAACCGTAAGACCTTCTGCCGATGGTTTTACGACATCGGATTTTATCCCAATTAACTCTTCGACTTGAGATGACACAAGTGCTCAAGGCAGTTTTATGGAATCGTAAGGTGACAGACAGTATGTAAAGCTGTCTGACCCTTAGTACTCCAACTTCAGTATAGAGTTTATTCGTGGGGTACCGGTACGGTCGTCTATAGGCAACTTTTAGTAGAGCACGTTGAGCTCGTTCTACTTTAATTAGCGAGGTCTTGCCCGCACCTCCCCACGCTACTATGCAGTAATTGAGAATGGATTGACAAAGGGAGAAGTAGATCATTTTCAGGACAGAGTCCTCAGCAATCTTGCCCAGTTGTTTAAATATACGCAGCATCGTTCTAATCCTGCCCTTTAAAGCGCTCAGGTGTGCGGACCACGTCAGTCTGTTGTCCACAATTACTCCTAGGTATCTAATAGAGTCAGTTTGTTCAATGTAGGGACAAGAACACTGGTCGGAACTAATACAAGAGTGTAGCCGTAAGCAAGATACTGACTTAGGAGATGAACGTTCGGAAATGGCAAAGTTGATTGCCTTGGTTTTTTCAATGTTCAGCGTCAAAAGATTATATTGGAGCCAGTTCGCAACAGCCTTCACCCCGTCTTCAACCGCGCGTTGCACTTCATCCCATGTTTTCCCATGAAAAACTATGGCGGTGTCATCGGCATAAGTGAAAATTTTAGCCTGTGGAAGGTTCATGCTGCATAGTCCATTTATATAAATAATAAAAAGAGTGGGACCCAGCACGCTTCCCTGGGGAACACCAAAATGTACGGTGGTTGAGTCACTACAATGTTCCCCTAGCACAACCCTTTGCGTTCTATCACAGAGATATGAGGTAAACCAGTCCAAAGCAACGCCACGAATTCCTAGAAGCGAGATTTTCTTGATGAGAATTTTTCTGGATATAGTATCGAAGGCTTTTGCAAGGTCCAGGAAGATCCCAGCACATGCCAGTCCTTGACCTAGGTTCAACGTTATATAGTCGGCTAAATTCGTTACTGCATCCTCCGTGGACCTGCCAACCCGAAAACCATACTGATTATCCGATAGTAATTTATTTTTTTCTAAGTATGCCAGTAGTCTCTTGTTGACAACTTTCTCAAGGATTTTTGAGAGAGCTGTCAGCAGAGAAATTGGGCGATAGTTTGCGGGAGTTTTTGGATCTCCACTTTTGAATATTGGACAAATATTTGCAATTTTTATGCAGTCGGGTACTACACCTGTACTTAAGCTTAGATTGCATAGGAAGGCAATCGGCCCTACCAATACATGTGCGCACTGCTTGAGGAATGCGTTATTAATCTTATCATAACCCGATGCTGACGTAGTTTTGAGATGAGTAATAATTGTAGATATCTCTTTTTCGTCAGTTGGAGCAAGAAAGAAAGAGTTTGGACTAGTGTGTAGCGTACTATATTGCTTATTGTTAGAGGCTAATTCAGTTTCAGTCATGTCAAGTTGTTTAAGAGTTTTGGCTGCAAGGTTTTCGCCAACGATTGAGAAGTAATCATTAATGTTATTTAGTGTGGGGACTGGGTTGTCACAATCAGTTACTAGCTCAGACTTTCCAGTTTTTTTATTTTTGATATTGCAAATTTTCTTAATTTCGTACCATAATTTTTTACAGTCGCCGTTAGTTTCCATTAGTAGTTTGCGATCATGATCTTGTTTCAGATTGGATAGTATATTGTTGCAATAGTTTCGATATTTCCTATACTCTTGCTGAATGACAGGGTTATCGCGATTTACCTCTTTCTTCGCATTCGTGTGCATTAAGTCACGTCGTCTTATGCACTTCAGAAGGTTTTTAGTAATCCATGGCTTGATAATGACGTCAGAGCTGCGACATACACGAGTAGTGGTGTTCTGATTAATTTTACTAGTAAGTGTTTCGACAAATTTTTGGAATGCATTAGAAACATCTGAACATTCAAGAAGCCAATCCCAGTTTACATTTTCAATATCTTTTTTTAAATTTTTGTAGTCGATTCGCGTATGTCGTTTCTCCACCCCGGTCCTAACTAATTCTCGGTGAATGCCAAAGATAACCGTCTCATGATCTGTTATGCCAGTATCACAAACAATTACAGTAGCCGGCTTTAGGGTTTTGATCATGACATGATCCAAACAGTTGCCTCCACGCGTTGGAAAAGTATGTCCTGGAAAAAACCCATAGTGACCAGTTAAGTCTAAGTAGTCGGAGGCGTGTCTGTCAGTGCCACCCGATTTTATATCAATGTTCAGATCCCCTACAATGGCACAGGTGTTTGCCGTACATGTCTCCATCAGTTCTGTTAAGGATTCACAGAAGTTGTTTATATTATAAAATGATGGTGACCTGTATATGGCTATCAGAGATAGTTCGTTACTGACATTGACAACCAAACAGTTCGAGTCTTTGCAGGATGGTTCTACGACGGAAGCCTGGAGGGTTGACTTTGTATAAACAACTATTCCATCGTTTTGGTTAAGGTAAGTTTGGGAACAGTGATAGTCGTAGTTATCAATTTCGAAACGGGCGTGTCCGTCTTTAAGCCAACACTCTGTTAAAATAATTATATCGGGCATAAAAAGCAGCCGGCTCATGAGAACAGAGAAATCGTCAAAATTCTTTTTTATACTGCGTATATTTTGAACTACAACCGAGTACTGACAACCTGTATTGCCTAGGTGCAACCTACACTCATCTATAGAATATAGTTTAAGGCTAGTTGTAAAGGCCGATTTGTCGATTTCGTCAATAACTTGTACTAAATTAGCCATTAGAATACCTAATTAGGTGTATCAATATATGTCTCGATGAGTTATGTAGGCCGCAACACAAAGAAGCTAAGTGTATTCGGAAGCGGTATTGATGTGGTGTATTAATTATGGTATCAGTTGAGTGCATGGTGTGTAAACAAGTTGTTATAGTAATGTGTATTACGTACTGAGCTTTATAAAGCGTGTACAGCTGCGAGTATAAGGTATGGGGCACATTATTAATAATTGTAGGGTGTGTTATATTTATAGGTATAACAAATATGTGAGTGATATGTACCATGCATGACAAAGTTACGAAAAAGTAATTAAATTGACAAAATATAAAGAGGTTTGAGAACTTACGTTTAGATTTTTGAGTATTTGTTACGTTTAGATTTGTATGAGATACATGTATAGGAGATAAGCAGATTAATATAATAAACAGTCATTGGTTCGTATCCAATTGTAGATTGCGTAGTGTTTGTTCAGATCTAATAAGAATCTGTTTTGCTCCTTCAATTTTTCGTAAGAATATATTTCCATTTGCCGCCCAACAGAACTTGTACTCTTTTTGTTTTGCAAATTCCCTTGCCACATAGAAGAGTTTTCTGGAGCTAGCGGGGAGGTATTCGGCAACATATACTGGACGGCGATCACCGGGTAAACCAATGCACTGTGTGTTCAAACGGCCGTCATTGGGGTGGATTTTATTGAAGTCACGTACGCTTGTGATGAGTTTGTTCTTAATCAGAACATTAGTGAATTCCGCAATGATTGGTCTCACAGAGCCCGGTTTTCCGGGTAAGCGATACGCGTCGCGCAGATGAGTACTATTTAGAGGCACGTCAACTACTGCACCTATCTTAGTGATTATCGTAGATAAGTCTGATGCTGACTCATTCTCCGTTAAGGGCACATTGCGGATCTCGACGCACAAAATATTAATGTTGTCTCTGTAGGCTTGGTTTTCTTTTTTCAAAACATCTACTTGCTTCGCCATGTCCTCATACTGCTCATTGATGAATGTCATAGATTTAACAATCTCACAGTTAGACTCCTGTATCGCATTATTTTGTAGTTTCATTTCAGCTATTTCGGAGGCCAGCTTCGAGAGACAAGCGCTTTGGTCCGCCGAAAATTTAGTAAGGCGATCCTCTTGCTCTGTTTTCCAGGTCGATAGCATTTCAAGTATTTCGCGTTTTACGTCTTGAAGTTCATTACCAGGCGAAAACTCCGGGCATGGTCGCTTATGACGTGACGTAATGTTGACACTATCATATGGGCTATTCAATACCGCATGGGGAATATCCGAATCTGACTTTGCTTGCAATACACTGGTACTCAGCGATGGCGTAGCCGGAGGCGACCCTGGAATGCGGGGCATTGTATGCAGCAAGTCAATCCAATGTAGACCGTAACACACGATAATAGGCTTGGGGATGCCTGTAGCGATAGCACTCAGTACACACGCGCGCGCGAGTAAGCGGGATGGCAATTATGGCAACTGTCCTGCTTCCCCAGGTGGGCGGGGCACGATCGCGGCGTTAGATCAGCGGCGCTTAGGCAGTGTGACGTCCGGTCAAAAAATTAATATTTTTAATTATATGGTTAAACAATAGTGACCACTATAACTTTGCAGTAACGGGTTAGAGTCTCGTATACACTTTGAACGTATTTATGCGTAGGCCGAACACACGTCCACTCTCAAGTAAGACAACGGACGAAGGGGATGTTTGTAACGCATAAACTCAAAAAAAAACTACTTAACAGATCTGGATGAAACTTGGCACAAAGATAGATTATAGTCTGGAATAGCATATACTTTTTATACCGGAAAAAATGTACGGATCCCGTGAGATAATTTCCAACAAACACACGGGCGAAACCGCTGGTAAAAGCTATTAGAAAATAATAAAAAGGATTTTTTTAGGTGTTTGTTTATGCGTGAAAGGCGTTGAACAATAGTAGGTTGTTACACAAGGGATGAAAGTGATCTATGTAGGCACGAGATGGGTTGGTAGGTACACGAGCGTATAGAGGGCGCTTATATGTAGTTCGAGTGCTTACATATGTCTTTCTCCCGAGGTAAACACTCTGCTTTTCATTTCGAATATGAGGAAAGGTAATAAAAACCTGAACACATAAACAATAACATTTTATCTATAATCGTAAATAATTAGCACTCCACAAAACAACTGAAGATCGATTTCCCGCCTGTTTCTTTTTCTATGGCATTCTACCAGCCAGTATTTTTTATTTTAGATGATGGTTAATATTTTTCTTAAATCTATCTTAATTAAATAATAATTTATTGAATACTAAATAAGATACTCGTATCTTATTTAGTATTCAATAATATATGATATTAATATTTTTTTATTATATTTTTACGCCGAGATGTAACAGAGTGGCTGATTAGAGGGACATGGTTTGCATAGTTTTTTATTTATTTTTGACACCAAGGAAAATCGTTCCCCCGGGACGTAAAGTACCTACTACTTGCGTCCCATTGAGCACATAACTTCAGGCGTACTTTCCAAGTATAATAATAATAATATCCTTGGACATTTCACACAACGCCATATCGTCCCAAGCTAAACAACCTAATGCTTGTGTTATGGTAACGAGATGGCTGATAAACTACTTAAATACATTTTTTTTTTGTAAATACATACATATTATACATAGAAAAACACCCAGACTCGTAACAAATACTTGCAGGTCGTACAAATATTTGTTTCGTGCGGGAATCGAACCCGCGACATGCTGCGCAGCAGTCAATCGCCCAACCACTGCGCCAACCGTGTCGTCAAAAAATCAAGTGAAATGAAAAAGATTTTACAAGTCAGATGTGAGTGAAAACGCCAGGAGGGGACGGCGTAGGAGACACATAGTGACCTTATTGGTGATGATCTTCAGAATGGTCAGGTGCGTATTCACATCCGGCGTTACTTAAACGAAGCTAGATGAGTATGTGAGCATCATAGCAGTTAGCGTTCTGTAACTTCTGCTTAACCCCTTAACAAGAGCCGTAAGTTTATGGATCTCTCTCTCTTGAAGTACGCATTCGATTGCAATGACGCAATAACAATAATAAATTTCCCTAATTGAGATAATTACCAGCAGCGGGGCCATTTTCGAAGCTTAGCTAAGGATTGTATTATAAATAAACAAATATGTCCACCCCACTAACGAAGTCCAAAAGCTGTAAATAATCCGTAGCCAAACTTAAAACATAAAGATCAACCAAAAAGGTTCAAGAGCTCAAAGGTGACAAATCCATAGACATTAAACACTCCCCGCCTCCTTTTAGTCCGACGAAACTAAGCGATCAACTTTAATTAGTTAGTAATAGTTAAAACCGTTCGCATTGTCTTTAATGTTATCAGATAAGTAGTTACTAACTCAGTCGATGCAAACTGAAGCTCTTAATGACCACAAAGTTTGTGGTGAGCGATGTTCGCTGATAATTCGTTAAAAATGGAGGCTATTCTAGAAATGTAGGGGTTTAAATTCGCTTGCGCAAAGATATGGTATCTTTTTCTTAGCATTTTGCGACATTGTGTCATCACCCCTTGTAAAATTTTCTTCATCTCATCATCTGCCTAGCCTTTTCCCAACTATGTTGGGGTCGGCTTCCAGTCTAACCGGATGCAGCTGAATACCAGTATTTTACATGGAGGGACTGCCTATACGACCTCCACAACCCAGTAACTGGGCAATACGATACCCCTTGGTAAAACTGGCTGTCAGACTTTCAGCTTCTAAATACCCGTAACGACTGTCAAAGATGCACAAATGACAGCCGGGACCAACGGCTTAATGGCTTTCCGAAGCACAGAGGAGTCTAAGTATGTAAAGATGGTCACGGCCAACCCCGTCAAGCGTAGCTTAACCTGATAGATCGACCATTCCACAAAATTAAGCTACAAAAATAAAGCTCCCTACGCCTCAAATCAACAGAAACTTCCATATTGGATCATAAAACCAGCAAACAGGTTTATGTACTGAGATAATTCTTAATACCAGCTCTAGGAGGAAAAACGACCGTAATTTAGAAGAGCCCATATCCTTTAATCCGTAATGTTTTCATAACAAGCTCCGGGAAACTGGATTGGTAGCCTAAACAGGTTTATCTGAAGTACCCTAAATAAATTAGATCAATGTGGAAACTAATAATGTATCCTGGAAACTGATTTAGTAGGAGATGCACGATTTGTTGGTGTTTTTATTACATACTAGCACATCGCCCGCGGCTTTGCATGATTTCTGAGTGGACACAAATAACGTGGCTTTCTACTGATAAAAGAATTTTCAAAATCGGTTCAGTAGATCCCGTGATTACACCCTATAACCTCACTAACTTTACCGCTTTATAATATTAGTATTAGTATAGTAAAGATAGTAGAAAATAATAAAGTAATTGGGGCACTTTTTTCATACGTCAAATGTTGTATGTTACCAAACCACTCTGAGAAGAAGGGCCTAAACAAACTCAATCACAGTCTCTTTTAAAGTTCAGAAATAATCTTGGTCAGATCATGTGAGGACCACGTATATTCGTGTCTGGTATGGTCTTTTGAGGCAAGACCAGTGCATGTTTGAGTGGACCTGTCAAGTCAGTGCAAGCATTGGTCATTAATCATGTAGCTCAACTCAATACTAAGGTGTTTGAAAACAACTCGACGAACAATACTAAAGGAAGTACATTTGGGTAGGCCGCGTATAGTACTTAAAAAGAATATAAAAAAATGGGAAAGACAAAATTAAAAAAAAAACGAAACACGATACACGTTCTTGGGTTGAAATTGCAAAAACTAAATGCTTAGAATTTTTTAAATTTTTGAATAATTCTAGAACATTGTCATGTGACTGGCAGCCACCTCATGAAGCTGCACCAGTTCATCTAGCTTACTTTTTGAAAAGGGATCTGTCCAAGACAGCCTTTTTTTCTGAAGGTGAGATATCATCAAATCACTCCTACCGCTCTGGGTGGAGCGGAAGGGAGTGTCCGACTCTTACTCACTAAAACCCATCCATGTTCCTTCCTTAGCCCTTTATGTTCCGGGGACATTAACAGGACGGAGTCAAAAAACGGTAAGAACATAAACAAACGGGCAGTGGGAGTTTATGATCTTGTTAAAAACATTATTCATCCAACAACGACGCCAAATCTTCTTCTTTTGGAAAACTTTAAACAACCAACAAATACGTCAAATTAATCGAAAAAAACCCGTATAAGCTAATACTAGAATACCCCCCCTCGCTGCCAGGCAGACGACTTCCAACAGATTAAGCGACGGATAAAATATTATACGAGAATGAACTGTGAAGTAGTCGACTGGGTCGCATTACTGTAAGAGAAACTAGCTTTTCATGTAACTTCATAACATCACGCCTGCAAACTCCGGAGGGTTAGACAGAGGTGCACTTATAGTACTGTTATAGAGCCTAGGTGAAACCTTATGTGGAACCCAGAGCTGGTCGGTTAGAAAATAACTGACAGCTGACAGCATTCGGCTTTTCAAAATGAAGTTTTTTTTTGTAACTTTATTTATTTACTAGCTTCTGCCCGCGACTTCGTCCGCGGAAAATTGCGATATACTGTAACTGTTTAGGCAGCGCATGCAAATAATTCTGTTTTCGGAGGTATTTTTTTCCGACTTGCTAGACGAAAATTGCGATAGCTCGGCTAATATGTAGGTATGATATAAATATATATAAATATAATTTATAGCCTATAGCACTCAGAAATAATGTAGCTTTCTATCAGTGAAAAAATTTTTGAAATTGGATCATTAGTTCCTGAGATTACCCCCTACATACAAACTTACAAACTTACAAATTTTACCTCTTTATAATATTATTAAGTATAGATTCAGACTAACGATACTAATTAAACACAAAACTTAAATACATTAAATACAACCTAAAACGGCGCAAATACTCCAACCTTATTGGGACTTACATGTTCGAGCCGTTTGGGGTTGAAAGGTCCGTGGGGTCCGAGAGCCTACTATGTTCTTCGAGACATCGCCAAGCGGTTGATCGACTCTTCACGTGACCAGAGGGCTGGGCTATTTTTTGGTCAAAGAATCAGCACTGCCATACAACGCGGCAATGCTGCCAGCCTATTGGGAACTTTTCCTGTTGACAGCGATGTGGACTAATTTTTTGATGCTCTTTGATTATATTACATATTATTTCTATACATATTATAATTAATATTTAGATTTTAAATGTAAATATGATACCTAAAACTAAAAAATATAATATCTATTATGTACAAGTGGTAAAAGGGGAAGAGCTCACATGGCGTCAAAAAATTCATCCCCATCGCTGTCAGTGGGAAATGTGTACAGACGCCAGCACATCAAGCTATCCCTAACTGTCAAATTTTCTCAATTAAAAATGAACCTTATGTCTTTGCAATAAAGTTGAAATACTATCAAAGAAATCTGACAGATTGTGGTAACTTGATGTGCTGGCCTCTGTACAATAGGTTGGCAGCGTTGCCACGTTGAACTAGTTTGATAGGTTTTTATAAAAGAAATGAATAAAAGAGTCTGACAGTAGCCGTGCTACTGAATGCATGTATTTTTTAAAGTAATATTATTCAATAGCTGCTGCGCCGTGTGTTTCTATTTGTAGGATTGAAATCCCTACACTAAAACGAACGAGCTCTACCACTGAGAGGTCTCTAAGTGAAGGCCCATCTGATCTTCACAGTACCTATAATAGCAGCAGTGATAGCCTAGTGGTGTGACCGTCGGACTGTCAATTCATAGGTCTCGAGTTCGAACCCAAAACTGATTTCACGGATTCATGTGCGTATTGTATAACATAAACAACCAACCACCAACTCACCATTTGGTAACCTTCCTCAAGGAAGAGTTTTGGCCGAAAGGTGTGCTGTATCGGCGTTTCCGCGGCCGGCTACGCGACACCTCGCAGCGCAACTCGACGCCGTCACAACGAGTGCAGTAGTTTTTAAGTTTATTTTTAAAATTATGTATTAGTTTATAGTTATTATTTTTATACATGTATTCTATTTTATGGGCCTACGATGCCTGAAATAAAGGATAAATAAATAATCACTTGCTTAAATATCGGTGAAGGAAAACATCGTGAGGAAACCAGCATGTCTGAGAGATATTTCTCAACAGCTTGGGAAGCTAAGTCAGAGGCCCATGGGCAGCTTAAAATGTGACACCAGGTTAGTCACTAACCACACGCAGAAAGAAAAAAAAAGTTGTAACGCAAACAAACAAACAACAGAACGTAATAGAAGGGCAGAACATGGTCACGAATTTAGAAAAACATCTTTCCATAGTATAAAACAAAAGAAGTCTAATTTAATTTCGCATACGCCGCGCAAGAGTTCGCTTCGCCAAGTAAAATAATCTACATAAGGAAACAACAAGAGAGTATATATTATGTTTTCGGTAACAATCAGTTCATTAAAATGACGCAGCATTACACTGCCGGGACATAAAAGAGTGTAAGCTTTTCTTTTTTATTCGCTCGTTCAACATTAATGTTTGTGTACACTTGGGGGCAAAAGAATAGACGTATCGCGATTCATGCTTTATGTTTTGTGTTGTGCTTCGCGTTATAAGAATGCGTTGAATTTGTAAGGTATGGGAGAAAATAAATGGAATACAGAGCGTGTTTAAAAAGTTTCAATACTGTTTTATTTATAATACTGAAAATTTCTTCTGTAGAACAGTTGCGAAGACTTCTTGTCACATTCCCGCTCCATCCATGTTTATTTGAGTAGATGTATTTTGTTTCTTCATTCTGATTACTCAAGTTAATTAACTATAGTTTTTGTATGCCAGTGTTGTCTGTAACAAATAAACCTATATTTTCTGCATGCTGGTTTCCTCACGATGTTTTCCTTCACTGATGTTTAAGCTACTGGTAATTATACAATACAGACATGAATCCGAAAAATCACAGGCCTTGGGTTCGAACTTGAGACCTATGCCTTGGCAGTCCGACGGTCACGCCACTATGCTATCTCAGCGGTGTGACAAATTGATGAATAAACATGTTTTCACTGAGACGTGTATTGTCACAGTTCTCAAAGTAGTGTCGTCACGGTAAAACTACTGAAAGCCTTACTAAAATAATAACGACGACGAGAGACGTGTCTTTACAACACGTGTCGCACGTCGCAGTCGTCGAAACATGTTTATCCTTTTTCTTTTCCCGAAAGTTCTGTGTCATTTTTGAAGCACGAGAGTGTATTTTATCTCAGGAGAAAGCCTTTCAATTTACTAAAAGGTTGACAGAACAAAATGGTTTTAATTTTGGAATGTTACGACAAAAATATGTTATATGTTGGTAATGTTATATTTCTTTTGTTCGTGTGTTTTTTTGTCACATTTTTATAATGTATTGGACCAATTGTGAGGGGAGCGAATGTTCACTGGGTTGAGAATAAAGAAAGACTGTATTGTTAGGCACTTACTGGCTGTGAATTCTTGACAAAAACCTTGTTTCTTTTATAGGGGCTTGGATGGGCTTGCCCGGACTGACGTGTTCCGGTTGTGAACCATAACTGCCACCGGTGAACCGGTATACAGTGTGTTAGGTTAAACGAGGGACATACTTTCAGGGGGTGCTATACTCATGAAAATGAACAACTTTGACTATGGAACTATCAATATGGAAAAAATCTGCTGTTCAGTACATTTATGTTCACATAATTCGTCAATTTTTTTTTTTTCATATTTCAGAGTTGGTCCCATGGACAAAGTAGTTGATTTCCATGAGTACTATACAACCTGAAAGTATGTCCCGAGTTTAACCTAACACCCTGTATATGTCATTATATAGGCGCGTTAGACATTTCGATTTTGTCTCTCGATAAAAAAAAAAGGTAAAATGTTTTGTTCAAAATTCCCAAGTTATCTATGGCCACACCTAATCGCCTAGTAGTTGATTTCAGCCGACTGCCTATCTGACCTCCACAACCCAGTAACTGGGTCATACGATACCCCTTGGTAAGACTGGCTGGGCTTCTGATGACCTGTAACGACTGTCAAAGATCCATAAATGACAGCCGGGATCAACGGCATAACGTGCTTTCCGAGACACGGAGGAGTCTCGTTGTGTATAGGTGGACACCCATCCACGGGCCAACCTCAGCAAGTGTAGCTTAACCTGATGGATCGGTCCATATGGCTGTAATTACTTAGTCATTGCAAAAAACATATGAATATTTGAAGTTTGCGGCTACCTTGACGCTTAAATCTCGACTCTTATTTTTTTTAAACCAATATAACAACTTACCCAAATTGAACTTAAATTTCCGATGACCAGTGAAGGAGTATTTAGTGCTAACATAGCAGTAAGCAACATTGGTGCACGCATACCTCCTAAATTCTGCACAGTCGGTTAAAGCGCAGGTTGTAGCGGAATGCGTAATATATTGGGAGAACGGAATGCAACAGATTGTTGTGCACTTGCTTCAATACTAATATAGATGGGATAGTTGCGAATATTCGATCTTGCGTGTATTACAGATCACCAGGTCCTCACCCCACGAACTCCGGTTACATAACAAAACAAAAATCTAATATATAAAATTCTCGTGTCACAGTTTTCGTTGCCATACTCCTCCGAAACGGCTTGGCCGATTTTGATGAAATTTTTTGTGCTTATCCGGTATCTATGAGAATCGGTCAACATCTATTTTTCATCCCCCTAAATGTAAGGGGTAGTCCACCCCTAAATTTTTTTTTGTAGGGTAGGTAGGGTAGGTAGGGTAGGTAGGGTAGGTAGGGTAGGTAGGGTAGGTAGGGTAGGTAGGGTAGGTAGGGTAGGTAGGGTAGGTAGGGTAGGTAGGGTAGGTAGGGTAGGTAGGGTAGGTAGGGTAGGTAGGGTAGGTAGGGTAGGTAGGGTAGGTAGGGTAGGTAGGGTAGGTAGGGTAGGTAGGATAGGTAGGGTAGGTAGGGTAGGTAGGGTAGGTAGGGTAGGTAGGGTAGGTAGGGTAGGTAGGGTAGGTAGGGTAGGTAGGGTAGGTAGGGTAGGTAGGGTAGGTAGGGTAGGTAGGGTAGGTAGGGTAGGTAGGGTAGGTAGGGTAGGTAGGGTAGGTAGGGTAGGTAGGGTAGGTAGGGTAGGTAGGGTAGGTAGGGTAGGTAGGGTAGGTAGGGTAGGTAGGGTAGGTAGGGTAGGTAGGGTAGGTAGGGTAGGTAGGGTAGGTAGGGTAGGTAGGGTAGGTAGGGTAGGTAGGGTAGGTAGGGTAGGTAGGGTAGGTAGGGTAGGTAGGGTAGGTAGGGTAGGTAGGGTAGGTAGGGTAGGTAGGGTAGGTAGGGTAGGTAGGGTAGGTAGGGTAGGTAGGGTAGGTAGGTAGGGTAGGTAGGAAAGGTAGGAGGATATCATAGTTAAGGCAGGACGACGTCTGCCGGGTCAGCTAGTAATATAGTAACATTGTCACCATATATGTGACAAGCAAGCGCATGCCCTGTACGTCAACAACACAAATATGTGACAATTGCAACAACACTATAACCCGGTATAAATTATTATTTTTGTGAGTGTTTATATAGATATCTTAAAAATTAAAGCTCTCTCCTACGTATTTAATGACATGAAACATAAAGACACCATGGATATTGGGAAATGCATGATAACAATAAATTTGTAGCTTGGCGTTTGTTTTGCACGCGCGTACGTTTGCAAAGGTGCAAAAGACCCTGACCTTATAACTTGAACTTTGAGTATTCGTTCCACTCCCTAACTCAACAGGGTGAAATTGAATTCATGGGCATTATTTTAAGGGGACATTGTACATGATCATTATGAACAACTTTCACTATAGAAAAAAAAAGTGAAATAAAAAATACTGTTTTTTTCCCATACTGAAAAACCACGAGAAGAACAAGACATATTTTTGTAACAAAAGTGACCATTTTAAGAAGAATTTTTGGTAGTTCATCCCTTAAAGGGGTGAGACGCGGTTAAATTGTCAAAATTCGATAAAACTTCAGTTGGTACGAAATATGTGGAAATTCCTGTCCGTTCAGAAGAGGCTCGTACGTAGCAAAAGAGCCAATAAAATAATTCAAAATTTAAAAAAAAGTTACAACAGAACAAAGTAAACTCTACTTTGGCTTAACCGACTTTATTATGAGTTGTAAACATCAGTTAAATACACGCATTAAGTTTAGTAGCAAGCGGAACCTATAAATTTTCTTTCAGTTTATAATTTTCAATTGGGTCCCGCCTGCCGCTAAAATCCGCCATTTTGTTTTTTGGATACTTGAGTTTTTGAGACGAATATTAACGTCTAAACGACATTAACTGTCGAAATCCATCCAGACGTTCAGAAGGTCATCATAATCATCATCAGCCAAAATTGTCTGGTAAGCAGGATCGCTTACCAGACAATCCCACTTGTCCGAAAGGGTTACCGCTTCCCGGGAACATAAAGGGCTAAGGAAGGAACATGGATGGGTTTTAGCCAGTAAGAGTCTGACTCTCCCTTTCGCTCCACCCAGAGCGGGGGAACTCATTTGATATTTTCCCACCCTCAAAAAAAAGGGTTTAAACCCCTCGACCTACAACTCGTAAGACACCGTTGGTACCACTCGGCCTTCACTGCTCTGTTTGGAAGATACGAGGTCTTCTTCTTCTTTTCGTGTGGTCAGTGACTAACCTGGTGTCAGAATTTTTATGCTGCCCACAGGCCTCTGACTTAGCTTCACATGCTGTTGAGAAATATCTCTAAGGCATGCTGGTTTTCCTCACGATGTTTTCCTTTACGAAGTAATAAATAAATTTACAAGATACGCGCACAAGAAATAACCGTTCCATGGCAGTCGGGTAACAAGCCCCTTTGAGCCCCACAAGATTACTCTCCGCTTCTCAACTCCATCATAACACAAAAGATGTATTATTTCTGCTATTATAAATTAAGCTATCAAGTTAACTGGCCTTAAATGGCGCCAAAAGGACGAGAAGTCACCGCCATTTTGTATTTAATGACGTCATTCTGTGACATTGTGTTCAACAATGGAATCTAACGAGTCGACGTTTACTCGGATCTGTTTCGACGTTTTTGATGTAGACAAACGTAGATAGACGTACGGGGGTTTTTACCCTTCTTTTGTGTTCTATTGAAGGGTATGTTTATCATCTTTTTTTTTGTCTTTCTCTTGACAAAAGGTGGTCAATCCCTTCGTTTATCTAGTTCTAAGAATTAATGACTTCCGTTGGAGTATAATTGGCACATACTGCACAATGTTTAAAATGTGTCAATTGCCTATTATGTATTTCTGAAGTTTTGTATTCGCCCACAAATAAATAAACCAGTGCTAGTTGCGTACAAAAACAAATGTGTCGATTCGCCCGTTTTGGGCCATGTAATTCGTGCGAATCGACCTCAACGTCTAGCTTATACCATAAATCGACGAATAGGGTTGCGCAATGACATAAAACAAAAAACGAACATAGGTAACATCACGCCTGTAATACTTGAATATTTAGATATCCCCGGGCACAAATCCAAACACCAGACTACTACTGAGAAATTACAGCTGGAACACCTAATAACACTTTGCCGTATGTGTGTGTGTGTGTGTGTTTAAGTACCGTGTTTTTTTTAAGGATGAGAAATCATCAAATGACTCTCCCGCTCTGGGTGACTAAACCCTTCCATGTTCCTTCCTTAGCCCTTTGTGTTCCGGAGCAGCGGTAACCCTTTCGGAAAATCCCGCTGAACGATGCAGTCACGCGGCACTATAAAGATGTCTTTAACAATTTCTTTCTTTATTATTATACAGACGCCAGCACATCAAGCTATCCCAAACTGTCAAATTTTCCCAAATGAAAATTAACCTTATGCTTTGGTAATAAAGTCGAAACGATCGAAGAAATTTGATAGATTGGGGTTATTATTGCACATCAAGCTATCTCAAACTGACAAATATTCCCAATTGAAAATTAACCTCATGACTTTGTAATAGAGTTGAAAAACTATCAAAGAAGTTTGATGTGCTGGCCTCTGTACTTTAATCCCGTTCCTCACAAGTAAGTCTTCGAAGCATCTTCTACAATACACTGTCGTGCAGCGTGCCCGTAACAGATTGGATCACATTTAGCTCAATACGGCACACCACATAGACGCTACTTTAATAATAGGGTGTATTTGTCAAGTGAGCGACAAACCTTAGTCGTGGGATGTAGGAAGTAACCTGAATACGAGGATGGATAGGGTAGGAGCTTTCGTAACACGAGATAGTCTAAGATAGCCGTAGTGTACCGGTAGAAGGTATACCAATCTGATATACATATACCTACACACATACTATAAAGAGAGTTTATATTTAAAAGAAAATACTTTACTCATGGGAAGCTAGATTATTCCAGTGTCAAAGACTAAATTTTAAAAAAAACGCTCATCTCCCATCTTGCACCGCCCTGATACCTGCATACGTTACTGAATGTTGGGCCAAATATTTTTTTTTTTCGTATTTCCTGTCAGTGCACAGATTTGATAGCAATCGTGCAGCTCAACTTAAAACTTAAGGAGCGCACAATTAGACGAAGAATACCAAAGAAACGATGTTTGACAAAAAACAAATGACATCACGTCTTGAGGAGGCTTTTAATACACCCTTATAATGACAAACAATCTAGTTTTCATATTTCAGAAACATTATACATAAACTATTGGATTGCCAACAGAGGCTACACAATTACATATATGTTTACATAAACCGGAATAAATCCAAGTGTGCGCTTCCAATTATGGACGACCACACCATTCACTTAAAGTCTAGGTAGGAATAGCAAGTTTGACAAGGATGGAAAACAATTTAAAAAAATGTTCATAAAATGAAAACTACTGCGCCAATCTATGTTAATTTCTAGGACCAAAAGGCAACTATTCCGCATCAAACAAAAGAAGAATCATGTAAATCGGATCATAGATCTCAGCGTAATCGGTGTACCTACAAACATTAAAAATACTATTCGAATCGGTTAAAATAGAATAAATCAAAACACTATAGGAAAGTAATACAGATACAAAAAAATGTAATAATGACAGTGATTATGCCTTAAATATTGTGATTTTATAATAATTTTTCTTGAATAAAATTTTATATTTTGCATGTAATATCCAATTCATCATGCTTATTAACTTACTCATGTCTGAGAGATATTTCTCAACAGCATATGAAGCTAAGTCAGAAGCCCATAGGCAGCATAAAAACTCTGACACCAGGTAAGTCACTGACCACACGAAAAAGATGAAGAAGGACTTAGTTTATCAATATTCTAAGTGGACATCGCACCTATCGGACTCCCGCAAAAAAAAACTGAACCCCTTACCGCATCCACCCTCCAGCCCTACATCCGCCAGTGATATATTCCCTCCGTGTGCCTCACTGAAGGCATTCCACAGCCGGCCCCATATACGACGATCGTTCAAAATGCCAGCGGTGGGAGTTTTGCTGGCAACTGGCACTAGGTGTCTAAATAGAGGCATCCATCTTGTTTTGTGATACGTGCAGTGTAACCTTTTTATAGGGGTATCATATTGTTAGGGCCAAGGAGATTGATGGAGACTAGTCGTGGTAGTTTCGTGAATCTGTGTGATTGTTAAGTTAGTCGCACTCGCACTAATATTATAAAGGCGAAAGTTTGTGAGTTTGTGTTTGTCTGTCCCTCACGCAAACGGCTGAACGGATCTGGATGAAACTTGGCACAGAGGTAGTTTATGGCCTGGATTAACACATAGGGCACATAACTTTTTTATCACGCATGTAATCCCCGAAGGGTAAGGCAGAGTTGTACCAATAGTAGGTACACCCACATTTCGCCAGTTATATTTAAGTCTCATGTGATAGGGGGTGAGCCTATTTGCCATCAACTGGGCACAAATCCAGACTCGAGGGTTATTCCAGGCAAAACACTGCCCGACCTGGGAATCGATCCTAGGATCTCAAGTTCATCAGTTGCGATTACGACCCTAGGTGCCGTGACAAGGAACTAGATAGATGAAGTCATCATGACGCACATATTTAGAGATGTCTCCGAGATTTGCTGCTTTAATACTGGAATCGATCTCAGGCTTGTCCGAGGCTGCCGGGTAAGCGGGATTGTCTGAAAGGGTAACCGCTACCCCGGAACATAAAGGGCTACGGAAGGAACATGGATGGATTTTAGTCAGTAAGAGTCTGACACTCCCTTCCGCTCCAACCAAAGCGGGAGAAGTCATAGGATGATTTCCCACCCTCAAAAAAAAAAGGCTTGTCCGAGGTTACGTTCTAAATATCAACTTTCGAGCTGAGAGAATCCGCATGATGAGGCCAACTCTCCGACCTGATTTTATGCTTGTGCAACCCGGGACTCAAACCTGAGCTCTACAAACGCTTCCCTTTTCTAAATAGTTACTTCTCAATAGACACCAACAGAGTATTGTTTCAAACTACAACAACTTTACACCCCTACCTTGTTTATCTACGTCGCCAGCACATCAAGTTACCACAAACCGTCAAATTTTCTCAACCGATTTTGAACCTAACCCACAACGTTTTAAGGTTTAAAATCGTTTGGCGAAATTTGAGAGTTTGATATAACTTTCCGTCAAGTGACTGTACTGTACCTGCGTATCAAGTTTCTAAGATTCCAATTAGTTTCACTTTGTTCAAACTATCACCTGTCTGTTTCTTAGAAATTGAGATAAACAAGCAGAAGTGTGTTTGTGAAATCAATCGTCCTGAACTCTTGATCAAGTCTGTTTAACATAGTTGTTATCAGTTGTGATAGCCTAGTGGTGAGACTGTCGGACTGCCAAGTCCTTGGGTCTCGAGTTCGAACCCATGGTCAACCTTTGACTTATTGTATAATTATATTATGCTTATGAAACGGTGAAGAAAAACATCATGTGAAGCCAAGTCAGAGGTCTATGGGCAGCATAAAAACTGACCTGGACAAAATCACATTTTCATTAACGATAACGGAATTAGATAAATCCGAAATGCATGGAATCGGCATAAGCTTTCGAATGTCACGTGATCAAACGTTTTCGATCGCTAAGTGCTAGACAATGTCGAATTTTATAACGAAACTTGATCAATATTCCCATACAAGTGGGTTGACAAGTAGCGTTCTAGACAATCCGAATCGCTGAGAAAACGAATTGTTCGATCAACAATATTCGAAATCGAATCGACACGGAGCGATCCACCAACCACACGAAAAAGAAAGTTTATTTTTAAAGATACTTACAGAACCTCTGTATGAATGGATGGATTTACTTGAGGCAAACATGACGCATTAAAAAAAACAAACAACAAAAATATCAAGTTGTGAGAAAATATGCGTCACATCCGCGCAAAACGGCGCTCGCTCAGCCTAATGCTTCGACCCCATGCGAGACGGAGCCACTGCGCTGATTTTCGGCGACAATCGGCGTTGATGCGATGACGTCAAACAGTACCTAACCAAAACTTATGTGTGAATTTATATAGATTTAAAATTGAATTGAAACAATAATATTAAAACTCTCTGTTTTTCCCGGAGTTAGGCAAAGGTATACCACACTATACTACCACCCACAGTTTTGTAAAAATAACAAACCCAAAATAACCATGTCTAATATAAGAGGTCGCAGATGTCACAAAAAACAAACTAAATCCGAGAAAAAGCAGAAATAATCGCATCGACAGTAATAATAACACGTGAAAACACGGCGCCATGTTGTTTTTTGTGACAGCTGTCAAATTAGTACATGTCAGTGAAGCCAGCTATGTATGTCACTTGTGTCAGAGTGACGTAGTGTCTATCGATGTACTGGGGAAAATGTGTTTGTAATAATATATTTTTATGTAGGACGAAATTTTTGTTTTATTTATTTTAACTCCATTTTAATATTATCCGAAAGGAGAGCAATTGTTTACTTTTTGGTTTGAAACTTAAAAAAGCTTTGAAATTATTTCAATTTCAAGTAATTACAAATAAGGGGGAAAGTGGAATAATCTTAAATGAACCTATATTATATATATATTTCTGGATAACTATTACATTATCATTCTCTCAAGGGGGAATTTGGGAATAAGAGCTATGGAGAGCTATATTGTTATCAAAGACAAGCTAAATGTAGATAAGCGGGATTGTCCGAAAGGGTTACCGCTACCCCGGAACATAAAGAGCTAAGGAAGGAACATGGATGGGTTTTAGTCAGTAAGAGTCTGACACTCCCTTCCGCTCCACCCAGAGCGGGAGGAGTCATATGATGATTTCCTACCCAAAAAAAAAGCTTAAAGTAGAGTCAGTGAAATTGATTGTTAAGCAAATGAACCCTATTTAAATTTTCCGCGTTATAGCCATTTTATACAACCGTCAAATATTTATTTATTAACACAACATCACTATCATTACAGGAATTTCCTATTTCAATAGTGTGGCCATCATTACAGTTTTATTATTTAAGTACCATAACATATTCTATACATCGTTGTTTTCTGTCGATAATGGTAGTTGCCCTTTAAATATAACTACCGCCAATTTAAGTAATCAGTCAATTTGTTAACCAATTCATTTTCGTGACTTGTCTTTATTACTAACTAGCTTCCGCCCGCGACTTCGCCCGCAAAATATGTCGACAAATTATACACATTCCTTCTTCTGAAATCACTCTATCTATTAAAAAAACCGCATCAAAATCCGTTGCGGAGTTTTATCATAGGGATATAGGGACAGAGAAAGGGACTTTGTTTTATACTATGTAGTGATAAGAGTTCTGCTGTCTTCTACAATATTTAAAGGAAAACGAATCTCGGCAATAAATCATAAAAATTTTAAAGCAAATCTGATAAACATGATATACCAATTACAATTAAATTGAAATATAATTAAGATGCCGCCGAATCTTGAAATTTCGAACCGAATTTAAAGATCTTCGTTGTGCTAATTTCAACTCTATCCCAATGGATCAAGGTTAGTTTTCGGAATGCGAGTTCGATGGGATCTTGAAAGTTCTACCAGAGTTAAGAGACGCTCGTCGTGCTAACTTCAACTCTATCTCAAATGGTTAAGTTTGGTTTTCGGATTGTGTGTTTGATGTTGGGGTTACACGATCTATTGGAGCTGCTGGCGATTTACTTACTAGTTTATGCACTTGGTTTGGTTCGGATTTATTAGAATACTATAGCCGCTGCCCGCGGCTTAGCCTGAGTGGACCCCTATTATTTTTATACAATAAAAGTAGCCTAAATTACTCCTTCTAACATCAGCAATCGGATAGTGAAAGCCCATCAAAGTCGGTCCAACTGTTTGGAAGAATAGCTGGAACAAACAGACAGACACAATTTTTTTAAGTAGTTTTTTTTTAAGTCTACAATGGTGGCAATAATTTAACAATCATACGTTTCCACATTTTCATTTTCACAATCAAAATGTTAGAAAATAGCATCTGTACTGTACCTGTACTTAAAGAACTGTCGCGCAGCGGATCATAACATTTGCATCAAAATGAAAACGAACGAATAAGCAATACTATTAGGATGAAACAACTGCAAAATGTAGGTAAATTGATTTTATTAATTAGTTTGTTTGAAATTTGTTTTTTTCAATTTGCGATTTATTTTAAGCTATCAACATTAATAGGATTAAAGGGCACTAGCCCTACCTGTGTGTTAAATTAATTTCACCATTGTAGCGCCACGTTGTATACTTTCCTACATTGCATTTGGTATAAAGCTGTTATTTTGACATTACAAACAGACACTTAAGATTTGTTGTGTTCAGTAAAAAAAATATTTTAAACCAGCTTTCGTCCGCGTGGAGTTCGGTTCTATCGCTATATCGGGAGATTCGGTTATATCGCAATATCGGGAGATTCGGTTATATTGCAATATCGGGAGATTCGGTTATATCGCAATATCGGGAGATATTTTTGATACAAAGTAGCCTATGTCCTTCCACGTGATGCAATCTATCTCTCTGGCAAATTTAATCGAAATTCCTTCACTGGTTTAGGTGTGAAAAGTTACAGACGGAGAGAGTTACTTTTGCATTTATATTATTAGTAAGGATAAGAATAAGTTTATAACCAAACGGTATAACACAAAAACATATAGAATAAATATTCAAGAAAGCAATTAATTGGGTATTTGAAAGGGTAGTCAATAAAATTACTTTTTATGAACTGTCAAAACGCGGAATTTGTACGTGATTTGTGTGAAATATAACAATGTGACGTCACAGATTTTTAGAATCAAATGTAATACTTATTAGCATTAAATGGAATTTTACAATTATATCTTCGCATAATATTTAATTTCTTAACGGTGATGGAAGTTTTTAAGACGAGCATTGTTTTTTCCATGTGGTTTAATATTTTATTTTCGACAGTTTCAAATAGTCAATTGACAAATACAGTATGTTACATAAAATTTAAAGTAAGTTTCTATGTACTTTGAGTTTGCTTAATTAACTGCTAATTAATAAAAGTCCAGAGAAGTTGGCTCTTTACAGTAAGTAGTGGTGACTTTCTTACAAAAAGTTTATCACACTAATATTATAAAGGTGAAAGTTTGTGAGTGAGTTTGTATGTTTGCCCGTCCTTCACGCTCAAACGGCTGAACGGATCTGGATGAAATTTGGCACAGAGGTAGTTTATGACCTGGATTAACACATAGGATACTTTTTATCCCGGTAGTACAGAGGCCAGCACATCAAGTTACCACAATCTGTCAAATTTCTTTGATAGTATTTCAACTTTATTGCAAAGACATAAGGTTCATTTTTAATTGAGAAAATTTGACAGTTAGGGATAGCTTGATGTGCTGGCGTCTGTACGTTCCCTTGGGATTATTTCTGACATCCACTCAGGCGAAGCCGTTGGCAGCAACTAGTCTATTTATAGGAATACTAGCTTCTAAGCTTTAAAACGCATTAAAGTTGGCGAGTGGGGCTCGCTACGTCACAAGTAAGAATAAAATTCACGTAGGCGTGACGTCATGCTACATTTCAACTCAATGTATCGGACATAATCTGTTGATTACGAAATAAGAGAAAAAATACGTGTCCAATATTTTGTTATAAACTAACTGACGTACAAAAAAAAATTTTTCGTCATCCCTAATTCACGTGTTTCTTTCTCTTTTTGTGAGCTCGTGGCTAAGCCGCACGGATCGATCCATCAGGTTAAGCTATGCTTGCCGGGGTTGGTCCGTGGATGGGTGACCATCTTTACATATCAAGAATCCTCTGTGCCTCGGAAAGCACGTTAAGCCGTTGGTCCCAGCTGCGATTCCTGGATCTTTGACAGTCGTTACGGGTAGTCAGAAGGCCGAAAGTCTGACAGCCCGTCTTACCACGGGGAATCTTATACCCAGTTACTGACTGGGTTGTGGAGGTCAGATAAGCAGGCGGTCCATGTAAAATACTGGCATTCAGCTGCATCCGGTTAGAATGGAAGCCGATAAAGTTGGGAAAAGGCAGATTGATTTTATTGAAATTTCGACAGTCTTATGTTAAAAGAATACTTCTACTTTCAACCGTTCATCATTCTCCTTCCCTAGGCAAGAGCAAGAGAAGGATCTCAGCAATGGGTCTAGCAGGGATTATCCTTTAAAAAAGGGCTTCTTCTTCATTTCCCTACCAATTTATATGGGGTCGGCGCAACATGCCTTTTTCTTCCATACTTCTCTATTACGTTTCTACCGTTATGCATAAAAATATAAACCTAGCAACGCATAAAATGTTAGCAGATCTTCGAGAGTCTCTAAAACGAGATGGGCAAACTTCCGATCGGAAATCGAGGCGACTTGCTTTGGAAACCGATTTATACCTTTATTCCCGCAGCCTTCACACTCCGCCGACCAACTGGTTCATTCACTCACTCTTCCGGTGATTTGTTCAGTCAGCTTCGGTTTTCGATTCGTTCATTCATTCGGTCACGTGGCTTATTTGTTAATTTCCTCGGTTGATTTGTTTTCTTTATTTATTTATGGTTAGAGTTAACTTCGGAATTAATGTTGGAGTTCATTAATTTTGATGTGATTTTTATTAAAAGAGAGGATAATGAAGAGTGCCTTTATCCGATTATCCATCTAGAATTTCTCAGCCCGGAGTCTGAATTCGTGCAGAATTGTTGGAAATAGCCATGACCCCATTATCAAATCAGTCTGCCTAGCCTTTTCCCAACCATGTTGGGGTCGGCTTCCAGTCTAACCGGATGCAGCTGAATACCAGTATTT
Source organism: Hyppa rectilinea (assembly GCA_951799385.1). Lineage (NCBI taxonomy): Eukaryota > Metazoa > Arthropoda > Insecta > Lepidoptera > Noctuidae > Hyppa > Hyppa rectilinea. The sequence goes on from OX637316.1 coordinate 16,224,930, forward strand.
TACATGGAGCTCCTGCCTATCTGACCTCCACAACCCAGTCCGTAACTTTTCAATACGATACCCCTTGGTAAGACTGACTGTCAGACTTTCAGGCTTCTGACTACCCGTAACGACTGTCAAAGATCCACGAACCACAGCTGGGACCAACGGCTTAACGTGCTTTCCGAGACACGGAGGAGTCTCGATATGTGAAGATGGTCACCCATCCCCGACAAGCATAGCTTAACCTGATGGATCGATATTGCAGCAGTTATTACGTAGCCAGGAGAAAAAATTGAGTTCCCGTCTACGTAACCCCTGGGGAAAGACAGGCGTGATGTTTATAAAATGAAGTATGCAGGTTTTGAACTGAAAACCTAGAGCAGGTTTGTAAACCTCTCAGAACTGTCAAAACTTACTTTATGAAATAGCAAATCTTAAAAGTAATTTTGTCCGTGCGAGAAAGCGAGTTCATGTATATTAGTTTTAATTCCAATGGAGTATGCTGGGAGTTGATACTTCAAGCTATTTAAGTACCTGACAAGGGCGTTGGCACGACTCTCTGGCTACACTATATTTATTAGTTACGACGGGAATATAGTAGGACTTGTTTTTTTTTTAAGGCTGGGATATCATCCAATGACTGCTCCCGCTCTGGGTGGAGCGGAAGGGAGTGTCAGACTCTTACTGACTAAAACCCATCCATGTTCCTTCCGTAGCCCTTTATGTTCCGGGGTAGCGGTAACCCTTTCGGACAATCCCGCTTACCCGGCAGGCTTGGCCCTGAGGGGCCCCTTCATATGCTGACATCTCTATGAGGCGCGCGTGGAACATATACGCGCCGTACGGCACGGGTCTGGTGCTGATCGGACGGTGAGTCACCCATTACTCACCGCCCGCAGGCCCGCGCCTACGGTGGCCGGGAGTCGTCACATGGCTCCCGACGCCCGGAGCGTCTCCCGCGGCGGCTGGGACGGGAGAGCCTTTCTCTCTCCCATCCCGCCACCTCCTTCGCGAGCATTACTTTTTCGCAGAAGGAGGTGACTGCCTCCCACTCCCTCTCGCCCCGGACCATGGCTTGCACCAGGGCCGGGCGCGAGAGGTCGCCGCCGCCGATCGCCTCTACGAGGACACGGCGGTGCTCCGCCCAAGCGGGGCAGGTTTGCACCGTGTGCTCTACCGTGTCCTCTGGGCGATCCTCGCAGTGGTGACACCCGGGCGTTTCCTCCCGCCTAATGAAGTGCAGGAACCTCCCGAAACATCCATGTCCGGTGAGGACCTGCGTCAGGCGGAAGGTGAGGGCGCCGTGATGCCTCTCTAGCCACTCCTCAAAGAGGGGCCTTACTGCCACTATCGTGGCGTGCCCTGAATATAGTAGGACTGAGCCAGCGACTTCACCTGCGTGTGTGTAGGGAATTATCCCAAGGGAACCGTATATTTTCCCGGGATAAAAAGTAGCCTATGTTTTATTGCAGACTATAATCTATATTTATGTCAAATTTCATCCAGTTCCGTTTAGTAGTTTGTCCGCGAAAGAGCGACGAACAGCCATACATCGTCACAAACTTTCACGTTCGTAATAATTTGTATTATAGTGGAATTAATAGCCTCTGCTCGCGACTTTGTTCGAGTATTTATCGTTTTAACATATCCTATGGCACTCAGCGATAATGTAGCTTCCCATTAGTGAAAGAATTATCTGAATTGGTTCAGTAATAACTCACACTCAACTCACTTCACATTAAACAATTCAATCATTCTTCTTTCATGTGGTTAGTGACTAACCAGGTGTCAGAGTTTTTATGCTGCCCATGGACCTCTGACGTAGCTTAGCATAATGTTGAGAAACGTCTCTCAGACATGCTGGTTTAATCATGATGTTTTCCTTCACCGTTTTTATGCAAGTGATAATTACACAATACGCTCATGCATCTGAAAACGAATATTCTCTTTCACTTCACATTAAGAAATTGAAAAAATTCGTTTTTCAAAATTAATCAGTCAGTGACGAACTTCACCCCTTTTGATCAGCGAATGAGTAAGTTAAAGGCCTGATAGACTCGATCACTCATTACTGAATGAATGAATGAAACAAAAAGTTGTACAGTTCCAATGGTTTTCCGACTAAAGACTGTCATGGCAGTAAAAGTGCTGTCGCGTAATTGTATTTCTGATCAATTTGTACGTGAGATAAGTACCAAAGTCTCTACATAGTATAAAACAAAGTCACTCACCGTCGTCTGTCCCTCAATACGCTTAGATCTTTTAAACAACGCAATTAGATAAATTCGAAATGTATGGCGTTGGCATAAGCTTTCGAAACATCACGTGATCAAAGTTTCGACCGCAAGTGCTAGACAATGTCAAATTGTGTAACGAAACTCGATCAATCTATACTAATATTATAAAGAGGTAAAATTTGTAAGTTTGTAAGTTTGTATGTAGGGGGTAATCTTCGGAACTAATAATCCAATAGAAACCATTGATAGAAAACTACATTATTCCTGAGTGCTATAGGCTATAAATTATATTTATATCATACATATTAGCCGAGCTATCGCAATTTTCGTCTAGCAAGTCAGAAAGAAATACCTCCGAAGAATTATTTGCATGCGCTGCCTAAACAGTTACAGTATATCGCAATTTTCCGCGGACGAAGTCGCGGGCAGAAGCTAGTATTCTATAAACCGAATATTCCTATACAAATGCGTTGACAAGTGGCGTTCTTGACAATCCGAATCGCTGAGATAACGAATTGTTCGATCAACAATTTTCGAAATCGAATCGACACGGAGCGGTTGACACTTGTCTAGGCCCCCTGAAGTTAGCCGATTAGTTGCGCAGTAGACAATTTAATTCCAAAAAAATCTATTGCACAGCGAAATAGCTAACTTCAGGACCGCCATGATAAGCGGGATTGTCCGAAAGGGTTACCGCTACCCCGGAACATAAAGGGCTAAGGAAGGAACATGGATGGGTTTTAGTCAGTAAAAGTCTGACACTCCATTCCGCTCCACCCAGAGCGGGAGAAGTCATTGGAAGCTTTCCCACCTTCAAGAAAAAAAAGGACCGCCTTGGTACGTCAGACTTACTATACCTATTTATATACACTCTGTTAATACGTCGTGCGACCATTGCTTTGAGTGTACTGTGTCAAAATCAGTCCATACAATTAAGTGAAATAAGTGGTAATTTGCTGCTAATCTCGGCAAATTTTTATTGTGACATATACAGTGACTCTTGTGGAATCCAAATATATATGGTTTTCATCAATTAAATTCAGTTTAATACTAGTATTTGCCAAAATACTTAAAAACTTTAACTTTTCTGAGTGTTCAAGGTGACCTTGTTTGTGACTTCGAGAACAAAGGACCTCATTAGTCGAACTTATCGCAAGTCATTCATACAAAAAGACTAAGTACTGGTGCATAATTTCGACCCACAACTTAAAGTCACCGTGGTCGAGTGGCCGGCGGGTGTGCTTTTTGTATCATCAGGGCTACTCGACGCAGCGTGCCGCTGGTTCGAATCTCACAGGACGCAGTTCTTTTTCCATTTTTAAAAATATTATAATTTGAACAAAGATTGAATATTAACGGAAACAATACTATGTTCCAATCACCCGACAAGAAGAAATTCCATTCGGATACCGACTTAACGGCTGGTACCGTGGCTGATACCCCATTGAGCGGCGATCAAAATGTGTCAGTCCGTAATAAACGTAAACAACCGGATTCTGAGTGGACACTGGCTATATATGAGCTGTCAACGGAGTTGAAGAATACAATAAACGAGTGGCGACGGGACTTGGAAACAAGTATTAGTAAAATATCAGAGAGTATGGTATCAATGAAAGTCGAACTTACTTCAATTAATCAAGTAACGTCAGAGATAAAAAATGACATTAATTCTCTTCGATCGGAGCAATCAGTCCTGCGTCAGAGAGTTACAGAGTTAGATGTGAAGTATACTAGTACAACCGAACGAATTAACTCCCTCGAAAGCTCGGTCCAGTTTGCTGCTGGGGAGCAAGCTGATCTCAGTAAGAAAGTTAAAAATATTAATAAAAATATTCAAGAGACCATTGATTTAAAACCTATCGTTACAGAGCTTGTGGCAAGGATTGATAATTTGGAACAGAGTGCCCGCAATTGTAACATTGAGATATGCAACATCCCTGAAAGGCGTAACGAAAACCTCGTAACCATGATGCAAAAAATTGGGGCCATAATTAAGTGCAATGTACAACAAAATGACATTATTTCTATCCACCGTGTCCCACATGCACACCAGCAAAACAATAAGCCTAAAAACATCATAGTTAAATTTGGTTCACGTATACTACGTGACAACGTCCTTAGTGCCCAGCGGTTGTGCAAGGGACTTACCACGGACCAAATTGGCGTTTCTGGAACATCTCTAACGATTTATATGCATGAGCACTTGACACTAAAAAATAAACAATTATTTCGTGAGTGTCGAGACGCTGCCAAACAACACAATTATAGATTTGTTTGGGTTAAGCATGGAACAATCCTTGTCCGTGAAAGGGAGGGGACAGGGTCTTTTGCAGTTCGAAACGCGCACGACATCACTAAAATCAAGCCTGGCTACGCAGCACCGATTGACAACCAACGCGCTGTATCCATCGAAAAATAACTCTACAGTGAATAATCCGTCAATCTTCGGTTTGCTACATAATCGTTGCGCACAACTTTGGACTTTTTTAATAGTTGATTTATTACTGACTTTAGTTGAACACTGCATAATATGCGGCCTTGTGAGTTGTTTGTTAATGTTAATCCATTTCTCTAGGTACTATGTTATGTTTCTTGTATTTTGTTCGCATTTTTTTAACGTCCAATTGTACAATAATGCCCTGCTAGTTGCGGCTGCGTTAGTAACGGTAAATGCATTTATGACCATATTCCATAGAGTTCTACGCTATAATGACTGATAACCTAGTTATATATTATCAAAATTGCAGGGGATTCCGCACTAAATTAAATATCTTATATATGAATATTCTAGCCAATTGTTATGATTTAATAATTTTGACTGAGACCTGGCTGACGCCCGAGATATCAGATAACGAGTTTATTGATGAGCGTTATGTGGTACATCGGTACGATCGTGACCGTATTGCCACTAATAAAAAAGACGGAGGCGGTGTTCTCGTGGCAGTACTGAAGAGTCTGTATTCAGTTAGATTGACTCCGCAATCAGCAATTCATGCCAGCATTGAGCACATCTTGGTGCAATTGCCAAGCTCAGGTGGAGGTAGGTGCCGAATTATTGCTGCAGTATATATACCACCTAAAACACCAGAGTTTGCATATGTTGAATATTTTGAACTTCTGCAATCACTGCTTGGTGTCACACACAACGATAATTTCTATGTGGTAGGAGACTTTAACATACCAGAAATCGACTGGATCACTTGCACAGATAGTACTTCATTATCTGCTCATGTTTGTAGAGGTAACTCCCCCCTTTCTGATCACATGAGTGCATTTTTGTCGTTTCTCAACGCTTACCAATTCAATACAATACGGAATACGGGTGGGAAAATATTGGATTTGGTTATTGGTAACAGTGAATGCAATGTTTCTAGAGCCACAGACTGTTTACTGCAGCTTGATAGCCACCATCCTCCACTTAATGTCTTTATCTCTCTAAGTGTACCATACGACTCGATGGCCCGCAAGATAGTTAAAAAATATAATTATTACAAGGCAAATTATGATAACATAAATGCGGATTTAAAAGGGATTAATTGGGAGGAAGTCTTAGTAAACCAAACCATTGACGATACCTTGAACACGTTTTATGATATTGTTTTCAGTATTATAAAAAAACACGTTCCAATGAATAACTGTAGATCTTTGAAATTTCCGGTTTGGTTCACAAAATCGCTAATCCATATTTACAAAAATAAAGCTAAAGCTTGGGTAAAATGGAAGATGTTTCAAAACATCTCGGACTATGAACAGTTTTCCATTTACCGATCTAGATTCCAAGTTGAGTGCAAAAACTGTTATAGAAAGTACATTACCTCCGTAGAAGACGGCATCCGGACTAATGTTAAGCATTTTTGGACTTTCATTTCCTCCCGCAAATCCTCTACAAGTTTCCCTACTATCATGCACTATAGCAATCATTCAGCCAACAACCCTGAAGACATCTGTAATTTATTCTCAAGCTTTTTCAATTCGGTATATGAGCCGTCCACTTCAAGTCACAGTGTTTTACCGCAGAACGGAGATTACTCTGAAACCTGTTCTCTCCTTAGTAGCATTCAGTTTAGTGCCGATGAAATATTAAGTGCATTAAAAGCATTAGATCCGTCAAAAGGCCCGGGACCAGATGGCCTACCAGTCGTGTTCATTAAAAAGACCGCCGTTAATCTGTGTGTGCCATTACAAATTATTTTCAATCTATCAATTTCACAAGGAGTCTTTCCCCAAGCTTGGAAACTCGCAAATGTGACTCCTGTTCATAAGTCGGGACCTAAACAGGATATCGAAAATTATCGTCCTATATCGATATTATCTGTATTTTCAAAGTTATTTGAGAGACTTGTCCATGATAAAGTTTATCCTCTACTGCATAATAACATTATCCCACAACAACATGGATTCGTCAAAAAAAGATCAACTACCACTAACCTGATAACTTTTGTTGACTATTTATTTAACAGTATGGATTCTCGCATTCAAGTTGATACTATATACACGGACTTCCAAAAGGCATTTGACAAAGTGGACCATCAACTGCTCTTGAGTAAAATTGCCTTTAATGGCATACGTGGCGACCTACTAAGATGGTTCTCCTCTTACGTTTTTAACAGATCTCAGAGAGTTGTGATAAACGGTTATAATTCTGCGACCGTAAATGTCACTTCCGGTGTTCCTCAGGGCTCTATACTGGGTCCTCTTTTGTTTGTTATGTTTATTAATGATATAAGTATGTGTTTTCAAAATTCTAAAGTATTGCTGTACGCAGATGATTTAAAAATTCTTAGGCCGATTATTAATCTACGCGACTGTTTACTGCTGCAGGAAGACTTGAATAGATTCTCTGAATATTGTGTTAAAAATAAACTTAAATTGAGCATATCCAAATGCCATTGCATTAGTTTTACTAAAAATAAAAAAAATAATAAAACATGCATATTCCATAAACAATATAGATCTGACTAGAGAAACAATAGTTCGTGATCTTGGTGTTCTGCTGGATGACAAACTCCATCTAGATGCTCATGTTACTAAAATTGTGAACAATGCTTTTCGTATGTACGGGTTTGTAATGAGATCGGCTCAGGAATTTAAACGTCCTAGTACTTATCTATATCTATTTAAAACTCTGGTTAGGTCTCAATTAGAGTACGGAGTCCCGGTGTGGAATCCCTTCTATGATAAATATTCTAACATGATAGAAAAAGTACAACGCAAATTTTTAAAGGCCATGCATTACCGTTGTTTTCGTACGTATGCATCTTACAGCGACTTACTAAATAAATTCAAACTTCAAAATCTTAAATCTAGACGTATAATGTTGGATTCGATGTTTCTGTTTGATTTATGTAACAATAAATTTGATTGTATAGATATAAGCAATAGGATAAGTTATGTAGTACCTAGAACAACTATATGTCGGGGTGTGCGCGCGCGACCGCTGTTTGCTGTAACCTCCTGTCGGACGAACGCGGGCTCGCGAGCACCAATACGACGTCTTACCGCTCAGTTCAATAAGACTTTCCAGGGTATTGAGTTCTTTGCTGTTTCGGCTGGGAAATTTCGAAGTATTGCTCTTAAAACCATAGCAGAATTAAGTTCATAACCATTTAAAACCATAGTTTACTATTCTTTCTCTTTTTACTTTTTTTTTGTGTGTATAGCTTTCAGTTTAGTTTTATTATTATTAGAGGTTAACATTTATCCATAATCTATGTATTTTTACATCGCACGATGTTCATTTTAGTATAACTTTTTTATATTATGTGGAAAATGTTGTTGGTTGTACATTTATAATACCATTTTAGTTTTAAGTTCTTAGCGATATCGTAATGTGTAACCGTTTATTTTCCCAAATAAAATAAAATAAAAAATAATACACAACAAAACAGTTGCACATCGCTAAAGAAACTTCTCCGCACGCTGCAGACAGCATTCAGTACATTTACTTATGTTAAAACGTATGCATTAATTTAATGAATTTATTATGCTCTTTCCATGTTTCTAGTAGAATCCGAGTTCATTAGATGGAACAGTTCGTTTACCTCATTAGGAGATAGAACCTTTTAACTGAAACTAATGCTTTAATAACTAAGTTGGTCTAGTGGTTGCAAGCGCTACAGCTGAGTAGGTCCTGGCTTTGATTCCGGAGTCGAGCAAAGTGATATTGAGTTTTACTATATGGAATTTCTCAGTAGCAGCACGGAGCCCGGATTTGTTGAATTTTGTCTGCTAAACGCAACAAATGTTTTCGAATATGAAAGGTTAGGTACACAATTTTTCCTTAGGTGCGCAATTTTCCCAACCAATCTGCCTACCTTTTTCCCAACTTCGTTGGGGTCAGCCTCCAGTCAGACCGGATGTAGCTGAATACCAGTATTTTATATGAAACAAACGCCTATCTGACCTCCACAATCCAGATACTGGATAACATGTTAGCCATTGGTAAGACTGGTAGAATTACGGGTTACTCGTAATAAATCGATCTACGGTTTGATGTGCTTACCGAGGCGTGGAGGATTCTCAGTATGTAATGGATGATCGCCCATCCACGAACCGGCCGCGGCAAACGTAGCTTAACCTTCGATCGACGCAGATAATATCATTTAGCCAGGAGACTGTTAAGCATTAACCCTTTTTTTATTTTTAAAGGATTGGAATTCATCAAATGACTCCTCCTGCTCTGGGTGGAGCAGAAGGGAGTTTCAGACTCTTACTGACCATATATCCATGTTCCTTCCTTAGCCTTTTATGTTCCAGGGTAGCGGTAACTCTTTCGGACAATCCCGCAGACCCGCCAGAGCATTTACCCCGTCTGCTAATATTTTCACCAGGGACACGACATGAGCTGTTCTCGTACAGCTCGTGCCGACATAAGAGGAGTTTCCTCGCCTCATATAAACAAGATGCACTAAACTGTGAGTTCTAACACCAAGTAGGTACAGCCAGCCTCAAAAAGATGTACACATCGACCAGACTTTATTCGACTGTCTACAAATTATGTTCTATTTTCTTCTTAGCGTGTAAATGGAGTCGGCCCAGGACTCGGCTGAGTTCGGAAGAAAAGAAAAAAGAAAAAATGTTTATACAGCACAAACAAGACGCCATCACTAGCGTCCATCAGTTCCTGTAACATGCATACGGCAAGCTACGCAGCTTGCAGACACGCGTCATGCCGTATCATAATACTGGTCACACTGGAAGCCGACCTCAACATAGTTGTGAAAAGGTAGGCAGATGATGACCACTGGGCCACCACTGCTCTATGTAGACAATTAAATAAATTAGTGGCATATTTGTGAGGCTGACTGTACTAACCTAAATTAGACATAAGTTGTAATAAGTCCAGCTCTTAGCTGTGCAGACACCGGGGCGCAATTTGCGCTTAAGAGTGCAGTACGTACCTAAATGAGTCTGTACAGCTCAGTAAGCTGAGTTAAGCACACCACTTAAAGTAACGTTTGTAATTTCATGTGTTGGAACTTACGACTACGTATGTTTTGGCGATTTGTAAGGGTTATTCTAAACGTTAAATTAGGTTCTTGTAGAACATGCCATACACTCTCTGACTAACAATTCTTATGTCCAAAAAGAGTCTTGTTTATCGATTGAAAGATCGAACCCATATGACCTAGACAAGTGTCAATCGCTCCGTGTCTATTCGATTTCGAAAATCGATACCACTTGTGCAAAATCGTTGATCGAACAATTCGTTATCTCAGTGTCAGACAAGTGGCGTTCCGGACAATCCAAATTGTCAGGAACGCCACTTGCCTACATTTGTATGGGAATATTGATTGATTCAGTAGATTTCGTCATAGTTTTGTTACACCACTTGACATTGTCTAGCACTTTTTTTTTTTTAAGGCTGGGAAATCATCCAATGACTGCTCCCGCTCTGGGTGGAGCGGAAGGGAGTGTCAGACTCTTACTGACTAAAACCCATCTATGTTCCTTCCGTAGCCCTTTATGTTCCGGGGTAGTGGTAACCCTTTCGGACAATCCCGCTTACCCGGCAGGCTTGACCCTGAGGGGCCCCTTCATATGCTGACATCTCTTTGAGGCGAGCGTGGAACATATACGCGCCGTACGGCACGGGTCTGGTGCTGATCGGACGGTGAGTCACCCATTACTGACCGCCCGCAGGCCCGCGCCTACGGTGGCCGGGAGTCGTCACGTGGCTTTGTCTAGCACTTAGCGATCGAAAATGATTGGTCACGTGACATTTCGAAAGCTTATGCCAATATGTTATCGTTAATGAAAAAGTGACTTTGCCTAGGCCCACTGGATCTTTTTGTGGGTTATTCCTAAAGTACTCTATCTTTTGTTCTAAAAAGATAATAATCTCTTACATTAATTCCCAAGTCACTCCAAGGAATTATTATTATTTATTAATACTTATTATTCTCTTTCTGCTTCATAGGTATCTGGTATTATTCTCACAGTACTCCACCGTATATTCGTTTTCAATTCTGAAACTGCTCCATCTAAATAATTACTTGCCCTTTTGTAATAAAAATCTGGTACAATATTTAAATTAGCTTTTTGATTAAAATGGGGTGAAGTAGTTTAAGAAAATGTAAATATTATCATGGAGTAGGATTAAACCCAATTTAAAATACTATATTTTACTTGGAGTAATTTTGAGAACTATTTCTGGAGTACTTTCGGAATAACCTCTTTTTGTATAACACACTATTAATAACAATGGCATTTATTTTGACAATTCAACTAAATAAATAAAAATTAAATGACTTGAAATTAATTATTTACATTCATAACATTTTTATACAAATGTTGTGAAGCTTCTAATTGGCATCTATCAATTGTTAATTTGTCTGTTACTATGTATTTACGTGTATAAATCCGTAAACTGTCTTAAAATTGTAAAAATAAATAAAAAAGTAACAGTATGCATATTTGCACGCCATCGCATAAATGGGTATTTGACAGAGTAGTCAATAACGTTACTTTTATGTATTGTCAAAACACGGAATTTGTACGTGATTTGTATGAAATGTAACAATGTGACATCAGAGAATTTTGCAATCAAATGGAATACTTAGTACCGTTTAATCCAATTTAAAAATTATTCCCACGCATAACATTTAATTTCTGTACGATGACGGAAGTTTTTAAGACTAGTGGTCTTCTTTCTGTGTGATGTCACATTTTGTTTTTGACCGTGTCAAACTCAAACTCAAAGCCTTTATTTCAAATAAACCAATTACAGGCACTTTTGAATTGTCAAGGGGTCGGTCAGTCAGAAAGATGAAGCTAGTTGCCCATTCCGAAACAGTACTCCACGGACACTCACTTAAATCAGAATATGGTTACAGAATTATAATTCAAATTGCCAAGTATGGAAAACGTATCTGAACCTTTCTTTTTTCTGTACAAATCATCATCATCTGCCTGCCTTTTCCCAACTATGTTGGGGTCGGATTCCAGTCTAACCGGATGCAGCTGAATACCAGTACTTTAAATTAAGCAACTGCCTATCTTACCTCTGCAACCCAGTAACTGGGCTATACGATACCCTTTGGTAAGACTGGCTGTCAAATTTTCGGGCTTCTAACGACTTGTAGCGAATGTCAAAGATGCACAAATGACAGCCAGGACAAACGGCTTAACGTGCTTTCCGAGGCACGGAGGAGTGTCGGTATGTAAACATGGTCACCCATCCACGGCCAACTAGGCATTTTTTTTCTGTACCAATGTTTAAGCGAATGTTATCTCATCTTATCTAAAATAAACTCGAATAATAAGCACGTACTGTGGCCAGGCCAGCCCACGTCCTATATAAATCCACACTCCCGATATGGACATAAAGGCTGATCATAAAATAATACATTACAGTTACCCAAGAAATGTCGGCGTCAGCACGTTGTGACCACGAGTTGGAGTTATAAAACGGATATATATTATTTTCTCCGGATGACAGCGTTGTTGAAGAGTACTTCAACGCCTTCCATTCGTTTATGTACATACTTATATGTATAAGGTCCATTAAAATAGATGGACAAACTTTTAGAAATCACTCTGACCACCAAAATAAAGACAAAGGTAAAAAAACCACATGAGACACTTACAAGAAGTGTGCAAGTACTTACCCATAATAGATGCGTTTATTCTAGTTTGCAGGCAATTTATTATTTTAGGTCAAAATAAAATCTTAAGTTTTTTTTTGTTTGGATCTCTTTGGTTAGACGTACTGAACGCTGTGTTAAAATTTGTTCATCTATTTTAATGGGACCTTATATATATCGAATAATACGTTTATGTATTATACGACGACATGGTTGGCGCAGTGGTTGAGCGATTGATTGCTGCGTAGCATGTTGCGGGTTCGATTCCCGCACTTAACGAATATTTGTACGACCCACAAGTATTTTTTCTTGAGCTGGGTGTTTGTCTATCTATAATATGTATGTATTTACAAAAAAAAATGTATATTAGTAGTTTATCAGCCATCTCGTTACCTTAACACAAGCATTAGGTCGCTTAGCTTGGGACATTATGGCGTTGTGTGAAATGTCCAAGGATATTATTTTATTTTATTGTAATAATGTGGATGTCTTTAATTAGGGGCAGAGTAAGAAACGCTGGATGGACGGAATGGAAGAGAGATTTTCGCTTACTCAAAGGATAAATAGTTCATTTTGCTATATGCAGATGCCAGCACATCGAGTTACCCCAATCTGTCAAATTTCTTTGATAGATTTTCAACTTTATTACAAAAACATAATGTTTGATTTCAATTAGAAAAAGTTTACAGTTAGGCATAGCTTGATGTGCTGGTCTCTGTACATAGCAAAATGAACGTTATGTCAATTGCGTAACACGCGATCTTCTTTTTCTTTTCGTGAGGTTAGTGGCTAAACCTGGTGTCAGAGTTTTTATGCTGCCCATGGGCCTCTGACTTAGCTTTACATGCTGTTGAGAATTATCTCTCAGACATGCCGGTTTCCTCACGATGTTTTCCTTACCGATTTTAAGCAAGTGATAATTATACAATACGCACATGAATCCGGAAAATCAGAGGTGCGTGGTTTGGGTTCGAACTCGAGAGGCTATCATTGCTGAACTGATATTTGTATATTGGATTAGCGTTGTGCAAATTGACATTTCCTCCAAAATAAGGTCATCTTTTTACCGCGTGGGTGCAGGCACGGTTGTATCAATCCACGACTCACCGGTATGTTAAAGTCAAATATAAAAGAGAAGAGCCAAGCTCAAATTTAAACTGTCTGAAAGATTTCCCGTTGCCCCGGAACATAAAGGGCTAAGGAAGGAATATGGATGGTTTTCAATCAGTAAGAGTCTGACACTGCCTTCCGCTCCACCCAGAGTGGTAGTGGGTCATTTGATGATTTCCCATCCATAAAAAAAACTGTTACTGATCTCGATAAGAAACCCATAGATCCCGGAGACGTTTAGAAAGCCACTGCTGGAGATAGAATTGTCAAAAAAAATCTTGACGTCAGCGTCACCGTTTACTCTCAGAAACGCACGGCTCTTGACAAGTCTGACAGCCGAAACTTGCTCCCAGCGATGGTTAGATGGTCATCGGGATTGCCCGAAAAGGTTACCGCTACCCCGGAACATAAAAAGCTACGGAAGAAACATGGATGGGTTTTAATCAGTAAGAGTCTGACACTCCATTCCGCTCCACCCAGAGCGGAGTCATTTGATGATTTTCCACCAACCTCAAAAAAAAAAACCGCTAGTTAGACACGAAGTAGGGTACAAATGACGGTTCTAGTCACAGCCGTGGCCATTTTGTGGTCTATAAAAAACTCAATGACTTTTTGGCTGAGTTTCAGATCGAAGCTACACTCAATAGTCATACATATTTGCGGCCACACTTACAGCCAATATACCAACAAGGGACCAACGCATATCATTTGTTTTTGTAGTTTTTGTTGTCATGTTTGGGTTCGGCAATATGTTAACTTCAGCAATAAGTTGATTAAGTTGTCAGTTTTTTGTCTGTGGTCCATCCATTGTCCATGGCCGAGATACTGATTGTCAATGGTTTTAATGTTTCTGAATACGAGGTTTTTTAGCTGCTTTGCTCGGTTATATTTAGTGAGGTCAGTTCTTTTTTGAAATGTGCGTTTCGTTTGTGCAGAATAAACATTTTTTCTTTAATTTTTTCTCTTGTCCTGAAAATTAAATCGATAAACATTGTCGCCCCACATTAAGGTAAGTTACGCGACCGATTTTTATATGTTTCACCTGTGCGTAATTTATAGTGACACCCTTTAAAATATATATATTGAAATAATTTCCTTTGCTTGTTTCATTGGTTTACAGATCTGCTTTTGAAAGGGTATTAAAGCTTTTTTACCTTTTGAACGCCATTGTCACAAGCAAGTGCATGTACGCCAACGACACAAATATGTGACAATGGCAACAACACTGTAACACGAAATAAACACTTAAATCATTACTTTTGTGAGTGTTAATATAGATATCTTAAAAATTGAAGTTTTTGTACGTATTTAATGACAGGAAACAAATTAAAAGACACCATGGATATTGGGAAATTCATGATAGCAAGAAGAAATAAGTTTGTAGCTTGGCGTGGAGGGTACGCGCGTGCGTACTATGGCGTTCAAAAGGTTAATTAATTTGTTAGTTTTTTTAAGAGTAGTAGTGACCCGGTGGTAACTAAACAGGCTAACGAGTTGTAGGTGATGGGTTCGAACCCAACCAGGCAATTTACTTTGTGTAAATAATTTCATCACCGCTGCTGTCAAAACGGTGAAGGAAAACATCGTGAGGGAACCGGCATATCCTAGAACCAAAACTTTGAAGACATTGTGACATCCACCAGCACGCACTGGGCCTGCATGGTGGATTATGGCCCACTCCCTCTCCAAGAGAGGAAGTCTGTGTCCCAGCTGCATTACAAACACACACACACACACCCACACAGACACACACATACACCAAAACTTATTATTTCAATTGTTTTTTATTTCTATTTAATTTGATATGTTTTTATTATTTATGGTTAATTTTATTACATTCCAAATACCTATTGTTAATTTAATTATTATAATTCCTAATAATTTCTTATAGTATAAGCTTTTGTTTATATTTCTAGTTTTTCTTTTATCATTTTTTACAGACCAATAACTTGTTTGTGTGGTTGTTAGACTGTTAATGCAAGTTGGTTATAATAAATAAATAAAAAATAAAAAAAACACCCATACACACACACACACATACACACACTCTTGTTTTTATTTCATTTTCTGTTTTTTTTATTTTTACAGTTTAATTTAACAGACTTTGTTCGTCTGCTGCACATACCAATTTTTTTTTTAATAAGACTTACTATGAATGGATACTCTTTCCTAAGATACAGACAGATTTTCTGCCTAGTTTAGAAAAGGGATTCCATGACCCATTTTATATGTGCTGTACTGGTTCCATTTAGTTTTTTAAGACAACTTTGTATACCGTGTACAAACTACGAGTACTTATCGAAACAAATCTATACTAATATTATAAAGAGGTAAAATTTGTAAGTTTGTATGTAGGGGGTAATATCCGGAACTAATGATCCAATTTCACTGATAGAAAGCTACGTTATTCCTGAGTGCTATAGGCTATAAATTATATTTATATCTTACATATTAGCAGAGCTATCGCAATTTTCGTCTAGCAAGTCGGAGAGAAATACCTCCGAAAACAGAATTATTTGCATGCGCTGCCTAAACAGTTACAGTACATCGCAATTTTCCGCGGACGAAGTCGCGGGCAAAAGCTAGTAAATAAATAAAAAAAAAAAAAAAACAAATTATAGGCTGATTATTACTTTGTTACTATGATGTTTTTAGTTTGAATAAATTGATTTGTAAAGAGGTCGCCGTTATTGTTAACTGCCTCGTTTGGTCTAGTGGTCGCGAGCACGACTGCTTAGCATGAAGTCCTGGGTTCGATGTTATTGGGTTTTTCCATCTGGAATTTCTCAGTAGCAGCCCGGAGTCTGGATTTGTGCCCAGTTGATGACAATAAGCGCATTAAATTGGTGAAATTCGCCCTTAGTAGTAGTTTATAATGGTATCTTAAGAAAGAAAATACGTTTGTTTTGACCACACGGTTGGCGCAGTGGTTGAGCGATTGAGTGCTGCGCAGCATGTCGCGGGTTCGATTCCCACACGGAACAAATATTTGTACGACCTGCAAGTATTTGTTCCGGGTCTGGGTGTTTTTCTATCTATAACATGTATGTATTTACAAAAAAAAATATAAGTAGTTTATCAGCCATCTCGTTACCATAACACAAGCATTAGGTTGCTTAGCTTGGGACTATATGGCGTTGTGTGTTTGTTCAAGGATATTATATTATTATAATTATATTATGTTTATTTACGGCAAACATGACGCAGTAAAAAATAAACAAGCAACAAAAAAAAACAAGCTGAGTGGAAATTTATATGCGTCACATTCGCGCAAAACGGCCATCATGGGCAGCATAAAAACTCTGTCACTAACCACACGAAGAAGAAGAAAAACGAAAGAAAACGGCCATCGCTCAGCATAATGCTTCGACCCCATGCAAGACGGAGCCATAGCGCTGATTTTCAGCGACAGCCTGCGTTGACGTGATGACGTCAAACGTCTATGATCAAAGTATTTATTGATTATTCTTTAAATTCTGTTTATCCAAATTTAAGTAAACCTAGCAGATACTTGGAGCAACAATCGACGTTAATGAGTCGTAATCCGGAGCACCTGCCGCCTTATTACTGAAATACTTGAACCGGAGCAGGTCTATTCTGCAAAAAAACTTCTTTTTACAAAATAAAAACAAATGACTTCCGATAAAACACTCACTACAAAGTGAAATATAATTGTAGTTTCGGCAGTCGGTGTCTTTGGTTTTGTATTTTCTGTTTTTGTTGTTTTTCTTTTGAAAAAAAAAGTATTTTATTTTTCACTATTGAGTTGCATACCCCACAGTCCACACACCAATTTGTATCCACCACTAAACTTGCTATGTAAACAACAGTGACCTGATAATAATACATCGTCAAGATAAAAATAATTGATTATCTACGTATTATTGAAGCTAAATCAAGAACTATTTAAAAGAAAAACAAAGTAAAAAAAAAATCTAATAAAAACGAATCATCAAAATCGGTTCAGCCAGTCGAAAGTTCCCAAAAGGAAGTTCAAAAAAGGTGGAGACATACGTCCTGCCTATCTCCGTCTCATTCTCACACTGAAGTTATATTGAAATGATACTGCTTTAAGGGGTGGTGGCCAACATCTTTTTTTTTTTTTTAAGGCTGGGAAATCATCCAATCACTGCTCCCGCTCTGGGTGGAGCGGAAGGGAGTGTCAGACTCTTACTGACTAAAACCCATCCATGTTCCTTCCGTAGCCCTTTAAGTTCCGGGGTAGCGGTAACCCTTTCGGACAATCCCGCTCAGTGGTCCAGGACCTGAGTTAGGGATTGGCAGCTCACTTCAATCTCACTATAAACTCACTTCACTTACGTTTTCAAGGTGAGATTTTTTCCAGAATATCACTGCTGAATACCTGAATAATCGGAAATTTGAATAATTTACCTTTACCCGAACCTTTGTTGTGAATAATTGAATTTCGGACCCCGTGTTTACATCTTCAAACAATTTATTTTACTGTTTAGGCTAAGTTGTTTCGCTAAGTTTTAATTTATGATATTTTGAAACCCTAAAATGTTACCTACATTTTAGGGTTTCAAAATAGTTTCAGTAGAGAGCGATTATCCGAATTAATTGGGACCGGGGTCCATTCGGATAATCGAAAATTTGGATAATCGGATATAGACTGGTGAGTCTATATCCGATTATCCGAAATTTATACAATAAATAGATAATTGGATATAGACTTACCATTCAATATCCGATTATCCGAATTTTCGATTACCATAAAGAAATTTTTTTTTTGTGTCTGCCTATGAAAAATATATAAAAGTATAGAGTTTGAATTCCTGAACAGTTTTGTCTTCTTTTATACTTTTATAGGAAGTCAGGAATTAAAGATATATCAGTTTGAAGTTTTAGAGGTTATGTCCTGTTATCAACAGACTAATAGAAAAAGACATATAAAATACCTACTTATCACTTAACATAACATCAATAGAAATGTATTTTAAATCTATACTATCTATACTAATATTATAAAGAGGTAAAATTTCTATGTTTGTATGTAGGGGGTAATCTCCGGAACAAATGATCCAATTTCAAAAATTTTTTCACTGATAAAAAGCTACATTATTCCTGAGTGCTATAGGCTATAAATTATATTTATATCATACATATTAGCCGAGCTATCGCAATTTTCGTCTAGAAAGTCGGAAAGAAATACCTCCGAAAACAGAATAATTTGCATGCGCTGCCTAAACAGTTACAGTATATCGCAATTTTCCGCGGACGAAGTCGCGGGCAGAAGCTAGTACAAAATAAACTACGGACTACGTATTTAGAATATTAGGTCTAAGCTAACCGACGTGCGTAGGTCTGCCACATGGCCTACTTACTTAAGTTAGTAGGCAGGTAGTAGTCTACATAGATAAACGTTCAGAATAATAGGTATTTATTTAATGATCTTAGTCAACTATCTTGGCAGTTAGTTAAAGATATATTATATGATTAACTACATGGGAAGGATTAGTAGGTCATTGGTCACATATTTTAGACAAAAAAAAACTTTATTTTTAAAACATTTGACAGCGAAAAGTTATCAGTGCAGTACAGTACACGTCACTAGGCTGGTTGACACTTGAAATGTCATGTTAAGTCATTATTAAGTGTTAAAAAAATATAAGTTATTAATGCTATACGTAAAGCCAAGCATTATATGTTAACTTGACTAAGATTTTTATTACACGGCAACATTAAAAGTATAGCTTAGCCGAAAGTCATGAATTATGCCAGAAAGAAAAAAAAAACTCATCATTATTATACCATCAATAATCTAATCAATTAAGCTCTCAATTATGACGATTTTTTTCCAGACTTGAATAGGCC
This sequence comes from Hyppa rectilinea, assembly GCA_951799385.1. Classification (NCBI taxonomy): domain Eukaryota; kingdom Metazoa; phylum Arthropoda; class Insecta; order Lepidoptera; family Noctuidae; genus Hyppa; species Hyppa rectilinea. The sequence goes on from OX637316.1 coordinate 16,244,179, forward strand.
TTAAGCTTGATTGGATAAAACTCAGAAAATTATTTCGTCGGTATCTATCACGGCGACATACGTAGACGCTTAATAATTTTATCAACAATTTCCTCGCTGGTGTTCTTTATTATCACACAATAGTGTTAGCAGCTTGATATCTACTATTATGTACAGACGCCAGCACATCAAGCTATCCCTAACTGTCAAATTTTCTCAATTAAATATGAACCTCATGTCTTTTCAATAAAGTTGAAATACTATCAAAGAAATTTGACAGATTGTGGTAACTGGATGTGCTGGCCTCTGTACCTTACAATTGACTATTTGAACGGGTGAAAAATAAAATATGAAATCACACAGAAATTAAATATTATGCGGAGATATAATTGTAAAATTGCATTTAATGCTAATAAGTATTCCATTTGATTCTAAAAATATGTGACGTCACATTGTTATATTTCATACAAATCACGTACAAATGCCGCGTTTTGACAGTTCATAAAAAGTAACGTTATTGACTACCCTTTCAAATACCCAATTCCGGAATTTCTACTTTCTGTGAGCTATAATACTTCAGAAGATATTAAAAGAACTTTCTGTAAGCTTTAGAAGATATTGATATACCTACTGTTAATGAATCTCTTTTGGCCCTGCTAGATAGACTCCTACAGTACCTAACCGTATTTCTTAAACAAAATATTCATCCCTTTAACCCGCACCTGATTACATACACACTTGTAAAAGGCTTTGAAGATAAATAGACCTTCTATTTTATCGCTTACTTCACTGAATTTGCGAATCAATCAAATAGACTCAGTTTGATTGATTCAATTCTCTGTCTACTAGCGGATCAATCAGAGACACAATCGCGAAGGTTTTTATCAACTCTTTTGTGTTGAGATCTTTTGATAGACTTCTTTATAAAAGAGTTTGGAAGTTATGGTTGGGGTCAATGGACTGTGTTTAGCACTTTATAAAAAAAAGGTAGATTTAAATATCGTCCTCTAATTAAAACAACTGCTATTTTATGAATTACACAAGTTTTTTTTTCGCTAGTTTTTTTCCGGTTTAGGTAAGCTTGTCGAGAAATCAGTGAATGCAGTTTTGTTTCTTTTTAAAGTCAAAGTCAAGTAGTATTTTTAAAAATACTTAAAGGAATGTTTTCTTTAAGTGAAATAATCTATCTTAGTCCCCTTACTAATAAACGTATTATATCAAGAGAATGGACACACTGTTTCCTCTCTTTCAATCTTCAGAAATTTGACATTTGAATGGAGTAGACAAAGCGTTTTTTAACCATACAGACGATATACAACATTTATTAGGAAGGGAGTAACGATTTAAAGTGCAGTAATGCTGAAATGACTGAGTAAAATCTCAACTTGAAAACTAAGGTGTAGTGAACTATCAATAGTGTTAGTCCCTATTACCAGGTAGTCTTCTTTTCGTGTGGTTAGTGACTAACCTGGTGTCAGAGTTTTTATGCTGTTCATGGGCCTCTGACTTATCTTCACATGCTGTTGAGAAATATCTCTCAGGTATGCCGGTTTCCTCACGATGTTTTCCTTCACAGATTTTTAAGCAAGTGATAATTATACAATACGCACATGAATCCGTAAAATCAGAGGTGCATGCCTTGGGTTCGAACTCGAGACCTATGACTTGGCAGTCCGACGGTCACACCACTAGGCTATCACTGCTAAATATCACCAGGTGGAGAGACAGCACACTTCAAGTTCACTTTACCCGAGCTTTGACGGTGCAATCTATGCAAAGTATAACGGCAGTAGATTCCCCGAGTCTATTCCTTTACCGTATATATATACTAATATTATATAGAGGAAAGATTTGTATGTATGTTTGTAACGAATAAATTCAAAAACTACTTAACAGATTTGGATGAAACTTGGCACAAAGATAGCATATAAGATTTATGCCGGTATATAAAATGTACCGTTTTTTTTTTTAAGGCTGGGAAATTATCCAATGACTGCTCTCGCTCTGGGTGGAGCGGAAGGGAGTGTCAGACTCTTACTGACTAAAACCCATCCATGTTCCTTCCGTAGCCCTTTATGTTCCGGGGTAGCGGTAACCCTTTCGGACAATCCCGCTTACCCGGCAGGCTTAGCCCTGAGGGGCCCCTTCATATGCTGACATCTCTTTGAGGCGCGCGTGGAACATATACGCGCCGTCCGGCACGGGTCTGGTGCTGATCGGACGGTGAGTCACCCATTACTCACCGTCCGCAGGCCCACGCCTACGGTGGCCGGGAGTCGTCACGTGGCTCCCGACGCCCGGGGCGTCTCCTGCGGCGGCTATAAAATGTACCGTTGCCGTGGGATAATTTCCTAAATACACGCGGGCGAAGCCGCTAGCAAAAGCCAGTTTCTTATCACTTTAAACCACATAGAGTTTATCGGAGCATATGCAAACGATATTATGACATAATTATATCCTAGCGTTGGTGACGTCTAAGTTAAAAAATCAATGCCAGCATCGATGCACAGCATGTGTAACTAAGTTAGCACGCCGGAGGTGGTACGGTCGGCATAAACATCGAGGAATATGATTTATACTTGATATTTAACTTTAGGATACGGCGCGCGCTATCGTACGAAGCGCAAGCAATAAGTTGAAGCTCCGTGTAATTATTTTTTAAAAATCATCTACAGCCAAATTCACGGTTGAAACAAATACGTACTGACAGATTATAATACAGGTCATAAGTTTCGCAAACAAAAAATAAACTAATAACTAATAGTGAGTGATAAACAATCGAAAGGAGTGCAAAAAGATTCTAACTAAAGACGGTGTTGTGAATGTGAAATAGTGACTCATCAACCGGAGCGTGCGGTGCGATACGTTACCTTATATGGTCACAAAAATAGATCTCCAACGACACCGGTAATCTGTATTAAAAACAGGCCGATATTTTCGAGCCAACTGACAAGACGGTCCGTAGCGCAGAAGTTTAGAGTTGAGCCAGAAGAATTAAGGTGCGCACGTTCGAATCACAGTCACACCCGCAACTGTTTGTGTTTTGTAATTGTAATTTTTATTTTTCTTTGGTTTTTAACCACTTGACGAAATAATTATGGATGACAACATTACCTACCGCAATATTAGACTATGCAGATCAAGTTCCCTATGTGACATTACTGCGGACAATTCAGCTCTTTTTGACACGACAATGATGAGTCTGCCTAATACTTCCATAAATACAAGTCAAACCATAATTGATCTGCAGGAAAAAGTTAAGCAGTTATCTAAGGAATTACAAAGTGCTCATCAGGAAATAGAAAATTTAAATACAGAAAATTTTCGACTCAAAACAGACGTACAGAAATATATTAAAATAGTAAATGCATACAAAGAGGTAAATAGTGACACGAAACATTCGACACCGTCGTCGGGGAGAAAACGGAAGAATAAACAAAATAAAGTAACGCCGGTGACACACAAAAAACAACCAATTCCATTCATTGATCTTGAGACAAAATCGTGTGAAGAAAATATAACAGATGGCGCTGCAGGTAACACGGGCCCGAGCGGGTCACCACAACACAACCTTAGCTTGAAGAAGTGTGAACAGCGCACAACAGATGGCGCTTTACGAAATCTACACGAAGAAAACAAAGTAAACAATAAACACCAACTGTCTAACACCTCGGCAACTAACTCTATATCCCAGCTGACTATAGTTGGAGGTCAACAGTTTACAGGGCTTGCATCCATTCTCATACAATCTAGAAAAGACTCGAAGTACAAGAATTATCACATCTCTTCCACTACAAAACCGTATGCCTCCACAGAGGAGATTCTTAAACCGATTAATGAAATGGAAGATTCCGAAGATAATACTATAATTATGTGCATAGGAGAAAACGATACTAACCCCAGTAAAGTAATAATAGAATTAGTAACCATCCTTAAATCCTTCCGAAAAACTAACTTGTTATTATTTAGTGTTTTGCGTAACAGATATTTAAATCAAAGTATGTTAAATAACAACTTAAAAACCATATGTGACAACTTTAAAAATTGCTCATTTATTAACCTACAATGTAATTACCCGTACAATAAATACTATTATTTATTAGATGTATGTAAACTAATTAACTTCAAGATTGACTCAAATTATTATGACAAAACATTTTTGTGTTGTAAAAATCTTATGTTATTAGGGCACAAGACTAAATTAGATAGCACAAACATTCCTAAAAAGGGCACAATTCCATTCTACTTTAAGTCGTGTGAAAATATACAGCCACAAGGTAATATTAATTGTACTGCGTCTTTGAGCAAGCTGGAGGTGATAACCACCGGAACTCACAAGAAGGGAACCATACCCTATTATTTTAAAAAATCTACACCGTGTTTAAGTACACAATCTGATACACTACGAGTGACGTCACAAGTGAATAAATGTTTTCGCCCCTAAGTCGGAATTCAATTTTAGAATATTGCACCAGAACATTGCCGGCGCGATAAATAAAACCGAGGAACTAACGTTTGCAATCGACGAGCTGTCGCAAAATGGTAGTAGAATAGATGTGGTATGTTTAACGGAAACATTCATGAAAAAAGGTACAGAAATGCTTCTGAAAATTTCCGGTTATAAATTAGTGACATCATATTCACGTGACACGAAACGAGGAGGGGTATGCATATTGATAAATAATAATTTAAAATATAAAACTTTGACTAATATTAACGACTTGGCATGTAAATTTAATTTTGAATGTTGTGGCGTAGAAATTAATAAAATTATGATTATTTGTTTATATAGAACTCCGAACAGTAACCCAAAAATATTTCTTGAGAAACTTGAACAGTTGCTAGTAAGTCTTAATAGGAAACAGAGAAAAATTATTCTGTGTGGCGACTGGAACTTGGACATCTTAAAACCAAACAAGAATAGCGAAGAGTTGAAGAGTATTTTAAAAAATTTTAATATTGAATTGCACATCAAAACACCAACGAGACAACTGTCATGTCTTGATCAATTAGCAAGCAATATTAAGCAAGTAAAAGCGGAGGTGCATCACCTTGCCTTGTCTGACCACGAAACAGGTCAAACGTTATCGCTGAAAACTAGAAAATCATCCGAAATATTCAGCTGGTATGAGAAGGTCAGAGATTATAGCAGAGAAAATATGGACAAGTTCAAAAGTTGTATGTCTTCCCTTACCTTTTCAGAAGTATACGAAAAAAAAAACTTACAACAAGCGTTTGCCGAATTTCATAATCTATTTAAATTATTTTTCAATCTGTGTTTCCCAATATACAAAATAAAGAAGTCCAATAAAAAAGGAAACCATAAATGGTTAACGAAGGGCATAAGAAGATCCTGTATAAGGAAACGGTTTCTCTATCTTATCCAACAACACAATAAAATAAATAGGAAAAAATCAAACAAACACTATAAATCATATAGCTACATACTCAAAAAGTGCATTTATAAATCTAGACAACTACAAAATAAGAAATATCTTGAGAGTAATAAAAACATATGTAAGGCCACATGGGCAGTGATTAATGAAAACATTGGTGACGTTAGTACGATAACACAAATTGACAGAATAATAAACAATAATCAGACATATGAAGAACCTAAGGATATAAGTGACAAATTTAATGAGTTTTATATACAACTGACAAATAGCAAGAATTTTAAATATAATATAGACGAGATAAACAAAACTATCGAGACTAATAGCGAACAAACAATATTCCTTAAACCAACTGATGCGATGGAAATATTTCGTATAATTAAAAATCTTAATAACACAAATGCAGCAGGAGTGGATGACATAACAACAAATGTTATTAAATTATGCGCACCATACATATGTCAACCACTGTGTTATTTAATAAACTTATCATTTGAGGAAGGTGCATTTCCACACATATTGAAGAAATCTGTTATTAAGCCACTTTTCAAAAAAGGAGAAACAACTGACATAAATAATTATAGGCCAGTGACGCTTATACCAGTCATGTCCAAAATCTTTGAGAAAATTATGCTCAAAAGGTTGCAAGACTTTACAACAAGTTTTCGGATCCTTAACGATGAGCAATTTGGGTTTAGACAGAATAGCACTACTTCATTGGCATGTTTCAACTTGATTAAAATTGTCACCCAGGCTATAAATGAGGGATCACCAATTGCTGCGATTTTCATAGACATGAGTAAGGCGTTCGATTTTGTGGACCACAAATTGCTCTTACATAAACTAGAAAAATACGGCATAAGAGGCAAAGCAAACGATTGGTTGAAAGACTACCTAAATGACAGGAAGCAATGTGTAGAAATTTCTAAAATATTTAATAATAAGAAGGTTTTACATAGAAGTGAATTTAGAATAAATAATTTTGGAGTGCCACAGGGCAGTGTATTGGGACCTTTTTTATTCCTCATATATATTAATGATCTCCCAAATATAATTTCCCATAACACAATCTTGTTTGCCGATGACACAACTCTCATTGTAAAATGTGAAAATGCAGACACATATGAGCAAGACATAAACAAAGCAATAGAAAAGATTATTCACTGGTTACATTCTAACAATTTACAAATTAATATGGAAAAAACTAAAATGATCCAATTCCAAACCCATAAAAGGAAGCCATTGCCGTTAATGGTTAAATATAATGACACTGTGATTGAACAAGTGGCAAGTACTAAATTTCTGGGGATAATGTTGGATCAGAATTGCGACTGGAAAACACACGTCGATTGCGTCTGTGATAAACTCGACAGATTTGTCTACGCAATAAAAAGACTAAGAGTCACGGTATCGACAGAAGCTGCGCTTTGTGCTTATCACGGATACGTTTCGTCCGTACTCGCTTATGGTCTCTTGTTGTGGGGTAATTCGGTGGATATTACAAAAGCGTTTAGAGTACAAAAAAAATGTATACGTGCAATCTGTGGGGCCTGGTATACGGATAGTTGTAAGCCTTTGTTTAAAAAGTGCAATATTCTGCCATTGCCATGTATGTACATCAGAGAATTATGCGTATTTGTAAAACAACATCCGGAATATTTCACTAAACACAAAGATGTTACCAAACGAAATGTTGTTCCTAGAAATAAAAATAAATTTAAACATGAGCTCTGTGTACCGCAATGTAGGCTCGAATTGTATAAGAGGAACTCGTACGTAAATGCTGTAAAGGTATATAACAAATTACCGGACGCTTTTAAAGATCTACCTTTGAACATGTTTAAAAAAAAAGTAACGCAATGGTTAAAAGACAAATGCTTTTATACTCTTAATGAATTTATGTCAGATCGCGGAGAGGAAAATAGAAATCAATAATATATAATAATTGGTATATACCTTATAATAATTCATTGATGTTCAATTTAATATTTGAGACATTATCAATTACAATTTACTATTATTTAAACATAAATATTCTTAATCTGACATTTTTATTCAACTATATTTTGTATTGACATGGGTATAACTCTGACATCAATTAATTAACAATGTATTTATTATTCCTTTAGAGAGATGCATGAGATCTGACTTGCTGTTGCTGACGATTTATTAATTTTATTTTATACTTGTGAAGATTATTATTAATTAAATATTTGCACACCATATGTAATGGTAGAATGTAAAGGGACCATTATAATTGTAAGACCATACTTTGTAAACCTACATTCTGGCAAATAAATAGACTTTGACTTTGACTTTGACTATAAAGTTTACTAGCTTCTACCAACGGCTTCGCCCGCGTAGATATCGGAAATTTTCCCAAGAAAACTTACTACTGGGACTTAAACTTATTATCGGTAATATTGAAATCAAATAGGCAATCGCTCCATGTAAAATACTGGTATTCAGCTAGTACACAATTTGACATTGTCTAGTACCTACTCAGCGATCGAAAACGATTGATTTACGTACGACGTAACATTTCGAAAGCTTATGCCAATTACATACATTTCGTTTTTATCTAATTTCGTTATCGTTAATGGGAATGTGACTGTTTAGGCCCCCTATATATAAGAACCAAACACGTAGCCGAATTCTAGGCCAAGTCCATTTACATGGCCATCGACCCGCTAAGAAGAACATCTAAACAATTAATTCTGCTCACCGTACGGGTCTAGTAAAGTAGGTAGATGATAGACAAACAGTTACGACCCATGAGCGCACACATAACACGCCGCGTCGCCGGCGCAGTCGGGTAAGTTTAATGCACGCGACGTCTGAATAGTTTCTACTCACGTTCTTACTTCGGTGTGGGGCCACGGAGCCAGCGGGTAGGGTTTAAAATTTCAGTAAAAATCCTCAATCTGCCTAGCCTTTTCCCAACTATGTTGGGGTCGGCTTCATAAATGCCAGCCGGGACCAACAGCTTAAGGTGCTTTCCGCAGCTCGTAAGTGTCTCGATATGTAAAGGTCATCCATCCACGGATCCACCCCGGAAGTGTCGCTTAACCTCATTGATTCTTCTTCTTCTTTGCGTCAAACTATTATTTTGTGTTATTTTTACCATCGAAATGGTAAATATAACACAAAAAAATAGTTTGACGCAAAAATCTCACGTGTGCTGGTGACAGGGCGGTGCAAGATGGGAGGTGAGCCATCATCTGTGGTGAGACGCCGCATACACATCGCAGATCTGAGCCGTCATTTCAATTCGGATTAATACAACAATATTTTTCGGGCCCGTGCCACCAGTCATGTTTAAACGACTGAGTAATTATTTTCGGTTTTGCGTTTTTGTCATTGCAATACTCAATTCGTCAAAGATATTTATTTTGTGATTCACCGTGCCGGGCGCTCGGGGTACGACCACTGATATGTAGTCGGGTAGTGAAAGGTTAAAATCGTATTCAATAAAAACTCTCGCAGATATAGTGGCCCTTACTGCAACAAAACTTGCTCCTCGCACTCGAATATACACACGGTTAAACCAACTGTCTCTCACAAATTAGTTTACCGCTTTTATTCGGGGAAAGAAAAATAAACCCTGTCAACTGTGTTAAAACTTTTGAATATTTTATCTAAGTACAAAGAGTAGCTGCTGTTAATGCTTTCAAATTAAGAACGCTATCACTCTGACGATATACCAGGGTGGGAATTTTCGAAGCGAGCTAGGTCCTACGCGGCGTATTCTGCGCCTTCCACAAAATTATACTCTCGCGTGTCTCGCTCGCTGGCGCAGGTATTTAATTTCATCACCACTTTTTTTTTCGAGGGTGATAAATAATAACGTGATAAACTTCTCCCGCTCTGGGTGGAGCGGAAGGGAGTATCAGACTCTTACTGACTAAAACCCATCCATGTTCTTTACTTAGCCCTATATGTTCCGGGGTAGCGGTAACCCTTTCGGACAATCCTGCTGACCCGGCAGGGAATACAGGCCGGATGTAAGGTTTAATAAAACTTACGGATAACTAACTAACAAAACTAATTCATCACCACTGTTCCTAAACCGGTGAAGGAAAACATCGTAAGGAAACCGGCATGACCTTGAACCAAAAATTCGACGACATGTGACATTCGCAAACCCGCACTGGGCCCACGTGGTGGTGCTTATTACGGCGCACTCCCTCTCTTAGAGAGGCGACGTGTGACCCAGCAGTGGGGATATTATAGGCTGATTATGTGTCTCGCTCTCTCTTGTACACTCACGTCAATAGATATAACTCTCGTTACGTCAACGACGGTCTTCTTTCTTCTTTTCGTGTGGTTAGTGACTAACCTGGTGTCAGAATTTTCATGCTGCCCATGGGCTCCTCGGGCATCCTCTGACTTAGCTTCATCTGCGTTGAGAAATATCTCTCAGACATGCTGGTTTCCTCTTTTTTTTTTTCTTCACCGAATTTTAAGCAAGTGATAATTATACAATACGCACATGAATCTGTAGAATCAGAGGTGCGTGCCTTGGGTTCGAACTCGAGACCTGTGACTTGACAGTCACACCACTAGGCTATCACTGCCAACGACGGTGAACACGTTGCACACACGTGACGTCGTTACGCATGCAGCACGTTGAACAATCGCGTCGCTGGAATCATGCTCTCAAATCGCACGTGTTTTAAGACTGAGTATGAGTTGAGGGTGTAGTTGCATAAAATCAAGCAAACTTATTCATCATAATCATACAAGTACTGGAGAAGTCAGGTGGCGCAGTGGGAACGAGTTGTAGGTCGTAGGTTCGAACTTAGGCAGGCGCTTTAGGTTGCCATTCAATTCGGAGACATGTGACAGCCGAGGGGAAAATCCTCATGGATGTCCTCCGCTCCGGGGGGGCCTGTCTGACAGATCCTGCGTCGGGGGTCGCGGGAACCCATAACACTGCCGCAACATGTGACTTACACCTAAGCTATTGACCACGCCGCCGGCCTAGAGCCGAACTAGGCCAGCGGCGTCGCGGATAACATATACATAGAGGGGTCTCTATTAAGGAGATGGCCTGAGTCTAAGCAGTGGGAATAATGAAGACTGATTTACTTAATCTTGTCATATTTACCGATTACCGTTGAACATACAAAAAAATAAAAAAAGAATTTCGCGTACTACACTCGCGCATTCACCTTAAATTAAAGCCACCACCACAGAACATAAAAGTCAGTCCGCGACGCGCGCGCTTGCCGATCGGTAGTGTCGTGTCCTTGAAAATGGCTTCTAACGTGGTAAAGTGTAACTCATGCAATGTTGTGATAAACGAGGTGCTTGCATTTATATGCAATAAAATGGACGAAGAAAGCATTAGTCGTATATGCAAAAGTGCTTTCTCGGAGTCGGATATTGAAAATGCTAAAGATCTGCTTTTTCATTCTATTTCGACGGCAAAACGTAAGAAAACAAGGAAGAGGGACGGCAAAACGCTCCGAAACATTGACGATATACTCTGCTTGTTAAAGGAAACCGACCCTGAAGAGATCCCAATCTTTGTGGCACGTGACCTGCAGAAACTTCCACCTGTTCTATTCGACCACGTCGATGTAACACGCCTGTTGAAAGATATAGTCAAAATGCAGAGTGAAATTATTCAAATAAAGGAGCAGTTTGCCACTGCTGACCAGTTACAACAGTTAAAGTTGGATCTCGAGTCGTTGAAAAATACGTCTATAGTTAATTATTTTCCGTGTACTGTGAACACAAAACGAGGCGCCTCGGCGTTTGATAGTTATGAAGACTGTAACAGTGGTCCTGTTGGATTGCCACCTATGCGTATAGAAGTGAGTGAGAAGTCTAAATCGCCGACTGTTAATATATCAAACAAGGAAGGTAGTTGTAGTACCCCGCAACCAGATGATTCAAAACAGAGCTGTCGAGACGATGCGGTACCTGGGCCCGGCGCGGTGGCCAATCAGCTGACGCCAGCATGCCGATCAAACACGAACGTAGCCGAGCGCGCACCGATGGTGTCGCAAGCGCCTCGGTTACCAACACAGCTGACGAGACATACGAGCGCTCCAAATGTACAGCATGTCGGCTCACAGAATCAAAAATGTTTTGCTGATATTGTACGCGATGGGCAATGGAAACCGGAGCGTGATAACGAAGGGTGGATCGAGGTGCAAAGGAAGAGACATAGGAATCGCTTTATTGGAAATCGAGGGAAAGCTGTAACGGATCCCGCAGTGAAGTTCAAAGCGGCGAATACACAAATTCCGATGTATATTTATAATGTTGCGAAGGAAGTGACTGTGTGTGACATAGTAACTTATATTAGAGATAAATGTAATATTACCGTCACGTTGGAAAAAATGAGTATGAAAATGGAAAAAGATTATATTGCTTATAAAGTATTTGTTCCCAAATATAAGATGGACCTGTTTTTGGAGTCTGATTTTTGGCCAGAAGGTATAGCTTTTCGTCGTTTTATAAACTTCGATCGGCAGAGCAAAGGCAGAAAGGATACTCTGAGAAATGACGTCACCAAACCAAATCATGACAGGTACAACTAAGTTAGTAAGTTACAATTGTAAAAGTGTGACTCGATCAGTTGAATGTATAAGGCAACTTTGCAAGACGGCAGATGTAATAGCCTTACAGGAAACGTGGTTACTACCCCACGACGTCCCGTACCTTGGCAGCATCGATAAGGACTTTGAATTCGTCGGTAACTCAGCCGTAGATACTTCAGCCGGCATACTACGGGGTAGGCCGTACGGAGGAGTAGCTATACTCTGGAGGAAAAATTCATTCTCCTCGGTGTCGGTGATAAAATGCTCTAGTGTGCGTCTGGTAGCTGTAAAACTTGAATTCTGTGACCGTGTTATAATAGTTTTTTCGGTATATATGCCTACAGACTCGTCAGATAATTTAGTAGATTTTACTGAGTGTTTATGTGAAATAAATGCCATAATTGAAAACAATAATGTGGAAACAGTGTTTGTATTGGGTGATTTCAACGCACATCCAGGTGAGCTCTTTGATACTGAACTAACAAACTTTTGTGCCGAACAGCTGTGGTCGTGCGTAGATAGGGAACTGTTGCCGTCGGACACATACACTTTTGTGAGTGACGCGAACGGGTCGCGACGCTGGCTTGACCACTGTGTTGTGACTAATGCCGCGCGGCTTACTGTGATCGGCGCGTCAGTTCTTTATGACATTTACTGGTCAGACCACTATCCTGTCCAACTGGAGTGTGATTTAGGCTTGATAGAACCCAAATGTGTGTTAACTGACATTAAGAAAAATCAAGTAACATGGGGTGAAAGGGACCAATATCAAATTTATAAATATAATAAACTATGTCATGTTAAACTGAGAGATATTGATTTTCCCTCAGAGATGAGTGGTTGTGCTGATAGTTTGTGTTCCAACTTAGAACATAGGCATTGTGTAGATAAATTATATGATGAAATAGTGTCTATTCTGACTGATGCATCTAAATGTACGGCAATTGTTAAAAATAAACGTGGGCAGGGCAACATACCGGGATGGAACAGATACGTCAGGGAGGCTCATGTGAGGGCCAGGCTTTGTTTTCAGATGTGGGTGCTATCTGGGAAACCCACCGTCGGATTTGTTTATGATAAAATGAGTGCGTCCAGAAAGCTTTTTAAATCCCAATTAAAGTGGTGTCAGGATAACGAGCAAAAAATTAAAATGGACATAATTGCAAACCACCACTATAAGAAGGATTTTAAAGGTTTCTGGAAAAAAACGAATCAGTTAAATCCAAGGACTGGCCATCCTGTGAGTGTTGCTGGCGTAAATGAACCACAGAAAGTTGCCAATATATTTCAACAACTTTTTCAAGTGGAGGCACCTTTGGGAACGGCATCGCAGATGCTTGATGTTGACTGTAGTGCTGGGGATCTTAAAGTCAGGTTTACAGCCAAAGACGTGGAAAACATAATTAAAAATATGGTCAGAGGTAAATCTCCTGGTCACGACAGCCTCAGCATCGAGCATCTGCAAAATGCAGGCTGCCACTTGCCGAGGGTATTGGCCATGTTCTATAATCTGTGTGTTAGCCATTCATACTTGCCGGACAAATTGATGTTCACTGTTGTTGTGCCGGTACCTAAAGATAGGACCGGGGATGCTTCTGATTTGTCAGGTTACAGACCCATTTCGTTAGCCACGGTAATCGCGAAAGTACTGGACAGCCTGCTTGACCAACAGCTGGGCAAGCATATCAAGCTCCATGACGCGCAATTCGGGTTTAGGGCTGGATTGTCGACAGAAAGTGCCATCTTCTGTCTCAAGCAGACTGTTCAGTATTACAGTGATCGGAAAACACCTGTTTATGCATGCTTTCTAGATCTCTCAAAAGCTTTCGACCTAGTGTCATATAACAAGCTATGGCAAAAGCTACAAAACGAGACGGATTGCAGTCCAGAAGTGATATCTATTTTTAGATACTGGTACAATCATCAAAAGAACAGTGTCAGATGGGCAGGCTCTTTTTCGGATGTGTACAGGTTGCAGTGCGGTGTGAGGCAGGGTGGCCTGACCTCACCTAAGCTTTTCAACCTGTACATAAACCGGCTTGTCGGTGAGCTCAGCAGTGCCAATGTCGGGTGCTACATAGACGGAGTCTGTGTCAACAATATTAGCTACACTGATGACATGGTACTGCTGAGCCCATCGATTGGAGGTCTGCGTCACTTAGTACGTATCTGCGAGTCTTATACGGGGACCCATGGGCTCAGATATAATGCAAAGAAAAGCGAACTGTTAGTATTTAAGGGGCGTGGTAAAAATTACGTGACTGTACCTTCAGTCACCTTAGCTGGTACCGCCTTAAACAGAGTCGCACAGTTTAAGTATCTGGGCCATTGGGTTTCCGAAGACCTCAAAGATAACGTAGATATTGAAAGAGCGCGTAGGGCGTTGGCTGTCCGGTGTAATATGTTGGCTCGCAGGTTTGCGCGTAGCAGTAATCAAGTGAAAGTTACACTTTTTAAGTCTTACTGCCAATCACTATACACTTGCAGCCTGTGGGTTAACTACACACTGGGGACATACAACGCCTTACGTGTTCAATATAACAACGCGTTTAGGGTGCTGCTGCGACTACCACGATTTTGCAGTGCTTCAGGGATGTTTGCAGAAGCGCGCACTACTGGTTTTCATGCCCTGATAAGGAAACAGTGTGCGTCGCTGCTGAATCGTGTGAGGTCTAGCCGCAACAGCATTCTAGGCGTGTTCGCGGACAGGTGGGACTCTCCGCTGCTACGTCACTGGATGCACTTGCATACAGCGCTCTGAGCGGCGGACTGTTCCCCCCCGCTTATGTATGTAATTTTTTGTTCCGTGTTGTATTGTTTTTTGTGTGCCTCCTGTATTGTTTTGTTCTTTTTTGTGCTATGGACTGTATATTTTTTGTCTGAAATAAACGTTAATTTATTTTATTTATTTATAAAATCCTGTAGAAACAATAATTAAATCATTTTGAGAAATTCTTCCTTGTTGTTTATCTATAGGTACTCCATTACCAAGAATTTTATAATTGGATTATGTTATTACGGAAAATCCAAAAAACAAACATACTTACTGCTAAGTGCTAAGTGCCATTTATCTAAGGTTGTCAGAGCCAACTGCCATAAAGATATCGAGAGTAGATCGGGCACCAACGGAATAAATATTTATGTTATAAAAGAATTAGGTTTATATTTTCTCACGATTTCTGTCACTCATACATAAAACACTCATTATAGGTTACTAGCTTCTGCGCGCGGTTTCGCCCGCGTGGATGGCGGAAATTGCATGTTATTATAAATATAAACCTTCCTCTTGAATCACTCTATCTATTAAAAAAAACTGCATCAAAATCCGTTGTGTAGTTTAAAGCGGGTGATAGACGTGCGAACTTTAAGTACGCGGTTTTTAAGATCACGAACTTACTCGGCTCGACGTCGGTGACACACGAGAAGCTTTGTGTCATTTAGGAATTGTATCTTTATCCCTCCTCGTGCATCTGTATAAAAATTGGCGGCTCGCGGCTCCCAGTACTGCCACACGTACGAGCCGAGACGACCTACGAGTAAGATTTCAAACCGATTGGATCGGCGGCGAACTTGCGCGGCAATTTTAAAGTACGCGTTTTTAAGGTGATACACAGGCGAAAAAGGTCGTCGAGCCACAAGTCCGCATACTTACTCGCACGTCTATCACCCACTTTAAAGATCTAAGCATACATACAGACATTAGGACAGCGGAAGCGACTTTGCTATATCCTATGTAGTGATTACTCGTGGTCTAGTACCACACAAATGTTGTGTAATAATAACTTTATAGGAATGACGAATAAATTGTGAGGTTTATGTCGTATGTCGATGGCTATATGAGAAAGAGACCAAAAAAATAATAGATGGACTGTGTGAGAGATGATACAGCTGGAATAACAACCGAGATGGCGTCTTTAATCAATATAAGTCATCATACCAGTTGTAGGTTGTGAGTTCAAACCCAACCAGGCGCATTACTTTGTGTATAAGAGCTTAATATACTACTCTGTCAAGAAAGTACCGGGAAAAGATCAATAATACACAAAATGTCTGTTATTCATCTAAATTTATTTTATCACCTTCAAAGTATGCTCCTTTAGAAACGATACACTTGCGCCAACGAATAATCCATTCATCAAAACATTTTTTAAACGCTGCTTCCGGAATTGAGTTCAGTTCTCGCCGCGAATTCTCCTTTATGTCTTCTATCGATTGAAAACGGGTGCCACGAAGTGGTAATTTGAGTTTAGGAAAAAGATAAAAGTCAGCTGCAGGAGCCATATCTGGTGAATATGGTGGTTGCTGGATGGTATTTGTTGAGTGTTTGGTCAAAAATTCGTTCACAATGATAGCCTTGTGCGAAGGCGCATTGTCGTGGTGCTAAATCCAAGAATTTTCTTTCCACAAATCCGGCCTTTTTCGTCGAATTTGCTCTCTTAAACGCCGCATAACGCTCAAATAATATTCTTTATTTACCGTTAGACCTTCCGGTAAGAATTCAGAGTGCACAACACCGCGATAGTCAAAGAAAACAGTCAACATGACTTTGACTTTTGATCGACTTTGGCGTGGTTTTTTCGGTTTCGGTTCAGTTGGAAGGCGCCACTCCGAAGCTTGTTGACTAGTTTGCATGTCAAACTCGTAAACCCACGTCTCGTCACCAGTAACAATGCGTTTCATGAATGTTGGGTCCGAACTGACTCGTTCTAGCATGTCCTCAGCCACTTTCATGCGATTGAGTTTTTGGAGAAAATTCCGATCTTTTGGGACTAGCCGAGCAGCAACATGTTTCATACCCAAATGATTAGTTAAAATGGTACGGATCGACTCGTGAGATACAGAAAGTTCGGCGGCTATCTCTCTCAGAGTTGAATGGGGATTTTCAGTCACTATTTTCTTCACTTTTGCGATGTTAACTTCAGTTGCAGACGTTGACGGCCTACCAGAGCGAGGCAAATCTTCCATCACATCTCGACCGCTTTTGAACGCTTTGAACCACTCATAAGCACGAGTTTTTGATAAAGTCGATTCACCGTAAGCCTTCTGTAACATTTTCAGTGACTCCGAACACGAAATTCCATTGGCGATGCAAAATTTAAGACAAACTATTTGTTCGATATTTTTGTCCATTATGAAATTCGCAATACACACTATACAGGGTGGAATTTTGTAATGCCCCCTGGAGGGAAAGTACTCTTAATACTGTAGATAGAAAATTTTACTCAAAGGAAACATTCCTTTATTTTTGAATAGAAAGAAAACTGCATTCAAAGATTTCCAAAAAATCGCTTGCCACACCCGGGAATCGAACTGACTAAAAGCTGCAAAAAGTACACTCTGTACTTTTATTGCCGCGATCGTTAGTATCAATTATAAGAATGAAATCTCTCGAACAAACTTGATAAATTAAATGATAGGAAAACTATGAAATCTTTAATTATTTACAAAAAATTGTAAACTAATTAATTAGTTGCTCGAAATGGGCTCCATTTTCTTGGATACACAAAATTCCACCCTGTATATGATATTACTAAAACCAGCACTGTATTTAATATAAATAACAGATGCAACTCAAACTCCGCGCCAAAATGGAAAACAGTTGTGCCAATCTAACAACTACAAAAAAACAAAAATTTGAATTTGTAACCATAAACAAATCATCCATTCCCGATACTTTTTTGACTGAATGTATTAGAGAACGCGTGCGACGCCGCAGGCAAAAGCTAGTTAATTTTTTAAACAAGATGAAAATATTATAAATAAGCCAAATCTACTTATATTTACGTGAACCTTGAACTACAGAACGATAATATGAAATGAGTATATATAATCTGACATCTGATGACATTCAAATAATGTCAATACATCTTCAAATTGACGAAGACAGTGCAATAAACACCACGTATCTGTGTTTGTGTCCAACTGTATCTGACAAAGTGAAGAACTGGCGCTTCTAACATTACAAATAGTCAAAAACTGCACGAAACGGATTAAGGGGTCCAACAGTCAAAGTATTGGTGGAAAACATTAAAGTGCAAAGGATAGCAATGTCTAATGCTAAAGTTTAAAAATAAAAGTGTTCCAGTGACTGTATAAACAAGAGACAATCGACGCTAAAATTATGAAGACCATCATTGTGATATTGTTCTGCATAACTTATTCCATGTGTGGAGTTTTAAAGAATGACGTGAAGAAAGATTATACTGGAGAATGTCATATATTTGGACTTAACTTTATAAAAGTAAGCGATTCTTTTGAAGACGGTAATTCAAAGTTATTAACTGAAATACTTTTTATAGACGTAACAAAAGAGGAACAGAATCTACCACCTCGATATGGGAGTGATAGCAACAAGTTTCCTTTACAACCAGGAATGCATAAATGGGAAATTAAATTGATGTTGATGTCTAGTGAACAATCTGTTGACGAAATTAATCGTAAAGTTAGTATTGTAGAAGACACTGCAAAGGACGCAGGACAACTTATTGATAAAAGCTGTACAATTGAAGATAATACGGTTATCTGTCATTTTGATATAAATGTCGCCTATGAAACAAGCCCACCATTATCAAAAAAACATAAAAGAGATATTGAATTACAAAAACATGCACAACCTATAGCTGCAGACCTTCGCCTACTTAAAGTACATCTCATAAGAGTAATAGATTCTTTCGAAGTCGGAAATCTAACATTATTGACAGAAGTATTAATTGACGTAACAAAAGATCAAGAGAATCGACCCAAAAATTATGAAAGTTTAACAAACAACTACAATTTACAACCTGGGAAGCATACATGGGAAATTAAGCTGTCTAGTTCTCAATCTGTTGACGAAAATAATCGTATAGTTAGCATTGTAGAAAACACTGCAAAGAAAACAGGAAAACTTGCTGGGAAAAACTGTACAACTGGAGATAATACGGTTACCTGCCATTTTGACATAAATGTCGCCTATGAAACAAGCCCACCATTATCAAAAAAACATAAAAGAGATATTGAATTACAAAAACATGCACAACCTATAGCTGCAGACCTTCGCCTATTTGAAGTACATCTCATAAGAGTAATAGATTCTTTCGAAGTCGGAAATATAACATTATTGACAGAAGTATTAATTGACGTAACTAAAGATCAAGAGAATCGACCCAAAAATTATGAAAGTTTAACAAACAAAGTCTACAATTTACAACCTGGGATGCATACATGGGAGATTAAGCTGCCTAGTTCTCAATCTGTTGACGAAAATAATCGTATAGTTAGCATTGTAGAAAACACAGCAAAGAAAACAGGAAAACTTGCTGGGAAAAACTGTACAACTGGAGATATTACGGTTACCTGCCATTTTGACATAAATGTAACCTATGAAACAAGCCCACCATTATCAAAAAAACATAAAAGAGATATTGAATTACAAAAACATGCACAACCTATAGCTGCATGCCTTCGCCTATTTGAAGTACATCTCATAAGAGTAATAGATTCTTTCGAAGTTGAAAATCTAACATTATTGACAGAAGTACTAATTGACGTAACTAAAGATCAAGAGAATCGACCCAAAAATTATGAAAGTGTAACAAACAACTACAATCTTCAACCTGGAATGCATACATGGGAAATTAAGCTTAGCTCTAGTTCACAATCTGTAGACGAAAATAATCGTATAGTTAGCATTGTAGAAAACACTGCAAAGAAAACAGGAAAACTTGTTCGGAAAAACTGTACAACTGGAGATAATACGGTTACCTGCCATTTTGATATAAATATCGATGTAACAAGCGCACGATTAGCAAAAAAACAAAAAAGGGATATTGAATTACAAAATAATGCAAAACCAACAGATATTGAAGAAATAAAACGCCTACTTAGACTCGCAGATGCAGCTGAAAACAAGAACGGAGCAGCTGACGGTAGCAACTGCACAACTGTAGATGGTGTTGTCATCTGTCATATTTACATACCTAATGATTCATCAAGAATACATAAACGAGAAATTGAATTTCAAAGTAATACTCCTTCTATAGATGAAGATGACAATAAAGAAGAACCTGACATAGCTAACGCCGGTTCAAACCAGATAATTATAGTAGATGTTAATGGTAACAACTGCACTGCAACAGTGACTATAGATAACAAGGTTTACTGTCCGTTTTCTACTACAGCGGCTTTAGTAGGAGGTTGTCCATCCGGGACAGACAGGGCTGATGATAATACTTGCGTGCCGATAGTTTAATGATAACTTTCAGATCAAATCTTAAGATGTTTGTTCGTTTTATAACATTTAGTTTAAAAGTAATATCTGAAACAAAAATGTTATGTGTTGTTTAATCTTTCTTTCTTTCTTTCGTGTGGTTAGTGACTAACCTGGTGTCAGAGCTTTTATGTTGCCTATAGGCCTCTGACTTAGCTTCACATGCTGTTGAGAAATATCTGTCAGGCATGCCGGTTTCCTCACGATGTTTTACTTCACCGATTTTTAAGCAAGTAATACAATACGCACATGAATCTGTAAAAGAGGTGCGTGACTTGGGTTCAAACTCGAGCACTTCGAACTAGTAGTGTGACAGTCCGACAGTCACACCACTAGGCTATCACTGCTGTGTATGTTTAATAATAATCTTTCAGAACTATATTTTTTATCAGAAACGCCTTTATTACAAAAATGACGTTCACTTATACAAAATCACTGTTGTTTTTATGAACTATGAACTTTAGTGATTAGATTATTCACATTGTTATAGAAGAGCAGCCCACTATGCTAGTCATTTCTGAGTTTCAACGTTAAAGTAATTAAACGTGTGTTTTACTTGCTGTATGTCTCAAGTAACATCGTACGAAACAAAATGAAAACGTCTGTCTTTATTATTTTTGTTTTTACAATTTTAAGCTATAAATATACAAAATCATTCCAAATTAATGAAAACCTAACTAGCAATGTGACAATAAACGAACGTTTAATAACTCAAGAGATTACAAAAGATAATTATAGTATGGTGATAACAAATAGAACTATTTTAACAGGGAATGCCGAAAAAAAACAAGTGAATAGCTATCAAAGACCTGGTGAAAACAGTGTTAATAAAAATATACCAAATAATGTGTTAAATTCTCACCCAGTAAATAAAGAGGAAAATACAGAACCGAGTGAGCAGGGTCTATTGAATAAAAAGCCGCATCGAAAGAAGTCAAAAATCCTTGAAAGTTTCAAAAATAATCGAGCTCGTAAACTTTCCATACAAATGTCAACTTTGTCAGTAGATGAATGCAGTTCGGACAAAAAACGAGCTGCTGATGGAATTTGCGTGACTATAGAAGTTGATTTTGATTCTAAAGAAATACTGGACATTGAAATAACAACAAGAGATAGAGAACCAGAGGCAACCGCGTCACTAGATATCTGAAATTTTAATATCTTGGGAATATTGACGCTTCCTAACAACTTTAAAATTGAGGACGTACTGAATTACCGGACAACAGGAGATTAGACTTCTTAATTGAAGAAATATTGGACCATCATAACAATGTCAGTGTTTATCATTTAGTTAATTATACACATAAACCTCTTGAATCACTCTATCTATTTAAAAAAAACAACATCAAAATCCGTTGCGTAGTTTTAAAGATTTAAGCATACATAGGGATATAGGGACAGAGAAAGCGACTTTGTTTTATACTATGTAGTGATTACAAGTACAATCAATGCTGCAATGTCATTATTTCCCAACTGCACTCGTATGATCTTTGAACTATCAATGATAAGTGTCATAAATAATAATATTATAATTATTTTCATTTAGAACTATATTATTCTCCGTGACCTATAAACGTTTAGATCCAGCCATGAAATCATTTATCATTATATTTGTATTAATTGTTAGTACCGAGTGCGGACTTCTAGATGATCTAGTAATTTCGAAAGATCAAAAACCTAAAAATGAAAAGGAACCAAACCAAGGAGCATTAATAAAAGTGCGTCAAACTCTTGAAAATGGAACTAAAATCGTTATTGATGCATTAGGTAACATTATCAGGATTCCTCCGAAAGAAAACAACGCAAAAGGTATTCCAGAATCTCCCACAAAGGACAATGAAATTGTGAAAAAGGATGGACCAAATAAATCTATTGATCCAAAAACCGATCTGCCTACTACAGAAAAAGTTAAAGTAGATGCACCAAAAACAGATAAACAACAAAACAAAACACTAACTACGGAATCGAATGCTGAAACCCAGAATGCTTCTGGCGATGTGAAAAGTATCACAGATACTTCTAAAATCGATGGAAATAAAGGTAAAAACTGTACTAGCGCTGATGGTGAATCCTGTGATAAAGTAAAACTGGCTAATAGATCATTTATGAAAGGCGATGAGTGTCCCAACGGTAAAGGCAGGGCTGATGACGGGACATGCGTTGACGTAGTTTAAGGTGTCTCAAAATCATAATTATTTATAACAGCTCATTAAATTACACCAATCTGTCAAAATTTCTTTGTTACTTTTTCAACTTTATTACAAAAGTGTAAGGTTCATTTTCAATTGTGAACATTTGACAGTTAGGGATAGCTTGATGTGCTGGCATCTGTGGCATAGTTTAGAATATTAATTCTATTATTTTATTGTGATACTAGCTTCTGTCCGCGTCTTCGCCAGGGTGGATGTCAGAAATGATC
The DNA here is from genome assembly GCA_951799385.1 of Hyppa rectilinea. NCBI lineage: Eukaryota > Metazoa > Arthropoda > Insecta > Lepidoptera > Noctuidae > Hyppa > Hyppa rectilinea. Next base: position 16,266,775 of record OX637316.1, read on the forward strand.
CCACAAGAACGTTTTAACATAACTTAAAGTATCCTATATGATAACCCAGGTTATAATCTATCTGTGTGTCATATTTCATCCAGAACCGTTAGGTAGTTTTTGTGTGACGAAGTAACAAGCCTTCGCTTTCATTATATTAGAGTGATTAGATTGGTAATAATATATGTATGTAAGTACTTTGATTCTGTTTTTTTTTACCTTCCACTCATTTCCTTGGGCCGAGGAGGGGCTCGTGGCTAAGTAATAACAGTCGCACGGATCAATCCATCAGATTAAGCTACGCTTGTTGGCGTTGGTCCGTAGATGGATCATCTTTACATATCAAGACAACTCCGCTCCATGTAAAATACTGGTATTCAGCTGCTTCCGGTTATACTGAAAGCTGACCCCAACTTAGATGGGAAAAGGCTAGGCAGATGATTTCCTAAGGCCGACATAAACGCTACTTAGTTCATACTTTGACTTGGACATGTTTTGCGAATATAATTAGCGCGAATGCAGAGTAATTGCTCAGGGGGGGGGGGTGAAGGGGGGTAATTAATAACATTATTAGCGGAGGGGTGATCTGTTATCTCAAGGCACGGAAACACCTGAAACGTTTAGCTAAATAACGATAAATTTGGGAATGTTTATTTTTGACTTGTTGTGGTAAACAGTACGAAATGAAATATAGATCTATAAATATATCATCACGCCACTATTACCCTATAGGTTTGGCTTCTTCTTCTTTTCGTGTGATTAGTGACTAACCTGGTGTCGGAGTTTTTTATGCTGCCCATGGGCCTCTGACTTAGCTTCACATGCTGTTGAGAAATATCTCTCAGAAATGCTGGTTTCCTCACGATGTTTTCCTTCACCGATTTTAAGCAAGTGATAATTATACAATACGCACATGAATCCGTAAAATCAGAGGTGCGTGGCTTGGGTTCGAACTTGAGACCTATGACTTAGCAGCCCGACCGTCACACCACTAGGCTATCACTGCTGTCGTTTGGTTTGACAAGGTTTGGCTGAGGTGCACTTATAGTGCACTCACATTTCACCAGTTATATTTAAGTCCCATGTAACAGGGCGAGCCTATTGCCATCAATCATTCACAAATCCAGACTTCAGGCTGCTGCTGAGAAATTCCAGATGGAAAAACCCAATAACACCTTGCCCGATCCGAGAATCGAATCCAAGACCTCAGCAGTTTAGCGATGGCGACCACTAGACCAGCCTTTCCCTTAGTGGGCGATAACGCCCCCTTGTGGGCGCTGCAGGTATAAAAGGGGGCAGTGAGATACCCCGAAAAAAAAAAAGGCCGATCGATTTGTAATTTCATCATTTGTAGATAGTGGTTTTTAAGATAGGCAGTAGACAAAATAAGTTTGGAAACCCCTACACTAGACCAATTTTTTTTTTTTAAGGCTGGGAAATCATCCAATGACTGCTCCCGCTCTGGGTGGAGCGGAAGGAAGTGTCAGACTCTTACTGACTAAAACCCATCCATGTTCCTTCCGTAGCCCTTTATGTTCCGGGATAGCGGTAACCCTTTCGGACAATCCCGCTTACCCGGCACACTAGACCAATGAGGCAGTCAAAAATGTCGGAAATAAATATGTGAGAATTACACAGAGGAGCTCACGGCTAAGTAGCACGGGTCGTTTTTCAAGGTACGCAACGCTTGCCGAGGTTGATTTGTGGATAGGTCATCCATTACATACCGAGTTCCCTCCGTGCCTCAGAACGCGTTAAGTAGATGGTCCTGGCTGTCATTCGAAGACCTTTAACAGTCGCCTCGCAAATGCAAACGAGAACTCAAAACACCCGATATCCATAGGGTAGTTATTGGAACCCATTGGTCCCCATTTTTTATTCTAGCTACTATTTGTTTTTATTTCCGTTTCATTTCCATATTATACGAGATTTGGGTAAATTATATGTTATGGGTTTGGGATGAAATGGTGAATATATTGCCCTAAATCTTTGTATATAATTTTTGTTTTAGTTTCATTTTAGGTTATTTACTTTTTAATTTTTATTTTTAAAACATGCTGCACCGGTTTGACGTCATCACGTCAACGCCGGCTGTCTCTGAAAATCAGCGCTGTGGCTCCGTCTCGCATGGGGTCGAAGCATTACCATACCCACAACTTGTTTTTTATTGCTTGTTTTTTACTGCGTCATGATTGCCGCAAATAAACGTATTTTGTTTCTTTTCTTTCTATATAGGTTCTTTATGGCTATAAATTATCATTCAGCCTTTTGTTGTATTATAAAAAGTTGTATTATTAAGGTTTTCCCATATTTCCTACACATTATATTAAACTAGGGTTGCCAGGCGTCCGGATAAAGCGAGACACAGTCAGGCTTTTTGCTCAGGGCACGCCACGATAGTGGCGGTAAGGCCCCTCTTTGAGGAGTGGCTAGAGAGGCGTCACGGCGCCCTCACCCTGACGCAGGTCCTCACCGGACATGGATGTGTCGCGATGAAACGCCCGGGTGTCACCACTGCGAGGATCGTGGACACGGTAGAGCACACGGTGCAAACCTGCCCCGCTTGGGCGGAGCACCGCCGTGTCCTCGTAGAGGCGATCGGCGGCGGTGACCTCTCGCGCCCGGCCCTGGTGCAAGCCATGGTCCGGGGCGAGAGGGAGTGGGAGGCAGTCACCTCCTTCTGCGAAAAAGTCATGCTCGCGAAGGAGGTGGCGGGATGGGATAGAGAAATGTCCTCCCGTCCCAGCCGCCGCTGGAGACGCTCCGGGCGTCGGGAGCCACGTGACGACTCCCGGCCACCGTAGGCGCGGGCCTGCGGACGGTGAGTGATGGGTGATTCACCGTCCGCTCAGCACCAGGCCCGTGCCGGACGGCGCGTATATGTTCCACGCGCGCCTCAAAGAGATGTTAGCATATGAAGGGGCCCCTCAGGGCCAAGCCTGCCGGGTAAGCGGGATTGAATAGAATAGAATAGAATAGAATAGAATAGAATAGAATAGAATAGAATAGAATGCATTTATTTGTCAGAATATTGTACAAAGCTGTTATGTGCGTATTACGTCCAAAATATTCTGCCGTTTCCGGCGTACAAATATAGTTGCTAAAAATTATGAGTCATCATTAAGTACATAAAATTATTAATAATAGGGATTACAACAAAAATTGAATAATAGTTTGGAAAGAGATTATATAAGTCAAAAATCAATGAAGTCAAGGAGATAAAACATTAATGTCAATTATTATTTAGGTAATTTTTCGTTTATAAAATCTTCAGTAGAATAATAACATTTGCTTAAAAGGAAATCAAATAATCTTCGTTTAAATATTCTGAGGCTGAGAGTTTTGAAGCCATCAGGTAATTTGTTGTAGACAGTAATGGACATGCAGTATACATTATTAGAAAACAATTTAATTCTACGCCTAGGAACATTAAGCATATGCACTTTGTCCGAAAGGGTTACCGCTACCCCGGAACATAAAGGGCTAAGGAAGGAACATGGATGGGTTTTAGTCAGTAAGAGTCTGACACTCCCTTTCGCTCCACCCAGAGCGGGAGAAGTCATTGGATGATTTCCCAGCCTTAAAAAAATTCTTTTATTTAATTTTAATACATGTATGAAAAATATTCAGAAATGTTTTTCATACACATGTATTAATTAATATTAATAAATTTATTAAAAAATCTATTTAAAATATAAAAAATAGTAGTAGCCCAAGGGTATCGGACCCATGTTCCAAGCTACCCGTGGTCAGGGCTCCTAAGAGAGGAACCTCCTAACTATACGCGCCGTGTCCAAGAGTACCGCTTTTGGATCAAGCGCTTGATCCAACAGCCTAACGAGAGCCTCTTCAGAAGCTGGTCGAGGCTATTATGCCATTGGCCGTCACGACTGATCGGCACAATCATTGCTGTATCCACATGTCGACTACCTAGCGAGCCAGGTCAAGATACTTCGTCTGCTTATCTTTTCATCAGCTTAATTATCATTAGGTATATAGATTGCATAGATACCGTAAAACGGGGTGACATTGATTAATTTTTAATTTGAAATGGATGCCACGCTTGCAGTTTCAACGATAAAAATGTAAAAAAAAAACTGCAGTGTAGACTCATTACGTAAATTAAGTATTGCAACAAAAAAGTTTAAATTAGTCCATACTTTTTTTGGAAAAAAATAAAAACCTGTTTAATAAAGTTAAATTGATAATGGGGCTACTTTGTCACCCCCTCTTTTTTTTATTTCATTGCAAAGACACCCGGAAAACGACAAAAAACAAAAAAAAATATTTATTTTGGAAACAATAGTTTAGGTAATATTGCGATTTGAATATTTTTGGGGTTACTTTGAGTCAAGGGGCGAATTTGATGATGGGTACTACAATATTAACAAACGAGATAAACCAAATATTTTTTATTAATAATTAAGAAAATAAAGTACCTAATGGGATCAATTGTATTTTATCACTTAAAACAACCAATCACTTATCACTTATAACCTATCAATGTAGCCCCGATGAACTTAAAATGTTCATACAAAATAAAATGGCGACCGTAACCAAAAATGCAAACATGCTTTTAATCTTAAAGAAACGTTTAATAAAAAAAGTGAAAAACTACAAATCAAACAATAATACTTACGCCTGTACCACTGAAGTTATTCAGACAAATCTTTTAGACCTTTTCGACACTAAACTTTAACAAATAATTTTTTAAAGTTCCGACAACGACTACTCGTTGACGCTTCGGCAAAATATGGCCGATCAGTCAGTCTGGCCATCAGAACAAACCAAATTTTGGCTGCGTTAAGTATCCCGCAATAAATCCGAAAAAACATATCAAGTTTAGCTATCATCAAAGTCACCCCAGCTCTCAAAGTAACCCCGTTTTACCGGTACCTTTAATAGCTATGTGTACGATCAAAACGTCTAATTTAATGTCACATTACATAAACCTTCCGTCTTATTATATTACTCTTTGACATAAACGCCCTCCGCCATGTAATAATCTATGTGTATATTCTAGCAAATGAAAAGATCATTCGTTCATTCATACCAAAGAAAGAAAAAAAATACTTACCTACTTTGCGACAACCTTGACGCAAATATGAACAAAAACACAAAAGAATAAGTTGGTTGAGAATCCAGGAAAAACGGCCATCGCACCAGAAACCCAACTGCAAATGTTCGCATTCCTAAGACCATTTGCTTCTACATTTTCTACATAAATGTTCCACACACATTGGTTAACACGTTAGCTGCGGCACCAATTTTTGTAAACTTTCCGTTCCTGCGGCACGAGGTTTTATCGGCCCGCACCGTGACCAGACGTTAGGGCGACACGCGGTCTATTAGACCCCACCTCCTTTAACAGACTAAAATCCATTTTCTGGCGCGAAATCAAAGATAAATGAAAAATTTGGTCCTTATCGATATAGACAGTGAATTGATGAACCCTAATCTACCGTCGCCCCGGGATCTGATAACTAGTTTAGGAATTATTGGCAAAACAAAGTATGGGATCTTATACACCTCGTAACGCACTGAAATAGGGTAAATTTTCGCTAAGATTAGTGATGGGAAAAATAATGTCGACGCCACGACGTTTATGTATTTTTGTGTGAAAATCTTGATGCGGTTCACAGAATAGAAAAAAAAGAAAACCAGAAGTAGAAAAGAAACTATCCTATGTATTCTGCCTCGGGCTTTAAAAATACTTTATTAGAACTTGAATTAACATAAAAACATCAGTAACAATTTACTTTTTTATAAAAAATCGCAATCGTTCTGTTTCTGTTTTTTTTTTTAATTAACTTCTTCCGACATCGTTTAGACATGTTCGGCGATGTAAAAGGACGTGCTCTCCAATCGACGTGATGCACAACACTAGTCGCGGGAAGCTCGCGTTGGGTGCGGTACGAGGTCCGGGAGGATATGGGACGTTTTAGCCTCGTTCCGCACTGCATTAAAATTATATTAATTCAGTGCGGTACGAGGCCTAAGACATCCGGTACCAAGGTAGGTATACCACCGAGTCCGGGACCATTAGCGCGTCTCAAATATACATTTATCTCTTTTCTATACTGGACCAAACCAAAGCTATGCCCTTCGCACGACAGAGATGTTCACGTTTTTCCTTGCCGCACCACAAGGAAGTTGCATGAGGGGTGATTTAGGCCTCGTTTCGCACTTAACGTGTTAATATACTGTTCTTTTCTTGTGCGGGATGGATCACAAAATCACACAACACACGATATTTTTTTAACAAGTTTACGGCACGCGGCGCGTAAGCCGATACTTCCGTGAAAAAAAACTGGCGGCGCTAGTGTGCTGTCATGGCGGCGACGACTCACGGCCAGTCATACAGAAACGAATGTTCGATGAGGATAATGGCAGCTTCTTCGAAATTCAAAATTCGAATCAACGCCAAGTTTCTTACACAATATTTTTATAAAATAAGGTGATCTGCGGCGGAAAAACTCTTGAATAATAAAATAAGAAAACATTTTTGAATGAAACGGTTATTTATCCTTCCATGTGACTATTTATGCTGATTATCCAGTTTCAAGGCTCAAATTACATTGCCGCGAAACGGAATGGAAACGAGTTTTTATTACAATAGTGTATGCAAGAAAGCAAAATGAGCCTTACCTCAACTTACTTAAAATACAAAATTGTTACTGCGGGAATTACCGAGAATGCGCGAGACTTATCCAGAGGACCGATTTGCCGGTCGATTCTGTAAAATGATCACCGTGAAAACTTGTGGAGTGAGCGTGAAGTGAGCTGTCACTCCACCTAATACTAGGGAATGACACAATTGACAGCTCACTTTAAACTCATAAGGTTGGCGCAGTGGTTGAGCGATTGACTGTTGCGCACTATGTCGCGGGTTCGATTCCCGCACGGGACAAATATTTGTACGACCTGCAAGTATTTGTTACGAGTCTGGGTGTTTTTCTATCTATAATATGTATGTATTTACGAAAAAAAAATGTATAGGTACCTATAAGTAGTTTATCAGCCATCTCGTTACCATAACACAAGCATTAGGTTGCTTAGCTTGGGACGATATGGCGTTGTGTGAAATGTCCAAGGATATCATTATTATTATTTCACCTACGTTATCACGGTGAGATTTTTGCAGAATAGCACTACTATTATTTAACTTGTGTCTTGTTTGTGCGTTGCACGATTGACACGAGGTTCATTATGTCGAGCTTGATGTGAATTGTCATCAGTCAATCCTTTGAGTGTCTCACTCAATCACTCCGAGCAAGCACGGCAGAAACTCGATGGTATCGTCTCTGAACTCCAAAGAGTACTAGCGAATAAGTCTACCATAAATAACTAGATAAAGTTTAAGTGGCCAGGAATAAAAAAAAGCGGTGTAGTTTCAGTGACCGATAAAATGGGTATTTTTATGCCAATAATTCATTTTGCAGCAGATTGAATTGTAGAAACTTTATCTTCTCGCACTGAGATCTTGCACAGCTGTTGTACAGTCGCAGGCACATCAAGTTACCACAAACTGTCAAATTCCCTCTATCGATTTTGAACTTAGCGACCAACGTTTTAAGGTTTAAAATCATTCGGAGAAATTTTACGGTTTGGTATAACTTGATTCGCTGTGGCGAGCGTACTTGATATTTTTGTACTTTTTGTGACAAAATAAGACATACCTAGACATGAATCGAAATCAGGGCTGGGTAGTTTGCAGCGACGGCAAAAAGGAGGCGGTACTGTAGAGCCTGGGTTGAAACCTTATGTGGAACCTACCTGGTTGGTTAGAAAATAACTGGCAGCATTCGAGCTTTCAAAATGATAGATAAATTTAAAAAGGGTTTTTTTGGAACGAAGTTCCTCCGTCGGGAACGAATAAAAAAAAAAAAAAAAAAAAAAAAAGGAACGAAGTTCCTTCAGTGAAAGAGCTAGAAGGTTAATACTTACTATACTCTTTGGAGCTAAACTGGCCTCCAACAGATGACACCCCATGCACGACCCCTTCCTTGTGCCACAAAGGCTGAAAAGCCCAAACAGTTTTTAAAGTGTGTCGTTCCACTCACTGTCGAACCAAATAAAGAAAGACTGAAGCTGTGGCGAGACGGTGCTTCTTTGCCCACTCCATTCGTTCCACCTGCTGAACGTCTCCCTCCTGGGTGCGATTTGCCTTGTTCAACCTAGAAGGCTTTAAACAGACTCCGGACCCAGGTTGGCCGAAGCAAGGAAAACCTGCTCAGATGGGGATTCATTGACAACTCCGCTTTGGTGTGTATAAAAAAAAGTGCATTAGATTTTCTTTACCAAATGGAAAGTAGTGATTGTGAGATAGTATTGAATCAAGAGAAACTAGAATTTGTCGATAAAACTGTTTTCCTAGGGATCACGCTCGACACAATGGGGTCCTCATTTAACATCTCTTGCAGGACGGCTAAGTTCTGCAGCATATGCTGTCAGAAAGATCCGTCAATATACTGATGTAGATACCGCGAGACTGGTCTATTTTAGCTATTTTCATAGTACATATTATGTCTTACGGTATTTTACTTTGGGGACGTGCTGCAGACATCGAGTCTATTTTTATGCTGCAGAAAAGAGCCAGATATATCATATAATATAATCAGAGCCATTTATAATCTTCGTAGGCGCGATTCTCTAAGGGAACGGTTTAAGCTTATTAACATCATGACTGTACCTTGTCAATATATCTATGAAAACATCATGTATGCAAGGAAAAATCTACATCTTTTTAGTAAAAGAGGTAAAAGACACAATTATTTCACTAGAAATTGGGACCAATTAGTTCAACCAGGTTTCAGGCTGGCTAAAGTAGATTCATCTTTCATGGGGTACTGTTCAAAATGTTACAATAAAATACCTCCCAACATTCTTGAACTTAATGAAACAAAATTTAAATCCTGTATAAAACGCACACTATGCAGCCAAGCATATTATAAATTGGGAGATTACATCGCTGATAAAAACGCTTGGGTCAATGCTATTCCTGCTCCACAAGGGCGTATCACCTAATTCATTAGACTTCTTAAAAAACTGTTGGAGCTGCGGAAGATCAACAACAATAAAAACTATATTTGCATTGTATAAATTCAATTTCTTAATATTGTATAATTGCTTAGCACATATGTGAGTACTATGTACCTAATATAAAGTGACCATTTACTGGGTACGTCTTTCATTGACTTGAATGTGCTTTGGCGGCTGAGAGTATGTCATGCTCACTTTAATATCTCGCTGATGGTGGCGTGTGTGTTGGATCATTTAGCTCCCTTCAAAATGGTTGAGCTGAATGGTGCTAATCCATGCGTCATGTACGTGAACGGGCGCTGTCGGTAGAGACTGGTCATCTCTTAGCGGCCATGGCTTGTTTTAATTTAATTTTTGAACTTTTTTTTTTACATTATTTTATATCGGATGCTTTCACCGTTCTGCATCATTCTCACATGTATAATAATAATAATATGATCTATGTAACCAATATTTTGTAACCATATTTTGTTTAAAAGAGTGTCCATGGAGTTTCTTGCCCGTTCTTCTCCATAGGTACCTACTGCTTTGGAATGGGCAACTAGCTTCATCTCTCTGACTGACCGACACCTTGACAATTCAAAAGTGCCTGTAATTGGTTTATTTGAAATAAATACTTTGAGTTTGAGTTTGAGTTTGAAATGTGGTGCTGTTCCACAAACGATGGGAAACTTAATCTCGTGTCCTGCGTGTCCTGTCGTATGCACGTTACAGGAACTGATGGACGCTAGTGATGGCGCCAAACACGTCGAATTCTGGGCCGAGTACATTTAGATTGCCATCGACACGCTAAGAAGAAGAAGAACGCGCGTTGCGAAAGGGGTCAAGACGGAAAAAAATTAAGACCAAAAGTTGTAACGACACTTTTTGCTATAGTTGTAAGCCGTGCGGCGTGCGCGTGTTTCTCTGTCTCTCTCTCTCTCTCATAGAAAGCAAGCCAGTTATTTTCGTTTCGTCTTTTCTATTTCGCATTGAACAGTGTGGTGTCGCGACGATTATTTTTGTTGAGTGTATACAGGTTTTTTGAACATAATAAATTTTTAATCAATATTTTTTGATTGGTTAATTTTAGATCAGATATTTTATGATTGTTATAACTTAACAGAAATAAAATGTTCTTACAATTCCTTCACTAATTAATCGAAAGGAAATTCGTTCCGTCCGGGTGTCCCTTGACACCTCTCAAGTTTTTTTAAAAGTTTCGAATGTGACTCGATACATTATTTAAGTATTTATTACAAAATAATATTATTTTTAAGTGACTTTTTATTGTGAAGGACTTTAAAAGAATAGTAGGTACTCATTAGTACTTATAGAATGCCCAGCACTGGGCATCGTAGTGGAACATTGAGTGTTGTGTAGTCTCCTGGGGGACTAGGTGATTTTAATTGGACGTGTGATATATTCTTAAGCACTTTTTTTTTGAGGCTGGGAAATCAGCCAATGACTTCTCCCGCTCTGGGTGGAGCGGAAGGGAGTGTCAGACTCTTACTGACTAAAACCCATCCATGTTCCTTCCTTATGTTCCGGGGTAGCGGTAACCCTTTCGGATAATTTTTGCCTTGTACGTTTGGAAACCTTACACAAATATACACTATTACAACTGTATACAATTCGATTGTATGTCTTGTACGTATGTTACGCGGTTATTCCGCCAATTATGAATTGATTTTGATGACTCTTTATTGTTTGGTAGGTCATACTTCAGAAATGGTCGATATTAATTTGATTAATTTTTCTTGGGTAGTTATTGAGTTATATCGATAATACGTAATTAATCCAATAGGGATGATAATAGGGTAATAAAAGGAAATTATATTTACTCTATCAATCAGATAATAAAGAAAAATTAGACACGTATTTTTGCTTAATCATATTAATAGAAAATTACTGAGATAAAACGCATTTAAGTTGGGGATCGGGGGCGCGCTACGTCTATAAGTCACCGGAATTGTCCGAAAGGGTTACCGCTAACTCGGAACTTAAAGGGCTAAGAAAGGAACATGGATGGGTTTTAGTCAGTAAGAGTCTGACGCTCCTTTCCGCTCCACCCAGAGCGGACGGGATCAATTAATGATTTCGCAACCAAAAAAAAACGAGTTGTATAAGAATTGGAGTAGGGACTGTGGGATGGATACTGTAACTAAAAAGTGAAAATTAAAAACCTTTGTTTACAAAAAAAAACAACATTTTTTAAACAAAAAAAAGATAAAAATACACATTTATTAATAAAATGTAAGGGATGAATCGATGGAGAAAAAAACCAAAGCTCACAAACCCCCACGCACCACTAAATCATTTCACTCGCCCCACCAATTATCCGTCAATTTACACAGGAATCGAACTCGCGCCCCTTTTAGTAAAAACAGTAATAAAACCAAGTTCGCAAACACTTACGTTTCACTTGTTAAGTACTTTTGTTTTCAAGTGCTTCAGTCGGGAATTTTCAGGGTTTATAAGTGCCTAAATTACGGGGGTTTGTTTTTGTTTTGAGTTTAAATTTTTAAATTAATGATTGGAGGGATCGAGTTATTTTTTCTGCGAGGTTGATGGAGCTCTCAAGCTTTTCAACCGATTTAGAAAAAAGGATAGGGTTCTGTGCTCGACTGAATTGTACCTGATGTTTTTTTTTTATTGCAAATGGCTTCTCGCAATTCAACCAAAGGGTAGTCTACGGCAAAACCGGGCTTGCCTGTGGATGCCACAATGAAATTGCAGCCTCCAGTCAGGGCTTAATAAAAACTTACAAACTAAGCAACTACACGCTAAGAGCACCCCCTGTGGGGTACGGACCTCGGCTTAGGCCGTCGCTGGGGGAGGACAGCAAGGGAGATACTGGATCGGGCGTATTTACAACTACAGGCTCAGCGGCAACGTCGGCTAGCTCGGCAAAGAGGTCGTGGCGGGGATGGACAGGGACTTTACATATCGAGACTCCTCCGTGCCTCGGGAAGCACGTTAAGCCGCTCGTTACGGGTACTCAGAAGCCCGCAAGTCTAACAGCCAGTCTTACCAAGGGGTAACGTATTACCCAGTTACTAGGTTGTGGAAGTCAGATAGACAGTCACTCTATGTAAAATACTGGCATTCAGCTGCATCCAGTTAGACTGGAAGCCGACCCGATAGTTGGGAAAAGGCTTGGCAGATTGTTTTTTTTTTTGACAGGCTTAATATAATCGTTAGAATATAATAGAATATTTATATGTAAAACATAGATATAGGTAGGTTAAGCCAGTTAGGATTTCATGTTATTAGTGACAAAAAAAAGCTTAAAAATTATTAAGTACCTTATGACTTTGCAATAAAGTTGAAATACTATCAAAGAAATTTGACAGATTGTGGTAACATGATGCTGGCCTCTGTACACCAACATGATATAACATAATCATCGGTAGGAGGCCGCGAGATTTCTTCCTAAATTAAGGCTAAAAGCTTTTGTAGGGGACACAAAACTGAATTTGGTCCACCAACCGACCTATGACTTTATAAGGAAGCTTCACAATTGGATTTAGAGTTTTAGGTGTTATTATATTATGAAACGTTATGAAAATTCTTTACGGTTTTGGTCTGAAATGGAATAGGGGTGTTGACAGGGTTAAAACAAAGAAATTATATTTAGTCCGTCAAATATTAGACACGTAGTTTTTGTTTTATCATATTTTTTCTTCTCCTTTTTTTCGTGTGGTTAGTGACTAACCTGGTGTCAGAGTTTATCTGCTCAGCTCATGGCCCTTTGACTTAGCTTCACATGCTGTTGAGAAATATCTCTCAGACATGCTGGTTTCCTCACGATGTTTTCCTTCACCGATTTTAAGCAAGTGGCAATAACACAATACGCATATAAATCCGTAAAATCAGAGGTGCGTGCCTTGGGTTTGAACTCGAGACCTATGTCTTGACAGTCCGACGGTCACACCACTAGGTTATCACTGCTGTCATTATTATCATATTGATAAAAAAATACTTAAATAAAACGCATTTAAGTTGGGGAATGGGGACCCCCTACGTCACAATTCAAGATCTAGATCTAAATTTATAAAGAAATGACGTCATGCCACATTTTAACACAATATATCGACGTAATCTGTTGATTACGTAAAAAAGAAAAAATACGTGTCCAATATTTTTTAATAATTTAGCTGACAGATAAATAAAAACATTTTAGTCATCATCGTTAGACGTGAGTTTATTAAGTATTTCTCTTTCGAATAGAATTAACAATCTGCACTTTTGAACCCTCCATTCAATTAAGATAAAACATAATCAGATTGGGTTGTAATACAAAAACAATTCCGAATCTCATTGAAAATTTATTAACTCTGAAGTTTGGTCGCTGTCATGTAAAACATTCAGATGTTTAGGGGAATGTCTGCGTTTCTCGTTGAGTTTTATTTACCGAAAGTCGCTGATTGAAGACGCATAATTAAATTTTAGAAATTTTGTGAATATTCTGTCTGTTGGTATCGCATTAGTTGGATCGTTAATTTATACAGGGTGAAATTGAATTCATATCAATATATTAAGGGACACTCAAAAACAACAAAACTCAAAGCATTTATTTGAAATAAACCAATTACAGGCACTTTTGAATTGTCAAGGGGTCGGTCAGTCAAATCAAATCATTCAGTTTAGTTTAGTTTAGTTTATTTATTTATAACATAAAACGGCCAAGGCCAATGACATTAGTTAGGTACACGTTATACGCCAACAGTTTTTGCATTGTCTGCTGCGTGGCAATCAATAGTCTAATCACATTACATAAATCATCTTTTATTTGTTACGAGTAACATAGGTGAAAAAGTACAGGTCTTAATGTTTGATTAACGAGCGCTATGTTATGCCAGGAGGCGTATACAAATATGGTGGTCAAATCTAGCTGAGGATTACAGGTACTAAAAAACTAAAATATTTGAAAGTCATGCAATACGATATTAAATTAGAAAATAAATGATAAAATTACATATTGTTTAATGCTCCAATGATGTCATACCCAAATGAGGAATTATTATAATGTCAAAAAAAATATATACTTAAATGTAGAAAAATATGTATGTCAGATTAACTAAAATGTCAAAGTTATTTTAATGTCACTATTAATATTTGTCTCAATTATCTCAAAGTAATAATAAATATAATTCTAAATTAATTCGTCATTTAAGTATTCGACAATAGTATAATAACATTTATCATTTAAGAACAATTCAGAGAGATGAAGCTAGTTGCCCATTCCTAAGCAGTAGGTACCTGGGGAGAAGAACGGGCAAGAAACTCCATGGACACTCTTTTAAATCAAAATATGTTTACAAAAATTGTACACTGTACTCTTTAATTATGAACAACTTTTACAATGGGAACAAATCAGAAATCGCGAAAAAAAATCAGCTGTTCCATACATTATGCTCGGCTATAACCATGAAGCAAATACAAAGAGGAGATGCCGTAACTGGATTTCCCTTTAACATAATGCGTGACACTTTACGGGGAGCGAGGGACGTTACAAACCACGCCTTCTCTATTTTCCATCTAGCGGTGAATAGGACAATTAATAGATTAAGTCGGTATGTCGTTTTAGCTAGATTTCGCTAGATGTCACTAGTGTATAGGTGACATGATGTGATACAAAGTGGCGCCATCTTTTGTCGAGCAGTGACACTATTGTTAAGAGACAATGCACAGATTTTTCTAGAACGCTTCTAATAATTTATGAAATAAAATTACTTACACGTGAAATGTTATGCCGTCCAAGGCATCAGAACGTCTATCTGAATAGTTTTTACATGATAGCACACAACACTTCATCTTGTTCTTTAAAATAAGATAGAAAATAATAAAATAGACTGAACACTGGACTGTAAACATGTAGTTAGTACCTACGCAACGTGTGCCGCTAACTGACCGAGGCCACGCCCACCGTGATGACGTCAGGACACATTTATTGTCACAGTGCACATTCACATTATGACATCTCCTCTTTGTATTTGCTTCATGGCTATAACTCATCAAAATGGAGGGAACAGCTGATTTTTGTCCGCGATTTCAGGTGTGTTCCCGGTAGTACGTTCCCTTGGGATCATTTCCGACATCCACGCGGGCGAAGCCGCGGGCAGTAGCTAGTAATTAAATAAATTATTGCATTTCTTTGTCTGGTTATATATCTGTGTGTAGTGTCTGTCGCTACAGGCTGCTACTGCGCACTGTCGCTACCCGTTTTAACATTATGTTACCTTAGTCGCACAAAGCCAAAGTCAATTCATTTATTTCAAACTAGCTTCTGCCCGCGACTTTGTCCACGGGAAATATCGAGTTTCTAACAACCCACTCCGTCGCATCGCATCGCCCATCCGCGCTATTTCTTAGTTTTCGCTTAGCGTTCTTCCGTTTTTTTTTTGTTGCTCGGCTCTTGATAGTCCTAGAGTGATGTTATGCAGCATATAACCTTCCTCGATAAATGATAGTCCATCAGTCCAGTCCAACACAAAAAGATTTTTCAATTCGTACCAATAGTTCCTGAGATTAACGCGTTCAAACAAAAAAACTCTTCAGCTTTTTATAATATTAGTATAGATAGGCACATGAAAGGAACTTTTGAACGTCAAAATGAACAAGAAATAGAATTGATTCTAGTCGCTCCTTCCAAAAGGTAGTTTTGTGTGGAAAAGAATGGCCTAGAAACTACACTATTATAGATATTCTTTCAGCTAACCCTCAACTAGACAAATATAACATGCTCACGCGCGGTTACACCCGCTGGCCGGCTCCTATTGGTCGTAGCGTGATGTTACATACTTAGTCTATAGCCGTCCTCGATAAATGGACTATCCAACACAAAAATAATTATTCAATTCGGACCAGTAGTTCCAGAGATTAGCGCGTTCAAACAAACAAACTCTTCAGCTTTTTATTATTAGTATAGATTTCTTTTTTCAAGCATTTTGTAAAATTACGCTTTCTGTGTTTGCCTGCGACACGAAAACCGAAAGTTCTTCTTAAAACTAACCGTGCGCTTGTATTTTAATTGAATATTAAACAACTTTGCTTAATGGAAAATAAAATAAACATTCCTTAACTTATTCAAAAAGAAAATAACTTTGTGAGTATTATATGTATGGTTAGGATAATCCTCAAACAATGTAGCCTAATCTTGAAAGTCAAAGTCAAAGTCAAAACATTTATTAACTAAAAGGTGCTCCTGAAAGTACTTACAACAAAATATAATTGATACTAAGCGCCTCTTCTAAAAGGTAATTTCGTATAGAGTAGAATGTTTATAGCAAGAAATTTTATAGTAACTCTTTTAAAATGTTTTTGGCTTTTTGTATACATGTGTCTAAGTAATACCAGCCGCACAGGTCGAAACATCAGGTTAAGCTACGCTTGCCGGGGTTGGCCGTGGATGGGTGACCATCTTTACATAACGAGACTCCTTCGTGCCTCGGAAAGCACGTTAAGCCGTTGGTCTCTTCAAACGGCTAGCATCTTGACAATCGCAAATATTCCCATTTTAACATGAACCTTTTTCCTTTGCAATAAAGCTGAAAATCCAACAAAGAAATTTGACAGATTGGGGTAGCTTGATGTGCTGGCCTCTGTACCTAATATACTATGATGACGACACGGTTGGCGCAGCGGTTGAGCGATTGACTGCTGCGCAGCATGTCGCGGGTTCGATTCCCGCACGGAACAAATATTTGTACGACCTGCAAGTATTTGTTACAGGTCTGGGTGTTTTTCTATCTATAATATGTATGTTAAATACATGAACAGAACACACAAAAAGAAAAAATGTATATAAGTAGTTTATCAGCCATCTCGTTACCATAACACAAGCATTAGGTTGCTTAGCTTGGGACTATATGGCGTTGTGTGAAATGTCCAAGGATATTATTATAATATCCTATATATATATATATTACAACACAATATATATATTACAATATATTTATAAACAATATATATATTATAATAATAATATTATTATTATTATCACTTACCCAAAAATTAACTATGTGTTAAGATAAAGGATAGTAGCATTGCACGAGTTATGACTGTATTGGCAAAATGCCGACAAACGCCGCAGTGATATGTTATCCTGTCAACTTTAACTATTCTAAATAGTTATTAAACTACGTTAAATTGTTTATAAGCGCATTAAAAAGTTTGTACTTCATTATGGTAACGGCACTGCTATAAGCAACGTAAATTTTGCTTTTACCTTTTGAACGCCATTGCCACATATACGTGACAAGCATGGCATGCCTGTACACCAACGACACAAATATTTGATAATGGTAATAACACTATAACACGAAATACCTAACTAAACAATTAAATCATTACTTTCGTGAGTGTTTATATAGATATCTCAAAAATTGAAGCTCTCGTACGTATGTATTTAATGACATGAAACAAATTAAAAGACACCATGGATATTGGGAAAAATAAATTTGTAGCCTGGCGTGGAGGGCACGCGCGTGCCTTTATGCTCTGGAGTTAAAAAAGAGTAAAAATAACCTAAGTACTTAATTCTAGCTTCCTCCAATAAAATCAGTTAAAATAAGGGATAGTAATAATAATGACACCGATTTATTTCATTACAGATCCTTATGAAAATGATTTTGCTCCTGATAATACTAGCATCATCAAATATGTACCCTAAAGGTGAAGAATACGCGCGGCCGGCGCTTCGGTATATAAAACCGAATTACTCGCATAAACCAAGTTGTCCATGGTGCAACCTTCGCCCAGAAATAGAAGAAATTAAAAAAGAAACAATGCTACTCGATTACAGTGACACACAAAATGGCGTTCCCGCGCCCGCCATTCTCAATTTATTTGACATACCGAAATATGTGGCGGCAATGAAGAGAAATAACATTACAGTTACTAAGAAGCAGCTGACTGAACTTGTTGATAGATTATATTTACACCAATTATGACTGAGTTTTGTTTTTATTTCTCTCGTTTATTTTGTAGTGAAATAGAAGGAAATAGAAACACTGATTCGAATCTTCAATCAGATTATTTATTGGATAAGTACTAATTTGGATTATAGAGATTCTTCTTAACTTACTGTTCGATACAGAATGAATGTACACAATGCGCTCTCGGAATATTGAAAAGCATCCCCCGATTCGTGAAGCGAAAAAGCAACCGACATGACGACACGGTTGGCGCAGTGGTTGAGCGATTGACTGCTGCGTACTATGTCACGGGTTCGATTCCCGCACGGAACAAATATTTGTACGACCTGCAAGTATTTGTTACGAGTCTGGGTGTTTTTCTATCTATAATATGTACGTATTAACAAAAAAAATTTGTATAGATGTAGTTTATCAGCCATCTCGTTGCCCATAACACAAGCATTAGGTTGCTTAGCTTGGTACGATATGGCGTTGTGTGAAAAATGTCCAAGGATATGATTATTATTAACCGCAGATCAAAAATGGCGCCACGCCACGATGGCGCGTCGAGTCAATAAAGCTTCCATATTCATAATTATTTATTTTGTCTGCGCTTGGCTGCTTCCGCTGGCTAGTCTTTGGCTTTGGCATGGCTAGCAATTACAAGGCTGGCATGTGGCGTGGCGTTACAGTAGTTTGGAAGCCAAACTTTCACCCATAACATGTGCCACCATTCCTGTCGTTAGTAACAATATGCGCAGTCGCATATAGCATCGAACTGGCTTACTAAAAGTTCGGCCTAGTAGAGCTTCCTGTCTGTCACCACACCACGCTCTTGAACTAAAGTTAAGTCAGTAACTTGAGTCGGAGAAAGAACAGCGTATTGATCAAAGTATCTATTAGCAGTAGGTATTCTGCTGGATCTAAATGCAAACGTTTTGAACAATCAGTAAAAGGATGGGTTCCGACGAAAAAACACAGATTGTTAGCTTTGTTACTCGCTGTGCGCCCGCGGCGTTTTCGCGGCGAGTTCGCCGTGTACTTCGGTGAGCTGGCTGCCCACTCGCCTCGCTTTCAACTCGTTTGCAAATCGGCAGTGTGATAAGGCCTTAAATGATAAAAGATTTTATTTTTGTGAAGAGGTTTTCACAAACACTTTTATACTCTGAGAAGAATGGCTGAAACAAAATCGGAGGTCTCTCTCTCTTTTAAAGTTCAGACATAACCTTGGTCAGATCATGTAGTTAGGTTGGTATCCGAAATTGATTTTTGAGGAGAGAACTATATAGATTGAGTAGGCCTGTCCAGTGAGTGCACGCATTTGTCATTAATCGTACAGCTCAAGACAGAGTTTAGACAGCTCAACGATTGATGCTAGATAAATGGTATCAAGAGTTACCGTAGACCCTATGGTAACTGTTGAGGAATTAGATCCCTATGGAATTGGGTTAACACCGCACCAAAATAAGGAAAAAGAAACAGTGATTCAACCGTTGGCTTACAAAAGTTACCAAATCCGTTTTATTTTAGCAAAAGTAATTTTGTCTGTCGGTTTGTCTGTAACCTTTTTGCGGGTAAACCACTAAAACAATATTTATAAAGAGGCAGAGACAGATAAGTAGCCCTGGGACTTGGAGAAGAACCCAGCATGGAGATCAGCGACAGTCTGTGCTGCTGGTGCTTGTCGGGGACTGCTGTCGTACGAGGGAACACTTCTGAAGCTCGCTTACCAGCCGCTTGCCCGAGATTTATGCTACTTTTCAGCCTTCGTGATCCACGCGCGCCTCAAAGAGGTGTCAGTTAAATTGAAGAGCCCCGTTAGGGCCGAAGCCTACCGGATCAGCCGAAAGGGTAAACGCTGCCTCGTAAAACATAGGGAAGAAGGAGCATGGATAATCTCTAGTCAGTAATTCTGACACTCCTTAGCGCTTCACCCACAGCGGGAGGGGTCATAAGATGATTTCCCTGTCCTTAAAAAAGGCTACATCTCATCCTAACTAATTGTTATGAAATGCAAAATAAACGCAGACAAGTCGCGGGTAACAGCTCAACAAACCAAAAAATAGCTTAGTAATTATTATTACCATTCATATTTAAAGAATCACGTGTCTTAACCGTCAGTTTATTTCCTCAAAGGCACTTAAGTTGATGAGACATAAGATTAATGTCATGCATGAGAGCCTTCCTTGATTGCAAATCAACACAATCCTAGAGTTACTCGCTTTAAATGTACGAACATATAAAAATATGTATATTTTTATTCCTCTATTTTCAAAACGCAACAAGCTACAAAATATATCAGTTAAATTCCGCGGAAGGAAACAACTTACTACCCAAAATAAAGCAGATTCTACTAAATCAGAAGCCAAGCGAACCGGAATATCAGAATGAACGAGTAAGACTAACGAAGAGGGATCCACTGCGGTTAAAACCAGTAAGGGAATCTGTCTTCGTCAAGAGAATTATACCCCATGGTTACTCCACAGGAGAGTATGAATACGACTCCAAATTGAACACTGTCTTCAAGCCTTTAGCCAGGTACCACATTAAGAAACCTATTGAAGAACATGAAAGATCAGTTCTAAAAGATTTAAACGCTGAGGAAAAACAAAACCGATTAGACAAAGACCTAATTGTACTCGTTCAAAAAGAGAAAAACCAGCTCGACTTGTTGAGCCAGATTCAGAAGTTTTTAAACCAGAACACAAACAAGCAAAACCGTAAGAAGAAAGCTAAAACAAGATTTCGAGGAATTATTAATAAATTTGGCAAGAATACATTGCTGATGTTGAGGGAGAAATCTGGAGAAGAACACGACCCGTTCGCGCCTGGTAAGCTGCCGGCTGAGTTACTGCCGACCTCAGTGTCAGAAGAAGCAGGTGAAAAAGTAGTTTTACCAAAGTATCCGTTTTGGAACTACTGGACGGTAAGCAATGACACAGGCGCATCTTGAGCGAACAGAGCCGAGTTGATTGCCCAGGATCTGCCTGACAAACGTTCTCAGGCATCATTTCATCATTCTCCTGCCCTTATCCCAATTTATTTGGGGTCGGCGCAACATATCTTCTTCTTCCATACTTCTCTCTTAGTCGTTCGGTAGTCACTCCCTTCCTAGCCATGCCAACTTTCACACAATCCATCCATCGTTTCTTTGGTCTCCCTCTACTTGTATAGCTATCCACATTCATGCTCACAACTTTCCTGACAACATTTTCCTCATTCATGCCCGTACCATGACAAACGTTCTCAGGCATCACTCAACATTTCCAGTTTACCGCAATTACATTCAAACTTTCATCCCCTATGTAACACCCTTAGGGGATGAATTTTGGAAAAATCCTCTCCTTGTGTAGTGCTCACTTTCGCTGTACATTTATAAGGAACTTTTCTGCAAAAGTTCATGCTTACAGTACTTTAGGCTAAGCGTTTTTGTTTTGGCGACCCGGTTGGCGCAGTGGTTGAGCGATTGACTGCTGCGTAGCATGTCGCGGGCTCGATTCCCGCACGGAACAAATATTTGTACGACCTACAAGTATTTGTTCCGGGTCTGGGTAAATATGGTATATATATAATATGTACGTATTTACAACAAAAAAAAAAGTATATAAGTGGTTTATCAGCCATCTCGTTACCATAACACAAGCATTAGGTTGCTTAGCTTGGGACTATATGGAGTTGTGTGAAATGTCCAAGGATATTATTATTATTTAACCATTTAAGTATACACACACAAAAATAGACAAGAAGAAAGGAACAGAAAATACGTACAGAGGCCAGCACATCAAGTTACCACAATCTGTCAAATTTCTTTGATAGTATTTCAACTTTATTGCAAAGACGTAAGGTTCATTTTTAATTGAGAAAATTTGACAGTTAGGGATAGCTTGATGTGCTGGCGTCTGTACAAAAGTGATACTTATGTCTAAAGAAGTCTCTTCCAGCATACCTACCGATAGGAAAGAAGAATCAGAGAAAGATTTTTTACAAAGTGACCACTTTTTTTCAGTATCATAAAAATGTATACCAAGATCGCTGCCCAGGGAACCTTATAAAGGTTGGCAACATGTGCATAAATAGGATTGGACATCGGAGATCCGGAATCCCATCCGACACCAGGAGGAGTTCAAGTAAAAAACACAAGTCACGTCATTCTATTCGATCTGCTCGTAAAAGGCATCTATATGGTGACAAGAAGTAAAATAATACTTGAAATAAAATAAAATTGGGTTATTGGAATTTTTTTTTTGGCATTTTGCAAAATGCCAAATGTCCTATAAGTGATGAGTTTACCGAAAAACTGTTAAAATTAGAATATACTACCTTCAGCCAGCGGATTCGCCCGCGCGGTGTGTTGGTCAAAAGTTGTTATTTATTTATTATTATGGCCAAATCACGCAAAGTCTATATAAATTGTAGCCTATGTGTTATTCTGATGTATAAGGTATATTATTGGTGAGTTTCATCGAAATCTGCTTAGCCGTTTTCGCGTGAAAAAGGAACAAACATCCATCCATACATCCTTACAAACTTTCGCATTTATAATATTACTAGCTTTTGCCAGCGGCTTCGCCCGCGTGTTTGTAGGAAATTATCCCACGAGAACCGTATATTCTGCCGGTATAAAAAGTAGCCTATGTGCTATTCTAGACTATAATCTATCTCTGTGCCAAATTTTATCCAGATACATTCAATAGTTTTTGCGTGAAAGAGGAAAAAACATCCATCCATCCATCCTCACAAACTTTCGCATTTATAATATTAGTAGGAATAGGATTGTAATGGTTTAGTGAATAAGTCTCTGGTGTGTCAATAAATAAATAAATAAGTGTCATTTGGTGGAGGAGCTCGTGGCTAAGTACTAACAGCCGCACAGATCGATCCATCAGGTTAAGCTACGCTTGCCGGGGTTGGCCGTAGATGACTATCTTTACATACCGAGACTCCTCTGTGCCTCGGATAACACGTTAAGCCGTTGGTACCGGCTGTCATTTGTGCACTTTTGACAGACGTAACGGGTAGTCAGAAGCCCGAAAATCTGACAGCCTGTCTTACCAAGGGGTATCGTATTGCCCAGTTACTGGGTTGTGATGGTCAGATAGGCAGTCGCTCCATGTAAAATACTTACTGGTATTCAGCTGCATCCGGTTAGACTGGAAGCCGACCACAACATAGTTGGGAAAACGCTAGACAGATGATGATTATTGCTTCTTTTCTACTCCGGTTAATCTCCCAAACGGCTGAATAGATTTTGACGAGACTTTCAATGATCGATAGCTGATGTTATAAGGAGTAACTTACGGGGTGTCCTGTGTGAGAGACGAATACGACGCGACGCGACGCGATGCTACACGCGACAAATGTCCTAATTCAGACAAATGACGTTATTTTGGTCATTACTTCTCGAATCATGGAGAAGTAAAGTACAAGTTTGCTTTAGTTCGTGGTGTCGTGTCTGGTCGCCCTCAAAACAAGTACGCGTTACGTCGCGTCTTGCTGCACACTGCCACATAGGCCGCAAGTAGCGTATTCCGTTGATTTGATCGTGTATTCGTCGCTCACGTAGGACACCCCGTCAGGCTTCTTTTATTTTAGAAAAAGAATTAATCACACTAATATTCTAAAGGCGAAAGTTTGTGTGCGAGTGTGTGTGTTTGTAAGTTTGTATGTTTGTCCGTCCAAGTTTGTGAGTGAATGTGTGTGTTTGTAAGTTTGTATGTTTGTCCGTCCAAGTTTGTGAGTGAATGTGTGTTTGTGTGTTCGTATGTTTGTCCGTCCTTCACGCTTAAACGGCTGAACGGATTTGGATGAAACTTGGCACAGAGGTAGTTTATGACCTGGATTAACACATAGGATACTTTTTATCCCGGTAGTACTTAGCCTTGGGATAATTTCCGACATACACGCGGGCGAAGCCACTGGCAGCAACTAGTAATATATAAATCTGTTGTTATATAATTACAAATAATATACAGAGTTGATACGACAGAGGGGCTTTCCTTTAAACAGCTTATACTAGGTACTATTTTCAAGCTCTGTACCAAAAATCAATTAAATAGGAGCAGTAGTTTAGTCGCAAATGTTTTTTTAAGTTTTTGCCCCGTTTGTACACGATGTATCTTTCCTAACAGCGCTCCGGCGCGCGCGCGTCGGTGCCGCTGCGTTACAAGGTCAGTTTTTATTTACAAAGGGTGGTTGCGTTTTACTCTGATTTGTAAGCTATTTAGTTTGTTTGAAAAAATAAAATCCTCATTTTTGGTGCTTTTTATTTTTATACCGTACCGAGTTAATACTAAACACGTATAGTATATGTAGTGTAATGTAATGCCCCTCTGTCATATCAACTCTGTATATGTAATATATAAATGTTAGTTTATAGACTTGTTAGGTTATAAAAAGACTGTTTAATATTTTTTTGGAAAAGTGTATTTCTTAAAAACTTCAGAGAGCATAGCAACACACACAGCCTGTTTTAGAATCTTAAAATCTATGATAAAAATATTTGTTTTTAATTGTTAGCATAGACAAACACACGCTAAATATAAACTTTATAGAGGATGACATAAGGTAACAATATTAATAATAAATTACTAATTTCAATGCAGTTACAGATTCTTTAACGCCACTATGTCTTATCCAATTTTTTTGTACATTATGCAAGAAAAATATACAATTTTATTTAATTAGGTCAGGATAAAAGATCTTTATTACTTTAAAATCATACTTTTCTATGCAAGAACATGCTAAATGTTGAAAATATAAAGCTAATATATCTCAAACAATGGACGAACAACGGAATGATAATGAATGTTTAAAACTTAATAATCACTTTTACCCTACTCTCAACTGGTGTCACAAATGTATTCTGTATGTAGTGTAGCCACATAATCTTTCTTACCCTAATCTACTTGTCATTAGAACTTCCACAAAATCTTTAGTCCACGATACTAAAGGGTAACTGAAATTATTTTACGAGCAGAAGTTCGGACACTGGACCCAAAAAACATTCAATCAACCAAAGACAACACTAAAAAGCTTACAATTTTGATCAAATCATATCAATACAATTATCCAAAAGTTATAATGACAAATAACGAACTTTACCCTAACTTACCCTACTAATCTGTGTTACCCAACTATATCAAAACATATGTCGGGGCAGACTGGACGCCACAGTTGTTGTCTCTGGTCGACATGAGCACATAACCGTCGTTACCCCACATGTTAGACCAGGAGTTCTTCACGAGCCAGTACTTCTGACCCTTGAGGATGCCGTAGCCTACAGCTAGGACCGCGTGGTCGAGCTCTTCGACTTTGTTGTGGCTGAGGAAAGGAAGACAAAGTTAATTAGTAATTATTTTATGCCATGTGATTAACCGGACGTGGTTCTATTTTACAGCCCAAAAGGGATGATGCCAATATTTTTATTTGTCCGTAAGCTAGATTATTAAAGATACATTAGACATATATACGAGGAGCTCGTGGCTAAGTATTAACAGCCGCACAGGTTGATCCACCGGGTTAAGCTACGCTTGCCGGGGTTGGTCGTGGATGGGTGACCATCTTTACATACCGAGACTCCTCCGTGTTTCGGAAAGCACGTTAAGCCGTTGGTCCCGGCTGTCATTTGTGCATCTTTGACAGTCGTTACGGGTCGTCAGAAGCCCGAAAATCTGACAGCCAGTCTTACCAAGGGGTATCGTATTTCCCAGTTACTGGGTTGTGGAGGTCAGATAGGCAGTCGCTCCATGTAAAATACTGGTATTCAGCTGCATCCGGTTAGACTGGAAGCCGACCCCAACATAGTTGGGAAAAGGCTAGGCAGATGATGATGACATTAGACATATATTATTTCTTTTTTTACGTTATCAAAAGATTAAGATTTGATATGGTCTGTTTCATATGCTATTTTTTTTGAGGGCGTGAAATCATCCAATGACTTCTCCCGCTCTGGGTGGAGCGGAAGGGAGTTTCAGACCCTGACTGACTAAAACCCACCCATGTTCCTTTCTTAGCCCCTTATGTTTCGGGGTAGCGGTAACCCTTGCGGACAATCCCGCTTACTGATTCATACTGATTCTTGTGTCTTCAGTGCTGATTTTCAGCCTAATTTCAATTAATGACTTTTGATTTGTTTTTTTTTATTTTGAGAGTGAGAGAGATATAAAAAAAACACATGGTATACCCACAGATACTGATAATCATAGAACTCACCATTCCACCATCTGAGAGATATTTCTCAACAGCATGTGAAGCTAAGTCAGAGGCCCATGGGCACCATAACAACTCTGACACCAGGTTAGTCACTAACGAAAAGAAGAAGAAGGAGACTCACCATTTAGGCTCAAAGTAGACACCGTTGGAGTAGAAGCTGAATGTCTTGTGTGCCGCGTCGATGGCCACCGATATTGGACCGTGCTTGAAAATCGCCAACTATTACAAAAAATAAAGGAAAATGTAAGCAAGAAGTGTCTAAGTCGACTAGAATTATAATACTTGAAAAAGGATACAATAATCAAATAAGGATGACATTATCGAATTCGAAGGTTGAATGGTGGAAAATTATCGGTATTTTAGTACCGGATTTTTTTGTGCATATAAATTTACAGGCAGACGGACAAGTCATACTATACGGCTGCGTATCCATCACCTATGAAAAGTCAGAACTTAGGTTTGAATTGGTCAGTGCCTATCGAAGAATCGGCAAGAAACTCCACGGTCACTCTTTTAATAAAAATTACATACCCTGAGTGCTTTCTCGTCGTTTGTGGTGACGTTCACCCATCCCTTGATCTTCGTCGCGATGGTCACGTTGTCCAAATGGCAGTATCCGTCCTGAGAAAGAGGAATGAAGGATGCTTAGAATACATGCATAAAAGAACAACCGTCTCATTAGGAAGAATGCGCCAGCGCAGACCGCGAAATTCAAATTTTCATAGGTTTTTTTGCAATTTGAAGGTCAGTGTCAGGTTGTAATTTGATCAAAATAAAATTGCGACCGTAGCAAGAACGTATTTATAGAACTGTAATAATTAAAATCACCCATACAACCCTCTTAGTTCATATAAACTTTCATGAAATCATGACATTTGAGGGAAATTTTAACTTTGAGAGTTCTATTGATGATTCTAACGATTATCACACAAATATTATTCGCTTTCCCCTTTTTTTAAGGATAGGAAATCATCAAATGACTCCTTCCGCTCTGGGTGGAGCGGAAGGAATTGTCAGACTCTAACTGACTAAAACCCATCCATGTTACTTCCTTAGCCTTTTGTGTGCCGGGGTAGCGGTAACCCTTTCGGACAATTTTTTTACTGGCGTTTCCCCCTTAACCTCTCAAAAATGTCGTATGAACCCCATAGGTTCATAAGGAAAATTCTCTCGAAACGACAATAAATATAACAGTATAAATTGTTGAGCTCTTATAAGCAAACGGCTTCTAATAGGCGAACATCTAATGCAGCCTTTCCCAAAGCCCCTTGTGGGTGCTGCAAGCCTAAAGGAAGGCAGTAAAAGACCCAGAAAAAAAATGGAGGCGTTGTGTAGAGGCTTAGGGGGTGATTTGTAATTGCATCTAGATAGTGGTTTTTTAAGTAGGTGACAAATGCGGGCGCTAAGAAATCTATAATTTAATATTATAAAGCTGAAGAGTTTTATTGAACGCGCTAAACTCTGGAACTACTGAACCGAATTTAAAAATTATTTTTGTGTTGCATAGTCCATTTATTGAGGAAGGATATAGGCTATGTAACATCACGCTACGACCAATAGGAGGCGAGCAGCGGGTAAGACCGCGCGGGGCAGCTAGTAATTTATAAAGTGGACACTAAACAAAATAAGTTTGGGAACTCCAGATCTATTGGGTTAACGGCTAGCTTCTACCAGCGACTTCGTCCGAACAATCATACACCGTTAGGGTGGTCAGAATATGATTTAATGTTATCTCACCTGTCCCAAATATCCTCCGTAAGCTTCCTCGGTGGGTAGACCGTGCTTCATGATCCACTGGTAAGCCCTGAAGTCTTCGCCACCGTCACAACCGTTGTTGCCGAATCTGGAGAGGAAAAACAAACATGGTAATGCCGCCAGGATAAAATGGAATAATGGCTCCATTTTTTTTTAGTCTGTTAGCTAGATTAATAGGAGCTCGTGGCTAAGTAATAACAGCCGCACAGATCGATCCATCAGGTTAAGCTACGCTTTCCGGGGTTGGTCACTGGATGGGTGACCATCTTTACATATCGAGACTTCTCCTTACTTCAGAAAGCACATGAAGCCGTTGGTCCCGGCTGTTATTCGTCGATCTTTGACAGTCGTTCCGGGTACCTAGTCAGAAGCCTGAAAGTCTGACAGCTAGTCTTACCTAGGGGTATCGTATTACCCAGTTACTGACTGGATTGTGGAGGTCAGATAGGCAGTCGGTCCATGTAAAATATTGGTTAGGATGGAAGCAGAACCCAACATAGTTGGTAAAGGCTAGGCAGAATGATTATTGTGCGCGAAAATGTGAGTTTCTCCTATCATATTCAGTAGTAGTCTTGTGAATACCAGCTCTTCAACTTACCCCCAGGAGCAGTCCACCAGCGCCTGCTGCGACAGCGTCTCCAGCTTCCCGCCGTTGCTCAGGAACAGCGCGCCCTCCACAGCCCCGGTGGTGCCGAAAGACCAGCAGGAACCGCACACTGACTGATCTGATAAATAAAACACAAAAAAGATTAGTCTGCTTCTTTTCGTGTGGTTACCGACTAACCTGGTGTGTCTTTATGCTGCCCATGGGCCTCTGACTTAGCTTCACATGCTGTTGAGAAATATCTCTCAGGCATGTCAGTGTCCTCATGAGGTTTTCCTTCACCGATTTTTAAGCTAGTGTATACCGCACATGAATCAGTCAAATCAGAGGTGCGTGCCTTAAAAGATTAGTAATGTTGTAAATAAACATGACTTTTATAACTCGCCGGCGATTCTGTATAAGGCCTACGCAAATGTCCTGTACATCTGTAGTGGTATACTGTACAGACGCCAGCAGATCAAGCTATCCCTAACTGTCAAATTTTCTCAATTAAAAATGAACCTTATGTCTTTACAATAAAGTTGAAATACTATCAAAGAAATTTGACAGATTGTGGTAACTTGATGTGCTGGCCTCTGTACATCAAGCTATCCCTAACTGTCAAATTTTCTCAATTAAAAATGAACCTTATGTCTTTGCAATAAAGTTGAAATACTATCAAAGAAATTTGACAGATTGTGGTAACTTGATGTGCTGGCCTCTGTACAAATCGCACAGTGAAAACGTAGGTGAAGTGAGTTTAAAGTGAGCTGTCAATAGTGTCTAGCATTAGGGGGAATGACAGTTCTCTTCACCTTAGTTTTTTACAGAATCGACCGACTGATAGCGTCGTGTGACGGGTCGTTGAGCTCCCTAAAATTGTGTTGAGCTATACGATGATTGGGTTGTGACAGGTCAGCTAGCTGCAACGGCTCTTTCTTCAAAAGGATCCGTCATTTCATAGGTTTTTTCCTTCAACGATTTCCTCCTTTATCGTGAGGAAACCGGCATGCCTTTTTTTTTAAGGCTGGGTCCACCATCCAATGACTGCTCCCGCTCTGGGTGGAGCGGAAGGGAGTGTCAGACTCTTACTGACTAACACCCATCCATGTTCCTTCCTTAGCCTTTTATGTTCCGAGGTAGCGGTAACCCTTTCGGACAATCCCGCTTAAAACCGGCATGCCTGTGAGATATTTCTAAACAGAATGTGAAGCTAAGTCAGAGGCCCATGGGCACAAAAAGTAGCAGCATAGATTTTTTTAAATTAGAGACATACACTTAGTAAAGTTCATTAAAAAGTGTAAATTCAATAGAAATAAAAAATGCTACAAAAATAGTGCTCATTACGTCTTTCCCTTTCTGTCTCTTTTTTAAAAGCAAGTACATGTTATTATTGTAATTTTGTTAGCTTTTATATTATGTAAATATTATATTCCGCTTTAATTAAATTTATATCAAATGAAAACTTTTGAAACACTCAATGAATGTGTACATAGTACATACACATTATATCTCGGTACCGTCCGAGACAATGATGAAATCGGAAGTGTGTGTTACGTGCTGACGCTACCCGCCTTCATTCACAGCAAGTTTGTACACTTGGTTACCGCAAGAAAAGCGCGCGCTTCGAGACATAATTAAAATACAGACGCCAGCACATCAAGCTATCCCTAACTGTCAAATTTTGTCAATTAAAAATCAACCTTATGATTTTGCAATAAAGTTGAAATACTATCAAAGAAATTTGACAGATTGTGGTAACTCGATGTGCCGGCCTCTGTACTATACTGCCCAATACATAAATCTTAAACTTTCTGTTTCTGTCAGTCTGTTCACTTTGTCATAGTTGCATGTATTCTTCTTCTTCTTAGCGTGTCGATGGAAATCTAAATGTACTCGGCCCAGAATTCGGCTACGTGTTTGGCGCCATCAGTTCCTGTAACGTGCATACGGCAGGAAACGCAGGACACGATGTTAAGTGTCCCATCGTTTGTGGAACAGCACCACATTTACACTCCAAGGCGGAGTTGTATGTATTTAATATCTTAAATTACATTTTAATTACATTGTAGTGATGTTTATTTTAGTAGTATGTATGTATATTGTAGTGATGTTAATTTTAGTAATGAATATGTATCTAAGAATGTATATTCTCTTAGTGTATGTTTATATCTACAATAGTGAATTGTTTGTTTATATTTATGTATTATGTTTCCTCTTTTAATCTCACACACGTTGTCTACATTTCTTTTATCTACTGTCCTATAGCAGGTATGCTATAGGACCATTTATGTACACTCATAAAAACAGCATACCTGCTATAGGACAGTAGATAAGCGGGGGGTCCTATAGTAGATATGCAGGGATTTCTTTAGAAATAAGCATCACCTTTGTATGTATTTTCTGTTCCTTTCTTCTTGTCTGTTTTTATGAGTGTACATAAATGGTTAAATAAATAAATAAACGCTTAGCCTTAGGACTGGAAGCATGGACTTTTGCCGAAGAGTTCCTTATAAATGTAAGGCAAAAGTAAGCACTTGAAGAGTATTCATCTCCTAAAGGGGATCAAAGTTTAAATGTAATTTTAAATAATTGGTTCATATAAATACCTTTAACAGGTGTAACAGCTCCAAACAGTCTCCAATCATGTTCGGATGGCAACTTGTCTGCTTCGTTCTCGATCCAGGACTGGCTGTACGGGAACGGGAGACCTGGAACCATTGATATTCTTAATTGAATGGGCAGTTCCCTTGACTTCGTTCACGTGAATTTTAGACCCACCCTCTCATAAATGTAGGGGTCGGATAGGGCCGAAGCCTACCGGGTCAGCGGGATTGTCCGAATGGGTTACCGCTGCCCTGAACATAAAGGGCTAAGGAAGAAACATGGATGGGTTGTAGTCAGTAAGAGTCTGACACTTCCTTCTGCTCCACCCAGAGCAGCAGGAGTTATTTGGTCATTCCCATAAATCAATCTGCCTAGCCTTTTCAAACTATGTTGAGGTCGGCTTCCAGTCCAACCGGATGCAGCAAAATACCAGTATTTTAAATGGAGCGACTGCGTACCTGACCTCCACAACCCAGTAAATGGGTAATACGATACCCATCCCAGGAAAGTCTGCCATTCGGTCTTATGAAGAGATCGAATGGCAGACTTTCAGGTTTCTGACTACCAGTAACGACTGTCAAATATCCACGCATGACAGCCGGGACCAACGGCTTAACGTGCTTTCTGAGGCACGGAGGAGTCTCGATATGTAAACATGGTCACCCATCTACGGACTAACCCCAGCAAGCGTAGCGATGTGGCGACATCTATCCAGCCACATAGGAACCACACAGATAGCGAGCGAAGTGTCAAAAAGCTGACATGTGACGACACTATACGTCACGCAAATCCTACACTCAGCCCCGACTAAGAGTTGTCGGGCAGTAGCCCGCCAGACGCAACACCTGTCTGGTTGGAGGATCCTCCCTTTTCAATGGAGGGACTTTCCACCACGCTCCTTCGTTCCTCCTTTCCCACTAAAGCTTAAGATTGTACGCGTTCCTATCTATATACAGGGTGGAATTTTGTAATGCCACCTGGAGGGAAAGTACTCTTAATACTGTAGATAGAAAATTTTACTCAAAGAAAACATTCCTTTATTTTTGAATCGAAAGAAAACTGCATTCAAAGATTTCCAAAAATTCGCTTGCCACACCCAGGACTCGAACTGACTAAAATCTGCAAAAAGTACACCCTGTACTTTTATTGCATCGATCGTTAGGATCAATTTATAAGGATGAAATCTCTCGAACAAACGTGATAAATTAAATGATAGGAAAATCATGAAATCTTAAATTGTTTCAATTATTTACAAAAAATGGTAAACTAACTAATTAGTTGCTCTAAATGGGCACCGTTTTTTTAATACACAAATGTATCCTTGTAACGAATTAATTTTTAGTAACCTTAAACGTGTTGAGGTGAATATTATAAATCGTATTCTGAACTTCAACTCTCAACTCGTTTCGCGGCTAAGGCGATTCACACACGGCACCGCGCTCCACCGCGGTAGGCGATGAAGCGGATCTCATGTCGCATTGGTCTCTAAAAAATCCGTTGATACCTAACACACGTACGCCGCCCGACCACGCGGTCGAGCGGTGCCCGTTTCTACCGCAAACTGCTCCTACCGCGCGGTCGAGCGGTGCCGTGTGTTAATCGCCTAAGATTTAATGAAAATTTGATTTTTACGTATCTCCGCAAAAAAAATGTAAAGGGGTGAGATTTGGTGATCTCGTAAGCCATCAAGTAAGATTGTACCGGATAAGACGATTGAAGATTGGCACAAAACCAATCTTCAATCGTCTTATCCAAATAGTAACTCGTCATTTTAATGGATAAATCACGTCAATGATAATTATTAATGACTAACATACGTAAACAGGTGGATCTTTGAATTAAAGAGCTTTAACTTGATTAATTGAATTTATAAGTCCAGATTTTATGGTTTTCTTTTCATTTAATTTATCAAGTTTCTTAGAAAGATTTCATTCTTATACTTGATCCTAACGATCAATGCAATAAAAGTACATGGTGTACTTTTTACAGATTTTAGTCAGTTCGATACCCGGGTGTGGCAAGCAAATTTTTGAAAATCTTTGAATGCAGTTTTCTTTCTATTCAAAAATAAAGGAAAGTTTTCTTTGAGTAAAATTTTCTATCTACAGTATTAAGAGTACTTTCCCTCTAGGTGGCATTACAAAATTCCACCCTGTATATAAAAATCAATTGCTGTTCGTTAGTCTCGCTAAAACTCGAAAAGGCCTGAGCCGATTTAGCTGATTTTGGTGTTGAAATGTTTGTCGTAGTCCAGGGAAGGTGGGTAGGTAGGGTAGGTAGGGTAGGTAGGGTAGGTAGGGTAGGTAGGGTAGGTAGGGTAGGTAGGGTAGGTAGGGTAGGTAGGGTAGGTAGGGTAGGTAGGGTAGGTAGGGTAGGTAGGGTAGGTAGGGTAGGTAGGGTAGGTAGGGTAGGTAGGGTAGGTAGGGTAGGTAGGGTAGGTAGGGTAGGTAGGGTAGGTAGGGTAGGTAGGGTAGGTAGGGTAGGTAGGGTAGGTAGGGTAGGTAGGGTAGGTAGGGTAGGTAGGGTAGGTAGGGTAGGTAGGGTAGGTAGGGTAGGTAGGGTAGGTAGGGTAGGTAGGGTAGGTAGGGTAGGTAGGGTAGGTAGGGTAGGTAGGGTAGGTAGGGTAGGTAGGGTAGGTAGGGTAGGTAGGGTAGGTAGGGTAGGTAGGGTAGGTAGGGTAGGTAGGGTAGGTAGGGTAGGTAGGGTAGGTAGGGTAGGTAGGGTAGGTAGGGTAGGTAGGGTAGGTAGGGTAGGTAGGGTAGGTAGGGTAGGTAGGGTAGGTAGGGTAGGTAGGGTAGGTAGGGTAGGTAGGGTAGGTAGGGTAGGTAGGGTAGGTAGGGTAGGTAGGGTAGGTAGGGTAGGTAGGGTAGGTAGGGTAGGTAGGGTAGGTAGGGTAGGTAGGGTAGGTAGGGTAGGTAGGGTAGGTAGGGTAGGTAGGGTAGGTAGGGTAGGTAGGGTAGGTAGGGTAGGTAGGGTAGGTAGGGTAGGTAGGGTAGGTAGGGTAGGTAGGGTAGGTAGGGTAGGTAGGGTAGGTAGGGTAGGTAGGGTAGGTAGGGTAGGTAGGGTAGGTAGGGTAGGTAGGGTAGGTAGGGTAGGTAGGGTAGGTAGGGTAGGTAGGGTAGGTAGGGTAGGTAGGGTAGGTAGGGTAGGTAGGGTAGGTAGGGTAGGTAGGGTAGGTAGGGTAGGTAGGGTAGGTAGGGTAGGTAGGGTAGGTAGGGTAGGTAGGGTAGGTAGGGTAGGTAGGGTAGGTAGGGTAGGTAGGGTAGGTAGGGTAGGTAGGGTAGGTAGGGTAGGTAGGGTAGGTAGGGTAGGTAGGGTAGGTAGGGTAGGTAGGGTAGGTAGGGTAGGTAGGGTAGGTAGGGTAGGTAGGGTAGGTAGGGTAGGTAGGGTAGGTAGGGTAGGTAGGGTAGGTAGGGTAGGTAGGGTAGGTAGGGTAGGTAGGGTAGGTAGGGTAGGTAGGGTAGGTAGGGTAGGTAGGGTAGGTAGGGTAGGTAGGGTAGGTAGGGTAGGTAGGGTAGGTAGGGTAGGTAGGGTAGGTAGGGTAGGTAGGGTAGGTAGGGTAGGTAGGGTAGGTAGGGTAGGTAGGGTAGGTAGGGTAGGTAGGGTAGGTAGGGTAGGTAGGGTAGGTAGGGTAGGTAGGGTAGGTAGGGTAGGTAGGGTAGGTGGGGTAGGTATCATCGTTAAGACAGGACAACGTCTGTTGGGTCAGCTAGTTTTAAATGACAAAGATCCGAATTTTAGTATCACATACCTGCGTTAGGTC
Organism: Hyppa rectilinea; assembly: GCA_951799385.1. NCBI lineage: Eukaryota > Metazoa > Arthropoda > Insecta > Lepidoptera > Noctuidae > Hyppa > Hyppa rectilinea. Next base: position 16,301,615 of record OX637316.1, read on the forward strand.
CGGAGTACCGTCGCCCGCGCAGGGCGGCCAGCTCGTCGTCAGTGCGGTCCGTGAGATGGTTGACAGCCATTGTGAATGTGCGGTGAGCGCGGTTGTGAGAGTAGATAAATCTGTGGGTGATGACCAGGTTTTATTACAAGCTACAAAGACGGGGAGAAGGGATTTAACTGACAGCCAGACGCCACCACATTGTGACCATTGGGAACGTCAGACTGCCAAGTTATAAGTCTCGAGTTCGAACTCAACCTCTGACATTTCCGATTCATGTGCGTATTGTATAATTATCACTTGCTTAAAAAAACTGTGAAGGAAAACATCGTGAGGAAACCTCAACAGCATGTGAAGCTAAGTCAGAGCCCATGAGCAGCATAAAAACTCTGTCACCAGATTAGTGACTAACCACACGAAAAAGATAGAAAGCCACCACATCAAACTATCCCGAACTGTCAAATTTTCCCAATTTGACAAATTTTATGACAACAGCATGAGGTTCATCTGATGATTGCCCTCAAAAAACAAAATGCCAATTTATTTGGCGCATCATGTCTTTCCTTCCACACTTATCTATTAGTCGTCATCTCGGTAGTCACTCCGTTTCTAGCCATATCATCTTTCACACAATCCATCCATCATTTCTTCGGCCTTTCCCTGCTTGTATAGACTCTCTAATGACATGACATGATAATAATATGATCTACCTGAGGTTCTGCCTGAAGAGGTTCAGCCTCTTCTCGTGTTCCACATCGCTGGCGTACTGCTTGCTGTGCTTCTTCTTGAACCTGGAATGATGAAGAAGATTTAAATTAGCGATCAAACATTGGCATTTAAAGTCGCCAACAAGTTACCACAAACTCAAATTTTCTCAATCGTTTTGAACTTAACTTATAACGTTTTAAGGTTTACAATCATTTGGAGAAATTTGACACTTTGGCGAACATAGCAAATACGATTTGCAAGTACATATCGCGATTGCGATTTGCCTTTGACACGGTTGGCGCAGCGGTTGAGCGATTGACTGCTGCGCAGCATGTCGAAGGTTCGATTCCCCCACGGATTAAATATTTGTACGACCTGCAAGTATTTGTTACTTGCAAATGATTGACTTAATGTGATGACGTGTTTCGTAATGTTAATTACTTCTCACACGATAAATGTATAGAATCAAGTTCTTCCAACTAAACAGACAGCTGTCTTGCTGGGGAGTTTGTTGCGCCACTTCTTCTTCCCAGCTAAAGCACTAGGAAGTGGTGAAGGGTGGGCGTTTTTGGGGGACTGTCTTATGTAACTTTGACCTTCAAAAAGTGCTGATTTTCAGCCTAGTTTGAATAAATAACTTATGATTTTGATTTACTTATATCTTCTTTGCGTCTTGTACGTACTTAACGCAAAAAATAATGGTTTTCGTTCGCCTGTTTTTCTTTCTATTCCCCGATAATCTAAAATAGAGGTACCTACAGAGGCCAGCACATCAAGTTACCACAATCTGTCAAATTTCTTTGATAGTATTTTAACTTTATTGCAAAGACGTAAAGTTCATTTTTAATTGAGAAAATTTGACAGTTAGGGATAGCTTGATGTGCTGGCGTATGTACACTCACATTTCCAAACCATATCTTGAGTTGGAAAATACAGCTCTGAAAGAAGTTCTCACCTGTCAAACTCCTGGTGCACATGCTCATCATTGCCAGGATGCATGAACTCCATCATGGGGTTGAAGGTCGCGTAGTGACGGTTTCCAGGTCCAGGGAACGATGAGCATTTCATTGCTGTAACATAAAATTATGTCAATCAATCTGCCTAGCCTTTTCCCAACGTTGTTAGGCTCGGCTTCCAGTCTAACCAGATGCAGCTTTTACATGGAGCGACTGCCTATCTGACCTCCACAACCCAGTAATTGTGTAATACGATACCCCTTGGTAAGACTGGATGTCAGACTTTGGGACTTCGGACGATGTCAATGATTCAGAATGACGGCCGGGACCAACGGCTTATCGTGCTTGCCGAGACACGGAGGAGTCTTGGTGTGTAAAGATGGTCACACATCCACGGCAAGCGTAGCTTAACCTGATGCTATCCTGTGCGGCTGTTAGTACTTAGCCACGAGCTCCTCATATGCTCTGGCGTTCAAAAGGTTAATTTAACCCTGAAAACAACGTGAGTATAATAATAATAATATCCTCGGACATTTCACACAGCGCCGTATCGTCCCAAGCTAAGCAACCTAATGCTTGTGTTATGGTAACGAGATGGCTGATATACTACTTATATACATTATTTTTTTTGTATATACATACATATTATAGATAGAAAAACACCCAGACTCGTAACAAATACTTGCAGGTCGTACAAATATTTGTTCCGTGCGGGAATCGAACCCGCGACATAGTGCGCAGCAGTCAATCGCTCAACCACTACGCCAACCGTGTAGTATAATATTATACATCACATAAGACTGAGAAATAACAACAAAACATTATTTATTTTTTATTTATTTATTTTATTTATAGTTAATTAAAACGGCACAGGTCCAATTACATTAATTAACATAGAATTAGAATTATTAAGATTAAAATAAAATAAGCATTCAAACAACATACCATACAAAAATTAGATTCAAATTCAAAGATATACAATGGTGTGGATAAGATTATTAATAATTATTTGAGTAAATAGTTAAATAAATTAAAAACATAATAAACTAACATAAAATATCATATAACAGTGGACACCCTCGCATATTGTCTCTCACAAAACACCAGACAGGCACGCATTATTTTCTTCCATTCATCAGCAAACACATCACATTCAGGGTCGGCAGTCAGGAGGGCGTTTAGCATCCTTAGGGTTCGACATACTGGGGATTCCGCTCTAGCAACCGACCTAGATAGCGGTTGTGCGAACAGGTTATGACGGCGGTTTTGACGGTGCCCAAGGTATTTGTCGGGCACAAATAGGCAGCAGAAAAGTCCGTGAAGCTCAGGGCAGTCAATACGACCGCTTAGGGTTTTACAGGCAATCGTGAGCTGATCAAAGCCCCTTCTTACCTCCAACGAATTGAAGCCCAACACCCCTAGAAGATAGTTCGTTGGGTACATAAATGGAAAGTAATGGTACAGCCTTCGATACAAAAATCTCAGGAAGGTTTTCTGAACTTTCTCAAGCATCAGCGTCAGTGACGCAGTATGTGGATGCCAGACACAGGCGCTGGACTCGAGTTTACTCCGAACCAAAGTGGTGTAAAGAAGTTTAATAGTACTGGGATTGCGAAAGTCACAAGCGTTTCTCAAGACAAATCCCAGACGCCTGTAGGATTCCTTAGCAAGGGCAGAAACGTGGTCTCTAAATGTCAGACGCCGGTCGAAAGTCACTCCTAAGTCCTTAACGCTGGTGACACGAGTGATCGCTATACCCCCCATACCATAATTGTATTCTATTAGTATCAACCCTCGACCATAAGTCATAACGCTGCACTTACTTATATTAAACAACAATTTGTTCGCAATGCTCCACCCATAGACGGTATCGATGTCCTTTTGTAGGAGTTCGCAATCCACCTCTGTTCTGATTTGTGCAACTAGCTTTAGATCGTCGGCATATAGTAGACATTTTGCGAATCGAATCTTGCAAATTAGGTCATCGATCATGATCAGAAACAGAGGCGGCCCCAATACGGATCCCTGACTCACACCCGAGCGAGTGTAGTAAGCCTTCGACTCAAAGCAGCCATGCCGGACGAACTGTTTGCGATCCCGTAGGTAGTCGGCGAAGAAGTTAAGAAGGCCGGATGAGAAGCCCGTAGCCCCTAACTTTGCCAAAAGCACATCGTTGTCCACTTTGTCGAACGCCTTCCGGAAATCAAAATACAGAGTGTCGACCTGCCTACCGGATTCCAGGCTACTGGATATGAAGTCAGCATGAACCAGCAGATTTGAGTTCACGGAGCGACCAGGTCGAAAACCATGTTGGGCATCAGAAAGATACATATTTGTTTGTTTAAAGATAACAGTGTGAAGTATATGTTCAAAGACCTTTGCAATGGTTGATAAAATAGCGATAGGTCTGTGCTCCTCGACAGATGTCTTGTCACTGGTTTTAGGGATGGGAGTAACACGTGAAGTCTTCCATATCTCCGGATACACGCCCGACTGAAGAGCTACATTAAAAACATGACATAAAGGGGCTGCTAATATATTGCTACATCCTTTAACGATATATGCAGGGATGTTATCCGGGCCGACTGAGCTGCAGGGTTTGAGTTTGGAAATACCCCTAACCACGTCCGTAGGGACTAAAACAGGTAGGGGAAAATTACCTCCCTCACTATTCACCGTGTTTGACTTCGGGTCCAATTCTGGTGTGTCCGGCAGAAATACGCTGGAAAAATACTCAGCAAATGCCTCAGCAGCTTCGACACCTGAATAGACCCTGCCATCAAGCACAACGTCCGGCTCAAACCCACCCTTAGATCGCAGGCTTGAAATGTGCTGCCAGAACAGTTTTGGATTTTTGCATAGGCTGTTTTCCATATTAGAGCAATGCAATCTATATGCCTCCTCAGTTCTGACTTTTAATTTCGACCGCAGTGCGCTAAACCGAAGAATCGTCACTTGTTTTTCACAATGAAGTGGTCCCGTAATACATAGGTAGTTCGGTACGACGCTATTATCTTAAACTCAGTCATTATAAATAGATCTATTGTCTATTACCAATACGTAGGAAGTGGTATTCATCTCTGTTGAAGATAAAGCATATGTCCCAACAATACCGTTATTATATGCTGAGTTTATTTTTAACCTTTTGAACGCCACTGTCACGTCTATGTGACAAGCAAGCGCACGCCCTGTACGCCAACGACACAAATATATGACAATGCGCTACACTATAACACGAAATAAACAATTAAATGATTACTTTTGTGTGTGTTTATATAGATATCTTAAAAATTGAAGCTCTCGTACGTATTTAATGACATGAAACAAATTAAAAGACTAATAACTTTGTAGTTTGGCGTTCGAAAGGTTAACATTATTGTACGGTTTCATGCATATATTTACAAGTAACTCCCATAATAAATTGACAAGTATTTCTTAGGCAACCTTCGTCTTCTAATGACGACTTCAGTAAAGGTGCACAATCAGCCAATACAAGGTGATTTTTTCAATTGGGTATTTGAAAGGGTAATCATTACTTGTTATGAACCGTCAAAACGCGGCATTTGTACGTAATTTGCATGAAATATAGCAATGTGACGTCACAGATTTTTAGAATCAAATGGAATACTTATTATCCTTAAATTAAGCAATTATATCGTCGCATTATATTCAATTTCTGTACGGTGATGGAAGTTTTTATGACGAGTGGGCTTTTTCCTTGTGATTAGATATTTTATTTTTTACCGATTCAAATAGTCAATTGGGCGTGAATGGCCAAATCCGAAACTATGCGAAATAGCGAAAAGTACTCAAATGAGTCGTGGGCTCGATTTTGATGAAAACTAAAACTGCATTATTGGATTTTTGAAAAATCCATTTTTAGACAGGAACCTAACTGGTTGATTTTGGAAAAAAAACATACTGTGAATGGTGTATCCATTCGCTAGGGTCGCTAATAAGGATCGAATTCTGAGAAGTAATGACATACGGCAACTTAAGGAAAGATCTCATATTTAACAACATATCTTACATCGTTTAGTTTGATATTTAGGTGAGTTAGGATATTTCATGAACACTAGGCGGAGTGTTCATGAAAACAGGCATTAGATCGAGAATTTAATTAAGGGTGTTACTCACAGGGTTCAATGTTGAAGATAGCGGGGTCAATGTCCTCCACGTCGTAATCGACATAATCAATGTAGTAGTGGTCGTAGTGGGAGCCCAGGAGAGAGTTGTAGCCTTTCATCTCGTACCTAGAAGATAAGAAAATACATACATTAAGTCATGCTGTCCACATGGGGTAAGCAGACACTACACGTTTAAATTTAAGTCGTTTAAATCCCCTTAAGGGGTCATTGTACTCATTATAACGAGCAACTTTTACTATGGGACCGAACCTGAAATCGCGAAAAAAAATCAGCTGTTCAGTACATTCATGTTCGCCTAACTCGTCAAAATGTACTGAACAGCTGCTTTTTTTTAGTTTTTGTTATGCGATAACACCCGTGCTAATTGAACTACCACAGGCACAATTTATTCAAATATACACATAAACCTTCCCCTTGAATCACTCCTATCTATTGATGAAAACTGCATTAAAATCCGTTGTGCAGGTACCTAGTTTAAAAGATCTAAGCGTACAAAGGCTCACCCCCTATTACATGGGAATGCAACCGTGTACACTATAGGTGTACCTCCCCAAACCTTCGTGGTTTACAGGCGTAGTGTTACGTCACATTATTATATCACTACATAGTATAAAACAAAGTCGCTTTCTCTGTCCCTATATCAACGGATTTTGATGCGTTTTTTTTTTAATATATAGTGTGATTCAAGAGGAAGGTTTATGTGTATAATTTTTCGACATATTTTGCAGGCGAAGCCGCGGGCGGAAGCTAGTAAATTATAAATCGGGATGATGACTATTTAAGTTTAGTCCGTCAGCTAAATTATTAAAACACATTGGACACGTATTTTTTCTTTTTACACGTAACTAAAATATCACGTCGAAACATTGTATTAAAATGTGGCATGACGTCATTCCTCTGTAGATTTTATACTGAGCTGTGACGTAGCGCGCCCCCACTCCCCAGCTTTAATGCGTTTATTCTAAGTCATATTTAATTAATATGATAAAGCAAAAAATACTTATCTAATATTTTTTTGGAACGAAGTTCCTTATCGCGCGCTGCGGAAGGGGGCTAGACGGAAAAACTTAAGACCAAAAGTTGTAACGACACTTTTTGCTATCGTTGTAAGCCGTGCGGCGTGCGCGTGTTTCTCTGTCTGTCTCTCTCTCTCTCATAGAAAGCAAGCCAGTTATTTTCGTTTCATCTTTCTATTTCGCATTGAACAGCACACTGTTACAGCAACAACAAAAATAATCGTCGCAACACTGTGGTGTTTACGTTTATTTTTGTTGTTGTGTATACAGGTTTTTTGTACATAATTAAATAATAACAATATACACTCATTACAATCCCTTCACTAATTAATCGAAAGGAACTTCGTTCCATCCGGGTGTCCCTTGACAACTCTCAAGTTTTTTATTATCTTAACTCATGATTCTCCTGCCCTTATCCCAATTTATTTGGGGTCGGCGCAACATGTCTCTTTCTTCCATACTTCTCTATTAGTCGACATCTCGGTAGTTACTCCCTTCCTAGCCATATCGTCTTTCACACAATCGATCCATCGTGTCTTTGGTCTCCCTTTAATTGTATAGCCATCCAAATTCATGCTCACAACTTTCCTGATCTGACTGGCGAACTAAATTAATACTTTTTTGGTATATTTATTACCTGACAGGGATTGCCACAGACTCGCCCCTCAGTTTCAGCGACTTCTTGTACTTGATCCACATGGTGTACTTGTTCAGCTTCTGGCCGATAGTCTGCACGAACTGCCACTTTGACACCTCAGAGTCCTGCATCGTTTCCGTACCTGAAAGTAAAATTAGTGAAGGAATTGTAATAAAATTTTATTTCTTTCAAGTTATAATAATCAAAAAAAATCTAAAATTAACCAATCATAAAATATTGATTAAAAGGACATCATATTTTACTCAAAAAAAGTGTCGTTATAACTTTTGGTCTTAATTTCCGTTTAGCTCCCTTTCGCAACGCGCGATAATGAAATATGGAACGTCTTTCCAATAAAAAAAAAATAGACACTTTTTTTTATTTGAGGTCAGTAAATCATCAAACGACCGCTCTGGGTGGAGCGGAAGGGAGTGTCAGACTCTTACTGACTAAAACCCACACATTTTCCTTGCTAGCCCTTCATGTTCCGGGGCAACGGTAACCCTTTCGGACAATCCCGCTTACCCGGCAGGCTTGGCCCTAAAGGGCCATATGCTGACATTTCTTTGAGGCGAGCGTGGAACATATACGCGTCGTCCGGCACGGGCCTGGTGCTGACCGGGCGTGAGTCACCCATTACTCACCGTCTGCAGGCCCGCGCCTACGGTGACCGGGAGTCGTCACGTGGCTCCCGACGCCCGGGGCGTCTCCCGCGGCGGTTGGGACGGGAGGACCTTTCTCTCTCCCATCCCGCCACCCCCTTCGCGAGCATGACTGTTTCGCAGAAGGAGGTGACTGCCTCCCACTCCCTCTCGCTTCGGACCATGGCTTGCACCAGGGCCGGGCGCGAGAGGTCGCCGCCGCGGGAAACTATTTCAACTAGACTATTTCATGTAGAAAACTCGAAAGTTTGCTAAAAAACCGGCGAAATTCAAATTTTCTTACGTTTTTTGCAATTTGTATGTCAGTATCAGGTTGAGTATGGATCAAACTATGAATCGCGGCCGGAACTCATGTGTATATACCAAAGAGAATGTATATAAATAATTATACCATTAAAATCATTACTACTCTACTAAAAAGTTGTTATTTTGTGATTACAAAGAGATACTTAAATTTTATTTATTTGTATATATCTATGTAAATATGACATAGGGTGCATTTTACCTAACAAGACAATGTTTATGTTCTTTCTCCAGAATAAGCTTCTTAGAATTATTTATGTTATGTATTCTATTCATTGCGTTTTGGTTGTTTTTATTTTTTATTCATTTATTATTGACATAATCTACTCATTACAGTGTTTTTTTAATGAGTTGTATTGCAATATGTGGTTAGATAGAGACCTCGACAGTTGATCATATTTTTTTATCCTAATCCTTTTTAGTACTCATTAGCCATTATTAATTGATTGATTTTACTTCGATGGTCCTAGTTTTTAGTGCAGCATTGCACATGTAAGCGGGAACGCCCTTTTACCCGGAGGCCTTTTTTTTAAATTTACGCTTGAGTACAGTCAGTTTTTAATGTTTTAATTGGTATTGAGTACAATCAGTTTTTAAATGTTTAAATTGGCGTGTGCTAGCTGACATGATTGATTTTAATGTGATGTGTTTCGTAATGTTAATTACTTCTCATACGATAAATGTGTAGAGTCAAGTTCTTCCAACTAAACAGACAGCTGTGCTGCTGGGGAGTTTGTTGCGCCACTTCTTCTTCCCAGTTACAGCACTAGGAAGTGGTGAAGGGTGGGCGTTTTTGGGGGACTGTCTTATGTAACTTTGACCTTCAAAAAGTGCTGATTTTCAGCATAATTTGAATAAATGACTTTTGATTTTGATTACACTTAACGCGATCAGCACTTAAACCCCGTTTAAGAGCTGTCAGTGTCATTATTTACCATGGAATGTCACTGTCACCTCTTGAACGTGTTTTAGATGTGTTGATTGCGTTCAGTTTCATTGGTGAAATTTTCCCTAAAGATATTACGAAGAACTTACCGATAAACTTGAAGTCTGTCATATCAGGTAGAACTGTCTGTATCCCTATGGAGTTATCAGCTGAACCATTCACCTGCAGGCACGTCTCCTGGTTGAGGACTTCCTCTGTTGTGACAGGCGCGATCTGTGGGAGACGAGCTTTATGTTAAACTCAAGTCATTAAATACGTACAAGAGCTTCAATTTTTAAGATATATGTATCTATATAAACACTCAAAAAAGTTATGATTTAATTCATTAATTGTTTATTTCGTGTTATAGTGTTGTTGCCATTGTCACATATTTGTCGTTGGCGTACAGAGCATGCGGTTGCTTGTCATGTATATGTGACAATGGTTCAAAAGATTAAAAGTATTATGCAACGGGGAATAGTGTACATAGACTAAAGAAGTATAGAGTGAATACTGACCTTGATAGATGTACCATAAGGCTTGTATGCCGAAGCGGCCAATTGGTACGTCTTGACCATAGCGCCATAGTAGTCTATGCGGGACTTACTCGCTTTGCTGTCATACCTGGGAACGAAACGTTGACTTTTGAAACCATCTTTCTTACGAGTACACCGTCCGCGTGGTTTTTTTTAAAATAAGTATAGCCCTTTTTACAGAAGGATTAGGCTAAGATGTATAAACTTTAAGGTGTGTACACTAATATTTTTCCAGTTATGTTAGATAAACTCAATAACACTTTACCCGATCTGGGAATCGAACCCAGTAGCAGTAGTGCTTGCAACCACTAGACCAATGAGGCAGTCAAGTGCTTCTGAACAAATACTGACAAAATGCAGAAACAATTTATAACAGCCTTTGAACTAACCACGCAGAATGCCAGGTCTGCTCAAAATTCGATCCCTACAAAAACAGAAGAAGATCCACAAATGTTTGTGCAAATGTTTTTACTTTCATACCCAGGCAAACATGGTAGGAGCTTGTGGCTAAGTAATAACAGCCGCACGGAGGGAAAATCATGAAAATTAGCGCTGTGGTTCTGTCTCGCATGGGGTCGAAGCATTATGCTGAGCGATGTCCGTTTTGCGCGAATGTGACGCATATTTTCCCACAACTTCTTTTTTGTTGTTGTTTGTTATCTTTTTACTGCGTCATGTTTGCCGCAAATAAACATATCTTCTTTCTTTTTTTCATAAAGTTTTAATTAATAAAATAATCACAATAATTAGAGCAGTATCTAGCAGACAAAGACTAGATATATTTGTTTACACGTTTTGAACTTTATCTAAAGGTCGGGTCGTCCGATATGCGGTCATACCATATCTGACGTTAGTCGCATATAAGTGTATAGTTTTAGTATATTATGTGGGGCCGCCTTGACCAACTTCGTTTTAAAGGGCGAGATAGTTTGAACATAACGCCTGTATGCCTGTAATGCCTGGAAAATACTAGTATTCAGCTGCATCTGGTTCCACTGGAAGCCGACCCCAACATAGTTGAGAAAAGGATTTTGTTTTTTTGAGGGTGGAAAATCATCAAAGACCCCTCCCGGTCTAGGTGGAGCAGAAGGGTGTCATACTCTTACTGACTAAAACCGATCCATGTTCCTTCCTTAGCCCTTTATGTTCCGGGGTACCGGTAACCCTTTCGGACAATCCCGCTGACAAAAGGCTAGGCCGATCATGACATTCGTGAGTCCACCGTTAGATAAAAAAAAACAACATGGCTGACACATCTACAGTCTACTAAAATGTAGGCAAGCAAATACGCTGATGACGACGACCCCAAAAAGCAGTTTGCGTGTTCAATACCCAGAACAGTGCAATAAAAAACATGTAGCCTAAATCTAAACTGCGCTATGCCAAAATAATTGCTGATTTCATAGCTATTATGCGCATGCGATGATTCTATATTCGAATGTTTTAAGCCTTTGATTCTAACTTCAAAAATCTGATATGTTTAAATCATTTATTAATACTATGTGTGTGGGGGGAAGTAATAACAGCCGCACGGATCGATCCTTCAGGTTAAGCTACGCTTGCCAGGGTTGGTCCGTGGATGGGTGACTGCGACTGTTCCGTGCCTCGGCAACACGTTAAGCCGATGTTCCCGGCTGTTATTCATGGATCTTTGACAGTCGTTACCGGTATTCGGAAGCCCGAAAGTCTGACAGCCAGTCTTACCAAGGAGTATCGTAATACCCAGTTATACTGACTGGGTTGTGGAGGTTTTGCCAACTATGCTGGGGTTGGCTTCCAGTCTAACTGGATGCAGCTGAATAGCAGTATTTTACATGGAGCGACTGCCTATCTGACATCCACAACCCAGTAACTGGGCAATACGATACCCCTTGCTAAGACTGGCTGTCAGATTTTCGGGCTTCTGACGACCCGTAACGACTGTCAAAGATGCACAAATTACATTTTTCTTACTCGACATATTCTTCAAAATTAGAAACGGTAGATAATGATGAACCACATAACAGTCGCCAGCTTCTATTGTCAATTTCCTCGCATTTCTGTTGTTTATAAACTTTAAAACACATTTCACGTTGTCGGTACTAATGGCGGTAACAATGGCGCTTATAATATGCTTTCATTTACAATTGGATACCTGATATCTACGACTGGCTCGTTATGCTACATAATCTGGATGCCGAAGTTCAAAATGCAGAATGGATAACGTTGTAACCTATAGTGTATTTCTTTTACAGTGTACAATTTGGTAAACAAACACGGGACGAAAATTCAGATTTTTCGTATCAATCAAACACTTTGAGTTAAACATAAACGTCTTGAACTTTGAATAATACACTTAAGGCATGAATTATTTTTAAAAAATGCTTCAGAGACACATACATTACCTGGAAATCTTAATATTAGTCGCGACATTTGTTTACCAAATGAGACAACTAAAGAAAAATACACTATAGATCCGCTCAGTAGTTTTTGCGTGAAGAATTAACAAATATAAAAACACACACACAAACATTCGCCTTTATAATATTACTAGCTTCCACCCGCGGCTTCGCCCGCAAAATATGTCGACAAATTATACACATATACCTTCCTCTTGAATCACTCTATCTATTAAAAAAAACCGCATCAAAATCCGTTGCGTAGTTTTAAAGATTTAAGCATACATAGGGATATAGGGACAGAGAAAGCGACTTTGTTTTATACTATGTAGTGATTGTGATATAACTGGCTGACCCAACAACAGTTGTCCTGTCCAAACAATAACTCATACAAGAATACCATAGAGATTTTTTTAAATTAGAACTGTTGTTTAAAATTACTTGTACAATTCACAAAAAGGCATTAATCATTTAAAACAGCAGCAACAGCAGTGGTTACCTAGTGGTGTGACCGTTGGACTGCCAAGTCATAGGTCTCGAGTTCGAACCCAGGGCACGCACCTTTGAAATTACGGATTAATGTGCGTATTGAATAAATTATCACTTGCCTAAAAATCGGTGAAGGAAAACATCGTGAGGAAACCAGCATGGCGGAGAGATATTTCTCAACAGCATGTGAAGCTAAGTCATGGGCCCATGAGCAGCATAAAGACTGACACCAGGTTAGTCACTAACCACACGAAAGAAAGAAGAATCATTCCCAAGTTCTTAAGATCATTAATTTGATATTATTTTACTTAAACATTATTATTTACAGACGCCAGCACATCAAGCTATCCCTAACTGTCAAATTTTCTCAATTAAAAATAAACCTTATGTATTTGTAATAAAGTTGAAATACTATCAAATAAATTTGACAGATTGTGGTAACTTGATGTGCTGGCCTCTGTACACAGCTGTTTTGCTGACATTGCTAAGTAAATGACTCACAATAGTTATTTTTTAGGTCGAAAGGTGAAGCACCGTCGTAGAATTTCAATACCATGATAATACATGTTGATTACAGATCATTAACACTATAATACTCTTGTAGGCTATGTTGATTTTAGTATAGTAGTCCTATTTTTACAGAAGGTGTAATGAAATCCATCACATCTTAGAATATAAAATTGTTCTGTACGTGTGTTTGTCACCTAACGCCTCCTAAACGGCTGGACCGATTTGGATTTATGTGTGTATATTTCCAAAGGCTAAGTACTAACAGCCGCACAGGTCGATCCATCTGGTTAAGCTACGCTTGCCGGGGTTGGCCGCGCGTGGATGGGTGGCCATCTTTACATAACGAGACTCCTCCGTGCCTCGGAAAGCACGTACAGCCGTTGGTCCCGGCTGTCATTCGTGGATCTTTGACAGTCGTTACGGGTAGTCAGAAGCCCGAAAGTATCTGACATACAGTCTTACCAAGCGGTATAATTTATTTCTTCTTGTTATCATGAATTTTCCAGTATCAATGGAGCCTTTTGATTCGCTTCATGTCATTAAATACGTACGAGAGCATCATTTTTTTAAATCTATACTATACTATAAAAAATAATATTATAAAGAGGAAAACTTTGTTTGTTTGTTTGGTTGTATTGTAATGAATAGGCTCAAAAACTACTGGACCGATTTTAAAAATTCTTTCACCGTTGGAAAGCTTAGTTTTCTAGGAGTAACATAGGCTACTTTTTATCCCGGGAAAAATAACGGGTCCCACGGGAAAGACCACGGGAGCGAAGCCGCGGGCAAAGTGCTAGTATCTATATAAATACGTTTATTTCGTGTTATAGTGTTGTTGTCATTGTCACATATATGGGTCGTTGGCGTACAGGGCATGCGCTTGTTTGTCACGTATGTGCGACATTGGCGTTCGAAAAGTTAAGATAGTCACCTCGCTATTAATTGAAGAATTTTATTGTGTTGTTATGTTTGTTGTCCCAGATTTCATAGATGATAATTTTAAATATTTTTTAGGGTTTATTTTTATTTTTTGTTTTAATTAAGTTTTAAGTATTTTAGTTTTTAATTATATTTTTTTTTACTAAATATTAACCTACCCTTGCTACCTACCTATCCGACTTACCTACTTTTTTTTAATCTAAGAACCTTCTCCTGACAATAACAAACACAACAAAAAAAGAATTACAGAAATCGGTTCAGCTGCTCTCGAGATTTGCGCTTAGCAACACATTCAGCGATTCATATTTATATTATAGTTAATACACAGCCTAAACATCCATTACCTAGTCATTACGTTTGGGTTTCCTTATATTAACATCCTTTATTTATTGAGGAAAAGGATAAAATTAATAAACAATGGCGGGTACTGTGGGTTCAAGGATAGTTAAAATATTTTACCCAACATTTGTAATTGATTTTGTTAAATATTTAGACCGTGTTTAATATAACTTTCCACTTAATTAATTCGTCGGTATTTACCCACTTAAACAACGCAAACATTGGAATTGAAATTGTTTATTGAAAAAATTGATTATTACATACTTAGGTTTACAAAATATAGTGCCATAAAACTAGAGGTACATAATAATTGGGTTCTACCTGAACTAGGAATAAACCTGTATCTCAGGCATCACACTCAAATGATTATACATTATGCATTGGTATTATCTAAGTTTCCTTAAACGAATAGTAAATAGTAAAAGGTGTTATACAATTTTATAAATGTTATGAGGTACTTTTGGATCATCGTAAGATATTTTTGCAACGATGTTCTGTTTAGATTTTTGCAGTGTAATATTTTTAACAAGGTCGCGAATACATTCAGAAAAATTGCCGGGTCATCAGAGTTTTAATTAAAACTAAGTATTTTATGTGCTATATCTAGTAAATATTAAGAAGAAGTATATTAACAAAAATATATTATACAATAAACGTTAGTGCTCCTAAGCGACCTAATTATAATCTATGGAATTAATGTATCTAGTTAAAAAAAAGGAGTATGTAAGGGTCGTAACAAGTCGCGTTTTGTAGTTACTGCCTACCCCCATGGAAATAAGGCGTAATTTTTTATGTACGGTCGCAGCGCATCAAGTTATACCAAGCTGTCAAATTCCTCAAAATCATTTTAAACCTTAAAATGTTCACTATTAAGTTCAAAATCGATTGAAAAAAATTTACAGTTTGCGGTAACTTGATGTACTGGCGACTGTACAGAGGCCAGCATATCAAGTTACCGCAATCTGTCAAATTTCTTTGATAGTATTTCAACTTTATTGCAAAGACATAAGGTTCATTTTTGATTGTGAAAATTTGACAGGGATAGCTTGATGTGCTGGCGACTGTACATAATAAACTGCGAGTTAATTAATACTTGATTTAATTATTATTTTCAGTCTTTTGAAATATCTCGGGACCCTGGTTTCCCAGTCCTTTGGAAGGCGTACGAGGCCCGAAGCCAACTCGCAGAGGCCCTTTTACCATTTTAAATGATTATTATTAAATGTCAATTATTAATTTATTACATTTACACTATTTTAGATTGCAAATAATTAATGCTGTATTCAATAAGCATTTAGTAAAGTTTGCTTTAACATGAAACGAGTGCAAGTACCTACTAATAATCAATCTGCCTGCCTTTTCCCAACTATGTTGAGGTCAGCTTCCAGTCTAACCGGGTGCATCAGCATCAGTAGCAGTATTTTACATAAAGCGACTGCCTATCTGACCTCCACAATCCAGTCAGTAACTGGGTATTACGATACTTCTTGGTAAGTCTGGATGTCAGACTTTCGGGCTTCTGACTACCCGTAACGACTGTCAAAGATCCACGAATGACAGCCGGGAGCAACGGCTTAACGTGCTTTCCGAGTCACGGAGGAGTCTCGATATGTAAAGATGGTCACCCATCCACGGACCAACCCCGGCTCGCGTAGCTTAACCTAATGGATCGTTCCGTGCGACTGTTATTACTTAGCCACGAAGTCCTCCTAACAATGAATAAGTAAATTAAATTTATGTAACATTATGTCATTTATTATAACTACAGTAGGTAAGTACAGACGCCAGCACATCAAGCTATCCCTAACTGTCAAATTTTCTCAATTAAAAATGAACCTTATGTCTTTGTAATAAAGTTGAAATACTATCAAAAAAAATTTACAGATTGTGGTTACTTGATGTGCTGGCCTCTGTACACTGGCACACAGCTGCAAACAATTTCTTAGAAAAATGAGTAATACATATTTATAGACTAACATAACGAAGCTGAAGAGTATTTTTTTGTTTGAATGTGGGTAATCTCTTGAACTACAGGTTAAGCTATGCTTGCAGGGGTTGGTCCGTGATTAGGTGACCATCTTTACACATCGAGACTCGTCGTTATGGGTAGTCAGAAGCCTGAAAGTCTGACAGCCAGTTTTACCAAGGGGTATTGTATTACCCAGTTACTGACTGGGTTGTGGAGGTCAGATAGGCAGTCACTCCATGTAAAATACTGGTATTCAGCTACATCCGGTTAGACTGGAAGCCGACCCCAACATAGTTGGGAAAAGGCTAGGCAGATTGAATCTCTAGAACTACAGGTTGAATTTGAAATATTAATTTTGCATTTTTATAGCCTATTTTTTTAATTTTATTAAACTTTATACACAGGCAAAAAGAAATTACCATAAAAAGGTGAATTTAATGCTTGAGGTATTTCCCTACCAGTCAACTTTAGGGTGATGCAAATATGCGGACTTGTCCGAAAGGGTTACGGTTGCCCCAGAACGTAAAGGGCTGAGGAAGGAACATGGATGGATTTTAGCCAGTAACAATCTGACACTCCCTTCCGCTCTACCCAGAGCGGGAGGAGTCATTTGACGATTACCAACCCTCAAAAAAAAAAGGGTGATGCAAATCTGCAGGATTGTCCAAAAAGGTAACTGCTACCCCGGAACACAAAGGGTAAGGAAGGAACATGGATGAGTTTTAGTTAGTAAGGGTCTGACAAGAGGAAATGAGTATATGAAAGGAAGTCTGAAAGTGACACTAGTAAATGTCACGTGATGGGGAGGAATGAGGAAAATGTTATCAGGAAAGTTTCGATAATGAATTTGGATGGCTATAATGGCTATATAAGTACGCGAACACCGAGGAAACAATGGATGGATTGTGTGAAACAAATACAACTAGAAAGGGAGTGACTACCGGAAGGAATGGAAGAAATAGATATGTTGCAGTGAACCCTGAAAACTGGGATAAGGGCAGGAGAATAATGATGAATCTCTAGGACAAAACTACAACTTACATTTTTTTTTTTATTTAATAATAAAAAAAATGGACTTACCAGGTGTAGAAAGGTTCTTTCAGCTCCGCATAGGGAATGTTTAATGTTCCCTTCACAGTGTAAACAGAACTCCATTGCGGTGGAGCATCTAGAAAATAAAATAAAAAGTTTTAATAACTGACATATTAGGAATAATGTTCAAATTCCTTGGACTCATTTACTCACAATGAGAAAACAGATTGGAGCTTTTTTTTATGCATACCCTCTAAATAATTATATTTCATTTAATAGTTTTTTTATTCTAATTTATACCAATGTTTTCATAGGTAAAGTTGTAGGTGTTCAAAAGGTGTAATTATATGATTGTAAAGAATGCAAAAAGGTTGTTAGGGTAGCAAGTGGCTTGCAATAGGAAGAATATGTGAGATTATGAATGTACAGAGGCCAACACTTCAAGTTACCCTAATCTGTCAAATTTTTCTAACAGATTTTCAACATTATTACAAAAACATAAGATTCATTTCCAATTGGAAAAATTTGACAGTTACGGATAGCTTCATTTGCTGGCGTCTTTTCCTACATACAGAAATAAATCACAGTTTATTATCAGCAACATGAAACTTGCTCTACTCAATTTGTTGTTTCATAAACTGCTATTAAGACTCAGTATGAGATAAGAACAAAAAACAATCCAGGTCACCGCTTTGTTTTTATTTTATTTAAAACATGTTCCATATTTAAATTACATCAGTTTGAAGAATTTAAATATAGAAATGTAAGAAGTATTTTTTTTCTATAAATGTGGGTGAAACAAAAAGATTATAAAAAAAAGTTTTGTCATTTTTGCTGAGGTTTGAACTTGAACTGATTCATGTAGACAGCTAATTACATTGTCCTGATAGTAGATTGTTATCAAAACATCAATAATGACGCTAATAAAGTTATCACTATCAATATAATTCTAATTAAATATACTCACCCTTATTAATATATCCGACGGCTGAGCCGATGAGGACACAGAATATCGGCAGAACAAACATATTTGGTGACCACTCAGGACCGCGGTCCTAGGTAGAATGACGGTTTGTAAAATAAAAATTCCAAGCTAGCGTAAACTTCGCATTGTTAGCATTAAGAATCTATAGCATTTACACGTGTAATTGTTATCTGTAAGGTACGTAAAATATAGATATTTTTGACTGAAATTCTTTGCTTTATAATCTTGAGTTTTTTAAACAAATTTTATTACTTCGTGAAAAAAAAAGTATTCCAGATTGTAAACAGATTGCGATGTTCTATTAGTAATTTCCACGCTAGATATGTGTGCTTAATTGCTTACCCAATTTTTGATACTCTTCTGCTTTTCTCTTGAACTATTAGTCTAGAATTTAACTTAGCTTGAAAGTAGGTACCGTTCACTTTTTTGTTGATACATGAGTTGAATTTTATTTGATTGAATTACGTCAAAGTGGGAAACTGCATGTCAACCTGACAATAAAACGCTGTCAAAATAACGTTAGGTTTATAAATGAGTGGACTGTAGAAGCATTATTTTAAAACAGTCATCTTTAATTTATTGGTAATTTGAAAATGTTTATGAAATACCGTCCTAACTATTTAAAACTTACCTACTAGTCCTAATTAAATTCTGTCCTTAAATCTCAAAAATAGAAACTAAACGCTGCAGCATCAATGTGTTGAGTTGTGTCACTGTCAACGGTTGACACTTTGTAACTTTGTAAGTAATCATTTTGACGGTAACGTAATCAAGGGTACATAATCTGTCTCTGTCTTCTGTTCCTAGCAAGACAAAGATGCGACATAAAAATACTAAGAAAAAGAAAAATTTCAAGATCTGTAATGTTTTAGACGTTGACATTTGCAAAACAAATCAATTCCTAGTTGTGGTGGATATATTTCATTGCAAGAATTATTGTTATCAAATGGGTACTAAATTGTGTTTGATAGTAATTGTTAATTGAAATAAGTATCCACGTCTGATATAATCACAATTTTAAGGATCTAAGTTAGGTTTCGATAGTAACAGACGTAAAGAGTGCCGTAAGAAAAGTCAATGTGAAATTGAAATAATTATCAAAAAGCAAAAAAAAGGACAATCAAGTCTTGAAAGATGCACAAGAAACCGATTTCCTTCGGGAAAATCAAGTTTAACATCAGCAAAACAGGCGAAAACAGTAATAAAAATGAAGCCAACACGTCTGGTTTCGGTACTTTTGGGCGAACACCCATTCAAGAACACAAGGAAATTGAAGAAATAGCTGATGATTTAGAGAATCAACACGTTCAGCAAGTCATGGGCATCAGAAACTTCGGTAAAAAAGCTAAAAATTTCGACCTCGTCGAATTGGTGGAACAGGCAAAGATAAATGCGCAAGAAGCCAATAAAAAGAGGTTAGAAGCCGAGGCTGCATTGCCTAAAGAACCAGAAACAAAAAAAGATAAAGAAACTGAAGGTGATGTGATTGGCCCTTTGCCAATAGAGTCATCCAAAGATGATGATGATGATGAAATTGGTCCACCAATACCACCAGGATTGCTAAATAAAGATGATAAAACTAAGAAAAGTAAGGGTGATGGCGAAGACAGTTATGATGAGTTGAGCGGCTCTGATGATGAAGATTTGCCCGTAGATAAAAGAATACCAAATAGTCATGAGGTGAGATTAATATTTCTGTTTACCTACTGCCAATCTTCCAAGTTTAAATAATATTTGTTTTGTTTTTCTTGTCAGGCTAGCCAGTAGAGTTTATTTATCTTATTAAGAAGAAACATGGTCAGCTTGTGCCCTTTTTTCATCTAGATGGCGCTGAAGGCAACATTTGATTGTTTAACACACTCTTTTAAGTGCAATTGTTTCTCTGGATGGTTAAAAGCATGCTAGACTTATCCAGTATACTTTTAACAGAAAAAAAAACAGCAGAATGTAGTGGTATGATTTAATAAACTTAAATCTATAAAAAGGAACCCCTGTTCACATGGTTAAAAGCTTTTTAGTTACAAGTTCTTACCCTGGCCTTGTTGGTCTATTGCAAGCTCTACTGCTGAGCATGCAGTCCTAAGTTTTATTCTCAGGTTGAGCATAGTGTTATTTTGTTTTTCTATGAGGAATTTCTTAGTAGTAGCCCAAAGGCTGAACTGGCTAAATATTATTTATTTATTTAAACTTACACCCACTATCCTTACAGGTCACCCTAATACAATAGTGGGTGGGTAACTAACCTATCTCAGGTATAAAGAATATCAACTAATTCTACATAAAAATCTAACATGGGTATACCTACTACAGTTACACCTCTGTCTAACCCTTTGGGGTAACAAGGAATCTTATGTTATGTTCTTGCCCTGGTTCAAAAACTCTGTTTGTAAAAGTAGAGGCGACCTTCTCTTCTGTAGTGATATTCTGTAAAAATCTCACCGTGATGATATAGGTGAAGTGAGTCTAAAGTGAGCTGTCAATAGTGTCAATCCGTAGCATTAGGTGGAATGACAACTCACTTCACATTAGTTTTCATGGTGAGATTTTTACAGAATCAACCGACTGTTATTTTAGAAATAGATATTATTTAGTTGCTTGAAATGTACGGAACTATGAGACACTTATTACTCTGTCCCGCATGGCTTGCTGTCTGCAAGTAACAAGAGCATATGGATGCTACGGAAAGTCCCAATCTTATTCCCAAGTTCTAGGTTGGCTATTTTGATTGCTATCAAGCATCAACACCAACGGAGACAATGTAGATTCTATGTTCTATGTCAGGGGCGTATGGTTTTCAGACTTAGTCCTTTAGGCAGAACAGTGTGCGTGGGCCGTGGCGGCCTTCAGTGGTTATTCCAACCTGCCCACCTCCATCCAGACATTGACCACGTCTCCTCGCCTGTGTAGTATATCTGTCATTGATCTGGGTGTTCTGAAGGTCTCTGTTCTGTTCAGTGTGACGCCTGTGCATTTAAAGTTTCCTCAGCCTCCATGCAAGTAAGGTTAATTCAGGTAATTGTACAAAAGGGTTACTGCTACCCTGAAACATAAAGGGCTAAGGAAGGAACATGGATAGGTTTTAGTCAGTCCTTTCCGCTCCACCCAGAGCAGGAGGAGTCATTTGATGATATCCCACCCTCGAAAAAAAAAAGCGTCCATGCAAGCCCTGCACAGAGGACTGTCCATTATGTCTATTGTCAATAACATAGGTTTTTAGAGTAGATGTAATTGTTGTACCAAACTAATTTTATTTCTAGGTGGAGATGCTGCATGGCACTAAAGCTGTGGTGGCACTGGCAGTTGACCCTTCAGGAGCTCGACTGGCAACTGGGTCAATTGACTATGATGTCTCATTCTGGGATTTTGCAGGTAAGTCACTACATAGTATAAAGCAAAGTCGCTTCCCGCGTCTGTCCTAATGTCTTTATGTATGCTTAGATCTTTAAAACTTCACAACGGATTTTGATGCAGTTTTTTTTAATAGATAAGAGTGATTCAAGAGGAATGTTTATATGTATAATAACATGCAGTTTCCGTCATCCACGCGGGTGAAGCCGCGGGCAGAAGCTAGTTTAATATAAAGTTAAATGCTTTAGTTATAGATGTTACGTCTCACTAGCTCCTGTCTGCGGCTCCGCCCCAGTTCATGTCGGAAATTATCCCGTGGGAACGCCCTAACGGGATAAAAAGCCTATGTGTTAATCCAGGTTATAATCTATCGCTATGCCAAATTTCATCCAGATCCGTTCGATAGTTTTTGTGTGAAGTAGTAACAAACACACAAACACACACATACACACATTCAAGCTTTCGCCTTTATAATATTAGTATTATAAGGCAACGAATTTAAGAAAAAAAAAGGAGAGATCTTATTCTTAAAAATGATAATGTCAGTTTTAATTTGCAAACATTCACTGGGCGAGCTTCGGTTACGTAATCACGCGAAAATTCATTCTAAATTCGAACATTCATTTAGTATGTCAAATGATGCTTGTATTGTTGCAAACTGGATAGTCATTGCTGATTTATTTATTTGTTTACTGCACAAACACAAACATAGTTATACGCTAGGCTTAAAACTAGTGAGTACATACATGACCCTGTTAGGGTGCAGCAAGAACTAATAATACAATAGGGATTTTTTTTTGTATGTCTGGGAAATCATCCAATGACTTCTCCCGCTCTGGGTGGAGCGGAAGGGAGTGTCAGACTCTTACTGACTAAAACCCATCCATGTTCCTTCCTTAAGCCTTATGTTCCGGGGTAGCGGTAACCCTTTCGGACAATCCCGCTTAGATATAATGGGGATAATGACTAGAATTTTTATTTAGTCCGCAAGCTAGATTATATTAAAAAATATTCGACACGTATTTTTCTTTTTTTACGTAATCCAAAGATTACGTCTATACATTGAGTTAAAAGTTTGTAGTTTTTATACTTACTTGTGACGTAGCGAGCCCCACTCCCCAATTTCAATGTTTTTTTATATAAGTCATTTTCTATAATTATGATAAAGCAAAAAATACGTATCAAATATTTTTTTATTATCTGATTGACGGAATAAATATAATTTCTCTTTTTTATCTAGGCATCGTCCTTATTGCAGTGGTAGGGTGTAGTAGGTGCCTATCTATATCTATTATCACACTAGGAACTTATTTACCAACCAATATACTCTTTCCCAGGTATGGACTCATCAATGCGTTCATTCCGCACCCTGCAACCCTGCGAGAACCACCCTATCAAGGCGCTGCAGTACTCCACAACCGGGGACTCGATCCTGGTGGTCAGTGGAGCAGCACAGGCCAAAGTGCTGGACCGAGACGGCTTCGAAGTACTGGAGTGTGTGAAGGGAGATCAGTATATTACGGATATGGCTAAGTTAGTAGTTGTACTTATAAATATGTCAATAGACCATAGACAAAAAAACAGTGCTTGCTGATAAGCAAAAAGGGTTAAAAGAGGTTAGAAGAGACATCGACGGGAAGCCGGTTACCATGGTTTCACCCTGTACATGGCTAAAACAATCTAGTTAAAATAGAATTAAGTTGAGAAACAATTGATTCGCAAGGTCTAAGCGCAGCGTACGTATTCCACGCGCGACTCAAAGACCTGCTGGGTGAGCGGGATTGTCCGCAAGGGTTACCGCTACCCCGGAACATAAAGGGCTAAGGAAGGAAGTCATGGATGGGTTTTAGTCAGTAAGGGTCTGAAATTCCCTCCCGCTCCACCCAGAGCGGGAGAGGTCATTTGATGATTTGCCACCATAAAAAAGGTCTAAGCCCAATTTTTGCGCACCGGTATCCATTGTACTTAATAGGTACCTTGTAAAAATGACATAGGTAATATGTATAAATGTCTCTCGCGTCTCGCGATCTTGTGCGCTTTTTACATCGCAATTTTCCGAAATTCTCAAAATTTACCAATTTTCATGAGTTGTTAGAAAAACTGCGTATACGCAAGGCTTGAGGCTTACTTCTCACTTAGCTATGAATTTTAACATATCACTCATTCTCTTCCAGAACCAAAGGCCACACCGCAGCCCTAAACAGCGGCTGCTGGCACCCACAAGTCCGTGAAGAGTTCATGACATGTTCCCAAGACGGGACCCTTCGACTCTGGCTCACAGAGAACCCTAAACAACACAAAGCTGTCATCAAACCTCGACAGCAAGGAGGCTTGAAGGCCAAACCAACTGCTTGCACCTTTTCTAGAGATGGCAACACCGTAGCTTGCGGATGCTATGACGGTTCTATACAAATGTGGGACCATCGGAAGAACTTCGTCAATACTACAGCTTGCGTCAGAGATTGCCATCAAAAGCAGTCGGAAATTTGCAGCATATCGTATTCTTACCTTGGCTCCTACTTAGCAAGCAGAGGTAATGACGACACGATGAAGATATGGGACTTGCGGAACTTCAGAAAACCTCTCCACGTTTTTGGAGACTTGTTTTCAAGGTATGAGCAAACGGACTGCGCTTTTAGTCCAGACGATACTTTGGTCTTCACCGGAGAGTCCCTACAAAAGGGTCAGGATACAGGAAGACTAATATTCTACAACACAAAGACTTTTGAACAAACCACGCATATAGATGTCACCAAATCTCACGTCATTAAAGGCATATGGCACGCGAAATTGAATCAGATCTTCGTTGGATGCGGGAATGGCGTTGTCAAATGCTATTTTGACCAGAAAAAGAGTTTGCGCGGCGCTAAACTGTGTATAGTCAAAACACACCGAAAGAAACATTCAGTTGAAGTTGTAAGCGCTCAACAGATCATTACTCCTCATGCCTTACCGCTGTTTAGGCAGGAGAAACTTAGAACTAGCAAGAAAAAGATGGAAAAAGACAGATTGGACCCTGTTAAGTCCCACAGACCTGATCTACCAATCACATCTGGACAAGGTGGAAGAGTAGCTGCTTCTGGCAGCACACTCAGCTCCTTCGTCATCAGGAATCTAGGACTCAGCAAGAGGGTGGATGATGAACAGGATCCGAGGGAAGCTATCTTGAAGTATGCGAAGGATGCTGAAGAGAATCCGTTTTGGGTGGCCCCGGCTTATAAGAAAACTCAGCCACAGCCTATATTTCAGGCTGGAACTGAGGAGGAAGGGCCGTCTGATCCTAAGAAACCCAAGTCTTCGTAGATGATGAAGAGACTTTTTCTGCATTTAGAGCTTCAGAAATTAATCATTCTGATGACGTAATGATCGCAATCAGTGTTCTTAAGCGCAAAGCTGTACAACCAAAAAATTCAAAGGGGTTGACTGCGGGTGCTTGTTTGAACTTTATGACACTGAAAATAAAGTTCATTATTCAATGACATCAGAACCTTCTCTGCCAATCTGAGCCGAGTCTAAAGCAAGTTGTAGTGTATTTACACGTCCAGACGCCAGGGCATAAAGCTATTCCTAACCGTCAAATTTTGCATATTGAAAATGAACCTTATTTTCTTGTTATAAAGTTGAAACTATCAATGCAATTTGACAGATTGGGGTAACTTGATGTGCTGGCCTCTGAACATAGTATGAAATTCTTGACTATTAAATTCTACCCACCTTTTACCTTTTAACCGTCCGACTACATATCAATTGTCGAGCCCCTAGCACCCAAATCGTTAAAAAAAAAAACTTTATTTCAGACGAATATGGTCTTGAAATTGCAGTAAAAACGAAAACCACCCAGATTCTCAGTCGTATAAACACGACTCAGGTGGCACGGGCACGAAAATATTTGTCGTATTAATCCGACAAGAGCGGTTAAAAGGTTGCCATAGTCGCCTTTGACATCCTCTAATCAAGTTGATCTACTGCCTTTTTCCATCCTAGGACTATTTTTGAAAACCATGAAGTAGTTATAGACAAAGCAATAGATTCAAGAAATAATCGCATTTAATTAAATATGTTAAGTTATTATATTATTAAGTTGTTTTCGGATAGAGGTTGTAGCGACATCTACATCACCGCATGTGTACTACGCCACAGTGACGTCACGCAAAATCCTGCATCGCGCAAGCAGAGTTTACCGCGCGACTATCATAATACAACGTCCTGACATCTATCATCGGGTAGTAGCCGACCATAGACAACACTCGTGTGGTCGGAATATCCTCCCTTTTTCTAGGAGATGAACTTTCCGGATTACCTAATATTGAATTGAAAAAAAATGGTGATAAAATGAGATGAAATACAATGTTGTATGGAACAGAGTCCTGGGTTTAGGATCTGTGTAAGTCGCAAATTATCCCATGGGGCTGTACTACCGGGATAAAAACTCTGCATTTGAGAGATGTCAGCATAACGGAAGGGGCTCGTTAGGGCCGAAGCCTGCCGGGTCAGCGGGATTGTCCGAAAAAGGTTACCGCTACCCCGGAACATAAAGGGCGAAGGAAGAAACATGGATGTGTTTTAGTCAGTAAAAGTGACTACCCTTTCAAATACCCAATTATAATAATTATAATCATCAATATTACTCTGTAAATTAGAATTGATTTCATGAAATTATCATTCTGTAGGGATTGAAGAAATGTATCGGTGATTTTAATGATTTCAGTTCTATAAATACATACTTGTTTCGGCCGCGAATCATATTTGATCAACACACAATCTGACACTAACCTGCAAATTTCACAAACCTAAGAAAATTCTTTAAATATCATGTGAACTTGTGATTGGTATGTCCAAAATAAATGGATTTAAAAATTGATTTCCTTGAACGGCAGAATGGCTTTTGGAAAACTATAGTTGCATGCTTTCATTGATGGAAAGTAGAATGTATAGTACAAATAAAGTGCTTATTACAGTTATCAAAATATTATCTTTATGTCTATAGAAAATCGATGAAATAATAATACTGTAGGATTTTATTATTGTCATTTCAGGTTATCTGTAAATATTTTGTAAGAATTAAATTTTAAATATCTATTATCAGGTTGTTTTACTTTATATTTAACTAGCTGATCCGACAGACGTTGTCCTGTCTTAATTATGATACCTACCCTACCCACCTAACTACCCTTCCTACCTATCTACTCTACCTACCCTACCTACCTACTTTTTTTTAAATATAAGAACCTTCTCCTGACAAATACAAACACACCAAAAAAATAATTACAGAAATCGGCTCAGCAGCTCTCGAGATCTGCGCTTAGCAACACATTCAGCGATTCATTTTTATATTATAGAAGATGTACAGACGCCAGCACATCAAGCTATCCCTAACTGTCAAATTTTCTCAATTAAAAATGAACCTTATATCTTTGCAATAAAGTCGAAATATTATCAAAGAAATTTGACAGATTGTAGTAACTTGATGTGCTGGCCTCTGTACAGAGGCAAACACATCAAGTTACCTAAATTTCTTTGATAGTTTTTCAACTTTGTTACAAAAGCATAAGGGTCATTTTCAATTGAGAAAATTTTACAGTTTGGGATAGCTTGATGTGCTAGTGTCTGTTCCTAATCGACGAACACAAAATGGCGACTGTATTCTACATAGGTACTGCCGTTATGTAATAGGGGGCGAGCCTATAATTGCCTTCAACCGGGCACAAATCCAGACTCTGGCCTGCTACTGAGGAAATTCCAGATAGAAGAACCAAATGTTACTTGCCAAAACTAGGAATCAAACCCAGGACTTAATACTGGGCAGTAGCGCTGCGACCACTAAGGCCAACGAGGCAGTTAACCTTATCGCCCAAGTCGGATTAATACGACAAATGTGTTCGTGCCAGTGCCGCCTGAGTCGTGTTTATACAACAGAGTCTATGTTCAGTTTTCGTTGTTATTGTCATTGCAAGACCCTATTCGTCTGAAATAAAGTTTTTTTTTTAACCTTTGGAACGCCATTGTCACATATACGTGACACGCAAGCACATGCCCTGTACGCCAACGAGACAAATATGTGACACACAAAACTAACACCAAATAAACAATTAAATCATTACTTTTGTGTGTTTAAGTAGATATCTTAAAAATTAAAGCTCTCGTACGAAGTAAATGACATGAAACATATGGATATTGGGGAATTCATGACAACAAAAAGAAATAACTTTGTTGCTTGGCGTGGAGGGCACGCGCGTGCCTTTTTGCTCTGGCGTTCAAAAGGTTAAAGCTGGGGGCATGGCAATTGATATAAAACCAACCGGTCAATAGCTCATGATATCAATAAAAACACCGGTAGGCAAGTTCTTAATGTGTTTTATTATCTTAGAAATAGCTAAACTACTAATTACGGACTAATTAAAGGTACTATCGTGTTTACGCCTTCATCTTCATTGCTATGCTCTCAGACTCTTCGGATTCCACCACCTTCGGGATTGGTGATTTGACGGCATTCTGAAATGAAAAGCAAACTTATTCATATATTTATTTGCATTCCATAATGTGCGAAGATCTTGCAATAAGCTTAAAGCTTATGTAGAATTAATAGATAATAAATTAACAATTTTAAAACATGTTTTTAATATTAAATAACTTAATTATAATTATTACATTTATTTATAGATCAATTATTTGAGATCAGTTATAAAATCAAATTATTAGGTAAGATAAAATCATAACATAGTTTATAATAATAATATTATTTAATATTTAAATACCATCCAGTATCTAAAACTTCCACCGTAAAGGTCGATCGCAAGAGATGTTATAACGTACTAGCTTCTGCCAGCGGTTTCGCCCGCTGGATGTCAGAACGTACAGACGCCAGCACATCAAGCTATCCCTAACTGTCAAATTTTCTCAATTAAAAATGAACCTTATGTCTTTGCAATAAAGTTGAAATACTATCAAAGAAATTTGACAGATTGTGGTAACTTGATGTGCTGGCCTCTGTACCACCTAAAAAGTATACTGTATGCTATTCCAGACTATAATCTATCTGTGCCATATTTCATCCAGATCAGTAGTTTTTGCGAGGAAAGAGTGGTAACCAATATATCCTCACAAACGAGGAGCTAGTGGCTAAGTAATAACAGTTGCACGGATCGATCCATCAGGTTAAGCTACGCTTACCGCGGTTAGTGCGTGGATGGGTGACCATCTTTACACACCGAGACTCCTCCGTGGCTCAGAAAGCATGTTCAGCCGTTGGTCGCGGCTGTCATTCATGGATCTTTGACAGTCGTTACGGGTCGTCAAAAGCCTGAAAATCTGGCAGCCAGTCGTACCAAGGGGTATCCTATTACCCAGTTACTGGGTTGTGGAGGTCAGATAGGCAGTCGCTTTATCTATACTAATATTATAAAGCTGAAGAGTTTGTTTGTTTGAACGCGCTAATCTCTGAAAGTACTGGTCCGACTTGAAAAATTATTACAAACTAGTTTCATCTCTCTGACTGACTGACACCTTGACAATCCAAAAGTGCCTGTAATTGGTTTATTTGAAATAAATACTTTGAGTTTGAGTTTATTTTTGTGTTGGATAGTCCATTTATCGAGCAAGGCTATGTAACATCACGCTACGACCAATAGGATCCGAGCAGCCGGTGAAACCGCGCGGCAGCTATTGTAAAATATTGGTATTCAGCTGCATCCGGTTAGACTAGAAGCCAACCCCAACATAGTTGGGAAAAGGCTAGGCAGATTGATTGATTGATATAACAGTGATAGCCTAGTTGTGTGACCGCCGGACTGCCAAGTCATAGGTCTCGAGTTCGAACCCAAGGCACGCACCTCTGATTTTTCGGATTCATGTGCGTATTGTATAAGTATCAGATGCGTATTGTATAATTATGGAGAGAGGGCGCTACTGTGCGTAAACAAACAATCAGCTGTGACAAATAAAAGTCCTAAAAATAGAATAAGTGATTATTTTTTGACTAAATAGTGTTTAAAAGAAAGCACTAGTGTCATAAAGTTAGTGGCATTGTAGTACGGTCAAAATATTAAATATAAGTGACTAATAACAACAAAAAGTGTTTGAAGAATAACGACTCGAAAATTCAAAAAGTGATGTTATAAGTGTTAAATACTCTTCATGAATGGATGTAAACTGAACTATCTAGGAAAACCAGAGAGAGACAAGTGACGAAAAGGTACATAATCTAATAATCACTAACATCCAAACAAGATCAAATTGTCATAAGTCATCATAAGGTCATCCTAACTTAATTTATTGTGTAAAGCTCCACCTATCCACCATATTAAGAAACTATAGCAAACACCCAAAGCTGCGGAGAGACTAATGCCATCTATCGTCCAAAGGCAAAACCAGTAGGCCTAAAGTCCGATCGCTATAGTACTTTCACAACTCACTACGCGCTGCCTCCAATAATCTATACTGGCCTTCAAAGTTCTCCAAGACATGGCGCCACCTTC
Organism: Hyppa rectilinea; assembly: GCA_951799385.1. NCBI lineage: Eukaryota > Metazoa > Arthropoda > Insecta > Lepidoptera > Noctuidae > Hyppa > Hyppa rectilinea. The sequence continues at coordinate 16,331,957 of OX637316.1, forward strand.
CCTATGTGCAGGATGCAGACTTAAATTGCCAATAAGGGAAACTCTAATTTGTGTGCTCTGCAAGGCTAGATATGATCTGGAGTGTGCTGGTGTTACAAAAGAGTATTTTCTGAAATCAATGACATTGGAACATAGAAACTCCTGGAAGTGTCAGTCATGCGTCTGTAAAATACCAAAGACAGGAAATACTGACACTCCCATACGATCCCAAAAAAGCCCTGAACGCAACAACTTCACCACATCAACAACGAGTCATAACATCCAAACAAACGTTACTATGAGAAAGAAAACTATAATCTCCAATAACGATACAACTAGCTTTGAAGACCTGAGTCTGATAGGAGATACTCTACAGGCAGAGGATATTGCCAATACTGAAATAAAAAATTCAAGCTTTACATGCGATAACATAAATCAGTTCAACAACACGCAGGGTCACTTCGACATGCAAAATTTGAGTGAGTTAATTATACTGCGTTTGAAAGAAAATAATAAATCTATCATTGAAGAATTACAAAATACAATACAAACTGAGATTAACAGAGCGTTATTAGAATTGAAACTGGATTTTGATTCCAAAATGAATACCTTAACTCTACAAAATGAACAAAGAAAGCAAGAAATAGAAAACATTGACATAAAAATTGCAACACTTCAACTAGAAAACGAACATTTAAAAGAAGAAGTAAGAGTTATATCAACTCGGACATTCCAAGCACCAATCATACCTGAAAACCACCACCACAAAATAGTACTCTATGGCCTTACAGAGTATTATCAAGAACCAGAATGCGAACTTTACAACAGACTGATAGAACTGTTTCGTGACATAGTCAACGTGGACCTAACTGGTTATATAGAAGACATGTATCGAGTAGGAAGAAAAGGCACAAATAATAGACCGCTTGTAATTGAATTGCTCAGTAAAAGAATGACCAGGTATATCGTCAGCAGCAGCCAGTACTTTCAGGGAACTGGACTGGGTGTTTCAGAGTTTTTAGATGCGAAATCACGAAAAGAAAGGGCCCTAATGAGAGAAGAATTATTTAAGGCTAGACAAAATGGACATCACGCAATAATAAGAGACAACCAATTATACATAGACGGAAAACCTGCTCACAAAAAATATCACAACACCAAACCATCACAACATATAAATTCAACATACCAAGAAAACGATATGAGAAAGATCACGAGCATCACTAACCAATCTCACCAAACGGATATGGTGAATGAATCTGTAAACCATACATTTCGCAAACAAAGACCAACCATTTAAAATACTATTTCAGAATTTCCAAAGTCTCAACAACAAACAACACTTACTTGATGCTTTTATTACCCAAAACCCTAACTACAAAGCAATATGTATTTCGGAAACCTGGCTATCAGAAGAAAAATTAGAACTTATTAAGATTAGCGGCTACAAATTTGCATCATCGTACTGTCGCAGTTCCTATACAGGCGGCGGTGTCTGTATTCTGCTTCAAGAGCATATTGACTGTTTAAATAAAAGCGATATAACAGATAAATCTATAGAATATGTACTAGAGTTATGTGCTACTGAATTGCCTAAAGAAAACTTATTAATTGTAACTATGTATTGGAATAGAAGAGAGGAAGAAGTTTTTCACCAGCAACTTAAACTAATTTTAAACTATATAAATAATAAATACTCTAAACTTAATATTATTATAGGAGGCGACTTCAACATTAACATACTATCAGATAACCTTAAATCAAGCCAATTCATAAATTTAATGCATGAATATAAATTTACCCAACATATAAAAAGCCCGACACGTGTAACGCCAAACACAACCACATGCTTAGATTTGATATTTACGAATTTTAAATTCAATGATATGTACACAACTGTAGAGGAACTGGGGTTTTCAGACCATAACAGCACCATTTTACATTTAAACCTTCCTAAACAAACAAAAAGAATCGTCTGGCACGTAAAGAAAAGACTTTACAATCACACAAATATATTAAAATTTAAGTCTAAATTACAGGAAATAACTTGGAACGACATCATAACAACAGGAAAAGATATAAATACTAATTATGAAGCGTTTCATGACACACTCATTATAATACTAAATCAGTGTATACCATTAAAAAAATTAAAATTGAAACCAAAATATAAGAAATATTGGCTTACCGTAGGCATAAAAAACTCTTGCAAAAATAAAAGATTATTAAAAATACTAACAACTAAAATAAACAACCCGATATTAACTAGACATTATAAAAAATATGAAAAAATTCTAAAGAAGACAGTAACGACAGCAAAAAAAATACACTATAAAAATAAAATGACTAAATCTAATAATAAAGTTAAGACAATGTGGAGCATAGTAAACGAACGTACAAACAAAAAAATAGCGAGTGAGAAATGTAACATATCCCTACAAACGAATACTAGCGTAACTTCTGAACCCCAAGAGGTTGCAAACATTTTTAATGATTTTTTTGCTTCTATCGGGAAAGCTACGAACAACTCAACCGGCAAACCAAAGAAATTTCCAGCTATACGCCCTACAGAAAATTCAATCTTCCTCAGCCCAATTGATCCCTACGAAGTGAACACATTAATAAAGAATTTGAAAAATAAAAAAAGTCATGGTGTTGATGAACTTCCACCTACCTTATTACGACAGTGTGCAGATGAATTAACCTTACCATTTTACAAATTATTAAATCAATCATTTGAAGAAGGAGCTTTCCCCAATCTCTTAAAAAAAGCTCTCATAAAACCTATCCATAAAAAGAATTCTAAAACTGATCCGAATAATTACCGCCCCATTGCCCTCCTACCGACAGCTTCCAAAATATTCGAAAAAGCCATGTGCAACCGAGTATATGCGTTTTGCGAAAAATATCATATATTTAATGACTGCCAAAACGGTTTCCGAAAAAACCGTTCTACTATATTGGCCGTTTACAAATATATTCAAAAAGCCCTTGATATAATTAATGAAAAAAAGTACGCGATAGGACTTCTGCTCGATATGACTAAGGCATATGATAAAGTACAATTTGAAATATTATTACATAAACTATATAGTATAGGACTCCGCGGCAAATGTTACGACTGGTTCGTATCTTATTTAAAACACAGGGAACAAATAGTTGAAATCGAACATTACAACATCAACAAAAATGAAATAGAACTAAAAAGATCCGACAGCAAACAAATCACTGCCTCTATTCCGCAAGGAAGCGTAATAGGGTGTTTCTTATTTCTTGTTTATGTAAACGACCTTCCAAATAATATAAATGAGCCATGTGTCCTGTTTGCGGATGACATATCTATCCTAACTTCATGCGAAAATAACACCAACTTAAATGTCAAACTAAATTCCATACTAGATTCTACAATAAATTGGATGTCTGAACATAATTTAGAAATTAACTTCAATAAAACTAAAATAATCTCATTCTTCCCTCGCCAAAAAATACCGATTAATATAAATTTTAGCTTCAAAAATAATAAATTAGAAGTAGTTGAAAATTTCACCCTACTAGGCATAAACATTGATACACATATAAATTGGAAGTCACATATTCAGAGAATAAGAGCAAAAATATCTAAATTTTCATACGCCCTCCGCGAGATTAAAAAAACAACAGACCTTAAAACTGCACTAGCAACGTACTACGCGTACGCCTACGCATGGTTTAAATACGGTGTCATCCTATGGGGCAACAGCACTGACGCGCCCACGTTATTTACCCTACAAAAAAAGCTCATTAGAATCTTAGTAAATATTGAAGCCACCGATAGCTGTAAACCCCACTTCCAGGAACTAAAGATTTTATCCCTACCCTGTCTCTATATATTTGAAGTTTGTAAGTTCGTACGCAAGTATCCAGAATTCTTTACAAAAAGAGAGGACATACAACCGAAAATTCTTTTAAGGCATAAAAATAGGCTTAACTTACCAACATCGCGACTAAAAATGCACTCCACTAGTTCGTTGGTCATGTGCATAAAAATTTATAATAAGTTACCCGAAGTAATAAAGAATCTAAATAAAAATAACACTTTTATCAATAAATTGAAGCTTTTTCTCTTAAGCAAATGCTACTATAATATTAGCGAATACTTAAATGATAAATTATGAGTAATTATCTAATCTTCTCTAAAAATACTCGTTAAAGACGCGCACACCTACACATGATATGTAAAATAATATAATTATAAACTTTAGGGATAATAAAAATAAATTAATTACGTATTATACAAGGTGATTGGAAGATGGGTGCAAAGCTTTAAGGCATAGAAAGTACAGACAGTTTAGAACCATTTAAGCCACGGTTGTCTTAGACGAAGTCTTACGACTTTTTTTTAACCTAATTTTTAAGACTTTTTTCAAAAATTCCCAAATTTTTAACTAAACTGCTTATTTATGGCCAAATTGAATGATAAATGAATTCATTTTTATTTAATTTAATTAAAGTAATGTGTCAGCAATGTAGCAAAACATGTTCTGGGCCTCTGTGTCGTTAGACATTTTTTTTACAGACATTTAAACTACATAACAATTTTAATAATTCATAAATGCCTTTTTTTAAATCTTATTTAAAAAAAAACTAAGGGTGCTGTTTTTGTTCAGACCTTTTAGAAAACATGCTTGATAATCGCTCTTTCTTTTGAAGTATCATTTACGCGGATATCTTACAAATTATTGAAATTAGGACCTACAAACCAATTTTAGGGAGAAATTTTAGATTTCAAGGGGACTAATTAAAACAACATTTGTATTTAAATTATTTATTTTTCATGTTCAAAATGTCTGCCGTGATTTCTAATACAAGCCCGGCTCCGTCTTCTGACTTCGGTTGTTGTTATTTTCAACATCATCTCCATCTTCATTGTTTCAAACGCTGAATTTATTCTTTCCATCAATTCTTCTCTCGTGTTTATTTCAACATTCGTATACACCAGTTCCTTGGCCCTGCCCCACACGAAAAAGTCCAGCGGGGTCAGATCTGGTGAGCGAGCGGGCCAAGGGATGGGTCCATCTCGGCCGATCCAGCTGTCAGGGAAGCAATTATTTAAGTGTTCCCTTACATTTAACGTCCAATGAGCTGGACAGCCGTCTTGCTGAAAGATGACTGTTCGGTCTCTTTCGAATATCGGTACACCGGTTTCCTCTATCAGCACTGGTAAATCTACTTGTAGAAAGTGCAAATAATTTTCACCATTCAAATTATCCGGTAAGAAGTGGGGCCCAATCAATGTCCTGCCAATCACTCCAGCCCATACATTGACTGAGAATTTCCTCTGAAACGACATCCGCTTCTTAAAATGTGGATTGTTGTCTTTGTCGGCCCATTCATGGAGGTTATGAAAGTTGGTAATGCCCTCCCTAGAAAATTTGCTTTCATCCGTCCACAAGATTGATTTCAGGAACCACGCATCTTCGATGTCTCTGTTGAGGAGGAAACGGCAGAACTGTATTCTTCTTTGGGGATCTTGTTCTTCCAGACCTTGCACACCCCTGCAATGGAACGGATATTTGTCATTTTGGTGCATTGTATGCCACACCTTCCATTGTGAAATGTTTAGATTTTGAGCTACTGCTCTGGTACTGGTTGTGGGATCCGCTTGAAATGCTGCCAAAATGGCTTCTTCGACATCAGTTCAGTGACAAAGAGATAATCCCCTCAAATTGCATGTGCAAAATATTCTTAGAATTAGACTAAGTTATCATTTCGAACACAAAGTAATTTTTAAAGCAAACATTTTGTTTTAATTCGGCTACCTAAAATTAAAATTTTCTCCCTCAAATTGGTTTGTAGGTCCTAATTTCAATAATTTGTAAGATATCCGCGTAAATGATACTTCAAAAGAAAGAGCGATTATCAAGCATGTTTTCTAAAAGGTCTGAACAAAAACAGCACCCTTAGTTTTTTTTAAAATAAGATTTAAAAAAAGGCATTTATGAATTATTAAAATTGTTATGTAGTTTAAATGTCTGTAAAAAAAATGTCTAACGACACAGAGGCCCAGAACATGTTTTGCTAGATTGCTGACACATTACTTTAATTAAATTAAATAAAAATGAATTCATTTATCATTCAATTTGGCCATAAATAAGTAGTTTAGTTAAAAATTTGGGAATTTTTGAAAAAAGTCTTAAAATTTAGGTTAAAAAAAAGTCGTAAGACTTCGTCTAAGACAACCGTGGCTTAAATGGTTCTAAACTGTCTGTACTTACTATGCCTTAAAGCTTTGCACCCATCTTCCAATCACCTTGTATAAATAACAATAATAAGAAATTAATAAAACAATAATAAAAATAATGAATAATTAAAAAAATAAACGTTATTACAATGTTCTGATTAAAAAATCTTGGTATATAATTTTATAAAATAAAACGTAAGTAATACATTAATATATAAAAGGTTTATCAGTACTAACTGCAATAAACAGCCAGTAGTCTTCCTCCTCTCTCCTACCTTATCTATGTTGTGCCCGACAGGGTCCATAATTGTGACTAAATTTACTTTCCTTCCACCTTTATACATTATGGTACGCAATAAAGCATTGAGAATTGAGAATTGAATCACTTGCTTAAAATCGGTGAAGGAAAACATCGTGAGGAAACCGGCATGCTTGAGAGATGTTTCTCAACAGTATGTGAAGCTAAGTCAGAGGCCCATGGGCAGCATTAAAACTCTGACACCAGGTTAGTCACTAACCACACGAATAAGAAGAAGAAGAATTGATTGATAGAAAATAGAAGCTTACCAATTTCTTCGCTCTCTCGGTAAGTATGGAGAAGGCGAAGTGGTTGATAATGACACCGGTCGGTAACGCCACGCCTTGGAACCTATACAGTTGCTTGATGTCACCGTTTGCTGATCCTGCAAGAAATGGCTACTTTTAGTCACTACATAGTATAAAACAAAGTCGCTTTCTCTGTCCCTATATCCCTATGTATGCTTAAATCTTTAAAACTACGCAACGGATTTTGATGCGGTTTTTTTAATAGATAGAGTGATTCAAGAGGAAGGTTTATGTGTATAATTTGTCGACATACTATGCGGGCGAAGCCGTGGGCGAAGCTAGTATACAGTACTCCCAAATTAATAATGCACATGCAGATCTTCGCTAATTATCGTATTCCCGGAAACACCCGAATCATTGAATCGTTCGAGTCCCTTGCATTTTGCACCTTGTTCGAAAGAAATAGGAGTCAATATCATGTGTACACAATCGGAAACAATTCGGGCGGTCGGCGGTCAGTCAAAGGTCCGTCAGTCGTCTTGTTATATTGGTGGTGACTGCACGTGTTCTCTTTGTCTGGAATTATATAGAGCTGCTATTACACACCTTCTTGGTTTTGTTTTCAAAGGTGAATTTAATTTCAACTTTAATTATCTTATTCAAATTTAAATACTTAATTTTGTAAAATATTTAAATATACTAACATTTTTCACGTTTTTTCAATATTAAAAAAACCTACGTAAAATACATATTAAGTACTAGAAAAAACATATTAAAAATCAGATTTAGGCTTATATGAATTATAGCTCGCTATTTACTTACATGGAATTATTGAATCAAATTTCGTTACTGATAAATCAATATTTATCTCTTTTAGGACAAAACACATAATCTTACTAAATTATGCATGAAGAAAATGCACATAACCACTCTATATACATATCGTCTTCTGACGCTCGGGGAATACGACCGTTGCCGAACAGTGGCGAAGATTTCTATGCGCATTATCACTTTTGGAGACCTGTAATTATAAATGACTAGTTTCTGCCTGCGGCTTCACCCGCGTGGATATCGTAATGTTACATTATTAGAGTTTAGTAAGGAGCCAATTTTTTTTTTTAATATAAATAGCCTCCTGCCCGCGACTTCGTCCGCAAACCTTAATAAATTATACACTTATAAACCTTCCTCTTGAATCACTCTATCTATTAAAAAAAATGCATCAAAATCCGTTGTGTAATAGTTTTAAAGATCTAAGCATACATACAGACATTAGGACAGACGCGGGTAGCGACTTTGCTTTATACTAAGTAGTGGTATAGTCTAAATATATTTATTTATTGCACGGTGCACGGTTCCATAATGGGGTCCGCTAGAGACAATGGCTGCCCGGGTCGCGGGTTTATTCGAAAGAGTTACCGAGGCCTCTGACACAGGCAACTAAAGTAACACGGGTGGGTTTTATTCAGTAAAAGTTTGACACGTGCTCCCTCTCCTAGCGGAGCGCAATAAGTAGTAAGTAATTTCGTGATTTCTCACTCAAAAAAAAAACATACGTTTTTTGCGGCAAACGGTCGGTATCTTTTTTTTACGGTAACTTAGAAGTTTGATCATTTCCACACCTTCAAGGGACTGTAGACCTGAATGTATGGTTTTAATTTCACTCGATACCTCCACGCGTTCCCGAGATAAAGGGTCTTGACAAACAGACGGACGGACAACGGAGTGATCATAAAAGGGTTCCGTTTTCCCTTATGAGTTAGGGAACCCTAAAAAACAAAGTCATACGGTTCCAAAAGTAGTACTAACCATTTAGTTTGTGTACGGACACGACAGCTACCCTCCCGATCTGCTTCGTATTGCTGATCATGGGCCCCTTGGAGATGTCAACATGTTTGCCCACCTTGTACAGCGTCACTTTACCTGCAAAACAAATATATAATAATTTTATTTCGAGCAATAAGACTCATAGTGTTAGTAACAATATACTTACAAACTATGTTAGTTACTAAGGCTATAAGGTGTTAAAAAATTATTGAGTTACATAATGCATAAATGTATGGAACAGCACATATATTTTTCGCGATTTCAAATCAAATCAATCTTTATTTTGATTATTTTTCTTTCAGGGTTCATGCCTTAATAAAAATTGTTCGTAACGATGAGTACAATGCTCCCACGAAATTCTACGAGTTAGTTTTTTAACACCTTATAGTCATCATCTGCCTAGCCTTTTCCCAACTATGTTAGGGTCGGCATCCAGTCTAATCGGATTCAGCCGAATACCAGTATTTTACATGGAGCGACTGCCTATCTGACCTCCACAAACCAGTAACTGGGCAATACGATACCCCTTGGTAAGACTGGCTGTCAGATTTTCGGGATTCTGACTACCCGTTACGATTGTCAAAGATGATAAAATGACAGCCGGGACCAACGGCTTAACGTGCTTTCCGAGGCACAGCGGAGTCTCGGTATCTAAAGATGGTCAACCATCCACGACCAACCCCGACAAACGTAGCTTAACCTGATGGATCGACCTGTGCGTCTGTTAAAAAAAATTCTGAAAAGCCACGAGCTTTTCAGAATTTTTAACACCTTATAATAGTATAAGTTAGTATTATTTTGTCCTTGGATTGGTTTATTGAGTGCTTTGTTAATCTAGCGCAAACTTTGCCACTATTTTTTGTCAGGTGCTATTCTAAGCTCAGTGCCTTCAACACGCATACGTGTCGCCAAAATACCCACTGAGTGCCTTCAACACGCATTGCAATGTATGGACAATAAATACACATTTGTGTTGATGGACAATTGAAGCACATCAAGTTACCACAATCTGTCAAATTTCTTTGATAGTATTTCAACTTTATTGTAAAGACATAAGGTTCATTTTTAATTGAGAAAATTTGACAGTTAGGGATAGCTTGATGTGCTGGCGTCTGTACCGTTACCGGGTGTCTCTGTGAGGTGGCGTAATTAAGTTATTGTGTATTTTAGTCTGTTATACTAACATAGGTTAAGAAATACTAACAAATTTATGGGTTATACCTGAAATAACTTAGCTTAAATAAGACTAAAGTAGGGACAAGATAATAGGTCACTTTTGACATTTCATCAAAATTCAACAACGTAACCTTGTAACGGCGGGCATAAAATAAGAACTGCCCAATTGCTTAACTTTTTTCAATTACGTTTACATATTTATTGTAATAATGACCGATACGAGTAATTTTACGATTTGCTTTCACTAATAAACCATTCTAAACATAATAAACAATTTCTGATCTAAAGAACTGAACGTCGTTACAATGTTGCGTCAGTCAACCCTTTTTCTTTTTAAACACTAGGGATGTTACTCTAAAAATCGAAAGCTGATAGGATTGTAAGTTGAATCGAATGCAATGATTACTTGTGAAGAAAAATCACCATAAATTTATAACCACGTTGTGATTATAGTAAAACCTAATTATACATATTTATTATTCTTTTAACTAACTATAAAAATACAAAAAAATAACTAAATAGAAAGGTCATTGATGTTGGGTGCAATTTAGGTGGATGTTGCTGGCAACACCAGTGCCTGTCGATGACGCATGTCATGTCGCCATAACATGATGATGACGCAGTCTTTTGTTGTTGTGCGAAGTGACTGTGCGTTTTTGGTGTGCTCTCTGTTATTTTCTTCTGATCCGGCTTTTTCATTGAACTGATCTTACTGACTACGTTTACCTGGCTATAAATTGGACTCCGATTGCTTAACGATTATTAAACAAGAAAAACATTACAGTCTTACTATTTCGAAACGGGGGAAAACTCTAAACAGTCAATCTCGCGAACTAGTGCTGAAATTGTACAATTATTTTGGACGTGAATCAGTTAACGATGGGCCTCTTTTACCATTGAAACCACCGAGAGAACGCGTTGCCGAAGCATTGGGAATAGGGAAGAAGACAGTAACTCAAATTCTGAAAGAGAAATACGGACCATCAGGCTCAGAAGATAATACTTTACGTACACCGAAAAAACGAAAGAGGGACAAGAAAATTGTTGACGTTGATAATTTTGATGCTACTGCAATTCGCAACCACATTTATGGATATTACTCGAGAAAAGAATATCCTACACGGGAAAAGCTATTGAGTTCGTTAAAAGGCGCAGGTTTATTTTTTGGAGGCAAATCGTCTCTATCAAAGGTTTTGAAATCGATTGGCTTTAGATTTAAAAAATCCGACAAGCGGAAAATCCTGCTAGAACGCTACGATATTATTTTGAAGAGAATAACATTCTTACGTGAGGTAAATAAAATTACCGATTGGGACAATGTCGTGTTTATTGACGAAACATGGTTGAATGCGAACCATACGGTTGCGCGGACATGGACCGATGATACAGCGGCCTCCACCTCAAAAGTTCCATCGGGAAAAGGAGCCCGACTTATTATAATGTCACGCGGGATCAGCTTCTCAAGGTTTTATTCCAGACTGCCTCCTCGCAGTGCATGTGCAGAAGTCACTACAGAAGACTGGCGAAAAGTCGTGGAGAAGACAAAGAAAATAATTTTACAAGATTTTGAACGAGATGTGAGAATAGACAATATTATTGAAAATGAATTAATAATATCTCTGAGTGCTGACAGCAGTGATGAAGATAGCAGTTCCGATAGTTCAAGTGAATAAAAGCAATTTTTTTGTTAAATTACGTAGGTACTTGTCTTATTTTGCTCCTTTAATTTATGAAAGAAAAAATAATAATGGGACAGGGATTCGCATGATCATTTTTAAAATTCACATATGTTTCAAGTCTGTATAGATTCATTCGATTCATTCATTTAATCGATGTTTTTAAGCAGGTCACCTCACTATGAATATAAAACTGACATCTGTCAAAAGTGACCTATTATCTTGTCCCTACTGTAGCTATTATTTTTAATAAGCTACCGGAAAGTTTAAAATCCCTAGCAAATGACTCAATTTTCTCGAAACAGTTAAAATCTCTGTTGATTAAGAAAAGCTACTATAGAGTTGAGGAATTTAAAGCTGACAAATTGTGAATCGATTGACCTTGAATAATACTATGCTTGACGTAAATGTGAAATAGTAACCTACTAATAATACTCATGCTTACCTACATGACTATAATACTAATATTAATTGGAAAATTGATTTGATAATAATTATTTATTGTGAATGAAATGAAATGTAATGAATTATTGTATTAATTAGAGTCAATATTATTTTATTAATTTGATATATTTTGCAGTTTACAGGGTGCATGTCTGAATGCTGTGTCATGAAATTTTAATGCATGCCTACCAGTGTTTTACATGTTATTATTATTATTATTATTTATTTATTTATTTTCTCAACATCACTATCCTTACAGGAATTTCCTAATTCAAAGCAAATAAATAAATAAATAAAGATAAATAAATAAATATAATTAAAAATATCACAGAATCCTGCCACTCACCATTATTCCTAGCAATACTAGGTATCTGCCTGGTCTTATGCTCGTTCTCCACAAACATCTCCAGAGCCAGTTCCTCCCCGACCTCCAGCCTCTCAATGGACTCGTTCTGACGCAGCAGCTTCACGTACTCCGCACCCAGGGTCACTAGCTCCTGGTGGGACGGCTTCCAGTCATCCAGGGTTGGGAGGTCCACGTCGTAGATGAAGGAACCGCTGCGGACTGAGGTTTAGGTTGTTTAGATGCTGGAGATTTAAGAGAGCTCGGAAAGAAATCAAACTATTTTGTTCTTTAGAATATTGTTCCAAAATTCGAACTTGATATCTTTTGTTTATGAGGATGACATCATGTTATTAACTTTTCGAACTCCAGAGCATAAACGCACGCGCGTGCCCTCCACGCCAAGCTACAAATTTATTTCTTCTTGTTATCATGAATTTCCCAATATCCATGGTGTCTTTTAATTTGTTTCATGTCATTAAATACGTACGAGAGCTTCAATTTTACACAAAAGTAATGATTTAATTGTTTATTTCGTGTTATAGTGTACCCGCATTGTCACATATTTGTGTCGTTGGCATACAGGGCATGCGCTTGTTTGTCACGTATATGTGACAACCACGTTCAAAAGGTTAAGGCTCAATTCACATTGCCTCGAAACAGAATGGAAGCGATTGTTTTTGTGCAAAGCATAATGAACTTTATGTTAATTGTGTAACATACAAATTATATACGGACTTCTTACTGAGAATGCACCAGAATTCTTCGGAAAACGTGCGACCCGTTATTTGTTAGTCTATTGACATAAATTCAATCTGCCTAGCCTTTTCCGAACTATGTTGGAGTCGGCTTCCAGTTTAACCGGATGCAGCTGAATATATCTATACTCGGTTAAATTTTAGTCGTTTTAATCCCCTTAAGGGGTCATTGTACACATTATAACGAGCAACTTTTACTATGGGACCGAACCTGAAATCGCAAAAAAATAATCAGATTTTCAGTACATTTATGTTATCCTAACTCGTCAAAATGTACTGCACAGCTGATTTTTTTTTCGCGATTTCAGGTTCGTTCCCATAGTAAAAGTTGCTCGTTATAATGTGTACAATGACCCCTTAAGGGGATTAAAACGACTAAAATTTAACCGAGTACTTATATGCATTTTATATTTTACATGGAGCGACTGCCTATATGACCTCCACAACCCAATAACTGGATAATACGATACCCATTGGTAAGACTGTCTGTCAGATTTTCGGCCTTCTGACGACCCGTAACGACGGTCAATAATGCACAAATGACAGCCGGGACCAATAGCTTAACGTGCTTTCTTAGGCACGGAGGAGTCTCGGTGTGTTAAGATGGTCACCCATTCAGGGAGCAACCCCGGCAAGCGAAGCTTAACCTGATAGATCAACTCGGCTGTTATTACTTAGTCACAAGCTCCTCTATCCATATAAAGAAGATTTAAATATCCTCAATACAGTCTTACTGTCAGGTCCAGGGAAACTGTGGAGTTTGACAGCCACGGCGTCTTTGAAGGCGACAGTAGCGCAGGCACCAAGCATGAATGAGCATGTTCTCCAGAATGCCCTGTTGACCTGCTGAGGCTCTGCTACGCTGAAGTTCTGGAGCTGGAGAAGACAACATGGAAGATTAGATAAGTTCATTGAATTATGTGTCCAAAACTTGAAGTATACACACATGGCATGAAAGATGTTATATTCAATTATATCCGTCATGTTTTACGTTGGCATGCCAGGGTAAATAAGGGGTTTATTAAGTCATTAGATGTTCGCCTATTAGAAGCTGTTTGTTTATAAAAGCTCAGCGATTTATATGGTTATGATTATTGTCATTTCAGGGGAATTTTTCTTATGAATGTATGGGCTTCGTACATTTGAGGAGTTAAAGGAAGGAACTAATTAGATGAATATAGTTCTTATTTAGATTTGAGTTATTAATTACCATGGAATCTTTTAGTACTGCATAAATTGAGATTAAAAACCGGGCTACATGTTTACTCCATTGGAAATCAGACTGACTTCATATAAATCCCTGTTCCAATGAATACTAAACTTTATAGTATTGAATATAAGGTTGATTTCAGAACGACTAGTACGACTAGACTAGTACAGGTCTCCCAAAGTGATAATGCGCATAGAAATCTTCGCCACTGTTCGGCAACGGTCGTATTCCCCGAGCGTCGGAAGACGATATGTATATAGAGTGGTTAAGTGCATTTTCTTCATGCATAATTTAGTGAGATTATGTGTTTTGTCCTAAAAGAGATAAATATTGATTTATCAGTAACGAAATTTGATTCAATAATTCCATGTAAGTAAATAGCGAGCTATAATTCATATAAGCCTAAATCTGATTTTTAATATGTTTTTTCTAGTACATACTTAATATGTATTTTACGTAGGTATTTTTAATTTTTAATATTGAAAAAACGTGAAAAATGTTAGTCTATTTAAATATTTTACAAAATTAACTATTTAAATTTGAATAAGATAATTAAAGTTGAAATTAAATTCACCTTTGAAAACCAAACCAAGAAGGGTGTGTAATCGCAGCTCTATATAATTCCAGACAAAGGGAACACGTGCAGTCACTACCAATATAACAAGACGACTGACGGACCTTTGACTGACCGCCGACCGCCGCCGATCGCCCGAATTGTTTTCGATTGTGTACACATGATATTGACTCCTATTTCTTTCGAACAAGGTGCAAAATGCAAGTGCATTGTTAAGGACTCGAACGATTCAATGATTCGGGTGTTTCCGGGAATACGACAATTAGCGAAGATCTGCATGGTGCATTATTAATTTGGGAGTACTGTACTAGACTACTACTAGAAAATTTCATTAAACATTTTGAAGTTGCAGCGCAACGCAAACTGTTTCTATGCGTGGGTGTTACAGTTGTTTTTCCAAAAACACATTTCAGTCTATCATACTTACTTCTAAAGTGCAGTTTTCTGTGAGTGGCCTGTGCATGTCCCAGTATACTGAGCCGTCCAGCAGAGCCAGGGCCGCAGTGTCTGTGTGCCATTCACTTAGATCTGAAAATTAGACAAAAAAACTTATTTATACTTATTAACTATAATATGTATGTATTTACAAACAAAAATGTATATAAGTAGTTTATCAGCCATCTTGTTACCATAACACAAGCATTAGGTTGCTAAGCTTGGGACTATATGGTGTTGTGTGAAATGTATTATTATTATTATTATTTGCCACAGCAAAAACCTCCACCAGCAGCGACAAGAAAAGGAATTTACAGTGATTTTAGTTTATTATAACTAACTAGGTATGAAGTCAGTGGAGGAACTATACCATCTGAGGCCCTTAGCAAGTCCATTGCATGGAGCCCCAAATTTATTATTTTTAATTAATTTTGTTAAAAATGTTAGGTCACTTTTGAGCTTGCAGCCTCTCAAGCTGGGGGCCCTATCAGGTAGGGGCCTGTGGCATTTTACCAGTCCTGCCACCCTATAGTTCCTCCACCGTATGAAGTCCTGTGTTCAATTCCCCAGACAAGCAGAGTTTTTGGGTTTTTCTATGAAGAATTTCTCACCAGCAAGCCATATTCGGGATTTGTGCCCGGTTGAGAAGCTCGCCTTCTACTACATGACACTTAAAACATAACTGGCTAGATGTGGCCTGTGGGTGTTCTATAGTATCCCTAAAGTACCTTTGTCTAAACATTCAGGGATTACAGGAGTGATGTTATGTCATAATTAAACATTGAACTTACGTCTCGCACAGTCGTAAGGCGTAGAAATACCCTTGTTCATAACCAATGTGCAGTCATTTGGTACGCCTTTATACTGTACTTCGATTTTCTCGATTCTGCCGACTTTGTCCAACTGCCGCTTCTTCTCTAACGTGAAAAGGTGATAACGTCGATCTATAGCCTCTTGGGAACTTAGGAATCCTAGAAAATAAGGTTACAATCAATGTTTTTTCGACGTTAAAAAAGAAGAGTGAAATTTTGACTTAAAACACGTCAATTCTAACTTACTCGTTAGAGGCAATGCTTTTGTGCAACTATTTTGCGTAACTTTTGTTGATAAACATAAAATTTGACGTCTCATTTTGGAAAATAAATGCAATATTTTTAACAATAAGTCGGAGAAGAATTTAAGAATTTATAGGTTATTATCCGCAGATGATCATGACATGAGTTTGACAGTTATTGCGTTCGGCGTTTCAGACTTTTTTTTAACAATATTAAGCATATCCTTTAGGGTTAGCGTTATTTCAATATTAATTGTTTTTTTCTGTTAGGAATTTTAGTACCCGGCAGCCTGGAGCCTGCACCCTAATTGCGTAGCACACTTTCAATCACAATCTGAAAGATTATGAAGGATATTGCTAATCCATTTGCCAGTGGCGTAACTATAGGGTGGCAGGACTGGCAAAAGCCGAGAGGGCCCGAGAGGCTGCGAGCTTAAAAGTGACCTAGACCTATTTGCCAAAATTTAGTAAAAAGTATAAATTTGGGGCCCCATGCAATGGATTTGCCAAGGGCCTCAGACGGTATAGTTACGCCACTGCCATTTGCTCAACGTAATTAGAGCAATGAATGTTAAAACTGTGTAACACAATTTACTATGCCCTATTGACACGATTCGTCTCTTGTAAATTAACCTATCCGTTGGCAAAAAACATGCTTTACGTTGTATGTATAACTATAAATATTTGACGGTTAACGTTCTACTGCCCTCAATTAAATTTAACATTTCATTTCATTATGATTTATGTACACGCAATCGTCGGTTTTGCATAAATGAAGACAGAGCCAAATGCAACAAAGTAAAAAGCTGCTTAATTTAATAATTAGTGGTCGCTATTTTTGAGGTTGATCAAATGTAACACAAACATTCAAATATTAAAAACTTTATTTCTTAAAACTATCCAACCATGGTTCTTTTTCTCCCTCTTGCTCTGACTTCTTCGAACTTACTTATAGTTTCTCCTATTTGTTTCTTACTCTGCTTTTTATATGCTTCAAAAATCTTTTCAAACAGATGTGGGTAGTCATTATGGGTACTAATTATTGCTCTTTCCAGTACATACAAGTCTACACCTTTATCCTCCCCACTTGAACCAATGAATGATAGACCAAAATCAATCATTACTATGTCTAATTCGCCATCCAGCCATTTTTCATCATCACTTTTTTCTTTTGGAACAAGTAACATGTTGGAAGTAGTCAAGTCACCATGAATAATGTTGGATTCATGTAATTTTCTCACAGTATGCCCAATCAATGTACTTATTAAGTGTAATTTCGTTTTGCCTGTTTCATCTTTTACGTGATTTATTATAAAATCTTTAACTGTAATACTTGTTTCCAAATGTTCCATGTAAATGCGGGATCTGTGGAAATCAACTAAATATAATGCTGGAGTTCTAACCGAAGCTGCTTTGCACCGGACTATGGAACGCGCCTCGTTTTTCATCCGTTCTTTGGTTATATTTTCATCCAACTCTGGGTGCCGATACTTTTTCTTGAATCTCTCTTTAATCAATGTTGGCCTTCCAAGATAGTTGCAAATATACAGCTTTCCTTCGGCACCTTGTTTCAATATTTTCAGGTCGTTCAAGCCGTCTCCCATGATGACACAATTGATTTTTCTACTGCTTTAGCAGTCTTCCAAATGTAATCCAAGTAGTTCTTGTTAATAACAAGACTGATACATACCACTTTTCACAATTTATACTTCAATAATTTAATGTGTAGCAGATTAGTTTGTTGATTTACGGGTAAACCAAAGAGTAAAATAATAAGGGGTAAACAAACACGGCGTGATTGGTGACAGTATACTGACACTGACAGAGATTTTTGACAGGCGAAGTTTATTTACGCGGTCCTTGGTCGGAATAAAGAAAACTACAGATTATGTTTTCTTACATATTTTACTTGAACCAACATATATTATAATTTTGCCCCAGGATTAGCTTTTTTTTGTATTTTCTTTTCAGGCTTATTATTTTATTCAAAATGACTGCCAAGTACGAAGTAAGAATAACTTACGGAAGTTAGTAAAAAAGCTCTGTAAAATGGAACGTAGGAAATACAGAAAACGAAAAATCATCGTATACAAGCCGCACCTTACATTTAACACGTAGGTAGGTATTGGGATGTTTATCTACTTTCTATGGCTATATATCTGTATGTATTCACTCACTCACTGGAGAGCGAGGGAGGCTGTGGGCGTGATATTGGTTGCTGCACCCGGGCCGACCGCCGGTACCACGTTATAATTTGATTCAAACAATAATTCCCATCAAATACTTAAATGGAAACAGTGATTTATCTCTGTAAGATTTAGTGCCGGTACGACGTTCGAACGCTCCGCTAGCTCTACATGAAATTATAATACCGCAGTGTGCTAAAACCGGTAAAAATACCAAAAATAATAATTTTAGTGTTCAATTGTGATTTAAATAAATTGTGAGAATGATGTCCGACGGCTTAGAATACGAGACCATTGTACAGAATGGACCACGAAAAGTAAGTGTTTTTTTTTTATTCCTTTCGTGGCTTTAGAACAATGTTGTGCCTCTTAGTCATGGCAAGCGTGCCCAAGTTATATATATCGCTAGGTTCGAATGGGGGGAGGTAGTGTCCTATAGAAATGTCTGGGTGCATTTTCGTAGATATAGGATGCAGCCGTCTCGAAATGCCGGCTGATGCGATTTCCTGCGTTCCCATTTTAAGTAAAAACGTTGGCGGGAAATTACCTACGTGGGTTCGGGACTTTTGATATGCGGATATAAATCGTTAAGGAACCGCATACAGCATTAAAACATTTTATTGCTTATTATGTATGATTTATTTCGGCCATAAATTTTGAATTTTTAGTGTCTTAGATTTATATGTGTGTTTTAATCTATTTGTTTGTATGTAAAATTGATTGGAAACGCCTTTAGAGTAAGAAGTTAAACATTATTTTTATTGTTAAAATATTAGTAAATACTTAAAAGTAATAATAACGCACCATAGAATCTTATTAGACTACCAGTTATTTAATTAAATTCGCTCTCTCTAGCTCAATCATTAAAAATTGTGTCGTTTAGCGCACCCTTTCCTTTGCCTATTGTTTCTATCCTATCGGGGAAAGGAGCGGAAAATTAAAATGAAACCTTTAAAAAGGTTTCAGTGAGATCATAGACAATTTTATCATTTTAATTAAAAAAAAGGAATGGAACATGTCGTTCTGTTTATATAATGTATGTAAATGTTTGTCTGGTAAATTATGATTCTGTAGCATGCCGCGCCGTGACACACCTATATTTTTTATGACATTGACATAAATGATTACGATTGTTTTAATTAATGTGTAGGTGACCCCTTTCACATTACTTGTAGTTTACTTATGCTAATTCGAACCTGGATGAGGAATAGAAAAGCGATAATTATTATTGTAATATTTCAAAAACTTAAAATTGTAATATTTCAAAAACTATAATTTTCATGATCTCGTGAGCTATAATATTATTATGATAGAGTATACCTTAGTACCTACCGGTAAGACAATAGAAGCATAGACTATCGGAATGATAATAAAGCCTACATGATCCGAGTGCCATCATAATGGATATAAACAATAATATCAATAGAGTATTATGGCATTATGCGTGATCCGACCATATAAAAATATTGAGGATGTTTATCGCTGTCGTAGATACGCGGTGCTTCTAAATTGCGTAAAGATATGTCAATACGATGCTCTCAAAGCCAGGACTGCATCAACCTTAAAGGTATGATTCTGCAAATTTAACCCTAGAATAATTTAACTAATACTTGCTTAATCACATAATTTATTGAAGGTTGAGCTGACGTTATTCTTGACGTAACTTAATTAAGAAGGGAGTAAATTTAGATAGGTACCCTATGTGTTGAGTTCAATCCAAAGGCGATGAGTCAGTGAATGTCAACTAACGATAACTCAACTGTTCTGTCTGTTCTGTGTCTATTGTCTGAAATAATTTTGTTATCTTATAGTAAGCTTTTTATTAGGCTGAGCTGAACAAAAACCTTCTAATTTACTTTCTTAAAATATCGCTGTCTCGCCATATCATGCCAGACTCATTGTCTAGTAGATAATATTGTCGATGGTCCGTCCAGTCCAGACTGCCAGTGGTAATCAGTGTATAGATCTTCGATCAATTATACACTAGATTCCCGATTAGCGCTTCAAAAACAGCCCGAAAAATAAGAGCACAAATAATTTTGTGCTCTTATTTCAAATTAGTATGGTCCAAACATAGCCAACGTTAAGACGCCAAAATGCCGCAGTGCGTGTTCAAAAATTGTGTAAATAACCACCGTAACACCAAGATTTTGGGAGGAATATTTTTTTTCAATAATTTATATGATTATGTATGTGTTTTTCATAAAATAAAAACATTTAAATAGTAAATATGACATCGTTTAGCAAATATTATGATTGTTTGACCAATGTTTGCGACCACGCGCCAACTATTGCAACTATTGTAACAAACATTGACTGTTCTGGAACAGGGAATGCATGGAGTAGTATTATTATTTTATTTGTTGTTTTTGTTTGTAGATTTCCTACCAACCCATTTCGCAATGTAGAATGGGTATCTACTGTCGCGAAACTTGACCAGGAAAAATCAGACGAATAAAATAATAAGGAAAAGAAATGAACGGGTTGCATGCCGGGAGTGGCCGCAGAATTGAAAACTTGAATTATCGTTATGCATTTTTGATTTAAAATTTTTTACTCATCACAAAAAGTGCACAACGCCGCTAAAGAAGTTTTCATTTCAAAAAATAATTTTGATTTAATACAAATATTTTTTTATAACTCCTAAATCGCGCACACAAGAAGACACATCTATTTTTTTTGTGGGTTGGTAACAATGAGCCAACCAGCAGACAATTATAGCCAATGTCTTAATAAAATAACTATTATACTAATTTAGTTCTACTACTTTTTTACTACGGTCAAAAATATTTGACATCATAGAAAACGAACATTCGTCTAAAAAATATATTATTATTCTGCAACTCTACGTCTTTCAATACTTACTGTGTTCTGAGCATTGAAATGTAATACCAAAAATTACGTCTAGTTTCAAAATAGAGTAAGTACGAAATTGTCAACAAAATGTTTTTAACCTTATTGCTTAAGGTTTAAGTTTTATCTTACAATGAATATTTTTGTACTTATTATAAAAATGACTGTTTATTTTCAAGCGACATTTTAAATTTATTGCTTTTACTTTCTCCGATGAAAGAAGGACTTAAATAAAAAGATTTTGCAATCGTAATCAAACTTTATGCTTGAGTGTTAAGGTCTATAGGTAATGAACTGAAGTTCTTAATATTATAAAACGTTTTTCTTTATTTTGTAGTAACAAATGTAAATGTTTATGTGTGTGTAAACGTGGCCACTTCAGTGACTTATTTTTGTTCCTGATCCTGTATCTAGTATATTATTGATCGAAGGTATAGATGTACAATTTATCAGCTGGTTGACTTAGTATCGGTTAAAACAGGTTCCCCCGTGGATGATAGGCTATGCAACCTTATTATAATAATTGCATTAGTTTGTCTGTTTATAGTCGTATTTTATTTCGAATTTTGGCGGTTGAATTCTGATTATATTCGAGTTTTTTTCCTCTGATTTATGCCACCTGTTCCTGATTTATGCCATCAACGCAACTATACGACAACAACAGTGCTGGAGATATCATACGTAGCATGTGACCCATAAGAAATTATTCACAACCCAACCCTCTTCAGCTGTCATCAACGACCACCATTACAAAAGTGTCACCATGGCCATTTTTACCCATATCACTAGGCCACTAATTAACCTAAATTACACATTCCGTGAAAAGGAACGTGGACGATGTCAAAAATAATAACAGTCGTAAATATTTAAAAATGTTGTTTTTTCGTTTTGAAAATAGAACGTCGTACACATTCTATTTTTAATTCTTCCGCCTCTATGGTCGGATGCAAAAGGCAATGGCCGCATTTGGAAAATTTTAGTTACGTGACCTCTATTTTATGCGTGTTTTAAATTACTGTAAACAAGACTAATTAACAATCATTATCCTAGCTAGACTAGCGGTGGCCCGCGACTTATTACGAGTTGTAGGTTCGAAACCACATAAATAATTGTAAATAATTTCATCACCACTGCCCTCAGGACAGCGAACGAAATATCGTCAGGAAACCGCCATCTCCTAGCACCAAAAATTCGAAGACATGTGACTGACATACACTATCGCATTTAACCGGGGTGGTGGATTACGTACGGCCCACATTCTAACAGAGAGGAGGACTGTGTCTCAGCACTGGGAACATTATGGATTATGATCCTCCTAGAGCGGCTTACACTTGCTTCCAGCCCGACTGAAATCCAATATTTTACGACGTATGAAACCTTAGAGCATTTAAATGCTCTAAGTATGAAACAGACATAAAAACATCGGTGTGTTAACGACTTGTTTAGTTTATATACAACATCGATCTATATTTACTAACTCTTTGTTTTAATGACTGCGTAAAACAAAATACAAACGTCACAATTCCCTATATTCAGGGACGTGTGAAACCATCGTAAAATAAAACATACCAAAAATACGGCGACAGATGTCAAGCGGAACCAGAGCAAATCACAGACAATCTAGAGTCTGTATATTTTGAGGTAACTCCCACATAATGCTAGTTAGTTGGTAACGGTATTAAAATAACCGTGCGATCTTACCGCTGCTGTTGACTCACTAGTAAGTAGGGCGGGTTAAAATTAAAGATCAAAAACTAGATTTTAACTGCACTCGTGAATTTAATCTTGACTATTATTAATGGGGTCATACAGAGACTCCTCCGTGCCTCGGAAAGCAAGTTAAGTTGTTGGTCCCGGCTGTCATTTGTGCATCTTTGACCGTCGTTACGGGTCGTCAGAAGCCCGAAAGTCTGACAGCCAGTCTTACCAAGGGGTATCGTATTGCCTAGTTACGGCAGTTACTGGGTTGTGGAGGTCAGATAGGCCGTCGCTCCATGTAAAATACTGGTATTCAGTTGCATCCGGTTAGAGCGGAAGCCGACCCCAACATAGTTTGGAAAAGGCTAGGCAGATGATGATTCAAAAGACATGGCTGGTGTAGAGCCAGGGGAACAGAGAACCCAGCCTCGCATTTTTATGGTTTTGTACTCAAAGGGTAAAACGGAACCCTATTACTAAGCCTCAGCTGTCCGTCTGTCACCAGGCTGTCTCAATGATAAACAGTTATAGTTAGCCAGTTCAAATGTTCACAGATGATGTATTTCTGTTGCCACTATAACAATAAATACTATAAATCAGAATAAAATAAGTATTTAAGGAGGCTCCCATACAAAAGACATGATTTTTATAGGTAACTAGCTGACCCAACAGACGTTGTCCTGTCTTAACGTTGATACCTACCCTACCTACCCTACCTACCCACCTACCTTTTCTCACCTTTTAAACCTTCCCTGGACTACGACAAACATTTCAACACCAAAATCAGCTAAATCGGCCCAGACGTTCTCGAGTTTTAGCGATACTAACGAACAGCAATTGATTTTTATATAGATAGAAGATAGATGGTACGGAGTCTACGGAGCTCTTCGTGCGAGCTAGCATAAAAATGACTCGAAGACTGCCCAGTGCATCTCAAAGTTTCAGAAGACGAGGTTGCAAATGATTTTATTTCGCAATAGCGTTAATTTTGCATAAAAACGAGTCTCTCATCAAATCGGTCAAGGAATGATCACATCTCTGCCGATCCTTTTCCCAACTATGTTGAGATCGGCTTCCAGTCAAACTGGTTCCAGCTGAATACCAGTATTTTTCAAAGAATTGCCTATTTGACCTAGTCAATAACTGGGTAGTACGATACCCCTTGGCAAGACTGGCTGTCAGACTTTCGGGCTTCTGACTACCCGTAACGACTGACAAAGATCCACGAAAGACAGCTGGAACCAACGCTTAACGTGCTTTCCGAGGTACGGAGGGGTCTCGCTTGATATGTAAAG
This sequence comes from Hyppa rectilinea, assembly GCA_951799385.1. Lineage (NCBI taxonomy): Eukaryota > Metazoa > Arthropoda > Insecta > Lepidoptera > Noctuidae > Hyppa > Hyppa rectilinea. The sequence goes on from OX637316.1 coordinate 16,356,231, forward strand.
ATGGTCACTAATCCACGGACCTACCCCGGCAAGCGTAGCTTAACCTGATGTGTGTATCCGTGCGGCTGTTATTACTTAGCCACGAACTCCTTAAGCATTGATCATACGTCCTTTCTTATTGCCTCAAAAGAAAAGGAAATAAACATTTCTTCCCAGTTTCATTCTCCAGTGTAGGTTATGCTCAATATTGTCTTTCAAACAGTCAAACGTTTGTTTCCGTGATTTTACTAACTTACTAAGTAAATTTTTCAACGGAGCATTATCCTCTAAGGTTTCAAGCTTTCCTATTCCGACATCTGCCAAGGCACATGTTACCAACATCAAGAAAGAAGCTTTTGTTCCACAGATAATAAAACCATTGAGTACCGTTAAGAGATTATTTAAATGTAATCAGAAATGTGTTTAATTAATGAGGTCAGTCCACCCGTTGCGGGTCGTTGCGGGTCGGTGCGTGCGCTCCTGAGAAATATTACATAATAATATAGCAAGTTTACTATCTGGTTGGTCTAGTGATTGCAAACGGAACCGCTGAGGAAGCAAATGCCCATGCTGCTACCAAGTGTTACGCCAGTTGCAGACCAAGAGCTTAGCTAAGTTAGTTTAGCTTAGCTTGCATAGCTGACACGGTTTTTCATACTTGTGTGCAGACTGCAAATTATGTACAAAAGTATGAAAAACTGTGTCAGCTATGCGAGCTAAGCTAAACTAACTTAGCTTAGCTCTTGGTCTGCAATCGGCATAAAAGGCGAATATAGTATGTTAGGGAAGCGGGATTGTCCGAAAGGGTTACCGCTACCCCGGAACACAAAGGGCTAAGGATGGGTTTTAGTCAGTAAGAGTCTGACACTCCCTTCCACTCCACCCAGAGCGGGAGGAGTCATTTGATGAAAACTTACATATCACTAACCTGCAAATTGCAAAAAACTTAAAAATAAATGAATTTCGTGGGTACCCTGGAGTATTCACCTTTTTTTTAAGGCTGGGAAATCATCCAATTACTTCTCGCGCTCTGGGTGAAGCGGAAAGGAGTGTCAGACTATTACTGACTAAAACCCATCCTTAGCCCTTTGTGTTCCGGGGTAGCGGTAACCCTTTCGGACAATCCCGCTTATTTCGAAAAAATTCAAACTCTTCAGGATTGTTATATTAGTATAGATCAGATTCGTACCGTAACTCTACCAACACACCTATAAGTAATTTCCCTACGCAGCCTTCTCACCGGATACGCTATCAGTAATCGCAGACCCTTATCAGTAGGTACACCTCGCATATTACCAACAAGCCTGCCTATTCGCGATATATGAGGAAAACTCGAGGAGTAAATACATTACCTACAACGTAGAATATATTAATAATAACGTATTATGATGAGGCCGCGGAATGGGAGAGGGAAAGGTCCTCCCGACCAAGCGCCGCGGAAGACGCCCCGGGCGTCGGGAGCCACGTGACGACTCCCGGCCACCGTAGGCGCGGGCCTACGGGCGGTGAGTAATGGGTGGCTCAACGTCCGATCAGGACCAGGCCCATGACGGACGCCGCGTATACAAGTTCCACGCGCGCCTCAAAGAGATGTCAGCATATGAAGGGGCCCGTAGGGCTAAGCCTGCCGGGTAAGCGGGATTGTCCGAAAGGGTTAACGCTACCCCGGAACATAAAGGGCTAAGGAAGGAACATGGATGGGTTTTAGTCAGTAAGAGTCTGACACTCTCTTCCGCTCCACCCAGAGCGGGAGAAGTCATGGGATGATTTCCCACCCTCAATAAAGAAAGGGTCCTGTAAATCGCAATTACATAAGACAGTCCCCCCAAAACCGCCCGCCTTTCATTACTTCCTAGTCAAAGTGCAAGTCGATAGAACTAGAACATTCAAAGCGGGCTGATTTTCATAAAAGTTTTCCAATCTGTAACTTACTCAATCAATCTGTCTAGCCTTTTCCCAACTATGTTGGGGTCGGCTTCCAGTCTGAGCCATGCAGCTGAATACCAGAATTTTACATGTAGCGACTGCCTATCTGACCTCCACAACCCAGTCAGTAACTGGGTAATACGATACCCCTTGGTATGGTAAGACTGGCTGTCAGACTTTCGGGCTTCTGACTACCCCGTAACAACTGTCAAAGGTCCTCGGATGGCAGAAGGGACCAACGGCTTAACATGCTTTCCGAGGCAAAGAGGAGTCTCGATATGTAAAGATGGTCACCCATCCATGGACCAACCCCGGCAAGCGTAGCTTATCCTTATGGATCGATTCGTGGACTTACTTACTTTCACTACTAAAAGTACCTACTATTATTTATTCTGCGCTAAAAGCATCAAGACATTACGTCGATTCGGTTTATTATGTGCACGAAACCCGTAATATCAGTCCAATGTCTGACATAACCAGTTAATCTATAAAGTGATCCTCTATGATACAATCCCAGGCCAGACGGAGGTCGTTGACCCCCACCTACGACGCGCTACCTATTGAACTAACAAATCCGGTATTTTTAGGGTTCAGTACGCGTGGGTTTACGTTTTGTAAATTATTATTTTTTCTATTGGGGAGTTCAAGGATCGATAAAGGTTTTCTAGTATATATATTTTTTGTTTAAAAATTGTGCTACAAAAATGTTTTATTTTCTCATAATACCATTTTCTGTAACTCGTTGAATAGCAACGAGTATATTTTATGCGTTAACGGGCATCAAAGAAATATAAACATCATACAAGTGCCAGTCGCACGTGAAGTGTTTCGTCCTACGGTACAATATTTGACACAACATAATAAAAAAAAATACTTTAATTAAAAAACTAACAGGTTTCTAGTTGTAACTTTGTGTATAATTTTTTATGTAATGACATTTTTATATTGACACTGACAGGTTTTGAACGTTTCAGTGATGCTGATAGCGTTCAGCATCATTGGTGAAATTGGCAATTAGTGATTAAGGTAGTATTAATCTGCGAGATTATCTCAGCGCTGATAGTGTATAGATAATGTAGCTATTGAGTCTAATGAGCCATCCAGACTATCTACCTTGCCGGGTAAGCGGGATTGTCCGAAAGGGTTACCGCTACCCCGGAACATAAAGGACTAAGGAAGGAACATGGATGGGTTTTAGTCAGTAAGAGTGTGACACTCCCTTCCGCTCCACTCAGAGCGAGAGGTGTCATTCGATGATTGCCGAACCTCAAAAAAAATGGCGCAGGATAGCCTTCACAAGAAGTGTTCATCGCATTAGTGGTTCATCAGGATTGTGCCAGAATATAGCCGACGGGGACGTGGTACGAGAACGGCTCTTCTGACATCATCTGTCATCAGAAGACAGCCGCCACGCAACCATAGAACACGCTCGGCTAGACTGACAGTCACCAGCCAGTGTCACTCATATCCAACCTTTTTTGTGATCCGAGTAACTTCGCAACAAAACTAGATGGCGCCACTTGCTATGCCGTCATTTGTTTGGAATCCTCAGAGCTGTGGGTGATGTTTATGACCTGTCAGTGTTCTAAATATCTTTAGGATTAGCTTCCTGCCAAAGCTGTTAGGATTCAATTGAGATGACTCGACTAATGTGTTAATTGTGACCATCAAATGGCTTGTCACTACTCCAATTGAGTTGTTTATTTAAACTGGTTTTCATTAGTCTTCACTGTCCATGCAGGGTTTATTTAAATTACCTAGTGACACTTCAGAAAAAAACTGCATGAAAACCGGCCAAGTGTGTGTCGTACAGTAAAGGGGTCCGTAATTGCGATCAATATTTTCGCATGATCAAAGTCAAAGTAAAATCATTTATTTCAAATGGGCACAAGAAAGGCAATTTTGAACGTCAAAATTAACAAGAAATAGAATAGATTCTAATCGCCCCTTCCAAATGGTAGTTTCGTATGGAGAAGAATGGGCAAGAAACTTCACAGCCCCGTAGACTAGTTCAGTACACTGTTCGGTATTGATTTTATCGTTCTTAACAAATAATGTTGTAATTACGTAGTATTTCTTGTAAAAACTATTTAAAAAACCATTACTAGGGTTGTAATCTAAAAGATCCCTTATCTCAAAAACTATTGACTTCAATAAAAAAGGCACTTAGTAAAATCATAATCTTATTAGATACCTACTATTTGTAATTATTCTAACGATACGCTAAGTGGATGGAACAGAGAGAGCCACAATCAATGGTTTTTTTCCCTAATTATAATATACTAGTGTAAACTGTCATTCGTGGATCTTTGACAGTCGTTACGGGTAGTCAGAAGCCCGAAAGTCTGACAGCCAGTCTTACCAAGGGGTATCGTGTTACCCAGTTACTGGGTTGTGGAGATCAGATAGGCAGTCGCTCCGAGTCAAATACTGGTATTCAGCTGCATCCGGTTAGACTGGAAGCCGACCCCAACATAGTTGGGAAAAGGCTAGGCAGATTTGATTGATATTTTTAGTAGGTAGAACTACAAGATAATAATCACATTTCTTTACTTGCAGACCTTAAATAAGTTGAAGTGAAAGCACAATTAATTGCGGTCCAGTCGTTTTTATTAAGAGTCGAAATTATACGAATTGTTATGGTTCTTATCGTTAAGTAAATGATCTAATCTTTACGCTTTTTTCATAACTAATTTTGGGATCTTGGAGGTGATTAAGAATTATATAAGACAACTCAGACTTTATCTATGTTAAACAGCATGCAACGCTACTTCTTCTAATTAATTGAATTTACGCAAAGTTATCTTATTGCATGTCATTTTGCATTTATTTATTTTATTTTGTAATTAATAAAAATAAAATTATTTGCATGAAATTCAACTGAATTTCAACCTGTCTTTGCCTAGCCTTTTCCCAACTATGTTGGGGTCGGCTTCCAGTCTAACCGGATGCAGCTGAATACCAGTATTTTACATGGAGCGACTGGGTAGGACGATACCTCTTGGTAAGACTGGCTGTCAGATTTTCGGGCTTCTGACAACCCGTAACGACTGTCAAAGATGCACAAATGACAGTCGGGACCAACTGCACAACCCAGTCAGATAGTTGGGAAAAGGCTAGGCAGATGATGATTACATAATTATTCTGATTGGGAATGTACAAACATTAATAGGGTATTTCCTGCGTATGTAAGCAGTTACATGCCTGCTGTAAAATTACAAGTACTTGTCGCATCATAACTATGTCATACGGATTTATTTAGAATTCAGATAACACTTTATCCTGTTGTTCAAGCTATAGGTAAATGTATTTATTATAGCAATTTTATTGCACAATTGTAATGACATTTTTTGTTATGGTTCTTTATTTATGGTTTATATTATTAGTATTACTATTTAATTTGTATTTATTAAATAGACAAAGATTTTACGGGCATGTCAGAAGTTTTGTGAGATGGATTCATGGAAGAACTGGTATTTTTTTTTGTTTTTTCTTGAATTTTTTATTTGCTCTTGTGTGTGCCTTTAATTAGTTTAATTGGTCTATAATCGTTTTAATTAAAGTTAAATGAATTAATAAGTAAAATAAAAAATATATTATGTGCTTAAATTGGCACCGGTTCCAATAAATTCTAAAAGTACATATTACATTTACTACCCCGCACTCGGCCCGCGTAACTGTTTACGGCCCACTCCCCTCACAGAGATGCCTGTGGCCCAGCCATAGATAAAACAATGACTTTTTAAATATTTTTATGGTCCCCCCTATTTTCCCCGTGGCTGGAGTTTTACATACATACGCGAGTAGAAAAGAAACAATATCTGCACAAACAAAACGCAAAAAAACTATTAAAAAAATATTTATATTCTTTTCTTAATTCTAGCGTAGTTCGCGTAAACTTGGACCTTGATTTGCAATTTGTGTTTTTATTGAGATAGATAGATAGATAGATTCATTTATTTGCCTGAAATATAGTTAATACACAATAGTTCTTCATATTCCGCCAACTAAATTCGGCATGCAAATTTTGTAACAATAACAATTATTCTACTAACAAAATAATTAGGTTCCAATGTCAAAAAAAAAATAAGTACTAAATCAAGAATTGTCTAAATTACAAATGACAAATAGTTCAATTACAAATTTTCTAAAAAGCAGCCTACAAATTATAACTAAAGAAATTAAATTACAAAATATTATGTCAATAGCTTAAATAAAAATGTCAAATGCAATTTACATGTCCTGCAATTTTCCCATTTGTCTGCAAAATGTATGTCGATAAAAAATAACCCCAGGGTTGAAAGCATGCGAGGATCGCCCAGAGGACACGGTAGAGCACACGGTGCAAACCTGCCCCGCATGGGCAGAGCACCGCCGTGTCCTCGTAGAGGCGATCGGCGGCGGCGACCTCTCGCGCCCGGCTCTGGTGCAAGCCATGGTCCGGGGTGAGAGGGAGTGGGAGGCAGTCACCTCCTTCTGCGAAAAAGTTATGCTCGCGAAGGAGGTGGCGGGATGGGAGAGAGAAAGGTCCTCCCGTCCCAGCCGCCGCAGGAGACGCCCCGGGCGTCGGGAGCCACGTGACGACTCCCGGCCACCGTAGGCGCGGGCCTGCGGACGGGGAGTAATGGGTGACTCACCGTCCGATCAGCACCAGACCCGTGCCGGACGGCGCGTATATGTTCCACGCGCGCCTCAAAGAGATGTCAGCATATGAAGGGGCCCCTCAGGGCCAAGCCTGCCGGGTAAGCGGGATTGTCCGAAAGGGTTACCGCTACCCCGGAACATAAAGGGCTACGGAAGGAACATGGATGGGTTTTAGTCAGTAAGAGTCTGACACTCCCTTCCGCTCCACCCAGAGCGGGAGAAGTCATTGGATGATTTCCCAGCCTTAAAAAAAAAAAAAAAAAAGGGTTGAAAGCATTAACTGTTCTGTGGTTGAAGTATCTTCACACCAAATTTTATCAACTACATTGCACCCGTGCGAAGCCGAGGCGGGTCGCCAGTAGATATTATTCAATTACGTTAAGTGCTACGCACAAATTGACAAGTAACTAACTCACTTTAAATCCTAGTCAAACGAGACCGTTCCACACGCAGTAGTTAAAAATAAACGTGGAGTAAAGTTTAGTTTAACAACTTGTTAGGGCCATATGTTTATACTTATACTGTTACTAAGTGTAAGCGGTGATTATGGTATGTTAGGGTGCTTTGTTCGAGTGGCTTGACTGGTTTTGATATAAATGAGTTTGAGTTTGAATATTCCATTGACAATAATGACACTGACAGCTCTTGGAGGTGGTTTAAGCGTGGATCGCGTCAAACTCAAACTTAAAGCATGTATTTCAAATAAACCAATTACAGGCACTAGTTTATGAATTGTCAAGGGGTCGATCAGTCTGAAAGATGAAGTTAGTTGCCCATGCCTAAGTAGAGGGTACACTCTTTTAAATCAAAATCTGGGTTACATCATTCATGTTGAAATATAATTATACATATGTGAGAACGATGCCGAACGTAAAAAAGTGTCCATAATTAAAAGATAAAAAAAAACAAATATTAAATTACATTTTAAAAGAGCCGTGGCAACTAAGAGATAACCAGTCACTACTGACAGCGCCCGTTCACGAACATGACGCATGGATTAGCATCATTCAGCTCAACCATTTTGTAGGGAGCTGAATGATCCAACACACGCGCCACCATCAGCGATTTCACCAATGAAACTAGACACTAGTTTCATTGGTGAAATCCACTCTGAATGTGATTCAAGTGACAACGGATTTATAAAACATTGTAACAGGCCAGAAGGCTGGCTAGTTGCAATGATGTTGTCGCCAAAATCGCAGCAGGCAACTCAGCGTGAACTCCTTAGTTCGTTTCCTGAAAAAATGTAGAAACATCAGAAAATACCCTCATTGAGAAGTGATTGTAGTGTTTTTTCTCTTTATACAGGTTGAAACTGAAAGGGTATAAATCGTCAAAAAAAATCAGCCGTTGCCTACATTTCGACGAGTCACGTGACCAAAAATGTATAGAAGCTGTTTTTTTTTTGAGATTTCGGAGTTGGTCCAAAGTCAAAGTCAAAACATTTATTTCAAATAGGCACAAGAATGGCACTTTTGAACGTCAAAATGAACAAGAAATAGAACTGATTCTAGTCCCATAGTAAAAGTGGTTTAGTTTGGTGGTCTGTAGCATATGCTTTTGTATGTATATAATATAATATACCCTTTGGATTACATCCAGTATATCTTTATACGCATTTCGCTCTTGACCGCTTTAAAGCTCAACAATGAAAGATAATTCTGCTCCCAAATATGGTTGCCAAAAAGTGAGAAGATAGCCTTAAGGTTGCCCATTTTAGGGCCACGGGCCACCAAGGTTGATGCGAAATATTTTATTTAATGTTCATATACTTACTCAGTTAATTTTGAAATTCATTGTGCATGACGTGTATTTTCGTCAATATGGCGCGAAAATTTACTTTGCAGTAGGTGGCAAAGTAACAAATTCGAAATTTTAAAAAAGTATTTTTAGACCGTCAACAAAGACTCGTTTTGTTATTATATTGTCACAGTCATCGTCTTGAATGTTTCTTTCAACTTTCTTTGTGAAATTCAAATGAGTATCACTTTTTTATACTACATATTTTTTGCATGCCAGTCATTGTACCAGAGGCGCCAGAGATGTATTAAAACTTGTATATTGTTGTTTATGATTTAGCTGGAGATAAGTACGGTCTACCTACGTCGATTGATATCTTTATTCGATCACACAAGTAATATGAAATGCTGAAGGGCAAAAACTCGGCAACGACATGCGTGGGACGAGACGCGCGTCGTACTTTTGGTACCATTTCTCCCTCTTCCCTAAAGGTTCCTTATGGGGTCCATTTCAATAAATATAAATAAAGTAACATTAGGTAGATATAGTTACCATACCAAACTCAAATTGACGTCTATTTATAAGCGCTCAGAGTTCACACATATTCGCTATAATTAGAAAAAAAATGCATTGAACCCACGCTACGAATTTACGTATCCAACACAACTTGACACTTCGGGTTGGCGCTGGTTGTCAAGGTAAACGTCAACGTCCTGTCAAAAATGCATTTTAAAATTAGTTCCATATTTCTCCGCATGTTAACTTAAACTGGCGCCTTTTTTAGCGTTGTGACCCCGAACTACACTGCGTTTGGATAGCCGCCAACACAGATTTATTATTAGAAATGTTATTAAAGGATCACTTTAGGGGAATTCGGTATTTCCAATGTGGAATGAGAGATATGCTAAGTAGAAGGTAAATAGAGAACTAAGACTGGTTTTTATGGCCGTCAAAATTATCGTGGGATTGAAATGGAGTGGATTAGGGAGTGTTTTATTAGGAATGGTATGTTCATCGTTATTTATACATACATACGTATTTCGTAGACAAACTAATAATAACTTTAGGAAGTTAATGCTAAGCTAAGAACTGCTTATACTAGGTTTTGCCAGCGGTTTCGCCCGCCTGTATGTAGGAAATTATCCCACGGGAACTGTAAAATTTTCCGGGATAAAAAGTTGCTTATAAGCTATTCCAGACTATAATCTATCTTTGTGTCAAGTTTCATCCAGATCCATTAGGTACAAACATACATACAAACCTTTCCTCTTTATAATATTAGCAAAGATTTAAATACTACCTAAATGAAAAATGATTTTAGTAGTTAGTGTAAAAAAAATAATAATTAATTTATTTGTGTCACCAACTATTTCTAATGCATTTTTTTTTGGTGAGTGAAATTTTGATGTGTTCAGTAAATGAGAATGTTAATTGCAGTTTAAGTCCATTGTAAGTCGAGTAGGCACATGAGATACAACTGCTTACACAAAAGACGATCTTGACCCAGCAATAGGAAATAATAATTTAATGCTTTCAGTCGCCTCGCACTAAATTCAAACTAAGAGATATTTAGTTGGAGTAACTATGACTGATTATGATTTTTGTTTTTATCCTAGATAATCAAATAGGTGCCAGTATCCCCAACTACCATAGACAGACAACGAACCTCATTCATTAATACAAACTTCAAACTTCGAAGCCCCATTTAAAAGCAAAAAAAAAAACAATCCGGAAGTGATGTCCCAGCCACATGTGTGGTGGTACAAAGCTACATTGTATCAGTGGCCAGTTATGGCCATACATAGAGGAGTGACAAGCCAATGCAATGAACCGTGATATAAAAAATCATTGTTATGGATCATTCGGTTTGAGGATAAACGGCCATTTTGGTTTTTTTACGATATTTTTAGACGGGTATTTGAATAGATGGTTAAACAGTTGTTGATATTGGCTAAGCTGAAAAGTCTGGCAGTTGCCATACCTTAGATTCTATAGGATGTCGAGGGTTTCAGATATCGCTATATTCCCACTGCTGGAATACGGGCTTTCTCTTTGTGAGAAGGAGAGCTTAATTCAGCACGGGGCCCAGTTCAGTTTCGCTCAACAATACCGATCGAAGCAGTTCAGGGTTAGTGGTCACAATCTTTATTACTTTGGATTAAGGGCTATTTTCGTAGTGCAAGTTTTACCACTGATGTACTGTATGTGATGTCACATCCTCAAAACATTTGCTTCTTCGATATAAATTCGATTTTTTCTCGATGTTTCCCTTCACCGATTGAAGAGCTTCTGCATGTTGAGCATCAATTACTCATTAAAGTTGATCATATCGGTAATTAGTGATGAAATTAAGCAATTAATAAATATCGCAGCAGGTAAACAGTGATCTGTAGCTATTTGAAAATTGGAAAGCGTCGTGCGTTCCGCGTCGGAAGATCATTGTCTCGTGCGGTGCGGTAGGATGGCTACATACAGGTGATTAATCGGAAATATGTATAAATACACTGTTAAATTTTAGTACTCATTATAACGAGCAACTTTTACTAAGGGATCGAACCTGATATCGCGAAAAAAAAAACAGCTGTGCAGTATATTTTGACGAGTCTAATATTATAAAGAGGAAAGATTTTTATGTATGTTTGTAACGAATAAACTCAAAATCTATACTAATACTAGCTTCCGCCCGCTGCTTCGCCCACATAATATTTCGACAAATTATACACATAACCCTTCCTCTTGAATCACTGTATCTATTAAAAAAAACTGCATCAAAATCCGTTGAGTAGTTTTAAAGATCTAAGCATACATACAGACATTAGGACGCGGGAATCGACTTTGCTTTATACTATGTAGTGATTATAAATTGATTGATTGAGATTTGGATGTATACATATTTGTAACGAAAAATCTACATAACGAATCTGGATGAAACTTGGCACAAAGATAGATTATAGTCTGGAATAGCATATAAGCTATTTTTTATCCCGGAAAATGTACGGTTCCCGTGGTATAATTTCCTACATACACGCGAGCGAAGCCGCTGGCAAAAGCTAGTACTTAATAAACCAATACATTATGGAAATAACATTCACTTTATAACGTATCATACATTCAGAGATCTAATCTACGCTAGCGACTCATCGCATAGAAATCCGACAAGTCGTCAGTGTGTGGGCGGCCTTACAGCAAGCAATAATATCTCAAGTCATTATGAGAAGTTTCACTCATTACTTACCATTAACGACGAAAAACGTAAATTAATAATAACATAATAGTGTAACGTTATGAGAGAAAATATTAATTTATTATTGTTGACCAGAAAGTAGAAACTTCGCACTAGTTACTTGTTTCATTTGATCATCGCGAAATGAAAAAGATATTAGGAATAAAAGATTTTGTTTCATTGTTAAAGACCTCTGTTAGCTTTGGCGTTGTCATGATTTCTTGTGACTAAAGTAGAGTTCCAGTCACGATCAAACAAAAGCCTTGCTTGGCATAAAACATCATCAAATCAAGCTAATGAAACATGAGTATTTTTTAGACACAATTCTCTAAAATCTGTGCACGTTAAGCCGTTGGTCCCGGCTGTCATTTTTGCATCTTTGACAGTCGTTACGTGTCGTCAGAAGCCCGAAAATCTGACTGCCAGTCTTACCACGGGGCTTATTGCTCAGTTCCTGGGTTGTGGAGGTCAGATAGGCAGTCGCTCCATGTAAAATACTGGTATTCAGCTGCATCCAGTTAGACTGGAAGCCGACCCCAACATAGTTGGGAATAGGCTAGGCAGATGATGATGAATTCTGTAAAAATCATGGCGTGTGACGTGAGCTGTCATTGCACCTTAGTCAGGCATTCACATTATAGACAGCTCGTTTCAGTATAGGTTTTACGGTCAGTTTTTGCAGATTAGTTCAGTTGGTACCAAAAAGTGTCACGCGAGACTTTATTGGAGTCACAGTCGAGATCGGATTATAGCAAAAATAACTCGACAGAATATCATAAACTAGAACGTTTTAGGCTTTCACTGTGACGTTATTAACTAAGTACCTAAGTCAGTGACTGTTTTTCTTTTAATTTAGTAAATTAGGTTAGTTTTAATTAGCTAGCTTGCTGAATTCAACTACAGTACAGTAGTCTGAATTTCTGAGTGAGCTGTTTAAGACGTCTAAATTCAGCGAAATAAAGCCAAGTAACTAATAGTACCAGAGGACCCAATTTGTAAATCAGACTCATTTGAGGGAGGCCCACCATATGCATGCAACATAAGAGGAATACCAAAAAAAAATTTAAAAAAAAGAAAAGACAACTTCGCGCAACTATGTTGGGGTCGGCTTCCAGTCTAACCGGATGCAGCTGAATACCAGTGTTTTACATAGAGCGACTGCCTATCTGACCTGCACAACCCAGTAACTGGGCAATAAGATATGCCTTGGTAAGACTGGCTGTCAGATTTTCGGGCTTCTGACGACCCGTAACTACTGTCAAAGATGCACAAATGACAGCCGGGACCAACGGCTTAACGTGCTTTCCGAGGCACGGAGGAGTCTCGGCATGTAAAGATGGTCACCCATCCACAGCCGACCCCGGCAAGCGTAGCTTAACCTGATGGATTGACCTGTGCGGCTGTTATTACTTAGCTTGACATTTCAGGCGTGACATAATATGGTGATATAATTTATTTATTATTATTATTAATACCAAACCACGTGTTTTAAGTCCAATCGGATTAAATACTTTCAATGTTTCTTTGTAAAAACTATGATTTCACCAAGTTTATCATGATTTTAGTAGGAATCGTTAAATGTTTATCACTTTTCATACAATTTTCCTTTGAAACACAATGAGTAAGGTTACCGTTTTTTCTGATCACTTATTATATGCGTTCGGTTTAGTAGGTCTGACACTCCGCTCCACCCAGAGCGGGAGAAGTCATTGGATGATTTCCCAGCCTCAAAAAAAAAACCCATATGATAAACATAGCTTAGCACAATCCGTTTCCACCAGTGCTATGCTTAAAGGACCAATGAATATGATTGGTGGATATCAAACGCATCCATTGTAACGCAGCTTACGCAGCATAGAACATCTCTGGTGGAAAGATACTGAGGCCATTGGCGAATTACGTGGGGCCCCAAATTTATATTATTTACAAAATTTTGTTAAAAATGTTAGGTCACTTCTGAGCTCGCAGCCTCTCGGGCTGGGGGCCCCGTCAGTCCGGGGGCCCGTGGGATTTTGACAGTCCTGCCACCTTATAGTTACGCCAATGAAGGCACCCTAACTGGCGAAATGCGGGTACCTATAGGTACACCACTGCCCAACCCTTCGGGGATCAAAGGCGAGAAGTTATGTAATAGCTTGAAGTGAGTCTGTTTGTCTGTAGCTACCTACAGTTTAATTGCAAAATTGTCGAATCGATTTTTATTGACTTTGGCAGTGCTGCCGACCTTGTGCGTTTTTGATTACTGCTTGGACAAATAATAGTCTAGAAATTGAACTATAAATAAATTCTTTATTGGCATATAAACGGGGCTACAAAAATGTGAAAGAAAATGTGAAGTATGTGTGTGTGTGTGACTCCAGCGTTAGTTTAGTAGAGTCCCCTTTTTTTTGAGGGTGTTATTATTTATCATGTTATGACCCCTCCCGCTCTGAGTGGAGCGGAAGGGATTGTCAGACTCTTACTGACCCAACCATGTGCCTTCCTTAGCCCTTTATGTTCCGGGGTAGCGGTAACCCTATCGGACAATCCCGCTGAAGGTTAATAAAGTACCAACTTACCTGCATTTCAGAAGCAAGTGAATTCGTTCAGTGAGGTAACAATTAAGCAAGTACTATTTTCTTTACACCACTATGTTAATTTCTGTCCGAGACTTCACCCGCGTGTTTTTACCATAAATTAACCATAGATTATATCCGTTAGCTGTGCCCCTCATACTATCTACTTTTCACTTTGGTTTAAAAGAGTGTCCGTGGAGTTTCTTGCCCCTTCTTCTCCATAGGTACCTACAGCTTTGGAATGGGCAACTAGCTTTATCTTTCTGACTGGCCGACCTCTTGACAATTCAAAAGTGGCTGTAATTGGTTTATTTAAAATTAATGATTTTGAGTTTGAGTTCCCGCCCGTGGTATACTTCGTTTTCGCTTAATGTCCAGCTAGGTCAAGATACAATAAAAATAACACAAAAGTAAATTCGTATCGTATTACTATCTGTTTGACCCATTAATTAAAGGCGTGGTGGTACTACAAACAAACACAATACATTCCTTGTCAATTTCTCAGTAACCAATCGCTTTGATAGCATTCATGTAAAGAGTTTACAAATGACATTACCACAGATAAGATATTACTCGAATGATCCCGAGTAAGTGTGAGTGTATGAAGATTAGTGAGATAACTGACGTCGCGGTAAATGTCACTTTTATGTTACCAATACTTGCTTGGGGACCTCTTTAAGGTGAGTTGTCTGTGGGAGAGTTGGTAGTCTAGTTCGGCGGGACAGTGCGTGTAAACGGGGCTTTGAATTTCAAGTTACAAAGTAGCATGCAAATTAAATTATTCCGTGTTTTATGATAATTATTGAGGTAAAAGTGACTTTGATGTTACCAGTACCTGCTTGGGGAACTTTTTAAGGTGAGTTGGTTATGGGAGAGTTGGTAGTCTAGTTCGGCAAGACAGTGCGTGTAAACGGGGCTTTGAATTTCGCGTTACAAAGTAGCATGAAAATTAAATTATCCTCTATTTTATGATAAATATTGCGTTATATGTGACTTTTATGTTACCGATACTTGCTTGGCGACCTCTTTAACCCTTTGAACGCCTTGGAAACAACACTATAACACGAAATAAACAATTAAATCATTATTTTTGTGAGTGCTTACATAGATATCTTAAAAATGTATGCATTTTATGGAATTAAACAAATTAAAAAACACCATGGATAAAGGGAAATTCATGAAAACTTGGCGTGGAGGGCATGCGCGTGCGTTTATGCTCTGGCGTTCAAAAGGTTAAGGTGAGTTGGCTATGGCAGAGTTAGTAGTCAAGTTTGGCAGGACAGTGCGTGTAAACGGGGCTTTGAATTTCGTGTTAAAAAGTAGTATTAAAATGCGGTATTTCGACGACACGTTTGGCGCAGTGGTTGAGCGATTGAGTGTTGCGCAGCTTGTCGCGGGTTCGATTCCCGCACGAAACATTTACATGGAGCGACTGCCTATCTGACCTCCATAACCCAGTAACAGGGCAATACGATACCCCTTGGTAAGACTGACTGTCAGATTTTCGGGCTTCTAACGACCCGTTATGACTGCCAAAGATGCACAAATGACAGTATTAAGTGGGTAGTCAATGTGCCCATCAATTAATTTTCCTGACTTTATGTTGCATTCCTTGCCCCACTACTCCATTTAAAGCCCAGCCCAGTCCAGAATGAAACGCATGCCCATCGGGAGATGACACCGGACCAAGGTTAACACTCTATGGATCTAAATAAAGTCAATGACGCATGCGCCGGAGTTGAACGAACGATCCAGTTAGGTGCGATGCAGACGGGATGCTGAGAATGCATCGTGTTTGTTGGTGAGCAAGTTTTTAATAAGTTGAAGATGTTTAACTAATTTATTGAAATTTCATGTAGTTGTTGTTTACAATATTATAAATTATAAAAGATAGTAACACAATACCTAACAACAAATTAAAATGAATTTTGATAAAAGAGACGTCAGCCCAACAATGTGTGACTTATTTCGTTTAAGTGTGTCAAAGTCAAATTATTTTATTTCCAATAGGCACAAGAAAGGCGTTTTTGAACGACAAAAACAACGTGTGGCAAGTTATCTATATACAGAAAATAATATTAAATAAAATAAAATAATTTATTTTAACGGTTTTACGGCGATCAATAACTTCAAAATAATATATTATGTATTCCTAAGTTACATAATTAAGCATAATAATCATCCTAAAGAGTTCCCACTGGCCTCCTGTCCATGATAGCGATTGGGCGGTAATCCACACAGAACATTAACTGTTCTGTGGTAATCCACCATGCGGGCACAGTGTGGGTTGGTGGATTCCACATGTC
Organism: Hyppa rectilinea; assembly: GCA_951799385.1. Taxonomy (NCBI): domain Eukaryota; kingdom Metazoa; phylum Arthropoda; class Insecta; order Lepidoptera; family Noctuidae; genus Hyppa; species Hyppa rectilinea. Next base: position 16,372,604 of record OX637316.1, read on the forward strand.
TTCGAATTTATAATTCTAGAATATGCCAGTTTCCTCACGATGTTTTCGTTTTGAGAGTAGTGGCCAGTTTCGTACAGAGGCCAGCACATCAAGTTACCACAATCTGACAAATTTCTTTGATAGTATTTCAACTTTATTGCAAAGACATAAGGTTCATTTTTAATTGAGAAAATTTGACAGTTAGGGATAGCTTGATGTGCTGGCGTCTGTACCTACACAAAGTAAAGGGTCTGTCCAGACAGACCCTTTACTTTGTGTAACCTACGGCCTACAAACTCGTAAGTCGCAACGATCTATTTACTGGGCAACCACTGATCTCCACGTTACATAATTGATGGTAAATAAATAGACACTAGTTGACACTTCCCGTGACCCAAGCGCTGGCTTTACCTTGGCCAGAGGCTTAGCATTGCCATACAACGTGGCAATGCCGCCAGTCTCTTAGGTACATTACCAGTCGACAGCGATGCGGAGGAATTTTTCGACGCCATATTTTATTTAGTTATTAGTTTTAAATACTTGTACATAATAATATATTCTTTTTAGTTTTAGTGTTAGATTATATATTAACCGTTTGTAAAGTCATCATTTAAACATTTATTAGATAGAATAGATATTATAATACAATTATTATAATCACCCGCAACTTTTTGTCGCCAACGTGCGTTCACGAAGTTGCTCGTCAGTATAATATCTTAAGACGAACTGTAAACAATTTACAAGGAAAACATTATTAAGTTTTTAAATACATACATTAGTAATAATGCCTTGTTGGCCAGATGTCAAATGAATAACTGAAGTCGACTAAAACTATACAGTAAGAATAAATTAAAAAATAATATAGTTACCATAGAGTATTTTATCCGTTCTGTGAGCTATGTGGACTGCCTCATTGGTCTACTGGTCGCAAGCATTGTCTATTCAAAGTAACAATTTATAGACCATAGACATAAGTTTTTAAGGTAGATTATCCCATTCTAGCTTCTGCCTGCGACTTTGTTAGCGTCGAACTCGGTAAGTCACAACAATATTTGAACGGTCCGCAGCGCATCAAGTTATACCAAACTGTCAAATTTCTCCAAATGATTTTAAACCTTAAAACGTTTATAGTTAAGTTGAAAATCGATTGAGAATATTTGTGCTAATTTGATGTGCGTATTAAAATAACAGTCACATTGCATTTCTTTCTCTTTGTGCTCGGCTCCTAAGAGTCGTAGCGTGATGTTAATATGATAATTTCCTTCCTCAAGAATCAGGCTACCAAATGCAAAAAGTGTTTTTCAAATCCGACTGATGGTTCCCGAGATAAGCGCGGTCAAACAAACTAACAATAGCCCTTTGGCTCTTGTTATAAAGGAGAAGCACTTCGCCCAAGACTTCGCCAAGTTGTTTTTTTTTTAAATATAGCCTATAACACTTAGGGATAGTGTAGCTTACTATTAGCGAAAGAATTTCCGAAATCGGATAAGTACAGTCAAACGGGGTAAATAAGGATGCAGGGTTGAATCAGGATGAAAGTTTAAAAGGGATTTTAACATTGAATTAATATAGTTTGTGGACTAGTAATGTGTTTAGGTACTAGTGCCCTTGTTGGCAACTAAGTATTTAATTATTTTCAAAGTTAAAATCCCTTAAGTTTAGTTCCGATTTACCCCTGAATCCCTATTCACCCCGTTTGACGGTAGATCCGAAGATTACCCTTTACATACAAGCTTACAAACGAATAACTACTTCATTTTATTGTTAGTATAGACGATTCCTTTAGATTTTAGAGATTCTTTACCAGTTATCCTTATTATCATACGAAAGGTCCATTAATTCCATTTATTTTCTAGAGGCTATTTCATTATAATGTTGGCTCATGGCTAAGTAAATGGAGCTCGTAGCTAAGTTATAACAGCCGCACGAATCGATGCAGGTTAAGCTACGCTTGCCGGGGTTGGTCCGTGGATGGGTTACCATCTTTACATATCGAGACTTCTCTGTGCCTCGGAAAGCATGTAATGCCGTTGGTCTCGGCTGTCATTTGTGCATTTTTGATAGTCGTTACAGAACCTCGAACGTCCGACAGCCAGTCTTACCAAGTATCGTAATACCCAGTTACTGACTGGGTTGTGGAGGTCCGATAGGCAGTTGCTCCATGTAAAACACTGGTATTCAGCCGATCCTAACATAGTTGGGGGGGGGCAGATTGATTGTTGGCCCTAGAATAACTGCGTTTAAGATGATCCATTCCGAAGTTCCAATTGTCATGAGGCAGGCCGAGCATTTCGAGTGATATAAATTGGCGAATATTGCGAGTTATGTTGGCTTTCAATTCCTCAATCGTACCCGGTGAATCCATTTAAACTTTGGACTTTACATTGTGTAATATAGGTACCACAGAACAGATAAAGAAGTCCTCTTTAACTGTTCTGTGATAGGTACAGACGCCAGCACATCAAGCTATCCCTAACTGTCAAATTTTCTCAATTAAAAATGAACCTTATGTCTTTGCAATAAAGTTGAAATACTATCAAAGAAATTTGACAGATTGTGGTAACTTGATGTGCTGGCCTCTGTACGTAGTCAGTCCTATAAAATAACATTCAATTTCAAAACTTAATTAGCTAGAACTATTCGTTAACGTAAACATGAAGAGGAAACTCTGAATTCTAATTAATTCTATGAACTTATAAAGTAATATTAATTTGTACTACACGCGTGTAAGTTATTAATAACAACTTTGCCTTAGAATATGAATCGATTTCTTTCCTGTTTGTTTGTGGTTATGTTTATGCTTTGTACAGCGCTACAAGGTTAAATAGGCACGTGGCCAAAATCGGAACTAACGTCGCCATCTTGTTTTTCTGACATTTCCTAAAACAATGATTGCACCAACATCGCCGGTCTGTCACTGTCATTTGACCGCCAAAAATTCCATAAAATGTATTCTATTCTATTTTTTATCTATGTCAATAAGCCGATGTCGACCATTCTGCCAATGTCTCCATAAAATGTAGCTTTAATAGTTTGTAACACAAAGTACCAACATAACAAGACGACTGATGACGGACCTTTGACTGACCGCCGACAGCCGCCGACCGCCCGAATTGTTTTCGATTGTGTACACATGATATTGACTCCTATTTCTTTCGAACAAGGTGCAAAATGCAAGTGCATTGTTAAGGACTCGAACGATTCAATGATTCGGGTGTTTCCGGGAATACGACAATTAGCGAAGATCTGCATGTGCATTATTAATTTGGGAGTAACATAGTAATGACAGCAAACTGTTAATCACGAAGATTTAATTACGTGAGCAACACTTTTTTTTGTTTCTAATTAAAAGAAAGTTATTTACGGTCTGTATAAATAACCAACATTTGTTTATCAATTATACATATATAAATATTTGAATCATATTAGTAGGTAATATTTCTTACTAGCGGGGCTGAGAACATAAAACCTAAATTAGTTTATTCAAACTATGTAGGCTCACCGTCAAACTTAATACCCCAAAACCCAAACCCTTCATCATCTCCTAGTACTTCACCTGGGAAGAAAAAGTGACGCAACAAAATTATCCCCAGCACAGCTGTCTGTGATAAGGTGAAAGTGCTGTACACCAGGGGTTCCCAAACTTATTTTGTCTACTGTCCACTTTGAGAATAAATTATTTTTTAGCACCCCCGTTTTTCACCTAGTTAAAAACCACTATCTAGATGAAATTACAAATCGCCCCCTAAGCCTCTACACGTGATTTGCGGGATTCTAAGCGGGATTGTCCGTAAGGGTTACCGCTACCCCGGAACACAAAGGGCTAAGGAAGGAACATGGATGGGTTTTAGTCAGTAAGAGTCTGACACTCCCTTCCGCTCCACCCAGAGTGGGAGAAGTCATTGGATGATTTCCCACCCTCAAAAAAAAAAAGAAAAAGCCTCTACACCACACCCCCATTTTTTTCCCCCTTTAGGCCTGCAGCGTCCACGAGGGGGCGTTATCGTCCACTTTGGGAAAGCCTGCTGTACCATCCCCAATAAGTTAGATACTACGAAACATACACAAAGAAACGGACGATATATTACCTGTTAAAATAAACGATTATATCGTACAATATCCAACAACTTTCCTTTGCAAAATAAACGTTAATCGAGCAAATAAAGCGTTGAACAAACATAAGATTAATAGAAATGTTTCCGTTGTCACCTGCATTAACACAAGATGGATGCAAGATTAAAGCGTGTAGCGGTTTAAGTTTTTCAAGAATAAAAACTGCCTAGCCTTTTCCTATTCTGGGGTCGGTTTCCAGTCTAACCGGATGCAGCTGAATACCAATATTTTACATGGAGCGACTGCCTATCTGTCCTCCACAACTCAGTTATTGGGTAATACGATACCCCTTGGTCAGACTTTCGGGCTTCTTAAGACCCATAACGACTGTCAAAGATCCACGAATGATAGCTGGGACCAACGGCTTAATGTGCTTTCCCAGGCACTGAGGAGCCGCGGTATATAAAGGTAGTCACCCATCCACGGACCAACCCCGGCTAGCGTAGCAACGGTGGAGTTTCTTGTCCATTCTTCTCCATACGAAACTATCTTTTGGAAGGGGTGACTAGCATCAATTCCATTTCTTGTTCAAATTTTGACGTTCAAAAGTGCCTTTCTTGTGCCTATTTGAAATAAATGATTGATGTCTTTGACTTCGACTTTGTATTTGCGAACCTTAAAATAAACATCTGAAACTGAATTTGTCAGTGAGAGAAACACTACAAAAGCATGGCTGACATTGAACTTGACTTCTACGACTGCTTCGCGACCGTATCGTCACACGTCACGTCTTGGGTCAAGGTTAATAAGATTGGCGGGGTGACCGAACGCTTGATAGCAAGGGCGTCGGCAACAAAAGCGCTTTGCTGGCATTAGATAAAAGCAAAAACACGATTATAATTCGATTGCCCACCCACAGGAGACGCTGTTCTTAGCTAGGTACAGAGGCCAGTACATCAAGCTATCCCAATCTGTCGAATTTCTGTCATAGATTTTCAATTTTATTACAAAAGTACAAGGTTCATGTTCAATTGGGAATATTTGCCAGTTTGGGATAGCTTGATGTGCTGGCGTCTGTTCGTACATCTATAATTAATGTAGTTCATGACTCCAGAGTGTGTAGAGTGGATATCCGTAAGGTCACAGAATATATTTTTTTTCTGAGGGTGGTAACTCATCATAATTTACCCCTACCCGCTCTGAGTGGGGCGGAAAGGAGTGTCAGACTCTTACTGACTAAAACACATCCATGTTCCTTCCTTAGACTTTTGTGTTCCGGGGCAGCGGTAATCCTTTCGGATAATATTGTCCAGTTTGAAAGGGGAAGATGTAGAATTGATGCTTTGCACGGGTGTATTTAGTGACTTTGTTTCTTTTTTGAAATGTGCGTTTTGTTTGTGCAGTATTAAACATTTTCTTTCTTTTCTTTTCTCTATACAATTCATATTGATTACTCAAACTATATTATGTAATTTTATTATTTATGCACCCCCTCACCAATTTCCCCAATCCTCTCATACCTTGCACCAGAGCACGCCTGCTCCAGTTCCTCAGATGTTTTCGCTCAAATGAAAGTGATCCGCGATCTTGCTGTGTAGCGTCGCGGTTGGACGCCCGTACCGTGCTGCGATTGATAAACTTTTTTTTGCAAAATAACAGTTTTTTTCCCGCGTTTATCTGCAAGATGGCGTCGGAATGTGTGCGACGTGATGAAAGTTTTTGTTATTTTTTCTCTAAGATATTAATGAAAATAAATATTAGTATGGATGATGGTGTCAGTTTTGAGTGGCTCGTGGCTAAATAATAACAGCTGCACGGGTCGAACGAAGGTTAAACTGCGCTCGCGCCGATCGTTACTGGGTGGGTGACCATCCAATCATGGAGAACCGTCCGTGCCTCGGAACGGAAAGCAAGTTAAGCCGTTGACCCAAATTGTCATTCGTAGATCTTTGACAGTCGTTACGGTCACGTTACAGGTCGGTCAGAAACCCAAAAGCAATAGCCTGACAAACAGTCTTACCAAGGGTTATCGTATTACCCAGTAACTGGGTTGTGGAGGTCAGATAGACAGTCGCTCCATGTAAAAAACCGGTTTACAGCAGCATCGGGTTAGACTGGTAACTGACTTCAACATATAATTTGGAAAAAGGTGAGAATAAATTAGCGGTGTCAGTCATGTTTTTGAAATGGAATGGTCATTGCTCCTCTGTGTAAAAATACTCGTAGGTGTACCTTCCTGTGGGTTGTTGCGAAAATAGATTGTTTTTGTTAGTCTTTCATGTTATATTTTGTTCCTAATCTGTCACGGTATTTTAAACGGCATTAATATTATTGTTGTGATTTTTGTCATGTAGTAACACTATTTAGTAGCTCCGTCCGGATGTTTTTCGGCAAAGAGACAATATTATTTTTTTAACCATAGCCCAGAGAAGGCTCGCTTGACGACATTTAAAATTCATTTAAAAAAAGTTGAATTCTTCAAGGAGACTTCACTACTGGCCCAAAAAAAACGATTTTAGATACATAAATAAAAAAAAACATCAAACCCAAATGTCAAATATGACAAAATCACCGTAAAACTCTTCTGTTAAAATGTACAAATTCTGAAGCATCAAGTTGAATATGGACGGGGAGGAGACTCACCATGTAGAAGTTAGCTACAAGTTATTGCAGGACCACATAAACAAACTGACAGAAAACCAGACCCATATCATTGGAAAATTCGAAGTTTTGAACAGAAATGTGGACGAACTGCGGAAAACGCTCGCGCAGTTTTCAGAGAAAATTGTAGCTTTAGAAGAGGTTTCTACTGACAGGACGAAGCTTAAATCTGAGATTAAGATCCTGAAGAACCGGATAGATGAGCTGTACGCCATCGTGAAGGATGGGAAGGAGGATGACTCCTGCCCTGACAATGAGGGGCACGAGTTCCGCACGGAGGACGTCGAGTCGTGCCATTCGGGATTCTCCTGCTCTTCTAAGGTACTGAAAGAGGCTACTCATAGATCATTAGATATAAAACGAAGTATGTACCTATACAGGGTTACTGGTAATTCGACGTATTCCTTGCAGGACGTCATAGTAGGGTTAAAATGCGGCAAATTAAGCCACCAAATGTTCTACCGAAATTCAGTAGTTTTTGAGTTAGTTCGATTTTTTGGTTTTTTATGAAAAATCTCACATTAGATCATTTGGAGCCAATTTAAAAATGATTTACGGCGCGACTATACTGAATTTTAAGTTAATATCATAGTTGTTGCCGTAGCAGATCTTTTTAAATAATTAAAGGTTCAAAAATGCCTAAAACCTTGGCAAATATCACTAATCAAACATTTAATTTTTTGTAATTTTTGCTATTACTCCATAAAAAATGTTGTCTAGTGCAAAAAAAAAATACTACGGCCGATGTACAAATTACTAGGAAAATATCCTTGTCTTAACAGCTATTCAGAAAGGTATGGTTGTCAATACTTATGCATGTGTGACAGGGAAGGGAAGAGTTTTATGGGGAGCAGGTAAAATTGCGAGACGGTCAACCAATTGTTTCGTATTCGTATTATTCGTAGTTTTTACCTGCGCTTGAACTCCTAACACACGGCAAGCTTTGTGATTGGTCACTATTGTTCTCTCGGCATGACACGGGGTGTGACTTTACAAAATCTGGTCGTCAGCGTTAGTTAGTTTCAACTCTACGTCGCGCAAGCTCGTGTTTTGTTATCTAGCTACCGAACCTACGCTGGGATGCGGTTGGTTTCAGTTTCTTAGGATTTGCTTCTGCCTTCGGTGCCCGGTAATGTTAGTTGTGGTAATTTGTGATACCATCACGGTCAAAACGTGACTCATCGGTCCACAGAATGTTTCTTAAAAAGTTTTCGCCTTCGGCGTCGGCAGTTAGCATAAAACGACAAAATTCAAGCCGTCTCGGCGGATCTCCCTCTTCTAATGACTGGACAGGTTGATAGTGGGATGGATGTTGGCCTGACAAGTGAACTACAGACCAGACTTTCCACTGTGACATACCAAGCTCTCGCGCTACGATGTTTGTCGATGTGTTGGGGTCGTCAATAAAACGTTGAAGTATCAGCTCCTCTTCATCAGCCGTGTATCTCCGAGAACGACCAGTGTCAATTTGCCTGCTTCTTTGGACGCTGCCAGTTTCAGATAATCGCCGATAAGTCGATCCAAAAACACTAACGTGTGGGAGTCGGCGGTTGGGAAAACGAAGTTGATATTCTCTCCGCGCCTGAGCAGCGTTACCGTCACTAAGTCCGTAACAGTAAAGTATGTCAGCGTATTCAGGGTTAGAATATGCAGCCATAGTCAGCACTTATGAAGGCAGAGCACAGCACAGCACAAGAGCAAGATACGCGGCAGCAGTTAGCGAAATAGCCAGATAACAATACACGAGCTTGCGCGACGTAGAGTTGAAACTAACTAACGCTGACGACCAGATTTTGTAAAGTCACACCCCGTGTCATGCCGAGAGAACAATAGTGACCAATCACAAAGCTTGCCGTGTGTTAGGAGTTCAAGCGCAGGTAAAAACTACGAATAATACGAATACGAAACAATTGGTTGACCGTCTCGCAATTTTACCTGCTCCCCATAAAACTCTTCCCTTCCCTGTCACACATGCATAAGTATTGACAACCATACCTTTCTGAATAGCTGTTAAGACAAGGATATTTTCCTAGTAATTTGTACATCGGCCGTAGTATTTTTTTTTTGCACTAGACAACATTTTTTATGGAGTAATAGCAAAAATTACAAAAAATTAAATGTTTGATTAGTGATATTTGCCAAGGTTTTAGGCATTTTTGAACCTTTAATTATTTAAAAAGATCTGCTACGGCAACAACTATGATATTAACTTAAAATTCAGTATAGTCGCGCCGTAAATCATTTTTAAATTGGCTCCAAATGATCTAATGTGAGATTTTTCATAAAAAACCAAAAAATCGAACTAACTCAAAAACTACTGAATTTCGGTAGAACATTTGGTGGCTTAATTTGCCGCATTTTAACCCTACTATGACGTCCTGCAAGAAATACGTCGAATTACCAGTAACCCTGTATACTCCACAAGCTTCTGCCCGAGGCTTCGCCCGCGTGGATGACAGAAATTGCATTTTATTATACATATAAACGTTCCTCTTGAATCACTCTATCTATTAAAAAAAAACTGCATCAAAATCCGTTGTGTAGTTAAATACATACATTAGCACGCGGGAAGCGACTTTGCTTTATACTATGTAACTAGTGATTCAGTCGGGTCATGGTGAAAAACGCCTTGTTGAAATCTCTTTTAAATCTAAAATTACTCAATTAAGAATTAGGTAATTTGTGGTGAAGGGTGGGCGTTTTTGGGGGACTGTCTTATGTTACTTTGACCTTCAAAAAATGCTGATTTTCAGCCTAGTTTGAATAAATCACATTGGATTTTGATTTTAGTATTGACATGGAATCTAGAGTTACGAGGAGATATAGATGCCCGTTGTCATTTACATTAGAATTTTGGCGCATATGGCGCGTTCCTGAGCAAAACGCATGGCAGCGGTAGCAGTTTTTTGTGCAGTTTTTCGGTGCCAACTTCTCTTTATCCAAAAGAAATACCAACAAATAGAAAATCCATTAAATTTCTACATAATCGTGACTCGAAAACGGTAGTTTTTTTTAAGTAGAATGTTTAATTAATCTCCTCACAACGAAACCACAGAAATGAGAAATAATTATTTGTCATGTATTTCCTCGTAAAGTGACCATTACTTTGATTTGCTTCTTATACTAATGGATAGGCAATTTACTAATCAACATTATGCTTGTTTCTCATAAGACGAAAATTTGATTTTATTACGATTTTACTCCAAAATCGGGGCGCACTCGCAACGTATCTCTTGCGCTGGGAAGATAGAGATAAAGATTTGGGGTGCGTTAAAGAGGGAAAGAATGATCAAGGTTATTTGGTCATTCCACCAGCGACCCTACCAAAGTCTTGCTTGTTGATAAAAGACACAGGGATTTTGTCAAGCTGGATTTTGACTTATAAACCAAACTAATTACAAACAGACATCATCATCATCATCTGCCTAGACTTTTCCCAACTATGTTGTCAGCATCCAGTATAACCGAATGCAGCTGAATACCAGTATTTTACATGGAGCGACTGCCTATGCGACCTCCACATCCCAGTAATTACAAACAGACATGATTCTAAAATCCCTAAAGAAACCGTACGATATATTATGATCTCATTACCGAAAATTAAACCGACATACATTACAAGATTCATTAGGTAAGTAGATTGCCGAATAGCGTTCTCATCACAAATTTTTCTATTACTGTTTTACTGCATGCGCGACAAAACACAACATCGATTCTCGTCAATTCGGAAGATGAAAAAAAAATCGAATCGATTTAACTCGAATAAGATCTGAACATACTCCGATTAATAACAAAAGGAATGGTTTAACGGTACCTATGTAATCGACTAATCGATAATCGATACTTCAAGTTTGGCGAGACAGTTCGATTAAATCTGCATAATGTAACGAAATAACGTATTTTGTAATACGATATATTTGTGTGGACGGTAATGTCCACAGAACAGTTAAAGAGGTAATGTCAGTCTACCAATCAATCAAAACGTCCAAAATGGAAACCAATTTCATGGGTTTTAAGCTTAAATTAAAATAAATCAATAAAAATAGATAAAACATTTATGAGAATTTTTGGAACATTGAGTGTTCGAAAAATTCTCATAAATGTTTATCTCCACAACTTTGGCTGATTGCATTCCACTAACTCCATTGCAGAGTGATTTAGAGGGCCAATCTTCTTCTGGCTTGAACCCATCAATTACTTTTTTTTGAGGGTGGTAAATTATTAAATGTTTCCTCCCGCTCTGGATGGAGTGGAAGGGGTGTCAGACTCTTACTGACTAAAACCCATCCATGTTCCTTCCTTAGCCCTTCTTGTTCCGGGGTAGTGGTAAGCCTTTCGGACAATCCCGCTTACCAAGCCAATCCCGCTTACCAGACAATCCCGCTTACCAGACAATCCCGCTTACCTGACAATCCCGCTTACCTGGACTATCAATAGATCCCAATTACCGGGAATACATGCCTGATGTAAGGTTTAATAAAACCTACGGCTAACTTTCAGAAGTCTAGTTTGCCTTGCCTGACATTTTCCTGTCTCCTAGCCTACTCTCCGAATTAATCGGATAATTGCAGAACGTAGTGATGTCATTCATTATTATGAAACTCTTACATAATAGGTCATTGTCCGCAGAATTGGGCTGTGACTGACAACGGCTGGTTTTTTTTCCTTTTTCTCGAACAAAAGTGTCCACTTAAAAACATTTCAGCTAGATTGCAAAAATATGAAAGCGGTGCGGTTGTAGGCATGAAACAAGGACTTTTAAATGGAAGGATTGTTCTAAAATCGAAACGTTTGTTTTCGGCTAGGCTCTTGTTTAAAAAAAATGCTTGTTCCGTCTTCTCTCGTATAGAGACAGCTTTGTGAGCTCTCATAATGTGGTTACAATATTAGGTAACTCGGTAGCCGCACGAATCGATCCATCAGGATAATCTTTACATATCGAGACTTCTCCGTGCCTCGGAAAGCACGTTAAGCCGTTGGTGCCGGCCAGTCGCCAGTCTTACCAAGGGGTATCGTATTACCCAGTTACTGACTGGGTTGTGAAGGTCAGATAGGCAGTCGCTCCATGTAAAATACTGGTATTCAGCTGCATCCGGTTAGACTGGAAGCCCACCCCAACATAGTTGAGAAAAGGCTAGGGAGATTGAATATTAGGTAACTAACTAGGTAGCATGGTGGATGCCCAACCACGGAACATTTTGAATGGGCCTACCCACGCGGATGATATAAATAAATCTTACTAGACCGAATGTACAGAGGCCAGCACATCAAGTTACCACAATCTGTCAAATTTCTTTGATAGTATTTCAACTTTATTGCAAAGACATAAGGTTCATTTTTAATTGAGAAAATTTTACAGTTAGGGATAGCTTGATGTGCTGGCGTCTATACGGTTAGCCACAAAAACTTGAAGTAAACGGTAGTAAAGAATAAAAGTTTTTAAATATTCTTTCATGCGTACTAAGTTATTTACTTACAAAGAGATACCTCGACTTCGTAATTAATTAGGGACCGAAATGAGGTACTTACCTATATACCTTATTTCCTGCGAAATTTCGGGAACTTGAAGTCTACTTAAGACCGTTTTTGGTCCAACAAGCAACGTAATAAAGTTTCCGACTGAAGATCAATTGAAGAGTTAAGTGGCTTACAGAATCTTTAATAAGTACCGAAAAGTACCGTATCGAAGGAATAAATCAAATATTTAATTTCCAACTCAATTTTTATGAAGTTCCTTCTTCTTCGTGGTTAGTGACTAACCTGGTGTCAGAGTTTTTATGCTGCCCAATGGGCCTCTGACTTAGCTTCACATGTTGTCGACGAGAAATATCTCTCCTACATGCTGGTTTCGAAACGATGTTTTCCTTCACCGATTTTTATACAAGATGCACATGAAAAATTAATTAATTCCGAGAGTAAATTCGTAACTTCAGAGGTGAGTGCCTTGGGTTCGAACTCGAGACCTATGACTTGGCAGTCCGATGGTCACACTACTAGGCTATCACTGCTGTTGATGTGAATGAATAAATTAATGAATCAAGTTTGGCCCTTTCTCCAGTAACCATAATTAGATAGAATAAAGATTCTTCACATTATAATTAACGAAAATAATTAAAGGCTGTTGAGAAATAATAAGAAGGAAGGGGGGTGGAGGTTGACGTTCCTGATGGTACCGCATACATACAGTGACAAACACCCTGCGCGGGTTAGCAGCACCCTATACCGAAAATTTACAAACACGCGCGGCGTATGACGTGTCAGCGGCACCGGCACCTCAGGAAGAATAATTACTAAAACGTGTGACGTGACACTGCTGCCTGAAACAAAAATTCGTTTATTTCAGACTTCTTTTGTAAATAATTTGTTAAGAGTCATGTGTGACGAGACGGTCAAATGTATAAATAAAGGTTAAAAATAATCTTATATTAAAATTCTCGTGTCACAATGTTAATTACCATTGATCCTTCGAAACGGCTTACCCGATTTGTATGAAATTTTATATGCATATTCAGTAGGTCTGAGAATCGGCTACTATCTATTTTTAATTCCCTTAAGTGATTAGGTACATACCTAGGTAGGTGGGGTAGGTAGGTCGGGTAGGTGGTAGGTAGGGTAGGTCGGGCAGGTATCATAGTTAAGACAGGACAACGTCTGTCGGGTCAGCTAGTTGAAAATAAAATAAACGACAATTTTAATAAATTATCAAACGAAAATTCAAAATTTCTGCACGTCATCAGCCTGATAACCCATCAGTTGCCGATTCTGGGCTGCCCGCAATTATCCTTATGTCAATGACGCAACTACTACTTTTAGTTAAGTATGTGATGACGTAATTTTGTAATTCATGAAACCATCAATCATCCATATAAAACTTTATCGCGTTTTCTATCTAATTTCCACAAATAGAAGATTAAGTCGGTTCATTACAAATGATTTCATATTAGATCAGTCTTTCACTTAGTGCAGTCTTTATCGACGATACTCAAGCCAATTAAATCAAATAAGGTTTTAATACAAGGTAAAGAGACAGCAGTTCTTTCTTTTTTGTGTGGTTAGTCACTAACCTGGTGTTTTTATGCTGCCCATGGGCCTCTGACTTAGCTTCACATGTTGTTGAGAAATATCTCTCAGGCATGCCGGTTTCCTCACGATGTTTTCCTTCACCGTTTTTTAAGCAAGTGATTACATGTACCTAGTCGAAAAGTTAGAGGTCTTGGGATTCGATCCCAGTCGAGACCTATAACTTCATAGTCCGACGGTCACACTACTAGGCTACCACTACCTAGCAGCACCAGTAACCTCGCTATTTAGCAAGTGTGGTCACCAATTTGTCGATTATTTGTGATGGCACTATCCTTTTCTGTACGATGAAGGAGGTTGTTCGGAGAAGTCCCTTAACATAGACACCTATTCTTCCACCGAACAGTGTGGCTGTGTGCGGGTCAAAAGAGTACCTATCATAGGTCTATTTTGTCTCTGGGCTACCCGATGCCTCATGCTCTTGACGTAGCTGTTCATAGGCGTCGCGTCGGTGACCACTTAGGGTGACACACCGGTAAGCGGGATTGTCCGAAAGGGTTACTGCTACCCCGGAACATAAAAAGCTAAGGAAGGAACATGGAAGTGTTTTAGTCAGTAAGAGTCTGACACTCCCTTCCGCTCCACCCAGAGCGAGAGAAGTCATTGGATGGTTTCCCAACCTTAAAAAAAAAGGGTGACACACCGGGTGGGTTGTTCCACCAGCTCGTCTTTATGCTGTCTTTTTGTTACTAATCCATTGTTCGTTTGTTCCAGGTGACAATGACTACTGGACTGGACAGGGATACGATACGGGCCGCCTACGATGATGTAAGATCGGACACGTCGCCCACTGAGTGGTGAGTTTTATTCTATCTAAGGACGAGCGGCTCAGAGATCATATTTTAGAGCGCAAAACACAAAACTGCGATGCGAGATGCGACGTCGCATCCTAAAATGATGAGTAGATAAATGGAGAGAGTAAATGAATATAACTTTCCATTCTGATCTATTTTATAGAGTTAGCAAGTTGACTAGCAATATGTGTTTTTCTTTTCACCTTTTGTGGTGTAGTGTTTTTATTCTGGGTGCATCGTCTGCACATTTAAATGTTATAATCTTATAATTTATGTATACAAAACATTTTAAAAGAGTAACGGTGGCGTTTCTTGTCCATTCTTCTCCACACGAAACTACCTTTTGGAAGGGGTGACTAGAATCAATTCTATTTCTTGTTTATTATGACGTGCAAAAGTGCCTTTCTTGTGCCTATTTGAAATAAATGATTTGACTTTGACCACTTTTTACTCCCAATCTCTGTGTGTAATGTTAATCCACGATATAAATTCCCAATAATTGGAAATAATCTATGGGTCATACCACAGATAAAATACATCTTTAGAGTACATACTTACGAATAATTATGTTCTTCTTACTCACAACCAGCTTGTGTAGTAATGACGTGAACGCCAAAAGCTTCGTAAGAACGTGCATTTCTCAAGTTTATGACATCCACCAACTCTGCAATGATGGATGTCATGGTTAGGGAGGAGTAAATGGATAGTACTCACGTTTACCAAGATGACGACTTCTTCTTCTTTTTCGTGTGGTTAGTGACTAACCTGGTGTCAGAGTTTTTATGCTGGCCATGGGCCTCTGACTTAGCTTCATATGCTATTGAGAAATATCTCTCAGGCATGCTGGTTTCCTCACGATGTTTACCTATACCGATTTTTAAGCAAGTGATAATTGCTACGAATCCGTAGAATCAGAGACCTTGGAGGACGACTATTAATGAAGTATGAAAGAAGAAAACATGTCGCGCCGACCACAAATAAATTGGGATAAGGGCAGGAGATTGATGATGATGTATCTACTCGTTTTTAGGGCGGTGTTCAAATTCGATGGTGCCCGCATCGTGTGTTCTGCGCGCGGCTCAGACTTCACGGAGTTCCGCACCCAGTTCTCTGATGATGACCGCGCCTTTGGATATCTCAGGTTCGTGGACATGTTGTCTATTTTATTTATTTATTAAAATTGTATGCACAAGTAAAAAAATACCGTACAAAGGCTGACTTAACTCAAACACTGCCACAATGTTTTGTGCTATTCTAAGCTCAGTGCCTTCAACACACATACGTGTCATGGCAGCGTGTGGGTTAATGCCTGAGGAATTTTATATAGGTATCGAAAGTTTCACGAATTTGCTACAGTAAAATAAACCTTAATGGCAGACCAGACGTAGACCTATAGCTGGAAGTAGACTTTGAAACGCCAAGTTCACTTTATTTAAACTCACTATAGACCATAAATAAGTTGAACTATCATAATTAACCTGTATAGTGTTCCCACTTCTGTGGAAGTAAGTGAGCCATAGTTAATGCCCGTAATCCAATCCAGGTCTGAGTGCGGCTTGGTATAAATGTCACACTTCTTCGAATTTTTGGTTCTAGGCCCATGCCATATTTGAGAGGAGTGATGATGAAATAATTTCCACAAAGTAAAGCGTCTGTCAGGGTTCGAACTTACGACCTACATGTCGTAAGTCACGGCCGTTACTGCTGGGCTACCACTGCTCCCACCACTGTGCCAGCACTAAGTACTTACTTTACTCTCAATTAATATAAATGTGGTGGAGACCGCACCTATGCTGTATGCGATTCATTGAAAGAAACCGCTAGACACATCTGTGAAACTGTCAAAAAAATCTATGTATCTCTATCCCTGATATGTGAAGTCGGATTCCAGTCTAACCGAATGCAGCTGAATAGCATCAGTGAAATAATATTACTGAAAATAATTCAGTGTCTAATACTGGCTGGGATGCATAATGCAATGGCCTAATTAAGCAACCACATTTAAGTAACAGGTGATGCAAGCTGTGTATTGCGATTAATTCACTAAGTGGTGACCGAGTCGCCATGCGTGACGTTGTTGGTGACACAATGATTGTATTACTGAAGTCTATTACATTTCTCATTATCGTTAAGGAAAAAGTGTTCCCAATTTTGGAGACGGCTATGCTCTTGAAGCTACAAAATTTATACAAACAATATGAAGTGGTGATAATAATAATCTTTATTGACATAAAAGTATGTTACATTATTATGGGGAAGCCCTGACTCCTGCACTAGGCTTTCTCTAGCATCGCATTATCTTCATTCATTAGCCTTCACAAAAGTTGTCAGGAATTAGGATTTCATAGACCTAGAGCCCTATGTCCGTAAAACAATCTCCTCAAATTATTTAGACAGATGATAGGTGTAAGTCAGTCACACGGTCCACGTCATAGTTATAAGAATACTAGCTTCTGCCCGCGGCTTCGCCCGCGTGGATGACGGAAATTGCATGTAAAACTACCTCTTGAATCACTCATCTATTAAAAAAAACTGCATCCAAATCCGTTGTGTAGTTTAAAAGATCTAAGCATACATACAGACATTAGGACGCGGGAAGCGACTTTGCTTTATACTATGTAGTGATTTCTATGCTCCACGGAGATGTGGATATAACATATACTAGTTTTCCCTTTACTAGCTGCCTTCTAGAGCAAATTAATAATACAATTATTTCCGGCCAGGTTGCAGATGGGCGACGAGATGTCAAAACGTAAGAAGTTCCTGTTTGTCACGTGGGTGGGGCCCAACGTGTCGGTCATCAACCGGGCCAAGATGTCCACCGACAAAGCCATCATTAAAGACATCATCTCTGTAAGTAAACCTCTTTAATAAAGACTTCTAACATCACGCCTGTATGCCATGAAGAGGTAGACTGAGTGATGTGGGGTAACTGTAGTACATACTGCAGACAGCTGAAATAAGTCTTATTCTATTGAATTATCCGTATTACGCTAGACCAGATCCAGATCCAAGTATTACTTGCGGTGCCTGCCCGCCTGTACACCCTCTTGTCTTTCCCAAAGATGACGATAATACTCCCTTTTGGGCGCTGCAGGCCTCAAGAGGGGCAGTAAAAGACCCAGAAAAAAATGGGGACGTTGTGTGGAAGTTTAGGCGATTATAATTTCACCTAGATAGTGGTTTTTAAGTAGGTAAAAAATGGTGGAGCTAAAAAATAATGTATTCCCAAATTGGGCAGTAGACAAAATAAGTTTAGGAACCCCTGCTGTACACGGTCGAGTATACATTCCACCATTTAAATCTGTGTCCTCACTTAACTATCGAGTGATTTTTTATCAGCACCATAAAAATATTTTCGATAAGGCTACGTTTTCAAATCCTCGGTTTAGGTAACTACTTATGTAGGTATGTCGTTATATCGTCCTGTCTGGTCGGTATCGATGGCAACTTCAAATAGATACAACTCGCATCGATAAAATAAAGCGCTTCGCGTTATAGTTTTGTTCGGCACGTACTTTTACCCTACACCAATCTTAGAGGCTAAACTTCAGCGGGACTGTTAAGGGTTACCGCTGCCCAGAACACAAAGGGCTTTTTTTTTGAGGGTGGGAAGTCATCAAATGTCTCCTCCCACTCTGGGTGGAGCGGAAGGGAGTGTCAGACTCTTACTGACTAAAACCCATCCATGTTCCTTCCCTTTATGTGCCGGGGTAGCGGTAACCCTTTCGGACAATCCCATGTAACCCGTCAGGCTTCGGCCCTAACGGGACCCTTATTGCTGACTAAGGGTTAAAGAAGGAATGTGGATGGTTTTAGTCTGACACTCCTTTCCGCTCCACCCAGAGAGCGGGAGGAGTCATTTGATGATTTTCCAGCCTTAAAAAAAAGAGGCTGCACTGAACAGACCAGTTTGGACGCACAGGAACCAGTGACTACTTGGTTTTGACGGTTTCTTTCAAGTAAATACTCGGCTGCCAATAGCGTGTAGAACATGCGGGCGTATGCGCTCGGCGTTTATTTTACGCGGCGTCAACGCGCACTCAAGGGCCGTCTGAAAATGTGCATAGGCTCCATTTTATTACGCGCTGCATACACAACTAATGCTGCTTTCTTATGACAGGAAACGCGTAAAAAATGTACGCGCGTTACATGGAACGTGCGTAAAAAAACGCCCGTATGCCTAGATCCTTACTGAAGTAATTTCTGATCAGTACCTATAGTGCGTAGCTTTATCAGAGCCCTCGACTGTCTCGCAGATATGCGTGTGTCATTCGGCATTCATATAAATTGTTTTGGCAATAAATTAAATGTGAATCGTTATGATTCATACCCCGGGAATGATTGGGATAGGCAGATTTACGAGTCGTTCTTATTAGCTGGGAGAGGTTGGTAGTATCGTGAATAACCGTTTTACTGATGAGAACTTTGGCACTGATGGGATTTCCCATAGACAAAATTGATGAAATTCCATGCAAACTTTCATTCCTTATTTGACCTCTTTAGCAGATGAACTTTATGCTCCTAGACCTAGCTTTAGGCTGTTCGTTGTCAGTTTAAAATAAGAATTTAAGATTATGTAGATGCTGGTGCCATTGCCTGGATGCTATTAGATGTAATGAAAAAGTGTGTAGTTAGGAATAGATGTTTTGTGCTTACTAACACAAAAAGATGCTTCTTTGCCATGATTCCTCTTTATATGGGCAAGGTTTAACATATTAAGCCCTTATTAATGTGCATCCACACTGTATAACATGACATGTTATAAAACATAGTTATATAACATATTTCTATAGAGTGGTGAGCAAGCTTAAATAATGTGGATATGTTAGATAACATATGTTTATGTGTTAAATTACATAATCTGTATGCACCCTTAGGAATGGGCAAACAATTAGGATGAAAAAACATAAAGAATTATGTCAATATTCAAACATTGTATTTTAAAAATAGCAATAAATAAATACAAAAATCATAATTCAGTTCACATAAAATCATACAAATACTTCCTAACATTGAATCCAACAGTTTGAGCGACCGCAGAGATGAAATCGTAACCAACTATACATTTGTACTTTGCTGTGTCTAAATCTATCTCTTTGCTGCCCGCAATAAGCTTTAATTCAACTAAAGTAGCTATTTGGGCTAGCAAATTACTTGTCAAACCAATTTTTTCTTCCAATATTGCGTAAAATATGGCCAGTAAACGGTCGAGAGTAAAGACTTTTGGGCCAAGTTGCGTGTTTAACTTTTCAGTAATTTTCGCTTTGGCTCTGACTTGCTGCATCCTTTTACGTTGTTTTCCATGATGCTTCATAAACAGTCTTTTGTCTTCCTTCGGAGGGTTGTAACTAGCTAAGTAAGCAGCAATGAGTAGGAATTTAGCATAGTAGGGTAGTTCGAAACTTTGTGCAAATGTCTTGGTTGATGTTAATTCTTCTTTTAATGTATTTTCAAAGTTGCTAATTGGTGTGCCATCTGCATCACTGTTTTCTTTCCCTGGAGATGGTTTGATAGGCTTAGAGTTACTTATACGTAGGTAAAGAAGTTCTAAACTTGATTTGAGGATTGGTGATATGTGACGCCAGAGCTTCGATAAATCGGAAGCATTTATTTCATTTTTAATGATTGGCTCGCAGTATTTTATAAAGTTGACGCATGCCATATGCTGCAATTCAATCAGATCCCGACACGGTCTATAAAATACGCTCAAAAATGCATTGAGAAAGTTAGCAAATAGCTCTGGTTTCACTAGTTCTTCTTCAATTTCTTCGTTCACTTCATAGGTTACAAGTAGGTGGTGTATAAACCGTTTTTGATGCAGGAAGATTATTTTGAACAGCTCTTCTTTGTTGTAATTCGGGAAATACAGCTTGATGGGCTCTCGAACACCCATTTTGAAGTAGAAGTTCTCATAAACCAAATGTGTGATGAAAATAGTGCAAATGTTGAGGTTACAGAGCTCTTGTAGTCTTAAAAACGAGCTCATTATGTTATGGTCCATGCTACGTAGCCTCTCGGCTCTGTCAAACACTATTATGACCGGTTGGTAACCTATTTCTGTCTCTTGTAACCTATTCAAACCGTTTGTTAAATCCATCAAAGTTTCACATTTTACGTCGATTTCCTCATCTTCTAATCCCGACAGAATACTCTCGAACATTATTTTAGGTGTGTAGCACTCGATACAGTCAATAACAACATGTTTATAGTTTAAACCTTGTAGTGCAGAGTTTACGCATAAAGTTTTCCCTGTTGCCATACTGCCACTGATAAATAAAGAACATGGTAAGCATTCGTCACCTTCGCCGAGTAAATTAAACAAGTCGTTCAACTGCTCTTCTCTACACGGCACTTTGTTTTGTAATTCTTCCATTTTATGTTTAAAAAACGACGTATCTTTTGTTTTCGTTGTTCACTTTATTTTGACAGTTGGCTATTTTGGCGGTTGTTATCATCGAGTCAATGACACTTGACGTTTGATTTTAACGTTCCGTTTTCTGACGGACAATTTTGCGCAACGTGTGCGGCCTCACTACGTCATTTTATCGACCTCCTCATCTCAAGTAATTAATAGGAGAATGTTACACAAAAAGTAATCAATACTGTAATATTAAATTATTAAAGATTTTGTCTTTCTTTTACAGAATTTTGCAGTGGAGTTACAATTGGAAAATCAATCCGAAATAGACATCGATCAATTCAAAGACGCCTTGAATAGGGCAGGAGGAGCAAACTATGGGACTGGGGTCAGGGATTTATGAATTGCACAATAAAATATCCACCTTTATCCTAAAACATATCAGTACTTTGATTTTAATATTTGTCTCCTTCACAGCGAAAAAAATGTGAGTAAGAGATAATAACTTTAGTTAAAATCAAAGTTATGGTAACTTTTTTAATAATTAGGCCATCATCAGGCCCAAAATTGATTTTTCTATAAGTAGGAATGTGCTTTTTATTTTTAAATTTTTTACTGGTGTGATTAAGTTCTGCATTAGTCATTTTATGCTGTTTCGGTCAAAAGATACCTATTTATTTTTTTACAAAATTGATATTGGAACTTATTTTTTATTTAGGGAAATTGTAAAATTTCAATAATTTATTTTTTTAAAGTCATTGTGCAATTTATACTCGATAATGTAACGTAAGGATTTGCCAAAAAATCTTAAGTGAATGTTGCCATGTATAGGGCGCGTTAAGTGCATTTATTTTTTTGTCTACCTGTATTTTACTGTGACGAAATTTTACAATGTATTGTATACAAAAGTATTTGGATTTTAAACTGGCTTTTTTATACATTGACTAGTGTTTTTACCCAGCATTATTGGTAAACGAATTGAAGTAAATACATACATTAACCAAACGACCATAGTTTGTTTTATTTACCCTACCACAGCTGAATCTAATACAATGCCATACTTAATTTAAAAAAAAACCTTTTGTGGACAGAAAACTGTTGCTGTTTTTTTTGCATGGTAACTTTTTCAAACGTCAATGAATACAACATCCTTCTCTTCCGCTGCCGCCAATCCGTCATAATTATCAGTAAGCCTGATTGCCGCTCCTTTTTTTTGAAATTTAACGTAGGTAACTTTGATAAATGGAGAAAGCTGTGCGTTCGAAGGAATATGTAGGCTGAGTTGTGAATAATGTTGTAAAAATGAAAAGAAATACATAAGTGAAAAATAAAAGCAGACTTTCTAAGAAGCAGGTACCTATGTCAATCTACCCTACATCATAGTTACGAAAATGAAAACGAAATTGGGAATGTATTTTCTTCCAATACATAGGTAATCCATAACGTATGTTTGTTCTAATAACTTGATAGATAATGTCGGAGAAAAGTGGTTGTGTAACACAAATATTATGTAGCATCGCAGATCTCATGGAAAAATGTATTTCAATGAATTTGTTCAGTAACTGAAACACTCGGGGGGACAACAGGATTACAGGACACAATGTTTTACGTACAATCCAACAGCTAAGTATTCTAATATTATTTATTTAGACCCCTTGACAATTCTAAAGTGCCTGTAATTGGTTTATTTAAAATAAATGGTTTGAATTTGAAATAAGTACAGGTCTCCGGGTCTCCCAAAGTGATAATGCGCATAGAAATCTTCGCCACTGTTCGGCAACGGTCGTATTCCCCGAACGTCGGAAGACGATATGTATATAGAGTGGTTAAGTGCATTTTCTTCATGCATAATTTAGTAGTATTATATGTTTTGTCCTAAAAGAGATAAATATTGATTTATCAGTAACGAAATTTGATTCAATAATTCCATGTAAGTAAATAGCGAGCTATAATTTATATAAGCCTAAATCTGATTTTTAAAATGTTTTTTCTAGTACTTAATATGTATTTTACGTAGGTATTTTTAATTTTTTAATATTGAAAAAACGTGGAGAATATTAGTAAATTTACATATTTTACAAAATTAACTAGGTATTTAAATTTGAATAAGATAATTAAAGTTGAAATTAAATTCACCTTTGAAAACAAAACCAAGAAGGGTGTGTAATAGCAGCTCTGTATAATTCCAGACAGAGAGAACACGTGCAGTCACCACCAATATAACAAGACGACTGACGGACCTTTGACTGACCGCCGACCGTCCGAATTGTTTTCGATTGTGTACACATGATATTGAATTCTAATTCTTTCGAACAAGGTGCAAAATGCAAGTGCATTGTTTACGACTCGAACTATTCAATAATTCGGGTGTTTCCGGAAATACGACAATTAGCGAAGATCTGCATGTGCATTATTAATTTGGGAGTACTGTACCAACACGGATAGAGTCTGTTACAACTGACGAAGTCTCTAAACACCTACTGTGTTTATTGCCCATTGTAGCACTTCCCCACCCTCGGTTGCAGGAGGAATATTGTTGACGAAGGCACAGGTCTATATGTAGCGAGAACTGAACACCAGTGGCCGTCTCTAAACAACTGGTGCTGCGTAATACCATAACTGGGGTTGACCTTTTGAACGCCAGAGCATAAAAGCACGCACGTGCCCTCAACACCAAGCTACAAATTTATTTCTTCTTATTAATTATTATCATGAATTTCCCGATATCCATGGTGTCTTAATTTGTTTCATGTGATTAAATACGTACGAGAGCTAAAATTTTTAAGATATCTATATAAACACTTACAAAAGTAATGCTTTAATTGTTTATTTCGTGTTATACCTAGTGTACCCGCATTGTTACACATCTGTGTCGTTGGCGTACAGGGCTTGCTTTTGCTTGTCATGTATATGTGACAATGGCGTTCAAAACATTCAACTACGGGTACCATGGCATTGCGTAACAGTAATGGTCTGAAACCACGAGGAGCACGACATTGGGTAACACTAAACCTGGTCCTCGTCCACAAACATTGCTATTGGGTAAAATCAGTCTGTATACATAGTCCTTGTCTTCTTTCCTAAACACAAACCTACCTTACAACTAAGGTCACTACAGTTGTCCCACTGTTGGTCATCGTCTCTATACAACTAGCGCTGGATAACACCAATACAAATCCTCTTCAAACACCAGCGCTTGATAAAACACCGGGGGTCATATTGTGACGTATTAATGCAACCTTTTATTCGGCGAATGGAGGCTGTCTTTTGGACTTGTTGATGAATGATAAATGTGTTTTATTTTAACTTTTTTTGTTTTAAAACTCCTTTAAACTCTCAGCAGTTTACACTCCACACTCCCTTCTGCTCCACCCAGAGCGTCAGGGGTCATTTGAATACCCACTCAAAAAAAAAAAAATATCTTGTAGATGCTAAATATATTTAGGTGCCATTTGAACTTACATTTGCCAAATTACTTTTTACCATCAATATAAGTAAGGGTATGTCAATTTTAAATACTGTTTCACAGCTTTTCATACAGGTAAATTTAAAACAGCACTACTGAAAAAGAATATTATGCATATGGGACCAATGGTTTACAATAAAGTACCTGATGAAATCAAAAATTGTACATTAAACATATTTAAAAAGAAATTAAATAAATTCCTAATTGAAAAGTGTTACTATTCAATAGATGAATTTTTGAATGACAAATCCATATGATGATTTATAAACAATGATTTTGCTTATGATTATTTGATTTTGATTGTATTATTTGACTAATTATTAACTTATTTTTGACATTGTATTATTACCTTATTATTAACTTATTTTGACATTTTATTATTGATTAATTATTAGCTTATTTTTGACATTGTTTACTACTGAATGATTTTTATTGACTATTGTAATAATTTGAAATTGGTTAGATATTTGGTTTTCTTTTTTTAAATTGTTCCTTTCATAATTTAATTATAATATAAAATTTTGCATGCCTCACGGTAGAATGTATTGGATCCTTATCTTACTGAACAGCATATTTTTGTACCTACATTCATAGCAAATAAATTATTTCATTTCATTTCATTTCATTTCATTTCATTTCATTTCATTTCATTTCATTTCATTTCATTTCATTTCATTTTTTTTTTTTTTTTTAAGGCTGGGAAATCATCCAATGACTGCTCCCGCTCTGGGTGGAGCGGAAGGGAGTGTCAGACTCTTACTGACTAAAACCCATCCATGTTCCTTCCGTAGCCCTTTATGTTCCGGGGTAGCGGTAACTCTTTCGGACAATCCCGCTTACTGTTTCACAGCTGCCTTAGGGCTCTACACAAGGACAATAAAAAACATTTTTATTCAAATACAACTTTATTTAAAAAAAAGTCAACATTTTAGCTTATGAATACATTGTATCAATAGATTATTAGTTTCAAAATGAATGAAATACCACAAATTAGTGTTTTCATTGCATATTGAAACTAAATGCTAGATTATGTAATATGAAAATATTATGGCTTATGTTTTGGCTAAAAACGAACACATTTTTAACTTATTGCTATATATTTTTAGATGTCTAGCACGTTTATAAGGTGAATGAATAGAGCATCAAGTTGTACCAATATTTTGTAGTCTCTAACTGACCCGACAGACGTTGCCCTTTCCAAATTTCAATCCTCATATAAAGAACAGTTTCAGTTTCCCAATTTCCCAGGTAACTTTACCAATTTTCCGCGCAACTTTTCCAATTTTGGGGCAACTTTCCAAATTTCCGGGCAACTTTTTTCGAAACCACTTCTTTGGACTTCTATAATGTTGAAATAGCAAAAACATTGCCAAAATCGGTGAAACCGTCCTCAAGTGATGCGCTATCAACGAACAGTATTTTATTTTTATTTATAAAGCAGATAGAAAGATTTATCAACATATCTAACATGCGAGTGCAACCTACTCCAGTGATATTACTGCTTCTATTTCGCTATGGTACAACTGGGAGCCCCATTTACCAGTAAATAGCAGATATATTAGAACAATATAAAACATTTCATAACTCCAACAAGGTATATTTATACTAAAAGAATTCCTATTTTAAGGCATATGTAGCAGAAATCATATTGCATTTGTGTAGCTATACACCTTTCGTTAGAATATTCTTTGATGGACAACAGAAATAAATACATAACATCAAACCTGTATTCGCCGTAGGTGTTAGCAGAGATTTATAGTACTCACATTTCGGCAATTTTGTTTTAAAAGCCGGCGTAAGACTGCTACACACAGTCAGGAAAATTAATTACTAAACAAATTGACACCCTACGTTAATTTGCCGTAATATCATAGCCATTTCATAAAAATGTCAAAGAATGACAGTTGGGATTTGTATATATATACGGCCAATGTATGTTGATAATCAATTTGTTTAACAATTCGTTTCCCCGACTTTACATTGTAAAATATTGTTTGTTGTCCCAAAAACGAAGGTATAGTATAGTGGACGGTATTAGTAATATTATTATGATAATATTGTCTGTTTGTCTATAACAGGTAACTGCAAATGACATGTTAACTTTAACAATAATTATTGTACATTATTTATTGCTTCCCGTTAGCTCTAGCACACATAACACACGCATTAAACTCGCCACATGGCTTAGGATTGTCAAAAACCCAACTATAGGAAGATTTCATGTCCACATCAAGCTATCCCAATATGTCAAATATTCCCAATTGAACATAAACCTTATTCTTTTGTTGTAAAGTTGAAAATCTATCAAAGAAATTTGACAGATTTGGGTAGCCTGATGTGCTGGCCTCTGTACAACGAAGTCAGAAGTAACGCCGCCATTTTGATTTCTTTGACATTTCAGTGTCAATTTCACCAAAAGTTTACACGCCATTTAAGCGCTGAAAAATTCTCTCAATACTCAAATTCTCTCAATTCGCTCATTCCAACTTGGTATTGCTCAGAATACGGACGTGTTGTCGTCTTCGCTTATAGGCTGTGCATCTTCGTTAACGCTAAAATAGACATTATACTAAGTGCATAAATTCTAAAGTACAGTGTTTGTCGACCGCAAGCATAACCAACAACTTGTGCCAGTGCGTGACCCCTCACCCCCGCGGGTAAAGGAGACGGACACATATTTTTCATCCCTGTCTGGTCATCGACTATAACAGCGCGGAGTTCGGGAAGCATCGTGGACACTCGTAGTGCAGTGCGTGACCCCTCACCCCCGCGAGTAAAAGGAACGGACATATATCTTTTATCCTTGTCTTGACCACGATTATAACAGCGCGGAGTTCGGGAGGCATCGTGGACGCTCGTACCGATTGCGTATCATTTTCGACGAAGAATTTTATATCAATCTTACCTACCTTCACCACCAAATTTACCCATTTTCATCATGGATAAAAGGGTAAATAAATGCATGGAATGTAAAACCTCTATAGCAGCAGCTGATAAGGTAACGTGCTCAAAGAAACTCTGCGGTAGTCACTATCATTTGCTTTGTGCTAGCTTAACAGCTGATGCCACTGCGGCTACCCTCAAGTCCTGGATATGTTCCAAATGCAGCAAGGGTCAACCAAAGAGTCAGGATACAGCAACTAAAAGTACTGAACAGCTAGTAACAGACTGTAGTCAAGCACAAAACGTGACCTTAAGGAAAGCGAGTATGTCTTCGGACCTGCCTCAATGCAGTCTTTCTGCTGAATCAACTGGAATGCTTGCTGTTATACGCACTGAGCTACCTGCTATCATTCGAGATATTTTAACACCGGAGTTCCACAAAATGCAAACACAAATGACAGAACTCGAAAAGTCTGTTAAGTTTATTAGCTCTCAATATGATGACGTCATGAAACATATTGTATCCAATAATGCTGAATTAAAGACACTACGAGAGGAAAACCAGGCACTCCGTAACAACCTTCTCAACGTTGAGGTGCGCGTACGACGTATGGAGATTGAGCAGGTGCGTCAAGATCAATGGGTTCGCCTACAAAACATTGAGATCTCCGGGCTACCAGAAAATAAGGAGGAGCAAACAGTGGACGTAGTATTGAAGATTGCTGAACATGTTGGAGTTCCTATAAAAAGTGAAGATATCGAATTTGCTCACCGAGTCCAAACACAGCAGCATAATAACTCTAAACTGCCGAGGAATATAGTTGCAAGACTCAAGCAACGCAGCACTAAGGACGCAATAGTGGCTGCAGCACGGAAGATGCGTGGTATCAATCTGCATAACCTAGGTCTTCAGACAGCGACATCCCCAAAATCGAAGATATATATCAATGAACACCTCACAAAATATAATAAAAACCTTTTAAAACAATGCAAGCTCAAGGCTAACGAACTCAGCTATAAATATATATGGACAAAAAACTGTCGAATTTATTTAAGGAGAGAAGATGGTTCTCAGCATATACTTGTGCTGTCAGAGGAAGACCTAAAACATATTGTTTAAGAATGATCATTGCTTCCTTATTACTTCGTATTAATTTTCTGTCAAATTCTTTAGTTATACTAGATATCACTCTGCGTTCCTGTTATCACACATACCCATACACCAACATTATGATGACTCATTTTTATGGCTTAATTACCTATCAACACTTCACAAAATCTTATACACAACAATTTATTTTATCAACAATAATAACAAACTTAGCATACATTGCCTTCCCCCTCACTCAATTTTTACTACTATCACTATATTCATCTGGATGCATATATTTAATTGATATACATAGGTGTCACAATGTACTCAGTCGTATCGATCACTCGGACTTAGATGTCACTATCTCATTCTATGAATCATCGCGGCAAACACAACTTAGCAATGGCCAATCGTAACCCTAATTATTTACAATTTTTCTATCAAAATGTGCGGGGTTTGCGCACTAAAACCAATATTTTTTACAAGAATATATTGTCATCAAATAGTGATATCTTAATGTTCACCGAGACCTGGCTACATGACGGCATCTCAGACTCTGAGTTGTGTAATGAAAGTTATGATTTGTTTAGACGCGATCGCGGTTCGCTAGGCGGCGGGGTAATGATTGCCTGTGCTTCGCGGCTACAAGCGCGCGTACGTATTGAGTGGGACTGTCCTGACCTTGAATGCATCTGGGTAACTATTCCCGGTCGAGTGCTTGGAGTAAAGCGAAATTTGAACGTCGCGACTGTTTACTTGCCGCCAGATCGTGCTATACCGGAACGTATTCAATTGTTAACGCGAGTATTATCTGAGGTGACTGATCTGAACCCGAATGATTATTTTCTCATATCAGGCGATTTTAACTTACCTTGTATTGACTGGACAAGTAAACAGCCTATAGTGCTAAAAAAAGGCGCCGTTGAGATGCAAAACTCCGCGTCTTACTTAATTAATTCAATGTTCTACTGCGGTTTGAATCAGTCCAACTTTTTCACGAATTCTCACAGTCATACACTGGATTTAGTTTTTGCCAATTTTCCTAATACTGTTGTAAAATCAAACTGTTCATTAGTACCGGAAGATGCGTTTCATCCCGCTATTGTTATTAACGCTACAGATATCTTAATTCCTCCCCTGAAATTAAGGTTATTTGAAAAACGTGTTTATAGGAAAGGGAATTATGAAGCCATTAACAACGAACTTTTGCAGTATAATTGGGGATTAGTCTGTAGCAGTGATATACAGCTTGATCATGTGATAGAAATGTTCTACTCAGTGATTAATACAATTATTGATAAATATGTGCCAAAAATTACTATTGGAGGTACCTATAGTTACCCTGTCTGGTATAGTCGTGCATTAATTAATGTAATCAAGGAAAAGTCTAAAGCGCACAGGCAATGGAAAAAATATGAAAATCCCAATGATTATGCGACCTTCGCTTTGTTAAGGGATCGACAAAAAAAACTGCAAACGAAATGCCATGAAAACTATTTATACAGATCACAAGAGAACATTAAAACTTCACCTAAACATTTTTGGACGTATGTTAAGTCTAGAAGGAAGAATAAAAGTAGTTATCCTAAATACATGTCTTATGATAATAATCAATTAACTAGTGAGACCGAAATATGTAATGCTTTTAATGATTTTTTCTATAAGAATTTTAATAGTAGACTCGGAACTTACATTCCTTTCTCGACTGACTGTGAAACATACGGTGATACGCTACACGACTTGACTGTTGACAATGCGAGTATTCTGAAACTACTGCAGAGTCTAGATACGTCAAAGGGTTCAGGAAGTGACAATATACCCCCTTTCTTCTTTGTTAAATGTGCAGAATCGCTCTGTTCACCAATAACTTATATTTTTAATAGATGTTTTCGTGAGGGATTCTGTCCAACTATATGGAAAACTGCACACATTGTTCCCATTCATAAGAAAGGTTGCAGGAATTCAATAGAAAATTATCGTCCGATATCAATTTTGAATGTCTTGGGGAAAATAATGGAGAGAGTAGTCCACAATGTTATATATCCTACTATAGCTAAAGTAATTCCGCAGCAACAACACGGGTTTATTAAAGGTCGCTCTGCTAATACCAATTTGGCAGTGTTTCTCGAAAATATTGTCCGTGATATGGATGGTGGGGGACAGGTTGACGTGATCTACACGGACTTTGAAAAAGCTTTTGATCGGGTGGATCACGTCATCCTCCTGCGTAAGCTGCAAGAGCTTGGAATTCGCGGCAACTTACTCAGATGGTTTGAGTCGTACCTTAGGAATAGATCTCAAATTGTTATACTGGGCGGAGTAAGGTCTAACTGTGTAACAATACCATCTGGGGTACCGCAGGGCTCAATTTTAGCACCTCTGTTATACTCTGCCTACCTTTACGATATAGGAGCTCACGTTCTGAATGCTAGGTTTCTGATGTATGCCGATGACACCAAGATTTTTATGACTATTCGAAATAAGCACGATTGTGAGAAGCTACAAAATGACTTAAATAGATTGTCTAACTATTATAATATCAATAGAATCAATGTGAACGTAGGTAAATGCCAGACTGTAACTTTTACTAGGAAGCGAAAATTCATTGACTACACCTATAATCTCAGTGGTGGCGATATCCTGCGTTGTAATGTTATTAGGGATCTTGGTGTCATCCTGGACTCAAAACTTCTGTTTTCGGAGCATGTCTCCTGTGTCGTCGGTAAGGCATACAAAAACCTTGGATTTATTATGCGCACGTGTAAATTGTTTACTGATATAAATTGCATCAAAATACTTTATTTTGCGTACATACGTAGTATCTTAGAATACTGCAGTAATATCTGGAATCCTCACTACCTAGTTTATATACAGCAAATAGAGTCTATACAATCCAAATTCGTTAAATATATTGACTATCGCACTAGTTATAAGTCCAAGGGTTATCTGGACTCATGCAAACGTCATAATATACTACCATTGGAGAACAGACGTATGATTCTGGACATGCTTTTTCTTTATAATATTTGTAATGGGAACATTGAGAGTACTGCTTTAAATGATCTAGTTCTAAGATTCAATGCTCCATCACGGCGGACTAGGCACACACAGTTATTCGCTGTGCCGCATAGTGGTACAAACTACGCTCATAATTCTGTGATTGGTAGGATATTAAGAAATTTTAACAATAAATTCTCGCATCTTGATTTATTTAACACCAAAAAAGGTACACTCAGGGACCTATTGGTTACTTCTGTATGCAGCAAATTGAGTAATAACTAACAGTAACCTATGCATCATTTCATTTTTCACATACACTCCTACACACCCATTTACACTACACACCCGGGTATTTTTTTTACTAAATAAGTCATCATGTTTTGTCTTCTGATGCTTATAATAAGTGTAGATAGTAAATTGTAAATCCGTTATTGGCTGTAGGTTAAGAATAATTATTTTAGTAAAATTGTTTAAGAGCTGTGGATTTTGTGATTAAATAAATAAATAAATAAATAAATCCTTGTGACACACTAAAGAGAAATATCAGGTCTATAAACGTTTAGTAAGGCTGACCGACATACAATGATGATGAGCTCGTGGCTAAGTACTAATAGCCGCACAGGTCAATCCCCCAGGTTAAGCTACGCTTGCTAGGGTTGGCCGTGGATGGGTGACCATCTTTACATACCGAGACTCATCCTTGCCTCGGAAAGCACGTTAAGCCGTTGGTCCCGGCTGTCATTTGTGCATCTTTGACAGTCGTTACGGGTCGTAGAAAGCCCGAAAAGCCGACAGCCAGTCTTACCAAGGGGTATCGTATTGCCCAGTTACTGGTTTGTGGAGGTCAGATAGGCAGTCGCTCCATGTAAAATACTGGTAGTCAGCTGCACCCGGTTAGACTGGAAGCCGACCCCAACAAAGTTGGGAAAAGGCCGAAAAATATTTGCGAAAGGATTTTGCAGGGGGAGGAAAAAGTTGGAATGTACCTCTTTTGAAAAGGCAACTTCGGCCAGACTGGTGTTATGTTTGATGGGTTGCTGCCCATCAGTCGTTTTTAGGTTGGGCATCATAATCTTACTTTTTTTTTTAAAGTGTGATGGACCTGCCCGAGGTTGGTTTTTGACCCTCCCTGACCACGTAAGGCGAATTCTAGCAACTAAATTAGTCTTAGCTATACAGAGTGGCCGGGACATCGACAGGCAACCTGTAATTATGTTTTCAGCATTATGATTCTGAACCCCTCTAACATAGCAATTTTTCATCAATTAACAAACAAAAAAAACAGCTGTTTTTTTAGACAAATGCAAATACCTAAACGGTTAAAATGAATGGGATAGCTATTTGTTTTAAAAAAAAAATGAATGTAGTGGGGTCAAAAATCATGTACTTAATCCATGGTAACAGGATGCCCATTGATATCCCTATCAGCCTGTAGAAAACTTTTATAACAATATTACCTATAGTTATTAGCCATTATATCTATTATTCGGTTTAAAAAGGTATAAAATCTTGTACAGGGCAGTGTTAGTACAGTTGCCAGCACATAAGTTACCACAAACTGTCAAATTTTCTCAATCGATTTTGAACTTAATAATCAATGTTTTAAGGTTTAAAATCATTTGGACATTTTTGACAGTTAGGTATAACTTGATGTGCTTGCGACAGAATGTATCCACAATATTAATATTATATTCAGATTTCATAATTATTTGTCTAAGTAACAGTTATATTTAAATCTAAATTTTCTATCTTACACTCCAAAAAAAAAACAGATTTCATTTAGTCTAAAAAAAAAGAAAATTCTAGTATTCTTTGATATTACCTAAAAACTATGTTTATTATTCTACAAGGATTATTAATTATAATAAGGGTTTAGTTATAAGCCCACTTGTATAAGACTTTTATTGTATAACATAATCAGCCTATAATGTTACCACTGCTGGTACACAGGCCTCCAGGACTTCCAGGACCCAGGCCAGGGAGTGTAATCCAGCACACGGGCCCAGTGTGGGGTGGTGTAAGTCACATGTCTTAGAATTTTTGTTCTACGACATGCCAGTTTCCTCACGATGTTTTCCTTCACCGTTTTGAGAGCAGTGGTGATGAAATTATTTACACCAAGTAAAGCGCCTGCTTGGGTTCGAACCCACGACCTATTGCTTATAAGTCGTGGCCGTTACCACTGGGCTACCACTATTCCATATTTTTCCTTGTTTAGAGCTATTTATCCAACTTCAGATAAGTTATATGGGAGGAATAAATATGACAGTTTAACATAGAAAATATGTTGAACCACCATTTTTGTTCTTCATATAAAAGTTATCCGGTGATTGAAGAGTCGGCCCTGAATTGTGTAAATTCTAAATGCTTTATGGTTACCTTATGGCTTCAAACACAAAAACTTTCAGAAATTATAAGATCTAGGGATCATCTAGGTAACATGACAATAGAAAAATCGCTCCCCGGTGACTTTCAGAAACCTTATGAACCTCTGTTTTTTTTTTTCGTCAAAGAATTGTAATGTAGATGTAATTAACAATACTTTATGTTTAAAAGCCATAGGATACTAAACCCGTGTATCTAGCGACTTACTATATTTATCAAATGGAACTCGTGTGAAGGCTGATTTAAAGGCTTGACGTCCACTAATGTAGAGAATGCTTAATAGAATCTTCTTGATTTCCGTACTGGATTCCATTTCCGCTTTAGTGGACGCTGGGTTTTATATCTGTAAAATAGAAAACCTAATTAATTTGAATTTTTCACTGTAGTTTGGAGTTCACAGGTGTACCGCGTTTACGGTATGTGTGAGAGACGTGTCACGTGGCTCACGGGAGGCAGTGCAGACCGCTTATTCGTCAACGCTCACGGTGACGGCGAAAAACAAAATGGCGTCGTTTGGTCTGATTTTGGCCACGCGATATTGATTTTACTTCGATGGTCCTAGTTTATCATTTGTAACTTCGAGTTACGGCTGTATGGACATAGTACAGTATTACACATGTAAGCAGGCACGCCCTTTTATCTGAAGGCTCTTATTTTTCTTTAAATTGTGTTTCGTAATGTTAATTACTTCTCATACGATAAATGTGTAGAGTCAAGTTCTTCCAACTAAACAGACAGATGTGCTGCTGGGGAGTTTGTTGCGCCACTTCTTCCCAGCTAAAGCACTAGGAAGTGGTGAAGGGTGGGCGTTTTTGGGGGACTGTCTTATGTAATTTTGACCTTCAAAACTTAGGATTTTCAGCCTAGTTTGAATAAATGACTTGATTTTTATTTCGATAAAAGAGACTTGTACAGTTTTAAATATACCTTATAGCGAGTGTAGCAGCGCTGCGCGGCATCAGAGCGCATGCGCGGGCGCCAGCGCGCGCAGCAGGCGGGCCTGCGTGTGCGCACCGAACAGCACGCACAGCAGCGACACGCCGTAGCCTGTGGCGCGCTCGCCCTGGGGGGGGGGGTATATACCTTATAGCGAGTGTAGCAGCGCTGCGCGGCATCAGAGCGCATGCGCGGGCGCCAGCGCGCGCAGCAGGCGGGCCTGCGTGTGCGCACCGAACAGCACGCACAGCAGCGACACGCCGTAGCCTGTGGCGCGCTCGCCCTGGGGGGGGGGGTATATACCTTATAGCGAGTGTAGCAGCGCTGCGCGGCATCAGAGCGCATGCGCGGGCGCCAGCGCGCGCAGCAGGCGGGCCTGCGTGTGCGCACCGAACAGCACGCACAGCAGCGACACGCCGTAGCCTGTGGCGCGCTCGCCCTGGGGGGGGGGGTATATACCTTATAGCGAGTGTAGCAGCGCTGCGCGGCATCAGAGCGCATGCGCGGGCGCCAGCGCGCGCAGCAGGCGGGCCTGCGTGTGCGCACCGAACAGCACGCACAGCAGCGACACGCCGTAGCCTGTGGCGCGCTCGCCCTGGGGGGGGGGGTATATACCTTATAGCGAGTGTAGCAGCGCTGCGCGGCATCAGAGCGCATGCGCGGGCGCCAGCGCGCGCAGCAGGCGGGCCTGCGTGTGCGCACCGAACAGCACGCACAGCAGCGACACGCCGTAGCCTGTGGCGCGCTCGCCCTGGGGGGGGGGGTATATACCTTATAGCGAGTGTAGCAGCGCTGCGCGGCATCAGAGCGCATGCGCGGGCGCCAGCGCGCGCAGCAGGCGGGCCTGCGTGTGCGCACCGAACAGCACGCACAGCAGCGACACGCCGTAGCCGGTGGCGCGCTCGCCCTGGGGGGGAGGGTTATTTTAAGTACATAGCTTTATAAAACCGCTTTCAGGTCTCAAGTCCGGTTAAGCAGACAACCCTATCGTTGAACTGCGAGATGCCATGATCAACTTAAAAAATCTTTCAGGTCATATTCGTTTCGTAGCCTTACAATGACAAACATACACAGAAGATAAAGTAAATCTTTATCTTCTGTGTATGTTTATTAATAAAATTACTAGAATCCAAAAGATTTTGTTACAGAATTGTAATAATTCAAATCAACCTTCTAAGTTTATAGAATTACTATTTCATAAAATCATGAGATTTGAGGACAATTTTTAGATAGAGACTTGTATTAATGATTATAATTCTGTTAATGCGTACTTGTTATGCTTGACACTGACAGGCAAATTGCAAAAAATGTAAGAAAAAAAACTTCGCGGTCTTTGCCGCTTGCGCGTTTACCCTTTAGTCGTGCAAATTCTTTAAATTGTGTTGTTAGAATATTTCCCATTGGGTTTTTTGAAAGTTAACTTACACAGTGCGCCGGCGCAGCCATGTCGATGTGCAGCCAGTTGCCGGGGAAGTCGAAGCCGAGGTGCGACAGGATGAACAGGCCCGCGCACGACGACTGCGCGTTGTTGCGGTCCTGCAAGCAAAGCATATCATTTAGAATTTTTTTTTTTGTTAAAGTAACAATTTAACGTAATGTTAAATAATTGCTTTACATGTTGTTTCCTGAGGGTGCCTCGCTGTCGCAAGTGCTCCTGTTGAGCATGAGGGCTTGGGTTCGTTTCCCAGGTCGGGCAAGGTTTTATTAGGTTTTACGTCACCTATCCAATATTTTTCTTTTTTTTATAAATACAGGGTGTAACCGAAAGGGTAAGGATATGCTACAAATACTCTAACAAAAATCAGCGGTTCCCTATATTTAGACGAATCAAGTGACGTGACAAAATTGTATAGAATGGCTGTTTTTTTGTTTGCGATTTCGGAATTTGTCCCTTCGTAAAAGTAGTTCAGGTTGGTGGTCTGTAGCATATCCTACAAGCGCTCACCGCCACGCTGTTCTTCATGTCGGCCACGGCGCTGCTGAACTCGGTGTAGTGCAGCTCGGGCGCGTAGGGCAGCGCGTGCGCCAGGTCGCCGCAGCGCAGACCTGCGCACACGCACAGCGCCTCCAGCCGCGCGCGGTTGCACACGACGGCCGCGTGGTGCTTGCCCGTGGCCGTGCCCTGGGGCCAAGGAAATGATTATTTTCGACAATTTACATAAATCGTTTCTTGTTTTATGTATGAAAACTGAAAATTTCAGAAAAAGCTCATAAAATCGGTGAGAAAAATGGAGAAATGGAAATAGCAAGCTCACAATATTATTATTTTATACTTGTCACGCAAAACGATCTTTGCCCTGAATGGCGCGAAGTGGTTTAAATGCTGCCTGTGTAGTGTGAGGTCATACGTTAGCCGCGCCGAGGATTTTGCCGCGAATAGCATACTTTGACGTTTAATATCACAGTCATTTTATAACTTAGGACCAAAAAAATCAGATTCTTTTATCTCGAGTTACCATTTTTTTATACAATGTCACCCATGGGCATGTGACCGCCCGAATATTCATGAAAAATGGTCAGTAATTAACCTCAAAATCGTACGAAAATAATCTTCTGTTGAGATTATCTGGACTTACACATGTGTTTTATAAATTAACACTTTTACAACAAAAAAAAAAAATTCTTCACCGCCGTTTTTTTTTCACAATCGACAAATATGAATGAAAAATGTTATTTAATCCGATAAATTAACTCAAACTCTTTTAGAAATAATAAACAGAACCCAAATTGAGTCAATAACATCGGAGATACGACTAAAATTGTAAAGCAAGTTCTCAATCATCATTCTCCTGCCCTTATGCCAATTTATTTGGGTTCGGCGCAACATGTCTCTTTCTTCCATACTTCTCTATTAGTCGTCAAACTCAAACTCAAAGCATTTATTTCAAATAAACCAATTACAGGCACTTTTGAATTGTCAAGGGGTCGGTCAGTCAGAAAGATGAAGCTAGTTGCCCATTCCAAAGCAGTAGGTACCTATGGAGAAGAACGGGCAAGAAACTCCATGGACACTCTTTTAAATCAAAATATTTTTACAAAAACTGGGTTACATCATTCATGTTGAATTATACACGTGAGAACGATGCAGAACTTAATAAAAGCGTCCATAATAACAAGATTTAAAAAACAATTCAAAATTAAGTTAAGTTTTAAAACAGCCGTGGCAGCTAAGAGGTGACCAGTCCCTACTGACGGCGCCCGTTCATGAACATGACGCATGGATTAGCACCATTCAGCTCAACCATTTTAATGGGAGCTAAATGATCCAACATACGCGCCACCATCAATGAAACATTACAGTCATCTCGGTAGTCATTCCCTTCCTAGCCATATCATCTTTCACACAATCCATCCATCGTTTCTTTGGTCTCCCTCTACTTGTATAGCCATCCACATTCATGCTAATCCATTCACTCTGATCCATACAAGACGGCAGATCTAACCATGCTTTTATAAATCTTCCCCTTGAGTTTAATGGGAATGCGGGAGTCACAAATTGTTCCCGTGACCTGCCGCCATTTCATCCACCCAGTGTTAATTCTATGCTTAACAGTATGATCTATTTCGCCGTCGCTTTGCACAAGTGAACCGAGATACCGAAAGTCGGAGCAAACTAGGAGAAGCGCACCATCAAGCGCTATGACCCCAGGACTGGAGAGACCGCCGAAATCGCAGAACATGTACTCCGTTTTGGTTCTACTGATTTTCAGGCCAACAATCTCCAGTTTCCGTTGCCATTTCTCCAGTCTGCTCTGGGTCTCAGGTCCATCTTCACCGACAAGAACGATGTCGTCGGCAAATAGCATGCACAATGGTGCCTCTTCCTGTATGTCCGCCGTAAGAGCATCCATAATTAAAAGGAAGAGGTAAGGGCTTAAAGCCGACCCCTGGTGCAAGACTACCGCCACATTGAACTTGCCGGTGTTGCAAGCAGCCGACCGAACGTATGTACGAGACTGGCTGTACAGAGGCCAGCACATCAAGTTACCACGATCTGTCAAATTTCTTTGATAGTATTTCAACTTTATTGCAAAGACATAAGGTTCATTTTTAATTGAGAAAATTTGACAGTTAGGGATAGCTTGATGTGCTGGCGTCTGTACATAGCACAAATTAACTCTACAT
Source organism: Hyppa rectilinea (assembly GCA_951799385.1). NCBI lineage: Eukaryota > Metazoa > Arthropoda > Insecta > Lepidoptera > Noctuidae > Hyppa > Hyppa rectilinea. The sequence goes on from OX637316.1 coordinate 16,411,420, forward strand.
ACTTCCCGAGCAAACCTTTCTCTTTCAAGGCCCACCACACGACATCCCGAGATACCATATCATACGCTTTCTCTAGATCAATGAACACCATGTGCAAGTTTTTGTGGCGTCCATTGTTCCTCGACCTGGCATAAACCAAACTGGTTTGGGGTAATCTCGCTCTCCTCTCGCAGTCTTTTCTCTATTATTTTCTCCCATACCTTCATACTATGGGACATGAGCTTTATCCCTCGAAAGTTGTTGCAGTCCTGTACATCACCTTTATTTTTCAAGATGGGCACTAGCGAACTATTGCACCATTCTTGTGGATCACTCCTTGCAACAACTTATTGAAGAATAAAGTCAGCCACATACATCCATCTTCTTTTAAACACTCATACTTCTACTGGTATATCATCTGGGCCCATGGCTTTGCCATTCTTCATACTTTGTACGGCCTTTCTTACTTCATCCATGCTAATTTCCCTTACCAAACCCATATTTGCTTGTACCTCATTGAGCACACCATTCCATTCATTCTCTTCGTTCATTTCAAAAAGCAAGTTCTCAATCGCGATACAATATTAAAAAAATTAATAACATGAAAAACATTCAAGATAGACCCCCCCTTTCAAGGTTTATTGACCATTTTTCATGAATATTCAGAAAATTACGGGCGGTCACATGCCCTTGGGTGACATTGTATATGCTGATAACAAAAAACATGGTGATACTCATTTAACAATCAATTCCTGTTATACATACTCTACTTGAAATAATATAATTCAACCATGAATCGAACGATACGTGGCGCCATCTATCAGCATAAGAACCTTATTGTTGTTTTCCTAGAAAACAGTATTTTTTTTCAGGATGAAAGGTACCCTATATCCGTTTCCGTACACCTGACAACGTATATGCGAAATTTTAAGATGATCGGTTCAGTGGTTTAGGCGTGAAAAGGTAACAAAGAAACTGACAAACTTTCGCATTTACATAAGGTGTTCAAAAATTAACCCTCAAGAATTTCGTGGGAGCATTATACTCATCAGTACTTGTCAGTTTTTTATCTGTGGTCCATCCATTATCCATGGCCGACATACTAACTGTCAATGGTTTTAATGTTTCTGAATACGAGGTTTTTTAGCTGGTTTGCACGGATGTATTTAGTGACTTTTTAGTTTATTTTTATAAATGTGTGTTTTGTTTGTGCTGAATAAACATTTTTTCTTTCTTTTTCTTTCATCGTTACGAACAACAAAAAAATATGAACTGTTCTGATACATTTTATTGAGTTACGTGTGCATAAATGTATGGAACAGCTTATATTTTTTCACGATTTCAGGGTTCATCCCACAGTAAAAGTTGTTCCTAACGATGTTGCACAATTTTATATGTATAATGCTCCCACCAAATTCTTAGAGTTAATTTTTAACACCTTATATTATTAGTTAGGAAGTTAGGATTTCCCTTACCTGTGCCCCAGTCAGAGTGGCGATATCTACAATGGTATCGGCTTTCAGGTCTCTTGACGCGTACACCACGCCATCACTGAGGACTAGACGACCTATAACACAAAATGCAAGAACATAATATTATTACACGGGTCGTAAACTCGCAAGCTCGTGGCTAAGTAATAACAGCCGCACGGATTAATCCATCAGGGTAAGCTACACTTGCCGGGGTTGGTCTGTGGATGGGTGACCATCTTTAGATATCGAGACTCCCCCGTGCCTCGGAAAGCACGTTGAGCCATTGGTCCCGGCTGTCATTCGTGGAACTTTGACTGTCGTTACGGGTAGTCAGAAGCTCGAAAGTCTGACAACCAGTCTTAGGGTATCGTATTACCCAGTTAGTGACTGGGTTGTGGAGGTCAGATAGGCAGTCGCACTATGTACAATACAGGTGCATCCGGTAAGACTAAAGGACGATTCCAAGATAATTAATAATAATAATAAATAATTGGAGAAAGGCTAGGCCGATTGATTTTTGATGGTGTATTTTGTGTCACTGACTGTCCAAATAAAAGTTAATTCTTTCTTTTTTAAACTAAATGTCAGGTAGAAAGATTATTTTAACTGTTTATGACTGGGTAAAAACGGACAAAAAATGTGTGTGTAAATATAAATGTATGAAGTCGCGCCAAATAGGTTCATTTCAGCGATAATGCCAGACAGATGTGGTGTTATACATTATTGAGTTTTCTTATAAACATTGCCTTTTTTTTAAGGCTGGGCAATCATCCAATGACCTCCCGCTCTGGGTGGAGCGGAAGGGAGTGTCAGACTCTTACTGACTAAAACCCATCCATGTTCCTTCCGTAGCCGTTTATGTTCCGGGGTAGCGGTAACCCTTTCGGACAATCCCGCTTACCCGGCAAGCTTGGCCCTGTATAAACATAGCCTAAAGGTAAGTAATGATTAGCGACTGATTGACCATGCATTTTTGACGGGGGGTATGAGCAGTAAGAATACTCAATAGTGTCTCTCGCCGTTTGGACTTATTTTCTTGCTCTCTGGCGGAATTCCAGAGGGTGACACTGAGTAAGTTTTCCACAGTGTAACTTGTGCTTTAGCAATTCATTACTACTTTTGTTAGCTTGGCTTACCTGTTAAAAAAAAGTGATAATTAATAAAACAAATAAACACATTTGGAGACTAAATTGATGTTACCTTCAGCGTCCGTGTTGTTGATTTCAACGGTGCGTCCTGAGTAAAGCGTGTGAATGTCATCAGGTCTGTGAATAAATATAAATGTATACAGTATTTCAGTGTGATAATACATTATTATTAAAAATACTACATATTCAAAAATTACCTTAATTTCGCAAGTCGGTCGGGCAAGAAAGGAAAATACAAAATATACATTTTTAAATTTGTAGTGTTTTTTGGAAGTCTTTTTTTTAAATAAAAATTCTCTTTTTGCACCTACCTACCCCACTGTCAATTCAAATCAAATTTATTATACCTTGTAGCCAGTGGTCCCACCGCGTTCTCAGCGAGACATAGGACCGCGTGCAGGTTGATGGTCGGCTTGGACTTGACGGCCAGCGCGAACGCAGCCAGCACTGCCGCTGCGCCCGCGCAGTCACCCTTCATGCCTACCATGGATGTCTGTTGGAAGGTGGGCCATTGTTAGAGGATAATATATATTGCACACCGGGTGCAACAACGTCACAAGTAACAAAAACCGTTTTTTTAAGGAGATCGATTTAAAAGTTGTTGATTTATTAAATTGAGGGACATTTTGATGAGTTAAATAATGATATTGCTGCACCGGATGTAGACGCATGTTTGACATCATTTGTGATCAAGAACTCATTTTACCTATTTCAGCATTTATAACGTTGTTGCACCCGGTGTGCGAATATCTACAAGATTTAGTTGCATGTCTCATAGGTTACTCTTCATTGATAAACCTAGAATCTGGGTTGTTAATACAAGCCTGTCACTGAGGGCAAGTGCCTCCCTACTCTCCTTCTACTTATCTGTCTCGAATCTGAGTTGCTACTTAAAAAAACTTAATGGAAAATCAGACCAGAGATCAAACCAAGGACTTCATATGAGACAGTTTTTAAGTGTGTAGTTTCTTGCCCATTCTTCTCCACACAAACTATCTTTTGGAAGGGGCGACTAGAATCAATTCTATTTCTTTTTCATTTTGACGTTCAAAAGTGCCTTTCTTGTGCCTGTTTGAAATAAATGATTTGACTTTTGACTTAGACTTTATAAAAGTTTACATCTTCTATTTTTTTTTCTTGGTAAATATTTTAAGGTAAGGCAGAGGTGCACCTATATTTTATATGGGGACCACATTTTATCAAGAATCACCTGAAACTGTTTTATTTCACTTGGCCTGTTCCATTCCACATGCATTCCACAAACAATACAATATGTTAGAGCTAACAAGATTTGTACAAACGCTTTTTTTTTGTTTCATGAATGCACAAAAAACGAGTCTATAAATAATATATAATATTTCATTATATTTACATCTCCTTTGTTTCGTTTTCTATATGTGTTATCTCATTTATGCTATACCTACATAATATTCAAAAATATTTTCCAATAAAAAAAAGAAAAGTTATAAAATATTCATTTCATTTTTGTGCATACATAAGATGACACCTATTGATACCTATATACTCAGAAACAGAAGAAGACGTAAATATATTTAAAATAAAGAAGAATAAAAATAAAACTATAAAATGAGGTTTTACTTTTGTTGGCTCTAACAATGTACAATGTTAGATTTAATTGTAAATTAGTAGCAGGTGCACACCAAGATGAGATGTATCCAAGATTAATATGACAGGTTTTGATATTTATGAATTTTGAAAATAGAAAAGTGTGTGATTGGGCTGAAATTGGACGTAAAAATGTGTGAATTGGCTCAACTTGGACGTAAAAGAGTGGAGTTCAGTCCACTCTTTTACGTCCAAGTTGTTTAAAATTGGTTTAATGCTACAAATTTCTTTCATGTAGAAATATTTAACGGTAATAAAACTGCATTCAAAAAACAATAAAAACCATAAACAACCCGATCCCAGAAAATATCATGTCAATCCCAGAAAATGACATGCCAATACGAGAAAATAACATGTCAGTCCCGGAAAATAACAATTCGATGCCAGTAAATTTCATATTAATCCAAGAAAATTACATAACAATACTAGAAAATGACAACCTGATCCCAGAAAACGTTAACCCGATCCCAGAAAATGACATGTCAATGCCAGAAAATGACCACCCCAACCAGAGAATGACCCAAAAAGCATGAGAAACTGCCACAAACTCACCCTTGCCTTAATACTGAGGCCGCCGGTGTCGTACACGATGCCCTTGCCGACCCACGCCACGGTCTCCGCGGCCCCGGGCGGCCGCCAGGACAGCGTGACCAGCGCGGGCGGCACCTCGGCCGCGCGGCCCACGCCGTAGATCCCGCCCATGCCGCGCGCCTTCAGCTCCTCGCCGCGGATGACTGTGGGCTCCGGAATGTCTAGCTCTTTTGCAACTTTGTATGCTTCCTTTGTTTAAAAAAAAAGAAAAAAAAATGACAATTTGGAATAGCTTGATATGCTGGCGTGTGTACAGACATATGTACATTCATTCGAGGTTATTTACCTCTGATTCTATAACACTGTCAAAATAGTATGCGAGAAACCAACAGAGACTATAACTAAAAAAAACAGAGTATAATTATTATAATAAGGAAAACAAGACAATTTTTTTTTTCATACGGTACTGGATGTAACCGAAAGGGTATATTATACATACAAGAGGATATGCTACAGACCACGAAACTGAACAACTTTTACTATAGGACCAACTCCGCAATCGTGAGAAACAGCTGTTCCCTACATTTCGACGAGTCACGTGACCAAAAATGGATAAAACAGCTGTTTTTTTTTGCGATTCTTTGATGATTTCTCTTTATACAGACTGAAATTCTCACCAACCATTCGTCTTTTTAACGTATCACAAACAGAGCTAAATTAATCCCTATTTCCGTAACAATAAAACACAAAACTTACCTCAATAAAATTATCCACATTCATCATGTTGGCGGGTGTGTCAGTGATCCTGGCAGCGAGTCTGGTCGCATCGGCCGCGTCTTGTAACGTTTGGACCTCTTCGGCTGATAACGTGTTATCACACAGCGCAGGGTCCAGGGGCCCGACACCTTCGTCTTCTGATTCACCGTCTGAAAGACGGCTTTCATAAAAAAAATGGTAGCATCTGGATGGATGAGACACGTGGTCAATGGCGATTGGAATATGCATGTCCGGAACTGGACAGTGGGCAAGTGAATATTTGCAAGAAATTGTGATGTCATAATGAAGTCTCTGTGGAGGTTCTTGCTCGTTCTTTTCTATAAGAACTGACTACGCAATAGAATGGGTAACTAAGTTCATTTATCTGATTGAGCGATTCTTTAACTATTAAAAAGTGCCTGTAAATAGTTTAATTGAAATAAATGCCTGCCCTGCTCTTAACCGGTGGCGTAGCGTGCCTTGGCGGGGACCAGTATAAAAATTTGTTTGGGGGCCCGTATGAAGGGTAAAGATTTCTCACAAAATAAAAAAAAAAAATTGCATAAAATAAAACAAAAAATAATTCATCATAATTATTATTATTTAATTATTATTCATAATAATCTGTCACTTTTTCCAAAAAAATTTCAAACAATTGAAATTAAGGAGACACTCTCTTTGCCTTTTTTGGGCAAACTGATTTATTAAATCATTTATAGCTGATGATGTTTTTATTAAAACACGGCAGATACGGCGGTAGCTGCTCTTAAAGCAAACACTATTAGCGAGTGCCTTCAACACGCATTCGTGTTGTCAACATCCCTATATGAGCGCGTTTAAATAAACACACATTTTGGTTGAAGGCACTGAGGAGCTTTGAATGGATGAAAATGAATCAAGCACGGAGCAGTGTTTGTACGGGCCCTGTGAGATAGGAAACAAAACACACAGCTGTGTTAATGACAGGGTATGTGTTGAGCTGGCCTCAAAATGATTATGGTTCGGGCCCTGATATAGGCTGATGATGAAATGGAATCACTTAAGATAGGTGCACGCTTAAAAAGGAAGATATTATTTTAGAGCATAAATTATACATCAAGATATCCCTAACTGTCAAATTTTCCCAATTGAACATGAACCTTATGCTTCAATAATACATTTGAAAAACTATCTAAGAAATTTGACAGATTGGGGTCACTTGATATGCTGGCCTCTGTACCAAATTCGTAAGAGGTTAAATAATAATAATAATAATAATAATAATAAGTATAACTTACATGCTACCTAAAACTGAATGTACATCAGAGCCTTCCCAATACAGACCAATCACATGCCTACCCACAATCTATAAAATTCTAACATCGGCAATCACTAACAAAATCAACTCACATATTGAACACCACAATATAATAGCAGAGGAACAAAAAGGATGCAGGAGAGGCCACATGGGATGCAAAGAACAGTTAGTTATAGACTCTACTATACATAAACACGCCACTACAAAAAATAGAAACCTACACTGTACTTATATAGATTACCAAAAAGCTTTCGATAGCATCCCGCACTCGTGGTTAATACAAATTCTAGAAATTTATAAAATTAGTCCCAAAATAATAGATTTTATGCGCACTGTAATGACGCGTTGGAAAACCACACTGCAGATTAATAGTCAACATAGCACTCTCATAACTCGACAGATACATATTAGGAAGGGTATTTACCAGGGCGACTCCTTAAGCCCGCTTTGGTTCTGCCTCGCTCTAAACCCTTTGTCTCACATACTCAATCGGTGCCGGGCTGGATATAATTTTAAAAACAATACGGAAGAAACTATTATCTCGCATCTAATATACATGGATGACATTAAATTATACGCTAAATCTGAAAAAGAAATGAAAACTCTTATAGAAGCTACGACAACATTTAGTCAGGATATTAATATGCAATTTGGTTTAGATAAATGTAGGACATTGCATATTATAAAAGGAAAAATAAAGCCCGGCGACTATGCTGTTAGTGAAACCGATACAATAGCAGCTATGGAACCAACAGATTTGTACAAATATTTAGGATATAAGCAACTTAAAGGTCTCAACCACACAGAAATTAAACAGACACTAAATACAGAATATCGGAGAAGAATTAACGTAATTTGCAAATCACAGCTATCTGGAAAACATCTTATAAAAGCCTTGAATACCTTTGCCATACCAATATTAACCTACTCATTCGGAATAATAAAATGGTCAAAAACTGACGTTGAACAGTTAGAAAGAACCACACGCACTACACTTACAAAACACAACAACCTACATCCTAAATCTGCGATCGAACGACTCACCATCAAACGACAAAATGGAGGGAGAGGCCTAATTGACATACATCACCTATGGCAGAAGCAAATAACTAGACTAAAAACATTCTTCACCACAAAATCTAGCACTAGTAACATACACAAAGCTATTACCTTAAATGATTTTAATTACACCCCGCTTAACTTACAGGAACAAAATATTCAAGAAATAAACGTTATTGACCCGCAAAACCAAAAAATTGAAAACTGGAAAAAGAAAGTCCTCCACGGTAGACACGCTCATGACCTAGAGCAATCCCACATAAACAAATTAGCATCAAACAAGTGGCTCAAAATAGGAAACTTGTTCCCTGAAACAGAAGGTTTTATCATAGCTATACAAGATCAAATCATCAACACCAAAAACTACCGAAAATTTATCATTAAAGACTCTACCATCACAAACGATAAATGCCGCAGATGCCACATTCAATCAGAAACTATTCAACACATCACCGGAGCATGCATTACCCTCACACAGACAGACTACACTCACAGACACAATCAGGTAGTGAACATCATACATCAAAAACTAGCACTCAAACACGGTCTCATACAAAACACTAACACTCCTTATTACAGTTACACACCACAAACTATCCTAGAAAATGAAACATACAAAATGTACTACGATCGCGCAATTCTGACAGATAGGACTATCCACTACAATAGACCAGACATAACCCTACAGGATAAAATAAAAAAAATCACTTACCTGATAGACATTGCAGTTCCCAACACTCATAACCTACAAAAAACAGTCACTGAAAAAATAAGTAAATACGCCGAGCTTAAAGAAGAAGTTACAAGAATTTGGAGACAAGATAAAGTTTATGTTGTTCCGGTAGTTCTCTCCACGACAGGTGTTATCCCCAACTATCTCCTCCGAAGCCTGACGTTAATAGATCTAGAAGAATCCCTTTACATCAGTATGCAGAAAGCAGTCATCTTAAATACATGCAGAATCGTTAGGAAATTCATGCAAATAGACGAAGAAAACACACCCTCATCTTAAATACACACCACACGCTGCATTTACTTGGCTTTGGCCCGTAAATGTAGCTAAAACCAGCCAAAGAGCTGAGAAAAAGAACAATCCCGATAATAATAATATCCTTGGACATATCACACAACGCCATATCGTCCCAAGCTAAGCAACCTAATGCTTGTGTTATGGTAACGAGATGGTTGATAAACTACTTATATACATTTTTTTTTTGTAAATACATACATATTATAGATAGAAAAACACCCAGACTCGTAACAAATACTTGCAGGTCGTACAAATATTTGTTCCGTGCGGGAATCGAACCCGCGACATAGTGCCCAGCAGTCAATCGCTCAACCACTGCGCCAACCGTGTCGTCGAATAGCAATAATAGCAATAACAAAAAATAGCAAATAACAGTTTGAAATCATAGTTTTTCCGACCTCAATGACTTATGGCCTAGGGAGTAGGGCTTTCATCCCGGGAATCTCGGTCTCGAAAATTTCGAGTCTCGACGATTTTTAGGTATTTTCGAGACTCGAGACTGATAGTTTCGGTTTCGCGAATAACGAGACTTTTGAGACTAACATAATTAACAGTATTAAATAATTAATAATAAAAAGTAATTTATGAACATGGGATTAATAAAGTCCGAAAGGAAGCGAAGTTGTTCAGAAATAACACCAACAGAACAAACTATAAGTACTAAAAAAAAAACTTAGAGGAAGAGTTCCACAGGGAACTAAAATTAATAATTGATAGCAAGACGAGATAGTCCAGTTTATCTGAAATGTTTGAATGAAAGACAAAAAAAAGATTTGCGTTTGAAAAGCTCTGATTGATGTAAGCTACGCAACAGAGTACTTTAACATGAAGAGAAGAGAAACCTACTTTTGAAATTAATAGTCTCGAAAGTCTCGTTTTTCCTGGGAGTTCGAGACCGCATCGAGTCTCAATTTTTTTTTACCCGGGACTCACAAATGCAACGAGACTAAAAGCTTTACTAGGGAGCCTGCCTGCAGAAAAAGCAAAGATTTTGTGACATTTCATTCTCGGGTGTGTTGCGAAGCGAGAGTGGTAATGAGAAGAGACAGCTCATCACGTAGCACTCACCCTGCTTGTCCTCCTTCAGCAGATATATCTCGACGGCCACGGCTCTGGTGTTTGGGGGAGCGGGAGCGGTGCTGAGCGGAGTGGCGGCGGAACGAGCTTGGAACAGTGGGTACGAGCGAGCGATGCTGACGGCTGATGCTAAAACATCGCTTTTCCGGCATACCAGCTGTAGCAAGAAATTGTGTGTTGAATAATTTTGTAGGGGATACATGACCCGCTGAATTCAAATAGAGCTGATTCTCAGCCTAATTGGATATTTGAAAGGGTAGTCAATAACGTTACTTTTTATGAATTGTCAAAACGCGATTTTGTACGTGATTTGTAATGTAAATGTAATAATAATAATATCCTTGGACATTTCACACAGCGCCATATCATCCCAAGCGAAGCAACTTAATGCTTGTGTTATGGTAACAAGATGGCTGATATACTACTTATATACATGGTTTTTTTGTAAATACATACATATTATATATAGAAAAACACCCAGACCCGTAACAAATACTTGAAGGCCGTACAAATATTTGTTCCGTGCGGGAATCGAACCCGCGGAATGCTGCGCAGCATTCAATCGCTCAACCACTGCGCCAACCGTGTCGTCGAATAGAGCTGGTTCTTAGCCTAATTGGGTATCTGAAAGGGTAGTCAGTAACGATACCTTTTTATGAATTGTCAAAAAGCGGAATTTGTACGCGATTTGTATGAAATATAACAATGTGACGTCACAGATTTTTAGAATCAAATAATATAATAATAATAATATAATATCCTTGGACATTTCACACAACGCCATATAGTCCCAAGCTAAGCAACCTAATGCTTGTGTTATGGTAACGAGATGGCTGATAAACTACTTATATACATTTTTTTTTGTAAATACATACATATTATACATAGAATAAATGGAAATGGAAATGGAATACTTGTTAATATTAAATGCAATTTTACAACTACATCTTCGCATAATATATTATATACAATTGTAATTTCTAAACGATAATAGGAGTTTTTAAGATGAGCTGTCTTTTTTCTAAGTGATTTTATATTTTATTTTTGACCGTTTCAAATAATCAATTCGGGTGATTTTTTAATTTCTTTAAATGAAATGTTCCATTTTGATTGTTTATTGAAAAAAATCTTACCACAATGGTCTCGTCCGTGGAGCGCTGCGTGGACCTCACTATCTTGGCGAGGGCATAGCCCCTGGCTGGGGCGGCGTGTCGGGAGCGTCGAGCTGGCAGTGATGCGAGGGACACGGCTCGGGGCCACAGTTCGCAGGAGTCTCCGGGGGACGATGTCACGCATTGGAGCCCGCGGCGCCAAGCCTGTGGGGTGAAAAGATTTTTGTAGAGGAAATGCAATTAACCCTTTAACCCCCAGCGCCCAACTCATTAAAAAAAAAATTTTTTTTCAGACGAATATGGTCTTGCAATTACATAAACAACGAAATCCGAACATAGATTCTCAGTCGTATAAACACGACTCAGGCGGCACGGGCACGACAACATTTGTCGTATTAATCCGACTGGGGCGGTTAAAGGGTTAAATGTCGCAAGTAAATGACACGGTTTGAAATCACACAATGTTGTAGACAGATTTTTCATTTTGACAGAAAAGAAAATTATATACTTATTTATAATTGTTTTTGTTCTGGTTAGCTGGGAACTAATTTTTCGCTGATTATACGTTTAAATAAATTGGTAAGTTCTAATCATATTTACATTCAAAATAATATGTACAGAAATAAAATGTATTATATAATCAAAGAGCACATTAATTAGTTTTAATATTATTATTCCTACATCACACTTGGGGAAAACAGGAGTCTTGCAAACCAGAACTTTTGAAGGAGTTTCATTACATATTCCTATCACAGTATATCCTTACCTCCTCGCTGACTCTGGGCTCCAGCTTGCACCGTACATCATCCCAGTTCAAGGCACTGAGGTGGGCAGCCTGCCCCACTATGAGCACTGGCTGTTGTTCAGGGTCCGAAGGGGTCAGACCACTCCGGAACTTTATGCTCACTGACGCGTTGGACATCGTGCGACCTGGGGGGAAAAGAGGTTTAATATAAAGTATTGTTACTTTACTGGCGAAGTTTTTAATCACTACATAGTATAAAGCAAAGTCGCTTTCCGCGTTTGTCCTAATGTCTTTAAAACTACACGACGGATTTTGATGCAGTTTTTTTAATAGATAGATTGATTCAAGAGGAAGGTTTATATGTATAATAACATGCTTAATATATTAGAGAACCACTGATAATTTCAAGATTTCTAATGCGAAGTCGTAAAATGTAGTATATGAATTTAGATATTCCAGAGATAGCCGAAAATCTTCACAATATAGGGAAAGCGGAATTGTTTTACGACGAATTTAACGCGTGCGAAGCCGCGGGTAAAAGCTAGAGTTTGATAAAAGATGTAGAATTCTTTATTATGTGTAAGTTTATTGTTATCGTATTATACATTTGCGGGATTGCCGAAAGGGTTACCGCTACCCCGGAACACGTAGGGCTAAAGAATGAACTTGGATGTGTTTTAGTCAGTAAGAGTCTGACACTCCCTTCCGCTCCACCCAGAACGGGAGGGGTTATATGATGATGTAATAATTACACTTGTACACTATCTCACACTTCATTAATTTGTCACTACTATTGCACAACTTGGTAAAGAAAATTGAAACATTTTAATTTGCTCAAATTAAATATATTTTATACAAATTACTTTGTCTCGATGACCATCTGGAAAAATCAGGTTTCAATCGATACCGCATCTTGTCTGAACAAAATCTAATGAATAAATGATAAGAAATTTCAAATTCTTATTTAAAGTTAGCATATCACACTATAATAATGTTATACTTAAGACGAAAGTTTGTGAGTGTGTGTGTGTTTGTTAGTTCGTCACGATCAAACGGCTGAACGGATCTGTATCACATTTGACACACAGATAGATTATAACCTGGATTAACACATACTTGCATCCCGGGAAAATAATCGTCGAAACACACTTGGGGGCGAAGACGCTGGCTTAAACTAGTTTTCAATCATCGATACTAATATTGTAAAGAGGAAAGCTTTGTATGTATGTTTGTAACGAATAAACTCAAAAACTACTTAAGGCTGCTCTCTCGAAAAAAGCTTTAAAAAACCGTGCAAATGAAGGAGCTTTTCGTCGGCATTTACAATGAAGTTACATCTGAAAAAAATTGCTGGTAATCTACATGATATGATACGTAATTTGGTTTAGCCATAAATTTTCTATCGGTAACACGTGGTAAGAAAAAAAATACAACAAATCACCTCCAAATCCTTGAGATGAAACCATTTTCCTCTTTCGTTTTATCTCAAAAGAGTATAAAAAAAATATCTACTGCTTTGCAATACAAAAGAAAATGATTTGGTTTTGTTACTTTAAAAAAATATATATTATTTTTATTGTAATAGGTTTAAAAAGCGTTTAATTTGGGACAACGTTCCTTGATGGGTGTTGCGGACGTCGACGCTTTAGAATATAAGAGATGATGATTGTATACACTGATTATTTAATCAATAAAAACACAGTTTGTAATAGGGTTAATTAAGACCAATCGTAGGGCTTGTTTTAATTCCCCCAATGAGAGACGCCACAGAGGCGATGTTGTAAGAAGGGCTAATGCATGGTCTGGACAGGTTCCGACAAGTCGAGACTTGTCGGGCCGCATAACTGCCGCCCTCCGCAATCGAGACAGAATAATGGCAAACAATAGGCGATCGGGCGGCGGACCATGTATTAGTCCCTCCACTACTTGCGCCCTGCTCAAAATGTATATAAGCAGGGCGACCGTGTATTTGAAGAGCTCCAGTCACCGCGGCCCCCATCTCTCAGCCCCCTGCTACCAACCCCGCGCCCAAGGTTACCGTAAACCCTGGGCTAACCCCCTCCCCCGTGGCCCTTTTGGCAACTCCACCCGCCGCCCCCTCGAAGCCTGCCTCGGCAGCCCCGAAAAAGGTCCCTTCCCTTTCCCCAGCAGGTATCAAGCCCACCACGACGGAGATCCTCGTCCACACCCTCGCGGTTATGAACCAAGTGTTCGAAACCCCGGAGGCGATCGCGATGGCCGATCAGGTCTACGCCGCCAAGGGCGACCCTATCAAAATCCTTATGGCATACCACAGCTACCCCGGGGTACTGCGCGCCATCTCCAACCTCACCTTTTAATTATCAATTATGGATATTACAAAAGGTGCTAGATGTACCAAGCCCCGGTCCCTCAAGTTAGGTTTCTTTAACGCTAACGGCGTTAAAAGTCAACGCGATGAGATCGCCGCCTTCCTCCGCGACCATCAGCTTGACGTCCTATTAGTTCAGGAGACCTTTCTGAAGCCCCATATACGCAACCCGAACATCGCCAACTATCGCATAGTTCGCAATGATCGGTCACGCTGTCACAAGGGCGGAACCCTCATCTATTTCAGAAGGACTCTCCATTGCATCCCTCTAGATCCCCCCCCTCTCCTCTCTCACTTGGATCTCTCTCTGTCGGCTCGCCATGACCGGTCATCAACCGATCACCATCATCTCTGGCTATTTCCCACCGGCCAACGGTAGCGAGGATCATATATCCATCGCCGCCGACCTCTCACTCCTCTTTGGCTTGAGCGACTCCGTCATCCTGGCTCCTCAAGAATGTGAACCTCCGTTTGCAATCTTTAGAGGCGCTACAAGAGCTTAACTCAGACCACCGTCCCGTGGTCGTGCACCTCACCCCCTACACGGGGGGTCCGCTTGACCCTGACCACCCGCCCCGCACCCAGCTGGTGACCGACTGGAGGAAAGTAAGCGAAAAGCTTAAATCCGACACTCTGTCACCTCAGCTGGAATCCATTCCTGACCTCATTGTCTCTGTCGATGACACTACCGGCGCGATCGCCTCGTTTACAGAACACGTGCAATCCGTTTTGACGGATTGCTCACGGGAAGTCCCGGTGGTGGAAGACCACCGCTGGAAACTACCCGCTGACGTACGTGAGCTGATAACCGAGAAGAACGCAGCCATCCGTGCCTACGACTCCTTCCCCTGCGATGCGAACAAAGCCCACATGCGCAATTTACAGCGTGCTGTAAAGAAACGCATTGCGGAAGCTCGTTCGGACAACTGGGACAAGTTACTCGGTGAACTTGAGCCCAATCACCAAGCCTTCTGGAACCTTCAGAGGAAGCTTCGCGCTCCCGAAGAATCTTCCACCCCTCCACTCATCCGTCCCGACAAGAGCATCGCTTTCGATAGCTCTGAAAAAGCCGAGCTCCTAGCCGACAGTCTCGAGTCCCAATGCGGGGAGCAGTTCCCTTCCGGTCGACCCAAAGCACCTCGCCAAAGTCGACGCCGAGGTCGAACGTAGAGCCTCTCTCCCACCCGTCGAAGACCCTGATGATCCTCTGCCCCCCGTCACCCCTGACGAGGTGCAAGACATCATCAAGGGTCTTCAGGCTCGTAAAGCCCCCGGCTCAGATGGAATTACCAATAGGGTATTCAAACTCTTCCCCGCCCAACTGATCATGCTCATGACCGCCATCTTCAATGGCGCCATGAGTAATAACATGTTCCCACAAGCCTGGAAAGAGGCCTCTGTTATAGGTATCCCCAAACCCGGCAAACCCAAATCCGACCCTACCAGCTATCGCCCCATCAGTCTGCTCAACGTGCTCGGCAAAATCTACGAGAGGCTTATTTATAAGCGTCTTAAGGACTATGCTGAGGCGAAGAGCCTGATCCCGGACGAGCAGTTCGGGTTTCGTACCCAACACTCGTGCGTCCAGCAAGCGCACCGCATAGTCGAGCACATCAGTGCCGGCTTCCAGCGTGGCGCTATGACTGGCGCCCTGTTCTTCGACATAGCGAAGGCTTTCGACAAAGTCTGGCACAATGGCTTAATATATAAGCTATACCAGCTCGGCGTGCCCGACCGTCTCGTGCTCATCTTACGGGACTTTTTGTCGAACCGCACCTTCCGCTACCGCATCGAGGGCGCTCTCTCCTCCCCCCACCCGATTCGTGCCGGAGTCCCCCAGGGCTCCGTTCTCTCCCCCCTAATCTTTACCCTGTTCACTAGCGACATCCCTAAGAGTAAAAAGGCCCAATTGGCGTTATTCGCCGATGACACGGCCATTTACTACACGGGGACCAGTCCGCCAGCTATAGCTCAGACTCTCCAGACCTCGGCCAACGTCCTCGGCGCTTGGTTCCGGAAATGGAGAATCGAGGTCAACCCCGATAAAAGCCAGGCTGTTCTCTTTAGGAGAATTCGTAGGGCCCTCCCCAACCCTCCTAATCCGATCACCATGTACGGCAAGCCGATCCCCTGGGCGAAGCATGCCAAGTACCTGGGTGTCACTCTTGACCAACACCTCAGTTTCGCAGAGCACATAAAGCAGGTCCGTTCGCGGGCCGCTTTCGCTCTCGGTAGGCTCCAATTCATGCTTACAGAACGCAGCAAATTGTCACTCCGGTGCAAACTGCGTCTCTATAAGGCTGTAATCCGTCCCATTATGACATACGCTTGCGTCGTCTTCGCGCACGCCAAACCCAAGTATCTGCATCGAATGCAGACACTTCAAAACCGGTTCCTCCGTAAGGTCTCAGGAGCTCCCTTTTACGTCCGTAACATGGACCTTCATGTAGATTTTAAACTCCCCACAGTTCAGCAGTTCATGAAACGCCTCTCGAAGCGTTTCTTTGACACTGCCATAAAGCACCGCAATCCCCTGATTGCGGCCGCCTCCCGATACACCCCGTCCCGCATCAGTAAGGTTCGCCGTCCACGGCATACCCTCGTTGCCCCCGACGATGCCACCACTCTCCTCCAGGAGAGCAGCCCGGCTACTAGCACTGTTAGATCAGCATGCAGACACAAATTTCCGTCGTTCCGTCCTCGCCGTCGAGGCCCGTCGCGACGACCCTGTCCATTACCATCCCCCCGACCCTTGCTCGAGCCAGCCCGCGTTGCCGCTGAGCCAGTAGTTTTAAAAACCCCCGATCCAGCTGTCCCTTGCTGTCCCCCCCCAGCGACGCCCTAAGCCGAGGTCCGAACCCCGCAGGGGGTGCCCTTAGCGTGTAGTCGCTTAGTTTTGTAAGTTAGCTTTAGTTTTTATTAAGCCCTGGCTGGAGGCTACAATTCTTTTGTGGCAGCCACAGGCAAGCCCGGTTAAGCAGAGACAACCCTTTGGTTGAACTGCGAGATGCCATTAATAATAAAAAAAAAAATATTTGAAGAGTTTTTTCGTTTTGGAGTCTTTCTGCTAATTTCGTTGTCTATTTGTGTGTCAGTTTAAATTGTTAGAGTCACGTTATTGCTGTTCAAGTTTGTTAAATATTAGTAAATCTGTTACGTTTTAGTGCTATTTGTGTTCCTAAATAATTATATGTGTTAAAGTACGATCGAAGTTTTAATTTGAAGAAAAGTATACAGTCCACCCCCGACAATGGGCGAGTCTTATTACTGGGTGGACGTACGACGCGTTGAGTGTGCTCAGAAAAGAACGCGCAAGCTATGCACTCAAGGCCGTTGGCATATAGACGCGCCTTAACGGACCGGGATGAAACTTGGCACAAAGATAAATTATAGTCTGAAATAGCATATAAGCTAAAATGTACGGTTCCGGTGGAATAATTTTCTACATACACGCGGGCGAAGCCGCTGGCGAAAGCTAGTCATGAATAATATTCATTTAGGAAATGTTGTGTGACTAGTTTCTTATCTTAATTTAATTATACATAAACGCATTTATTTATATTGATGAGAATATCCATATGTATGGAAATTGAATATAAAAACAGAATATCACGAGATTCACACATTACATTAATAAATTAGTAAATCAAGTTTTGTCCTTTCTCCAGTAACCATAATTACTTATTTATGGTTACTGGAGAAAGGACAGGCTAAACTTAGTGAATTAATTAAAAATAATTATAAGTACTAGTAGTATTATTAGTATTTAGTAATTTTAGAGTAGGCTAAAGATTTTTTACATTATTCTTAATTGAAATAATAAAAAGTGATCGTATAATCGGATGCATATTTACCTAAAGTGTAGGTGTTGGTTATTTTTTATTAATTCCGAATAGACAAATTTAGTTCTTTTACTATAGAATCAAATCGGGTGTAGGAATATTTACTATGTATAAGGTGTGGGATAATATTATGGAATGCACTTTGGTATCGAAAAAATTTAATTACCTATAATGTTTTAAGAAGCCGCTTCCATAAATTCCTAACCAAAAATGAACTTTAGGTAAATATGCATCCGATTATCCGATCACTGATAATAATTAATATCACGCTTTTTATTCTGTCTCATATGGAAAAGAAAGAAACATAGCAATTGCTCTGTTTGCGAGGGAGTGGGCCATAATCCACCACACAGCCCTTTGCGTGTTGGTTACACCCCGTAAGTCGGGACCGATACCACAGGGCCACCTACTTCAAGATTATATCCAAAACATGGTGACGAGGTCTCACATAAAGAAAATAGTGGTATCAATAAATTCTCCAATTACTCTGATAAAAAAAATTGCATAAATAAACCCTAAAATCATCATCTGCCTAGCCTTTTCCCAACTATGTTGGAGTCCAACTTCCAGTCTAACCGGATGCAGCTGAATACCAGTATTTTACATGGAGCGACTGTCTATCTGACCTCCACAACCGAGTAACTGGACAATACGATACCCCTTGGTAGACTGGCTGTCAGATTTTCCTTCTGACGACCCGTAACGACTGTCAGGCATGCACAAATGACAGCCGGGACCAACGGCTTTACGTGCTTTCCGAGGCACGGAGGAGTCTCGGTATGTAAAGGTCACCCATCCACGCCCACGCCAAGCGTAGCTTAACCTGATGGATCGACCTGAGCGGCTGTTAGTACATTAAAAATATCTTAAGAGAAAATTTACCTTCTTCATATGCCAAACCCATCTGCTTCAGTTCACTTTAACAACATTTGTGTTGCAAAACACAAAGAAACATGATAAAGAAAACTATTTAATGTCATCACAGACAATACATGCTTAAATGGACATAAACATGTATTTTTACGATGTATTGATTATACGCTACGGCAATTTGCAGTTCACTATGGGAACATTAATGTCTACTGAGTAATGCATGATGTACACTGACTGGTTATATACGAGTGGTTCCCAGTTTGTAGAAATTGGGCTTGTTTTAACACAATAGGGATGATGACTAAAATTAATGTTATAGTCCTTCAGCTAGATTGCTTATTAAAAATTATTGGACACGTATTTTTTCTTTTTATACGCAATCAAAAGATTACGTCGTTATAAAAAATTTGGTATGACGTCACTTCTTTGTAGATTTATAAAATCTACAAAAGATTTTATACTGAGTTGTGACGTAGTGCGCACCCACTCCCCAACTTTAATGCGTTTTATCTAAGTAATTTTTTAACAATAATATGATAAAGCAAAACATGTGTCTATTATTTTTTGTTATCTGACTGACGGACTAAATATAATTTAATTTTTTGTCCTTGTTATTATCCCTATTGATATCAATTTTAAATATCACACGAGCTTCTGCCCACGACTTCTTCCGCGTGAAATGATCGCCCGTCTGTGCTATGACTTTGTTACCGCTAAGCGTTCTTTCAGACTTTTTTCTTTTTGCTCGGCTCCTATAGGTCGTAGCTTGATGTTAAATAGCCAACATTCCTCAAGAATTGGGCTATCAAATGCAAAAGCAATTTTTGAAATCTGATTGATATTACCAGAGATTAGCGCGTTCAAACATAGATGGGCACTTACGAAATGTCAAAAGTTAAGTGCATGGTTCCAATTAGTTGTTTCCTATGAAGAACGCGGCAAGAAAATCAGGTTATCGTTAGGGTACACAGCAAGTAGGGGATGACAAATTAAGTGAACATGTATCAAGAAAATCAGCTAATGACTTCTACACTACAAGTTATGTAGTTGATTCTTTCACAGATCATAAACTTGGGCGACCAGCAGTAAGCATCAAACTTTCTGATGGCTCTGAAGTGTGCTGCTCACTGCGCTGTCTGTCACTCAATTTGTTCAAAGAATAAGTAAAATAAAACAAACTAGTAACTCTTCGCTGTCACAATGAGTGCAGTAGTTTTTAAGATTTAAAATATGTATTAGTTTAGTACTGTGTTTTATGGGCCTTTGTTGCCTGAAATAATGGATAAATAAATAAATAAAAAACTAACATGTTAGTGAAAAACAAGCCTAAAAATATGTAGAGAAATTGAAATTACTTTCATCAAAGACTTAATCAATTAACTATTCAGCAGCTGATGATTCTGAAAGTCTTATTTACAGTTATAATGGCAAATGTAAAAGTTGATTGATGTTTGTGTTTAGTAATTAGATTGACTTTTAATAAGAAATGTGTAATCAATCCACAGGTAAGGAGCCAGTAAGTCAACAAACATGATATGACTTTCATTTTGTATTTGTTTTGAATTTGAATCATGGAGTTTCTTGCCCATTCTTCTCCACACGTAACTACTATTTGGAAGGGGCGACTAGAATCAATTCTATTTCTTGTTCATTTTTAACATTCAAAAGTGTCTTTCTTGTGCCTATTTGAAATAAATTATTTGACTTTTGATTTAGCTTAATGTAGGTAGGTGAAAATAGTGAAGGAAAACATCAAGAGAGAACTGGCATGTCCTAATTCCTTTCACAAAGAGGAACAGGCCTCCTCTCACAATCTCCCAGCAGTGAGAAAATTATAGGCTGATTATGCATGAGGTATGTGAAGAAGTTTTGGACAATCATTCTAAAGTGTTCCTGGATTCTGTTTTTTTGCAATTTTTAGGGATACTTTTATTCAAGATTAAGTTAGAAATATAAGTTTTACACATGTTATGGTAAAAGAATCTAGAATAATTGATGATTATGATGACCCTATTTTTTGCTCATCCATATTTTGTATGTCTTGATGGCACAACATAGCGCACTACCTATATTATATTTAAGATCCTCAAATGTTTACCTATGTTTCACAAATAAATATTTTGATTTGATTTGATTAAACCAGAATTTTGTGCTATATATATTTTTAGCTGGTTTTCAGGCTGTTCAGGCTACTTCAAAATATATTCTTCATCTACAATACTAAGAAATGCTGATTCCAGCTGTTTTGTTTACTTTAATGCAAGCAAGCAGGTTATAAATTATGCAGTTGGATACAAAAAGGTAAGTTCTATTAATAAACTGGGTTTATGCAGTGGAACAAGTGGTTGTGATAAGCCACTCTCGATAGTAGATGCCCTCTGTAACAGCAATTATAAATAAACAACATAAGCTTTATTTATTTAGCACTATCAGTGTGTTGTAAAGCATAATGACATACATTCATGATTTTCAACAACGACCTAAGTATTTTCTTTCAGAAAACGATGGAAAACGTGGTATCTGTCACAATTTCCCAATTTATTAACAGAACATAAATAATACGTGTCTATAAATACGACAAATAAAGTAAACGGGTAAAAACTACTAGGTCATTCACCTGCCACATAAGTAGGATGTTTAATTACACTTAGGTACGTATTAAATACTCTTAGCAACAGCATGATAACTTATATAACACTAAAACATGACAATATACAACACAAACAAGGTTTTTGACCATCGAAATCGGCTCGAGCGGTCGAGCGCTAACTTTTAAAAACACTCACCGTTTTTCACGTTCACTTCGTTTGAGAAATATTTTATCGTCAGAAATACATTTGATAGTAATTAAATCTTGTAAAAGTTTTTATTTTGTCTAATTAAAAGCGGTTTATTGTTTACTTTCGTTAAAAAGAAAGTGATAGAAGCACTTTCTTGTAACACCAACTTGCCAAATCATTGGATGTTTTCGTTCTGTAATAAAATGGAACGTCATCATCAAAATAGTGCTTATTAAAATTAAAAAGAAAATAATTCGTTTCTATTAATTACGCTGGTAGCAATATACCATATATACCTATACACACAATCCTTTAGTATAAACATGGTGGGTAAAATTGGAATCAATATAATATTTATCGAAATCTAAGCGTCGAACATCTAGTTCATGTTTCCGAACGAAAATAAAGTTTAACAGTGCGCTTTATTTTACGCAGAATTATTGAGACGCCATTAAAAACTGGTTTGTTTGTATATTCTTATAATTAATTTGTTGTGTCTATATAGATAGTATTCATGATTTCAGTGTTTTACCAAGCACTGAAATCTATAAACTTATAAAACCTCCGAGTTCAATTCAATCAGGGTTCCAGTCAAAGAGTATGTGCTTAAATGTAAGTTAAGATGGCGCCAAATTAAAAAATTGTTAATCTTTTGTTTGAAGTCGTAAGCTTTTTTTTTGGTAAAAGAAGTGAGTAGCAACGGCTATACATAGAAACAGGTAACTTCTTTAAGTTTATTTCACATACATACAACGTTCGTTTCATTTATTATAAACGTTTCATATTACTTACAAGTTTTCTAATTAAAATGATTGTTTCAAGAGGGATCGAACCCGTCATGACTAATAAAATGCATCTTATAAGTGGTCTGAATCTATCCTGGCCCTCTTTCCTATAAATAATCAGCCGTTCTATACATTTGGGTCGAGTAGGTATAGAAGTACGTAAGTATTTATTGTATTAGACTGGGTAATTTTTTTGGTGATTACGATGTAGGTCCCAGGGAGACAGTTGTTCAGTTTGATGGTCTGTACCATACTCTCTAATGAACCACACCTTTCTGATAGATGCTGTAGAAGACAGTAGCTCCGACAGTGTGGAATAAATTCGTTAGGCAAGCCAGAAAATTTGGGCAAGCTAGCCCACAGTGCTTTGCGGGCTCTTTGGGTGATTCGTAGTGAAGAAGGAATTGACAGGTAATCTTTAGTAAAACACTATAAATAAATCGAATTTTCCTTTAATAATTCATCATTATTAGCTACAGAACAGAACCACATAACAAATCTCAACCGTAGCACTTCGCGTTAGCTTATAATTACATATTAATAATTTAGCTTCATATAATTATTTATACAAACTTTAGAACTGTTGATGACTGTACTGCATATAAAATTATTGCGGTGCAGCAAGCCTGGTTTAAAAATAAATCTTACGTTTTAGAAAATTAAGTTTATTTTTGCGTGTAATGGAAGTCGGTAAAATGTGTGTTGTAAATGTGTATTGTACAGTCACTGTCAAAATGAAGTGATCATTTTAAACATTGATGGATTTAATGTATAGAATAATTTATTTGAGTAGTTTAAAGAGTAGTTAACATTGAAGTCAGTCTAACCTAACGTAAACTGTAAGAGAAAGTAGAAAACAACACACTCATTCATCTTTTGGCGTCTCAAAGGTCACATAAACATTATTTTTTATTTAATAAATTTTGAAAAATTGTAAAGAGACAACAAACCTTCTTTCAAGAATTATATATTTATTACTACAATCTAATACAATAAAAACTTAAAGAAACAAACAAACTGATTATAATACCGTAACATTTTATTTGCACTTCCATTACAAGGTCCCAAATACTCGAGACCCAGTCCTAACAATAGTCTTGAATAAAACAATTAATTACTAATAACTTAAGACAAGTAATGTACTTAATTATAATTACCTATGGAAGCGCCTGTTTGTAATTTATCGATGGCTTAACATTTAAATGTAAATAATTTTATATCACTACACCGCAACATAGATATCTTTACAAAATGTTTATTTTTACTGTTTCTGCGACCTCAAGAGACTGCTATTTAAGTCGGGATGAATTTATCCTAAAACAAACTTAAAATTGTAGTTGAAAACCTCCCATTCATCGATTTACGTCACAATCAATTCTTCAACTACAAAATGTAAGTTTGTACGTAGGTATTCAGGTTTTGATTTAATTTATACTACAACTCTCTAAGTTAGAATTGGCCTAAAATGATTTCATGGAATAATCGTCCAATAGAGTAATTTGATAGATCTTATTATGTATTATTTTAGTCTCTTGAGGTCGAAAAGTATTTGACATGCATATTGACAGAAGCTCGTTAAAACTGTATTGTACAGTCAGCTGCATATAAATGTACTCTATTATGTGTCAGTATTTTTATTATTTTTCTAATAAATATATTCAAACACCTACCTAAGCTACCCGTGAAGCTTTAACGTAAAACAAATGTAACACTCTTTCTCTTATTTTAAATAGTTTGTACAATCAAGATTTAGCAATAACATTTATGGACGATTAACGTTTCATAAACTTGTAGACATCATAAAATGTCAATATGTATGTCATCATTTGTAGCTTTGTAATGTTTTAGCTACGGTTTCTTAAAAGAGCGGTGGCCGCTATAAAACGTCGGAATGATGACAGCTTCAAAATGGCGATGGCGTGTCAAAACACGCTCTTTATGAAAACTCACAAACTTACTGTCATAAATAACATTTCAGTGACGTCATTTGTCGCTAAATTGAAGACGCTATGTGGCGGCGACCGCTCTTCTAGGAGAACGTAGTTTTAAAGATGGAAATGATAAAACATTTTTATGCTAAATGCAACTGTCAAATTGTCTCAGTATTAAAATCAAACGGCAGGCAAAGGCACTTATACTGTTTAATAATTTATAATCTATTACTGTAAAAAAACTTGTATACTATAGAAACGCCGAAACTAATACACTCACGTGTGGATTCTATTATAAATATTTAAACTACGAATTTCTTACTATTCTAATTGCAGTTCAATAAAAGTTATTAAGTAAATAAAAACAAAAAAAAACAAATAATAAAATACAACTAAGTTTTATTAACATTTGAACGAGATTTTACAATTTTATATAATTATACATTTTAACAAGAAAAGAAGAGTACGCACCATAACAAAGCAAAATAATTAAATAAATATAGGTATAACTAAAATTTAAGTACATAAAAATACCAAGAATGATTTCGTGTAAAAAAAAAACAAAAAAGACAGCCCGATTTAGGTACAGTTAGCGGCATAAACATGATAAAAGTGGCAAAAAAAAACAGCATAAATTCATTAATTACCGTACTTACTGCAAAGGTGAAATTCAGTTTATTAGCTAAATTAAACAATAGCTAAGACGTATATTGAATAACATTGTGGTATTCACATACCACACTCGTAGAGACTGATTATGATAACATATTTACGTAGCCGACTGTACCATATATTTAAAAAGCGTGCATAACCACAATAAAAAAAACACTAAAAACACTGTGTTAAAATAAATTGTAAAAACCAAAAGTCAATAATAACAATATTTCAAATTGTACTTTTAGTAATTAAAACAGTTCTAGCCCCCTTATACATAAAATTCACTAGCCACGATTTTATAATTAAAATTGTTAGTTCTTTTATAACTATAATTAATGTTTTTTTTTTCTTTCTAAACGGGTACTTTTATCTACTGGCCAGAAAAATCATCACAATCATTATTTTGCTACAATTCATTTATCTGGGCAGTAAGTTAATTTATTAAATTTATGCTACACAATTCAGTATTTTCTTATTAAAACACAGTGGCGTTTAAAGAGTAGGTTAGACACTGCGCAGGTATATTCAAGAAAATACTGATCACAGCGTTTGTAATATAGGCCGAACAGGGATCTTTTAGCGGATGGCCAAAATCCGAACCGGCCATCTTGTTTTACAATACTTTCCCGCTAATGCTTAGCGGGAACGTTCTAGAATCAAAATTTCAAAGACATGTGACATCTATCTACCCGCACTGGGTACAGCCCACTCTCTCTCACAGATAGGAGGCCTGAGTCCCAACTGTGAGAACATTATAGGCTGAATGCTTATCAAACAAAATATGCTTATCAAAAATGTCATTCAAACGCCAAAAGATCCTTGTAGCCTTGTATGTTTGAATTGTCAAAAATGGTAGGTTTAGAAGCAAGTGCTTTTAGTTGAAGATAAAATAATACCTGGGAGCCAACGACCACTTCTTATAGCAGTATTGCCTTCACATTGGGAAAGAGATGGAGCTATACCTCCTGTATAGCTTCTTCTCTTTCTCTCACTGAAGTAATTAAAAAACTCTTTGAGGTGCTAGATAGCTCCCTGCGTGGACGAAGAGAGAGCAGGATAGCAGGGAAATATAATTTATCGATTTTTGAATGCCCATGTGTCAAATTATAATTTTATACAGATTTATTTATTGCAACGCAATGTTGCAATAGAAAAAAAAATTAAAACTAATTTGTTCAGGGCTTCTAATAATATCATAAAATGATATCGTTAGATCTTATAAAATAATAATTTATTTGCGGGCATTCAAAAGTCAAACATCTTCATTGGCAAATAGTGGATTACTTTTAGCTTATTTTAACTAAGCGGAAAAATAATTGACGCTTTTGCTTATTATTATACAGAACAGGAAAAATTGGCAAGTGTCATAATTGCGTTATGTTAAATTTTAATATTAACATTTAGTTTAATAATAATAATAATATTTATACACAAAAACATTATTAGTTATTGTCCATTTGTTATTTTGTTTTCTTAATGGTTTACAGTGTTTTTCTGTTACGTAAATATATTTTATTTACCGAAATTGTTATTAATAAAAACAATAAAAAAATTATACGTGTTCAAATAATTCATAATACATTTTTCATGGGACTTTGGCGTTAGAATTCTAAATTAAATGCTTTTAGAATCAATTATGTAGTATCTCTCCTCATCTTTCACTTTGGAGGTACAGTCGCCAGCACATCAAGTTACCACAGACTGTCAAATTTCATCAATCGATTTTGAACTTGGTGTACAACGTTTTAAAGTTTAAAATCATTTGGAGAAATTTGACAGTTTGGTATAACTTGATATGCAAGTGACCATACAACAATTCACAATTTTTTAAATACCACGAGGCTATATTAATAATTTTATTTATTAATTTAATAAAAAGCTACCTTTGCGAAGCGGCTTCGATGTCGAATTAGTTCAATTTCCTAATATTGCAGCTCCAAAGAATTTTCCAATTGGGAATAGTATTTTTTGTAAGCCACTGTACAAACGCGCTTATAAACTATGCTTTAAAAAGAATAACATTTGTCATTACACTTCATGGGCATTATTTTAAGGGGCCATTGTACTCATCATTATGAACAACTTTCACTATGGGAACAAATCTGAAATCGCGAAAAAAAATCAGCTGTTCCATACATTATGTTCGCATGTTTGATTTCATTTTGCTGTTAATACAAACAACGTATAATAATTGATTTAGTAAAAGCCCTGTTTCGCAGAATCTACGAAATAATTTTAACAAATTTAACGGATTTTGTATAAAATTATCTGCTAGATTTTTGAAGGCGAATTTCACCGATCACTTGAACGCGATCACCGCATAAACCACGTTGTTTCTTAGTAAAAAGCGTGAGAGTAGTGTCACTAAGACAGTTTTTACTAAGAAACATTGACACTGACAGTTCTAGAACGCGTTTTAGGTGTGTATCATTGGTGAAACTTATTAGGAGGTAGCGGAAACGCCCATTAATAATTAAGTAAACACTATAAACCATTTTCGTGAGTGGATTAGATAGCTTTGTGACCTGGGTATTGCTAAAATAATTCTAAAACAACCAAAACACCCGTATGGTAACTAAAATATTTTTAAACTATTAAAAACATGATTTTGTGTCGCATATAAATTGTCTTTCATATTTTAGTGGCAAATGAATTACTATAGTTGTTGCACTTTAGAATGAGAATAGAGGTTATTACCCTTTCCCTAATAGCTCTGCGTAGGAACACTAACCATAAACAATTTATGGTTTTTCGTTTTAAGAACATGATAAAGATCACGATAGATATCAATATGGGATGTTAACGCACTTTATTTCAAATAAAGAATGTTAGAAAATGTAGGCGGGTCAACGACCGTTATTACCATGCTATAACGCGTCAACTATTATTACTTATTAGTAGGTATTTGACATTTCCGAAATCTTTCGACACCTAACCACTAAAAATATGTAACGAATGTTTATAGGACACAAAAGCATTTCGGAATAAACGAAAAACCATAACCATCTTTGTTACTGGACTTTCTTGCAGAAATGTACAGAGGCTAGCGTATCAAGCTACCCCAATCTGTCAAATTTCAACTTTATAACAGAAGGATAAAGTTCATGTTCAATTGGGAATATTTGACAGTTTGGGATAGCTTGATGGGCTGACGTCTGTACGTTTACATTCCAATTTTAAACCGGACTTAAAAGATGGCGCATGAGTCATAAAGATGTAAATGCCCAATGAACATCTTTCTCATAGTAAAAATGTTATATTTAGCTACGTTTGGAAAGATGAACGCTAAATTAAAGTTTGGAAAAGTCCAGGCGAAAGAAAGGCGTAATTAATTTATCTAATCACCCTGATAATATTCTAAGCGTAAGACTCACCGCTTTTCTGTAAGGAGTGGCCACAGTCCACAATACGAGACCAGTGCGGGTCGGTCAATTATCTTCAGAAAGCCTTAGCCCTTGTACTCACGTGCGCGAAAATCGAACAGTGTATTTTTTTGCACTGTTGGATTCTCAATCTTCGGCTCTACTCAGAGAGTAGAAAAGCCAATGCGCAATATATAAAACGGTAACGTTATAAATCGTCCGTGGAGGTCTACACAGCCAATATATAATTTCATTTATATACAAATATTTATCTAACACTAGCCAACGACACGTACAGCTCACGAAGACATACATTTATGTTACAAGAAGCGCTATCTAATTT
This sequence comes from Hyppa rectilinea, assembly GCA_951799385.1. Taxonomy (NCBI): domain Eukaryota; kingdom Metazoa; phylum Arthropoda; class Insecta; order Lepidoptera; family Noctuidae; genus Hyppa; species Hyppa rectilinea. The sequence goes on from OX637316.1 coordinate 16,440,175, forward strand.
TGACGTAGCTTTTTATACTTTATACAAGATACTGAGAATTATACAAAGATATTTTAATGGTGAAAATGGCAACTGGTAAATAATATTTCCTTTTTTTTAATTTTATTTCTTCTTGTTATCATGAATTTTCCAATATCCATGGTGTCTTTAAATTTGTTTCATGTCATTATACTCGGTTAAATTTTAGTCGTTTTAATCCCCTTAAGGGGTCATTGTACACATTATAACGAGCAACTTTTACTATGGGACCGAACCTGAAATCGCAAAAAAATAATCAGATTTTCAGTACATTTATGTTATCCTAACTCGTCAAAATGTACTGCACAGCTGATTTTTTTTTCGCGATTTCAGGTTCGTTCCCATAGTAAAAGTTGCTCGTTATAATGTGTACAATGACCCCTTAAGGGGATTAAAACGACTAAAATTTAACCGAGTATATGTACGAGCGCTTAAATTTTTAAGATACATATCTATATAAACACACATAAAAGTTATGATTTAATTGTTTATTTCGTGTTGATAGTGTACCGCATTGTCACATATTTGTGTCGTTGGCGCTTGCTTGTCACGTATATGTGACAATGGCGTTCAAAAGGTTAATAAAAGGTGCCCGGTTAATGGCAATAGACTCGCCCGCTATCATATAGGGGCTTAAACATATTATATGCAAATCATTTCCATTACATTTCACGTGGATCCACTTTCTAGCACACACCGGGTCACTGGTCCTTCTAGAATTTGTTTTATATTCATGTTTGATTGCTTAGGCAACTAATTCATTTCTTTTAAAGTATTATTTAATTTTCTTGAGCAGGTGTGAAACTTGTTCTAGTAAATTAGTTTCTCACGCCTTACTGTCTAGAAAAGAAAATACTATAGCATTTATGTGTTTATTTTAACATAAATTATTGTCTTGAAATTTTATTAATATGTTTGTTATAGACAGGTTTTTATTAAACATAATAATAGTACGGTATAGCATTTAAATTCAAATTGTTTTTCTAAGCAGTCCGAAATACAGGGTGGCGTGAACATTGACGCAAAATCTTTTATCATAGATTCTGTACAAGATTCTGAGTCAAAATATTTCGTCGATGATAAAGAAAAAATAGCTGATTTCTACAAAAGTGCAATGCTTACATAAGCGGTCAAAATGTATGGAATAACATTTTTTTTTTAAATAACTGACGAATATTTTCAAATGTCCGTGGCGTCCAGAATCATGTTCTAAATCCATGGTGGCAAGTTGTTCGTCGCTGTCCCCGCCACCCTGTATTTATGATTGCATAAAAAAATTAAATTTAAATGCTGTATTGGACTATTATTAAGTTTGGTAGAAACTTGTTTACAACAAACATAAATAATATACCACGACAATATAGACAATTTCAAGAACTTTTTTTTGAGAATTATGTCAAAGGTGTTTCAATTATTTTCGTTACATTTTCATTTCCAACTGGCCACTTCACCACGACTTCCTAATAAAGATTTTTCAATAAAAAAAAAGATTTTGTCTTTTACATTTCGCAAACCCATAATAACCCCCCGTATTAAATTTAACTTTATTATAACAAATTATTACTTATTGTGCTTCTCCGTTATGTGCAACCATACTCCATTCTTTATATTAATTGACGAGAAAATTGTAACTAAAAAGGTTTTACACCCTGGCCGATGAGATTTTTGACAACTGTCACTTGAGTATAGAAGAATACATGGTTTACGAATTTGAACCTTGTTAGTTCCTCCTCGTGTCCAACTGACAGGTGTCAGGGTCGCATTCTTTCGGGTGGATCGAACATATTGAGTTTTGTTTTAAGAAAAGCATTAATACATTTTGCAACATTAGAAAATATAGTTTGATTATTTTATCATTTGCGTAAATAAGTATTAGTTCATTGTAAATAAAAAATAAAACACATTTTTCATCGTTGACGTATAAAACAAAGTAACAACATAAAATATAATGAAAAACCCTTTGTTTTAGAAATGGAAACATCTCACAGCCAAAAATGTTTTCAAAGCGTGTCCAGTTTGATTTAATTGTTTTTTTTTTTAATTAAATACCAGTTAAAATTAGCCTTGACTTTAACTGTGCTAACTGCAGTTGGTACATATTGCACATAAATCTAAAACACATCGCACGCTATGCGACGTGCGACAGCTTGACACGCTTATGTTTCAACGGGTATGCGCGTACGCAGTGCGTCAACACGCTGCGAGAAGTAGACAAGTAGCGAGAGAATACATCTTTGACGTTGTGACACTGCAACTCGACGCCAAAGATGCCGTACGGAGCTATGAACTAAATATATGAAAATTGTCGAAAGCAGGTCATTGCTACGCCCGATCTAGCTTGTTCCTTGCTGTTCTCCCCCAGCGACGCCCGTGCCCTTAGCGTGAAGTCGCTTAGTTTGTAAGTTTTTATTAAGCCCTGGCTGGAGGTTGCAATTTTATTAAGGCATCCAACGGCAAGCCCGGTTCAGCAGTAGACACCTCTTAGGTTGAACTGCGAGATGTCACTCTAAAAAAAAACAGGCCGTTGCGTTTCGCCGTAAAGCTATTGCAGGCGCATGTCGCAAAGTGTGCAACGTGGATTGGTTAACCTATGTTTATTCACGGGGACAAAATAACCCAACATATTAGCAAGTAAAAGTACAGAGGCCAGCACATCAAGTTACCACAATCTGTCAAATTTCTTTCATTTTCTTTTCAACTTTATTGCAAAGAAATAAGGTTCATTTTTTATTGAGAAAATTTGACAGTTAGGTATAGCTTGATGTGCTGGCGTTTGTACTGACTACCCAAAAACAACGATAGCTGAATAAAAAGTATAATACCATAATATCTTCGTTAAATATCGTATTTAGACTCACAGGAATACCGACTCGGTATTGTAGTGATATTCTGTAAAAATCTCATCGTGAAAACTCCAGTGATGTGAGCTGTCAATAGTTTTAATGAGAGGTTTTCTTTTTGAGTATTAAAAAAAAAACATCATTTCCAAGAACTCTGTAGATGGCGCTGAACTGATTACGTTACTAGTTCCCAAAGCCAAAACGCTTGGAAAAAAAACATTGCGTCACGTCACATACGCTCGTTGACTGACACGTTGTTTCGTGTACTTTTTTTATAAACGTTTCGTTTTACGATCTCAAAATTACATCCAAGTGAAATGATAATGACGTTCCGTTCCTTGCAGTAACTTACCAAGTTCAGCGCCATCTATCGAGCGACTAGGGAAGAGTTAAAAAGAAAAGCCCTCATTATGTGGAATGACAGCTCACTACACTTTAGTTGTCATGGTGAGATTTTTACAGAATTCATCGGCCGATCTTTTATGGCTTTCATAATCTATTGATGTAACCTCAATACCAGTAATTAATAAACAAGTTACATGTTCATAAAAATAATTGTATCTCACAATGTATAATATTTGAAATACTTCTGTTGTAGTTATATTTATTAAGGTTTAATTTTGTACTAATGACTGATATTTCTTATTTGCTCATCAATATTGAGGATTTACGGCACTGTTTTTTTATTGCTGGTAACATTGCGCAGACTTTAGATGTACCACGTTTCAACCTTATTGCTAAAGGCATAAGGTTGAAAAGGGATTGACCGCAAATTTCAGCGCTATGGTAACTCTACCTATATCACATTATAAGCTGACAACATCGGGCGTAACGCCCAGTCCCGATTCCACCACACTAATATTATAAAGGCAAAAGTTTGTGACTGAGTGTGTGTGTGTTAGTTTGTATGTTTGTCCGTCCTTCACGCTCAAACGGCTGAACGGATCTGGATGAAACTTGGCACAGAGGTAGTTTATAACCCGGATAAACACATGGTATTTTTTATCCCGGTATTAAGGGAACGGTCCCTTGGGATAATTTCCGATATCAACGCGGGTGAAGCCACTGGCAGCACCTAGTATTATATTAATTGTCTATGGTATGTTGTAAGAAAAATCTCAGTCAAAACCTTTATAAATATATCCTTAACAGATTACAGGTACCTGACACATATTTTTATAATATTTCGAATAATTATTATCCTTTATAGTAATTTCTACTAACCTCCTTTGTTACACCTTAGGGCCATACCTCCGAGGAAATTGCGCGGGAAAAATTTGAAATTGGAAATAGTCTTATGTCTATGACTTATCGGTTGTCTATAGCCTGTGGAGTGTGGACGCAATTCTAACATGTTCATTTAACAACAAAAAGTTTTGAATTAATGAAAGAACACTCACATAACCAATTTAAGATGGATTGTTTTAAAATAAGCACTCGGCATTTGTCATTTTAAGCATAAAAATATGAACTAAATACTTTTTGAAGTATTTTATTTTCCCTCACAATTTTTTCGGTGATACCAGCCTTCCACACTAAATCATTGCCAATTAAATAACTATATATGTAGCATAATTACCCATCTTTCATCACACAAACATGATCTATTGGCTCTTCACATGTTTCTGAAAGCTTAGCTGATGATATATCATGTCAACTTATGTATAGGATTGGAATTTGTTATTTTAGCTAACCAATCACAGGGTTTAATTGCACAAGCTTTCAGAAACATGTGGGCAACATTACTTAGCGACAAACATTTCATTTTCTCACTCTTTCTAGCGCATTTTCATCAAATAGCGTTGTCTCACTCTACTACACATAGTTTTTTTAAATATCACCGTTAAATATTATACCAGTTAAAAAGATGGCGCGTAGTCAGATGACAAAACGAATTTTGATCAATCCCTAGTTTTTAAAAGCTCTTTACAAAATCATTCAGAATAATAAAACCATTCCATTTAATTCTTCTGTCAAACATTTATAAGCGCCACCCGTAAAACATTTAACCTGTGATTTAACATTAAACTCTAGTTAGCCCTCACAACATACAGAGATTAAAGGCTATAGTAAAACTCTAGTTAACGCTAAGCGGGAAGCGAGACACAACCATCTAGCAGAGCCATTCGCACTGCGGCTTACGCTGTAAGAGAAAATATTGGGTTTATTAGTTATTTATTTAATCAAGTGCTTAATATCGAATCCTCTTCTTTTTCAAACTCAAATTCAGAACTCTTGAACTATAAAGTTTGTATATTATTACTCTACAGCTCTCTGATACAGCTTGTCCCTTGCCGTCTTCCCCCAGCGCAGTCCTAAGCCAAGCTCCGTACCCCACAGGGGGTGCCCTTAGCGTGTAGTCGCTTAGTTTGTAAGTTTGTATTAAGCCCTGCCTGCCCTGCAATTCTTCTGTAGCATCCACAGGCAAAGGGTTACCGCTACCCCGAAACATAAAGGGCTAAGGAAGGAACATGGATGGGTTTTAGTCAGTAAGAGTCTGACACTCCCTTCCGCTCCACCCAGAGCGGGAGAGCCATAAGACATGGTGGTTTCCTCACGATGTTTTCTCGGTGTTTTCGTTAATATCGAATGACAAAATATTTGAGTCTTAGTCATAATCGTTTTTTTTTTGTATCGATATATCGTTTAAAACACTAATCAGAATTTTGGACAAAACTAATAGATATGTATACAGGGTGACTGGAAAATAGTGGCGGAGCCGTTAAGGGGTGGTAGTCTAGGGTTATTCCGACAGATATCTTTAGAAGACCTACCGTCCTTACTTAATCCTTTCCAAGATATTCCTACTTAAAGAGTGTAACCCAAAACTTCGTACAAAATTTTTTCAAATAGTAATAAATTCTAAAAAAAAAGTGATTTTGGCCTACTTTTTTTTGTTTTGCAACAAAGATATTCTAAATAAGTAATATTAATTGTTAAATTTCCGCGACTGTCATTATTTTATGCAAAAACTGCTAAACAAAAACGGAAAATGTAAAAAAAATACTTTGATGGCTGATAAAACATCAATTTTCTTTAAAAAGTCACCCTTTATTATTACGTACAAAATAATTAAAAAACTTCTACGTTTCGTTCCCTTTCGAATGAGATATTAAAGTCCAAAATCGGTTTAGGAACTATGAAGATATGGTCAATGGAAAAAAACCCGTAGAGCCCGTGTAGAGCCCTTTGTTCCGAGAACAAAGGACTCGGTCGACGCGCACGAGTCGAGCTTGCCCCTCCTTCTTGCTCAGTCCGCTCTTACGGTTTACTGTGTTCGGATGTGCTTACTTTCTCTCAGTTTTGATTTTTCTAACGACTTGGCTTTTTCCTGGACTTTTGTATTTGATTCTCTTCCCGACAACTTGGACTGTGCCCTGTTTTCTGTGACTCCTTTCGATTTGGCTGTGTGGTTTATCGGACCAATAATGGCAGGAAGAACATCGTTTAGTAACGAAGAATACGCAGATATTCTTTTTTATTACGGAGCTGCCAGAGGAAACGCTGAACAAGCTCGTCGTGAATATGGCGAAGTATTCCCTAATCGTCGACTGCCTGATGCCCGCGTATTCTCCCGAACCTTCCGGCGGGTGCGAGAGCGCGGAACCGTCGTAAGATACCAAGGTAAGAGAAAGTTATTATTATTAAAGCATGTTCAAACCAGAGATTTCGCCATACAAAATGTAGTTCCTTCCTGTACAGGCCGCTCTACATTACTGCGCCGCCGCTAGTTTCCATACATGCGCTATAAAAATGTTTTGTTCTAGCGCTTTCGATAATTGTCCAGCTATAAAAATCAACCTTTCCTATCACTCTTATTATCGTGCCCTTTAAATTGTAAGATTGCAAAACAAATGTCGCTGTCCAAATTAGTCCGTGCCAAGACTCGCAGAGATGGGTGCCATAAATCATACAAGATAACGGATATCACTTCCTCTCTCGCACTTACGCGTCTTATGGGTGACGTCACCAAGTTGCAGTGCAGCGCGCTATTATTGTTTACTATTTTTGTCGAAGTCGATGGATTTTGGTAAAGCTTCTTATCGTAAGAATTTTTATTGTGCGGTCATTGTTGACGCTCATTGCACTATGTCGACGGACGCATTCCTACATTTTATTTAAAATTACAGAAGTGATTTATGTTATGGTCCAACCGACGTGGGTCTTTGCACGGAGCCACACCATCCTAAACAATAGCCATGGTAGTAACACTTAATTAAAAAAACTTTTTTGTTTTTAGGTGACGCAGGTAGACCTCGACGCTTCCGCTGCGGTCAGCCCGGACACACGGCCGGCTCTTGCAACGCCGCGCCGCACTGCGTCGCATGTGCGGCTGCTGGCAAGCCGGCCGATCACCGGGCGGGGAGCAAATCCTGCGCCCCACCTATTGCAACCTAGAGGAGGCAGGCCCTCCATCGCCGTCGCCACCCCCACCGTCGCCACCGATGTCGCCGCTGCCGCCACTGTCGCCGCCGCCGCCGCCGCCACTGCCACTGTTGGGGGCCCCTCGCAGGGGACCCAGAGGGGAGTTAATATGGAGGAGTGATGGCCCCACTCCGCCTCCTCCAGGCGAACATCAACCACTGCGCCTGTGCTCAGGACCTCTTGCTCCAGAGCATGGCACAGTGGTTGATTAACATCGCCGTGGTCGCTGAGCCGTACTTTGTCCCGCCCAGGGATAACTGGGTGGAGGACCTGAGTGGCTCGGTGGCCATAACTTCGTCGGCCACCGCCGGCACCCCGTCCCTCGAGGGTGTCTCGAAGGGACAGGGGTGCGTCGCAGCACGGTTCGGAGAGATCGTAGTAGTGGGAGTGTACTACTCTCCGAACCGAACTCTCGCCGAGTTCCACAACTGTCTCACAGAGTTGGGCGTCGTCGTCTCCAGAAGCCATCCCTTCCCCGTGCTAGTGCTCGGGGACTTCAACGCCAAAAGTCTGGCCTGGGGTTCCCGCTACACGGATGTGCGGGGTAGGATGGTGGAGGACTGGGCTCTGGAAGCAGGCCTAGCCGTCCTCAATCGGGGTTCTGTTCCCACGTGCGTGCGGATGCGGGGTGAGTCTGTTGTGGACATCTCGTTCGCCAGCCCCGCTCTGTCACAGTGCGTCTTTGTTAGACCCGTGCCGTACGGAGACCCGTGCCGTACGGCGCGTATATGTTCCACGCGCGCCTCAAAGAGATGTCAGCATATGAAGGGGCTCCTCAGGGCCAAGCCTGCCAGGTAAGCGGGATTGTCCGAAAGGGTTACCGCTACCCCGGAACATAAAGGGCTACGGAAGGAACATGGATGGGTTTTAGTCAGTAAGAGTCTGACACTCCCTTCCGCTCCACCCAGAGCGGGAGCAGTCATTGGATGATTTCCCAGACTTAAAAAAAAAAGGGTAGACCTCGACTGGATGTCGGGGACGACGAAGAGGAAATTTTAAATTATTTCCAAAGAGACCCAACGCTGTCTACCCGAATGATAGCTCGCCGTATGGGACGCTCTCAATGGAAGGTGTGGTACACTCTTCACGAAAATGACCTCCATCCTTACCATTACACACCTGTTCAGGCCATAGGAGAAGGGGACCCTTTAAGAAGAATGCAGTTTTGCAGATTTTATCTCAGAAGAATTTTATGGACTGACGAGTCCAAGTTTGATAAGGACGGTGTTACGAATTACCATAATGCTCATTACTGGAGTGAACGAGCCATGGGTAATCCACACCTGAAAAGACAAAAATGAGATGTGCCGCTACAAACGAGGCAAAACATGATATTCATGCATGATGGCTGTCCGGCGCATTTTAGGCTAGCTGTGAGAAGTTGGCTAGACCAACACTTCCCCGACCGATGGATAGGTAGAGGTGGTCCAATACCATGGCCGGCACGTAGCCCCGACCTCACACCCATGGACTTCTTCGTGTGGGGTCGAATGAAAACTTTGGTTTATGCCACTGACGTCCCTGTACCAAACGTTGAAGACTTGCGCAACAGAATAATCAACGCAGCGCAGGAAATACAAAGGGAGCTTACAGACTCAAGGGTCGTAAAAACGGGTGTCGTAAGAAGAGCACGAGCTTGTATTAGAAATAATGGTGGGCACTTCGAAAATGAACTGTAGACAGTTTTTTATTCAATAAATTTTTATTCTTCAGTAGTTTGGTTTTTTCTTTCATTTTTATTATTAGTTTTATCTTGATGGTTCCTTAACCAATTTTGGATGTTAATATCTCATTTGAAAGGGAACGAAACGTAGAAGTTTGTACGTAATAATAAAGGGTGACTTTTTAAAGAAAATTAATGTTTTATCAGCCATGAAAGTATTTTCTTTACATTTTCCGTTTTTGTTTAGCAGTTTTTGCATAAAATAATGACAGTCGCGGAAATTTAACAATTAATATTACTTATTTAGAATATCTTTGTTGCAAAACAAAAAAAAGTAGACCAAAATCACTTTTTTTTTAGAATTTATGACTATTTGAAATTTTTTTGTACGAATTTTTGGGTTACACTCTTTAAGTAGGAATATCTTGGAAAGGATTAAGTAAGGACGGTAGGTCTCCTAAAGATATCTGTCAGAATAACCCTAGACTATCACCCCTTAACGGCTCCGCCACTATTTTCCAGTCACCCTGTATATCAGCCGGCACACATCTAAGTGATGCTACCTATTTGTTTGTATTATTATTATGTAGTTTGATCGATTCTGCTGTAGAGATAAACTACGATAACATGGCCCGCCCCTCCAAGATTCAAACGTTTGAAAGTATTTGTGAAAGTAATTACAAATCGCCACCAAGACTCACAACGCATGTTGCTGCCGGCCGGCCTACTGAAGACGAATACTTACAACTTAACAAAGTTGATACGAGGGGCTTTTCTTTAAATTGCTTATACTAGGTACCATTTTCAAGATCTGTACCAAAAATCAATTAAATAGGAGCAGTAGTGTGGTCGCAAATGATTTTTTAGTTTTTGCCCCGTTTGAACACGATGTGTCTTTTCTAACAGAGCTCCGGCGCGCGCGCGTCGGTGCCGCTTTGTTACAAGATCAGTTTTAATTTACAAAGGGTGGTTACGTTTTACTCTGATTTGTTAGCTATTTAGTTTGTTTGAAAATACACATTTTTGGTGCTTTTTATTTTTTATACCGTATCGAATTAATACTAAACACGTATAGTATACGCAGTGTAATTGAATACCCCTCTGTCATATCAACTCTGTACACAAACTCTTTCGTAAGGATGTGACAACAAACATTGAAACTGGCATTTGGAGGGGCGCGCCATGTTATCGTAGTTTGTGTCTACGCAATTTCCATTCAATGGCCTACTTGGATGCAAGTCAAAACATTTATTTTGACTTCGTTACTTACAAGAATAAGTAGACGCGGTCACCAGATCGCAGGCGCGACGTCGTCTGGGAAGCCGGCTTCCCGCGCCTTCCAGTACTCCCCGTTGAACACCCAGGTCTCCTCGCCACTTTCCTGGGTTTTTCTGTGAAAAATACATACATAGTTGACGACACGGTTGGCGCAGTGGTTGAGCGATTGACTGCTGCGCACTATGTCGCGGGTTCGATTCCCGCACCGAACAAATATTTGTACGACCTGCAAGTATTTGTTACGAGTCTAGGTGTTTTTCTATCTATAATATGTATGTATTTACAAAAAAAAATGTATTTACATAAGTAGTTTATCAGCCATCTCGTTACCATAACACAAGCATTAGGTTGCTTAGCTTGGGACGATATGGCGTTGTGTGAAATGTCCAAGGATATTATTATTATTATAGTATTATTTTGTTGAGGCCACGTTCAAACTCAAAGCATTTATTTGAAATAAACCAATTACAGGCACCTTTGAATTGTCAAAGGGTCGGTCAGTCAGAAAGATGAACCTAGTTGCCCATTCCAAAGCAGTAGGTACCTCTATGGAGAAGAACGGGCTAAAAACTCCATGGACATTTTTCATGAATATTTTATAAGAGTAGGTGGAGTTTGGCACAGGTCGATCCACCAGGTTAAGCTACGCTTACCGGGGTTGGCCGTGGATGGGCGACCATCTTTACATACCGAGACTCTTCCGTGCCCCGGAAAACACGTTAAGCCGTTGGTCCCGGCTGTCATTTGGGCATCTTTGACAGTCGTAACGGGTAGTCGAAATCTGACAGCAAGTCTTACCAAGGGGTATCGTATTGCCCAGTTATTGGGTTGTGGAGGCTGGCCTTTTCTCAACTATGTTGGGGTTGGGTTCCAGTCTAACCGGATGCAGCTGAATACCAGAATTTTACATGGAGCGACTACCTATTCAGATAGGACTGGACTGGAACCCAACCCCAACATAGTTGAGAAAAGGCTAGGCAGATGAGTAAGTTTCTTGCCCATTTTTCTCCACACGAAACTACCTTTTGGAAGGGGCGACTAGAATCAATTCTATTTCTTGTTCATTTCGACGTTCAAAAGTGCCATTCTTGTGCCTATTTGAAATAAATGTTTTGACTTTGACTTATTATTATTATTAACTGTTCTACACCCACATTTCACGTGTAGTAAGAGAGTGCACATATCAAGACCGAGAAATTCCTGATTGCCATAACAGCAAAACTAGTACACTTATGCTCGTTTTCATTAGCCTCTTTGTATTTTTGTTTAAAAATAAATAAAAGATTTATTTGGTCCATAAAGCCCGTTATTCAGAAAACGATTATTTAAATGTTTATTTAATTATAACACTGTATTATTACTCTAGTCTTAATAGTTGTAGGTAATAAATAAATGCATGTTTAATGTAATAATTATAATAAACAAACTTGTGCTAAATTTACCCTCAATCAATATGCCGAGCCATTTCCCAAGTATGTTGAGGTCAGCTTGGAAGCTGGTACAAAATACTGGTATATCCGGCAACTCCAAAATCGCAAAAAAAAACAGCTGTTCTATACATTTTTAGTCACGTGACTCGTCGAAATGTAGGGAACAGCTGATATTTTTTTCACGATTGTGGAGTTGGTTCCATAGTAAAAGTTGTTCAGTTTGGTGGTCTGTAGCATATGCTTTTGTATGTATATACCCTTTCGGTTACACCCAGTAGATGGCTCTGTATTAAGAAGACAAAAGCCAAAACTTTTGAAATTTGAAACTTATGCGCATAAAATTTTACTCAAATTAAATTTTCTGCCAGTTTCCTCTTATTACAAGCCGCGTTAAAGAACTTCGTTCTGCAAATCTAAACGTAAAATTCCCTAGAAAGTACGATTTTAATATTAATCTATATATATAAAAGAAAGACGGGTTTGTTCCCTTCGTTATAACTCGAGATCTGCTGGACCAATTTTCATGGTTTTTGTTTCGTTGGATTTGTCTCCGCCCTGAATAGCAGAATACATTTTTTATTTTTTATTTATTTTTAGGTAGGGTAGGTAGGTAGGTAGGTAGGTAGGGTAGGGTAGGGTAGGGTAGGGTAGGGTAGGTAGGTAGGTAGGTAGGTAGGGTAGGGTAGGTAGGTAGGTAGGGTAGGTAGGGTGGGTAGGTAGGGTAGGTAGGTAGGGTAGGGTAGGTAGGTAGGGTGGGTAGGTAGGGTGGTAGGTAGGGTAGGTAGGGTGGGTAGGTAGGTAGGTAGGTAGGATAGGTAGGATAGGTAGGGTAGGGTAGGTAGGTAGGTAGGGTGGGTAGGGTAGGTAGGGTAGCTAGGGTAGGTAAGGTAGGTAGGGTAGGTAGGGTAGGTAGCTAGGGTAGCTAGGGTAGGTAGGGTAGGTAGGGTAGGTAGCTAGGTAGGTAGGGTAGGTAGGCAGGTAGGTAGGTAGGGTAGGTATCACAGTTCAGACAGGACAACGTCTGTCGGGTCAGCTAGTAAATAATAAATTAATCCAAAAATTGTTTAGAAACCGACCATGTTTCGGTTTTTTATTTCATCGAGATTACAATTTATCGTATTTTGAATAGTTCATTTCCCTATCATAGGGATGTATCTACGACCTTCTTTTATTCCAGGATCTAAATACAGTTATTTGACTATTTAAAATTGATTCTAGAACAGGAAAATTCGGCTAATGCCCCTTGAATCCCCCAGAAGCGGTATTAAATCTGTAATACTTATTTAGCTTCTATTATATATGTGCTGTTGTGCAAGCTATACATGTTAATAATAAGAAAAATAAAGTTTAGTTTGTGGCAAGCTGCATAATTTCGACAATCCCTTCTTCTTCTTTTCGTGTGGTTAGTGACTAACCTGGAGTCTTGGTGAGAAACTTGGGGACACATTCAATTCCCTATTTCCCATAATATCGAAGTAGTCTTTGTGTTCTATAAATTTCCAATCTTTTACTATATCATACCAGTCTGTCGGTCCTCCATATTTTACTGCTTTAACATGCTCTTTAATTATTTGAAGCACTCCGTTTTTTAAATTCTTAAAGCTTCGATTATATATTGTCATGATCATTTTTTTGCTTCGCTTAAGCATAACTTCAAAAAGTTTACTTATTTCCGTTGTAATCTTATCGTCATCATTAGATGTTCCGATGTTTGTTTTCATCTTTCTCTTACCAGCTCTACTTCTACCGCATCTGCCCCAAATGCACCGCAATCTAATTCTGTCGTCTTTGTCATCTCTGTTACTGCTGCATCGATCACCAATACAACGCAATGTATCTCTGTCATCATGAATGACGTCTCCAGTATCATATCTGTTGTCCCGGTTATCATATCTAACGTCTCTAGAATCATATTTGTTGTCCCGGTTACCATATCTGACGTCTCTAGAATCATATTTGTTGTCCCGGTCATCATATCTCACGTCTTTGGTATCATATCTGTTGTCCCGGTCATCATATCTGACGTCTCTACTATCATATCTGTTGTCCCGGTCATCATATCTGATGTCTCTGGTATCATATCTGTTGTCCCGGTCATCGGATCTGATGTCTCTGGTCTCATATCTGTTGTCCCGGTCATCATATCTGACGTCTTTGGTATCATATCTGTTGTCCCGGTCATCATATCTGATGTCTCTGGTATCATATCTGTTGTCCCGGTCATCGGATCTGATGTCTTTGGTATCATATCTGTTGTCCCGGTCATCATATCTGACGTCATTGGTATCATATCTGTTTATGTCATTTCTGTCACTATCATCTCTGTTCGAACGCAATATATGGTTGATATCTTTGTAAAAACCATCTTCATTGTTTCTGACGTCATTGTCATCTCTGTCATTAGTTTTTCTACTGCACTTGTTTCCGTGACATCTCAGATTATCTCTGTGATTCCTGTCGACATCATCCCCATCTATGTTGCATCGCTTACCATTGCAGCGCAGGAGTCTGTTATGATTTTCGTTAATAATGTAATTATAATCTCTGTTACCGCTGTCATCTCTGTTTACACATCGGTCACCATAGCAACGCAGTTCTATGTCGTTTTCCTCATCTAGTTTTAAAGTTTTATCAAGATCATTTAAGAATTTCAGAACATTTTTAGGTTTGATATAAACATCACCTTCGTTTTCTGAATTTTGTTTCGAATTTGAAACCTTCTCCATCAAGTTCTTCAGGCCATATTGAGGTTCTTCATGATAAGAATTTTGTCTATACACAGGGTTCCCGTTTGTGCAGATTATTATACCGAGAATAATAAAATATGGGATATTAGACGCCATTTTTTGGATCCATCCTGTTGTTGTCTATGCGAAGTAATAATAAAAAAACTTCTTTCTACGGTTTGGTTATGGGTTAGAATAATTGATTGTGAAATTAGATGAAGATAAAGTGAATAACTAAGCTTGAGATTGGAAATTAAAAACCAGTGAAGTGCGTGTCATCTGATTATTGAGTATCTGCGAACAAAATTTGCTACTCAGCTACAAGCATTGGCGGTCGAATGGCGCTGGTAAAGGAATTATCAGTAGTAGTCTTTTGGACTACAAGACTAACGCCAACAAGGCACCAAATTCATCATTGAAACTGAACGTGATCAGAAAATCTAAACCAAGTTCAAGTCTTGTTGGTTACCATATTTCACAGAAAATATTGACACCGACAGCCCTTATTTTGGGGGTGGGAAATCATCTGATGACACTCCCGTGTCAGACTCTTACTGACTAAAAACCATACATGTTCCTTCCTTAGCCCTTTAAGTGCCGGGGTAGCGGAACTATTCCCCCCCCCCCTCCCTCCTTTAATTTATAATGTAGCTCATCTGCTACGGCTGCTGAGGCCCTCAGTCTGCGTAAATACTGTAACCTTTTGAGTAACTACAGTTGTGTGCCGTTTGATCTCGGAACGCTCGGATCATGGAGTCTGAGTGACCCGAGGGCTGGCTCGTTCTTGGGCTTAAGAATTAGCTATGTGGCAATGCTGTCAGTCTTCTGGGCACGTTTCCGGACGATAGCAATGCGGACGAGTACTTCGACGCCTAAGTGTCCTTTTTATATTTATTTGTATAGTTAGTTAATATTACTTGTAAATGGAAAAGTTTGAATGAAATTTGGCACAGAGATGGATTATAATCTGGAATACCACATATGTTAATTTTTATCCCGGCAAAATGTACGATTCCCTTGGGATAATTTCTAACTAGTACGTGGCAAAAGCCATGTATATTAAATCTTATATGTAAAATTCTCGTGTCATAATGTTAGTTACCATACTCCTTCGAAACGGTTTGACCGATTTTTATGAAATTTTATATGCATATTCAGTAGGTCGGAGAATCGGCTACTATCTATTTTCCATACCCCTAAGTGATTAGGTTGGTACGGTAGGTAAGTCAGGTAGGTAGGTAGGTAGGTAGGTAGGTAGGTAGAGTAGGTAGGTACGGACGTAGGTAGAGTAGGTAGGTAGGGTAGGTAGGTGGGGTAGGTAGGTGGGGCAGGTAGGTAGGATAGATAGGTACGGTAGGTGAGGTAGGTAGAGTAGGTAGGTAGGGTAGGTAGAGGAGGTAGGTAGGTAGAGTAGGTAGATAGGGCAGGTATCATAGTAATGACAGGACAACGTCTGTCCCGGGTAAGCGGGATTGTCCGAAGGGTTACCGCTACCCTGGAACATAAAGGGCTAAGGAAGGAACATGGATGGGTTTTAGTCTGTAAGAGTCTGACACTCCCTTCCGCTCCACCCAGAGCGGAAGAAGTAAATGGACAATTTCCCAGCCTTTTTTTTTTTTAAAAAGGACAACGTCTGTCGGATCAGCTTGTATATGGTTAAGATATACATACCGGAACCAAGCAGCCTTGTGCAGCGAGCTGTCCCGCCGCCTGTCTCGTTGTGACTGCTCCAGTTGGTGCTTCAACTGCTCGGCCGCGTCCACGTCGCCTTCTTCTAACGCACGCTGGTCGGGCCTAGGGACACATGGCTAGTTATATTATTTCACTTTACACAAGATTTAGGCACCACATTGAATAATTTATACAAAAAATAAGGTCTTATTATGCTGCTATTGTTGTCGTCAACGAAATACTGGTATTCAGCTGCATCCGGTTATACTGGAAGCCGACCCCAACATAGTTGGGAAAAAGCTAGGCAGGTGATGATGTTGCCGTCAACATTTTTACGTATGAAAAACGATGAGTATGAGACGGGGCTATGCAGGACGTATAGCTCTATCTCTTGATTGAATCGTGTGATTATGAGCGGAGCCCGCTGTTACGCGAGGAACCTCCCACCATACGAACAAATCGTTGTACTATTTTTCTAACAGTTTGATCGGTATACATTCAGTCAAAAATGTATCGGGAATGGATGATTTGTTTATGGTTCCAAATTCAAATTTTTGTTTTTTTGTAGTTGTTAGATTGGCACAACTGTTTTCCATTTTGGCGCGGAGTTTGAGTTGCATCTGTTATTTATATTAAATACAGTGCTGGTTTTAGAAATATCATATTTAGTGTGTATTGCGAATTTCATAATGGACAAAAATATCGAACAAAGAGTTTGTCTTAAATTTTGCATCGCTAATGGAATTTCGTGTTCGGAGTCACTGAAAATGTTACAGAAGGCAGGTGAATCGACTTTATCAAAAACTCGTGCTTATGAGTGGTTCAAAGCGTTCAAAAGCGGTCGAGATGTGATGGAAGATTTGCCTCGCTCTGGTAGGCCGTCAACGTCTGCAACTGAAGTTAACATCGCAAAAGTGAAGAAAATAGTGACTGAAAATCCCCATTCAACTCTGAGAGAGATAGCCGCCGAACTTTCTGTATCTCACGAGTCGATCCGTACCATTTTAACTAATCATTTGGGTATGAAACATGTTGCTGCTCGGCTAGTCCCAAAAGATCTGAATTTTCTCCAAAAACTCAATCGCATGAAAGTCGCTGAGGACATGCTAGAACGAGTCAGTTCGGACCCAACATTCATGAAACGCATTGTTACTGGTGACGAGACGTGGGTTTACGAGTTTGACATGCAAACTAGTCAACAAGCTTCGGAGTGGCGCCTTCCAACTGAACCGAAACCGAAAAAACCACGCCAAAGTCGATCAAAAGTCAAAGTCATGTTGACTGTTTTCTTTGACTATCGCGGTGTTGTGCACTCTGAATTCTTACCGGAAGGTCTAACGGTAAATAAAGAATATTATTTGAGCGTTATGCGGCGTTTAAGAGAGCAAATTCGACGAAAAAGGCCAGATTTGTGCAAAGAAAATTCTTGGATTTTGCACCACGACAATGCGCCTTCGCACAAGGCTATCATTGTGAACGAATTTTTGACCAAACACTCAACAAATACCATCCAGCAACCACCATATTCACCAGATATGGCTCCTGCTGACTTTTTTCTTTTTCCTAAACTCAAATTACCACTTCGTGGCACCCTTTTTCAATCGATAGAAGACATAAAGGAGAATTCGCGGCGAGAACTGAACTCAATTCCGGAAGCAGCGTTTAAAAAATGTTTTGATGAATGGATTATTCGTTGGCGCAAGTGTATCGTTTCTAAAGGAGCATACTTTGAAGGTGATAAAATAAATTTGGATGAATAACAGACATTTTGTGTATTATTGATCTTTTCCCGGTACTTTCTTGACAGAGTAGTAAATTATAATATTTATACAGGCCCAATCGAGCTCAATGATAACGATTGGTAACTTCACGATGTTTACCTGTGTCTGGTGTCTGTGTGTGGAAGTGTTTCTCTCATGGAGGGCTCCATTTCATTCAGCTCCATCGCGAACCGCGTGAATCCGTAGTACATCTCATGTTCCGGCGGCATCGCACCTGCACACCCAAATTTATTATAAGTAAGGAGACGTTACCAACGCAAAATTCGTTCTTCATAAACGGCACACTCACGCGTACATCAATAAATCGTCATATTTTAATGTCACAGTATGTTAGACTAGTTTCTGCCTGCGACTTTATCCGCGTGGAATAGCAGATAGCCGACTTGATTATAACTACGTGCAGCGCCTCGGACCAGCGGCCCGCCAGGCGCAGGCGCGCGCCGCCGTGACTAACTACGCTAATGGGCCCCTGGCACACAGTAACAGCCCCGCCCCGTACGCACCCGGCCTCCACAGACAGCGCGCGGCGGGCGGCTCGCCCGCGTGCAGCGCCTCGGACCAGCGGCCCGCCAGGCGCA
Organism: Hyppa rectilinea; assembly: GCA_951799385.1. Taxonomy (NCBI): domain Eukaryota; kingdom Metazoa; phylum Arthropoda; class Insecta; order Lepidoptera; family Noctuidae; genus Hyppa; species Hyppa rectilinea. The sequence continues at coordinate 16,458,585 of OX637316.1, forward strand.
GGCGCGCGCCGCCGTGACTAACTACGCTAATGGGCCCCTGGCACACAGTAACAGCCCCGCCCCGTACGCACCCGGCCTCCACAGACAGCGCGCGGCGGGCGGCTCGCCCGCGTGCAGCGCCTCGGACCAGCGGCCCGCCAGGCGCAGGCGCGCGCCGCCGTGACTAACTACGCTAATGGGCCCCTGGCACACAGTAACAGCCCCGCCCCGTACGCACCCGGCCTCCACAGACAGCGCGCGGCGGGCGGCTCGCCCGCGTGCAGCGCCTCGGACCAGCGGCCCGCCAGGCGCAGGCGCGCGCCGCCGTGACTAACTACGCTAATGGGCCCCTGGCACACAGTAACAGCCCCGCCCCGTACGCACCCGGCCTCCACAGACAGCGCGCGGCGGGCGGCTCGCCCGCGTGCAGCGCCTCGGACCAGCGGCCCGCCAGGCGCAGGCGCGCGCCGCCGTGACTAACTACGCTAATGGGCCCCTGGCACACAGTAACAGCCCCGCCCCGTACGCACCCGGCCTCCACAGACAGCGCGCGGCGGGCGGCTCGCCCGCGTGCAGCGCCTCGGACCAGCGGCCCGCCAGGCGCAGGCGCGCGCCGCCGTGACTAACTACGCTAATGGGCCCCTGGCACACAGTAACAGCCCCGCCCCGTACGCACCCGGCCTCCACAGACAGCGCGCGGCGGGCGGCTCGCCCGCGTGCAGCGCCTCGGACCAGCGGCCCGCCAGGCGCAGGCGCGCGCCGCCGTGACTAACTACGCTAATGGGCCCCTGGCACACAGTAACAGCCCCGCCCCGTACGCACCCGGCCTCCACAGACAGCGCGCGGCGGGCGGCTCGCCCGCGTGCAGCGCCTCGGACCAGCGGCCCGCCAGGCGCAGGCGCGCGCCGCCGTGACTAACTACGCTAATGGGCCCCTGGCACACAGTAACAGCCCCGCCCCGTACGCACCCGGCCTCCACAGACAGCGCGCGGCGGGCGGCTCGCCCGCGTGCAGCGCCTCGGACCAGCGGCCCGCCAGGCGCAGGCGCGCGCCGCCGTGACTAACTACGCTAATGGGCCCCTGGCACACAGTAACAGCCCCGCCCCGTACGCACCCGGCCTCCACAGACAGCGCGCGGCGGGCGGCTCGCCCGCGTGCAGCGCCTCGGACCAGCGGCCCGCCAGGCGCAGGCGCGCGCCGCCGTGACTAACTACGCTAATGGGCCCCTGGCACACAGTAACAGCCCCGCCCCGTACGCACCCGGCCTCCACAGACAGCGCGCGGCGGGCGGCTCGCCCGCGTGCAGCGCCTCGGACCAGCGGCCCGCCAGGCGCAGGCGCGCGCCGCCGTGACTAACTACGCTAATGGGCCCCTGGCACACAGTAACAGCCCCGCCCCGTACGCACCCGGCCTCCACAGACAGCGCGCGGCGGGCGGCTCGCCCGCGTGCAGCGCCTCGGACCAGCGGCCCGCCAGGCGCAGGCGCGCGCCGCCGCCCGACACCACGCCGCGCACCTCGTGCCGGCTGCTCGACCACGAGCTCGCCTAAGGGCCAAGGGATTACGTTCTTAAAACATAAGTGTCTTCAATAGAACATAGTAACACAAAAAAATGTCCCCTCTCCCCCGGTACCACTCCCGTGAAAAGGTAACGCACCATTTTTGAGAAAACTGATATTTGGAATCTAACCTCATAACACATCATTATGACCTATTATGGTCAGGGAAAATCACGTGCGGCTCTAAATTTGCTTCCAGTCAATATTAACAAAGGCGTCGTCGACGGAGCCCCGCTTGGCGTGGCTCCTACTTCTGTGTGGTTTAAAAAAAAACAACCACGAAGGGGATGACGGGGTCTTATGAACAGTAATAATAATAATAATAATCATTTATTTCAGGTCCGAGACCCATATAAAGCAAAATGGACAAAGAATTAATAAGTTTAAAAAATACTGCCTTTTAAAACTGTTTGAAAAAAAAATCTCGGTAGGTGTTGAGTAACTCGCCGATCGCTCGGTAAAAGTTAATTTCTTGGCTTAATTTTGTTTTTGAATTATTCTTGGACCCCGCTTCAAGTCTAGCCACAGGTAGCTCAATTTCAGTATTCTGCATGCCTTTCTGACGTCCACAACCCAGTTACTGAGTAATTCAGTCGCTCAACCAATATCATCAGGGGGTATAGGCGCGGACGATATTAGTTGGGCGACTCAATTCCTGATAGGTTTTAAATACTGCACACAAAAAGCTTGTGAAGTGAATTTAACCTTTTGAACGCCATTGTCACATATTCGTGACAAGCAAGCGCATGCCCTGTACGCCAACGACACAAATATGTGACAATAGCAACAACACTATAACACGAAATAAACAATTAAATCATTACTTTTGTGAGATATCTTAAAAATTTAAGCTCTCCTACGTATTTAATGACATAAAACAAATTAAAAGACACCATGGATATCGGGAAATTCATGATAACAAGAAGAAATGTAGCTTGCGTTGAGGGCACGCGCGTGCGTTTATGCTCTGGCGTTCAAAAGGTAAAAAAAAAACTCGTCAACGTCTCAAGTTAAATCCTACCTTAATAAAGTTCAGTTTGCAGGTGATATCAGTTCCATGACACGTGATGTGCATGTCTCCGTACTGATCCACCCACCGCTGGCCGCCAAACAAGTTGTGAACGCAAGTCGTCACCTGTGAACAATGCACAATATTATACAGTCTGTTAGGTTAAACGAGGGACTTACTTCAGGAGAGTGAAGTTCAGCGGGACAATCCGAAAGGGCTACCGCTATCCCCGAACATTAAGGGGCAAGGAAGGAACATGGATGGGTTTTAGACGTTTTAGTCAGTAAGAGTAACACTCCTTTCCGCTCCACCAAGAGCAGGAGGAGTCATGTGATGATTTCCCACCCTCAAAAGAAAAGAGATTGAAGTACTTTTACAAAGAGACTAACTCAGAAATATGAACTAGTTGCTCCACACGTTTTTGTTCGCATAGTTGGTTGGTTGCTTTTCTTTTTCAAAGGACCATGGATTTTGTATGGAGCTCGTACCCAACAGTCATGGGATGCGTGTCAATATATTTATAAGAGTCCAAAAAAAATCTAAATACCTGTTTTAGCTGCAAAATCGATAGGTTTATTTTAAAATAAAACTTTTTTGGGAAAAAATGTGTTATTTTTAAATAAAATTATTATTCCTTCTTTGTACACAAAAGCGTATTTTATATGAAATAAGAAAACATTCCATACAACCTTCGATCAATAATACACTAGATTCCCGATTAGCGCTTCAAAAACGGCCCGAAGAATAAGAGCACAAATAATTTTGTGCTCTTATTTCAAATTAGTATGGTCCAACCATAGCCAACGTTAAAACGTCAAGATGCCGCAATGCGTGTTCAAAAATTGTGTAAATAACCACCGTAACACCAAGATTTTAGGAGGAATATTTTTTTTTCAATAATTTATATAATTATGCATGTGTTTTTCATTAAAAAAAACATTTAAATAGTAAATATGACATCGTTTAGCAAATATTATGATTGTTTGACCAATGTTTGCGACCACGCGCCAACTATTGCAACTATTGTAACAAACATTGACTGTTCTGGAACAGGGAATGCATGGAGTAGTATTATTATTTTATTTGTTGTTTTTATTTGTAGATTTCCTACTAACTTATTTCGCAATGCAGAATGGGTATCTACTGTCGCGAAACTTGACCAGGAAAAATCAGACAAATAAAATAATAAGTAAAAAAAATCAACGGGTTGCATGCCGGGAGTGGCCGCAGAAGTGAAAACTTGAATTATCGTTATGCTTTTTTTTTTACCCATCATAAATAAAGTGCACAACGCCGCTAAAGAAGTTTTCAATTCAATAAATAATTTGATTTTATACAAAAATATTTTTTTATTATTTCTAAATTGCGCGCATAAGAAGACACATCCATTTTTTTTGCGGGTTGATAACAATGAGCCAACCAGCAGACAATTATAGCCAATGCCTTAATAAAATAACTATTATACTAATTTAGTTCTACTACTTTTTTACTACGGTCAAAAATATTTGCCTTCATAGAAAACGAACATTCGTCTAAAAAAATATATTATTATTCTGCAACTCTACGTCTTTCAATACTTACTGTATTCTGAGTATTTCTGAGCATTGAAATGTCATACCAAGAATTACGTCTAGTTTCAAAATAGAGTAAGCACGAAATTGTCAACAAAATGTTTTTAACCTTATTGCTTAAGATGTAAGTTTTATATTACAATAAATATTTTTGTACTTATTATAAAAATGACTGTTTATTTTCAAGCGACATTTTGAATTTATTGCTTTTACTTTCTCCAATGATAGAAGGACTTAAATAAAAATATTTTGCAATCGTAATCAAACTTTATGCTTGAGTGTTAAGGTTTATAATGAATTGAAGTTGTTAATATTATAAAACTTTTTTCTTTATTTTGTAGTAACAAATGTAAATGTTTATGTGTGTGTAAACGTGGCCACTTCAGTGACTTATTTTTGTTCCTGATCCTGTATCTAGTGTATTATTGATCGAAGCATACAACAATATTTTTTTCTTAAAAACATTAAATTACATTAGTATATTCATAATTATTATGCCTTTAACTCATTAGTATTACATGAAGTAATATATTAAAATACTATTGATCATCGAAGATCTATGTTGGCCTTTTTTGCCGGCGAGTATGTAGGGAATTAATTCAAACACGTACTCAGAACGAAGACATATATTCAAAAATTCGGAGGTCTCTTATACTTCGCGCGGTAACGGAACCATAGCGCGAATTTAAACCGGCCAACGCCATCTATCGAGGTAAACTTAGAATACAATATTATTTAATAGAGATATTTTCCACATATTATGGCGTTAACATTCCGCCCACCAAGGACCTAGTCCTATCAAGCCGCCCACCGTGACATGGTTGTAATATATGGACAACTTCAGCGTTATACAAAATCCTTGGTGTTTGGAGACCCCAATGTTCATATTTGAATGAAACTTAAAAAACATAAATTACCTTTAAAAAACAATGGTTCAGGTTTTCTAACAATTTATCATAACTTAATGTGCTCACTTTTACAAATCAAAATTTATTATCTAAGTGGACTGTATATACATAAAACATAATCAAAAAATTTTAAAAAATGCACACATGTTCTAACCTATTCATCGTTGACAGGCAAAAGGCACAGCTTAGAAGTTGGACGTTTGACTCGGGATTCCTTACACCGTAGGGTAACAACGCGCACTAAATTGTCCTTGCCAGGGTGTAGTTCAACTATCTTCCCATATAACCACTTGGCAGGTGGTAAATTGTCTTCCTTTACGAGGACAACATCACCAACCTTCGGATCACGTGTACGTTTAGCCCACTTGTGTCGTTGGAAAAACATGGTTAAATATTCCTGAGACCAACGTTTCCAAAAAGATTGAATCATTCTTTGAGTCAATTGCCAACGTCTCAAACTACTAACTGTCACGTGCTCATAATTATAATCTGGTGCTGTTACCAGTGGTTCACCGACCAAGAAATGTCCTGGCGTCAGTGGATTTGGATCTGATGAGTTCACACTAGACTGCGATATAGGTCTGGAATTCAAACATGCCTCAATTTGGGATAAGACGGTACTCAATTTCTCAAAAGTCAGTGTCGATTCACCAATCACCCGTTTGAGATGATGCTTGACGCTTTTGATTCCAGCCTCCCATAACCCACCAAAGTTAGGAGCATGAGGCGGGATGAAATGCCATTCGGTTCCATTATTAGCCAACACAGAAGCAATTTCTCGGGGAAGAGATGCGCTTTCATCGCGAAACATTGCTTTGAGCTCCTTTGACGCCCCTACAAAGTTAGTGCCATTGTCGCTATGAAGATGACTACAATGACCTCTTCTAGCCACAAAACGTTTAAATGTAGCCAGAAAACCTTGAGAGGTCAGATCAGAGACTGCATCTACATGCACAGCACGGGTCGCCATGCATACGAATAGACATATGTAACCTTTGTATGACTTATGTCCACGACCTTTTGCTGTTCTTATTTGAATCGGTCCCGCGTAGTCGACACCTGAATGGAGAAAAGGCTTACTTGGAGTCACTCTGCATGATGGTAACTGACCCATCAATTGGGTTTTAGTTACCGCTGCATGACGAATACACGGTATGCATTCGTGGATATGAGCCTTGATCAAATTCTTTCCACGAACAATCCAATATTTTGATCGAAGAAAATTAAGTGTTAATTGGGGTCCACCATGCAATACACGCTCATGGGCATCTGATATGAGTAATCTTGTTAAATGAGATTGATAAGGAACTATGATGGGATGCTTCATATCATCACTTATTTGCGAGTTTTGGATCCTACCCCCTACTCTCATCAAGTCTGTATTATCCAAGTAAGGATTCAAAGAAGACAGACCACTGCCTTTGCTGACGTCTCTTCCGGCTTGAATTGTCTTTATTTCAGTCTCAAACCAAACCCTTTGGCTTTGCTTGAGACACCATTGTCTGGTGTCCGCAATTTCTGAAGCTAAAAGATAAGGCGGCAACCTTGTTTGAGATTCTCTGGCTATCTTTATTTTAAGGAAGCGTCTGCAATAGGAGAGAGTCCTGATCAACCTTCGGAACGATGAAAATCTGGACCATATTTGTTCAATCGGGTGATCGTCTATCTGCGTTGCATGAACCTTGACAGATTTTAGTTCCAGTTTAGTCATTATAGCTTCAGGTCTGCAGTATTCTATGGTATCTGCAAGCAGCCACAACGGTCCATGTTTCCAAAGCGAGTTGTCTAACAAAGATATGGCTGTCGTACCTCTCGAAGCAATGTCGGCTGGATTGTTTTTCGTATCGACATAATGACATTGAGTTGAATCAAGGGAATTAAGGATTTCAGACGTCCGGTTAGCGACAAAGGTTTTCCATCGGTGATCGGGTGATCGCTCAACCAAGCCAGCACGACAGTTGAATCTGTCCAAACATGTAAGTTTGATTTTTGGATATTCAAGACACGAGCCACCTCTAAAAGTAATTTAGTAACCAAAACTGCGCCACATAGTTCCAGTCGTGGTATAGAAATTTGCTTAATCGGGGCCACCTTTGTTTTTGCAGTTACCAGATTACAGTGGACTCGACCTACAGCATCGATGACTCTGATGTAAACAACCGCGGCGTAAGCTACGCTCGACGCATCAGAGAAACCATGGAGTTCAACCGTTTGATCGTCGCTTTTCTTACTCAGCCACCTAGGAATTCTGAAGTTGTTGAGTGTGTGTAACCCACTACGATAAGCCTGCCACTCTGTTAAAAGATCGTCAGACAGTGTCTCATCCCAATCCAAACCAGCAATCCATAGTTTTTGAATGAAGACTTTAGCGGTAATTATACATGGTGCAATCCAACCTAGCGGATCATACAAACGTGATATCTCTGATATAACCTTTCTTTTAGTTTCAGATGCAGATGGCGGCAGAGACGACGATGATGCAAAAGGTAAGTTTACAGAATAATGGAATTCATCGGAATTGCGATTCCAGGTGAGTCCCAGAATTCTAGTGGTTTCATCTTCCTTTATTTCCAGGTCTCTTCCAGTATCCAGCCTTATCTGTTTAAGCAAGTCTTGTCGGTTACTCGTCCATTTTTGCAAAATGAAACCTGTTTTGTTCAATAGTTCATTAAACTCATGATAGATTTTTACAGCTTCTTCATCAGTTTGGCAACCTGTCATGAGGTCATCCATATAAAAAACCGTTCTCACCCTACTAGCAACGCGTGGATACGATTGGCCTTCATCGCTAGCTGTTTGCTGCAATGCCTTGACTGCCAGATAAGGTGCACTAGATGTTCCAAATGTGACTCTCAAAAGCCTGTACTCCTTTATTTCAGAATGAACGTCATCTCGCCATAAAATCCTTTGAAAATCCACGTGATCATCAGCTACTTTAACTTGGCGATACATTTTTACGATATCGGCTACCAAGCATACTGGATGTTGTCGCCACCGCATAACTGTATGACGTAAATAAGCCTGTAAGGGTGGACCTACCATTAAAGTGTCATTCAAGGAAACACCATTGGATCCCTTGGATGACGCATCGAATACCACTCTTAATTTCGTGGTCGATCTATCTTCGCGGATTACAGCATGATGCGGTAAGTAAACAGCGCCAACCTTATTTTTGTCTTTTTCATTAGAAATCTCTTCCATATGACCTAATGATAAATATTCATTTATTACCGATGTATATTGTCCTTTAAGCTCGCTATTTTTTGCTAGCTTCCGTTCAAGACTGTATAGTCTTTTTAACGCTATTTCCTTTGCGTTAGAGGGAGTTTCACTGGATCGATTAGGCAGTTTCACAACGTAGCGACCATCGCTATCCCTACACGTGGTAGCAGCAAAATAATCTTCACATGCTTGCTCTTCAGGGCTAAGAATTGACTTTTCAGAGCATGTTGGCTCTGCCTCTATTTCCCAAAACCTTTTTAGGATTTCATTTTCTTCGACCGTAGCGTGCATGCTTAGAATTATATTGTGACAAGACATCACTCCATTTTCATCACTGACTTCTCCCGATATGATCCAGCCAAGGTAAGTATCTTGAGCCATAGTTTTACCCTGAGGGTCCTTGATTAAACCTTTTTTTAAGATTTTAGTATAGGCTCCCGACCCTAACAAAATGTCAATTTTGTTAGGCTTATTGAAATTTGGATCAGCCAAATGATCAATACTATTAAGCTCTGGCCAATCCACCAACGTAAATTTCCTTTCAGGTAAAATCGAAGTCACCTTACTCAGCACAAATGCTTTAATTTGTAGGGTGAAGTCCGGATCCCATAACGACTGGATGTCAACCCTAACCATAAATTTTGACGTTAGATCACTCTGACCTCCCCCTACACCTGAGATAGACGTTTTAACCGCTATCTTCTTTAACTTCAATAACTGAACCGCAGATTCCGTAATAAAGGAAGCTTGAGAACCCTGATCTAACAAGGCTCTCAAAACTTGTGGATGCCCATTTCTCGATTTAGCCTTAATAACGGCTGTAGCCAGTATGACTTGACTATGAATACTTTTTGAGAAATGGGTTGCAAAATGAGATTCAGCCGTGGTCTCAATCATTCTGTGGTGTCTCCTTTCGCAGTTCAGACGCGGAAGAGCTCGCCTCTGCTTCTGAATCCTTTTTAAGATGCAAGAGAGTATGGTGCTTTCTATTGCAAGTTTTACATCGGGTATTTACTCGACAATTAAAATTAAGATGACTTGAGCGAAGGCAATTAAAACACAAACCATGAGATTTAACAAATTGACGACGCTGATCGACGGTCTCCTGCGCAAACTTTTTACAAAAGCACAAGAGGTGATCCTCGGAACAATGTGGACAGGATATTTTTGAAACTACGTGGTATGCTTTAGTACTACCTTTGAACTTGCTACTTTGAGGTTCTACAAATTCAAAAGCCCGAAAACGTTTATTTAAAAAGTCCTGAAAATCATTGAAGGTGGGAAGTTCCACGCAAGATTGACTTACTTGCAATTCCCACTGCTTCCGAGTCTCAACGTCCAACTTGGAGCTGATCAAATAAATAATAATAATATCCCAAGCGTCTACTTCCACCCCTAGATTTGACAACTCATGTAAGCAATCGGTTGTGGTATCTAAAAGCTCCTTGAGAGCAGTAGATGACTCAACCGTCATTTGTTTTTGGTTTAGTAAGCGCTTAAGAATACAATTAGCTAGAAATCTCTTATTATTATAACGATCTTTTAACAGATTCCAACATTTCTTATAGTTTGCATGCGTGATCGGAATGTGTTTTACAAGTTGTGATGCTTCACCTGACAACTGAGATCTTAAATAATGTAAACGTTGGACATCATCAAGAGATTGATTACTATCAATTAGTGACAAAAACAAATCTCTAAACGTTGTCCATTCCTGATATTTGCCACTAAAAACAGGAATTGTTACTTTAGGCAATTTAGCAATTGACATCATTTTCGGTTGGCTATGGTCTGGCGAGACATCACTCATTACAGAAAGTAGAGGTTTTGGTAAAGCATTTTTTAACTCCACTTTATAATTGATGAAAATGTCCATAACCTGTTCAAACACATCATTTTTGATGTAACTGGTTGCACTCAATTCACTATCTTTGAAGTTAACCAAAAGCTCTTCATGTTTTCTTGTAAAATCTTCAAACTGTTTATCCAATATTTCCAAACATGCGTCCACATATGCCTGATCTATTCTCTCTTTTGGAGATTTTTTGAAGTTTACCAGCCCTTTCTGGATACGCCCTTTAATATCGTCCAACAGCCTCAACTTAGCCTCCATGATTCCAAATAGGGGTACTTCTTTAGCAAATAATTGGTTATGTTAAATTTGCTAAGTGCGTTTTTAGAATTCGCCAAGTGTTGGAATGTCGGACTTTTTCTAAGTGTTTGAACCGAGTTTTAATTCTAGGTGAAATCGGGCATAGATTCGGGGTCACTTCACTTTTTGGCTAATTATTCTAAGTCCCAAGTTTCTTCAAATTTTTCTAAGTTTTTAAGTAACTTTTACACTTGGAACTGATAATGAAATAAATGTACTCACAGTTTTTATGTTGCACTTTGATCACTGAAACCACTTTCCTGTAACGCTCCAGTTGGCTCCGCAGACCTCGCCCTGCTCAGCTTCGTGGCCTCCGCTCCGCTTAGCTCCTCACTTGCACCTTCCTAACCCTCATCTCCGACTCCAGAGGGCTTTTCTGGCTTTTTCTTAAAAGCCGAACCGTCTCGAAGGACCTTATGATCATCGAAGATCTATGTTGGCCTTTTTTACCGGCGAGTATGTAGGGAATTAATTCAAACACGTACTCAGAACGAAGACATATATTCAAAAATTCGGAGGTCTCTTATACTTCGCGCGGTAACGGAACCATAGCGCGAATTTAAACCGGCCAACGCCATCTATCGAGCCATGAGGTAAACTTAGAATACAATATTATTTAATAGAGATATTTTCCACATATTATGGCGTTAACAACTATGAAGCATTTCTGATGGTGCATTAAAATCAACACTCTAACCCGATACACCACCATAGGTACAACGGATATTACGTGTGCACAACTTACCACAGTGCAATTTCCTGTAAGACAAGTAACTGTACTTGTCTTACAAGAAATTGCACTGTGGTAAGTTGCTATTGCACATTGGTACTGACCAATTTGCAATAGTGCATGCCTGTCAGCCATATGTTTATACATTTATCACAAAAAGAAACAAAAATGCTGCGTCGATCCTAAATAAACTGGGAAAGGGAAATATTTAAACATAAAAGCCAACCAACCAAAATCCATCAACAAATATAATGTATCATTCACCTTATTCCAGCTATAATGGTCTCCAGTGCTCAGTAACCTGACGTGCACCCTGCCCGTGGGCTGGAACTCCATGGACTTGCCCCAGAACTTGGTCTTGATGCGCGCCTCCTGCCAAAAGCACCACCGGCTGGACTCGGCGTGACACGCCGATATTGGAGGGTGGTGGGACACCTGTGAGGACATAAGTTGGTAAGCTAAAAGCGACCTTAAAAACGATGAGTCTAAGAAAGAAATTGTTTGTAACACACAGTTAATAAGTATTTTCTTAGACTCTATCGTTTAAGTAATAAAAAATTAATGATATTTTTGTAGTTTTGCTACAATAGTAAATATGGATTGTTTGTTATTCAAGACTGAATTACTACTAGTAATAACTTGAATGCAGTGATAGCCTAGTGGTATCATCATCGGCCTGCCAAGTCATAGGTCTCGAGTTTGAACCCAAGGCACCTCTGACGTTTTCATTTGCGTATTTGTACACTTATCACTCTTGCTTAAAAAAATGGTGATGGAAACCAGCATGTCTGAGAGATATTTCTCAATAGCATATGAAGCTAAGTCCCATGGGCAGCATAAAAACTCTGACACCAGTTCAGTCACCAATCATACGAAAAGGAAAGAGAGATCCAAATCTGATTAGCTCCACAGTATACCGGAAGCCCTTATCATGCTGTACGCAATCGTAGGTATACACTAACATCGGTTCGGGTTTATGGGTTTGGACGCGGCGTGAACGCACAAACTCTGATCGCGAACACCATGTGCGTACTATTGTGTTCTAATGTATTCTAGATTATACTAACTAGTTTTGTATATGTGGACGGTTATAAGAGTAGGGGAAAATCGAAATAAACGATATATGGACTGTGTGGAAGATGATATGGCTAGAAAAGGGGTCATATGTTGCACCGACTGTAAATCGATCTTTTTTCTTTTTCGTGTGGTTAGTAACTAACCTGGTGTCAGAGTTTTCATGCTGCCCATGGGCCTCTGACTTAGTTTCACATGTTGTTGAGAAATATCTCTCAGGCCGGTTTACTCACGATGGTTCTATAAATTGAGATAAGGGAAAGAAATTGATTACTAACCTGCTCCGCAATAAACCGGAAGCCTTTATCATCCCGCACGCACTCGTAGGTCTCGGCTAGCAGCGGGTTGAAGGGCTTGGACGCGGCGCGGTGCGCGGACGACGCGTACGCACTGACCGCGAACGCGGCCACTAGCGCCATGCGTTCTATTGCGTTCTTGCAGTCTGATGCCGAGTCTAGGAGCTCCGAGTATTCTAGCTCTTCGCATAATCGCTGGGGAGAAAGAATTATGATTAATTTCAGAATAGATAAGGCACGATTCATATACGGATACAATGCAATATATGAGTTAGTGTTGTTGGAAGACGATTTTTTTTTTCCCTCACTTTTTAATTTGGCTTCCTTTTGCCTCTTCTTAAGGGCCATTTTGAGATTGCGATATCTTAAAAATTTAATCTCTCATGCGTATTTAATGACATGAAACCAATTAAAAGACACAATGGATATTGGGAAATTCATGATAACAAAAAGAAATAGATTTGTAGCTTGGCGTGGAGGACACGCACATGCGTTTATGCTCTGGCGTTCAAAAGGCTACTGAAATGAATCAATGTATGTCACCGCAATTGTTCTCGACAGTAGTTTATTGGGAAAAGGTGTGATGACTGATGAATGATCCCTCACCTGCAACATGTTCAACGGCTCATTGATGGTGACGGGCATGGATATCTGGCTGAGGTCCTTGCCGATGTTCTTGTACAGCAGGTTCCACAGCGAGGGCCCGCCCGGCGTGGGCCGCGCGGCCGGCAGGCGCGTGCGCCGCGACCAGCCCGCCGCGCCCGCGTCCGCCGCGCGCAGCGTCACCTGCTCCGCAGACGCTACTGGCGGACCACGCTATCAGTCAGTATCATAGCTTTTTGAGGGAGGTGGGGGGTGTTTGACTTTGGTTACAGTAGACCAGGAGAGTTAGTATTGATACTTTTTAGTTAATTTTGTGTGAGTTTAACTTCTTAAATATATTTGGAGCATATTTTTTACACAAGTTTTTAAGGGACGAAGATTCTGCTTTTCCTTTTATGACAATTTTCAAATTCTTCTAACTGAACTGACAGCTGGGGAGTTTGTTACGGCACTTCATCCCAGCTAAAGCACTAGAAAGTTGTAAAGGGACTGTCGTATACAGTTTTAACACACTGTATAACTAACCTAACCTAACGGTTAAATGAGAGACGTATATACTTTCAGGGGGTATAGTACCCATGGAAATGAACAACTGACTAGGGGACCAACTCTGAAATCACGAAAAAAATCTGCTGTTCAGTACATTTTATGGTAGCATAATCCGTCAAAATGTATCAAACAGCTGATATTATTTTTAATATTACAGGTTTGGTCCCATAGTGAAAATTGACCATTTTCATGAGAACAATATCCCCAGAAAGTATGTCCCTCGTTTAACTTAACATACTGTATAATTTTGACGTTTAAAAAGTGCTGAATATTGACCCTAATTTGATTTGATTATTACGACAAAATACGACGAAAAGAAGTTTCATAAGAATTTTACAGAAACAACTTGTTCTATATAACATCTCCTTAAATTAGTTTTGTCTACGTCTAGCATGTTATATTATTTGTTAATACTGTTATTAGCTGTTCTGTAACTCTGTTAATCTTAAGGCAGTATTGTCAAACACCCCACGAAGGATGATGGAAAACTAAGGGGTGTCTACACTCAGCAGGTTTAAGGGATTGCCAATTGAATGAAATAAGGTATTTAGAAAATAAGAGCTGTGGAAGAGAGAAAATATAGTAGTTTTAGATAGAAAGGTATCATGGCAACTGGCTTCCAAGGTCAGTGGAAGTGGATTAAGATAACGTTAATATAGAAAAGAGTGATTAAGAATGAAGGCAGGAAAAATATTTTGTACATTTCTACATATTATATTAACAGAGACCACGTTTAGGTATTTCCAGTTTCAAAGACTTTAAACTCAGTTAATGAGCTTTTAAATATTTGTACGACCGCACGGAACAAATATTTGTACGAACTGCAAGTATTTGTTACGGGTCTGGGTGTGTTTCTATCCATAATATGTATGTATTTACAAAAAAAATATATAAGTAGTTTATCAGCCATCTCGTTACCATAACACAAGCATTAGGTTGCTTAGCTTGGGACTATATGGCGTTGTGTGAAATGTCTATGGATACTATATTTTATTAAGTTACTAGCTGACCCGACAGACGTTATCCTGTCTTCACTATGATACCTACCTGACCTACCCTACTTGCCCTACCTACCTACCCTACCTAACCTACCTACCTACCGTACCTACCTTCCCTACCTACTTTTGTAAAAACCTTCTCCTGACAATAACAAACACAACAAAAAAAGAATTAGTGAAATCGGTTCGTGCTTTCTGGAGTTATAGCGCCAGGAAGGAAAACCCGACTTATTTTTATATTATAGATGTACAGGTCTCCAAAATTGATAATGCGTATAGAAATCTTCGAGTTCGGCAACGGTCGTATTCCCCGAGCGTCGGAAGACGATATGTATATAGAGTGGTTAAGTGCATTTTCTTCATGCATAATTTAGTAAGATTATGTGTTTTGTCCTAAAAGAGATAAATATTGATTTATCAGTAACGAAATTTGATTCAATAATTCCATGTATGTAAATAGCGAGCTATAATTCATATGAGCCTAAATCTGATTTTTAATTTGTTTTTTTCTAGTACTTAATATGTATTTTACGTAGGTATTTTTAATTTTTTAATATTGAAAAAACGTGAAAAATGTTAGTATATTTAAATATTTTACAAAATTAACTATTTAAATTTGAATAAGATAATTAAAGTTGAAATTAAATTCACCTTTGAAAACAAAACCAAGAAGGGTGTGTAATAGCAGCTCTATATCATTCCAAACAAAGAGAACACGTGTAGTCACCACCTATATAACAAGATGACTGACGGACCTTTGACTGACCGCCGACCACCGCCGACCGCCCGAATTGTTTTCGATTGTGTACACATGATATTGACTCCTATTTCTTTCGAACAAGGTGCAATATGCAAGTGCATTGTTAAGGACTCAAACGATTCAATGATTCGGGTGTTTCCGGGAATACGACAATTAGCGAAGATCTGCATGTGCATTATTAATTTGGGAGTACTGTAAGCTTTTGTGATTGGTTAATAATAATAAGCTAATAAGTTAGCGGCGTGCCGAACCACTCTTGCACATCCGATCGCTCGATCGCCGTATCGGACCATTAATGTCCAGCCAATGAAACAATTAATTTATTACAAACCAAAATGTATAATGAAACAACGTGCTTTGACAGAGACGAAGAACCAACTGATTTATTTAAACAAAGAATACAAAGACAACGTTTTGTTCACAAGTCTGCTACAAGATGGCGCTAGTAGTATCGATATTTTAATATTTACAACAAAATTCCAGATCGCATACACGAAATTCAGCTGTAAGGTGGCCGGCCCGATCGTGTGATTAAACATCAATGGATACATTTTTGGGAGGCTACGTTAGAGACAAAGTCTATATGGAGCCACTCGAAACGATTAACACAAACACTGCCACAATTTTTTGTGTTATTCTCAAGTTCAATGCGTTACCAAAGTACCGTGAGTTACCGAAATAGACCTGCAATTTTGTCTAAAAAGTGATTGAGAGAATCGACATCTGTGAGCATGGTCCTGGTAGACATGTCCGATATCATTTTCAATCAAAATTTCCCAACCATACTATTTGTAAAACAATAAAAAATTGTGGGCCATAATCCACCACGCGGGCCCAGTGCGTGCTGGTGGATGTCACATGTCTTCAAATTTTTGGTTCTAGGACATGTTGGTTTCCTTCACCGTTTTGAGAGCAGTGGTGATTAAATTAAATACGCTAAGCGAAGCGACTGCTTGGGTTCGAACTCACGACCTACAACTCGAATTCGAGGCCGATACCACTCGGCCATCACTGCTCTTAAGATAATTATTATGCAAGAAACAGAAAATGAATCGAAATTTAAAACTACTAGAATGAAAGGGGCTGCACTGCTATTCATAACCATTAGATAGGCAGTTCTGTCGAATTGGACATGGATGGATCAATATCTTCTGAACGCTGTCACAAATCGATTTTTTTGTCAATTTTAACGTAATAGCCGGCTGCCATTCTTTCTTTCCTTTTTTCGTGTATTTAACTTTTTCCCTTATAAAATACATTTTTAAATAGTTCTTTAAAACATATCAGTAAAAGTGTCGGGAGCAGGGTCCAAGCTACCAGTGGTTAGGGCTGCAGAGACAAGAACCTCCTCACAATGCAAGCCATATCGAGGAGGATTTATTATTATATTAAGCTCGTGGCTAAGTAATTACAGTCACCCGGATCGATCCATCAGGTTAAGCTACGCTAGCCGAGGTTGGTCCGTGGATGGGTGACCATCTTTACACATAGAGACTCCGCCATGCCACGGAAAACACTTTAAGCCGTTGGTCCCGGCTGTCGTTTGTGGATCTTTGACAGTCGTTGCAGGTAGTCAGAAGCCTATAAGTCTGACAGCCAGTCTTACCAAGGCGTATCGTATTACCCAGTTACTGACTGGGTTGTGGAGGTCAGATAGGCAGTTGCTTCATGTAAAATACTGGTATTCAGCTGCATCCGGTTAGACTGGAAGCCGACGTTGGGGTTTAAAAGGTTAACAAGAAGACTTTTAAATTTTTTCTTCTTTGTCAAGGCAAATCTCAATATGTCATTTTCGACACGACCGCCTATCAAATGGTTCGGAATATTCTATACAGTAGTCTAAGAGGTGGTAAAAGGGGGTTCAGGCAACTCATCTACAGCATTACTCACGATTTCCTTTAAAAAAAATCTCGCTTGCTATTAATACACGAACGGTTAGTGAAGCTACACACACAAGTACAGACTCACTCGCACCATCAGAGTTGTCGGAGCTGGCCGAGCCCTCCTCGCTGCTGAGGGAACCGGCCTCCGATGAGGAGTCGCCTTCGAGCTCGATCACCCCGGACTGGAAAAGCGAAATGGTTATTATCGCCTGACAATCGAACATTTAGAGGCTTGTGACTAAGTGAAAACAGCCGCCCAGGTTCGATCGTACACGGTAAGCTACGCTTGTCGCGGTTGGTCCTTGGATGGGTGCCCATCTTTACATACCAAGACCCCTCCGTGCTTCGGAGTTTTTCACGCTTAAACCGCTGAACTGATAATCTTGAAATTTTGCATATACGTTGTCAGGTGTACAGAAAAGGACAGGGTTTCATCCCGAAAAAAAGTACTGTGCCCGAGGAAAAAAACAATAGCGTTCCTTTGATAATAGATGGCGCCACGTGTACATTCCGTTCTGAGCACATGATTGCAACGTCTAAACAACGAGCTGAGAATAACCTTTATTGATTGTCAATTTGTAAATTAACGTACTAGTTAGTAAGTATTGGTAAAAACATAAGTGGTCTATGTCAGATTCATTCAACAATACCTATATACAACCAACTACACATAAATAGTAACAATTTAAAAGCATCTTTATAAAAGGTCCCATTAAAATAGATGGACAAATTTTAACACAGCGTTCAGTGCGTATAACCAAAGATATCCAAGCAAAAAAAGCTCTAGTTAAGGTGATTTTAATTTGACCTGAAATATTAAATTGCCAGCTCACTAGAATAAACACATCAGGGTAGGTTTTTGTAGTTACCTAATGCGTTTTTCTTATTATTATTACCACTGTCCTTATTTTGGTAGTCTAAATAATATATAAAAGTTTGTCCATCTATTTTAATAGGACCTTATATTATAACAGTAATGCCCTTACTGATTTAGCAATTCATGTATGACTATTGACGTGTGTCTTTCTGTCCTAACGTCATTATGACGGTAAGAAGGAACCCTCACCTCATCAGCAGCTATAATCTCCGTGGGTTTCAAGTCCTCATGCTCTTCAGCATCGAAGAACTCAGAGGCGGAGACACAGGAGGAACTGTAGCTCAACGACTGCTGAAATGGACGGTTGTTCACCTGCAGGGGAGACATAGGACTTAGCTGGAACAAGAGTATTTAGTGAGATAAGAAATATATATAACACTAGCTTCTGCCCGCGACTTCGTCCGCGGAAAATTGCGATATACTGTAACTGTTTAGGCAGCGCATGCAAATAATTCTGTTTTCGGAGGTATTTCTTGCCGACTTGCTAGACGAAAATTGCGATAGCTCGGCTAATATATATGATATAAATATAATTGATAGCCTATAGCACTCAGGAATAATGTAGCTTTCTATCAGTAAAAAAAATTTTGAAATTGAATCATTAGTTACGGAGATTACCCCCTACATACAAACTTACAAATTTTACCTCTTTATAATATTAGTATAGATAACATTACGCTTTTAATCCCCGAAGGGTTGAGTAGAGGTGTATAGTACAGTCACAATTCGCCAGTTATGTTTGAGGCCCATGTAATAGGAGGCGAGCCTATTGCCATCAACAGGGCACAAATCCAGACTTCAGGCTGCTACTGAGAAGTTCCAGATGGAAAAACCGAATAACATTTTGTCTGACCCGGGAATCGAACTCAGGACTTTATACTCAGCAGTAATGCTTGCGACCACTAGACAAGGAAGTGATGTTTACAAGATAAAATTAAAATAAGACGTAAAAGAAAATTATTATTTCATTCGTAATAAATTTAAAATTTGTTCTTGATAAAATTAAGTGTTGGTGTTAAAAGAAAAAATGGTGCCAGACATAGCTTCAAAGATTTTGATACTTGTTGGAAGAATTTGCAAGAAGGCCTGGCAATTGAAATGAAGCAAAAATGGTATTAAATCTTTATTTCACATTCTCAAATACTCGGGCTACTTCAAGACTTAATACACATTTGAAGATATGTCTGGCGACGGTTTTTGCTTGTAAAGCTACGGTTTCTAAACACAGCGGTGGACATCACATAATAGCTGCAATGACGACGGCCATGAAAATAATGGCAGTTTGACTTTACGCTGTTGAAAAACCCTATTGGGAAACACCAACTTACTTTCAAAAATAAGGTTTCAGTGACGTCATTCGCCGATAAGTTGCGGACGCTATGTGACGGCCATCGCAGTGTTTAAGGGCGAATTTCACCAATAAAACAACGTGCTGAGCATATCTAAACCGCGTTCAAGAGTTGTCAGTGTCTGGGCATATTAACACAGAGCTTTTGAACGCAGTTTAAATGTAATGATAGCGTTCAGTTTAATTGGTGAAATCAAACCTAAATATTAAAGACAAATTGCAAAGTAAACTTACAGGATCCGAGTTGGCTCCGACGGAGGAGATCTCTGCGAGGTCCGACGCGTCGTGGATCCGTGAGAGCCGCGTGCGCAGTTCTGTGCGGAATACTTTACTCGTCATTATTTACGTTACGATTGTGATGATTGTACTAGCGGATAAACGTAATTTATTGGATATAACATAAAGGTACTACCAGACGGTGGTCAAACGTCGCTTATCCTATTAATCTGAGGTTTTTTTGTTTCAAATAACTTAATAAAAAAAATAGAACTAAAAGAATATTTTACGATTATTAAATAAAATAACCAAATTAAAAAAAACATGAAAGTTTACAGTTGTAAGTTTTGATTTGACATTTATTTTTCAAATAAAAAAAAAAATAAAATAATTAAAAGAATATTTTACGATTATTAAATGAAATAAGTCAATAATAATTTATTTAAAAAGAAACACGAAAAGTTTACAGTTTTCGTGTTTTTTTGACATTTATTGATAGTGCCTAAAAATAAACTAAAACTAAGATTTTTTTATTAAGTATTACAAGTACAAATAATGATGGTTCGGAATTACAATGTTAGGTAATGATCCGTCAGATCTAGGTTAATTTAAACCAAGTCAAGAAAGTAAGTAATTGATATTATCTATATTTAGAACAGATTTTTATTTTCTACGACAATGTACAATCACGGACTTTAATTGATGTGCCACTTACAAACTTTTCAATATTAAATTTTATATAATTCACGGGATTACACGACTTCACACGATTAAACACGAGCTAAAAACGATTGTTCGTAATTTGTCATCTTATTTGCGAATAAGATGACAAATTACGAACAATCGGAAATATTCTTATCCATAGAGGTTTATAGGTTGTAAGGATTTTGCTGCTGACCACTTTTGAATAAGAGCACATTAGATAATAATTATTTCTGAAATCTACCAGTGACAGTTAAAATGTCGATGTGAAAGAACAATCATAATATTTCACCCTATGCTAACGTCACCATGGCAACGCTAAAACAATTGTTGCTAGGTTACGGTTGCTAGACCCGCAAATCAAAACTTAAGAAATTATGACTTTCCATGTCTGGATGTTAGGCTACCCACGCATTATGCGGCTAGCCGGAATGCGGCCAACCGTGCGGCTGACCGCAATAGGAAATTTGTACGAGAAAGGAGTTTTTATTCACACTGCGATGCGGCTGCCGGCTAACCGCTCCGGTCGTTCTGAGCGTTGCGGCCCGACTGACGGCCAGCCGGGCGGTTGCTATATACACTAAGCGGATAGTGCTAGTTTGCGGTTGCCCGCCATTGACAGTGAACGTGTTCACCGACGCTAGCGCATTTTATTCAATTAAATATGGATTTCGATACAGAAAAATTTATAATTGAGGTTCAAAATAGGCCCGCAATCTGGAATACAAAATCCGCAGAGTATTCAGATAAAAACTTACGTTCCATCCAACCGCAAAACCACGACGGTTTCTAACCGCACGTTCCGGTTGGGGTTGCGGCTATCCGCCACCCAGCTAACCGCAAGCGCAACCGCGTTCTGCGGTTAGCCGGACGGCTGATCGCATTCCGGCTAACCGCATAGTGCGTAGGAGCCCTAAGAGTAGAATCGACTAAACCAGATTTGCGTTACACGGCTAAAATACGCAGAGTGGCAAGTGGCTCAACAATTAAAGTCCGTGACTGTGGCACGTGACACTTCGCTGTTGGCGTTTGAAAACTGATAACAATAAGTTCATTATTTTTCTTTTATAAATTGGCCAATCACACGTCTTCACATCGCCTTAACCTTTTGAACGCCATTGTCACTTATACGTGACAAGCAAGCGCATGCCCTGTACGCCAACGACACAAATATTTGACAATGCGTGTTATAGTGTACCCACACTATAACACGAAATAAACAATTAAATCATTATTTTAATGTGTGTTTATACAGATATCTTAAAAATTTAAGCTATATATTGTATTTAATGACATGAAACAAATTAAAAGACACTATAGACATTGGGAAACTCATGATAACAAGAAGAAATAAATTGGCGTAGAGGGCACGCGCGTGCATTTATACTCAGGCGTTCAAAAGGCTACTGAAATGAATCAATGTATGTCACCGCAATTGTTATCGACTGTCGTTTATTGGGAAAAGGCGTGATGACTAATGACGTCACGTCCTCCGGAGCCATTTTATATAATTTGGTATAGGGATACTTTGAAGTCTGGAGAAGGATAAAGGCTATTTTTTTTATTGACAGGCCGTGCAGGCGAAAGTTATTTAAACTTATAGTCTTCCTCTTGTATCACTCTATCTAGTTTAGTCTATAGCGTAGTATAAAAGTTTTAGGGCTCATTTATTAAAAAGTCAGATATCTTTTATCTGAATAATAAATACTACAATTTGACAGATTTAGTATGTAAAATATGTAAGCAAACATTTTTATTCTTCATATAAAATGTTTGTCTATTGACAAATCAGCCCTTAAGCCTACAAAGTTCATACTATGTAGAGATGAACATTATGCTAATCTGTATAATATACTGCAATATGCTAGTCAAAGAAACTAAAAACCTTACCCCCTATTGGTCTATCTACGTTACGTATAATGCAGTCTCACCGGAATTTTGCTGCAGGGCAGTGCTGAGGTTGTTGCGCAGCGCCGCCATGACAGCGCCCGGCGTGGCCGCCGACTCCGCCGCCTCCAGCGCCGCGCGCAGCCGCCCGCGCTCGCATATCTGGAGGAAGAAATAGGTGTTATACGGCGTAATATGTTAGTTGTATTGAACCCCTCAAATGTCGTATAGAAAGAAAGAAAAAATGTTTATTCAGCACAAACAAGACGCACATTTATAAAAATAAACTAAAAAGTCACCCTATATCCGTGCAAATCAGCTAAAAAACCTCGTAATCAGAAACATCAATATCATTGACAGTTAGTTTAACGGCCATGGACAATGGATGGACCACAGACAAAAACTGACAACTTAATGCCCCCTCCCCCTTTAACCCCATAGGTTCATAAAAAAATTCTCTTGAAACAACAATAAATATAACCGTATAAATCGTGAGCTCTTATAAGAGCTAACTAGCAAACGGCTTCTAATAGGCGAGTATCTAATGGGTTAAATATTAATTATCATCAATCTCCTGCCCTTATCCCAATTTATTTGGGGTCGGCGCAACATGTTTTTTCTTCCATACTGTCTGGTCGTCTGTCACCAGGCTGTATCTTATGAACCGTGATAGTTAGACAGTTGAAATGATCACAGATGATGTATTTCTGTTGCCGCTATAACAACAAATACTAAAGAACAGAATGAAATTAATATTTGCCGTTTTTATAGATAGAATGGTGCGCGAGTCCGACTCGCAATTGACCGGTTTTTTTGTTAGTCGTACTGTGTTGTGTGTGTGTGTGCTCTGTTTGTGTGTCGTCGTTTTGTCTCATCATCTTGAAATAGCCACGAGCCACGAAACCCTCATGTCTCCCTACATATTTCGAACTAAATACCAAACTCACCAGTGTAGACACAACTGTCTTCAAGTTCCCCACTAAATCCTTAGCCAGTACAGTAAAGTCCTCCCTCAACTGATGGTCAGGCGTCAGACTGGTCATGGAAGCAGGTCCTGGAGCCGTGTTCAGGGTCTCCGCACCAGGCAGGGACTGCGGCCGAGCGGCTGCGCAAGCTGTAAGTCAAGAGCGAGTGAACTTATGATGGAGATGGAATGATTGAATGAATTGAGTGAAGTTTTTGAAAATTTTGACAGGTTTGTTTGTGGGCTGTGTTGTGATAGCTAGGAAATAGATTTGATCTCGTGCTGTGGATGCTGTGTTACACCGTGATTCAGTGTTCAATGTTTGCGTAAAAACTGCGTTTCTTGATTTTTCACTTATTAAGAGTTCATTGTTGTAAATTATTCGAAGATTTTATTGTTTATATTTTACATTTTTTTTTAATCTATACTAATATTATAAAGCTGAAGAGTTTGTTTGTTTGAACGCGCTTATCTCTGGAACTACTGGTCCGAATTGAAAAAATATTTTTGTGCTGGATAGTCCATTTATCGAGCAAGGCTATAGTCTATGTAACATCTTCTTAATAAATATGTAAGTATTTATTTATTTGTAATTTAGTTCTGTTCATTAATGGAGAGAAACTAGTGCGCATTTGCTAATATTGTTTGATGTGGAAAACGCAATTTCTATGCAAACATTTCGGATTTAAAATTGCACAGCTTATTAAAAAATACTCTTTTAAAAATTTAAGACATTTTCAATAAATTCGAAGTTAGTTAGTATTCAGTTCAAATATGGCGTTAACAATGGGTTCAATATACAGTAATCGAGTGATATGAGGCTAAATAACGCAGTAGCGAAAGTCAAATGAGGTAAGATTGGGGAAATTAATTGTTAAGCGATTTGACCATCAGCTTAAATTATCCGAGTAATCAAATCACAACTGTTCTTCTTTGACGGTTTGTTTGGGGCAGCCGTGAGGCAAACAATACTGTTTTTGGAATTTTTCTTTTTTTGTTTTTTTTTGGAACGAAGTTCTTTATCGCGCGCTGCGAAACGGAATTAAGACCAAAAGTTGTAACGACACTTTTTTTGGAGTAAAATATGATGTCTTTTTAATCAATATTTTTTGATTGGTTAATTTTAGATCAGATTTTTTTGATTATTATGACATAAAAGAAATAAAATTTTACTACAATTCCTTCACTAAATTAATCTAAAGGAAATTCGTTCCATTAGGGTGTCCCTTGACACCTCTCAAGTTTTGTATGAATATTGTGAACCTGAGTCAAAATAATTTACTTTCTTTCTTACTATAAACGGCGATAACACAGCAAAACTGACGTAGAGTGTCAATTTGCTTATCAATTAATCTCCCTGACTGTATTTCAATCGATGGTATATTTTACATAACCAAGTAATACTGTACAGTACCTAGGCGTTAATTTGGCACATAGAGTTTTTAAAACTACGTCATCGCTTTAGGGCGAGTTACACCAATGAAATTGAACGCGATCAAAACATCTAAAACGTGTTCAAGATTTGTCAATCTCAATATTGCATAGAAAAAAAATAACACTGACAGCCCTTAAACATGGTTTATGTGCTGATCGCGTTTAGTTTCATCGCTCATACTAGCGGGACTAGTCTTACTCTAAGTTCTGGTACACACGAGCGGCACGCGGTAATGTCAGAGACAACTCTAGCCGTTGCTGCATCCCACTCGTGTGTACGACCCCATAAACTCGATGTGTGGACACTAACAGCCGGGTACTGGAACTTGAAGTATAAGCATTTCATATATTCGTGAAGCAACGCATGCGTCAACAAGGTTTTGAAATGGCGGTGTCTGCTGACTTGTGATGTTGTATTTTCAATTTTGTAAAGATGAGATGTTTTTTTTTAATGTGAAATATAGGTGCGCCTTGGGTGTAGGACCGAAGGTATGCCGTGACGGCTAACGGCATGACGCTCTGTTATGCCGTCACGGGTTAAATTATATCTACAGAGCGTCACGTGACTTATTTTTTTATCTCAAAATGACTCTAATGTGTTAACTATATTGTAATTAACAATAAAGTGTCCCTGTTGGTAACGAACTATTATTTCAACATTAAAATCCATTTCAAAATTTCGTCCCGGTTCACTCCTCAACATGGTATAGATGGCATATACTCGAAACAAACATTTCATTTAAATTTTGAAACAATAAAAAAGAGAGGACAGGCGGCTTATCATGCTGACAAGAATCTGTCTAAATATAAAAATGTTTCAGTGAATTCCAAATAAATAGTCAAGTTTTACCGCAAATAGTTTTATTTAACTTGGTACAGTCAGCGCTGAGAGTACACCCCTGACCCTTGCTCGAGCCAGCCCGCGTTGCCGCTGAGCCTGTCTTAGTATTAAACACCCCCCAATCCAGCTTGTCCCTTGCTGTCCTCCCTCAGAGACGCCCTTAGCCGAGGTCCGTACCCCACAGGGGTAGTCGACACCCCCTTAGCGTGTAGTCGCTTAGTTTGTAAGTTTTACTAAACCCTGGCTGGAGGCTACAATTCTTTTGTGGCATCCACAGGCAAGTCCAGTTAAGCAGTAGACAACCCTATGGTTAAACTGCGAGATACCATAACAAAAAAAAAAACTGACATTACAGTACACTAGTATGTAAGAGGCCACTGTTGACGTCTACGAGGGTCAAAGCCCAAGTGGGCAGGACACAACACGACGATGTAACACACAAGGGGACGCAAATCTACACGGACGGAGCTTGCATACAAATTAAAATTTAGTACTATTTGCTTTGCATCGCATAGCTTGTGCCAAAGACAAGTAAATCAACAACTAAGGACCAATATTGCCAATAAAACTGAACGCGATCAGCACGTCTAAGAGTAATCACTGTCATTTTATGGAATGTTTAAACTGACAGCTCTTAAACGCGGTTTTGATTTTCGTGTAGTTTGTGAGTAACCTGGTGTCAGAGTTTTTTTTATGCCCATGGGCCTCTGACTTAGCTTCACATGCTGTCGAGAAATATCTCGCAGACATGCTGGTTTCCTTAACCGATTTTTAAGCAAGTGACTATTATTATACAAATTAATTATTATTGTTAAACGCGGTTCAGATGTGCTGATCGCGGTCAATTTCATTGGTGAAATTAGCTCTTACTGTGCTACCAATCAATGAATGATTTCTTATCTATTACCTCATCATAGAAAACCTATACGGGTATATAAAATGAAATGCTAAAAATTTAATGATCAATAATACAACTATTGGATTTTACACTAAATGACGACTATGCTACACTAACATAATTAATTTGCTAAGATTTTTTCCCAACTATGTTGTGATCAGCTGCCAGTCTGACTGGATGCAGCTGAATACCCTACAGCAGAAAATTCTACATGGAGTAACTGCTTTTCTGACCTCCACAACTCATTCACTAGGTAACACGATACCACTTGGTAAGACTGGCTGTCAGACTTACGGACTTCTGACGACCCGTAACGACTGCCAAGGATCTGTGACATGATCTACATCCTAGCAAGATGAATGACAAAAAATAATAATAGACTCACAGTAACGATGATATTCTTCTCTTAGAACTTGCTTAATGTATTGGCAGATGATTCTGGCTAGAGGTACAAATATACAGTCACTTTCTTTAGGCATTATTTTTTATGGAAATCTAGGATTATACAACGTGGCGAAATTATTTACGAATTTATTGTAAATGTTAGAAAATGGAAAATTAGAACAACCTGTACTTAAAGAACTGTCAATCATCAATGAAATTAAAACGAATAAGCAATACTATTAGGTGATCCCAATTTTTGTAACTTTTTATTATTTAGTTTGCTTGATTGTTTTTTTTTTCAATTTGCTATTTACACTTATATGATTAATGGACACTAGCCCCACCCGTGTGTTAAATTAATGTCAGCACTGTGGCGCCATGTTGTATAAATCTTTTAAACTATTAGCACTATTTTCTCAATACAATAATAATTTATGTCACAGAGAACATGATAATTTTCACTCATATTTTGATCAAATAATTATTAAAAATATTACTATCTCCATTGATATTCGTTTACAAACTGTTTCACAATATTAATAACAACACCATTGATCTAACATCACGGAAAGTACTGGAGTATTATGATGACAAAGCGACCCATTTAGATTTTATCGAAGTCCAAACAAAAACAGACTTTATCTCCGGTAAATAAAGTTGATATTGCGTTGTTCAATAAACTGTAATAGGATGTTGTAGGTATATTCAGATCATTGATAATCTGATATTTTGTTTATCTATGATAAAGGAAAGAGAGAGATAAGTGTCAAGGTTATTCGTTTATATTAATAGACTTTGAATCTTATGTTTAGAAACATAAGGTCGAAATTTGATAAATATATTTTCTATGACTAGCTGTATTCTGTCATTTGTGTAAATTAGGAAGGATGGACAGATACATCAATCAGCCTAACTTCAGGTTTTATAAGACGATATAGGATCAAATAATAATACTTAATCATTCTCATCTTTGTGAGATGAAAATTTTTGTTTGGAAAATTTCGATGAGATAAAAAGTTTTTGGGAATACGCAGTTTCTGAAAGCCGAGACGAAATTGGTGTTAAATCTTTTGTTTGTTGTTAAATCGAATAAATATAACAGACATTTGCCCGTGACTTCGCCCACGTGGAGGTATCTCACGGGAACGTACTGCCGGTATAAAAAGCATTCTATGACCTAGATCATGGCCTTCCCACGTGCCAAATCTCATCTAAATCCGTTCAGCCGTTTCAGCGTGAAAGCGTAACAAACAAACAAATTTACTTTCGCATTTATAATATTAGTTGAGCTTCCACTTCAGCTGTAAAAATTTTTGAACGAATTAACAACAATCAAATTGAGATGAGATACGACAACAGATTAAATAGATAAGCCCCTTTGTATCCTTCTAGAATTATGACCTCATTGGCTTAACAATACTTCGCTGTGTATTTTCCACTATATCTCTAAAAACGAAATCAAATTTCATATCATAAGTGAGACACATCCATAGGTCCTTTAGCTAAGGCCTTTTGGCGGAGACACGGGGAGTCGCGGCCCGCAATGAATTCAAACATAATAATATTATGGCAATGTATGTGCTTGTTCACGTAGGAACGCGCGGGCGCGGTAGACGTTGCGAGCTTGTGTTCACATACACCGCCAGGCGTTTGCACGAGTTTCGAGTTCAAACTGGTTGAACTTACCTGACAACGCGAGTGGATCGCGCGCTCCGCCGCTAGTTCGACGTGAACACACACAAACGTTTTTAGGCCTTTGATAGCACCGCGAGCGGGCCGCGCGCGCCAGTCGCAAGTTTGCCCGCTACTTAGACCGCGCGTGCGTTGTGTACGTGGACACTTGGATGTCGTGTCATATGTTTGATATTTCGTGACCGCACCCACGTCTATGTGAACAAGACCTATGTGTGCGTTTACGGAGAACGCATGCGCGCCACACCCGACAAGTGTAAGTAACAAGTGTAAGAAGACTCTCAACGAAGCCGACATTCACTTGTTCTTCTCGTCATTGTTTTGTTTATTTAAGTACTAGATCTTACCTGGGAACGCCACGGAGATATTGAAAGTCATAGCTTAAACTTTCTTTAGGAAAATAAGGTTTTAAATGTTATGACTTAACTTTAAATAACGAGGGATGATCTTTTTAAGTCTTAACTCGACTAGAGCCTAGACGCTGGATTTGACGTTGAACTTGGTAAGTTACTGCAAGGAACGGAACGTCACATCATTTAACTTGGATGTCATTTTGAGATCTTAAAACGAAACGTACTTACATAAAACGTACACGAAACAACGAAAGTGTCAGTCAACGAGCGTATGTGACATGACGCAATGTTTTTTTTCCAAGCGTTTTGGCTTTGGCACCTAGTAACTTAGTCAGTTCAACGCCATCTACGGACTCAAAAAGAAAATCTCTCATTCCACAACTAATGTCCAACTGCATGCAACCATAAGCACAAAGTTTTGCGTGTTTCATTTAGCGTTAACGTTAAAACGAAATGCAATGTTTTCCAACAATAAATAATTTGCTCAAAAAGTTATAACCTTTTGAACGCCAGAGCATAAACGCACGCGCGTGCCCTCCACGCCAAGCTAAAATGTATTTCTTCTTGTAATCATGAATTTCCCAATATTTTTTTATTTGTTTCATGACATTAAATACGTACGAGAGCTTAAATTATTAAGATATCTATAAAAACACTCGCAAAAGTAAGGATTTAATTGTTTACTTCATGTTTTAGTGTTGTTGCCTTGTCACATATTTGTATCGTTGGCGTACAGGGCATGCGCTTGCTTGTCACGTATATGTGACAATGGCGTTCAAAAGGTTAACGGCTATATGATATGTCTTTTTACACTTTATTTACAGCTAGCGAAGTGAGCGTTGTATATACAGAAAATGCGATGCGCTCGGTTAGGAACAAGGGGGGTACAAAACGTAAAATAAAAACAGTCTTACGAACTAAGGCGGATGCCAGAAATGTTGAAAGAAACGCTGTAACGAGAAGAGAAGAGAATTTATTATGTTGTCTTTTGGGAAGTGCGATGTGTCATCGTCTAATTAAGTAGCTAGGTACCCTAAGGTAGGTATGGGGTTATGGCGATTAATTTAAAAGGTATAGTTTTTAGATAGTTCTGTTGAAATTGTGAAGAGAATTTTCTGAACTTCCAAGGGCACTCTTAAATAGTTTGAATGGCTCCTGTATGCAATGCTTATGTTTTTATTACCACAATAGAGAATTGAGAATTAAACTCAATCGAGGTTTGTGAATAAGGCCACAATTGGCTATTTGAAACTTTCAAAAATAAAACATGAAATTATATAGAAATAAGTGTTCCAGTTGATTAAAAAAAATCTATGACGCCACATTTTATATTCCATACAAATCACGTACAAATTCCACGTTTTGACAGTTCATAAAAAGCATCGTTATTGACTACCCTGTCAAATACCCTATTACTGGTAAGAGATCTCACTTTTCTAGAGTTCCTTGGGAAAACTAGGAATTGACGTTTTTTTTTTTTTTAATTGGCATCTCGCAGTTCAACCAAAAGGTTGTCTACTGCTTAACCGGGCTTGCCTGTGGCTGCCACAAAAGAATTGTAGCCTCCAGCCAGGGCTTAATAAAAACTAAACCTAACTTACAAAACTAAGCGACTACACGCTAAGGGCACCCCCTGCGGGGTTCGGACCTCGGCTTAGGGCGTCGCTGGGGGGGGACAGCAAGGGACAGCTGGATCGGGGATTTTTAAAACTACTGGCTCAGCGACAACGCGGGCTGGCTCGAGCAAGGGTCGGGGGGATGAGGATGGACAGGGTCGTCGCGACGGGCCTCGACGGCGAGGACGGAACGACGGAAATTTGTATTTGTGTGCTAATCTAACAGTGCTAGTAGCCGGGCTGCTCTCCTGGAGGAGAGTGGTGGCATCGTCGGGGGCAATGAGGGTATGCCGTGGACGGCGAACCTTACTGATGCGGGACGGGGTGTATCGGGAGGCGGCCGCAATCAGGGGATTGCGGTGCTTTATGGCAGTGTCAAAGAAACGCTTCGAGAGGCGTTTCATGAACTGCTGAACTGTGGGGAGTTTAAAATCTACATGAAGGTCCATGTTACGGACGTAAAAGGGAGCTCCTGAGACCCTACGGAGGAACCGGTTTTGTAGTGTCTGCATTCGATGCAGATACTTGGGTTTGGCGTGCGCGAAGACGACGCAAGCGTAAGTCATGATGGGACGGATTACAGCCTTATAGAGACGCAGTTTGCACCGGAGTGACAATTTGCTGCGTTCTGTAAGCATGAATTGGAGCCTACCGAGAGCGAAAGCGGCCCGCGAACGGACCTGCTTTATGTGCTCTGCGAAACTGAGGTGTTGGTCGAGAGTGACACCCAGGTACTTGGCATGCTTCGCCCAAGGGATCGGCTTGCCGTACATGGTGATCGGGTTAGGGGGGTTGGGGAGGGCCCTACGAATTCTCCTAAAGAGAACAGCCTGGCTTTTATCGGGGTTGACCTCGATTCTCCATTTCCGGAACCAAGCGCCTAGGGCGTTGGCCGAGTTCTGGAGAGTCTGAGCTATAGCTGGCGGACTGATCCCCGTGTAGTAAATGGCCGTGTCATCGGCGAATAACGCCAATTGGGCCTTTTTACTCTTAGGGATGTCGCTAGTGAACAGGGTAAAGATTAGGGGAGAGAGAACGGAGCCCTGGGGGACTCCGGCGCGAATCGGGTGGGGATAGGAATTGACGTAATCTTTCTTAAATTTTAATTTGGCATAAGTTGTTGCTGTTAGCTCCATAGGAAGCCAGTATTTTTTTTATCGACGAAAAAAAGGAAAAATATTATATTCTCAAGTCCATGCGTTAATTTTTCTACATCATTGATTAGATCATTGCGTCCAGGAGCCAATCACAGTAAGAGTGGCTTTTCAATTAATTTTTTAAACTTTTTAATTGTTGAAAAAGAAAAAATATAATATTAATTTTTCAATTCATGCTTCAGTTTTTACAGAAACAATTCAGCGAAATAGCTTCATGAAAGCTATTTTGTAAAATGCATTTTGGGCATTCTCTATTTTCGCTGTATAAAAATTGTTAGCTAAAAAGCATGTTAGTCATTTATATAAAACTTAGGCTTACTTGCAACACAAATTACTACATTTTAACGCTAAACGTACGTATATCATCGTGATTGTTTAATAATTCAGTGAGATGATAGATAAATAAAATAGATAAATCATTTATTTGGACCAAACACTTTACACTACACCTTTTATAAACCTGCCAAACTGCGTAACAGTTTGTCGGCAGGAATAGTGCTCGTAAGTAAATAAGTATCACTTGCTTAAAAATCGTGAGGAAACCAGCATGTCTGAGAGATATTTCTTAACAGCTTGTGAAGCTAAGTCAGAGGCCCATGGGCAGCATAAAAACTCTGACACCAGGTTAGTCACTAACCACACGAAGACGAAAACAAGAAGAAGTATATAATGTAGTTGTATTATTCTCAGAATTGTATTTATCTTTACATTGCTTCTTGTTTTTTGTCAATATTGTTCATTTCAAACGGGACTTGCCCCTTTTATATGGGACTTAAAGATAATTGCGGGATGTGGGTGTACTATAGGTACAACTCTGTACACCCCTTCGGGAAAACAAAGTGTGATATTATATTAATTTCATTTCTAGTGTCCTTTTTTTGTTCGTTGTACAGACAGTTAACCAAACCTGTAAAATTTTCCCTATTGAAAATGAACCTTATATTTTTGTTATAAAGTTTAAAATCTATCAAAAAAAAATTGACGGATTGGGGTAGCTCTGTACATAATAATATTAAAATCTGTTAGTTGTGCACTATATTAAAAAAATCGTCACATTCGTTTAGCGTTAAATGCATTTAGTAGTATTGTGGTGCAAGTCTGCCTTAATAATACAAAAAAACAAAAAAAATTGAATGTGTTAGTCATGGAACTGAGATGAAATGCCTTTAGCACCAACTCTACGGGAAGAACCTGACATGCCTAGCGTAATGTCAATGTGCAAGTGGTGGGCGCCATCTTGTTTTTTTTTTTTCTGAGCCATGCCAAGGCGCCGCATCAATTCATTTCACAACTTACCGATTTCGTAAAATCCTTGCAAAGACATAAGTTTCAAAACAATTATTGTTTTTGTAAACAAAAAAATAAGATACTTTATTTCAACAATTTACTTCACAATAATAAATAATAATAAAAAAAAAACATGATTGTGTATTCAATATAGGTATGTACATTGTTAGTAAACATTTCTGATTACTTCTCTTGCTATTTCTCGGTTAGGAACAAGGAGTGGGTTCATTAGGATTCCTAAAAATAAAATGTTAAATCACATTTACAGTTATATTGTTCGAGGATCTGTACAGTAAAATACCAGAGCAATTTCTCCCTTAAATGTTTCATAAAATTAAAAAAAATAATGGTCCGTGATATTCATATAAACGTTTATGGCATATTTTTTTAAAGCAAAAGCGCACAAATGTTGATTACTAATGAATTCGACCAAAGTTTATGAAATCACTGAAAAAAATGCAAGTTTAGACTTAAAATTGGTATCTAAGTTTGGTTGAATTTGTCTCAAAAGGCGTGGGACTTGCACAAAATCCGCACTAGGTGCGCGGTGCTTTTTATGCCACTTGTAGGGGCAGCCAACCTCCACATCTTAGAGCGATATTAATTTAATATTACTGCACTGTGAGAAAGAGATGGTGCTTTACGACCTGTATAGCTCCATCTCTTTCTCTAAGAGAAGTAATACGAATGCGACAGAGCTATACATTTGCTATACGTACTGTATAGCTCCGTCTCATTCCCACACTCAAGTAATATTAAAATAATACAGCTATTATAGATGGTGGTTCAAGTCCAGGCCTAACAGTGAGAACATTACACTCTGAAACTGTAACTCAAAAATGATTCCAGTCTTCTTACTATCCAAATCCTCAACAAATAGCATGAAGAAGCCTCTAACACACACACATATCTAACACTCACACAGGTACACATATAAAAAATATATGAACTAAATTATAGTATGAAATATAATGTGTCTTACCTATTGGTAGAGAGGCGGCAGAATTGGGCATTGAAGAGGCACCGCCCCCGGGCGAGGGTGGCGCTGTTAGAGCTGATAATGCCTGGAGCGAAATAAGGCAAATTGGAAAATGTTTCCAGAAACAAAACTGACGTCTACTCATAATCTAACTCTGCGCGACATTTCCTTTTCGTAGGGCCAGCCAAGTAGTTTTTGAGATTTCGTGATTAATCAGTGAGTGAATGTATGAATGAGTGACCTTTCGCTAATGCTCGTGCCTTTTCCATATGACGAGAGGCCTTTGCCCAACTGTGGCACAATAAGAGGCTGGTGGTATTATCATACAATAATATGTTTAATTTATTGGTTTCTCTAAGGATCGACCTTCTTCGTTTTTATCTTCTTCTAATCGAACAGACAGCTGTGCTGCTGGGGAGTTTGTTGCGCCACTTCTTCCCAGCTAAGCACTCGGAAATGTTAAGGGGAGCGGATGGGCGAGCGTTTTACGAGACTGACTTAACTTTTAGAATGCCAGAGTGTAAACGCACGCGCGTGCCCCCCACGCCAAGCTACAAATTGATTTCTTCTTGTTATCATGAATTTCCCAATACCCATGGTGACTTTCAATTTGTATCATGTCATTAAATACGTACGAGAGCTTAAATTTTTAAGATATCTATATAAGCACACACAAAAGAAATGATTCAATTGTTTATTTCGTGTTGATATCCTCCGCATTGTCACATACTTGTGTCGTGCTTGTCACGTATATGTGACAATGGCGTTCAAAAAGTTAAGAAGTATGCGCCTAAGTATCTCTGATAATGAGGAAAATGATGACAGGGAAGTTCTGCCTCGGAAAGCACGTTAAGCCGTTGGTCCCGGCTGTCATTTGTGCATCTTTGACAGTCGTTACGGGTCGTCAGAAGGCCGAAAGTCTGACTTCCAGTCTTTCCAAGGGGTATCGTATTACCCAGTTACTGGGTTGTGGAGGTCAGATAGGCAGTCACTCCATGTAAAACTACTGTTATTCAGCTGCATCCGGTTAGACAGGAAGCCGACCCCAGCATAGTTGGAATTAGGCTAGGCAGATTGATTGATGACCGGGATGTTTTGATTATAAATCTAGATGGCTATGCAAGTAGAGGAAGAAACGATGAATGGATTATGTGAAAGATGTCATGGCTAGAAAGGGAGTGACTACCGAGATGACGAGTTGACGACTAATAGAGAAGTATGGAAGAAACAGACATGTTGCGCCAACCCCAAATAAATTGGGATAAGGGCAGGAGAATGACGATGATATTTTGATTTCGATGAGTTGCGCCAGCTAATTTAAGATGACCCAGTAGAACTTTTATTAAGGCGGGTAGAGAGCTTGTAGAACTTTTTTTTTTGAGTGTGGGTCTCCTTCGTTCTGGGTGGAGCGGAAGGGAGTGTTGAGACGCTTACTGACTAAAATCCATCCATGTTCCATCCTAAGCCCCTTTATGTTCCGGGGTAGCGGTAACCCTTTCGGACAATCCCGCTGATGGTCATCGGTTCTTGAAGAGCTACCGGCATCATTTCACTTTTATTATACCAATTTTATTTATTTAGTATTAATATATTTATACTGATTCTCTGAAGGTCCCTTTCAGCTTTCTTACTTACCATGTGAGAGCTGGACGGGTCTATGTGAGTGTATGACGCTTGGAGTTCCATTGACGCACACTTGCTATTCGACTTCTTCTTCCGAAGGCCAAACTTGCGCCGGTCTTTCTTAACGTTTGGGGAGGCACCTTCCAGTGATACCTGGAGATTGGGAACAGAGGAATTAGAAATTGTATTATATACAGTGTGTTAGGTTAAACGAGGGACATCTTTTAAGGGGGTACAATACTGATGAAAATGAACAACTTTGACTATGGAACTATACCTGAAATTATGAAAAAAAAAACAGCTGTTCGGTACATTTATGTTCGCATAATTCGTCAAAATGTATGGAAGAGCTTATTTTTTTTTTAATTTTTCAGAGTTTGTCCCATGGACACAGTTGAGTTGGTCGTTTCCATGAGTACTATACAGCCTGAAAGTATGTCCCTCGTATAGAACTAACACACTATAAAATTGAGTAGAGTAATGTCAAAATTTACGAAACAATACAACGAGTTTTGTGTCTCTAATTTGAGTCAAATTTTGTATATTTGGAGTCAAGTATCATGTTGTAGGGACGCTCATTGCCATATAAAAATTCAAATTCGGTGTTCTAGAACGTAATAAAATGTTTTTGAAACAAAAACAGATCGGCCATCGGCAAAGAGGAGTATTATTTTAATATTAATTCAGTGTGAGAAAGAGAAGAAGCTATACAGGCGATATAGCTCTATCTCTTTCCCAATGTGAAGGAATATTAAAATAACATTACTATAAGAGGTGATTGTTGGTTAACTGCGAGCATCAATCCGTTATTAAAGAGAGTTGTTCCGATGTTCAGTGATAAAAATTCATGATTAAAGTAGACATAAAATACGAAAACATGGCCCGCCCCACCAAAATACAGAACATTTGAAAGTATTTGTGAAAGTAATTACAAAGCTCCACCAAGACTCACAACGCATGTCGCTGCCGGCCTGCTACTGAACACGAATACTTATATTAAACATTGAAACAGTAATTTGGAGGGGCGCGCCATGTTATTGTAGTTTATCTCTATACACGGCTACATATCAAGATGCACTACTCCGGTATAAGCTGACATCTCATTGAACGGAATTTCTAAATAATGCAAGATCAGCTTACACTGGAAAAGTTATAGCCTTATACATATGTAGCTGTGTACAGAGGCCAGCACATCAAGCTACCTCAATCTGTCAAATTCCTTTGATAGATTTTAAACTTTAACACAAATTAATAAGGTTTATGTTCAATTGGGAATATTTGACAGTTTGATAAAGCTTGATGTACAGGTAGTACAATAAATAAGATTACTAACAGTGGTCAAATGAATTCATTATTTATGTTGTATTTCACATATTTCAACACATATATAGGACATCAACTTTAACTTCCACATTCACAATTTGTTAGACGTACACGGACCTGTAATGTCAGATAAAATAATGTTAGATCTAATTATTGTGGAGCCTAAGTGAATCCTTATGTTGAACATGGCTGGTAAATATCAGACAACATTCGACCTTTGAAATATTAGGAATAATAATAGAATATAGCAGCTCGTGGCGAAGTAATAACAGCCGCACGGATCGATCCATCAGGTTAAGCTACGCTTGCCGGGGTTGGTCCGTGGATGGGGGGTGACCATGTTAACATATCGAGACTCCTCCGTGCCTCAGAAAGCACGTTAAACCGTTGGTCCCGGCTGTCATTTGTGCATTTTTGACAGTCGTTACGGGTAGTCAGAAGCCCGAAAATCTGACAGCCAGCCTTAACAAAGGGTTATCGTATTACCCAGTTACTGACCGGGTTGTGGAGGACAGATAGGCTGTAGCTCCATGTAAAATACTGGTTCAGCTGCATCCGGTGAGACTGGATGCCGACCCCCACATAGTTGGGAGAAGGCTAGGCAGATTAATTGGTAAAAGCTAAGACTGGCACTATGTTGCTACGCGCGCGGATGTAAACAAGTGTCTTAAAACAAATAAATCTATATATGGTTTTATAGTTGTGCCATATATAACGCCCGCAATACGCTCAAGTATGACGATCCTCCCGGGTTCTTACAGAACCTGTTTTTCTGTAGAAACATCATTTATCATTTTTACAGAATTATGTACTGTTGCGCCACTTCTTCCCAGTTGCACTAGGAAGTCGTGAAGTGCCGGCGTTTTGGGGTGACTGTCTTATGTAATTTTGATCTTCAAAAAGTGGTGATTTTCACCCTAGTTTGGAAAAAATAACTTATGATTTTGATTTATGGCACTAGGTAGTACAATATACAAGAGATACATACTGCGACAAACACACTAGCCACGAGGATAACTTTACTTGCGCGATGCAGGATTTGTGTGACGTCAGGTCTTTGATAGTTCGTATTTGGCGTTGACCTCGCCACGGCTTCATCGAGCTTGCAATCACGAGCACTTACATCTGTATCATGGTGCAGTTGCTGCTGCAACTCCAGCGCCTCTAGCAGTCGCTGCAGCTGCTGCACGGACAGCTGTGCCTGTCCCAGCTCTCGGGACGCAGTGTCTAGTGGGCCACCTGACTCTGTGGATTGAGGAGAGAAGGTTTAGAGGACAGACAATGTATTTGGATATCTCCACCCATATTGGTGGGTAAATGAACTTACACAAGAGACGATACTCCAAGTTGCCGTCCAGAAATTACGTCACGCGAAATTCATTTTTCTGGAGCCGTCTTTGTTCGTTTTGTTCTTGTACAGAAATAAAACCATCTATGACAAATACAGCAAAATATTTGACGTCACACAAGACGAGGAGGCAGAAGACGTCACACCTCAGGTATGACTGTCAACGATTTATTTCGCGTCAAATATTTTGATTTCATTCCATAATTTCTATAGAGTTAACATTTTGAAGTGACATTCAAAATGTTAACTCTATAGGCACCGCACATGTATTTTCAGGGTACCTACCCTGGGCAGACCAGCTATCTTGCTGAACCGCTTATATCTTGGCTTATTGTTCTTCATTTTGAAATATGCAGGTCAGAGTCCCTATATATTAATGCGATTATTTTTAAAACAAGCTATTGCCCGCGGCTTCAGCCTCTTGGATATCAGAAAATATCCCAGGATTAGAGGTTCCCATTTTTTTTTGAGGGTGTGTAATTTTCAACTGACCCCTCCCGCTCTGGGTGGAACGGAAGGGAGTGTTACTCTTACTGACTAAAACCCATCAATGTTCCTTCCTTAGCCCTTTATGTTCCGGGCAGCGGTAACCCTTTCGGACTATCCCGTTAATTAAAAGTTTCCTATGTTAATCCAGGTTAAAAACTATCCGTATGCAAAATTTCAGACAAATCCGTTCAGCGATTTTCGTGCCAATCCGGAACATACATCCAGACAAACGGACGAAGATTCTTCCTTACTATTTAATTATATCTATAGTTGTCACCCTAGTGCTAAAACAGAGTCTTTAAAAGAGAGCTATTCTGTTTGACCACAGACAATTTTCAACACTCCCAAGTACGGGAAGACTTAAATTTCTTACCCTGTCTATCATGTCTTAACTAATTTAAAGCCTGCTTCGTTGGTCCTAGGTTCGATGCCAAGATCATGCAAAATGATACTGGGTCATCAGGCATTTGTTAGAGAGAACCAGACGTTTTGTGCTTGCAAGATGTGAATAGGGCTCGCCTCTTATTATACGGGACGTTGAAATATAACTGGTGAAATGTGTTTGTTTACTGTTTTATTGGTAGATAGCTACATCACTGCCCAACCCTACGGGGATTACAGGCGGTATGTTATGTGTTAATCTAAAAATCATATTAAGCATTCTAACACATGACATCTATTTCTAACCAGCATGGGAATGTCTAAAAGCAAAATCCAAAGACCACACGTGGACTTAAATAAAGTAACCCTCTCATAGGAATACCAACTTTATTTGTATAAGATTAATGTTCATAATCTTGTGAAGCTTACATTTTCCTTAAACGAATATGAACGTTATTTACATAAAAATAAAGTTCATATTCGAATAAACCACTTACTAATCAAAGGAAAAAACGACCAAGTACGGTTTGTAGATCTTGCTATTAGTCGTTTTTCTTCATAACTTATTGAAACAAAGCAAGCAAGGTCGCTTACAAGTGTCCCTAAAACATGTGCTAAGCTGCTATACATGCAAACTACCTAACCAACCATGCTTGGAAACCAGTCTTGAATGCATGTCTTCAGATGGCCATTTTATGTTTTACATGCATAGATAAACAGCCATTTGGTATGAATAGGAAGTGTGATAGCTTAGTGGTGTGACCGTCGGACTGCCAAGTCATAGGTCTCGAGTTCGAACCCAAGGCACGCTTCGCTGACGTTTCGGATTCATGTGCGTATTGAATAATTATCACTTGCAAAAAACCTAAGAAATTTTGAATTTCACGGTCTGCGCTGGCGCATCCTCTTTACCGAGCTAGACACTAGATTTTATAACGAGGAAATGCCCATATCTTTCTTTCCTGGAAATAACTATGTTAGTAAAAGTTCGAAGAGGCTGCTGATTTCGAATACATTGAACAACAAGTAAGGTATAAGTTGCTATTTATGTTCAGACACTAGCACATCAAGTTATCCCAATTTGTCAAATATTCCCAATTGAACATGAACCTTATCCTTTTACAATAAAGTTGAAAATCTATCAAAGAAATTTGATGGATTGGGGTAGCTTGATGGTCTGACTCCTGTATGTATCTGCGCATTTCAATTCCGAATAAATATTTTCCGACTCTTTTCTTCATTTGGCGCCATTTTCATTTACATATATGAAGTTGGCAGTTTTTTTTAGGGTGGGAAATCATCAAATGACTCCTCCCGCTGTGGGTGGAGCGAAAGAGTGTCAGATTTTTAATGACTAAAACCCATCCATGTTCCTTCCTTAGCCCTTTATGTTCCGGGGTAGCGGTAACCCTTTCGGAAAATCCCGCTTAACATATACTTAGGCTTTTTTTTTAAGGCTGGGAAATCATCCAATGACTGCTCCCGCTCTGGGTGGAGCGGAAGGGAGTGGGGCCCCTCATATGCTGACATCTCTTTGAGGCGCGCGTGGAACATATACGCGCCGTACGGCACGGGTCTGGTGCTGATCGGACGGTGAGTCACCCATTACTCACCGTCCGCAGGCCCGCGCCTACGGTGGCCGGGAGTCGTCACGTGGCTCCCGACGCCCGGGGCGTCTCCTGCGGCGGCTGGGACGGGAGGACCTTTCTCGCTCCCATCCCGCCACCTCCTTCGCGAGCATAACTTTTTCGCAGAAGGAGGTGACTGCCTCCCACTCCCTCTCGCCCCGGACCATGGCTTGCACCAGGGCCGGGCGCGAGAGGTCGCCGGCGCCGAAACATATACTTAGGCTGGATATCCCTTTTAAATAAAATTATAACTGCATTGGAGAATACCTTCCCGTAGTCGAGACTTAAACCTAAATATGCGGCTTCATAGAGCATGTGAGGGTTGGTAACCGTGCTACGTACCTATAATCCATCCAGCGAGCCGGCCGCCCGGCGTGCCCGACACGAAGCCTGCTTGAGGGCCCCTGATCGGTCCTGCGCTGGGACTCAACACCCCTACAGACCAGACATGTCAATGGGGGGGACAGGGGACCAGCGTTTTGGAATATATTGCGCAAATCTTGCCATGTTACTGGCGCAATGTACTAACCACACCTGTCTACCCTTTTGGGGAAACGCGT
Source organism: Hyppa rectilinea (assembly GCA_951799385.1). NCBI lineage: Eukaryota > Metazoa > Arthropoda > Insecta > Lepidoptera > Noctuidae > Hyppa > Hyppa rectilinea. The sequence continues at coordinate 16,499,864 of OX637316.1, forward strand.
GAAGTTTCTGATAGCGTGCGTAGACGCATAGATCGTGACGACTGTTAAGCCTGATATACACGATCCGATTTCATTGTCTGTGACGTACAGACGCCAGCACATCAAGCTATCCCTCACTGCCAATTTTCTCAATTAAAAATGAAGCTTATGTCTTTGCAGTAAAGTTGAAATACTATCAAAGAAATTTGACAGATTGTGGTAACTTGATGTGCTGGCCTCTGTACGTAAATTGAAGCGTTATTATGGCGCCATTTTTTTTCTTCTTTTCTTTTTTTTTAATAATGTTTATTCAAAAACATGATGGATTTAGTGCTGTTTGCTGGGGTACTTTTTACCCGACTGCGGTACAGCAAAGACAGGGTTATGTTTTTCACGCGGACCTCTTTGTACCCTCATTTTTATAATGTTATTAGATCTTAAACAAGATGTCCACCTACCAGCATCGTAGGCCTGGCTGCATTTTCATGTTCATTTTTCGTGTGCGAAGCCATGTTTGGTAGGTGGTGGTTGATAGTTTTTTTTATTCCCTTAAACATCTTGTTTTTCTTTTGCCAATATATTCCATAACACTGCAATCACATACTTGCATGGGGAAAAAGTGCATGAGTCAAACGTTATGAATTACTAACAGTACGATACTCATACAGTCCTCCAAGGAACTTTTGACGTTTGAATGACATTTGAAAAAACAATATGGCGGAGCCATAAAATATATCCCATGAAATTCCAAGGAACTTTTGAAGTTTGAATGACATTTCAAAAAACAACATGGCAGAGACAAAAAATCCCATTACATTCCAAGGAACTTTTGAAGTTTGAATGACATTTGAAAAAACAATAAGGCGGAGCCAAAAAACCCCATTGCAGTTGTTACTGCATTCTTATCATGATAAATATCATTATGATAACTAATTTAATACATTTGGTGATTGTTTTTGTGACTCATTTACATTTTATCAGTTTATCTGACCGACACGTGTTTTCCAACATTTCAGGAAACTATCAATGAAGTACTTTGATAACGCCCGATATGAATAAATAACTTTTGATTGATTTCTTTGAACTAAATTCAAGGAAACGAATTAGAAAGAAAATTATTCCAATCACAACTGTCATACTTGGATAGTGGAGACAAGTTTTGCGGGTATTAAACTGTAAATATTGGTTATATTGGTCACTTTTCGGGATCTATACCAGCCTTTCCCTAAGTAGGCGATAACGCCCCCTTGTGGGCGCTGCGGGCCTAAAGGGGGGCAGTAAAAGACCCAGAAAAAAATGGGGGCGTTGTGTAGAGGCTTAGAGGGCGATTTGTAATTACATCTAGATAGTTGTTTTTAAGTAGGTGAAAAATGGGGGCACTAAAAAATAATTTATTCTCAAAGTGAGCAGTAGACAAAATAACTTTGGGTACCTCTGATCTATTAAAATTATTATCCGACCAAGAATGCTGTGTACGGAACCAATAAACAAGAATAATTCAATTGTATGAAACAAAAGTTCATTAACAATTATTTTATTTCAATAAATGTAAATGAGTCGGCAATTAATACTTGTATCAAGGGAATTTCTTTCGTACTAGTCGTCAATACTGTTAGTTATTCAAAACAAAAGACGAAAAATAAACAAAAACTCATGCAAATACTAAGAACAATTACACTATGGGAATTATTACAATACTTCACTATTAAATACTTCTGCTATATTAAGTTAATTCGCTAAAACATTTTTCTAAGAAAAATATCTCTAAATATTTACTGCCTATTTTACTAACCTATTCTACTTTGAATAGTTTAAAAATAACCTGACTTATTTACCTATGACATACCGTAACTCGTTTCTATGTTGATTAATGTAAATTGTGCTGTACCATTTTAATTAACTATCAACAAAATAAACAATTTAAAAATAAAACTAACTTGAAGCAACATTAAAAATAACTGCATCTTGCGAAATTCGTATGAACAGTCGCTAGCACATCAAGTTACCACAAACTGTCAAGTTTTCTCAATCGATTTAAAACTTAACCTTCAACATAATAAGTTTTAAAATCGTTTGAATTATCAGATTATTATTCTTCTGTAGGTATCTTTCACTCTATTCAGTTGACCAATAGAAATACAAAAGACTACCCTATTGCTTGTATGCCATCCACTACTTCAAACTACATGAATTTACTTACGCGTAGTAAAACTTCGATAATTGAATACTACATCATAAACCAAACAGTCTAACCGGAACCATATGACGGGTCACTCGAACAGCGGTACAAAGTTTTCATTTCATCACTTGGGTTCATTTCTACGCTCGATTCAGTCAAAGAGCTTGCCCTTGTGACATTGTACTTCTTACTAAAAAACAGCTGGTACACATTAAAATCATGATCCAGCACATTTTCCCTCGCAAAACGTATCATCTTCCTGTCAGTCTGCGATTGAGTTGAGACCTTAAACGCAGGGGATAACAGCGAGATTGCATCGTCCAAATCTGGTATCAGTTTCAACGGTTTGTTCTTTCTTATCACACGCTCTTTCGGAGGCTGTAGTGTTTGCAAACGAGCGATGTGTCTTTTAGTATCGATCATACATTTTATTATAGTAGACATGGAACATTCTTTGGTGCACATTTTGCGTAGCCAGTTAGGATTGGATGTGGAATTGTCAACCGTCTGAACATCTGTTCGTCCCAGGCTGCTGAAAGACCCCATTTCCGCCATATTTGTCATCAACGATGTGTCAGTGAACGACGGTAGATTACGTTGATGCTTCATCAATTGTTTCGATTTAGACGTTTGGACTTCTGTATTCGTCAGTAGTGTCAGGTCTATGGCGCTTATGTTCGCGTCTCTTAAGTTCTCCTTCTCTTTTAACTTAGCACTGCTGTGCGTATTGACAGCTTTTTCATTGTTGCTGACTTCTTTGTTAGCTCCGGCACACGGCATGACGTCCCATTGTGTCTTCGCGTCTTTTTTGCTTGTGCCACCCGACTCCTCGTTGTAGATCTTACCTAAGAGACTCAATCCCTGTATATTGCCACAGTTTTTCATAACTTTCTCATGTTTCTTCCTCAATTTCGTGTACAAATTGTTGATTTCTTTATGTAAACTAGGTATATTCTTCGACAGTAGCGACAAATTTTCCAACAGTAACAGTATAAACTTTTCGTCGATCACTCGAGGGGTTGGTTTTTCGAATATTGACAACTCGGTGTGTCTGGTCGGTGACCGCCTCGGGGATACCACTCTCGGAGACAGCAGGACACCTCCGCATTCTTTAAGCTTAGCTTTCTTTCTCGCCTGAAATTTTGAGGTTATAATCTCTTTCTTGAATGACATCATGTAGCACGACTGAGTCCCTTTATTTTCGAAAGACTGCCCAAAGTTTGCATCATTTCGGAAGGAGTTACTGCTTTTGAATGATAGGTCCAAGGAGTGTTCGCTTTCATGTATCACTTTGTAAGCCTTTGACGTGGCATCACTGCTGCTCGAGTAAGGTTTTAAATCAAACTGTTTCGGGCAATCGATGAATGAATTGTTAGGGTTCTTGGGATTCTTCTTCTTTTGAAATATCTCATTAGATTTTTTGTCAGACGGGTGAATATACTTGATCCAGTTGTCATCAACGGCGTATTCTTTTTTGGATTCCCATTTCAGACGTTGTGACTCCGCGAACTGCAGGCTCAAGTGTGGGCGTTTCGTCTCGCCTATGGTGACCGGTTTCTCCTTTAGTTTAATAGTTATGGACATAATGCCTTGAATAGTTGGATCACTGAACATGGAAATATGTTCTAAATCGAACTTAGTAAGATCTATTACGACAGAATTCTCGTCAAAGTTCTCGTAGATAAGATTCTTCCCAGGATACTCCTTCACAGGTCTCCCCAACTCATCCTTTTGTTCGTTCTCATTTAAAACGCCAGATCTGTTGTTATCGTTAGATTTGTTATTATTCCTATGCTTATCATCGAGTTGCTTTACTTTGGAGAATATCGTCGTTATTTTCTCCAGAATATCTTTCAGATACATTTGTCCTGGATCTACGGTTTTCATTGCTTCGACTGACGTGACGTCTTTAAGTATTGGTGGCTTGACAGTAGTGACGCTCTTTGACACTCTTTTAACTACAGCTTCGGTTTGAACTTCGCAAGCGAGTTCCTCTTTGGAAACGTTAGACATGACTGATTGTTCACTGGATCGCGAGCTAGTAGTGCTTTTACTCTCATCTTTGCGTAGCACGTCCAAGTACGCGCCCAGGAACTCCTTAGCTATATCAGGAGGTATGGCAGTCTCACTTATAAGATGGTTTATAGTATCTTGTATATTCTCAGTAGACGAGTTCGAGTTATCATTGTTCATATCAACAGGATTGTCGATCCCAGACTTATGTGATGCCTTCCCTATGTTGTTAATCAAAGTTTTCGTTGTTTTGATGTCTTTTTGTTTGCTTGGATCATTTCTGATCGTGCTACACATGTAGACGGTGTTTTTGAGTAATCTCTCCAGTTCCTGTATCCTCCGTTCCTTCTCGAAGCTGTCCGTGCGTCGCGTGGGAGCTACGGCAGGAGGATTATCTACCTTAGGATTATTTACCTCTTTTATCACTCTAGTTGAAGTTTTAGGAATGGGTTGGTGTTTTTTGTATTGTAACAGCATCTCGCTAATCCCGTGAAACTGAGTTTGTTTAGTGACGTTACTGATATAAACACTCGATAGATTTTTATCCCTTGTGAAGAATTTGTTCGACTGCCTGCTGATTGACTGGGTCCGTCTCATCGCGGCTTTGATCGGCTCAACGGCAGTGTTCTTCAGCCAGTACTCAAGAAGACTCCTAAACAGTGCCTTGACAGGATGCACGTCTTGGAACTTGAAATCGTATAAATCTTTGATTACTTGTTTAATGTAATACTCTGCTTCACAAGACGGAATGTTTTTGTGGTTTTCAAATAAAGAGATTAAAAGTCTTTCCGTGATGTTGTCATAATCTGACGCCGTCATGCCTTCCTGCAAGGACTTGTTATCGAGGATCGTGACTTGGACTTCGTTACTTTCCAACGGTATCGAGTCACACGCGACCGAACAATCTGTGCTCCTCTCGGTAACAGCCTGCCTCGACACTTTCATTTTATACTTGCCTAGCAACATACTTTTGCTAAAAGGCTTTTTCAGTGTAGGTTCTGCTAATTCGTTTCTATACTTCACCAAATTCGTCGACTTTTTGCTCTTTCTCATTGGAGAATCTCTGATTCCGTTTGATCTGTTGCGCGAGAAAAAGAAGTAAGCCGTGGTGGGTTCGATTTTTTCAAGGAATACTGGTCGTTTTGCGTCAGGCGATACGGGCGAATATCGCACAGACGAGCGGAGCCTGTTGACCATGACTTCGTCCTCTACGACAGTTTCTATAGTTCGTACAGAGTTGATATCGAGATCTGTGCTATGTATTTGTTTCTCTGCATCCGTGCTGCCGGGAGAAATATTGGGAGAATTCCTCCTTTTCAATTCCTCTTTTGTAAATCTGGCTATACAATTCATTGAGCATAGACTTCTGTGGTTGTTTAGAAAATCTACTACGTCAAAGATTTTGGATTTTTTATGAGGACATTGGGGTTCTTTGGGTGGGTAGAAGGGGGTTTGGCAGAAACAGTTCTCGTTACATAATTCGTTGGTGGAATGTTCCGTGGGGTTCTGGGAGGGATAATCGTCGCTGGTACTTAATGTGGATGACTCCATGCTGTCCTGGGATGTACCTTTGGGGGAGGGAGGGGAGAGTGAGATAGGTTTGTCCGATAATAGGAGGGGATTGTTGACGTATACACTTTTATAAAGAAAGGTGAACACTTTATACCAGCAATACTATTGCGTCTACCTATACCAAAAATGTTTTATCTTTAATTTTAAAAATATATTGTATGTTTTTAGTCTCTGGTCACAGTATAGAAGCCTAAGATTGAAAAAAGAATCGAATGGAGGTCTCTATCGTCTTTTCCTATTCCCACATCTCATTCTATCCACTTTCATTTTTTTTATTCCTACTGTTTAGTATAAGTCTAACTATTTTTATAATAAGTTTTCAGTAAATAGGAATTAGGATCTACACATTCCTCTATAGCCTACAAATCCTCACTCAATCAAATTAAACTACCCTCAAACATTCATAATAAAAACATCACTTATATAACAATGTATGCATGCTCCACAGCAAATAATAGTTGAATAATAAGACTATTATTATTAATAATAGTAGACTTACGAGACGAGTTATCTGTGGCAGGCAGGTCCTCTAGCGGCGGGTGGATCTTTGGCACTGACTCCCGCGCACCGAAAGTTAGCAAGTGTTGGCGGTATAACCTGAAGAGATATAGGAAATTATATTATTAAGTGTAAACATTAAAGGAAATACGTTTATTTACGGAAAACGACTATTGTCTATAATGACTTGACTTTATTATCGCTATGTCGATACTACTGCTTTTCGTTCGGCAAACTTCGGGCATCTTCGGGCGCACGACCGTTATTCAATACACAATACACATTCGGGCTGACCTATGAGCTTTGAGCACGTTGAGCCACGTGCTCAAACGTTGTTCGGAAGACTTCGGGCATCTTCGGGCGCACGAACGTTATTCCATACACATTCAAACTAACCTATGCGCTTTGAACACGTTGAGCCACGTTCGGAAGACTTCGGGCGTCTTCGGGCGCACGACCGTTATTCCATACAAATTCAAATTGACCTATGCGCTATGAGCACGTTGAGCCACGTTCAGAATACATCTGGCATCTTCGAGCTTCTTCGGGCGCATGACCGTTATTCCATACACATTCAAACTGACCTACGAACTTTGAGCACGTTGAGCCACGTTCGGAAGACTTCGGGCATCTTCGAGCGCACGACCGTTATTCCAAACACATTCAAACTAACCTATGCGCTTTGAGCACGTTGAGCCACGTTCGGAAGACATCGGGCGTCTTCGCTCGCAGGTGGTATATGAACTCGTCGGCATCTATATCGATTCGTCGCCTTCTTGCTTTGGCGGATATGACGGACAGGCCGACGTCTACGGAGCCGTGCAGGCGGCCCCGCGCTACGTCCGTCGGGGACCGCGCGTACACTAGTATACCGCCATCGACCACGAAGAAACGCTGGAAAAATACAGAACGAAATTATCTTAAGACCATAAAGTGATTTTCAAAAACAAGTGATTTTACTTCGGTAAAATATTAAGAGTCCCGGGACTCTAGTCTCGAGGAATTTGAAAAATAGGTAGGTATAAGAAGAAACTATTGCCGTCACGCTGCGACGCATCTCTCCCCGTAAAGTGCGAAAGGGACAACTGCAGCTCAGGCTGATTTTACCTACAAAAACTTTGAGCAAAATACGTTTTGTGTTTCGCCGTATTCTTCTTCAAAACTGAACTGATCTTAAAAATTCTTATTTCAAAATGAAGAAGAAAAGTATACCTATGCTTCTATTATTTTCTTTTTTGTTAAAAACATTGTAAAAATGGGTTATTTTTCTGGATTTCGGATTGTTATAATTCAATTTGTGATTATTTTTTGAAATTATAGGGGCACGTACTAAATTAGACCTATATTTTCATCATTGCTCTAGCTTATACGCATTATCGACAATGAAAACAGCGGAATACGTTTGTATGGAGAAAGGCCCAATAGAGTCCCCTCATAATATTGCTAAATTTCGATAAAAAATAAATAAATAGATGGTCCCCTCATAAATAAGACCGGATTTCTTGGTTATTTTATGGTTTAGTTAGTGGGTATACCAACTGGGTTGTGAAGGTCAAACAGTCTCTCCATGTGAAATACTAGTATTCAGCTGCCTCTGGTTAGACTGGAAGCCAACTCCAACATAGATTGAATCGAAAGACTTAAGGGAATGAAGTTTCTAGTCCATTCTTCTCCATACGAAAAAACATAATATTGGAAGGTGCAACTAAAAACAATTCTATTTGTAAATTTTGACATTTGCGCCTTTCATGCGCCTAGGTAATTGAAATAAATGGTTTGACTTTGACTTTTCATTTATTCCAATTAACCCACTTAGTTAAGCAACGTAACTAATTTATCGAACACGAGTTGATTTTTATGAATGTGTGTGCAGGGGATAATATTCACTTTTCAATTTGTTTTAAGGAATTTCTAGCTTTTGCAAGTGGCTTCGCCCGCGTGTATATAGGACACTATCCCGCGATAAAAAAGGTGGTATACTATAATCAATCCATGTGCCAAATTCTGGCGTGATTGGGTAACAAACATCCATCCAAACATGTGGATGGAAGTTTGTTCTCCTCCGTGCCTCGGAAAGCACGTTAAGCTGTTGGTTCCGGCAGTAATTTGTGCTTCTTTGACAGTCGTTACGGGTCGTCACAAGTCCGAAAATCTGACAGCCAGTCTTACCAAGGGGTATCGTATTATTCAGTGACTAGGTTGTGGGAGTCTGATGGGCAGTCACTGTATGTAAAATATTAGTATCCAGCTGCATCTGGTTAGACTGGAAGCCGACCTCAACATAGTTGAGAAATGGCAGGCACAGTGATTGAATAAATTAATATTCTCGTCCAAACACATCAATGCTTTGTATGTAATAGAATGATTGTAGATCGAATAAAATCAAAAAAAATGTAAGAAGTCAGTATAGTAGGACTTAGAAGTAAGATAGTATGATTAGTAAGGATATATATGTATAGTATAGAAGTATAGATTAGTGTTTCTTTATGTTGACATAAAAGTTACCTTGTGCCAACCCATTTTTTTTCCCGCTCTGGGTGGTGCGGATGGGAGTGTCAGACTCTTATTGACTAAAACCCATCCATGTTCCTTCCTTAGCCCTTTATGTTCCGGGGTAGCGGTAACCTTTTTGGACAATCCAGATTACCCGGCATGCTCGGTCCTAACGGGCCCCTTCATATGCTGACATCTCTTTGAGGCGCGTGCACATGCACGCGTCGTCCGGCACGGGCCTGGTGCTGATCGGACGGTGAGCTACCCATTACTCACCTTGTGCCACCCCTTGAGAGGCCATTTCCTCTTCTTGTGCAGGTAGCCGTTGAAGACGTCAGGCCGCTTCTCAAACCTCTGGCCGTCCTTGAGTCCCTCTAGCACCTCCCACTCACTGCCCCGACGTCGGCTGTCAACATAGAATAAATAATTTATAAACAACAAAAAAACAAGACAAAAATCTGAAAAATTTCATCAAAATTTTCAGAAAATGTCAACAAAGAATGGATTATTTATGAGAAAAAAGAAACAAGACAAAAATCAGAACAATTTTAAGTCTTTTGTGATAGAAATAAACTACGATAACAAGGCCCGCCCCTCCAAAATTCAAAACGTTTGAAAGTTTTTGTGACAGTAATTACAAAGCGCCACCAAGACTCACAACGCATGTCGCTGCCGGCATGCTGCTGAAGACGAATACTTACAACTACATAACGCTTTCGTTAGGATGTGACTACAAACATTGAAACAGTAATTGGGTATTTGAAAGGGTAGTCAATAACGTTACTTTTTATGAACTGTCAAAACGCGGAATTTGAACGTGATTTGTATTAAATATAACAATGTGACAGATTTTTAGAATCAAATGGAATACTTATTACCATAAAATACATTTTTACAATAACATCTTTGCATAATATTTAATTTCTGTACAGTGATAGAAGTTTTTACGAAGAGCGCTCTTTTATCTATGTGATAGCATATTTTATTTTTGACCGATTCAAATAGTCAATTTGGAGGGGCGCGCCATGTTATTGTAGTTCGTGTCGTTCGTTTGTATCTCGTTTGATTGATTTTTTGGCACGTTTAAATTCATATGACAGTTAGCGAAACCACCGAACTTAATTAATTGACTTAATTGTTCTTTCGGCTCGTGTACATGCAAACAGACCACAACGATCTATCAAAGCTGAAGGTAGAGCGTACAAAACGCTCATCGGAAGTAAATTAGAGTACCCAGGAAAAGATAGGCTTGTTTATTTGGCCCCATACTGACATAATGTAAGCGGGATTGTCCGAAAGGGTTACCGGTACCCCGGAACATAAAGGGCTAAGGAAGGAACATGGATGAGTTTTAGTCAGTAAGAGTCTGACACTCCGTTTCGCACCACCCAGAGCAGGAGGCGTCATTTGATGATTTCCCACACTCAAAAAAAAATTCTGACATAAGTAATACAAAACTACATTTTATCACTTAATTATTTTAAAACAATGTTCCCCCGCTATATCTAGTTGTCTGTCTGAACTGAACGCTAAAGCTCAAAAACTACCGAACGAATTTTCACACAATTTGCATCAACGTAAATTGACTGAAATATGACGACGTTTTTTCAAAATTTATTATAAAAAAACATAATTGTCTATGCTACAGAAAATTGTCTTTATGGTCTACTAGCATTTTTTTAAGTATAGCCTGTAACAATCAGGGATAAGTGTAGCTTTCCATTAGTGATTTTTTTACCCCCTACAACCTCACAAACTTTATCCTTATAAAATATTAGCAAGTATAGAAGTCGTTAGGGGTCTTCAGAAGCCCGAAAATCTGACCAAGGGGTATCGTATTACCCAGTTACTGGGTTGTTGACGTCAGGCAGTCACTCCATGCAAAGTACTGGTATTCAGCCGCATCCAATTAGACTGGAAGCCGACCCCAACATAGTTGGAAAAAAGGCTATTATTAACCTGTCATTATGGTCTACCAATATAGTTAGCACTTCCTAAATTGCGATAATAATAGGATTATATCTGTATTTCGGAACAAAGTTATAACTTTAGAAATAGCCTCCACGTGTGACCCTCATCACCTCCTGACCTTGTGTGTCTGCGAATTATAAAAAGGTTCGAACATGTTAATATTAGACACGACCAAGTTTTAAGTTAATTATGGAAGATTGAAAAGGTCACATTTAAACACGGTTATTTTTACAAAATGTTGCCAATGTTTAAATTAGACTGTAATTAACCGATTTAATTGATTTTATGGAAGTGGGTGACGGGGATCGGTGGAGTTGCCTATTTGATATGTTTTTGGGGCTTTGTTAAAACCTAAAACTCGGCTATTGGTCTAGATCCCGCAGTGTTTAAAGACTGAGGTCTTCAACCAGTGCGTCCAACCTGTCATGACATACGTTGCCGTAACGAGTGGGCTGATCCAAAGGTCGCTCAGCGCGATATATAGAGCAGGCTCGGAGTCTCTTTGAAGGATAAAATCAAGAATTAATTTATCCGGGAAAGAACCGGTATTACCCGACATAGGGTAAGCAAACTGAGTTGGACTGTTGGCCGGTGGAGCAAGACGAGTCCTGGAGTGGAGACCGCGTATCGGCAAGCGTAGTGTGGGACGCCCCCCAGCTAGATGGACCGATGACCTTAAGAAGGTGGCTGGGAAGATGGATGCGGAAGGCGGAGCTCAAGGTGTAGTGCCGCAGCTTGGGAGAAGCCTAGGTCCAGCAGTGGACTGCGATAGGCTGAGTTGATTGATTGGTCGAGGTATTGCTTTTCGCCGAGACTATTTCAAGTTGTATAACGTCAGTCACCACGTAATACGGCTACTACAGGACTACTACTGAAGATTAGTGGGCCGCTACGAGAGGGCCTACGGAGGTAATAGTTTTTTTTTTATACATATAAGGTGTTAAAAAATGTACTCTAAAAATTTCGTGGGAAAATTGTACTCATCGTTACGAACAACTTTTACTATGGGATGAACCCCGAAATTGCGAAAAAATATGAGGTGCACATACATTTATGCACGTAACTCGATAAAATGTATGGAATAGCTCATATTGTATACGATTTTCTTAGAGTATTTTTTTATCACCTTATACAGAGTTGATACGACAGAGGGGCTTTCCTTTAAACAGCTTATACTAGGGACCATTTTCAAGCTCTATACCAAAAATCAATTAAATAGGAGCAGTACTCAGTAGTTTCGTCGCAAATGTTTTTTTAAGTTTTTGCCCCGTTTGAACACGATGTATCTTTCCTAACAGCGCTCCGGCGTGCACGCGTCGGTGCCGCTGCGTTACAAGATCAGGTTTTTATTTACAGAGGGTGGTTGCGTTTAACTCTGATTTGTAAGCTATTTAGTTTGTTTGAAAAAATAAAAAACCTCATTTTTGGTGCTTTTTATTTTTATACCGTACCGAGTTAATACTAAACACGTATAGTATACGTAGTGTAATTTAATGCCCCTCTGTCATATCAACTCAGTATGTCCCTACTTTCTCACCCAACGGAGGGTCATCCATGATGATTTCTTAAGCAAGCAAGAAAGGGACAAGTCATTAATGCCGTCTTCCTTACCCCCTATTCTTCCCAACTCGCTGCGGCTGTGGTGGTGGCCGCACGGCGCGGTCTCCGCTATCAGCTGACAGCGACGCCGTCTCCCCTGAGCAATCGGAATCGGACGGCGCGCGACGCAACGCGGCAGCGCGACCAGCCGCGCCGCGACGTCGCTCACCTGCAAACAAGAGGAGGATTACATCAAAACCTGTCATCTTTAGGGTCTACCTACATTTATCGACACAGAATCGGCTTAAGCCGAGTGCGTATCACCACACTACTCGACTTATCGCCGATCAGCTGTTGCGACGGATGTTGACAACGGCTCGTTTCGCCGTCGGCCGGCGTCGCGACGCGTCGTCCGAGCCGAGCCGATGCGAATGGTATTAGTAACACCCTTATTACGTAGATATAAAGGCTTTTTCGACCGATGTTAGCCGATTCCGCGTCGATAAATGTGGAGAGACCGTTATTGAGCGTATCAATGGCAAATGGGAAATTAGTTGAGATAGTTCAAATACTATGATATAAGAGGAGCTCGTGGCTAAGAACCAAAAGACGCACAGTTCGATCCATCAGTTTAATCTACGCTTGCCGGGGTTGGCCGTCGATGGGTGACCATCTTTACATACCGAGACTCCTCCGTGGCTTGGTCCCGGGTGTCATTTGTGCATCTTTGACAGTCTTTCGTTACGGGTCGTCAGAAGCCCGAAAAGCTGACAGACAGTCTTACCAAGGGGTTTCGAATTGCCCAGTTACTGTGATGTGGAGGTCAGATAGGCAGTGGCTCCATGTAAAATACTGGTATTCAGCTGCATCTGGTTAGACTGGAAGCCGACGCCAACATAGTTGGGAAAAGGCTAGGCGGATGTTACTTCAAATATTATATCTGGGCCAAAATCTTATTCAATTTATTCTTTTCATATATTTTTTTGTTGTTGTCAGATTTTCCACCTTCAAAAGGCGCCTTAACTTTTTGGGGAAAAGACCAGGGGGGAATTTTACGTCACTAAGACCACCCACCCCGGTGATCACCATCAATCAGCACATGGAACGCCCTGTTACTACTTAAAAGACCACTCCATCAAGGCGCTTGAACTTGTGGGGAAAAGACCAGGGAGTGTAGGATTTTACCACACTGAAACCACCCACCCCAGTGATCACAATCAATCAGCACATGGAACGCCCTGTTACTACTTAAAAGACCACTCCATCCCACCTTCAAAAGGCGCTTGAACTTGTGGGGAAAAGACCAGGTAGTGTAGAATTTTTACCTCACTAAAACCATCAGCACGTGGAACGTTACCTCTTAAAAGACCACTCCAGAACACCTTTCTGTCGAAGGCCTTATCTTATCCAATACTCATCATGAATATGCGTTTATTCAGTTAAGTAACAGTGACTATGCGACAATATTTTTCCAAGATAAAGGTTTATTTCAAAGGTGACTTATTCTTCCAATAATATTGATTCTATCATCGTATAAAAACGTTTTATTTTCACTATGACGCTGCGTCAATGCATACGCTGCGCAAGCGTCGCACAGTCATGCTTGTATATCGACAATGCGTGACGTTAACGTGGCGCTAGTGTCGCTCTACGCCGCGGATACGCGCGTACGTCATACGTATACGCGCAGACGTTCTACGACGAACGTTTAAGCTGGATCACGGACAGGTTCGATGGAACCATACTGTAAAAAAACTAGGACGTGCCCTACGTGTCGAGTATGTCCAATAAAATTGAAATTGTATCGTGAGCCTGTAATTACATCAATGTCCTTCAAACTAAAAGTTTAGGGCACAGCTGTTTGATAACAAAAATACTGTAAGTTCCCTGAAAAAGTTACTACATTGTGATCGAATCAGCCCTAAGATATTTTTACAATTTTTTTAGGGTTCCGTACCCAAAGGGTAAAACGGGACACTATTACTAAGACTCCACTGTCCGTCTGTAACCAGGCTGTATGTATCTCATGAACCGTGATAGTTAGACAGTTGAAATTTTCTCAGATGACGTATTTCTGTTGCCGCTATAACAACAAATACTAAGAAACAAAATACAATAAAAATTTAATGGGGCTTCCATACAACAAACGTGATTTTTGTCTATAAATCCCTTCGTGTCCGACTCTCACTTAGCTGGTTTTTTTCTCACAGTTCAATGCACCTTGTAAAGTATAACATAAAGTTAATTTTACATAAACCGTGAAGTTCATTACCGATTTCACGCACCAATTAATTACAATAGCAATCTCTTAAGCAAACGACATCACCGCGACTTTGTTTGAACAACTTGTATAAACATTGGTTACGCTAGCGCCAACAGTTGAGACCAAAAGATGTGCTATCAATTATCATCTTTAAACAGGTATTTAGAACAATATTTTGACAAAGATCCTCGCAATTTTCTTACACCTAAGAGACAATAGCTTATAAGTAAAATGAGAATCTTCTTCACACGAAACAACCTTTTGAAAGGGGCGACTAGAATCAATTTTATTTCTTGTTCATTTTGACGTTCAAAAGTGCCTTAATTGTGCCTATTTGAAATAAATTATTTGACTTTGACTTTAATTTTGACTTTGAGACCAGAATGTCAATCTCAATACTCAATCATTTATTGCATTTATAGTCAATCTGGTACCAAATCCGACTGGTAGTTCCAGAGATAAGCGCGTTCAAACAATCAAACCCTTCAGCGTTATAACAGCTTCTGCTCACAGCTTCACCCGCGTGCATGTCGTCGGAAATTATCCCACGTGGACGTACCTACTACCGGGAAGAAACTATCCTATATGTTAATCTAAGTTATAATATATCTTATCAAAAACTCAAACTCAAGCTCAAAGTATTTTTTTCAAAGAAACCAATTATAGGCACTTTTGAATTGTCAAGGTGTCGGTCAGTCAGAGAGATGAAGCTAGTTGCCCATTCCAAAGCAGTAGGTACTTATGGAGAAGAACGGGCAAGAAACTCCATGGACACTCTTTTAAACAAAATATGGTTACAAAATATTGGTTACATAGTTCATATTAGTATTATACATGTGAGAACGATGCAGAACGTTAAAAGCATCAGATATAAAATATGTAAAAACTATTCAATAATTAAATTAAAACAAGCCTTAGCCGCTAAGAGAGATGACCAGATACAAATATACCATATTATCTCAAATAATATAATACAAACACACACACATTCGCAAACTTTCGCCTTTATAATGTTAGTGGTACAGTATAGATTACCGAGACACGATACTATACTAACAAGAATGTCAAGAATACGACACCGTTGGAAATAAATTAGGTTTCCCGGCTGCTTGCTTCGAGCTAGGTAATCAATTTGCACTGTCTTACCAAGACAGCGGGAGGCTAAGTTAACTAATACAGAGTGCCTTCCCGGAACCTATCGGCAGTCTAAGTACCAATTACACCAATGAAACTGAACGCGATCAGAACATTTAAAAGGCGTTCAGTGTTGTCAATCACTTGCTTAAAAATCGGTGAAGGAAAACAATGTGAGGAAACCAGCATGTCTGAGAGATATTTCTCAACAGCATGTGTAGCTAAGTTACAGGCCCCGTGGGCATCATCTAGCAGTTACTAACCACACGAAAAGAAGAAGTGTCAGTATTCCATTGAAAATAATGGCACTGACAGATCTTCTGATTGCGTTCAGTTTTATTGTTCAAATGTGCCCCTAATTAACTACCTAATTAGCTTTAGTTTAGCTTCATAATATTACTTAAGTTGATATCAGACGCTTCGCTTGTAGGCAAGATGCAGAATGAAAAGCATATTTTAACAAAAAGCGTCTTAGAGAACAATTTTCATAGAAACCCCTTTACGGGTGGAGCTTCCTAAAATCCTTTCAAAATCAAAAGTCATTTATTCAAATTAGGCTGAAGATCAGCACTTTTTGAAGGTCAAAGTTACATAAGACAGTCCCCCAAAAACGCCCACCCTTCACCACTTCCTAGTGCTTTAGCTGGGAAGAAGAAGTGGCGCAACAAACTCCCCAGCAGCACAGCTGTCTGTTTAGTTGGAAGAACTAAACTTAACTTTCTTAACTAACGTCTCTTACTCGTACTCTACCTACATCAATCCCAACTTTCATGCTTGTACGTCCAGCTGTTTTTGAGATTTCGTAGTTAATCAGTGAGTGAGTGAATGTGTGACCTTTCGCTTTTTTTATCTAGGTATATCAAGGCGCGTATTCTGCCTATCCTGCGAGGAATGAAGCCGCGATGTTAACTTGAACTATGTTCTATGTATATTCAAAACAGCAAACTTGCCAAGACGTAAACTCATTGGATCAGGTCAGGAGAACGTGGCGCAGTGCGGTGCAAAAACTAGTGCAACATAATGCGATTGTGATCATGTGATATAGGGCATTATGCTTACAGAGTTAATACCCGCGCCAAAATGTCTTTTTCTTGTATTCGCATTACCTAAATCAACCAGTACTAGGCCTGCGTGGTAGATTACAGCCCACTCCCTCTCGGAAAGTGTCCCATTATAGGCTACTTAATTAACAAAGAACTAGTCTGTGACTGTACCACCACCTCAACGAGTAATATTATTTTAATATTACTTCAGTGTGCGAAAGAAATGAAGCTACTACTACTTCTACGTGTGGTTAGTGACTAACCTGGTGTCAGAGTTTTTAAGCTGCACATGGCCTCTGACTTAGCTTCACATGCTGTTGAGGATTATCTCTCAGGCAGGCATGCCAGTTTCCTCCGATGAAGCTATACAAGAGGTATAGCTCCATCTCTTTTTCCAATGTAAAGGTGAACTGGTAGATTTTTTTTTGTGGTTGGGAAATCATCCAAAGACTTCTCCCGCTCTGGGTGGACAGGAAGGGAGTGTCAGACTCTTACTGACTAAAACGCATCCATGTTCCTTTCTTAATGTTCCGGGGTAGCGGTAACCCTTTCGGACAATCCCGCTTAAAACTGCTAGGTTGTTCCCATGAACGCCAACACGCAGTTTTTAACGATTTCTTCATAACTTTACTATCAGCCATCAAACACCACAATTTCACCACCAGTTAGGTAAGTTTCTGCTTACCCAACGAAGGTAACAAGCGTGCTGATAATATACCACAATTTAGATTCACCATGACCGACGTGATGAAATACCTCCATGTTAGTATTGAAACTTCCAAAATGATGGGTTTGGTTCAACAGGATTGTGAACGTCGTGGGAATTTAACGGGTGAAGATGACGTTTTAGGCGTGGATAAGCAAGACATACGTTAGTATGTCTAGCTTGTCCACGCCTTAAATGAAACTAATGAACTACGCGACAAGAAATAACCTAATAACAAACATATCCAGGGGGGCGACTACCACCACTTAAAGCTGTATTATTTTAACCTCTTAAACGCCATTGTCACATATACGTGACCAACTATGTTGGGATCGGCTTCCAGTCTAACCGGATGCAGCTGAATACCAGTATTTTACATGGAGCGACCGCCTATTTGACCTCCACAACCCAGTAACTGGGTAATACGATATTAGAATACGGCTTTCTGAACACTGCTACTCGTTACCTGGAGTCCATTGCTTCCTTAGTACTATCACTCTCCACGAATGTTACTCATTTTTACTATTTGATTATTGTATTTGTTTACTCATTATTTCTCATTTAAATTGTTCTTTATTTCTGATTTAAATTGTTATTTTTTATTTATTTAATACTTTAAGCACAGAGATGTACAGAGGCGGACTTAATGCCATAGGCATTGTCTACCAGTCAACCTTTGGGTGATGCAGAGCAATAGGAAATATTATTTTTAATACTATTTGGGGATATATTGTTAATTTAATTATAATTTTTTATTTTATAAAGTCAGAGTTTTCGTTTGTCATTTTAACTTTTTAGAGACCAATAACTTGTTTGTGTGGTTTTATACTGTAAATGCAAGTTGGTTATAATAAAGCGGGATTTTCCGAAAGGGTTACCGCTACCCCGGAACATAAAGGGCTACGGAAGGAACATGGATGGGTTTTAGTCAGTAAGAGTCTGACACTCCCTTCCGCTCCACCCAGAGCGGGGGAAGTCATTGGACGATTTCCGAGCCTCAAAAAGTTGGTTATAATAAATATATAAAATAGGTGTGTACTCACGTTTGTTCTCGAGGCGCGTCGGCTCTGTAACGACATTCTTCAGCCCTCCTTGATTCATGACTCTGCCGTTACACGCGCCCAGTAGTAACCATCGTAATTCAGCTGAAACGGAGGAAAATACTACATTAATTATTGTGGGTTAATATCAAACGTCGATAAACTTGGATAAGGTCACCTGGTAACACGGCAGTAAGACAGAAATTCTGAATGCCCTGCCTGTAACAGGATAACATCAACCCAACCTAGACTTCCAGTCGCAAATGGATTAAGCGGGATTGTCCGAAAGGGTTATCTCTACCCCGGAACATAAAGGGCTAAGGAAGGAGCATGGATGGGTTTTAGTCAGTAAGAGTCTGACACTCCGGTCCGCTCCACCCAGAGCGGAAGGAGTCGTTAGATGATTTCCCACCCTTATAAAAAAATAGATGCAACTGACCAGTACTTCACATGGAACGACAGCCTATCTGACCTTCTCAGGTCTTGTCTCAATTGAAAAATTATTTTTGTGTTGAATAGTCAATTTATCGAAGAAGGCTATAGGCTACATCACGCTACGACCAATAGGAGCCGAGCAGCGAGTGAAATCGCGCGGGAGTAGCTAGTTTAAAATAGTTACGATTTTTTTTTTGTGTTTCAGATCGGCGCAAAAACGGCAACGGTTTATCTACGAATAGAAAATGAAATACTAATGGAAAACCTTTTAGACACGTCTCTAAATTCAATAATATAGTGTCCGAATACGCAACAGATTAATAGCCAAAGGAAAAAAGCAATTTCCGAGGTATCGGAAATGAGACATTGCTTTGTGCCAACTAATTTGTTGGCTTGGTTTTAGCAATTTATACAAATAAAATTGAAGTGTCTGTTAACAGACATAGCCACTATTTTTTGTCAGGTGCAATTCTAAAGTTAGTGCCTCCAACACGCATATGTGTCGTCAAAATCCCTACTGAGTACCTACCTTCAACACGCATTGCAATGTATGGACAATAAACACATATTTGTGTTGAAGGCTGAGCTTGGAATGGATCAAAATGTATTGAGCACGTATGTGTGTGCGGGGCACTGTGAGATAGAACAGAAAACACACAGTTGTGTTCATGGCAGTGTATGGGTTATGTAGATAGAATAACAGCTGTTTTATAAAATGCACATGAAAGTATAAACGGGTCTTAAAAAACATGAATGGTATACACACTACTTTCAGGCCTTGCTTTCGGGGCCTCCTAGCACAGGTATTCCTTATACTTAAAAGGAGACCCCTATGTAAGATATATTGTAGAAGTTTGTAAAGTTACTGAAATAAATTAACATTTATTTATTTATTTCAACAAAAATACAAAAATTTTTCATCATGTTTATCATGTCTCATCACATCACGTTTTATCACAACGTGTTTAAGTGTTTTTTGAACCAATTTCCTAAAATAAAACTAGGATTTCCGCCAATACAAAAATGCTTCAGGAAACCATTTTAGTGTCAGAAGTCTAACAAACAGACATGACGTAATCGCCAACTTATTAATGCATAGCTGAGATCACCAGCCATACTGTCGATAGTCGTAAAATTAACTATTATTCACGGTAATTATGATTACCAAGATTTAATTGTGTTTAAGAAGGAACAAAGACAATTCAAAGCTAACGGAAATGCACTCAATTAGTACTTTTGCTGTTGACTGTACGTAATTTGTAAGAAATATAACAATGTGACGTCACAGATTTTTAGAATCAAATGGAATTACTTATTAATATTAAATGCAATTTTACAAACATCTTCGTATAATATTTAATGTCTGTACGGTGAAGTTTTTAAGTTTTATTAATTAAGGAATAGTTTACCTTATGTGAAAAGTGTCAATAAATATTAAAAAAATTTTTTATGTATAAATAAAAAAAGGAGCTACGTCTGCCAACAAACTGCTTTGCAGTTTGGCAGCGGTAATAAGTCTTAAGTCATTGACTGCCACGCAGCAGACACAATAGAAAAACTATTGTTTGTCGGACACACGGTGACCGCGTTGGCGTTCAACGTGTTAAAAAAAAATCTGTGAATTAACACTTTTCAATTTTTTTTTTTAAGACGAGCGGTCTTTTTTCTATGTGATTTTATATATAATTTTTTACCGTTGCAAATAGTCAATTGAGTGAGGAAAGCGAGAATGCACTTTTGCCCTGCTCACTGGCACACATTAAAATATTTGCACAACTATATCTCCTGCGTCGAAGGTTCGTCTCCGTTGAGGACTGGGGGACTAATTCGCTCAACTATAACTACAGTCGAACGAAATGATTAGGTATGTCACCTCTATAATTCGTGAAGGGGTCAGAAGGGAGCTCATAAGGAAGTCAGTAAACGTTTATTTAAAGCTATCCGATAGACGTGGAACCTATCGGAATATATCAGATATATTTAACCTTTTGAACGCCATTGTCACTTAAACGTGACAGGCAAGCGCATGCCCTATAATAATAATAATAATAATAATAATAATAATATCCTTGGACATTTCACACAGCGCCATATCGTCCCAAGCTAAGCAACCTAATGCTTGTGTTATGGTAACGAGATGGCTGATATACTACTTATATACATTTTTTTTTTGTAAATACATACATATTATAGATAGAAAAACACCCAGACTCGTAACAAATACTTGCCAACGAAACAAATATGTGACAATGCGGAAAAATATCAACACGAAATAAACAATTAAATCATGACTTTTACGTGTATGTATACACGGTTAAATTTTAGTCGTTTTAATCCCCTTAAGGGGTAATTGTTTGGGAGCAACTTTTACTATGGGATCGAACCACAAATCGCGACCAAAAAATCAGCTGTTCAGTAGATTTATGTTCACCTAACTCGTCAAAATGTACTGCACAACTGATTTTTATTCGCGATTTCAGGTTCGGTCCCATAGTAAAAGTAGCTCGTTATAATGAGTAAATGACCCCTTAAGGGTATTAAAACGACTTAAATTTAACCGTGTATATAGATGTCTTAAAAATTGAAGCTACGTATTTAATGACATGAAACAAATTAAAAGACACAATGGATATTGGGGAATTCATGATAACAAGAAGAAATAAATTTGTAGCTTGGCGTGGAGGGCATTCGTTGCGTTTATGCTCTGGCGTTCAAAAGGGCAGCTTCTGTTTAGTGTTTTCCCAACTATGCTGGGTTCGGCTTCGGCAGTTTTACCAGAAACAGCTGACTACCAGTTTTTTACATAGCGACTGCCTATACACATTGCCTTGACTTTGCCAGGCATCGCTGGCGTGTATGTAGGAAATTATCCCACGGAAGCCGTTTATTTTTTCGGGATAGTGGCCTATATGCTATGCCAGACTACAAACTATCTGTGAGCCAAATTTTATCCAGATCCGTTAAGCCGTTCTGGCGTGATTGAGTAACAAACATCTATCATCACAAAATTTCACGTTTATAATATTAGTAGAAAACATCTACACCCTAAGAGAAGTAGGAGAGTAAAAACTCTTAGAAATCCGACCACGACTAAACAAAAGGCAAGGGATTACGCGGAAATATTTTTATGTTTCTTTTAAGATAAGCTAAGATTAGATAAGCTTGTTTTAAGATAACTGTTAGCCTTCCAAAACCAAGCCAAATATATACTTGTCTGATGCCCTATTTCTGAGATTCGAACGTGAGTTTATCTATTCGATAGGCACATTGGTTTTCAACACTCAGCGTATGAACTTTCCGATAACTATGTATACTATTTGAGGGCATTTTGCTCTAGTTAGAGCGGCATGCCAGATTTTTACTGACCAAAATCTACCCGTGTGTTCCTTCAGTTGCCTGGGCCAGGGGTCCCGGAATATGAGGGATTGTCCGAAAGGGTTACCCCGTTACCCCGGAACATAAAGGGCTAAGGAAGGAACATGGATAGGTTTTAGTCAGTAAGAGTCTGACACTCCCTTCCGCTCCACCCAGAGCGGGAGAAGTCATTGGATGACTTCCAACCCACATAAAAAAGGGGTCATGGAAACTCTTTCATACACACCCGCGACCGTAGTTAGACAGCAGTCCTAGCGAACCCTTTCAGTTAGTTCTGACATCTCTTTGAGGAGTGTGTAAGGTGTCCCCTTACGTCTATACAGTAGGGATATTGCAGATTCGCCGGGATTTACCGAAAGGGTCACCACTACCCCGGAACATAAAGGGCTAAGGAAGGAATATGGATGGGTTTTAGTCAGTAATAGTCTTTCCCTCCCTTCGCCGTACCATATAAATATTACTAACTATACTTAGGTAGTTATTGATTAAGCTTCAATAATACGTATTTAATCCACTTTGTGTATCTTAATGATGTTTTAATAATTCCTGTCACTCTTGTTTAGCAAGCAGTGGTATACGAATTAGTGTGGGGATTATGGGGTAGGTTATCATTTATAACTAAACTAGCTTCCGCCCGCGGCTTCGCCCGCAAAATATGACAACAAATTATACACATAAACCCTCCTCTTGAATCATCTATTAAAAAAACCCGCATCAAAATCCGTTGCATAGTTTTAAAGATTTAAGCATACATAGGGATATAGGGACAGCGAAAGCGACTTTGTTTTATACTATGTAGTGAAGTGAAACATAAAAAACTTACAAAAAAAAACAGCAACCGAATTCAAACACTACATAATCAGCCTATAATGTGGCCACTGCTGGGGCACAGGCCTCCTCTCTAAGAGAGGGAGTGGGCCATAATCCACTACGCTGTCCCCGTGCGGGTTAGCGGATGTCACATGTCTTCGAATTTTTGGTTCTAGGACATGCCGGCTTCCTCACGATGTTTTCCTTCACCGTTTTGAGAGCAGTGGTGATGAAGTTCAAACACACAAAGTAAAGCGCCTGCTTGGGTTCGAACTCACGACCTACAACTCGTAAGCCGAAACCAATACTACTGGGCCACCACTGCTCTACGAAGTGAAACAATAACTTTAATTCCAGAAGTGGGTAGCTAAAAGTTAAAATACAAAACATAAAGGGCTACGGATGGAACATGGATGGGTTTTAGTCAGTAAGAGTCTGACACTCCCTTCCGCTCCACCCAGAGCGGGAGCAGTCATTGGATGATTTCCCAGCCTTAAAAAAAAAAAAAAAAAAAAGTGACACCGACGGAAACAAGAAATTTCTATTCGCAAAACTTAAAATATCATTTCGTGTTCATTCTACATTTCGCAGGCAACTCGTAATGAGTCCTAGATTGAGCAATGCGACACAGTGCAGTTACAGAAGTGGGCCGCTGCTTGTAATACAAAAACGATAACAAAACAATATCTATTTTATTTATCTGTACCTTTTATCGCGATAAACAATAATATCTATAATGTGTAAATACTCGTACTACAAAACAAAGTCGCTTTTGTGTCTGTTTATTTGATCGTTTAAATCTTCTTAACTACACATCTTGATTTTGGATTTTGATGCGGCTTTCAACAACATAGAGCATTTATCCCCGTAAGTTATAAGTGTAAAATATATTAATATTTAGCTTGGATGTACCACAAAAACCCCAGTGTTTTGACATGTCCCATGCGAAACAGGGATCGGTCACTGGTCTTTAAGAACATAAACAACTATCACGTGTCTTGTCATGTGATTCCTCAAGGTTTTATACTATGTCCGGTTATGTTTCCGATACTTTCTTTAAATATTATGGGGATGTCTGAATGGACTGGTCACATTTGTATCAGGAGCCACAGTGACACAATGAGAAGATGGCGGCAGGAGTAACTACACAAACTGATAAATGATGGTCTTCTGGCCCACAAAGCTTATGGAACTGCAATATTTGGGGTTTGTAAGTTGTGGGGGGGCTTAGCTCAGCAATAGGATGATAGGCAATCAAAGTATTCTTTTGGTCGCAGGAACGGACAGGAGTGTCAGAATCTAATGGCTTACTGATGCTGCTATCTTCGATCCCCTTACAAAGCGTTGCGATATGTGCTTAGCCTTTGTATAAAAGAAATTGGGAAATCTACAAGTACCTACGTCTGACAGTGAAAAGAAACGGTTCATTTTATTTTAGTAGGTATAGTAATAAATCTATACTAATATTATAAAGATGAAGAGTTTGTTTGTTTGAACGCGAATTTGAATAGAAGAAATCTTTTTGTGTTTGATAGTTCATTTATCGAGGAAGGCTATAGGCTATGTAACATCACGCTACGACCAAAAGGAGACGAGCAGTGGGTGAAACCGCGCGGGAGCACCTAGTTTATTTATAAATATATTACGTTTAGATATAACTATTTAGGTATGTATTTATTTATAGTTTGTTTAGGTGTATTTGTAGTTTGATAAATATACACTTAAATTTTACTGTTGCACCTACCACTGTTGTATGTGTATCTCTGCATCACCCAAAGGTTGATTGATAGAAAATGCCTACGGCATTAAGTCCGCCTCTGTACATTTCTGTGCTTACAGTATTAAATAAATAAGGAACCAAACTCACAGTTTTGGCAATAGACGACTTAGCTGGGTCACCGAACTAGTTTCATATAACCAACATTATTCTTACGAAACGTCTACTCAATTGCCAACCGAAAATCGATGCCGCATTGGCCACACCATACCCAACATTAATCACATCAGCCTTCACATAATGGGGTGGCTTACCGGCAGTTTTAACATAAAATAATATATTGATACTGCGCTGGAGTGCTTTTACCTTAATACGTTAAATGATTATAAAAATAAGGTTAACAATAAAAAGTCCTTCGTACCTATTCGCGCTAGGCTGAATGGATTTTTCACTTTCATTGTAGTATTAGCACAGCACTGTTAACTAATTATTTTCACCATAAGGACCTAACAATCTCGTCAATAGTATTATTTTCTTCCAAAACACATACTTATTAAGTACTTATATTTAAAATGACACTACATAATACACTTTAATCACTAAACTGCCGTAATAAACACATTAATTATTTCAATTTAAGTGATTACGATACAACGCAGTATCACTAGTGATGTACCTGCATTGTACTGAGGTTTAATCTATAATATAAAAACGGTATCAGTTTTATCTGTGTTAACCAAGGATATCAATAAAAACATAAGAATTATCTACCATTATCTGGTGAACGCGTGGATTACTCATCTTTTATCTTGAGGAAACACGATGATTATTGTGACAAAATGTAAAGGGGGAATATTTTTTGTCAACATCATAAGTCTTTGACTCGAGGGGTGTCTTCTTTTTTGAGGGTGGGAAATCATCAAATGACTCCTCCCGCTCTGGGTGGAGCGGAAGGGAGTATCAGACTCTTACTGACTAAAACCCATCCATGTTCCTTCCTCAGCCCTTTATGTTCCGGGGTAGCGGTAAGCCTTTTGGGCAATCCCGCTAACTCGAGGGGGTCTGGAGGAGACCGTCTATGTAGGATACTAGCTGATACCCGCAGCTTCGCACACGTGGACCCTAACCGTTTTCCTTAAACAAAAGCAGCCTTAGATACTCCTTATAACAGCAGCTATCTGCCAGTGAAGTCCAGTCAAAATCGGTCCAGTCGTTTCGGAGATTAGCCGGAACCGACAGACAGACAAATAGTTATTTTGAAAAACGTTTTCGTTGTTAAATACCGTATATACTTTCATATCATTCAGTAAAACTGTTATTTTGTCAAACAGACACCTCAATTTGAACTTATTTGTATAATTTCGTTCTTCAACGGTCTACACGCAAACTAACTTTAGAATTCCATGTTAAAGCACGGAGAACTGTTTCTTTGAATCGACTTCCATAATTATCAAATAAGATCGAATTCCATTTAAAAAAAAATAGTATACCTACATTGCGTTCGTGAAACTAATCACCGCACAAATCAAGATACAATTCACGAATGAACCTTAAGTCAATAGCCAAATAAGATGCACTAGTGATGGAGAGGTCAAGACTTGAAGTCAAGTGCCTCGTCTGTGAACCTATGGCTATGCGAAGAATGACACGCAATAACTTCAAAATTTGATTGAATTACTTCGAAAATTCGTTGGAAACTTGAAACTGAGATGCAGGAATGCAGCTGCGGATGAGATGGGTGACAATGGCTTACCTCCCATCGTACACTGCTTCCCTGTCACCACATGTGAGGACCTAATGGCTGCGACAGCGAACGGTATTAGCGTTGCACAATTTTGGGCCTTACAAATTATTTTCCTGTTATTTTTGCCAAAGATACGCTAAGAAGACTGATTCCATCGCAGGTAAAATATGGATTAGGTTAGCACATGAGACTGGTGGTAAGCACAAGCAAAGAGATCCCAGCAGTGGGTGAAGTAGGGCTGTGGTTGACAATAATGATGAAGATAGAACAGTGCCATAAAGAAAATAAGAAAAATATATTACTTGGGACACGTACAGGAAATACAAACAGTCTTCTTCTTTTCGTGTAGTTAGTGACTAACCTGGTGTCAGAGTTCTTATGCTGCCCATGAGCCACGACTTAGCTTCACATGTTGTTCAGAAATATCTCTCAGACATATACAAACAGTAAAATAAAAGAGCAAGACTAACAAATTCATACTAAAGGAAAATTAAAAAAAAAGAACTGCGAGGAAAAAATCGTCACAGATTTGGTAAGGCTAATAAGTCTCCTAACTCGGCATAATCCTACGATATAAAAAAAATAAAACAAATACCGCAGAGCTGGTATTCTGAGAAAAGAGAATCAATGAGTCGAAGTATTTTTACAAAAAGATCTTGCAAAACCTGAGAAGCTATAAAAGCATTTCAAACCAATAAACGAAGTTTCATTAAGTATTCCAAGGGAAGGAGAGGAGAATTATATATCTAAGGCACCTTCCATTATAAGTCAGAGTTCGCACGCCATTAGCATAATGCTACAGTAACTTTAAATTCACTATTGGTGTGCCTTCCAAAGCGATGTTTCATGAATTTTCGTTTAGTGGTATCATACAATCCAAAAATACAATGGATATATAAAATGATTACGTACTGCTGGAATTGGAACAATAACGCATGTGCTGATAGAATAATTTATAGATTCTTGTGTAAAGAAATGTTTGTCTTTCTTAGAACAAGACTTTGAAAACAATATATTTTTATTGGGTTTATTTAATGCCATGATTCTGCCATTTCCCAATTTAGGTCGGTCACAAATAGACTAGCAGTGATAGCCTAGTGGTGTGACCGTCGGACTGCCAAATCATAGGTCTCAAGTTCGAACCCAAGACACGCAACTCTGATTTTACGGATTCATGTGAGTATTGTATTATAATCATTTGCTTAAAAATCGTTGTAGGAAAACATCTTGAGGAAACCGGCATGTCTGAGAGATATTTCTCAACAGCATGCGAAGCTAAGTCAGAGGCCCATGGGCAGCATAAAAACTCTGACACTAGGTTAGTCACTAACCACACGAAAAGAAGAATATATATTTTTAGGAGAGCATTCATATTACTCGAAACCTCTTGCGAGACTTGCTTATCTATAGGTTCTTGGGACATAATTTGATCATTCGCTTCATCGATTGCGTGAAAACAGTTCGGTTTCCGACAAGATTCGAATATAGTTCGGAACTTCGCCGGAGGGGAGCGTGTAGGAAGCGGATGGACAAGGGAACTGAATTGTCGCTTGGTTAGACTGGAAGTAGGCACATATAGTTGCGAACGTATCCAAATTATATTGCTCCATTTATAAATCAAACTAGCTTGTGCCCGCGACTTCTTTCGCGTGGAACAGCGGATGCCCATGTCATAATCTGTATGGTAAATTTCAGCCCAATCCTTGCAGTGATTTGAGGTATGTGTTGATAGATCTGTCAGTCACGGTTTCCTTTTATATTACAGATGATATTATTTTACCAGCCACATCCCTACTAATATTATAAATTCTAAAGTAACTCTGTCTGTCTGCCTGTTTGGTACCTTTTGACACCTAAATCACCAAACGGATTTCGATAAGCAGAGAGATAGATTGCATCCCGGGGAACTTTTAGTCAAAAAAAAATTTCTCCCGATATTGCGATATAAGTATAACCAGACAATGTCGCGGGCAAAAGCTAGTAACAATCAATACTAATATTATAAAGTTGAAGAGTTAGTTTGTTTGAACGCGCTAATCTCTGGAACTACTGGTCCGAATTGAAAAAATATTTTTGTGTTGGATAGTCCATTTGTCGAGAACGCAAAAGCATAAAGGCACGCGCGTACCCTCCACCCCAAGCTATAAATTTATTTTTTCTTGTTATTATGAATTTCCCAATATCCATCGTGTCTTTTGTTTCATGCATCGATCACTAATAAAGAACTAGATACACAATCTCATACAAAAGTTCTCTTAAAAATGTCGCCAATTGTGTTTAGGTAAAATAAATCTATATTAATGTAATTTCAACCTTACCTGCAAGGTTTAAAGCCGTATTCACAAAGCTATTGCAAAAAGCAATAAAATTTTACGACCGGTACTCGCTGCTCAACATACATCAAAACAATTTCAACCTTATACGCATGCTTTAAAGTAACAATTACTAAGTGTCAAAAAAAAGTAATAAAATTTTACAACCGAGGCTCGCCACTAGCACAAGGAACGAGTGGAGACGAACCAGAACAATATTTTTTGTTTGTACTGTAAATTATTATGTATGGTATTTTAACATACTTCAAAAAAAGGAGGAGGTTACTCAATGCGTCGCGTATTTATAATTTATTTTTTATTTTTATGTTGCACACCACCCATAAGTCGAAGACGAATCGACCGATTGAGATGATTCATTACATTAGGTTTGTTCCCAAGTTTGTCCTGTTTACATCTAATCCTCGTTCTGATGATGGAATCTACTAGGAATTTAGGCAACGCCTTAAATATTAAAGGCATACAATTAGCGATTTTGGTATTTTTAGATAAATCAGAACTTTACATTCAGAAAATATAAATTAGTGAGGAAGAATATACAAAAATCAAAGAATATTATTGTCCCAATTTTTTGACATATTGTTCATAATAAATTACAAATGTCGATAAAAAGAAATACTTCGGATCGAAGAATTCTTCGGATCTTTGACGTGCTGTAACTGATATCCATTCTCCACACCTCACTGGATCACGAGGAAAGCTAAAAATAATTGAATATTTTCAAAGTCCCGACTAAACAACCACAAAAAAATATTGGGAATATCAAAAAACCCGACTGATAAAAAACAACTAACAAGTTCCAAACAAGTCACTTTTCAAGTAGTCTTATGCAGTTAGTGGCAGTTATTTTAGGTCAATTATTCATACATAGGCTAATAAACACATAACCCTCCCTTGCATCGCGCAGTCAGGTAAATGAAAACAAAAATCAAATCTCGCGTTAAAAAAAATAAGAACTATAATAGCGTCTCCAACAAATGGAACAGAGTCAACGCGGATAACCCAAACAATTTAAGTGGACATGCGTAAATATGATTAATACGTTTAGTAAGAGTCTTTACAATTGAGCTGCATTATATCGCCTGCTATTTGTTACGACTTAATTTAAAATAAAGTTTTTACGATGATTTCTTGAAAAAATATTAGTATTTACAATACAATGTTAACAATTATATAATGATAATATTAATACTTAGCAAAAATAAGAAACTCCATCCTTTTTTAGCGTCCTAGACGTGTGATTTTTGCAGTTTTTAAACGAGCACTGAGACATGTTTACCGTCGGAGCGTTCGAATGCTACTAGATGAAAAGACCACCCAAATGTTCAATTGGGTGGTCATTCGGTGAGGACATTTTTTGACGCTGATTGTGTATCTAGTTCTTTATTAGTGATCGATGGTTTCATGTCATTAAATACGTACAAGAGCTTAAATTTTTAAGATATCTATATAAACGCACACGTAATGATTTAATTGTTTATTTCATGTGATAGTGTACCCACATTGCCACATATTTGTGTAGTTGGCGTACAGGGCATGCGCTTGCTTGTCACGTATATGTGACCATGGCGTTCCAAAGGTTAATCAAAGCCATATTTGAAAATGTTACAATATTAATGTTTCATTACTGCCAATATTTTCCCCCCATCTCACAACACAGTACCTATTGTACTATGCTACCAACCTAGTTCATTAAACATTTGATTCACGCGAAGTGAGTCGTGCAATTATGTCATGATAATGACATCATCGTCTGGCGTTTTGTTTGCGAGCGAAACCTGTGTGGATGGCCGTATAGTGGGTCAAATCAAAGGTGTGAATCAAGGTCGGGTTATAAATACTAACATTTTTTTATCCTAGTTGTTTTATTGGCATGGTAGACTGTTTTAGGGCTTTGGAGGAACAACATTGTAAATAAAGCCTTATAAACACGTAACTTGGTAGTTACCAGTAGTTAGTTTCAAGGAAATGTGGGCAACTTTATTATAGGCAACCAAACACTCGCCTGTACATTTAGTACATTGACTTTTTTTTAAGATGGGAATTTATCAAATGACCTCTCTCGCTCTGGGTGGAGCCGAAAGGAGTATCAGACTTTTTTTACTAGCTAAAACCCATCCATGTTCCTTCCCTATGCGTTCCATGGCAGCGGATACCCTTTCAGACAGTCCCGCAGACAGGAATTTGACGTCACAAAATCATTTGTTTGTGGAGATTCAAACAACATTAATTCTATGTAAAATTTTGACCCGTAGCACCTGGCCAGTATCAAAATAATTCCGTTCATACATTTAAAAACGGAAGTTACCCAAATCCTAACTATGAAAAGAACACTCTTATCGAGTCTCTTTGCTTTATGCCTTTGCCTGATAGCCGACGAATCTTCACATAAAGAGCGACGGGTATTTGGGTCAAGGTACCGACACTTTTCGGGACATTCACTGTAGCTATTCACTGATGCGTTCCGTTTATCCGCTGACCGTTTTTCGAGCATATTACGAAGTCCATCTTTTCTTGGGAGCGGAAAATAGTGGCTGTTCTCAATCGCAATGACGAGAAAACTTGGGCACTAAATAATAATTGTTGTTACAATCCCCAGGATCCAGTCAAGCGTTCCCATTCCTAATTCCGCACGCACTTATTCATAAATCAAAGGATGGAGCCTTTGGGAAGGTTCTGAAAGATATGTAGGTATAAGTGTACTGAATTTCTTAGTCACATGAAGACAAATATAACTATCTAATACCTAACTATACCTTTTTTTTTTGAGGCTGGGAAATCATCAAATGACCCCCTCTCGCTCTGGGTGGAGCGGAAGAGAGTGACAGACTCTTACTGACTATAACCCATCCATGTTCCTTCCTTAGCTCTTTATGTTCCGGGGTAGAGGTAACCCTTTCGGACGATCCCGCTTACCCAACTAACTACACCTAGTATCTTGTCGAATTAGAATGTTAACTTTATATTGAACAACTCTTCAATAAGACTTTTTATACAGGAGTTCCCCTACAAACAAGTCGAGTATGTAGACCTAGACGCAAGGCTGCAGGGCAGCACCCTAATTACGTAAAACACTAACAATCTAAATGATTGTACAGGATATTGTTAATACATCCCTACATTCCCTACTAATATTGTAATTTCGAACGTTAATTTGTCTGCCTGTATTTTGCCTGTTTATGCCTAAACCACTGAACCGACTTCGATAAAATTTGTTAGAGAGATAGAATGCATCCCGCGGAAGGACAGGTTTATACATATACTTTTTGTCTCAAAAATATCTCCCGATATTGCGATATAACCGAACTCCACGAGGACGAAGTAGTGGGCAAAAGCTAGTTGCTTTCTATGTTCGTAAAATTTATCTTTTTTTTTTGTTAATGGCATCTCGCAGTGCAACCAAAGGGTTGTCTACTGCTTAACCGGGCTTGCCTGTGGCTGCCACAAAGGGAATTGTAGCCTCCAGCCAGGGCTTAATAAAAAAAAAATATCTTTTAAAGTCAAATCATTTATTTCAAATAGGTCGAAGAAAGGCATATTTGAACGTCAAAATGAACAAGAAATTGAATTGATTCTGGTTGCCCCATCCAAAAGGTAGTTTCGTATGGAGAAGAATGGGCAAGAAACTCCACCGTTACTCTTTTAAAATGTTTTTATACATGAATTATAAAGTATATATTATTATGTGAAAACGATGCACCTAGAATAAAAATACTACACCACAAAAGGTGAAAAGAAAAAAATAATAATAATGGCTGGTTAAATTAATTATGTCAAATACATACTTATATATTATAACAAACACTTCGCACATCTTTCATGCCAATTGCCAGGTGTGTGCTCTCGTTATTTACATGTGATTTGAACAAATAAATGTTCTCGTATCTTGTAAAACACACAACGCTTTCTGGGATACGGCATCCAGCTTTTGCGAAATAATGCTAACGCTAACCTAACCCAACACACGCATTCTTCCCTATTTTACAAGTGAGAGGAACAAATACAATCTTCTTCTTTTCGAGTGGTTAGTGTCTAACCTGGTGTCAGAGTTTTTATGCTGCCCATGGGCCTCTGACTTAGCTTCACATGCTGTTGAGAAATATCTCTCAGACATGCTGGTTTCCTCACGATGTTTTCCTTCACTGATTTTAAGCAAGTGATAATTATACAATACGCACATGAATCCGTAAAATCAGAGGTGCGTGCCTTGAGTTCGAACTCGACACCTATGACTTGGCAGTCCGACGGTCACACCACTAGTCTATCACTGCTACTAACAAATACAATGAATGAAATAGACGTCAGTTGAGGATAACCGAAGAAACTTGCTATATTACCTCAGTGGAGGTAAACAATGAACTGCGACATGTACCTAACAATTGTTAGTTCTCGTCATGAATAATAGAATGAGTAGATTTGAGCTAATGACGTCATCAAGACTAGAACGAAAGTACGAGAAATTACAGTCATAACGATGTTAAAAATACCCGGAAGGAAGCCGAGAGTCACTTGTTTTTCCAATTCTCGCCTCCTACTGTGATGAGGTTGAATACCAGTATTATTACATGGAGCGACTGCCTCGATCTCCACAACCCAGTTAATATGAAGATTATTTTCTAGGGTTCTGTGCTCGAAAGGTGCCAAACGGGACCCTAATACTAAGCCAAGTTCTTCTCCATAGGTGTCTACTGCTTTGGAATGGGCAACTAGCGTCATGGAAGATGACGCTAGTTGCCCATTCCAAAGCAGTGACTGACCGACCTCTTGACAATTCAAAAGTGCCTGTAATTGGTTTATTTGAAATAAATACTTTCGAGTTCGAAAAGCCTCCGCTGTTCGTCTCCTCCGTCAGCGGACAGGATCTCATAAACCGTAATAGGTTGATAGTCGTTTCACTGATTGTGTATTTAATTGTCGCTTTAACAAGAAACAATAAAAATGGAATAAATTTTATGGATGGTCAATGACAGTCGCCCTGTATAAAATTTAGTTATTCCAAGGTATTGAAGTTAACGTCAGTTCTAACATAATTTAACATAAGCGTTGTTTAACTATACAGTGTGTTAGGTTACACGAGGGACATACTTTCAGAGGTTACTATACTCATGAAAATGAACAACTTTGACTATGGAACTAAACCTGAAATCACGAAAAAATAAATCAGTTGTTCAGTACATTCTTATGTTCTCATAATTCGTCAAAATGTATGGAACAGCTGATATATTTTTTTCATATTTCAGAGTTGGTCCCATGAACAAAGTTGTTGATTTTCATGAGAACTATACAACCTGAAAGTATGTCCCTCGTTTAACCTAACACACTGTATACAACGTTTATTAATAAGTGGGTAAGACTTTAGATAATCAGCGAGATTGTCCGATAGGGTTACCGCTACCCCGGAACATAAAGGGCTAAGAAAGGAACATGGATGGGTTTTAGTCAGTAAGAGTCTGACACTCCCTTCCGCTCCACCCAGAGCGAGAGCAGTCATTTGATGATTTCCCACCCTCAAAAAAGAAGACACCCCTCGAGTCATAGACTTATGATGTTGACAAAAAATATTCCCCCTTTACATTTTGTCACAATAATCATCGTGTTTCCTCAAGATAAAAGATGAGTAATCCACGCGTTCACCAGATAATGGTAGATAAACCTGTCGCTCCACCCAGAGCGAGAGAGGTCAATTGATGACTTCCCACCTTCAAAAACAAAAAGATCAAACATAACATAATTAGACAAAAGCATCATAGGACAATGATGAGTTTTCAACATCCAGGATCCAATTTCCAATAAGAACAGAAGCTCTTCGCAAAAAAGACGATGTCTTGTTTCTTTCTTCTTGTCGGTGTCGTTAAAAATAACTTAGATATTAAAGCAGAAAAAACAACAGCAATTAAATAACAACTGGGATATCACAAAAACGAGAGTCATCTATTGTCTCTAGCGACACAATATCACTACATAGTATAAAACAAAGTCGCTTTCTCTGTCCCTATATCCCTATGTATGCTTAAATCTTGAAAACTACGCAACGGATTATGATGCGGTTTTTATAATAGATACGAGTGATTCAAGAGGAAGGTTTATGTGTATAATTTGTCGACATATTATGCGGGCGAAGGCGCGGGCGGAAGCTAGTCATCAATATAAATTATCGGGAGCATCACTTTCTGGAGTGTAAAGTTTTGAAAAGTCAATATTGTTCGGCGAACGGCTTGTGTATACATTTTCAGTCAGTTATGTTTAACTCCTACGTAATATGGGGCGAGCCTATTGCCATTAGCCTGTCACAAAATAGAGTCGATAGCTTTTAAACCAAGCTACTTTGCTTTTTCCCAAGTACGTTGGGGTCGGCTTCCAGTCAATCGGATAAAGCTTAATACCAGAATTTTAAAAAGAGTGACAGCCTATCTAAGCTCCACAACCCATTTAGTATACCGAAATAACCAAGAAATCCGGTCTTATTTTTGTGGTGACCATCTATATATCGTTATTGAAATTTAAAAATATTAAAGCTTTGCCGAAGTAAAATCACGCGGTCTTGAAAACAATTTTATGCTCATAAAATAATGCTCTATCCTACTGGGTAACACGATACCTCTTGGAAAGACTGGTTGTCAAACGTCTTGAGCTTCGTCAAAGATCAACAATGACAGCCGGGACAGACAGCTTAACGTGCTCTCCGAGACACGAAGGGGTCTCGATATGTAATGGACGGTCACCCATCCGCGAGCCGACCGCAGCAAGTGTAGCTTAATATCCGACCCGTGTGCCTGTTGTTACTTGGCACAAACACTGCCACTTTTTTGTGTTATTTTAAGCGCAGTGCCTTGAACACACATGCGTGTTCATGGCAGTGTATAGGTTAGCCACGAGCCCCGCATTCGATAGCTATTGGAAATCAGCATTTTATCTAAGCCATTTTCCAATTAATTAGTGAATATCTAGGACAATCACAAATGGGTACCTCGAAGTTGTCCTCAATCCCCAAGAGTGTCGTGGATGGAGATGAGAATGGTATAGAATAGTTTAGTACTATCCTAGAATTCTAGTTTTCTAGTTAGATGATGTCATATTGTTTACCAAGAAGTTATCTTTTGGAATAGATTTTTTAGGGTTCTGTACCCAAAAGGTAAAATGGGACCATATTACTAAGACTCCACTTTCTGTCCGTCCGTCCATTCGTCTGTCACCAGGCTGTCAAATTTTTACAGACGATGCTATTCTGTTGCCGCTATATCAACAAATACTAAATAACAGAATCTCTTCAGACACTGATTGAATTACTAAAAATCCTTTGACGAACGTAAAGTAACTTTGACGGGTACTTGAATACTCACTCAATATATTATATTAATCACTCAGAATAAAGATATGTAGAGTGGTTTATTAATGCAGGCTTATCTGCTAGATAATTGAGAGATAATACGTCTACATCTAAGTGGATGTAGGTATGTAATATAATATGATATCCTTGGACATTTCACACAACGCCAATTATCATCCCAAGCTAAGCAACCTAATGCTTGTGTTATGGTAACGAGATGGCTGATAAACTACTTATATACTTTTTTTTTTGTAAATACATACATATTATAAATAGAAAAAACACCTGCTTAGCTGTCTGTTTATGCATACAATGAGGACGACATTTTTTTTTAAATTGTCCATAAGCTAGATTATTAAAAATATTATCTAATCTTATCTTATCTTTGGACACGTATTTTTCTTTTTTTACGTAATCCAAAGACTGCGTCTATACATTGAATCAAAATGTAGCATGACGTCACAGTTATGCAGTTTTTATACGTACTTGTGACGTAGCGAGCCCCACTCCCCAACTTTAATACGTTTTATCTAAGTAATTTTCTATTGATATGATAAAGCAAAAAATACATGTCAAATATTTTTTTATAATCTGATTGACGGACTAAATATAACTTCTTTTTTCTAACTAGGCATCATGCCTATTATAAGTATTAGTTTAAATAAACTAAAAGCATGATTTAATAGAAAAGCAAACCAAAAAGTAGATAATAATTTTCAACCAATTTAAATTAAGTATAGTGTGAACTGCTAAGATTTGATTTCCACCCTGACTTTGCCTGTACCATGCAGCGATAATAAGTCACAATTGATAACACGGTATGCATCCAGTGCTTCATTCAATCACGTATGTTAAATTAACGGAAAGATAACCTGTCGATGTTGATCGATATAATTAATTACGATAACAGCCGTAACGGCATTGCTTTTGTTTTCAGTATATAACCTCTTTCTTTTGTTCAAAGGAGAAAATGTAACGCGAAGTTCAAATCGATTTAAAATTAGTAGATCAGTGCCGGGTTGTCATACTATGTTAAATAAATCTGCCCAGCATTTTCCCCACATGTTAGGGTCGGCTTCCAGTCTAACCGAATGCAGCTAAATACCAGTATTTTACATGGAGCGACTGCTTATCTGACCTCCACAACCCAGTCAGTAACTGGGTAATACGATACCCGTTGGTAAGACTGGCTGTCAGACTTTCAGGCTTCTGACTACCCGTAACGACTGTCAAAAATCCACGTATGACAGCTGGGACCAACGGCTTAACGTGCTTTCCGAGGCACGGAGGAGTCTCGATATCTAAAGATGGTCCCATCCACGGACCAACCCCGGCAAGCGTAGCTTAACCTGATGGATCAATCCATGGATGCCATTAAAATTCATGGGCATTATTTTAAGGGATCAGAAAAAAAAGAAATAAAAAAATAATTTGCTGTCCCCTACATTTTGACGAGCTTAGCGAGCACAATGTATGGAACAGCTGAATTTTTTTGCGATTTCAGATTTGTTCCGATAGTGAAGATTGATCATAATGATGAGTATAATAACCCATTAAGTCATTACCCATTGCCCAGCAACAAACACAATAGAAAAACTATTGGCGCTCAACGTGTTAAAATAATGCCCATGAATTCAATTTGACTCTGTTTAGGGCCGGGAATCATATTTTGCTCAAAATATGATTCTCAGTCCGTATCAAGAACGTAATTATTTACTGAATTATAAACATAGTATTATCAATACAACTCTCTTTGTTAGAATTGCGCTCTAAAGTCGAAATTTCATGAAATTTAAATTCCATACCGTATTATAAGCATAGAGGATTTAATTGATAATATTAATGATTGACGCTTTTTTACGTTCTGTATCGTTCTCACGTGTATATTTCAAAATGAATGATGAAACCCAGTTTTTGTAACCATATTTTGTTTAAAAGAGTGACCATGGAGTTTCTTGCCCGTTCTTCTCCATAGGTACCTACTGCTTTGGAATGGGAAACTAGCTTCAACTTTCTGACTGACCGACCCCTTGACAATTCAAAAGTGCCTGTAATTTGTTTATCTATACTATATAATATTATAAAGAGGAAAACTTTGTTTGTTTGTTTGGTTGTAATGAATAGGCTCAAAAACTACTGGACCGATTTTAAAAATTCTTTCACCGTTGGAAAGCTTAGTTTTCTAGGAGTAACATAGGCTACTTTTTATCCCGGGAAAAATAACGGGTCCCACGGGAAAGACCACGGGAGCGAAGCCGCGGGCATAGTGCTAGTTTAAAATAAATTAAGTTTGAGTTCGATTACTGTTCTTTTTATACATATTTGCTACGGCCGCGAATCATATTTTGATCCTGACCTGCAAATTGCATAAAACGTACGAAAATTTGAACTTGCGGGCAAACCGGTCGCATTCACCTTAAAAGATTATAGTAACAGAATTAATAATGATCTACGTTAGACCTCGGAATGAGGCTGCAGTGAGGTCATATCTAGCACAAACATTTCCACTATTTTTGAGCTCTTCTAAGTTCAGTGCCTTCAACACACGTATACATGTTCAAGGCAGTGTACGGGCTAGCGTTCTTTACTTCGGCCGAAAATCTCACGCGGCTCCAGAAACATGAATATTTTTATATATAATATACTACTTAGGTATTATTACTTATATATATACTACTTAGGTATATGTACATAGCTTCAACCATTCTAACTTTGCCACGACATATGTCTACAGCTCGCGACAGTCAAAACAACACTGACATCATATGATATCATATGATAATGCAAGTTACATCCAATCCAGTTTGTCCCTTGCTATCCTCCCCCAGCGATGCCCTATTTTATTTTTATTTTTTGAGTGTGGGAATCATCAAATGGCCCCTCCCGCTCTGGGCATGTCAGACTCTTACTGACTAAAACCCTTCCTTCCTTAGCTTTTTATGTTCCGGGACAGCGGTAACCCTTTCGGACAATCCAAGCCGAGGCACAGAATTAATAGTGGCAAGGTCCGTACCCCACAAGGGGTGCCCTTAGCGTGTAGTCACTAAGTCTTATTCATAAAAAGTTAAAATATGTTTATTACCTTGTTATTATGAGAATCCCGAAAAGCATTATTCATAAACGTTCAATAACGCTAAAAAGCTTTGTAAGTATTCAATAGCGGCTTCGTAACTTAAAACAGGGCCGACCCTACTATAAACCTTTATTATACAGAAATATGGCCGACAAATGTGCAACAGCTGTTTTTTTCTCTAGTGTTGGTTGAAGCTAGCTGGGAAGTAGATAGAATTTTATTTAAAAAAATGTGAAATCGTGTTTTGTGTTAGTTATGCAAGCTCTGCAAGCATTACATGCTATTGAACAAGCAGAACATGTTTCACGTCGTCGAAAGATTTACCAAGAGAGATGTGATCTGTTTTCGTTGCCCGATATATAAGGTGTTAAAAAATTAACTCTAAGAATTTCGTGGGAGCATTGTACTCATCGTTATGAACAACTTTTACTATGGGATGAACCCTGAAATCGCGAAAAAAAAATTAGCTATTCCATACATTTTATTGAGCTACGCGTGCATAAATGTATGGAACAGCTCATATTTTTAGTCGCATTTGTGCCAGAGTAGCCCGCGCGATTGCTCGCCACTCTGATACCTACATAAAAATGCCAGAGTCCCTGGCAAAACTGCAAAGAGTTATAAGGGAATTTTTAGGATTAAGAGATTTTCCTTCCGTCTTGGGTTGTATAGATTGCATCCATATAAAAATAACGAAATATGGTGGTGACGTAGCTCAATACTATATAAATAGAAAAGGATTAAACACGTGAACGAAAAACGAATGAAGAAGCCAAGAAGCCCTCCAAATGTCACAAGTGACGTTGTCAAACTTTTTTTTTTGGCGTTTTTGGCCGTTGACAGTAGTTGTTTTGGCATTTAATCTATGGATTCATCAGAACGACAACATAATCACGTTAAAACGACAACTTAGCTATGACAGGTTTATTGAACGTTTATGAATAGAGAATTTTATAAAAGATTTATTAGTTCAAATGAGTATTTTAACTAGTGAGTGTTTAAAACCTATTTTAGGGGATTTTTATGAAAAAGACTGTTAGTTTGTAAGTTTGTAAGCCCTGGCTGGAGGCCTTAATTTGGTTTGAGGCATCCACAGGAAAGCCCGGTTAAGTAGACAAGCTCCTTGGTTGAACTACAAAAAAAAAGACAACCTCTTTGGTTGAACTATAAAAAAAATACAAGTCGTACGACCTTGGTGATCAAAAAGTATTTTATGAGCGCATAAATATAGGTCACATGATCATAGCACTTCTGTAAAATTAATTCAAAAACAGTATTTACATAAACAGCAAAAACAATTGTAATTTAAGCAGTAAATGGTTCCTAAACCAAATAATGATTCATTTCCCGCAATTATTTACACACTGAGCTAACTAAATAACTTTTGGAGCACGTAATATTTTACTGTGGAAACACTCTTTAAAATAACTACAATTTAATACGCAGCGGTTAAAAGTGATTGTCTAAATATTTCAAGGACGGCTATTTAAAATATCGTTATAAACGTTTTTTATCACGCACGTGAACGGTTTATTGGAATAAGTATCTTATTATTAAATAGGTTGTCTGCTTTTTGGAATGTGTAATTTATTAGATTCGCATCTGTTTCTGTGGTCGCCGTTTGTGGGATCGTACGCGCATCTATGGTTTCAATGTAATTGGTGGAAATACATACTGTCAAATAGCTAGTGCGTGTTTGATTTCACGCAAATAAAAATCAAGACAACATAAGCTACGTGTTTTTTATACTGATGGTGGAAAATAATC
Source organism: Hyppa rectilinea (assembly GCA_951799385.1). Classification (NCBI taxonomy): domain Eukaryota; kingdom Metazoa; phylum Arthropoda; class Insecta; order Lepidoptera; family Noctuidae; genus Hyppa; species Hyppa rectilinea. The sequence continues at coordinate 16,540,872 of OX637316.1, forward strand.
AAATGACTCCTTTTTGTTTTATATTTAATAAAATCTCAGCTACATACGATATGATTGCGTGCGGAAGTTCAATTTGTGTCACAATTTTCCTAAAAGACGATATACTACAGACCACTCAATCAATCTGCCAAGTATTTTCCCAACTATGTCGAGGTCGGCTTCCAGTCTAACCGGATGCAGCTGAACACCAGTATTTTACATGGAGCGACTGCCTATCTGACCTCCACGGCTCCACTATACAGTCAGTAACCCCTTGGTAAGACTGGCTCAACTGGCTGTCAAACTTTAGGGCTTCTGACTACTCGTAACGACGACGGTCAAAGATCCATGATTGACAGCCGGAACCAAAGACTTAACGTGTTTTCCGACGCACTGAAGAGTCTCGATATGTAAACATGGTGACCCATCCACAGACCAACCCCGGCAAGCATAGTTTAACCTGATATATCGATCCGTGCAGCTGTTATTACTTCGCCACGAATACTACGGAGTACAGACCACTACCAAAAAAGAATAAATATATCGGAACTACGTTGCTAACATACTTATTAGATAACAAAGTAACCAACCGGTTTCAACGGCTGCACGCCTTATTTAGAACAAGTTTTTCTACGAGATTGTCAATGATTTCATCCCATTGTTTACACCTTACAGCAAAATGATTGTTGTGTGGTTTAGCTAAGAGACGGGCGTCATTAATAATAATAATATAATAATATCCATAGTCATTTCACACAACGTCATATATAGTCCCAAGCTAAGCAACCTAATGCTTGTATTATGGTAACGAGATGGCTGGATAAACTACTTATTTAGATTTTTTTTTTGTAAATACATACATATATATATTATAGATAGACAGACACCCAGGCCCGGCACAAATACTTGTAGGTCGTACAATTTGTTCCGTGTGGGAATCGACCCGAGACATGCTACGCAGCAGTTAATAGCTAAACCACTGCGTCAAACGTGTCATTGCAGTCTTCGTGGCATCCTGCGGACGCCGTAAGTGGCAAAGAAACGATCATTTTGTTTAAACTGGACAACAGAATCTACCCAGATCCTCAATCCAATTACCAATTCGTCGGTTGCATATTATTCATCATCATCTGCCTGCCTTTTCCCAACTATGTTGGGGTCGGCTTCCAGTCTAACTGGATGCAGCTAAATACAAGTATTTTACATGGAGCGACTGCCTATCTAACCTCCACAACCCAGTAACTGGGCAATACGATACCCCTTATATTATTGTTTGAAAAATGTTTGCGTCTTTGGGCTATTTGCCTTGTGTATAGGTAATTCTTGTTAAATTGTATTCTTACTTAGAGCAAAACTTTGGTTTGGGTACTATATGCGTAGAAATATTTATCATTTCATAGTTTGACCAACTAAATGTAAATTCATTGAAGTTGAATGGACCGATATTGAACCATTGAAGATGTTGACCAAAAAACGGGTTATTGGGCTGCCCCGAGCGCTTTATTTTATACTAGCTTCCACCCGCGGCTTCGCCCGCATAATATGTCGACCAATTATACACATAAACCTTCCTCTTGAATCACTCTATCTATTAAAAAAAACCGCATCAAAATCCGTTGCGTAGTTTTAAAGATTTAAGCATACATAGGGATATAGGGACAGAGAAAGCGACTTTGTTTTATACTATGTAGTGATCGGTACTATTCCAAGGCCTTTGTCCGTCCCATATTCCTTAACCAGTGAACAGTTCGTTCTGGCTTTCGACCGTGTTTATAAAGTAGATAAAGGGGATCGGGAGCCTAGACAAAGTCACATTTCCATTAACGATAACGAAATTAGATAAATCCGAAATGTATGGAATTGGCATAAGCTTTCGAAAAGTCGCGTGATCAATCGTTTTCGATCGCCTAAATGATAGAAAATGTCAAATTGTGTAACGAAACTCGATCAATATTCTCATACAAATGAGTTGACAAGTGGCGTTCTTGACAATCCGAATCGCTGAGATAACGAATTGCTCGATCAACAAATTTTCGAAATTGAATCGACACGGAGCGATTGACACTTGTCTAGGCCCCCTATGCGAAATTCCAGCTTGGCGTATAGATGCCAGCACATCAAGTTACCACAATCTGTTAAATTTCTTTGATAGTATTTCAACTTTATTGCAAAGACATAAGCTTCATTTTTAATTGAGAAAATTTGACAGTTTGGGATAGCTTGATGTGCTGGCGTCTGAAGTCGGTGAGTGACTGAGACAGGAGTTTTTCTCTTTATGATGATCTTACCCTAGTTTATGTATTTGTAAATACTGGATACGCATTATTTTGTTGTATAGTATCGCACAAGCTACGTTACCCTTAGAGCATTTACGTTACCGGATCATACCTAGGTAAAAGATTATCCATTCAGCAAGGTTGATACCGCGACTGAATGCCGGCAAGTCGGCAACTTAATTAAAAATAAGTAGTCGCTGGAGTGCTATAAATACTTAAATAAAATAAATACACAAGTCTTATATACTCTAGACTTAGGTATTATCTGCTCGTAAAAGATAACGACACCTTAAATATACAGTAGGAGCTAACAAAGTTATTCAAATTGATTCTTTTGTGTAGTTATTCAAATTGTTGTTGAATACTTAAATGATTTTATTTCTTTCGCGATTGAGCAATAGTGTAGTCAGGTGTTGGTCATTGTTGGGAATAATGGTAGCCTGAGTGGTTTACACAATGGTTTGTAATGGAACATGTTCTAAGCTTCAATTGGTTCGAGAATCCCTTGATGACTGGGACTTGGAAAGATCTATTTATTGCGACTGTTCTTGCATTGAGAATGATGATAATTATTTGGCTTCAAACCATTAATGGTGCAGTAGACTTCTTCTCTTCTTTTCGTGTGGTTAGTGACTAACCTGGTGTCAGAGTATTTATGCTGCCAATGGGCCTCTGAATTAGCTTCACATCAAATCAATGTGCCTAGCCTTTTCCCAACTATATTGGGGTCGGCTTCCAGTCTAACCGGATGCAGCTGAGTTAGCTTCACATGCTGTTGAGAAATATCGCATATGCTGTTTCCTCACGATGTTTTCCTTCACCGATTTTTAAGCAAGTGATAATTATACAATACGCACATGAATCCATAAATTAGAGGTGCCTTGGGTTCGAACTCGAGACCTGTGACTTGGCAGTCCGACGGTCACACCACTAGGCAATCACTACCCCACAGCAGCAGTGGTGGCCCGTATCGGCTCCAACTTACGTGATGTTGTGTCGTGAGTTTGAACCAAGGCAGACACTTTACTTCGTGTAGGTATTTCATTTCATCATCACTGCTCTCTAAACGGTTAAGGAAAACTTCGTTAGGAAACCGGCATGTCCTAGAACAAAACATTCGATGCCATGTGTCATCTCCAACCCGCATTGGGCCAGTGCAGTGGATTAAAGCCCACCCTGTCACCCCATCCCACTCTGGGTGGAGCGGAAGGGAGTGTCAGACTCTTACTGACTAAAACCCATCCATGTTCCTTCCTTAGACTTTTGTGTACGGGGCAGCAGTAATCCTTTCGGACAAACCCGCTGAATATCTAAAGTCTAAGATTAATTACCAACTTAAACCAGGCAGCGGCTTATTAGTCTATTTGCTCGAATTGTGCGAATCAACACTTTGTATCTACAACTCTAGAAATACGTATCAGACAATTGACACATTTTGAATAACACTCGACCTAACTTTTTACTGAACTTTATTGCATAGAATTCAAAATGTACCAATCGTCTCACACGTATTTCTTGAGAGAGAGATTACCACATACAAATTAACGTCGTGCGAGTCGCCTATAGGCAAAGTGTCGATTCGCACATTTCGTGCGGGAAAATTCGAAAATAATATAATTTTTTTTTCGAATACGAAAAGCGTAACGTAAGCCAAACCAACACATAGATATTAAAACTACTTAATATACATGTCAACAGTATGATTATCTACGTAATTCATTAACTGTATAATTTGAAGTAAATTATGCCTTGCATAAATTATTGAAGCCTTTTGTTAAGATGTTCTTTATGGAGGATAGCAATTTAAAGTATGAATATTAATAATTCTCTCCAGAATGTAGATAGTGTAAACAACAAAATGCTGAGGTAAAACATTTCTTTGAGGCAATATTTTTTACATGGTTAATAATAAGTTAATATATAACATGGACAAGAAGTAATCCCCAACCAGTGTTTTTACAGCATCAAAAATTCAGAGCCAATTTTTCAATATCATGCCCTTTTCCTAATTTCAAATTAACAATTTCAATATCTTCTTTTTATGTGTGGTTAGTGACTAGCCTGGTGTCAGACTCAGACTCTCAGATATGCATGGTTTCCTCACTATGTTTTACTACCAATTTCAATATTATTCTTTCATTTATACAGAGTAAGCTCACTAATGTGACATCACCAGTCATCATTCAAAATAGACAGGATTACGCTTGACTCATATGTGAGAAACTAATAAAATTACGATCAGATTGTTTGCATGTAGAATTAACAAACAAAGTTAGTTAGCTATGAGAAAATTTTTCTTCCTTTAAAAGTTATTTAATAAACATTACTGTGGAAATTTATAACAAGATTACATACAACAAAGAGAGTTTTCATTTTGTTGAACATCTCTCAAGAGTCTATGACAAAATCTGTATTATTAATGCTCTAATCCTATTTATTATGTGTTTGTATTCATATACTACTACCAGAACTCATGCAATTTTGAAAAATCCTACAACATAATTCCCTATTAAATGTTGAAGTTCATTATTCAATCACGCAAAAACGGCGGAACAGATTAGGATTAAATTTAAACCTAAGGTACTGTGAATCACAGTAGTATATTCCCATGGGATATTTGCCCACATCATTAATTATTGAAACATTTTTGAAGTGTTAGACTTTTTTTATTTAAGTCATTGACTGCCACGCAGCAGACACAATAGAAAAACTATTGTTTGTCGGACACACGGTGACCGCGTTGGCGTTCAACGTGTTAATCTTAGGTATTTCTGTTTATGTAGTAATTTCATACAATAATGTGATATATATACATAATATTAATAATAGCTGATAGCCACACTATCTACTAGCATTAGGTCTGAGATGTGTAAAGATAATTGCAAGAAGTATTAATAAATAAATTTAATACCTAGCGTCCAAGGTCCAGTTCTTTGCTATAGGTTTGCGTGACCTTCAATTAATACTGAGATTAAGAAGCATACCTACACTTCCTCATTACATCTGTTGTAAAATTACGATGACTTGAATATTAAGTAGTTTGACCACAAAGGTTTTCTGATTACGGGCATTTATTGTGACATTTTCACACTTAATTAAGTATATTAATACTTACTAATACTAAACTACTAGTTAGGGGCTTTCTCTCTCAGGAGCCCTGACCACCGTGGCTTTTATTTTTTTAATAAAAATATTTAAATGCCATAAAAAAAATTATATCTTAGAATAATGATAGATTATTTATTTTATAACATAAAGGGCATGAACTGACTTTTGAGTATTTATTTATTTATATTTCCTGTTTAATTATAAGAATTAAGTACTTATAATATTATTGGCTAACAAACAAAGAAAAGTGTGACCAATCCTAGAATGTTTTTCATCATTACAAATCATTCTCAGTTAATTCATTTATAAATCCACTTTGATGTAATAATAGTGCCTAATAAAATATCTCCCAATGATATAACTTATATCTGGCCATGTTCCAACAATATGATTTAAAATATTTCGGTTTTGATTTATTAAAATTTTATTCTCTTCAACTAATAAACATGTACTATACTAAAAATATAACATATTATAGAAGAAATCAATGACCTGAAAAACTTAGTCATTCTATGAATAAACTATCGTCAATTACATTACAATATCAAAAATGTTTTCAGTGCCAACCCGCGGCCGGACTTATAATACGGCTTCTCAAGTTATTGGTAACTCGTTGCTAAGTACAAGCACGCTAGCCTTCGACGATACCAGCAAACAGGTTTTATTGCACCGCAGACACTAATAAACCTTCATTACCTTCAGCAAACTAATGCCGCCAAAAATTGCGAGGAAAAGGGTGTCTTCCGCGACAAATTGAATCTATTTAAAAAATATATCACTGGCACATACGTAAAAGTTGGCACTGTCAGCCCGCAACAAACGTGTTTAATAACAAAAATATGCAATATACTTACGTATTACGTAATACACTTTAAATAACAGTCAGCACACAAACATCACAGAGGTAATTGATTTTGGATATCGCCGATCCGATTTTTTTTTCACACACTAGATTCGCTAATATAAATTATCACAAAGAATTTTTATTAACAGTAATTAATGGTGTTCACTTATTACACGTACAATTTACAGTTCATTTTATTAATAATTGATATAATTTAGAAAGAAACTCGTTAATATGAAACACCATTTTGAAAGATTGAAGAAAAGATCGTCAAGGATTTTTCCCCTTCTTTCATGTCAACTGCTTGCGTCATTGCGGCAATTTGACGTTTGGTCCGCTGGTGTTACCACCAACTGTTTAAAAATGTTCCACTAGGCATTAAATCCTCACCCAGACAATTTCACTAACTTTTACCCGCGTCTTGGTTCACGTGATTTCCCACGTGGTCCATCCCCTTACTTCGCATCTCCTGCCCAAGCTATAACTTTGTTTTTTTGCTTAACGTTCTATGTAACTTGTACCTTTTTGGTTTTGTCATAAATAAGGGCCTTCCTCGAGAACTGGGCTATGAAATAAGATTTTTTCTTTAAATTCCAATAGTTACAGAGATTAGCGATCCTAATAGACCAGCAATGGTTGCAGTGAAACAAGCAAAAAAACTCTTCAGCTTTTAAATTAGCCTTCCATCAGGCGAGATCGATGTCAAGAGCGGGCAATTTTATTCTACACTAGCTTCTGCCCGCGACTTCGTACGCGGACCCTGTTGCTTATGCCAGCGACAACGGGGTCGCCATTTATGTTATTTTTTATCATTTTTCCCATTTAAATCTTTTATCACACTGAGCGTTAGTTTTATTTCATTCCAACAACCACCAAAACATACAGTCCATTTTTCATCGTTTTCATTTTGGTAACCGCATTATTATATTCCTCCTCTAGAGACCTAGAAGTCGATGCGTAGATACGCTTGGAACTCAAGCGTAATTCTCTTTCCGTGAACGTCTCTGACTCGCGAGACAATACATGACGTTCACGATCAGCGGTCAGTCGCGCATCATATTCTTCACTGGTCTCTAGAGACCTAATGAATACGCTGAGAACACAGGCGTGCTTCGCGACCCGAAGAGGTTTCCACGGAGCGAGTTGCAGCCTAATGTTCTCGAACAACATCAAGTCTCTCCTGACGCTCTTCGGTAGATTCTTGGGATCTTATGATCCTCAATCTTTTAGCTCTCTTGGAACATTGGGAAAGATTTGACCTCTTTCTAGGCATGGTCATAGTTTTATTGTGAAGATACCTGATCAATAAAAATCTAAATTAAAATGACTGCTCCCCTGCGTTACCGGGTAGGCTACAGTGTCACGAAGATAAATGGAAAAGGAAATTAAACACTCAAACAACATAAGCCCGAAGGCATATTCATACGATAAAATAAAAAAATAAATAGGAGTTTTGGCCAGTAGAGTCAAATTTTCAATGATATACCATCGTCATCGAAAATCAGTCCTAAACTGTTACCGCCTTCACCGCGTGCAGGTAGTCCCAGTTTATGTTATTTAAAATTACACAGTAAAATTAGTGATAGCTTTGATTTCCACATCAGATGTTTCTGATCTTCGATTTTTATAAGTCAACAGGAAATGCCCATCATATTGAACAACAAAGACGTCAAAGACGTCATTCCTATACACCGTGAAATTTAAATGGTTGTTTTCCCGCAGCGAAATGGTTTTGTCTATGTAATACAATCGTTTCGTAGTTATATAAAATATTAGAAACAAAAACTGGCATATTTAGCATTGTGAAAAACTAAACTCGAAAGCGATCACGAACCAATTGTAACACCTCCCGATACCTACGGCCGAACGACAGGGTCACCGTCGAAAGGATTAGGTTCGAAGGCGGCTACGTTTGATAATATTACGCGCGGGCTAGATTATGACGTATAACTACACGCGAGAGCTTATTTTACTTTAAACATTTAATAAATCGGTCTTTGCTTTGTCGGCTTAACGGTGGATTCTTGTATTTTTGCGTGCAAACTATTATGCCGTATCACCACGTGCGAGAGCTTATTTTGGTCTGACCATTTATACATCGCTTTCCTTTGACGGCGGCGCCGCCGGCGCGTGCCACGCCAGTAGTACCTACAATACATGTTACGTCTAGTGTTACTATTAAAGGCCGCGGGGCCGTTGACCCACGTGCTTTTTAATCAGCTGTTATCCAAAATGTTATTCAAATTTTCCCTTCGTACTTTTACGGGCTTAGGACCGTCATAAATACTTTTTTATCTGCAATTTATTGAACACAAAATTAAATTAAAAAAGAAAACTAAGAAAAATTAACCAAGAAAACGAATTATCTGAATTAGATACTTAAAAAAGTATTTGAGGCGTATTTACAAAATTTGAATCAACTTATTTACAATAATTTTAATCAGCTAAACTACTACTATTTACAAAAGTACGAGTAGGTACTTACACTTCCCGGTAACGGAGTAATTGTTCGAAGTGTAAGCCATTCCGTTGTATACACAATCGCGCACGTTTTATCTGGTTTTCTTTTAATTTAACTAAGGTGTCTCTGTCACGACGTACGATATCAAAAGCGTCCACTATCGCAGCTACTAACGCGTCCCGACTTTCGTGTTCCTCACGATACACTAGGCGCTTGAGCTCAGACCACAAGTAAAAGTCTAACGGAGTTAGGTCCGGGCTTCTTGGTGGCCAAGGCACTGGCCCGCCGCGTCCGATCCAGCGCTGGGGAAACACCAAGTTCAAGTGCTCTCGCACGGCGCGGTGATAATGAGCCGGGCACCCGTCTTGCTGAAAATAAAGGTTGTCCACGGGCACCGCTAGCGGAAGGTCGTCCAATAAGTCCGGGATAACATTCCTTATCATTTCCAGGTAGGTTCCACCTGTTAAGTGTCCTGTCACGAAATGCGGCCCTATGAGGTGGCCATTAATTATGCCGGCCCACACATTAACACTAAAACGCACTTGATGCGAACACTCGCGAATAACGTGTGGGTTATCTAAAGCCCAAAAATGTTCGTTACGCTGGTTGAAAATTCCAACTCGCGTAAAAGTTGCTTCATCCGTCCACAAAATGTTCTTATCTTGGTTGGCGATCAACCACTGACAAAACGCAAGTCTGTTCTGGGGGTCATTTTCGTGGAGAGCGTGAACCCCGCGAAAATGATAAGGATGCTGTCCTTCAGAATTTAATAGTTTCCAGACGTGGTACTGGCTTACGCCAAACGTAGCTTCGGCCTGGCGCGTACTTCGACGAGGATCCCGTTCGAAGTACTCGATGATCTCTTCGTCGAGCGCTGGCGAAATAACGGCCGGTTGACCTCTGCCCTGTGCATGTGCCGGTGCATGGAACTGTCCATGATCCAGTAGCCGCTGTGTTGCCGCTACGATCGTCCGTGGCGATGGGACTTGGGGGTTCAGAACCCCGCGAAGACGGAGCGACTCAAAGTGTTGCCGCTCTGCGTAAAGTCGCCGGGCAGCATGGGAGTCATAGTCAGCCCTAGCATACAGCTGCACCATAGCGACGTACTCCACATTGCTGTACTTGTAATGTCGATCCATTGCAGTTTACAGAGATGACGCGTGCTGCGCGTACGACATTCGCGGGAAAACTAAGTAGGTCAGGGTCACAGTCGCGCGTGCCGCACGGGTAAAATAGGCGCTGGCGGCTTCGTTTGATATTGTTTCGCGCAGGCTAGTTTATGCCGTATCACTACACGCGAGAGTTTATTTTGGTTTGAACATTATTTTGTGCATCGGTTTTCTTTGTAGGTGGTGACGCGAGTAGTACCTAACTACCTAGTACCTACAAGTTACGTCTAGTGTTACTATTGTTACTCACTTTTTCGAGTTGATGAATATTTTTTTAATTATTTTAAAACAGAAACTTCGTTATTTATTTACTTTAACTCTATGCTTCGAAAGTACTCCTTAAGGCAAGTCGTTCTGCCGCGGGAAAACAACCAATTAAATTTCACCGTGTATGTGTTATGTTGTAGCTAGGCTCTTGGAGTTCCACAACAGGTGTTCCAGATCTTCGATTTTTATAAGTCAACAGAGAGTGCTCATCAGATTGAACAACTTGTGCTAAGACGTTATTCCTATATGTGTTATGGTGTAGCTAGGCTCTTGGAGTTCCACAACAGGTGTTCCAGATCTTCAATTTTTATACATCAACAGAGAGTGCTCATCAGGCTGAACAACTTTCGCTAAGACGTCATTCTTATATGTGTTATGGTGTAGCTAGGCTCTTGGAGTTCCACAACAGGTGTTCCAGATCTCCGATTTTTATAAGTCAACAGGAAATGCCCATCAGACCGAACAACTTTTGCTAAGACGTCATTCCTATATAATGTTATAGTGTAGCTAGGCTCTTGGAGTTCCACAACAGGTGTTCCAGATCTTCAAATTTATTCTCTCAGCAGAAAATGCTAATCACGTGGAACAATTTTTGCTAAGGTATCATTTTTGTATCTCTTATAGTTTAGCTGGTCTGTTGCGGTTCTGCATCAGGTGTTCAAGTTTCCAAGATAAATTATAGCCTATATGTTGCCCAGACTTAATACCTATACAACAAAAAAAAATCATTCCATTCCGTCCAGTAGTTCCGAAGATTAGCGTGTACAAACAAACAGACAAACAGACATACAGACAACATTTTTTTTTTGGATTCATGCTCTATTACTGTTTCTAAACCCCCCTCAATTATTATTTTTTTAATATATTCAATGTACAGACACAGTTTTTTTACTGTTTTATTATATGTATATAGATTAAAAAAAATCAATACTTGCTCAAAATGTATAAATCATCAAAAAAAAAAAACAATCAATCATCATTAATTTTTATTTTAAAATAGTTTGATCTTAGTTTTATGTGAAGTCTGTTTTAGTGGTTCCGACAAAATATTAATTACTTCTTCGATTATGGGAAATTGAATATGATAGCAACATTATTTCTCCCCATATTATTGAAGTTGCGTTCGTAAATTGCAATCTTCGTGACAAAGTTGCGTTCACAAATCACACAGCAATAATATTTTAATGTCATGTAATTTTATATTTTGCAACTACGAAGTCGACTGCTAATATTCTATACTTTACATAGTTTACATAGTAATTTACTACTGCAATAATAAAATCATTAAATTACAGTTCTAAGTTCAGTTTTCATAAACAAGGTCGGAAAAATGTATAAAAATGTCTCAATACTGTGTTTCATATTAATTGCCTCGTAGGTCTCGTTGTTGCAAACGCTACTGCTGAGCATGAGGTTCTGGGTTAGATTTCCTGATCAGGCAAAGTGATGTATAAAGCTATACATGAGACTTAAACATAACTGGTGAAATGTCACCTTTACATAGATACCAATTGGGGATTACAGCTCTCATGGTTTGTTTCAAATTTTTAACAAGGATAGCACTTGCTGCGCCATTGTATTACATCATTTTTGCACAAGCGTGTGTATATCAACTAGTGTTGTACTTTTTTTTAAAGGGGAAGAATTTTCATTGGATTTTTTTTCATTGACTGCCACGCAGCAGACACAATAGAAAAACTATTGTTTGTCGGACACACGGTGACCCCGTTGGCGTTCAACGTGTTAAGAAACATTGAATTTTGCGGATCAATGTCGCTAAGTGTGTCCAGCAATATTTAAATTTTCTTATGTTTTTTGCTGGCTACCCAATAGCTTTCCTGGCTTTGAAAGTGTTACCTAAGCATTGTTGATTTAATTTAACTGAGAAGTCGTGACAAAACAGTTGTGTGTTAAAAACCTGGGTATATCACGAACATGGGAGTTAAACTCATCTGCAGGATGAATAAGATCTTTGTCTTGACAATATCAGCTTCTCGTAAACAAAAAAACACTTCGTGACTATTTCCAAACCATGTAATGATGACCATAAAGATAATTTTGTTAGTCTTAAGAATTGTGTCATCGTTAGTTGTTATTACAGAAGGTAGGGCCGTCAAGGTCTGGGAAGGGCCTAAATTAGGTAGACAGCATATTGTGTTATTAGATTTATAGTTCTATGATGGCATTTTGACGGAAGGTCAGCTGGGTAGGTACCTACCTACCATATAATTATTTGATTGACTTAGTAAATTTTGAATGTTTTACTCCTCGCAGAATCTGACAGCTAGTCTTACCAAGGGGTATCGCATTGCCCAGTTACTGGGTTGTGGAGGTCAGATAGGCAGTCGCTCCATGTAAAATACTGGTATTCAGCTGCGTCCGGTTAGACTGGAAGCCGACCCCAACATAGTTGGGAAAAGGCTAGGCAGATGATGATGACTCATCGCAGAAGCTTAGCAGGTAATACTTAAACCAAGGTTATGCATTAGTATCGAGTTTAAAAACCTATCCAACCTTAAGCCACTGCAGGACATACCTAGGCTACTTGCAAATTGACTATTTGAATCGTTCAAAAATAAAATATGAAATCACATAGAAAAAAGTCCGCTCATCATACAAACTTCCATCACCGTGCAGAAATTAAATATAATGCGAAGATATAATAAAATTGTTAAATTGCATTTAATGCTAATAAGTATTCCATTTGATTCTAAAAATCTGTGACGTCACATTGATATATTTCATACAAATCACACACAAATACCGCGTTTTGACAGTTCATAAAAAGTAACGTTATTGACTACCTTTTCAAATAGTCAATTGCGTTTCGCAGTTAGATGCGTACCGACTCTATATCTAAGTGGGGGATATGTCTCGACACGGTTGCCGATTTGTGGTCTTCATTCAAGGACTCGTCTGAATCCAACAGCCATCGAGATAAAATGCAGGAATGTTGATGTATTTTTTTTTTGAGGCTGGGAAATCATTAAATGACTCCTCCCATTCTGGGTGGATCGGAAGGGAGTGTCAGGCTCTTACTGACTTAAACCCATCCATGTTCCTTCAGTAGCTCTATGTGTTCCGGGGCAGCGGTACCTAACCCTTTCGGACAATCCCACTTAGTCCCATTATCCTGGGCAGGACTTTCAGATTTCGATTTTTATAGATTGCCTAACTAAATAGTTTTTTTGGTTAATAACACACACTATTCTTAATTTAAATTTACTGAAAATTATTATCTACTTTTTAGTTTTCATTTCAGTTAAAGCGTGTATTTTAGTTTATTTTAAACTATTATTTTTATTACCGGGGCAGCGGTAGCCTTTCGGACCATTCCGCTGTGCCGGCAAGCATCGGCTCTGGAAGGGCTTCTTCAATGCTGACATCTCTTTGAGGAGCACGTTGCACATGAACGCGCCGTCTGGCACGGCACCCAGTTTTTCGCCTTGCACCCAGTTTTTCTCCGTAGAAACTTAGGACGGACTAGATGTGCAAGGCGAAAAACCTGCGTTTTGTTTTGTTTTGAGACAAAATGCAGGAATGTTGATGTCGGTGTTATGAATAAAAACATCTACTTATATCATTTACTAGCTTCCGCCCGCGGCTTCGCCCGCAAAATATGTCGGCAAATTATACACATAAACCTTCCTCTTGAATCACTCTACCTATTACAAAAAACCGCAACAAAATCCGTTGCGTAATTTTAAAGATTTAAGCATACAGACAAACAGACAAAAATAGCGACTTTGTTTTATACTATGTAGTGATTTGCGTAAAATGAGGTGCGAACAAAAGATGTTACGTATAAATTCAATGCAAAGACACATTATTCCGCCATCCACTAATGGCATGCAAATATTTAATGGCTGTTAATTAGATTTAAACAGTAACATACAATGATACAATATTATAGATAAATTAATAAAAAATAGTGACGAGGAAGGAAAATTAAGAAAACGCCGTAAATATCTCCAAAAATATTTATTTAAGTATTTTACCTATAAATAATTTATAATAATTAACTATAATATTCACGTCATAAATATGTAAGTAGCTAGATTAAGATTTCTAAAAGTATATCTTAACATAGTAAGAGACACTCGCATAAACTGCATTAAAATAAATAGGTACCTAAGTACGTACTGGCCTTAATAGTAAATAATAATAATTATCTCACTATGCACTACGATCTTACAAGCGAGGTACTTGCGTACCTCATTAACAGTAGCAACGGGTTGCATTTTGACAGTTCAACAACATTCATTGCGTTTTATATATTGTCGGGCAGACAAAATTATTCGAAAATATGAAGCGATGGATAAGCAATATTCTCCAAAAGCGTTCGCATTGTGATTTATAATGTGTTACGCAATAAAGGAGCAGAGACAACGACTAAGCAGAGTCGCAGAGACGCTACAATTGCTACGCCCTACGGGCCTACGCCATTACGATACGTAGGTATAATTACCTTATCGTAATGGCGTAGTACGGGCTACGCCATTACGATTAGGCCAAACAAATGTATTGTAGTCTTGTATATTCTAAATAAAGATCAAAAGTCAATTCAGACTAGGCTGAAAATCAGCACTTTTTGAAGGTCAAAGTTACGTAAGACAGTCCCCCAAAAACGCCCACCCTTCACCACTTCCTAGTGCTTTAACTGGAAGAAGAAGTGGCGCAACAAACTCCCCAGTAGCACAGCTGTCTGTGTAGTTGGAAGAACTTGATTCTATACATTTATCGTATGAGAAGTAATTAACATTACGAAACAAATCACAGTAAAATCAATCATTTGCAACATGTCAGCTAGCACACGCCAATATACCAATTAAAACATTGAAAACTGACTGTACTCAAGGGTAAATAAAAAAAAATTAAAGAAAAAAAAAGAGCCTCCAGGCATAAAGGGCGTGCCCGCTTACATTTATGCAATAGATATTGTACTATGTCCATACAGCCGTAACTCGAAGTTACAAATGATGAACTAGGACCATCGAAGTAAAATCAATAAATTAATTAATTAATTTCTAATAAGTACTAACAAGGATCAGGATAAATAAATATGATCAATTGTCGAGGTCTCTAGCTAACCACATAATTATTGCAATACAACTCATTAAAAAAACATTGTAATGAGTAGATATATAGATAGATAGTCAATAATAAATGAATATAAAAAGAACCAAAACACAACGAATAGTACATAAATAAAATAATTAATTATATGAAGCTAATTCTGGAGAAAGAACATAAACATTGTCTTGTGTTAATCTCAGCGACCGGTTGGTCAAGTCCAGTTGCTTTGAACAAAGGATAGATTTGACTTTAGTTTTAAACGTATTAAAAGGCAATTCTAGTAGAGTAGAAGGTAGCTTGTTATAAAAGGTTATACCAAGCCCCACAAATGAGTTATGAACCTTATGAAGCCGATGAAAGGGAGCACGTAGTTTATCCTTATTTCTAGTATTGATGTTGTGAATATCGCTGTTTTAGTATATAAGTGTATATTTTGCCTAATTGTGACTCTACCGTAAGAATAGAAATTTCTTTAAAAAAATCTCTTAGAGAAATTCTGGCACTGCTCGAACAGCTCGTTTTTAAAGAACAAATATATCATTTATAGCTGCGGCTTTGCCCCACAGCAGAAGGCCATAGGACATAACGCTATGAAAATAGCTAAAATAGAGTTGCGGCGACATCTATCAAGACACATAGGAAAGCAACTACACCGATAGCGAGCGAAGTATTAAAAAGCTGACTACGTCACACAATTCCTACATCGCGCAAGCAGAGTTTACCGCGCGATCTAACATATACACAGCCCCGACTAAGAGTTGTCGGGCAGTAGGCCGCCAGACGCAACACCTGTCTGGTTGGAGGATCCTCCCTTCCAATGGAGAGACTTTCCACCCTGTTCCTACATTGCCACTAAAGAGTAACCGGGCTGCATCAACGTCAGTGTATTGCCTTACTCTCCTGAACTAGGCGGCTGAACTGAGCCGTCCTGCTAGGCTTGATGTGGGCTCCATTGAAGTTTGGACGGAGTTTTTTACAGTTCTTCAAGCACCAGCAAATTTATGGTGAAAGAGTACTTTTACACTGTACATGATGAATTATAATAACGCCTTTTCTTTTCAGCTTTGCAACCAAAAATTATGTAAGCCTCCGAAAAACCAAGTACGTCTGGACTTTGGAAGATGATTCCTAAGTAAGCCTCCGAAAAACCAAGTACGTCTGGACCTTGGAAGATGATTCCTAACGATTAGAACTATTCAAACATGTACTCGGGAACCAATCAACAACTCACACATGAAAAGGTGGAGACGCCAGCATATCAAGCTATCCCTTACTGTCAAATATCCTAACTGAAAAGGAAATCCTTTGAAATAACGTTGGAAAACTATCAAAGAAATTTGACAGATTGGGGTAACTTGATGTGCTGCTCTGTACAAAATATTTCACTATACTGGACTATTTAAGCAGGGGCGTAGCTACCACGGTATCTGCCGTATCAATACCCCCGGGTCACGGGGGCCCCCGACGTGCATAAGCAAAAATTAGTAAACACTTCCCAATTTTTTCTTTCAGTAATGATAAAAGTCAAAATCAAAGCAAATCCGACAATAATCGATTACATACGATGATAAACCACGGAGAGTTAGAGTTTATTGACGCGTTTTATTTAATTGTGCATTACATTATAATACAATACAAACAATAAAATTGTTCTTCTGGTTTAGTAGCGATTTGTAAAATTCTTTTAATTTTTTTTTCTGTGAGAAGTCTTTACCCTTCATAAGGGCCCCCAAACAAATTTTTATACGGGGCCCCGCCAAGGCGTCACGATACGCCACTGATTTAAAGAGACAAGTACCAAAGATATGTGTAATGTGGTACGTTGTATCGAAATCAACATGTGTCATCTGTGACGGGAGACATGATAACTTCGACATTGGATAACATACATACTTGCCAGAACGTGTTTTATGTACCTAGACCACTTGTCTTGTTATGGCGTGGTAATAGTATCATTGCGTTACTAGCTTTTGATGTTCTTTTGTTTTGCTTTGGATAAAAATACTGTTTCCATTTCATTCTTCTTATTATTTTTATTAAGTACTAACTGTCTACTGCCAGCGGCTTCGCCTGCGTGGATATCGGAAACTATCCCAAGGAAACGTGCTACCGGGATAAAAAGTATGCTATGTGTTAATCCAGGTCATAAACTACCTGTGTGCCAAGTTTCAACCAGATCCGTTCAGCCGTTCGAGCGTGAAGGACGTACAAACACACAAACTGACTCAGAAACTTTCGTCTTGATAATATTAGTGTAATTGTTTTCATATCTTGATTAAGCTCAATAACTAATTGACCAGTGCCTTGAGTGCCTTTGAAAATGGTTAAAAGTGAAAAAAAAAATAGCAGGATGTAAAGGAAAAGGAAGAGAATATATGTTATAACAAAAATTAAAGGAAAAATAATTTGCGGGTGATCTGAGGTCGGGAAGTGGATGGAGATGCGTTTTAAGGGAAAAAACGGTTTATCTCGATTACCGGCAAAACTACAAGTTCCCTTCTTTTTTCAATGGGTTTCATCCTACTATATTTTTTTTTGGTTTCAAAAATTATCGACCCCGGTCTAAAAGGGTAGCTCGCGAAATTCAATTTTCCTTTCATAGATTTTTAGCAATTTGTTGGTATGGTAGCAGTATGTATGTGGATCAAAATGTGATTCGCGGCCGTAGAAAATACATATTTACAGGAATATACGCATTAGAATCATCGACAGAACTCTTTAAGTAAAAAAAATGCTATAGCAATTTTGTACTCTTTCCTATCAATTCCTACGTAAAAATTTCCGTTTCATCCCCACTATTTACATCAGTCAACCTCTTCCAATAAACATTCTCTTCCTTCAACCCCTTTGCCCCCAAATAAAATGGATACTTTATGGTCGTGGCCAAATAAAAAATACCCCTTTTCCTTTTATCTATACCCGAACCCATGACAACAGTTTCCATAGGAACGTTGCTATAGCAACCAGAGTCCCTTGCTTGCTGAATATCCTTACACTTCATGCCAATAAACTTTCTAGGATTCTTCAAGGCAGACACCCATAAGGATAGGACCCTGAAATGACTGCAGGTCGTCGTGCATGGGTAGATGTTGAGGTCTGAAGGTTGGTACTCCCCCCCATTAACGTAAATATCCACATGGCCCATGGGTGTAGCCATGCCGTAACCGTCAATATTCGTATGTATTACTTGAACGAAATCTGCGTCAGAAGCATCAAGTCGATCGTTTGGTCCTAAGTTCCTGTAGCATGGTCCTGAAGGTTCTAAAGCCACTATGGTGGATATGTTGCGGCCTGTCATGGTGTGAAAGTCTTTGGCTATAAAGCTGGCTGTGTGGCCGCCTAGGCTGAAGCCCAGGAGATCTAATTTCGATGGGTCCAGGCCGTATTGTGTGAGCTGGACCAGAACTTCGGCCACGTGCTTGCCTACCGGTTTCATGAGGCGGGTTGCCCTGTAAAAAAAAAAAATGGTTTAATTCACCATGGTGATGCCATTTTTTTTTTGTTAACGGGTATAAACCTGCAAAAGGCGCCTGGACTTTCGGGGAAAAGACCAGGGAGTGTGGTATTCTTACCTCACTAAAACCAAGGCAATATTTTTGTATGTCTCCAAAAAGAAAAAAAAAACTTACAAATATGACAATATTATTAGAATCCAAATGTTTTTAAGAATCGACCAAAAAAGTAATCTTAAAGCAGTTGTTACTCCAATAATGAGACGGAAACAAGTAATTTTCAAAATGTTTTTTTTTAAATTACGCCATAAACTAAAAATGGCCAGAAGTTGGTGTTTCTAGAATCACTGATGGTACTCACAAATGATAATGCACCGTAGCAAATCTTTGGTTGTCCACTAGAATAACGTTGTACCCTCGGTCCTCATACTCGTTAGCGAACAATGCTGATATCGGCAGGTTCGGGCTGTCCAGGTAACCAATGGCAAACAGCAGCGTCCTCCTGCAAAAATATAATTTTTTGTGAGAATACTTAGCTCGTGGTTACTTAATAACAGCAGCACAGGTCAATCCATCAGGTCAAGCTACACTTGTCGGGGTTGGTCCGTGGGCGACCATCTTTACATACCGAGACTCCTCCGTGCCTCGGAAAGCACGTGGAGCCCTTGGTCCCGGCTGTCATTCGTGGATCTTTGACAGTCGTTACGAGTCGTCAGAAGCCCGAAAGTCTGACAGAGGGGTACCTATCGTATTACCCAGTTACTGGATTGTGAACGTCAGGTAGGCAGTCGCTCCGTGTAAAATACTGGTATTCAGCTGCATCTTGTTAGACTGGAAGCCGACCCCAACATAATTGGGAAAAGGCTAGGCAGTTTGATTGACTCAAAAGTCAATGTATAAACGAACATCAACAGATTTAACTGTATAGTGCAACTGCCTTGTTGGTCTAGCGGTCGCAAGCGCTACTGCTAAGCATGATGTTCTGGGTCGATGGCAATATGCTTGCCTATTACACGCAACTTCAACATAACTGGTCTTTTTGTTCGTGTGGTTATTGACTAACTTGGTGTCAGAGTTTTTATGCTGCCAATAGGCCTCTGACTTAGCTTCACATGCTGTTGAGAAATATCTCTCAGGCATGCCGGGTTCCTCAGGATGTTTTCCTTCACCGATTTTTAAGCAAGTGATAAATATACAATACGTACATGAATCCGAAAAGTCAGAGGTGCATGCCTTGGGTTCGAACTATGACTATGACTTTGCAGTCCGACGGTCAGACCACTAGGTTATCACTGCTAACATAACTAGTGACGCGTGTGTACACCTCTGCCCAATCCTTCAGGGAAACTGGGCGGGATGCTATGTATGTTATCTGTTCTCCCTCTGATATTAAATATAGTAATGTTTTAGTGGCTTTAAAAAAACCGGGGTTCCAGTAACCTCTATTCAGAATATTCACCTTTTAAAATTAATCCTAGGATCTTTAGCGATATTCCTAGCGTTCCAGTAGGAGTACTTCTGTCTGCTTCTTCCGTTGCCTTGAACGACGAATGACAAGTATTTGAGCTGGCTCTTGGGAATCACTGCTGGTTTCGTGGAGCCAGGACCTGGAAAACAGATCCTCATTTTTATCATTGTCCTGTAGATTTATTATTTTTAATGCTGCACCATAATAGCCTCAGCACAATGGTTCTCATTTTGACAGTTCAACAACATTCATTGCGTTGCGATCCCCTCTTGAGCACCGGAGGAGGTGGTGGGATGGATGAGGGACAGGACCTCGCGTCTCAGCCGCCGCGGGCGACGCTCCAGGCGTCGGGAGCTGCGTGGCGATTCCCGGCCTTCGTAGGCGCGGGTCTGCGGACGGTGAGTAATGGGTAGCTCACCGTCCGATCAGGACCAGGCCCGTGGACCACCACACCCGGAATATGATCAACTGATTCCTCCCGCTCTGAGCGGATCGGAAGGGAGTGTCAGACTCTTACTGACTAAAACCCATCCATGTTCAGCATCCTTTGTCTTCCGGGGCAGCGGTAACCCTTTCGAACAATTCCACTGATTATGGCGGCTCTGAAGAGCGCTATTCGCTGTACAGTGCCCCACCCTCACCCCCGCTGACGCATTAATTGGGTATTTGAAAGGGTAGTCAATAACGTTACGACCACAGGTTACGACGGTAGACAAAACGCGCAATTTGTACGTGGATTGTGTTATGAAATATATGTGACGTCACAGGTTTTTAGAATCAAATGGAATACTTAAATGCATGCAATGCATTAAATGCAATCTTACAATATTACAGTCATATTCGCATTATATTTAATGTCTGTACGGTGATGGAGGTTTTTAAGACGAGCGGTCTTTTATCTATGTGATTTCATATTTTATGTTGACCGTTTCACATTGTCATTTGTTACTGCGCAGAGGCTCGCCCTATGTTCCGAGCTGCCATAAAGTTACGTACTGAACAAAAGCGTAATTTAATTTAATTTCTAAGTGTCTCTGACTCAATCAAGGAAACTGAGCACCGCATTTTCTTTCATTTAAGAAGATTGCGTATGATTAAAATATCACCGCAATGTAATGGGTTACTGGCGTTACTGCATAAGAACTGTGACTTGGAATGGGATGGTGTGGCAGCACAAAGTTACTAAGGCTCAATTTACATTGCTGCGGAATAGAATGGAAGCGAGTTTTCATAAAGATTTTGTTTAGCAAAATTAACTTTATTTAGCAGATTTTGTTTTTAACATAATTATGGAGTAATGTTCTTATGATTCAGATTTTGATTGATAGCGTATTACAAAAGGGTGCTGAACATTTAAAGACCTCAATTTCTGTTCGTGTTGAGCTAGTTCGTCATGTTAAGCGAGGGACAGGGTGAAGTACTCCAAAAATTAACTTCCAATATGGTGCTGACTTCAAAATTTGAAAAAAAAAAGCACGTAAACAGTGGAACAATCCAAAATGATATGGGAATTAATGGATAATTTTTACGTTACGGTTCAGTTCCCAAAGAGTGGGATTCTTTCAGGGGGTAAAAGTAGAATAAGTCCCTATATTTGATCCAACTATGCGAACAATTTTCAAACTTCTTTATTCATATTTTTGAATTGGTCCAAAGAGAATGATGAGTACAATGACTCCTTAAAATAGTGCCCATGAATTCAATTTCACCCTTTATAATAATTATTTCTCAAACACCTCCGCCACATTACGAAGCATAACTTCCCAGTCTGCGTGTGCGCTCTAAAAACGAACTAGTACAGTGATAGCGGAAGAGCTACCAACATGCGACAATAAACACTGGCTTGCTTGCATCACAGACACCCCGCCTCTGTGGCCTCTCTTGGATTGTTTGTAAACTAGGTTTTGGTCCGTTCAGCTGTTAATGGTGATGATATATTTCTCAGGGTCAAAGAAAATTGTGCTGTTACCTTACTGTTATTCACTAAAATATCTATGTCTTTTATCGGTTGTTGGAGTTTTTAACCTTTTGAACGCCACTGTCACATACGTGTCACGTACGCTAACCATAAAAATATGTGACAATGGCAACAACACTATAACACTAAATAAACAATTAAATCATTACTTTTGTGAGTATAGACATCATAAAAATTGAAGCTGTTGATATTGGGAACTATGGATATTGGGAAATTTATGATAATAAGAAGAAATAAATTTGTAGCTTGGCGTGGAGGGCACGTGCGTTCATTTATGCTCTAGCGTTCAAAAGGTCAGTGACAATATTCTACAGAAAATAATGACACTGACAGCCCTTAAACGCAGTTTAGTTGGCTGATAGCGTTCAGTTTAATTGGTGAAATTAGCACTAAGATAAATAGAGATCCTTCAAATTCGCACAGAATGCTATTGTTTTCCTGCAGTTGAACTTTGAGGTCATTGTCAACGTATTGTATGAATAAATACGACTTTACAAATCCTTCGGCTGTATTGTTGTTGGAGTTAATTTAGACAGCGCCTTGATTATGATTTATTTTTAGAGGTATTGTTTGTTTATATTCACGGTTGTTTCCTATTCTGGGATGAATAGAATGTTTAGGTTTATTCCCGTTGAAGATGAACAAAACTGTTGCGTTATGAGCTAGCTGACAATGCGTTATTGAATCAAACACATGTGAGCGTGAAGTGATAATATTCCATTATAACATACTAGCTTTTTGACAGCGACTTCCCCGCGTGTATGTAAGAAATTATCCCACGAGAACCGTACATTTTTCCAGGACAAAAATCTTATATGCTATTCCAGACTATAATCTATTAAAAGGAGGCTCCAATCATCAACCTGCTGTTCTTATTTGGTTCAGAAATAAACAATTTTATTTTTTTATTTATTTATTATTTTATTATAATCTATGTTTGTGCCAAGTTTCGTCCAGATCCGTTAAGTCGTTTTTGAGTTTATTCGTTGCAAACATACTTACATACAAATCTTTCCTCTTCATAATATTAGTATAGAAGAAAATTATAATATTGTAATATTCTTAAGCTATAATCTTCCCAATATAATATTATTTCTTGATCTCAAATCATCATTAATTTGTGAAACAGGTGTTTACATAAATGGGGGATGCGCTGTTTTGTCATAATAAAGATTTATGAGTGGCACAGAAAGCAGTATTTTAAATTAATTAAATACATGAACAGAAAAAAGAAAAACATCAAATACAATAAAATCAATAAATCGTCATAATCAAAATGAGAGTAGAAAGTAGAGAGCTAGCTGAGGGTAGCTGAGAAGTCAGTTGTGAGTATGAATGTGGATGGCTATACAAGTAGAGGGAAACAAAAGAAACGATGGATGGATTGTGTGAAAGTCTTTCATTGACTTGAATATGCCCTGGCGGCTGAGAGTATGCCATGCTCACTTTAATGTCTCGCTGATGGTGGCGTGTGTGTTGGATCATTTAGCTCCCTTCAAAATGGTTGAGCTGAATGGTGCTAATATATGCGTCATGTTCGTGAACGGGCGCTGTCAGTAGGGACTGGTCATCTCTTAGCGGCTAAGGCTTGTTTTAATTTAATTATTGAATAGTTTTTACATATTTTATATCTGATGCTTTTAACGTTCTGCATCGTTCTCACATGTATAATATTAATATGAACTATGCAACCAATATTTTGTAACCATATTTTGTTTAAAAGAGTGTTCATGGAGTTTCTTGCCCGTTCTTCTCCATAGGTACCTACTCCTTTGGAATGGGCAACTAGCTTCATTTCTCGGACTGACTGACACCTTGACAATTCAAAAGTGCCTGTAATTGGTTTATTTGAAATAAATACTTTGAGTTTGAGTTAGAGTTTGAAAAGATGATATAGCTAGAAAGGGAGTGACTACCGAGATGACGACTAATAGAGAAGTATGGAAGAAAAAGACATGTTGCGCCGACCCCAAATAAATTGGGATAAGGGCAGGATAATGATGATGATTTGTATGAAAATGCATTATTATCATAAATCGTCGTTCAAAAATTCAATCTATGATCCTACTGCGCCAGGTCTCCTCTCGTTGGATGGGAGAGGGCCGTAATCCGCCTAGTGCCGTTGGCGGATGTCACAAATGTCTTAGGAATTTTTGGTTTGGTTTGAATATTTTCCTTCACCGTTTTTTGAGCAGCGGTGATGAAACAATTTACACAAAGTAAATCGCCTGGCTGGGTTCGAACCACCGACCTATCGCTAATGCTCAAATAATTACTTCACTTAGGTCATTTTACAAAGTGAGAGGTAAATTATTAAACAACTGCGGATCTAAGATCGGTAATCCGGTTCCTTCCATCGACAATCAGTGCAAGAAGATAAGTAATTTAATAATATAGAGATGTATCGGAGATTAGTTTAGTTAAGAAAACCGGCTAAGTGCTAAGTCGATCGATCAGGTTAAGCTACGGTTGCCGCGATTGATCTGTGGATGGGTGATAGATAGAGATCTATCGGAGATTAGTTTAGTTAAAAAAAGCGGCTTAGTGCTAAGTCGACCGATCAGGATAAGCTACGGTTGCCGCGATTGATCTGTGGATGGGTGAAAGATGTCCCTCGTTTAACCTAACACACTGTATATACCAAGATCTCAAATACGAAGATTACGAGGCCTTTAAGCTGCTTTGTACGGGTGTATTTTAAGGTGATGTTTTACTTGTAATGTTTCGTTTTGTTTGAAGAGCTCGTGGCTAAGTAGTAACCGCCGCACAGGTCAATCCATCAAGTTAAGCTACGCTTGCCGGGGTTAGCCGTGGATGGGTGACCATCTTTACTTACCGAGACTCCTCCGTGCCTCGGAAAGCACGTTAAGCCGTTGGTCCCGGCTGTCATTTGCACATCTTTGACAGTCGTTACGGGTCGTCAGAAGCCCGAAAATCAGACAGCCAGTCTTACCAAGGGGTATCGTATTGGCCAGTTACTGGGTTGTGGAGGTCAGATAGGCAGTCGCTCCATGTAAAATACTGGTATTCAGCTGCATCCGGTTAGACAGGAAGCCGACCCCAACATAGTTGAGGAAAGGCTCGCAGATGATGTTGATGTTGCTGAGATAAGATTGTCACAAAGAGTTGAAAACTAATAAAATGGATTGTGACTAGATTTTTTACTTTTTTAAATGGGTTATGACCTTCAGGTGTACAGGCTGGTTTTCTAGTCGCACTAGTAATATAATAAAAGCGAAGGTTTGTGAGTGGGTGTGTGTGTGAGTTTGTATGCTTCGCCGTCCTTCACTCTCAAACGGCTGAACGGATCTGGATGAAACTTGGCACAGAGGTAGTTTATGACCTGGATTAACACATAGGATACTTTTTATCACGGTAGTACCTTTCTTTGGGATAATTTCCGACAACCACGCGGGCGAAGCCGCTGGCTGCAGCTATTAGGTACACTTTATTAGTCCGTGTGTCGTCAATAACCCCCGATCCAGCTTGTCCCTTGCTGTCCCCCCCCAACGACGCCCTAAGCCGAGGTCCGTACCCCACAGGGGGTGCCCTTAACGTGTAGTCGCTTAGTTTGTAAGTTTTTATAAGCCCTGGCTGGCTACAATTCTTTTGTGGCATCCACAGGCAAGTCCGGTTAAGCAGTAGACAACCATATGGTTGACTGCGAGAGAACAAAAAAAATGCGTCCTCAATAAATAGGCGTCCAGCCAATCATTGTGTATCGACAGACCAAACTTTTATTTTATATGGCATCTCAGCGGAATACAATTTAATGGAAATAGCGATAGCCTTGTTGATAAGCCAAGAAAGTTTTGGTGGAAACTGAAGGCTGTGTTACTCAATTACTCATTATGAATCATAAGTATAGGTGTAACGGGATAGCTTGCTTGGTGACAGATAAATGACATTAATCTTGGATAGGTGACTCATAAGTATAGGTGTAACGGGATAGCTTGCTTGGTGACAGATAAATGACATTAATCTTGGATAGGTGACTCATAAGTATAGGTGTAACGGGATAGTTTGCTTGGTGACAGATAAATGACATTAATCTTGGATAGGTGACAGCTGTCATTAAATCAACATTCTTTGGTATAAACTACGATAACATGGCGCGCCCCTACACATTACTGTTTCAATGTTTGTAGTCACATCCTTACGAAAGAGTTTGTATGTACTTGTAAGTATTCGTCTTCAGTAGGAGGCCGGTAGCAACATGCGTTGTGAGTCTTGGTGGCGCTTTGTGATTACTTTCAGAAATACATTCAAACGTTTTGAATTTTGAAGGGTCGGGCCATGATATCGTAGTTTATCTCACATGTTTTCTTCGGAGTAGAAGTCTTTAATATCACACAAATCCAGATTTCGGGCTGCTACTGAGAAATGCCTACATTTTCCTCCCATCATCATCATCATCTGCCTAGCCTTTTCCCAACTATGTTGGGGTCGGCTTCCAGTATAACCGGATGCAGCCTAATACCAGTATTTTACATGGAGCGACTGCCTGTCTGACCTCCACAACCAGGAACTGGGCAATACGATACCCCTTGGTAAGACTGGCTGTCAGATTTTCGGGCTTCTGACGACCCGTAACGACTGTCAAAGATGCACAAATGACAGCCGGGACCAACGGTTTAGCGTGCTTTCCGAGGCACGGAAGAGACTCGGTATGTAAAGATGGTCACCCATCCACAGACCAACCCCGGCAAGCGAGAGCCTACCTTGTCCTCCCATACCTATTAATACCGAATACAGACCAAGAGCTAAGCTAAGTTAGTTTAGCTTATCTCGCATAGCTGACAACACAGTTCTTCAAACTTTTTTACTATTGTTACACAAGTATGAAAAACTGTGACAGCTATGGGAGCTTTTTTTTTGAGGGCGGGAAATCATCAAATGACTCTTCCCGCTCTGGGTGGAGCGGAAGGGAGTGTCAGACTCTTACTGACTAAAACCCATCCATGTGTCTTCCTTAGCCCTTTATGTTCCGGGGTAGCGGTAACCCTTTCGGACAATCCCGCTTAAATACCCGGCAGGCTCGAAACTGTCAGCATATGAAGGGGCCCGTTACCCTAACGGGCCCCTTCATATGCTGACATCACTTTGAGGCGCGCGTGGAACACGTACGCGCCGAGCTATGAGAGCTAAGCTAAACTAACTTAGCTTAGCTCTTGGTCTGCAACCGGCATAACATTGTATCTTGAAAACAGAATATTTTTAAAAAGAGTATTTAACCGTGGAATTTCTTGCGTGGTACTTCTCCATTGGCAGCCATGAACTTAGCTCCTGACATGTCTTAAGTGCCGATGTGGGATATTGAGAAATATAATTTATTGAATTTAATTAAGAATGAAAGTCGAGCTCAGCGGACTGGAAAGGCTACAAGGAGAGCAGCGGTCTGACCTTGAAACTATTAACTTGATTAACATATTATTTTATGCTAATTATCACCGTATGTAATTAGATTTCGCTAGTAATTGTTTGAAACTGAAACCTATAATACCTGATCCTAAGTTGGGTCATCGACTTTAACATTGATTTATAAGATTTTAAGTTTTAAAGTTAAAATCCCGAAGATCCATATCCCGAGGTTCAAAGTCCCTAAAATCAAAATACGTATCTAATGTTTTAAAATACCTAAGTAACTAACGCCTACCTCAGGCGTAGTCGACGGGGCTCCTACTTCAGGGCAGTTAAAAAAAAAACCACGCAGGGGATGGCGGGGTCTTGCAGACCTTTGTTTTTTAATCTGGGGGGGAAATCCTAATGGATGTCCTCCGCTCTGGGCCCTCAGGTCGGAGGACTCTTACTGACTAAAACCACCCCTAGTACATTACAACACATTTTGTACCGATTTTAGGTATTTTTACAATTCGGTATTTTGTCCATCCGGGATTTCGTCCATTTGGGGTTTCATCCTATTCGGGCTTTGGACATCGGTATTTTATATTTCAAATTCCGTTGTATTGAACGTCCGTATTTCAGTCATAGGCATAGGTATTATGAAATTTCGGGATTTTAATACGTACCCGATTTTAATCTATTTCTAGCTTCTGCCCGCGTCTATGCCTGTGTAGAGTTCAGAAATATCCAATGGGAATGTACGGTTACCAGTGCATTAAGTTATACCAAACTGTAAAATTTCTCCAAATTGTTATAAACCTTAAAACGTTGACGGTTAAGTTGAAAGTCGATTGAGAATATTTGACAGTTTGTGGTAACTTGATGTGCTGGCGACTGTACGTTCCTCTACCGGGGCGGGTGAAGAAAATCTACTCCTAACTCGGATCATGGTCTTGTATCATTTCATCTAAATCGAGTAACCAAAGCCATAACGCGGTCATATTGTACAGACGCCAGCACATCAAGCTATCCCTAACTGTCAATTTTTTTCAATTAAAAATGAACCTTATGTCTTGCAATAAAGTTGAAATACTATCAAAGAAATTTGACAGATTGTGGTAACTTGATGTGCTGGCCTCTGTACATAAAGGGACGTCAACAAACTTTCAAGTAGTTCGCATTTATAATATTCTAGTACCTAAAGATGACAGAAGGCTGCTGTTGATAGTTCCCTATCAGTAGTGCTATTCTGTTAAAATCTCAACGTGATTACGTAGGTGAAGTTTTTTTTTTTTTTTTTTTTCATTTCACGTTCGTACGAAGGCTCACTTCACCAAAGTTTTCACAGTGAGACTTTTACAGAATCGACAGATAGAAATTCATAACGAATAAGTATTTTATTAGGGAGTCAAATCGCTCCTCGAAGATAGGTTTTAGCCATAAAAAACGCCCATTACATCATCTCTTGTAAAATTCCTTAATTTATAACTGTAATTTTGATGGTGTGACACAAGTACACTATAAAGTAAAAAAAAAAACTTAATTTGAGTCGATCTTGCAAACATCTAATCTTAAACAAATACTAGCTTTTGCCCGCGGCTTAGTACGCGTTAATTTTGTAGTAAAACAATTCGTTATTATGCATATAAACCTTCCTCTTGAAACACTCTATCTATTAAAAAAAACTGCATCAAAATCCGTTGTGTAGTTTTAAAGATCTAAGCATACATACAGACATTAGGACAGACGCGGGAAGCGACTTTGCTTTATACTATGTAGTGATGAAAACGGGGCGGACGGTGGATGAAACTTAATAAAGAATATAATATACGTACAAATAGACATCAATCCAGCAGGATGTCCGAAGCCTGCTCTATGGTCATCCGCCACACTAGGATACGAAACCATAAACAAGAAAACACTGGCACGAAACACAACCTTCAACATTTTCACTAATAAATAGTTTTTAATACAACACTGTCTTTATTTAAGTCCTAATTAAAATAAAAATAAAATTGTACTAAACGTGACCAAAACAATACTTTCTGTTTATTTTTGTAATAAATTAGCAAAACTTTTTTATTTTTCATACTAATTTTGGCGCGTAATGTTTTGTTTTTTTTAGCGTCGCTGCTTGGTGCAACGGCCGCGCGCTTTTACAGCCTCTTCAACACTGGTAGGTTCGATGTAACTTTTTAAAAGTGGTTAGGACAGCGGAGTATGTTGTTGTGAAAATCTAAGGAATTCTTGCGAAACCTAATTTTAGATATAGTCTGTATTTAGAGTGTTATACGTAGGGAGTTCAAGAATTACTGAAGTATGTAGATACCGACTGTTTTTTATAATAATTCACTTCAAGGTTTATCTAAACAGAATATTTCTGTATATTCTAGTCTTTATTCTGGATTCAGGCCATTGGCCACAAGGTCCCTCATAATTATTATCCTTATGCATCAGTGAAATGAAATGTTTATTAAATATTTTTAAGCAAATCAGTTTAGGAAAGAGTTACCGCTACAACGGTATATTAAAGGGAACATGGATGGGTTTTAGTCAATAGGAGTCTGACACTCCCTTCCGCTCCACCCAGAGCGGGAGGTGTCATTTGCTGAATTCTGAACCTCAAAAAAAAAAGAAAGTAAATCATGATTTAAGACACTTTTAGGCGTCAATATTTTGGTGAATATTTAAAAACTACTTAGATGCCGAAATAAACTCAGAGTTATCTTTTAAAATTCATTAGGAATTTTAAATGTGAGTGCAACAAGTCAGTTGTCATTTTCGTGACGTTCTATCTGGGAAACCATATCTAGGTACTTTCTAACAAGCTATTTGGCATACAGGCAAAAATATTTATACTATACACTGCCATTATTTATTTTTATTGGTTGTGTTGCAACTTTTTAACTTTAAGCATACTTAAGAGAGTGCTGTACAAAAAAAAAAACAACTCGGCACACTCACAATTAAGCGGGTTTGTCCGAAAGGGTTACGGCTACCCCGGAACATAACGGGCTAAGGACGGAACATGGATGGGTTTTAGTCAGTAAGAGTCTGACACTCTAAAAAAAAAAGCATTCTCCCAAAATGGTTTATAAGTAGTTGCAAGTTAGCTCCCTGTATGCCGAATAGTTTGTTCACCTGTACACACCTACATCAATCATTTATGTATCATCGAAAAAAACTTATAGGTACGCGTAAAAATTTCTGACAAGATTTATTTCAAGAAAAGCTTTTATCAGGTATTCACGTAGAACATGACACAAACGTAGGAAGGTAAACTTATAAACTACTTTATTATGTAAATATTATTATTAGAGCCGAGATAAAAGGCATTTTCTTTGTAGGGAAATATTTTTTCTTATTTACTTAGTATGAATGAGGACCTCGTGGCTAAGTACCAACAGCCGCACGAATCGACCCATTAGGTTAAGCTACGCTAGCCGAGGTTGGTCCATGGATGTGTGATCATCTTTACATATCGAGACTCCTCCGTGTCTCGGAAAGCACGTTAAGTCGTTGGTCCCAGTTTGTTATTACGTCATTTGTGGATCTTTGACAGTCGTTACGGGTCGAAAGTCGGACAACCAAGGGGTATCGTCGCTCCATGTAAAATACTGGTATTCAGCTACATATGGTTAGATGGGAAGCCGACTCCAACTTAGTTGGGAAAGAAGGTGCGATGAATGGCAATTCCAGTAGTGCTATTCTGTAAAAATATCACCGTAAAAACTACGGTGAAGTGACCTGTCGTTCCACCTAATAGCTAGTGCTAGTTCCAGCTAGTGCTAATAGCTAAAGTAAGCGTCATGAGAAGCTATAAATTTTGTAAACAAGTGTTCAGGAGTTCACAACATTTGGACCAACAAAAAAAATGAATTTGTTTAAGATTTAATAAATTATTAAGTAACAAATATTAATTAACATAATATTATTTAAGAATAATTATTCGTCAGATTCAGATGTTTCCATTTCTGTGTGAAACAAACTCGTACGCATTCGAAACTCGAATGACGCGTTTATTTCAAAATGGCGTCCCGATAGTTTACAATCCCTGCGACGGACGCGTTCCGGTACCAAGAAACACAAACGATAGCGCTTTGCGTCGTTAAAATATGATCCGACTAAATTAAATAGGTTGTTACTTTCATATAACCCGTCTAAATTTCATGTCGATTGAAAATGGTCAATTTATTATTATCTCGCAGTATAAAATGTTTACTTAGTAAAAGATGTTTGTTTACATAATTTATAGCTTCTCGTGGCTCGTACTTTAGTTCCAGATAGTGTTAGGTCGAACGACAGCTCACTTCAACTTAGTTTTGACGGTGATATTTTTACAGAATCAACCGACGGTACCTACCTATACTTTAGGCTTCTAACACACTGGCGATTTGCGAGCGACTTCAAAGCGAGGCGAATGCGCGAGGTCGCAGCGAACACGCTATGAAGACGTGACGGGCGCTCAGTGAGTTCGTTGCGTGATGGCTACGTGTTGAAAAATCAGTGACAGGATGGATTCCGACGAGGAAACACTGCTGTTAGCATTGTTAGGGCTTACGTAGACTCGCGGGCGCGGTCACGAAATATCAAACATATGACACGACATCCAAGTGTTCACGTACAAAACGCACGCGCGGTCTAAGTAGCGGGCAAACTTGCGACTGGCGCGCGCGGCCCGCTCGTAGTGCTATCAAACGCCTAAAGACGTTTGTGGGTGTTCACGTCGAACTAGCGGTGGAGCGCGCGATTCACTCGCGTTGTCAGGTAAGTTCAACTTTGAACTTGAAACTCGCGCAAGCGCCTGGCGGTGTATGTGAACACAAGCTCGCAACGTCTACCGCGCTCGCACCCGCGCCCGCGCGTTCCTACGTGAACAAGCACTAACTCGCTTTGCGCCCGCGGTGTCTTCGCGGTGATCTCGCTGCGCACGCGCCTAGCAAATCGCTAGTGTGTTAAGACCCTTTTAGAAGGTATAAAATATAGTTGCACAAGATGCTGCTATGAATCTAGTTTCGTAAAGGTTACAGGTTAGCTGGTACTTGTGATTTAAACCAGAATCGGGTTTGCTAACAATAAAAAATCAGAGTCACTTTTATAGAATACTAGCTTGTACCAGCTGTGTTGTGTGTGGTTTTGCGCGCGTGGATGTCGGAAATATGCAATGGGAACGTACTACTTGGATGAAAAGTATTGTATGTGTCAATCCAGGTTATAAAGTATCTTTGTGCCAAAAGACAATGGTTTCATCATCACCATCCAGATCCATTCAGTCGCGGGCATAGCTTATAATAATCATGAGTTCTTCGAATTCTTTTTAGTTTTGGTTAATAAGTAGGTAACAGTAAAAAAAAAGAAAAAAGACGCTTTAATTGAAAAGCGAACGAAAAAGAGGAAAATAATCTGCAATAAGTTTAAAATAGGAATAGCTTTTTTGACGGTGTTTTTTTTTAAATTAACTTAATCAGTTAGGTTCATCTGACGTTTTGAAGTTAGTTAAAATTTCATTTATAGAATTCGTTACGCACAGTAATGACCCCTCCCGCTCTGGGTGGAGCGGCAGGAAGTGTAGACTCTTACTGACTAAAACCCTTATGTTCCTTCCTCAGCCCTTTATGGTAACCCTTACGGACGATCCCGTTTACCCGGCAGACTTCGGCCCTAATTGGTCCCTCCCTAATGCTGACAATTCTTTGAGGCGTACGCGCCGTCCGGCACGGGCCTGGTCCTGATCGGACGGTAGGCTACCCATTACTCACCGTCCGCAGGCCCGCGTCTGGGATGGCCGGGAGTCGTCACGCGGCTATTACACATAAGCTAAACTGTAGTAAAGCTTTAAAAAACCTGTTAATAATACCTAATTAATGTGGAGAACAGGCAATAGTAGAAGGCAGTAAGGGTCCTTGCTCACTCATTTCAGTTCAAGACTAATCCAATTTTTGGTAGGCCAGATGAAAGTCATAATAAAACATCACATGGCCAGTTAAACTCACAACTAAGTATGTACAGACGCCAGCACATCAAGCTATCCCAAACTGTAAAATTTTCCCAATTGAAGATAAACCTGCTTTTGTAATAAAGTTGTCAAACTATCAAAGAAATTTGACAGATTGGAGTAACTTTATGTGCTGGCCTCAGTACATTTAATTGAACCAGACAAATAAGGATAAGTTAAAAAAAAACTGATAAATTAAGGTAACATTTATTAATTTATTGAAATAATTAATAATTTATTTTAATTAAATAACCCGCTATTTTCCTCATACCATACTAGCTGTATCATTTAACGTTTATTCAGTCTTTAATAAGTACAGGCAAATCATATTGTTTATATACATAGAGTAGGTATAAGGAATGAGTATATAAGAGGAAGTCTGAAAGTGACACCGGTGACTGAAAACTTGCCTGGAAATCGGTAGTCACGGTATGAGCATGTTATGCGGAGGAATGAGGAAAATGTTGTCAGGAAAGTTTTAAGTATGAATGTGGATGGCTATACAAGTAGAGGGAGACCAAAGAAACGATGGATGGATTGTGTGAAAGATGATATGGCTAGAAAGGGAGTGACTACCGAGATGACGACTAATAGAGAAGTGTGGAAGGAAAATGACATGTTGCGCCGAGCACAAATAAATTAGGATAAGGGCAGGCGAATGATGATGGATGGAGAGGTAGACCATATAAAAGAAGGCTACATTGTGGGAGGGATAAGATATTATGAAACAAATGACCGTTGATCGGCGAGTTAAACGATAGAATGGCGGCTGACAGGGAAGAATGGAAAGAAATCATAACTCTGCCCTAACTTTCCCAAAGTCTAGAGAAAATTTGCGTTTTTATTTTTTTTTGTAATTTTATAATTTTTTGACATCCTATGGATTTTTTTTTGTACTTTTATATAATGTTTTGTTAATGTACCTACCCAAAAAATTAATGAACGATATAATGTGTATCTTATTTTCTTTTTTATTTATGTTAACTTATATGTCGTGTTGTTATAGTTTATAATTACTTAAGACATTTCGATACAATGTAAAAATAGTTCATGAAATAAATAAATAAATGTGTTGCGTGACTCCAAGCAGCGAATTGGAGCAAGGGCAAGAATATGGTGTTAACAATAACAATTTTTAACTCCTAGGTCTTTTTATTTAGTAACTTCTTCAAGTTCGACGTTCAAACCTGGAAAGGTTATAAGCCATCCATTAGCTTATTCCTTCTTCTTCATGTATTAAAACCTTAAAGGTTTGGCATATTGACAGTCTTCACACTCGTTCATAACCTTAGGTCTACAGACTCCACCCTTGCAAGGATACTCTCCCTTCCTGGGATACTCCTGGGGCTTGTCTGGCGTGAACCAGGGCTTGTGCAATTTGTTCAGCATTGACAGCTCATATTGGTGCAGATAGTCTGTTGGGGCTGGTGAGGCGAGGCTGAACGCGGCGGCGAGGATGATGATGGCTGGCTAGAAAGAAAAAAAACAAAAGTTAAAAAAGTTTTTGCATGTAAATCAAAAAGTGTGCCGAGGTTTTATCCTCTACCAACGTTTAATTCATAGAGTTACATATATATCGATGGTTTAATTAGAAAGTTACTGTAATTAGTACTAGACTGTATTGTAACTTTAAAACATGCTACATTTCAATTTGAATTTGGAACATTCTTAATTCATTTGGTTGATTTGCATGGAACGTGGCTAAATAGTTGCAATCTGAGCGTTTATTGCGAATTTCACCAAATAAACTGAACGCGATCAGCACTATTAAACCACGTTCAAGTCAATATTCCAACAATTTTGACACTGACCGCTCAAACTCAAAGCATTTATTTTAAATAAACCTACAGGAACTTTTGGATTGTCAAGGGGTCGGTCAGTCAGAAAGATGAAGCTAGTTGCCCGTTCCAAAGCAGTAGGTCTTTGCCTTTAATGCTGCAGAGGGTGGATATCCAGGTATTCGACTGGGCACACACGCTCCATCATAGACCTCATCCATCGCTTTCCATCAGTCGTGATCAAAGTCAAGACCAGGCCCATTCCCCAATAACAACTGAAAATTCGACGTTTGATTGAAAAATAAAAATGGCATGCACTTCCTGAAGGCGAATAGTACGATGATAGTACAAAGTAATGAAAGACCAGCCTAGGAGGCGAAGAAGTGGGCCTGCGGACGGTGAGTAATGGGTAGCTCACCGTCCGATCAGGACCAGGCCC
This sequence comes from Hyppa rectilinea, assembly GCA_951799385.1. Lineage (NCBI taxonomy): Eukaryota > Metazoa > Arthropoda > Insecta > Lepidoptera > Noctuidae > Hyppa > Hyppa rectilinea. The sequence continues at coordinate 16,576,505 of OX637316.1, forward strand.
GTGCCGGACGGCGCGTACGTGTTTTACGCGCGTCTCAAAGAGATGATGTCAGCATTTGAAGGGGCCCGTTAGCGCCGAAGCCTGCCGGGTAAGCGGGATTTTGAGAAAGGGTTACCGCTACCCCGGGACATAAAGGGCTAAGGAAGGATCATGGATGGGTTTTAGTCAGTAAAAGTCTGACACTCCCTTCCGCTCCACCCAGAGCGGGAGGAGTCATTTGATGATTTCCCACCCTCAAAATAAAAGTAGGCAGAAAAAAAACACCGTATTATATCTTCAAATAAGGGGAAGGTTTGTAGAAATGACCTGGTGGAATAATGGAAGAAGTCAGCTACGTCACCACATGCGTAATGGATGGCGAATGGTTTAAACTTAATCGGCAAGTAAACACAAACACGAGCATAAGAGTCTAACGGATATTGCTCATATTGATAACAGAAGTAAGTACTTCAGATCATTTATTTCAAATGGGCACATGACATCCACTTTAGTACGTAAAAAAAAAACATTATTGTTGCACCTTCCAAAATGTAGTTTCGTATAGAGAAGAATGGGCAAGAAACTCCTTTCGAAATTCGTTACTCTTTTAAAGTGTTTTATAATATTTTGTATACATTAAATAGGTATGTGTGCATACGATGCATCTAGACTAAAATTACGATACCATAAAAGGTGAAAAGAAAAAAATAAAATAACTTAGGGCTGATTTTTCAATTGCCTGTTATCGTTTATCTGAAGAATAAAAATGGCGGTTTGACATATTCTCTATGCAAAAGCTGTCAAACTGCCATATTTATTCCTCCAATAAAACTTATATGACGATTGAAAAATCAGCCCTTAGACAGCTAAATTAATTATTTGATAGATAAATGGTGCTCATATATTTACAAACATTCTAATAGTTTTAAGTGAGTGTGAGTTAAAAAATCACAGAGTGTGGTCATCAATCATCAATCAAATTATAAATTATACAGTTAAATTATTAGCAACCAGTTTGCTTTTGTCTAGACTCTAGATTATCCTGTGGAGCTGGACTACCATGTTTCCAAGCATCCTTATATTGGATATAATCCCTTAATTTGTAATATAATATGCTCGTTTACAAAGTGTACTTTTAATTTGAGTTTTAAATATTCTTTCATTTAATTGCAATATATCACAAGATATTTTGTTGTCAATCAATCTGCCTAGCCTTTTCCACCTATGTTGGGGTCGGCTGCCAGTGTAACCGAATGCAGCTGAGCGACTGCCTATCTGACATCCACAACCCAGTAACTGGGTAATACGATAACCCTTATTAACCTTTTGACCGCCACGTCAAAAATGAAAAAGCGTGCCCTCAGCGCCAAGCTCCGAATTTATCCTTTAATTTTGTCGCCCAGTCGCGACCGTGGCGTGCTGGGCACATTTTGGTTTGTCGTCTATACACGACTGTGGCGGTCAAAAGGTTAAGACTGACTGTCAGATTTTCGGGTTTCCGAGTACCCGTAACGACTGTCAAAGATGCACAAATGACAGCCGGGACTAACGGCTTAACGTGTTTTCTGAGGCACGGAAGAGTCTCGGTATGTTAAGGTGGTCACCCATCCACGGCCAACCCCGGCAAACGTAGTTTAACCTGATGGATCGACCTGTGCGGCTGTTAGTACTTAGCCACGAGCTTCTCTTTTTTGTAACATTTAAGAAGTAATTAAGTGATTTACGATTCGTAACAAAAATTAGGAGAATGCTACTTTTTCCAATCTCGTAGACACATCAATTATTAATTGTCAGACACAATAATAAAATATTCACACGAAAACTGTAGAATTTTTTGCCAAATTACATCAATAATTAGATGTATTGTTCGTTGATTCCTTATAATGAGTTAGCCAAAAAGTAATCAAGAATTAATTACTTAGTTGTATATTTTTCTCACACATGTGTGAGGGATGTCTTTTCCAATGGAAAGAATACAAGATTATTATGGAGACATACAATTGAGTATTTGAAAGGGTAGTCAATAACGTTATTGACTTTGAATTGTCAAATAGAATACTTATAAGCATTAAATGCAATTTAACAATAATATCTTCGCATTATATTTAAGTTTTTATGACGAGCGGGCTTTTTTCCATGTGATTTCATATTTTATTTTTGACCGTGTCAATTAGTCAATTTCGTATCTCAAACAGATTTATTTTCTAAATTTAAAAGTTGTGATTCGATTTTGGAAGGAGCAACTTGAATCAATTCTTTTTTTTCGTAAAATGACGTTCAAAAGTGGCTTTCATGTGCCTATTTAAAATAAATTATTTGACTTTGACTTTGCACAGATCAGGAAAGTTTGGCATAAAGGATACACGGTCTATACTTCGTACTGGGTAGAACCAGATTGCCAATGACGATAATGGAAGGAGGTATCAAGGCTACAAATACATACAAGTGCTTACATATAAGACGAATAATACAATTCCAGTCAGTTTTAGGCACTTTGCGTTAAATTCAGTTCTAGAATTCCGTTTAAAAATATAAATGAGATCACATCTTATAAATGCTCAATCTTTATTTGCATTCCACACTATGTTTTTTCATCTATGTGTTATATAACACAGTCACAATAAATATACAACACGAATCCTCGATCAAATCCACGAATTACACTCAGAAACAGACAATATCACTCACCAAAATGTTCATGGCTGCGTCTAAACTGAATCGAACACTAAAATGTGAGAAAAAATATGGCGTTTTAGCTTTAAATACTATTGAGAGGCGCAACTGTCCCAGTTCATATGTTTGTATTCAGCTGGGAGCACCGTTATCTGTTTGGTATAAAAACTGCTTTATAAAGGCGTGACCACAGACAACCGCTGGAGAATAATAAATAGTAGGTACACGTACGGCCAGTTGTACGAATGGTTGTCTTTAAAAAAAAACAACTTCCAAAAAATACTACAAAGTATTAGCGGTTTACAGCCAATAACCTTTTGATAAATGCGAGTAAGACTAACATAATTTTATTTAAGAACACAACTCGACATAACGACAATTTGGATATACAAGTGAAAGGAAATAATATTGAATTAGTGGACAAAGTCAAATTTTTAGGTATTAACATAGATGCGCATTTAAATTGGAAACAGGAGCTTGCTGCTATTGATTCTTCAATTTCATCAGCATGCTATGCACTCAGGAGCCTTAGAGATATGTTGGATCTAAAGCAACTGAAGAATATATATTACGCGCTGGTAGAGTCTAGACTACGATACAGCATAATGCTTTGGGGTAACAGCTACAGCTATAACTGTCAGAAAGCGTTTATTTTACAGAAACGTGCCATAAGGACTATGGTAAGGATCTCACAACGAGACTCATGTAGAGAGCACTTTAAAGAATTAGAAATTTTAACAGTACCAAGTATTTATATATTAGTCATTCTAAATCACTTTGCTAAGTATATTCATGAGTATGAATCACAAGAGGAACGTAAGGTACGAGAATGCACAAGAAGGAAGGAATTTAAACACAAAATGGCACCAAATTTTAACATAGCTAAGCATTGTTCCAGATACCAACGAATGATTTAAAATTATTAATTTTTAGCTCTCACTCTTTTAAAACTAAATTGAAAGCCTTCTTGTTGGAAAAATGTTTGTACTCGGTGTCAGAATTTATGACAAATGATAAAGGTCACTTTCATTAGTCAGAAATAATTAAATTGAAAGATTAAATTATTATTTTGTTAAATTAAATTATATTATTTATTTATTTTTTTTGTTTTAAATCTGTCCTGACTAGGACCTTTGTGAAGTTTGTACTCCTGACACTTTTCTGACATTAAACCTGCAATTAATTTGACATTATATTATAATTTTTTAGTTGACATATTTTAAACGAAGTGACTTTTGAACTAGACATTTCACATTAACTCAAATTAGGTTTTATATGTATTGTTCGTTTTATATGTATTGTTTCTGCATGTGATAATTTTATGTTCCATTTAAATTAGTATTGTTTCTGTAAATTATGGTTTTACTTAATATTTAATATGTAATGTTCAACACAATGTATATTGTTAATGAATAAAATAAAAATAAAATAAATAAAATCGGTGGCAAAACCAAAAGTACAAAACCAAAGACACCGATTTCCGAAATTAATAGTTATTTGTTATGCAAGGCTGGAAAGTTGATTTTTGGCGCGAGTACTTCTATTGAAACCTGAGTAAGCGAAGGATTCTAGGGTTGAACCATGAGCGAAGCGAGTGGTTCAAATATAGAATCCTGAGCATAACGAAGGTTTCAAAGGTACGAGACGCAGAAAAGCTTTGCTGCCGAGCGCAACACACAATTTTTTACCTCACGACAGCGAGGAAACTGCTAGGTGCAAGAAAACAGGTGTTGTTGAGTTTTTTTTTGTTCGAGCGTCTCAGATACATTGACTCATGTGAAGAAAATAACAGATACTTGGCAATGTATCTTATGAGTTACATAGAATACCTCCAAAATTGAATACCCTGTATTTTGTTCTATATCCTACTTGTCCTCTAAGGAGAATGAAAGAAAAAAACTAATTTAATACAAATAACTAACTAATTTAATTTACTACATATTTTTTTTTGCCAAGCAAAGGATTAAATAACATATTATATTAGTATTTATTTTATTTAAAAAATTAAACTTAAATTACTACACAATTGGTATTTGACAGGGTAGTATTTTTATGGCATTTTCAAATGTGACGTCACAGATTTTTTTAATCAAATGGAATACTTATTAACATTAATTCCAATTTTACAATTATATAAATATTTAATTTAAAATATTTAATTTCTGAACTGTGATGGAAGTTTTTAAGGTGAGCGGTATTATTTAATATTTTATTTTAGACCGTGTCATGCATTTTCAGTGGACTGGCAGTTTAGAAAATTATTAAATAGAAAGGTTCGAATTTTAAAAACTCTTTCCACGCTAGAGAGCAAAAATCGATTTTCGGCTCAGATTTCGAATGACAAACAGACTCTTTCCGAGCCTGTGAGGTGAAAAATAATTTTTCACTTTGTAGTGTTTTTTCGGAGGTTGATTGTTTTTTTTTTCATTTTGCACCAATTCGTATCCACTTGACAATTTATCACATTAATTTTTCTATAATTTTTGTTCGAGAAACTGGCCAGCAATAAATTGGTTTTTTAATTCAGGTGATTGAAAGGAGGTGAGCAATCAATTTTGCCGTATTATAATACCTTATTTTTGCTTTCTTATTATTTCATAATAAAGAACAAGGACTTTGCTGAATTTCGGGTCGGGCGGAAAAATAAAAAAAAAACGATTTTATTTTTCCTGTTATTTTTGCCATCGACACATTTACAAGAAAAATAAAGTAAGAATGTAGTAAGTTGTTAGTGTACAGACGCTATATCTAACTGTCAAAATTTTCCAATTGGAAAAATTCCAATGAACCTTTTAGGTTCATCGGTATTTACAATTGGAAAATTTTAAAGTTCTAAAGTTGAAAAACGATCAAAGAAATTTAACAGATTGGGGTAACTTGATGTGCTGGCGTATGTTAATATATAGTCAAAGTCACATATCATCGGGACTGCTGAAGTTACGACCAAAATATTGGATGAACAAGAACCGATCTGTTCTGTGAAGTGAGTTACTAAATAGTGTCAATCCGTGAAATGACAGCTCACTTCACGTAACTAAGTTATCACGGTAAGATTTTTACAGAATAGCATTGCTGGTTTCTGTAGCGACGAAGAACGACGAGTGACGCGACGTATCCCAAAATTTAACTCATCTTTGCTCTTGTCTCATCTTTGTTATTTGCTGTTTTAAATTAAATCAAGCAATCACAGCGTTTCAGCAGCTTTTTTATTTGTTATTTGCAAACTTTTGTATTGTTTTTAGTTCCAAAAACCAAGTGTTTATGATCACGTTAAAAGCATGAAGCAATAAAAAAATATGTACAAAAAAACCACCGAGTAAGCGACAGTGTGGCCGCGCCCTAACAACGAACCGAGATACATGAATGAATGAGTCAGGATCATCGAAACAAAATATTTATACGTCAACGCCTGCGCACTGGTTTGGGCAGATTGTACATAGAACAATGTACTCTTATGTATATGTATGTGTGTCATATGATTCATTCTCTTGTCACATTATACGAAAGTTTGTTGACTTCCCTTTATGTACAGAGGCCAGCACATCAAGTTACCACAATCTGTCAAATTTCATTGATAGTATTTCAACTTTATTGCGAAGACATAAGGTTCATTTTTGATTGAGAAAATTTGACAGTTAGGGATAGCTTGATGTGCTGGCGTCTGTACTACTTCTTTTTTTCGTGTGGTTAGTTACTAAGTCAGTCGATTCTGTGAAAATCTCACCGTGAAATCGTAAGTGAAGTGAACTATCAATACCTAGTGTGAAATCACCATTCAGTTCTGTAAAAAGGCCTCCGTGAAAAGTTAGGTGAAGCGAACTTGAAATGAGTTATCGTTCCACCTAATAGAAGGGGTAAGTGGACATAGGTGTTATCTGACAGAACTGAAAAATCGAGATTCTTGCATGAACATAGGTTTTTAATGCATAAATGTATGCATATTTGGCTGTATTTTTGGATATGAATTAAAATTAGATATTTTGAGCCCACCAGTCGATTTATCGTCACTTAAAACATATGTACAGACGCCAGCACATCAAGCTATCCCTAACTGACAAATTTTCTAGATTAAAAATGAACCTTATGTCTTTGCAATAAAGTTGAAATACTATCATAGAAATTTGACAGGTAGTGGTAACTTGATGTGCTGGCCTCTGTACATGCAAGAAACTCGATATTTTCAGTTCTGTTAGATAACACCTTTGTCCACTTTAGATATGAGCGCCGACAGTCAAACTGTCGGCGGCGGCGCGCCGACTTTTCGAAGTCGACGGCGGCGGCGTCGGCGGCGTGACCTTCACATAACTTCTAACTGAAGAATCCAACTAGCTTCTTACCTTCATTTAAGAAAAGAAATGAAACAATAATTTACGTATAATTAAGATTTATTATAATTTTGACGTGACTAATTAACACACTATTCGTTGTCGTAACACTATTCGTTTTCTTCCATCAATATTAATAACTAATTGACCAAAATAAATCCAACAAAAACTGTGTTTGTTTGTTGATAACTTGGACAATACAGAAGTAGTAATGTCAAAGAGTTTTGTTTTATAAACGACTACGTCTTTTTTTTTTTTTTTAAGGATGGGAAATCATCCAATGACTGCTCCCGCTCTGGGTGGAGCGGAAGGGAGTGTCAGACTCTTACTGACTAAAACCCATCCATGTTCCTTCCGTAGCCCTTTATGTTCCGGGGTAGCGGTAACCCTTTCGGACAATCCCGCTTACCCGGCAGGCTTGGCCCTGAGGGGCCCCTTCATATGCTGACATCTCTTTGAGGCGCGCGTGGAACATATACGCGCCGTCCGGCACGGGTCTGGTGCTGATCGGACGGTGAGTCACCCATTACTCACCGCCCGCAGGCCCGCGCCTACGGTGGCCGGGAGTCGTCACGTGGCTCCCGACGCCCGGAGCGTCTCCCGCGGCGGCTGGGACGGGAGGACCTTTCTCTCTCCCATCCCGCCACCTCCTTCGCGAGCATAACTTTTTCGCAGAAGGAGGTGACTGCCTCCCACTCCCTCTCGCCCCGGACCATGGCTTGCACCAGGGCCGGGCGCGAGAGGTCGCCGCCGCCGATCGCCTCTACGAGGACACGGCGGTGCTCCGCCCAAGCGGGGCAGGTTTGCACCGTGTGCTCTACCGTGTCATCTGGGCGATCCTCGCAGTGGTGACACCCGGGCGTTTCCTCCCGCCTGATGATGTGCAGGAACCTCCCAAAACATCCATGTCCGGTGAGGACCTGCGTCAGGCGGAAGGTGAGGGCGCCGTGACGCCTCTCTAGCCACTCCTCAAAGAGGGGCCTTACCGCCACTATCGTGGCGTGCCCTGCGCTGGGTTGCGACAGTCGCTGCTTCCAGGCCGCCATGAGATCGCGCCGGAGGTCCGTCCGCTCCGTCGCAATTTGCTGCGGAAACGGAGTTTCCCCCCGGCTTAGTACCTCCGCGCGCCAGTCGAACAGGCGCGCGAGGACTATGGCCTCCAGATCCCACGGTGGCAGTCCGGCAAGGAGGCTTGCCGCCTCGCCCGAGATCGTGCGGTACCCCCGGATTAGCCGAATGGCTACCACCTTTTGGGGCGCGTTCAGATAGTGCGCGGCTCGTCGCCGCAATGAACGCGCCCACACCGGGGCCCCGTATAGGGCCATGGACCGCACGACTCCCGCGTAAAGCCTCCGGCAGGAGGCGTTTGGCCCCCTCAAATTGGGAAACGTCTACGTCTAATGCCGCCATTTTGTCAACATTCACACAGTCGTGCGTTCGATTCGGTCCGCGTGTTTGGTTACACTGACCGAGCTCGGGCTCGCTCGGCGCGCCGTCGCCTAGGGTCGGCGGCGGCGGCGCGGGGGGAATCACGGCGGCGGCGCGGCGGCGGCGCGCCGGCGCAGCGCTCATGTCTAGTCCACTTACCCCTTCTTTATAGGGATTGAGACTATTGCAAGCTCACCTCAAAATTCACTTCACCTACATTGTCTCGGTGATAATTTTACAGAATAGCATTTTGATGAAACGTCAGACAGGATGACATTAAAATTTTCTGTTTTTTTTTGTATTTCGTTGTATACATATACATATATGTTTTATTGTTTTAAATTCTTTTTTTTTTAATAGCCTACACTGTCCCACTGCTGAGCAAAGGCCTCCCCCAAATCCTTCCAGACGTCTTTCCCTTGAGCCACCTCGATCCATCCCTTGCGGTATGCGTGTAGGTCGTCTCGCCACCTCTTCCTGGGCCGGCCTCGACGGCGCCGTCCATCCTCAGCCTAAATACATTAAGCCTCTAAAAACGCAAAGAAGGACCGCAATATGGATGAAATGATGAAACACCGGAGCAATTGACGCTGCGTGACAATGTGAGAGTGGATAATTCATCGGCGCCCGTTCGATGTCCAGTGCGCACAGGATGGATGGAAAGCAGCACATGAAGTAATTTTTATTCCATTGGTGTAATTGCTGTATGGCGTTCCAGTGGAAAGATAAATAAATAATTACTGCATTAATTTGATTAAGAGTTAGCTTCACGCTCGCTTCACCTAAGCTATCACGATGAAGTTTTTTTACAGAATAGAGCGGCTGGTGTCAGAGTGTTTATGCTGCCCATGGGCCTCTGACTTAGCTTCACATGCTGTTGCAAAATGTCTCTCAGACATGCTGGTTTCCTCACGATGTTTTCTTTTATCGATGATTAAGCAAGTGATTATAAATTATACAATACTCACATGAATCCGTAAAATCAGAGGTGCGTGTCTTGGGTTCGAACTCGAGACCTGTGACTTGGCAGTGCGACGGTCACACCACTGCTGTCTGTACTATTGGTACTAATAATAAATATAAAGAGTAAATCCGTAGAAATGAGAAAAATATCCTCAGGAAAGTTTTGAGTATGAATGTGGATGGCCATACATGTAGAGGGAGACCAAAGAAACGATGGATGGATTGTGTGAAAGATGATATGACTAGGAAGGAAGTGACTACCGAGATGACGACTAATAGCTAAGTATGGAAGAAAAAGACATGTTGCGCCGACCACAAAAAAAATGGGATAATGGCAGGAGGTTCATGACTATTATAATAAAGAGGTAAAAGTGAGTTTGTGTGTAGGGGTAATCTTCGAAACCACTTATCTTATTCTGAAATATCTTTCAGTAGCTGCTGCCAGTGGTTTCGCCCGCGCGGATGTCGCAAATATTATTTTATTAAACTTTTCGTACACAATAAAGGTACAAAGGCAGACTTAATACCTTAGGCATTCTCTACCAGTCAACCAAGGGTGGTGAAGAGATTGGATGGTAGGCGCTTTAAAGAGTAGGAACATACAAAACATTGAGACTTTTGAATAAAATAGGTACATAAATAGGTTAAAACGACAGAAATATTAAAAACAGGTTAAAACCAATAGGTTAATTATCCCATAGGGAACGTTTTACCGGGGTAAAAAAGTACCTATCCTTTGTGTTAATCCTGGTCATAAACTATATACCTCTGTGCCAAGTTTTATCCAGATCTGTTCAGCCGTTTGAGCGTGAAGAACGGACAAACATACAAACTCACACTCACACTCTCACAAACTTTCGCCTTTTTATATTAGTGTGAATAATGGGAAGTTACAGTACCTTAATATTTTATGTTAAGTCAAGACATTTCACGACATGCCTGTCCCGGGAATCGAACATTTATAAAAGTTTATGGAACGGAATGTTAGAAAGGTTATATACAACGTGGCATTACAATGGTGACATTAATTGAACATACGGGTAAAAAGGAGCTAGTACCCTTTAATCATATAAATGTTGATAGGTTAAAACAAATCGCAAATTGAAAAAATAAATCAAACAATCTTTTCAATTCGCTTACTTTTTGCAGTACTTTATCCTAATAGTATGGCTTATTCGTTTTAATTTTATTGATGCGAATGTTATGATCCATGACCCCGGCGAACGACCGCTGCGCGACATTTCTTTAATACAGGTTGCTCTAAGATGCTATTTTCTAACATTTTCGATAAATCCCTAAATTTTAAAAACCTTTAACATAAATATTAAGTCTTCATGAAACGAAAATGTGAAAACGTATATTTTGACGGCACGGTTGGCGCAGTGGTTGAGCGATTGACTGCTGCGCAGCATGTCGCGGGTTCGATTCCCGCACGGAACAAATATTTGTACGTACCTGCAAGTGTTTGTTACGAGTCTGGGTGATTTTCTATCTATGATATGTATGTATTTACAAAAAAAAAAAGAAATATATAAGTAGTTTATCAGCCATCTCGTTACCATAACACAAGCATTAGGCTGCTTGGGACGATATGGCGTTGTGTGAAATGTCCAAGGATATTATTATATGTGTGTAAATTAATGACACCATTGCAGCGCCACGTTGTATAATCCGGACGATTCCTGTGGAGTGAACCAGGAAAAGCGAGTAACGAGATAACAATTACCAATTTTGTTTGGCAGATTTGTGACAACAAAAACAAGTGACACATAGAAGGTAGGGTATTACCAAGCCATTGACAAGCACGGTGATTATAGCCTACGTGACAGGCTGTTGACATAAAGGTCACCAATGTGATGATACCAAGCTTGCCAAATGTAATGATTACTTGCGCAGTGTGTACAATATGATTGTAGTTATGGAATTTCCATAGGAAATCACCAATTTTAAGGGTGCTTTTCCACCAGAGATATGCTATGCTACGTTGCTATGAATGCGTTTCAAAATCAAAGAATCAAAAGTCGTTTATTCAAACTAGGCTGAAAATCAGTACTTTTTGAAGGTCAAAGTACATCAGACAGTCCCTCAAAAACGCCTACTCTTCACCACTTCCTAACCCTCCTAGCTGGTTTGATATCCACCAATCATATTCATTGGTCCATAGAGCATAGCACTGGTGGAAACAGGTTCTGTTAAGCTATGTATTTTTATATGGATGGATGCTTGATCTGGATGCATGCTTTGGATGTGTGCTATGGATAGTCGCGACTGCTGTAGCTATGTGCAGAGCGCTGTTCCCCGTGACTTCCCCACTGTCGATAAATCACATAGCTCGACCTGCGCATATCCCTCGCTCAGCTACCACGCGCGGCGCATCTTTATAGCGCATCTTACTAGCCTGCTACATAGCTTAGCATCAGTGGAAATGGTCACATACAGCTGCATAGCACACCTCAGTTAGAAAGCCACCCTTACTGTAATTCCTTTAGCTTATAGTTATTTGTTTATTGTGTTAAGCTGTCATGGCAAATGCGCTGAACGAAGGATTGATTACGCTCGTCTCACCTGTCAGCTTTCCCAACTTTGTTGGTCGAATTTTAGTCTACCCAAATGCAGCTGAATTTTTTCATGGAGCAACTACCTATCTGACATCCACAACCCAGTTACTGGGTAAAACGAAACTCTACTTTTGAGCTTCTGACAACTCGTAACGACTGTCAAAGATCTTCCAAATGTCAGCCATCACAGCCCACGCTCATCTCATCATCTGCCTAGCCATTTCCCAACGATTTTGGGGTCGGCTTCCAGTCTAACTGGATGCAGCTGAATACCAGTATTTTACATGGAGCGACTGCCTATCTGACCTCTACAACCCAGTAACTGGGCAATATGATACCCCTTGGTAAGACTGAATGTTCAGATTTTCGGGCTTCTGATGACCCGTAACGACTGTCAAAGATCCACGAATGACAAGCGGGACCAATGGCTTAACGTGCTTTCCGAGGCACGGATTAATCTCGGTATGTAAAGATGGTCAACCATCCACGGAACAACCTCGGCAAGCGTAGTTTAACCTGATGGATCGACCCGAGCGAACAAAACCCCTTGATCTTCTTCTTTGTGTGGTTAGTGACTTAACCTGGTGTTAGAGTTTTAATGCTCCCCATGGGCCTCTAACTTAGCATCACATGCTGTTGAGAAATATCTCTCGGGCATGCCGGTTTCCTCACGATCTTTTCCTTCACCGATTTTAAGCAAGTGATAATTATACAATACGCACATGAATCCGAAAAATCAGAGGTGCGTGCCTTGGGTTCGAACTCGAGACCTATGACTTGGCAGTCCGGCGGTCACACCACTAGGCTATCACTGCTTTTTTAACCCCTTGATAAGATCAGAGATACTTTTGAGCTTCTGACTACTCGTAACGACTGTCAAAAATCTTCAAATGTCAGCCATCACGGCTTGCGCTCGTGTTTTGTCATTAAATATCAGAGAAGGTAGGTAAGTGGTGATCGTTGTCGCCCCCATCTTACGACATGTAACGACTTGCATTGCGATAACATAGCGCTACTTACTTTGTGACGTAAGTAGCCTCATTACGTGGCCAAGGTTATAGTTTAAAATTTTACAGTCACTTATCTTCGATGGTCTAGTGCAGTGGTTCCGAACCTGGGGGTAATTACCCCCGCAGGGGTAAAACAGCTTTTTTGTTTGGGTAACGTAGAACCTAATAATTAAGGCCTAATCTGTACTCCATATTATAAAGAGGAAAGATTTGTATGTGAGTATGTTTGTAACGAATAAACTCAAAATCTACATAACGGGTCTGAATGAAACTTGGCACCAAGATAGATTATAGTCTAAATGGGAAGGAATAGTACAGACGCCAGCACATCAAGCTATCCCTAACTGTCAAATTTTCTCAATTAAAAATGAACCTTATGTCTTTGCAATAAAGTTGAAATACTATTAAAGAAATTTGACAGATTGTGGTAACTTGATGTGCTGGCCTCTGTATATAAGCTATTTATCCTAAGAAAATGTACGGTTTCCATGGGATCATTTTCTACATACACGCGGGCGAAGCCGCTGGCAAAAGCTGGTATCAAATGAAATTATGAATCACCACGCAGTAAGTACCGCGCTCCTGTTATTTTTTTCTAGCTGCCGTCGTGTCATTATCATGTAACATTGATGTCCAATTTGTGATCTTCTTCTTTATTTTCGTATGGTTAGTGACTAACCTAGTGTCAGAGTTTTTATGCTGCCCATGGGCCTCTGACTTAGCTTCACATGCTGTTGAGAAATATCTCATGCTGGTTTCCTCACGATGTTTTCCTTCACCGTGTTTTAAGCAAGTGATAATTGCACAATACGCACATGAATCCGAAACGTCAGAGGTGTATGTCTTGGGTTCGAACTCGAGACCTGTGACTTCGCAGTCCGACGGTCACACCACTAGGCTATCACTGGCTTAATTATATTTGTGATTAATAAAGATATTTGTATAAGCTTGTGTTGTTTGTATGGCTACCATTTTAAGGTCGGAGTAAACAATATTGAAAAGGTTTAACCACTGATCTATTGGTTGTATGCGCTTCTGAGAGTCTTGGGTTCGATGCCCGGGTCGGTAGGAAGTGTTTTTTGGTTTTTACGTTTTGAATTCCTCAGTAGCAGCTCGGAGTCAGGATTAGTGCCAATCCTGTCCAATAGGTTGGTGGCAATAGGCTTCACCAGTTATGTTTAAGTCCTATGTAACAAGGGTGTGACAAAGTGCTTAATAAGCATAACTAGAGTGGACCCTAGACCCTTTGTACAGAGGTACATTTCTAGTCATGTCATGTCTTTCAAGCTACCCCCAATCTGCCAAATTTCTTTGATAGATTTTCAACTTTATTACAAAAGAATAAGGTTCATGTTCAATTGGGAATATTTGACAGTTTGGTACTACTCTGTCAAGAAAATACCGGGAAACAATAATACACAAAATGTCTGTTATTCATCCAAATTTATTTTATCACCTTCAAAGTATGCTCCTTTAGAAACGATACACTTGCGCCAACGAATAATCCATTCATCAAAACATTTTTTAAACGCTGCTTCCGGAATTGAGTTCAGTTCTCGCCGCGAATTCTCCTTTATGTCTTCTATCGATTGAAAACGGGTGCCACGAAGTGGTAATTTGAGTTTAGGAAAAAGAAAAAAATCCGGCAGGAGCCATATCTGGTAAATATGGTGGTTGCTGGATGGTATTTGTTGAGTGTTTGGTCAAAAATTCGTTCACAATGATAGCCTTGTGCGAAGGCGCATTGTCGTGGTGCAAAATCCAAGAATTCCACAAATCTGGCCTTTTTCGTCGAATTTGCTCTCTTAAACGCCGCATAACGCTCAAATAATATTCTTTATTTACCGTTAGACCTTCCGGTAAGAATTCAGAGTGCACAACACCGCGATAGTCAAAGAAAACAGTCAACATGACTTTGACTTTTGATCGACTTTGGCGTGGTTTTTTCGGTTTCGGTTCAGTTGGAAGGCGCCACTCCGAAGCTTGTTGACTAGTTTGCATGTCAAACTCGTAAACCCACGTCTCGTCACCAGTAACAATGCGTTTCATGAATGTTGGGTCCGAACTGACTCGTTCTAGCATGTCCTCAGCGACTTTCATGCGATTGAGTTTTTAGAGAAAATTCAGATCTTTTGGGGCTAGCCGAGCAGCAACATGTTTCATACCCAAATGATTAGTTAAAATGGTACGGATCAACTCGTGAGATACAGAAAGTTCGGCGGCTATCTCTCTCAGAGTTGAATGGGGATTTTCAGTCACTATTTTCTTCACTTTTGCGATGTTAACTTCAGTTGCAGACGTTGACGGCCTACCAGAGCGAGGCAAATCTTCCATCACATCTCGACCGCTTTTGAACGCTTTGAACCATCATAAGCACGAGTTTTTGATAAAGTCGATTCACCGTAAGCCATCTGTAACATTTTCAGTGACTCCGAACACGAAATTCCATTGGCGATGCAAAATTTAAGACAAACTCTTTGTTCGATATTTTTGTCCATTATGAAATTCGCAATACACACTATATATGATATTACTAAAACCAGCACTGTATTTAATATAAATAACAGATGCAACTCAAACTCCGCGCCAAAATGGAAAACAGTTGTGCCAATCTAACAACTACAAAAAAACAAAAATTTGAATTTGAAACCATAAACAAATCATCCATTCCCGATACTTTTTTGACTGAATGTATAGCTTGATGTACTAGCGTCTTTACTCATACCTACGTTTTTCTTTTGTTCCCCGTGTGTTTTGTATGGATCACTGTGAATCTCGTTGATAGACATGTTATTCCGACAATCCCGTTAACCTTTTGAGCGCCACATTCAGATATAGCCGACAAAAGAAAGGGCACGCCGCAATAAGGCGTGGCGGTAAGGCCCCTCTTTGAGGAGTGGCTAGAGAGGCGTCACGGCGCCCTCACCTACCGCCTGACGCAGTTCCTTACCGGACATGGATGTTTCGGGAGGTTCCTGCACATCATCAGGCGGGAGGAAACGCCTGGGTGTCACCACTGCGAGGATCGCCCAGAGGACACGGTAGAGTACACTGTGCAAACCTGCCCCGCATGGGCGGAGCACCGCCGTGTCCTCGTAGAGGCGATCGGCGGCGACCTCTCGCGTCCGGCCCTGGTGCAAGCCATGGTCCGGGGCGAGAGGGAGTGGGAGGCAGTCACCTCCTTCTGCGAAAAAGTTATACTCGCGAAGGAGGTGGCGGGATGGGAGCGCGAAAGGTCCTCCCGTCCCAGCCGCCGCAGGAGACGCCCCGGGCGTCGGGAGCCACGTGACAACTCCCGGCCACCGTAGGCGCGGGCCTGCGGACGGTGAGTAATGGGTGACTCACCGTCCGATCAGCACCAGACCCGTGCCGTACGGCGCGTATATGTTCCACGAGTTCTCAAAGAGATGTCAGCATATGAAGGGGCCCCTCAGGGCCAAGCCTGCCGGGTAAGCGGGATTGTCCGAAAGGGTTACCGCTACCCCGGAATATAAAGGGCTACGGAAGGAACATGGATGGGGTTTAGTCAGTAAGAGTCTGACACTCCCTTCCGCTCCACCCAGAGCGGGAGCAGTCATTGGATGATTTCCCAGCCTTAAAAAAAAGCCGACAAAAGAAAACGTGCCTAACACACCAGGGTCGTGTCAGCTAAAGCCGTCGAGAAAACGACGTATTTTTAAGCACAAAATAAGTATTCTAGTATTTGTGGCTTGGCGTGGGAGGGGACGCCGATGCGTTTGAGCTCTGGCGTGGCGTTTAATGCATGAAACAAACTAAAATACTGTAGACCCTGAGTAAAACCTTAGGTTGAACATGGCTGGTAATAATCTGACGGCATTCGAACCTTTAAATTATATTTAGAATAGTTAGGCTTTTTGTACAATTGAGAGTTCGCCTCAAGCCGCGGGGCTTGGCAGATGGATTCGTTATAATCAAGAGATATTATACGAGGTGTTTCTCGTCCCATGTGTTTGCTTTCATAGCATAGAATACACACCAATTACACGCTCTACCACTGAGCCCCCTCAGTAGAAGGTCTTCAACTGTCTACAATACATCATGTATATTGAGAAATTCATGAAAAAAAAAAAGAAATAAAGTGGCTTGGCGTGGGGGGCTGGCGTGTACTTTTGTGCTTTGGCGTTCAAAAGGTTAATATGGTGTACCGTAACGACAGCGTGCCGGGTACAAAGGGAGTTAATAAACGCTAAGAAATACATATTTAATTAATTAGATCATACATCTAGGGGCCAATTAGGGCCGCAGCCTGCCGGGTAAGCTTGATTGTCCGAAACGGTTACCGCTACCCCGGAATATAAAGGGCTACGGAAGGAACATGGATGGGTTTTAGTCAGTAAGAGTCTGACACTCCCTTCCGCTCCACCCAGAGTGGGAGAAGTCATTTGATAATTTAAAACTCTCAAAAAAAAAAGATCATACATCTCAGTACACTCTTTCTACGTGTGTACCTTTTAATGAAAACAACATTATATTAGCAAACTGAGCTTATCTCCCATTGATTTAATTAAAATAATCAGTTTAGTGATTAGAATGTTGCTAACTATTGCCTAAATGAGCTGAAATCCTGTTAATTGTGAATTTTATCTAATTAAAATAAAATATTAGATTGAAGAAGTAAGGATGCGTGCTCACTAATCCTATTCTATAAATATTATATAAACGTGAAGATATTTGGATGTTTGTTACTCAATCACGCAAAAGCTACATACTAACATTACATCCCTTTTTTCCGAAGGTTTAGGCAGTGAAAGAAGGAAAACTATTTAAGTCTGAACACGCACAGGAAACACAGAAAAAAAAACACAAAACAGTAAAAAAAAATAAGGCAAACGTAAGAGGTGTAAGTACAGACGCCAGCACATCAAGCTATCCCTAACTGTCAAATTTTCTCAATTAAAAATGAACCTTATGTCTTTGCAATAAAGATGAAATACTATCAAAGAAATTTGACAGATTGTGGTAACTTGATGTGCTGGCCTTTGTACATTATAATACATGTACACACATTTCATCAGTTATGTGTCCCAAGTAATTGCGGGCGAGCCTTCTTCTTATTTCGTGTCGATGGTATTTTTTTATTTTATTTAAAACTAGCTGACCCGACAGACGTTGTCCTGTCTTAACTGTGATACCTACCCTACCTACCTACCTACCTGCCTACCTACCCTACCTACCTAGCTACCTTACCTATCTAGCTACCTACCCTACCTACCCTAGCTACTCTACCTACCCTACCTACCTACCCTACCTACCCTACCTACCCTACCTACCCTACCTACCCTACCTACCCTACCTACCTACCCTACCTACCCTACCTACCTACCCTACCTACCTACCCTACCTACCTACCCTACCTACCTACCCACCCTACCCACCCTACCTACCCTACCTACCTACCTACCCTACCTACCTACCTACCCTACCTACCTACCCTACCTACCTACCCTACCTACCTACCCTACCTACCTACCCACCCTACCTACCCTACCTACCTACCTAACCCTACCTACCCACCCTACCTACCTACCTACCCTATAGGAGGAAAATCAGCAGCTGATCAAAAAAAAAAAAAAAAAATGTATTCTGCTATTCAGGGCAGAGACAAATCCAACGAAACAAAAACCATGAAAATTGGTCCAGCAGATCTCGAGTTATAACGAAGGGAACAAACCCGTCTTTCTTTTATATATATAGATAGATTAATGCGCCCAATTTTTCAAACTCAAACTCAAACTATTTATTTCAAATAAACCAATTACAGGCACTTTTGAATTGTCAAGATGTTGGTTAGTCAGAGAGATGAAGCTAGTTGCCCATTCCAAAGCAGTAGGTACCTATGGAGAAGAACGGGCAAGAAACTCCATGGACACTCTTTTAAACAAAATATGGTTACTAAATATTGGTTACATAGTTCATATTAATATTATACATGTGAGAACGATGCCTATAGGTTGCCTATTACCAGTAACCGGGCATAAAATCAGACTCCGGACTGCTTATGAGACATTCTTGATCTAATGACACTTTACCTGACCTGGGAATCGAACGCAGGACCTCATATTGAAAACTTGCGTAAGCAAACACTAGACCAACGAAGCATTCTAGTGTGAACGTACCTTATTCTGTGCTTTTTAGCTATAAATAGCGGAATTTCGCAATAATTATATCAATCCATCATAACAAAAGCAAGATGGCGGCCTTTCGCGCCACTTTAGTTTTGCTTTTATTTTTCACCTTGACTTCAGGATACACTTTATTGCGTAAGTTATACCTATTTCAATTTTATTTTTAAAGTGCTTTTACAAGCCATCTTCAAACTAGTTTACAATTTATTTAGAAGGGAATAGAATCAATTCTAAGTATTTCTTGTTCATTTTGGCGTTCAAAGTGCCTTTCTTGTGCCTACTTGAAATAAATAATTTGACTTTGACTTTTTTTTAATAAAAGATTGGATATGAAAAATCCCACCAGATTGCTTTGCTCTTTAGTTTATGGTATCCCACGGACTATTCCCTTCTCGTCTTTCCATTTCTGAAATGGTCTCCCACTTTTCCTATCTCGTTCTCTTCTGGGATATTATTCTTTTACCGCTTTGGCCCACTTTCTACCGTTATTCCTGATGGCATGACCTGTTTCTCCGTCCACTACGTTTGTTTTCTTCTTCATTTTGTCTTTTTTCTTTATATTTAGTATGTTCCTTTTTTTTAAAGAAGCATACTATGGAATATTCGTAGGACGAGCTCGTGGCTTAGTAACAGCACAAGACGATCCATCAGGTTAAGCTACGCTTGCCAAGTTGGCCGTGGATGGGTCGTGAATCATTACATATTGAGACTCCTCCGTGTCTCGGAAAGCACGTTAAGCCGTTGGTCCCGGCTGTCATTTGTACATTTTTGACGGTCGTTACGGGTCGTCAGAAGTCCGACAATCTGACAGCCAGTCTTACCAAGGGGTATCGTATTGCCCAGTTACTGGGTTGTGGAGGTCAGATAGGCAGTCGGTCCATGTTAAATACTGGTATTCAACTGCATCCGGTTAGACTGGAAGCCGACCCCAATATAGTTGGGAAAAGGCTAGGCAGATGATGATGTATTAACACCACCACCTCCGCCTAAAGCTTCGGATATTACAAACGTGATGTGTTGTGTCTTTTATAAAACAAATAGTTTAATAATATACTTTTTGTATGCAGGAGACGACGAAAATGAAATTGTATGGCCATCGGAATACCACTTCAAGGGAGAAAAGCTCAATTTCAAATCATCGCTAAAAGAAAATTTCGAAATGTGGTAAGTTATTGCGTCATCGTATTAATACCCATAGGTATGTGTGTATGTATATTAATCTGTTAGAAATAAAAAGAAAGCAAGGAAAAATGTTTATTCTGCACAAACAAAACACACATTTTGGTAAAAAAAAACCATTTTCGAGTGGACCTGTCCACTCAGTAATCGTTTAATAATAATCGTTTATTATAAACTAGCTACCGCCCGCGGCTTCGCCCGCAAAATATGTCGACAAATTATACACATAAACCTTCCTCTTGAATCACTCTATCTATTAAAAAAAACCGCATCAAAATCCGTTGCGTAGTTTTAAAGATTTAAGCTTACATAGGGATATAGAAAGCGACTTTGTTTTATACTATGTAGTGATAAACAATTATTATTAAACGATTACTAACAAAAGGGACATATTTACAATAATAATATCTTAACATTTAGAGTAGAGCACACTTGCTTATTTGCCTGAACTAGGTTGAACCTGTGTTTCAGACTTAACAGTACAATATACACATATATATTTTCTAGTAATAAATAAATTAACATTGTGTAAGTATGTCAGTGTAAGCATTTGTCAGTAATCGTACAGAGGCCAGCACATCAAGTTACCACAATCTGTCAAATTTCTTTGATAGTATTTCAACTTTATTGCAAAGACATGACGTTCATTTTTGATTGAGAAAATTTGTCAGTTAGGGATAGCTTGATGTGTTGGCGTCTGTACAACTCAGCAGTGGTGGTCCAATGGTAACTACCCCGACTTACGAGTTGTAGGTCGTGGGTTCAAACCCAGCCAGGCGCTATACTTTGTGTAAATGATTTCATCACCACTGCTGTTAAAACGGTGAAGGAAAACATCGTGAGGAAACCGGGATGTCCTAGAACCAAAAATTCGAAGACATGTGACATCCACCAACACGCACTGGGCCCGCGTGGTGGATTATGGCCTACTCCCTCTCACATAGAGGAAGCCTGTGTCCCAGCAGTGGGAACATTATAGGCTGGTTATACACCGTGCAATTTTAGCCCAATTCATGTATCCGTTGACTACTAATCATTTATAAAAAAAATATATTAAAATATATATTAAATATATAGTCTGAGCCACACACAGACCTAAGTAACAACGTAAATGATGACGTAGATGTCAGGCAGGATGACAATAAAATTTTCAGTTTTTTTGTATTTTGTTGCATACCCACACATATAAAATATATATATAGTCTGAGCCACACACAGACCTAAGAAACAACGTAAATGATGACGTAGATGTCAGGCAGGATGACAATAAAATTTTCTGTTTTTTTGTATTTTGTTGCATACCTACACATATATATATTTTTGTTTAAAAATACTGTAAGCCTCTAAAAACGCAAAGAATGAGCGCAATATGGATGAAATTATGAAACAATTAATGTTTTGACGCTGCGTGACAATGTGAGCGTGGATAATTCGTCGCCGCCCGTTCAATGTCCAGCGCGCACAGGATGGATGGAAAGTAGCACATGAAGTAATTTTTATTCCATTGCTGTATGGCGTTCCAGTGGAAGGATAAATAAATATATATGAAAATTTGGATAATTAAAAAACATATTTCCAATATCGTAAACGCACGACGTTCTATAAAACAGCCTGTAGAGGACTATTGGACGTGGACTGCTTTAGATTGGATTAAGAAATTTTGTCTCATAGAAAAGGGGGATGGAATGATCTATCTCGTTCGATACGTAAACATTATTAACAGGATGTTACTTATTGTAATGCATTTTTTTTTTATATCCTTGGACATTTCACACAACGCCATAATATAGTCCCAAGCTAAGCAACCTAATGCTTGTGTTATGGTTACGAGATGACTGATAAAATACTTACATTTTTTTTTTGTAAATACATACATATATTATAGATAGAAAAACACCCAGACCCGGAACAAATACTTGCAGGTCGCACAAATATTTGTTCCATGCTGGAATCGAACCCGCGACATGCTACGCAGCAGTAAATCGCTCAACCACTGCGCCAACCGTGTCGTTTCATTGTACCTATCATCTTAATTAATGGTAACAACTTTTTAATCACGCTTAGAGGTTATTTATGTCGGATACATCAAGTGGACCACATTAAAAGACGACAAAAATTACACGGTGTATATAATGTATAGCTCAAGTCAGAACTTAATGCTCTTTCTTCTACCTAACCATGCTTGTTCCAGGTACAATGGCGACCTGAACCGCTCCCGCATTGACTACTACGATGGCACAGTCCAGAAGTGGTACTACGGGGACACCGGATATGCTTATGTGGTATGACCATTTTGAAATCTAAATTACAAAATTTCTTTTCTTTTTTCGTGTGGTAACTCTGACACCAGGTCACTAACTAACCTGGTGTCAGAGTTCTTTTTTATTTGTGGATCTTTGACAGTTGTTACGGGTCGTCAGAAACCGGAAAGTCTGACAGCCAGTCTTACCAAGGGGTATCGTATTACACAGTTAGTGGGTTGTGGAGGCAGTCGCTTCATGTAATACTTATAGTCAACCAACTGCACCGCAACCACTCAACCAACCAACCGCATCCGCTCAACCTAACCTTTTCTTTAGATGGTTCCCAGATTCCCACACTCTAACTAACTCTAACAAAGTCACAATCCATTTCATATTGGTAATTTAATTTTTTCAACGCACAGCTTCATAACAGATTGACACCATTTTAAATGGCTAATAGTTGGAAAATAATCAAATACTCCTCCCGCTCTGGTTGGAGCGGAAGGGAGTGTCAGACTCTTTCTGACTAAAACCCATCCATGTTCCTTCCTTAGCCCTTTATGTTCCGGGGTAGCGGTAACCGTTTCGGACTATCCCGCTTACCCGGCATGGGCCTCTGACTTAGTTTAAAATTACAATAGTGAAAATAATATTAAAATTAGTTAAGTTATTTTTGCCCAAAACGCGAACTGACCGAATACGAAATGCCACGCTACGCTCCAAAACTGGGATCGTTGACGTTAGCAAAAAGGCTGCCAAGCTGAAATGGGATTGGGCGGGTCACGTTAGCCGCATGCAGAGTGACCGCTGGGCAATAGTCACTACAAGGTGGGTGCCTGAGGATGGACGGCGCCGTCGAGGCCGGCCCAGGAAGAGGTGGCGAGACGACCTAGACGCATACCGCAAGGGATGGATCGAGGTGGCTCAAGAGAAAGATGTCTGGGAGGATTTGGGGGAGGCCTTTGCTCAGCAGTGGGACAGTGTAGGCTAAATAAAAAAAAAGTTATTTTTTAACTCAAACATAGCTGGCGAAATATGGGTGTATGTAGTTACTCGTACACGTCTATCTAACCCTTCAGGGTTTATATGCGTGGGGTTGTGTTATGTAGTTTTTGAGACCTAGTATTTGAGAAGTATGGAAGAAGACATGTTGCGCAGACCTCAAATAAAATGGTATAAAGGCATGAGAATCGAAAGAAGACAGAGAAAGAAAGTTAAACATTTTCTAGCAGCTATAGCTTATTATAATTTAAATTAGTTTTAAGATGAAAAATTATGATAGCCATTAATTAATTAACTAAACTGTATCTAACTATCGATAATAACAGGACATGTTTAACTAGAGTCGGAGTGATATTGACAGTCTTTTATTAATATTTGCATACCATTTTTAAGGACAAAAATGGTGATCTGTTACTTTTCTATTTTAACATCTCTTGCAAGATGACAATTTGTGTTGTATTGTATGTATGTGTTGTACTCTTGTTTGTGCAAATAAACGATTATCTAATCTTATCTAATCAGCGGGTCTGTCCGAAAGGGTAACCCATCCATATTCATTCCTTAGCCCTATGTGGTGGACATAGGGCTAAGGAATGAATATGGATGGGTTTTAGGCGGTAAAAGTCTGACACTCCCTTCCGCTCCACACAGAGCGGGATTGGATCATTGGATGATTTAAAAAAAAGAGGACAAGAGATAGATGATGAGTCTCTAAACCTAATAACTGGATTATAGAGGGCAGATAGGCAGTAGGTCCATGTCAAAAAAAACAATTTTCTTTTTCCCAACTACCTTGGGGTCGGCGTCCAGTCAACCAAATGCACCTGTATACTGGTATTTGGCATGAAGTGACTGGTTATCCAGTTACTGGAGTATGGATTGCAGATAGGCAGTTGCTCCATGTAAAATAGTGGTATTAAACCCAACAAATGTCCTCATTATGATGAGGGGATTTTGGGAAAATCGCGAACTCAGATTAGAAGCGTCGTATTGTTACAGAAACTCCTTTGTTTTGTAATCGGTTTAAAATAACAAATCGCAATGTATAAGTTCTTCTTTCTTTTCGTGTGGTTAGACCTGCCGTCTTGTATGGATCAGAGTGGGTGAGTTGGGCCACAAAAAGAATAATGAAAGACAATTGCATGCAGCTGAGATGAGAATGCTAAGAGGAATGTGTGGTGTTACGCGAATGGATAGAATACGGAATGAGTATATAAGAGGAAGTCTGAAAGTGACACCGGTGACTGAAAAGTTGTGTGGAAATCGGTTGTCATGGTACGGCCATGTTATGAGGAGGAATGAGGAAAATTGTTGTCAGGAAAGTTGTGAGCATGAATGTGGATGGCTATACAAGTAGAGGGAGACCAAAGAAACGATGGATGGATTGTGTGAAAGATGATATGGCTAGGAAGGGAGTGACTACCGAGATGACGACTAATAGAGAAGTATGGAAGAAAAAGACATGTTGCGCCGACCCCAAATAAATTGGGATACAGGCAGGAGAATGATGAGTCACTAACCTGGTGTCAGAGTTTTTATGCTGCCCATGGGCCTCTGACTTAGCTTCACATGCTGTTGAGAAATATCTCTCAGACCGTTTCCTCGCGATGTTTTCCTTCACCGATTTTTAAGCAAGTGATAATTATACAATACGCACAGAAAATCAGAGGTGCGTGGCTTGGGTCCGAACTCGAGACCTATGACTTGGCAGTCCGACGGTCATACCACTATCACTGCCGTAATATGTAATGTATAAGTTAATTTTGATTGATTTTTGTTTATTTCAGAGACACCCGATGACCACTGAAGAGGTCAGCAACGAAATTGTGTGCCTGGCGAGGTCTGCAGAGGATGAGCAGATCGACTTCCTACCTGACGTGTCAGAACTCACTTTTACAGGTATGGAAGAATCATTTTGCTTACAAATTACGTTTCTCATTTTTTTAATTAGTTTTTTATTATGCTCATCGTATTGCTCGTAAAATATAAAGTATAATAATGATAATCTTAAGAATTTATGTCAATTTTAGGAATACATCTATGTTATTATTTACTATCTTTAATTTTTTTTTCGTTTGAATTTATAATTTACTAGATTCCACCCGCGGCTTCGCCCGCATTATATGTCGACAAATTATACACATAAACCTTCCTCTTGAATCACTCTATCTAATAAAAAAAACTGCATCAAAATCCGTTGCGTAGTTTTAAAGATTTAAGCATACATAGGGATATAGGGACAGAGAAAGCGACTTTGTTTTATACTATGTAGTGACCATCTGCTCCCGCGCGATTTCACCCTCTGCTCGTCTTCTATTGGTCGTAGCGTGATGTTACATAGCCTTTAACCTTCCTCGATAAATGGAGTATCCAACACAAAAATAATTTTACAATTCGGATCAGTGATTCTAGAGATTAGCGCTTTCAAACAAACAAGCTTTTCAGCTTTATAATATTAGTTTAGATTATCAATGTTAATCATTATTACACTAAACGTATTTTTATGTATTGTTGCAAAGATTTATTTTAATTCCTAGGGACTTCATTTGTTGACTTTATTGTGCATGATGTGGTCTCCTAAAAGTAAAGTGAAGGCTACTTAGGAGTATATATACAGTAGCCTATGTACATGTACTATATTTTTGTTGATTACTTTGTGTTCGTAAGTTTTATAGACGTATTTCATAGAGGACGCCATTGCCATATCTATGTCATGAATACTATGCAATGCGACACCATCAATATACGAACAGCGCTGTGGTCACCGCAGTGGTGACGGCGCCTAGGAAAATTACAATCCAATTGCTAAAATGCGGATTTGTAACGCATTGTGATGATAAAATTGAGTTATGGATTTTCTAGGTTCTAGTTTTTAGGGTTTCTTGCCCAAAGAGTGTCAACGGGACCCTATTAGTAAGTCTCCGCTGTCCGTCTGTCCGTCCGTTTATCACAGGGCCTTATTTTTTGAATCGTAACAGTTGATCCACGGATCAACCCCGGCAAGCGTAGCTTAACCAGATGGATCGGCCCATATGGCTGTTATTACTTAGCCACGAGCGCCTCAAAATGCCTCCTTGTTTTTATAAATGTATAATATATGATTAAAAATGAAAACATAATTATAGTGAATATTGATGTTTTGTTCACCGCGAATCTCTCAGTAGCAACCTGGAGTCGGATGCCTGATTGATGGCAATATACTCACTCTCTATAGGAGTAAAATCAAACGATACACCCACATTTTACCAATAAAGGCTGTCGTGTTACCCAGTAACTGGGTTGCGGAGGTCAGATAGGCAGTCACTCCGTGTACATGCTGCTATTCAGGTCAGACTAGAAGTCACTGCACCATGCGTTCGAAAAAGATAATATTCAGAAGATGATTTTGCTAATAAAAGTTAGACGGATGTCTGCCTCCCCTACAATAGTTTTAATGTTTCAATGTTTTTAATGAATACGAGGTTTTTCAGCTGCTTTGCAAGGGTGTATCTAATGACATTTTAGATTCTTTTTAGAAATGTGCGTATTGTGTGTGCAGAATAAACATTTTTTCTTCCTTACTCTTTCGGAGATTACAGGCGTGATAATTATGTTCAATCTTCCTCAGGTCAGACTATGACTCTCTACGATAAGGTGGTAGATATATGGACCAGCAGGGATCCATTTGACGAGAAGTTGGTACGAGAGACTACGTTGTACGTGTTTAAGACCGATGCCGGGGTTGACATACCTGTCCAGTAAGTTAAGAATTAAATCTACCTAAATCTTACGAATACATATACAGTCAGGGAATTAATTGTCAAACGCCGTGATAGCCATATTATCATCCAAGTCAAAGTCAACGTCAAATCATTTTTTTCAAATAGGCACAAGAAAGGCACTTTTGAACGTCAAAATGAACAAGAAATTGAATTGATTCTAGTCGCCCCTTCCAAAAGGTAGTTTCGTGTGGAGTAGAATGGGCATGATACTCCACCGTTACTATTTTAAAATGTTTTGTTTACATGAGTTATAAAATTATATGTGAAGACGATGCACTCAGAATAAAAATACTACACCACAAAAGGTAAAAAGAAAAACAAATGCATGAAAGGTAAAATTAATTATGCCATAAATACGTGGTGCTCACATATTTACAAATATTCTAAAACTTAATAATAATCAATCAACCATTTCTAGATTTTAATACCTTAAAACTACAAATACAGTCAGGGAAATTAATTATTAGGCAAATCATTGCCAAATTTAATTGTCAGTATATTCAAATCAACAACTGTCAAAAATTAGTGTAACACGGCAAGTTATGGTAGGGTGTCAGTAAAAACGATTAGATTCTCTATCTGGAATATTATTATAACTATCATGTCATATTTCATGTGATCCTCGTGTGTGCCTCGTTGCTTGGTCTAGTGGTCGCTGAGCATGAGGTCCTTGGTCGATTCCCAGGTCGGGCAAAATGATATCTGTTTTTTTCATTAGGAATTTCTCAATCGCAGCCCGGAGTCTGGTCTTGTTCCCGGATGATAGCAATAGGTTCGCTCCCTTTTACATAGGACGTAACTGGCGGAATGGGGGGGGTATCTACTATGTGTACACGTCTGGCTAACCCTTAGGGGGAACAAGGCGTGGCAAAATTGAGCTGAATGGTGCTAATCCATGCGTCATGTTCGTGAACGGGCGCCGTCAGTAGGGACTGGCCATCCCTTAGGTGCCACGGATTTTTTAAAATTTAATTTAATTTTTGAATTGTTTTTTTTAAATCTTTTATTACGGATGCTTTTTAAACCATATTCTTATTTAAAAGAGTGTCCGTGGAGATTTTTGTTGGTTCTAATCCATAGGTACCTACTGCTTTGGAATGGGCAACTAGCTTCATCTTTCTGACTGACCCACCCCTTGACATTTCCAAAAGTGCCTGTAATTGGTTTACTTGAAATAAATGCTTTGAGTTTGATATGAGAGGTTTTACCGGGCATCACACAATAAAGCCAGTGGACAGAACATCAATTACTCACTATTCTTTGCAGACTAGAGAACAAGTTGTACAACTTCGCCATCGGGGCGCTGACCTCGCACGCCATCACCAATTTCTTCGACTTCAGGGATACTGTCTCTGAGGAAGAAGTGTCCATCGATGATGGTAAGGATTCGTCATTTTTAGGGTTCCGTAGCCAAATGGCAAAAAACGGAACCCTTATAGTTTCGCCATGTCTGTCTGTCTGTCTGTCTGTCTGTCTGTCTGTCTGTCCGCGGATAATCTCAGTGACCGTTAGCACCAGAAAGCTGAAATTTGGTACCAATATGTATATCAATCATGCCGACAAAGTGCAAAAATAAAAATTTAAAAAAACATTTTTATTAGGGTACCTCCCCCAGACGTAAAGTGGGGAGCGATTTTTTTTTTAATTTTAACCCTAACGTGTGATATATTGTTGGATAGGTATTTAAAAATGAATAGGGGTTTTCTAAAATCATTTTTTGATAATATTAATATTTTAGGAAATAATCGCTCCGAAAGTCAAAAACAATGTGTCCCCCCCCCCTCTAACTTTTGAACCATAAGTTTAAAAAATATGAAAAAAATCACAGAAGTAGACCTTTATATGAACTTTCTAGGAAAATTATTTTCAACTTGATGAGTTGAATAGTTTTTGAGTTATATAGCACTTTTTAAAAAAAACGCAAATGATAACTTTGTTTTTCATACAAATACTATGAAAAACAAAGTTATTTTTGCTGACGAAAAATGTTGGTATTTATTACAGAACTCTATATAACTGTATAGTTTAAATATTTTTTTATAATATTACTATTTTCGGAAATAATCGTAAAAAATAATGTGTCCCCCTCTAACTTTTGAACCATAAGTTTAAAAAATTTGAAAAAATTCTCAAAAGCAGAACTTTATGTAAACTTTCTAGGAAAATTATTTTGAACCTTTTGGGTTAAACAGTTTTTGAAAAATAGTACAAAAACTAAGTTTGCGTGGGAAGCTACGGAACCCTACAGTGAGCGTGGCCCGACACGCTCTTGGCCGGTTTTTAATCTGTATTTTGGCAAAGGTATCCTCCCATCAATTTCCACTTTGCCCTGTGTGTTGCTTTCTCCGATAACGTTTGTTAATGCAGTAGGTACGTCTTGGTTGTCAGATTGACAACGATCCACGAATTACAGCCGGGACCGACGGCTTATAACATGCGTTCAGAGCCACGGAGGGGTCTTGGTATCTACATATTGTTAACTTTTTGAACGCCATTGTCACATATACGTGACAAGCAAGCGCATGCCCTGTACGCTTACCACACAAATATGTGACAATGGGTACACTATAACACGAATGAAATAATGACTTTTGTGTGTGTTTATACAGATATCTTAAAAATTTAAGCTCTCATACGTATTTAATGACTTAAAACAAATTAAAAGACACCATGATTATTGGAAAATTCATGATAACAAGAAGAAATAAATTTGTAGCTTGGCGTGGAGAGCACGCGCGTGCGTTCATGCTTTGGCGTTAATTATGTTAACCGTCCGCAAATCAACCGCAAGCGTAGCTTAACTTGAGCGATCGACTCGTGAGGCTGTTTTTATTTCGCCACAAGGCCCCCTAAATTGCTACTGTTGTACAGAGGCCAGCACATCAAGTTACCACAATCTGTCAAATTTCTTTGATAGTATTTCAACTTTATTGCAAAGACATAAGGTTCATTTGTAATTGAGAAAATTTGACAGTTAGGGATAGCTTGATGTGCTGGCGTCTGTACCATTGTTATAAAGTAATTCTTGATAGTGCGTTCTTCACCGTTGACCACATTAGTGCTTACCATCAGGTGAGACAATGGTCTAGCGCAACCCTATAACGATAAAAAAAAGTAAGTCTGTTTTATATCAAACTTTGACAATCTTTTCCAGCGAACGATTGTGAAGAAATGTGGCTCGGTAAGGACTTCCACAAGGACATGAAGTTCTTCCACCCCGACCTGCCCTCGGAGCTGGACCTGGCCTTCGAGCTCTACACCAACCACCACAACAAGCTGTACCAGGACGAAGAGCACCAGATGCGGAAGAAGATCTTTGAGAAGAACTGGAGGTGAGCCACGGGTTTATTGGTCTTGAGGATTTGTATTTTATGGGGTGAGGGGTAGGCTTTTGTTTTGCGTGGGAATTCATCAAATGATCTTGCTCTGGGTGGACCGGAAGGGAGTGCCAGACTCTCCAACGGTGAGCTGAGGGTGAGCTCTTGGATTCGATTCCCAGGTCGAGCAAGAGTTATTAAGTTTCTCCATGAGGATTTTCTCAGTAGCAACCTTAAGTATCCACTGTGCTTGGTTGTTGCCAATATGCTCGCATCCAATGACATGGGAGTTAAACATAATTGGCGAAATGTGGACATGACTCTGCCCAGGCACCACAGACAAGCGTAAGTCATAAGTCATTTATTTCATAACAATATTCATTAATTGTGTTGAAAAATATACATTGGAATCAGATTAAATTAGAATTCATTTCAATACATTCAGGAAGTCACTATATAAAAACAATAACAATCAATTAAGAATTTCAGGAACAATATGAAATAGTAACAAATGTCAAGAATTAAATCAATAACAATATTCGAAAAAATTACAATTAATTGCGATTTAATTAGTTTAAAATATTAAAAACAAAAACAAGTCAGACAAATAGGCACTCAAGTACATACAATTTTCATAAAATGTCAATCAACGTAACAAGATATTAAACAAAAGAAAACCATGTCATATATGTCATCTATGAACTCATTTATACTGTAATAGCCTTTCCTCAATAAATGGGCTCTCAACTTGTTTTTAAATAAGTTAACGCTATATATACTTTTAAATCCTATAGGCAACTTGTTATATAAAAATACAGATTGATAACCGTGGGCTATGATTGACCACTTTTAATTTTGGTTGTTTATTGTTGGGCAAATCTTTCCTTCGTGTACCAGCTCTAGTCTGTCTCTGCTCATCGGTCTCAATTTTGTGCAAGTTCTTAACGAAACTAGTTAGCAACACTAAAATATATAGGCATGGTACGGTCAATATTTTTAGCGTGATCTTAAGTTATGTCAAACAGCCGGGTAAGCGGGATTGTCCGAACGGTTACCGCTACCCCGGAACATAAAGGGCTAAGGAAGGAACATGGATGGGTTTTAGTCAGTAAGAGTCTGACACTTCCTTCCACTCCACTCAGAGCGGGAGGAGACATTTGAGGATTTTCCACTCTTAAAAAAAAGCTATGTTAACCAGTAGACTAAGATTCTGATGGTCTGATGGATGATGGTATACATCTCTTAATCTTACATTCCAGGATGATCGAAGAACATAACCGAAAGAATCTAGGATTTAGGGTCGAGCTGAACAATTTCTCCGACAGAACTGAAGAGGAACTGCAGTACCTGACCGGCACGTACATCTCCACCCATGAGTACCCTGACATGATACCTTTCCCTCACACCCTCACAGAGGTCGATGAAATTGCACAGGAACTGCCTGAGAACTTCGACTTGAGGATTGAGGGAGCTGTTTCTCCTATTAAAAGTAAGTCTTCTTTGTTAAGTCTATTTTCTACCTTGTGCGCAACGGCTTTATAAGGAGTTTGACACTTCTCGTGACCAAAAGGCTGGCTGGTTTTTTGGGCCAAAGAATTAGGGTTGCCATTCAACATGGCAGCCCTGCCAGTCTCTGGGCATGTTTCCGGTTCCGACTGGTTGACATAGGGCTGGCTCGTTTTTTGGATAAAGTATTAGTGTTGCCATTCAACATAGCAACACTGCCAGTCTTCTGGGCACGTTTCCGGTTGACAGCAAAGCGGTCGAGTACTTCGACGCCTAAGTGTCCTTTTGTTTTTGTGTAGTTACTTCGATAACCATTTATTTTTTAGTACCTAGTGTGATGTAGGCTCCCAAAGATCTCCTACATACTTTCTTAAAATTAATCTTGTTGTCTCCATCTGTCCAGACCAGGCTCACTGCGGGTCTTGCTGGGCCTTCTGCACAACTGCTGCCGTTGAGGGAGCCCTCGCCAGGGTCAACGGAGAGAGACTGCTGGACCTGAGCGAACAGTCTCTTGTGGACTGCGCGTGGGGGTAAGTGTACAAAATCCGTTTTGGTACAGTTGCGTAATTAATCAATGGAAGGTAATAGTTTTATGTATAATAAACTAGCTTCCACCCTCGGCTTCGCCCGCATAATATGTCGACAAATTATACACATAAACATTCCACTCCAACCACTCTATCTATTAAAAAAAACTGCATCATAATCCGTTGTGTAGTTTTAAAGATCTAAGCATACATACAGACGTTAGGACGCGGGAAGCGACTTTGCTTTATACTATGTAGTGATAATACATATTTTATCGCTTTCTTCTTTTGCAAGAATAATAATAAAAATAAATATCTCGACTTAGCACACGAGGTAGTTGACATGTGGAATGTGAGCTCGGCTGTCATTATACCGATTGTCGTAACAGCCAATGGCCTGATAGCCAAAAGCCTCGACCAACATCTTTCGAGGCTTTCGTTAGGTGGTTGGATCAAGAGCCAGATTCAGAAGGCAGTACTCCTCGATACGGCTCGCATTGTGAGGAGGTTCTTGTCTCTGCAGCCCTAACCACCGGTGCCTTGGACCCTGCTCCCGACATCGGCGGACCACTATTTTTTATATTTTTAAATGTTTTTTTTTGTTTTTTTATAAAAATATTTAAAAATATATTAGATTAGAAATGGAATAAATGAACGAATAATAATAATATCCTTGGACATTTCACACATCGCCATATCGTCCCAAGCTAAGCAACCTAATGCTTGTGTTATGGTAACGAGATGGCTGATAAACTACTTATGTACATTTTTTTTTTGTAAATACATACATATTATAGATAGAAAAACACCAAGACTCGTAACAAATACTCGCAGGTCGTACAAATATTTGTTCCGTGCGGGAATCGAACCCGCGACATAGTGCGCAGCAGTCAATCGCTCAACCGCTGCGCCAACCGTGTCGTCAAAAAATAAAAATAAGAATAAGAATAATAAAAAAAAGAAGAAACTAATAACTCTTGGGGAAAAAGAGCAATTTCTTTATGAACTGGTGAGCTATCAAAACAAACCAAAATGGCGGATTTATAATAATAATATAATAATATCCTTGGACATTTCACACACAGCGCCATATCGTCCCAAGCTAAGCAACCTAATGCTTGTGTTATGGTAACGAGATGGCTGATATACTACTTATACATATACATTTTTTTTTATAAATACATACATATTATAAATAGAAAAACACCCAGACTCGTAACAAATACTTGCAGGTCATACAAATATTTGTTCCGTGCGGGAATCGAACCCGCGACATAGTGCGCAGCAGTCAATCGCTCAACCACTGCGCCAACCGTGTCGTCGTGTCGATTTGTCGCGGCCCCGCCCCTTTTGGAACTACTTGCATATTATCTTGCGATTTTTTCATAGTTTTTAGCAAAAAACCCATACCTATTAAAACTGACCGTTTCGACATCTATATTATTATATCGCTTTCTTTAATATGAATTTCATGGAATTCTGCCAAATGGAAAACCTCAGTATTCAAGTTGGTTTGCAAGCATTGAGAGATAACTACTCCCTTCTGCTTAATCCCTTGAAGATATAAATATTATTTCTTTGTTGGCAGTTACGACAACATGGGCTGCAGTGGAGGCACCCTGGATGGCGCCATGAAGTACGTGCTCACTCACGGCATCCCTACTGAGTCGAACTATGGTCTCTATGCTGCTAATGTGAGTAATATGGCCCTTTTCATCACCGTCAGTTCAGCCAAAATTCGTCACGGGACACAGACTTCCCCAAAGCATCTCAATATCGGCGGATTCCTGCGGTCTCCTCAAGGTCTTTCATAATTTCTGTCATCTTAGCTAATTATAGATAATGGGTAACTAGTGAAACTTCATCAAAGTCAAAGTCAAATATTTATTTCAAATAGGCACAAGAAAGGCACTTTTGAACTTATTTTGACACATCTAAATATAATTAAAAGGAAGCTATATCTAGTCCCAATTTTTGTTTATATTTAATCTGCAGAGCCTTTTCCCAACCATGTTGGGGTCGACTTCTAGTCTAACCGGCAGTTGAATACCAATATTTTACACGGAGCAACTGCCTATCTGACCTCCACAACCCAGTAACTGGGTAATACGATACCCCTTGATAAGACTGGCTGTCAGATTTTCGGGCTTCTGATGACCGGTAAAGACTGTCAAAGATGCACAAATGACAGCCGGGACCAACGGCTTGACGTGCTTTCCGAGGCCCAGAGAAGTTGTGTACCTTTAAGTCTGTGCGAAATAAATGTATGTATATTTGGGTATTTGAAAGGGTAGCCAATAACGTTACTATTTAGAACTATCAAAACGCAGAATTTGTATGTGTTTTGTATGAAACATAACAATGTGACATCACAGATTTTTAAAATCAAATGGACTACTTATTAGCATTAAATGCAATTTTACAATTACATCTTCACATTTAATATTTAATTTCTGTACGGTGATGGAAGTTTTGAAGACGAGCGCTCTTTATCCATGTGATTTCATATTTTATTTTTGACCGATTCAAATCGGTCGGTGATAAAGATTGAACCTTACTCTGCCTTTTTACCCCTCAGGACGGCTTCTGTAAAATTCAGAACATGACTACTACATACAAGATCCGTGGGTTTGCCCGCGTCACCCCCAGAAACCCAAACGCCTTGAAATTGACTCTGTTCAAATACGGACCAGTCACTGTTGCCATCCACGCCGGTGGACTCATGAAGCACTACTCCAGTGGACTCTTCTATGACTTCTCTTGGTAAGAAATCATCAATATCTTCATTATTATTTGAATGCTCTTGAAATAAGGATCCGTCACTGTAAACATTCACACCAACCGGCTCACGACTAAAGATGATCACATCCGCGCAAAACGGTCATCGCTCAGCATAATGCTTCGACGCCATGCGAGACGGAGCCACAGCGCTGATTTTCAGCGACAGCCGGCGTTGACGTGATGACGTCAAACCGGTGCAGCATGTGTAAAAATCATCGGGTTCTTTGTTGACCTCGGAACCCTAAAAAGTTGGATTACAACACAAGAACCATCCAACCAAGAGAACTGTCACTTCACGGTTCTCTTGAGGGATGAGAGTGAATCACCATATTTCTATAAACTAGTTAGTAAATGACGATCACTTAAATTAAATAGCCCCTCTATTTAATTTAAGTGATCGTCATTTACTAACTCATCACCGATATTAATTTTTGAACTGTTTTTACATATTTTATATCCGATGCTTTAAACGTTCTGCATCGTTCTCACATGTATAATAATAATATGAATTATGTAACCATAATATTTTGTTTAAAAGAGTGGCGTTTCTTGCCCGTTCTTCTCCACAGTTACCTACTGCTTTGGAATGGGCAACTAGCTTCATCTCTCTGACTGACCGACACCTTGACAATTCAAAATTGCCTGTAATTGGTTTTATTTAAATATTTATTTCAAATAAACCAATACTTTGAGTTTGAGCTGAGTATTTTCAATTTTCAGTGACGAAACGCAGCCAAACCATGGAGTGACAGTCATTGGCTACGGCGTCCGTGACGGAGAAGAATACTGGGTGGTGAAGAACTCCTGGGGAGAAGACTGGGGAGAAGATGGCTACATCCTGATGTCTGCGAAGAATAACAATTGTTTCGTACTCGACTCGCCTTACTATCCAATCGTTTAAGTTAATTATTTAGAAATAAAGTCCACGTGCTATTGATACTGCCTGTTTTTTTTATTACTAAACCGTTTTATTCCAGAATTAAAGTTATAAGTGTAGAGCTGACAAAGAATACGCCATGTTGAACTTGGGTCTGAGTGATTTTCGTCTTTCGACTCGCAAAAATAGTCTGTGAAAAGTTGGCATTTGTGTTTGGTGTGATATTTTTTTGCCGGTGGTAAATCATCCCGCTCTGGGAGGAGCGGAAGGGAGTGTCAGACTTTTACTGACTAAAACCTATCCATGTTCCTTCCTTAGCCCTTTATGTTCCGGGGTAGCGGTAACCCTTTTAGACAATCCCGCTTACCCGGCAGGCTTCGGCCCTAACAGCCAAATGCTGACATCTCTTTGAGGCGCGCGTGAAATACGTACGTGCCGTCCGGCACGGGCCTTATCGAACGGTGAGCGACCCGCGGTGTTTTGTGTGATAAGGGATTAATAATGTTATGTCTTACGGTTTCTCCTAACGAACGTCTTTTTGCGTTGTAACAAACCCAATAATGTGCTATTGTTGTAAAGGTGCGAACATAAACAATAACAGTAGCGACATCTGTTGATATTTTCCCGAAACACCCAGCACGAAAACTTGTATCAGTTAGCTATAACTTCAAACAACACCATCTATCGGACTTGCCGCGCACTACCAAGGTAATATAATGACTGCTATAAACGCGTTTATGTCTTCGCTTTCCCACATTTTATTTGAGCGCATTAATTTTTATAACAGCATCTTTATTACATTATGGGTTACGTGAATGAGTTTACAAAATAATGGGTCAGATAAATTACACAGGATGTTTGCTTACAACGCAATGTTCTTTGAAACATAAAAAAAAAACTTCAAATTTTTATTTGATATAGTTTTGAGTACTGAACTTGGTTTGACTTCCTGGGACCTAGTTAAATTCCTCGGTTAGGCAACGCGTTGTATTTATATACATGTGCTTTTAGGAAATTCACAGTATTAGCCTGGAATCTATTAGGAAAGTCTTTTCCCACGATAGTTTTATGGTAGGTACTTCTAGAAAACTTTCAGCGGTTGAACCCAACGTTATTTAACAGTTTATGTACAGAGCCCACATCAAGCTATCCCTAACTGTCAAATGTTCTCAATTAAAAATGAACTTTTGGGTGTTTGTGATCACGGCGAAGTACGGTGGATGTTGGTGGAAATGAAACCGCTTCTCACTTTGTAGTTAGTTTAATCACACACACTCCAATGTTAATTATATCAGATGGCACAATCGTAAGTACAGGATTCTTGTAAGTGAGAATTGAGAAACATGTAAGTATCGTTCTTTTTGTGTCTGGTTTTGCAGAACCTGTATCAACCTGTTAACCGTCACTTCGTTAGTGGCGGGAAACACTAGTGTTGCCACTACGGCAAGATTGTTGGTGCGTTCCAATATCGAACGCCACACCACCCCCCTACGGAGAAAGGGAACCGCAGGTTAAAAAAAAATTACAGATCTAAAATTTGTTTAAAACGAACCCTGCGTCCGGATCTGGTCACCGGAGGCGCGGCTGGCGCAAGGGAGGTAGAAGGCGCATGTTCTGGTGCAGTGGCTGATGGAGGAGTTTGTGAAGCTGTTGCAAATTGAGAAGTTTTCGCCGGTTTGGCAGGAGCGCTCGCTGTCCTAGAGGGTATTGTGCAGAAATTCGGTTCTAGGTAAGCAGGTTTCACCCTATCTAGGCTGACCTCAACCGGCTTACCTTTAATGTCTAACTTGATGGTTTTGTCTTTCCTGGAAATCACTTGATAGGGGCCGGAGTAAGGCGCCGAAAGCGCGCGCCGGACGGAGTCATCCCTGAGAAAAACGTGTGTCGCTAGTGGTAGATCCTTATAGATAAAGGTAGGTGTTCCGCTGTTTCCTAGATGTCGCGAGGCAGGGACAGGTCGCAACTCCGACATGTGCTGACGAAGTTGGTCGACTAGGTCGGTCGGGTCGTCGATGTGGCTAGAAGGTTCACGGACAAAGAACTCGCCAGGAAGGCGGATAGGCTCACCGTAGAGTATTTCGGCGCATGATGTTTTTAAGTCTTCCTTGACCGCAGAACGCATACCGAGCAGAACGATGGGTAAAGCCTGTATCCAAGAGGATTCGTGGCACATGATTGCTGCCTTTAGTTGGCGATGTAGTCGCTCTACCATTCCGTTGGCGCACGGGTGGTAGCTAGTAGTGCGCGTCTTCTTAATGCTGCAGAGCTTCATTAGACGATTGAAGAGGTCGGACTCGAATTGACGGCCTTGGTCAGTCGTGGCGAGCAAAGGAACGCCAAAACGGGAAATCCAACCGGACATGAAGGTAGCTGCGACTTCTTGTGCCGTTATGGTTCTGAGAGGCCATACCTCTGGCCATCGAGTGAATCGGTCGATTGCTGTTAAGCAGTAGCTGTAGCCCTCGGTGGTAGGTGGTAGGGGGCCAATGATGTCCACATGCACGTGGCGAAGTCTGGCGGTTGGGGTGTTAAAATTTCCTAATGGGGTTTTAACATGTCTCGTCACCTTTGACTTTTGGCAAGGAATGCAAGCGCGTGCCCATGCGTGAACGTCTTTTTGCATAGAAGGCCATACGTAGCGGTCAGCCACCATGCGAGCGGTTGTCCGCGCGCCAGGGTGACTGAGCCCATGAAGCTGATCAAAAACGCTTCTGCGAAAGCTGTGAGGCAGAAGCGGTCGTTGTTTGCCAGTCGACGTGTCGCAAATGATTGTTGAATCGGTACCTGGAATGGGTATGCTCTCCAGCTTTAGAGAGGAACCACAGTTCTTTGCTAGTTCTTGCACTTCCTCATCTGCCTGCTGGGCTGCTGCTAACTCTGTGAAATCGCCCGTCAACAGTGATATGGCATCGACGCGAGAAAGGGCGTCGGCGACTATATTGTCCGTGCCTTTAATGTGCACTACGTCTGTCGTGAACTGTGAAATAAAAGAGAGTTGGTTAAGCTGAGAAGGAGGAAGTTTTTCACGCCGC
Organism: Hyppa rectilinea; assembly: GCA_951799385.1. Taxonomy (NCBI): domain Eukaryota; kingdom Metazoa; phylum Arthropoda; class Insecta; order Lepidoptera; family Noctuidae; genus Hyppa; species Hyppa rectilinea. Next base: position 16,615,812 of record OX637316.1, read on the forward strand.
TGAGAGAATGCATAGACGAGGGGTTTATGGTCCGTATATATAGTAGCGTGTTGCACTTCTAATATATGACGGAAATGTTGTACAGCCTCGTATACTCCCAATAGTTCCCTGTAATATGCAGGCCAGGTGCTCTGGCGGGGCGTGAGCTTTTTGCTGAAGAAGGCAAGGGGTTCCCACTGGTTTTTTACTTTTTGTTGGAGTGCTGCTCCGACGTGTGTACTGGAGGCATCTGTAAAAAGACCAAGTTGAGCTGCGCAGTCAGGGTGAGCCAAGGTCGTTGCTAGTGATAAGCTTTTTTTGCATTCCTCAAATTTTTCCAGGAGTTCGGGAGTCCAGAGGAATGGCTTTGCTCCTTTGCCGTTTATTTTTGTCAAAGCGTCGACGAGTGCAGCTTGGTGTGACGCGGCTCCGGGTAAGAAACGTCGGTAATAGTTGATCATACCGAGAAATCTGCGCATGGCTTGGACTGTCTTGGGCGCGGAAAACTCAAGGAGCGCTTTTATGCGGTCTTCGGGTGCTCGCGTGCCTTGAGCACTGATGCAGTACCCAAGAAAAGTGACTTCTGGTGCGCCAAATACGCATTTGGACGGATTAATCACCATACCAAATTCTCGCAGTTTCTGGAACAGGATCCTCAGGTGCTGTTCGTGCTCAGAAGCTGACCGTGAGAAGACCAAAATATCGTCAACGTAGGCATAGCAAAAATCGAGCCCGCGCACTATACCGTCCACAAACCTCTGAAAGGTTTGACCAGCATTGCGCAACCCAAACGACATATAGGGAAATTCGAACAGACCAAATGGTGTAATGATGGCTGTTTTGCAAATGTCGTCTGTATGAACCGGTATCTGTTGGTATGCTTTAACGAGGTCGATCGTAGAGAATATAGATGAGCCAGCCAAACTTTGGTTGAAATCCCCTATATGTCTAACAGGATAGCGGTCCGGTACGGTACGGGCGTTTAAGGCGCGGTAATCACCACATGGGCGCCAGGATGCATCTTTCTTAGGGGCCATGTGCAGTGGTGATGACCACGGACTCTTTGATGGCCTTGCAGTACCCGAGGACATCATGTCGGCAAACTCCTTCTGGGCAGCCTTTAGTTTCTGGGGTGCGAGGCGACGTGGGCGGGCTGCGACAGGCGGGCCATCAGTCGTAATGATGCGATGTACCGTGTCGTGTTTCACCTCGCGAGGCACTCCAGGCGGCCGCATGATATCTGGAAATTCCGTCAAAATTTTTAGGTAAGGTGAGCTGCCGAAGTTTTCTATTACTGCTCTGACACTAGCTTGATCAATCATGGCAACGGTGCCATGGCTTGACAAGCCTGTTCTGGCATCGACTAAACGCCTATTGGTGCAGTCAGGGAGCAGATGATAGTGTGCTAGAAAGTCAGAACCAATTATTGCAGTTCCAACATCAGCAATGACAAACGACCACTTGAAGTCTCGGCGGAGTCCCAGATTTAATGACATATTCAAAAGGCCATATGTTTTTATTGTGCTGCCATTTGCAGCCTTGAGGTCGTAATCTGCAACCTCAATTTTTCTTTGTATGGCAGATTTTGGGAAACAGCATATGTCTGAGCCAGTGTCGATCAGAAATCGACGTTTACTGTTGACATCAGTAACAAATAAACGGCGACTTACTATATTATGTGAGGGACAGTCAGCAGCCGCCATCACTGACTGTCTTTCCGGTTTTCCGCTGGATTCCAATTACAAGGCCTAGTGCAGCGGTTAGCCCTTGACTTGAATCGAAGATGGTACCAGCACAGGTCTGAAGTTGAACGATCCCTGGATTTTGATCGAGGCCGGGAGGTGCTTCTGTCTCTGCGATCACTGCGGCCACTGCTCATTGCTGCCACCTGTTCTGCTAGTTGGTCTAATCGGCTACTGATTGCCTGTAGTGGATTATCTGGAACAGGTGTGCTAGTAGCGAAAACTGAATGGGCAGTTGGTGATACCTCTACTATCCGGTCTGCTAGCTCTGCAACCTTCTGTAGTGGCAGATCGGCCTGGGCAGCTAGAATGGCTTGAACCTGCTGTGGCAGACGACGTAGCCATAGTTGACGCAGGATGGATTCGTCATGCAGGTTGGATCCAGCGAGCGAGCGGAGGTGGCGCAGGAACTGTGAAGGTTTGCGCTCGCCTAGCTCTTCGTCACTCAGAAGCTGGTTAACACGCTTTTCTTCAGAAGCGGATAGTCTGCGGACCAGTTCAGATTTTAGAAATGTATATTTGTCATCCTTTGGAGGGTTAATAAGAATGTCCTCAATATCGGCTGCAACCCTCTCCGGCAGTACACTCAGAACATGATTATATTTAGTGTTATCCGTTTTGATGCCTGAAATTTCAAAATTTGCCTCAGCTTGCGCAAACCATGCCACCACGCGACCAGGCCAGAAGGGAGGAAGCTTTAAAGCGATGTGCAAGACCTGAGGAACCTGATCCTCCGTAGGGGTTGGTGAATTGTTATTGGGCATATTAAATATCAAATTGTATAAAAGTGGTAAAAATAAGTAAACTTAATAATAACAATTAGGTAGTTAGAAACATAAACCAAAATGAACCATAAAACAAACAAAAATCACCAATAATATGACAAAACATAGAAGTTGGAAAACAAATTGTAAAAAAGTATTGTTGTTGTTTACAATGCCAGCATGCCCAAAGCCTAATGGTAGCATTAAATTAGTATGCAGGACTAATAGTATTTGTGCATTTTGAACAACAGTGCAAGTTATTCATTAAAATAGCTATGCAATCACATCCAGACAGTCACACTTAATAGTAATTTAAGAGTAAGCGGTTGCAAAAAATTAAAATATATAACAAAAATATAAATCAGTTGTGTTGTAAATCTTTAGAGCACACAATAATCACACAAAGGGTATAGGTGCCTATAATAGGCATAAAGTTTTAGTATGAGAAGATAAAAGTCTTTGTTTCATGCACAAGATGCGAACAGTTGTTAAAAAATCTTCTCCGTTGAGCCCCAGAATAATGAAACTTCACTTACATGTGTTTCTGAGTATTAATACTTGCGTGTATATAACTTGCTTACTGCTTCATTGGTGTGATGTCCGGCCAGCTAATCAGTGAGTGAGTAGGAATATATTATCACTGCAGTGTGGTTCTTTTCATAACCTCAGATTCAGAGTTATTGCTTGATTGAACTGTTGCTTGGTACACGATGTGGCTGACGACAGATAGGCATATGCTTCGCAGGTTCTTGCCGGGTGTCGTTTGGAAATGCCAATTTGATAGTTACGTGCATGAGCTTGGTGCACGAAGTCCGGGAGCTAATCCGCTGCTTGCTTGCTCGTGCGTGTTGTAACTCTTAACGAGTATTCTGTATTTCTCGTTCGGGGTCACCAGTTTTGGGTGTTTGTGATCACGGCGAAGTACGGTGGATGTTGGTGGAAATGAAACCGCTTCTCACTTTGTAGTTAGTTTAATCACACACACTCCAATGTTAATTATATCAGATGGCACAATCGTAAGTACAGGATTCTTGTAAGTGAGAATTGAGAAACATGTAAGTATCGTTCTTTTTGTGTCTGGTTTTGCAGAACCTGTATCAACCTGTTAACCGTCACTTCGTTAGTGGCGGGAAACACTAGTGTTGCCACTACGGCAAGATTGTTGGTGCGTTCCAATATCGAACGCCACAAACTTTATATCTTTGCAATAAAGTTGAAAATAAATACTATCAAAGAAATTTGACAGATTGTGGTAACTTGATGTGCTGGCCTCTGTATCCTCTCATCACCAGACAAGAAAAAGAAAGGAAAACAAAAATAATTACAACATTTGTGGTTAACAACAAGGCTGCATTAAAATTTCGAAATATGTTTTAAATTTTAAAATCATTTTTGGCAGTTTGTCTGTACATTTTTATAGATGTCGCTAGTTCCCCTTAAGTTACTAGACCAGGGATGGCGAACTAATGGCCGTCGTCCCTTTGATGGCACGTAACCACATAATTTGGGCACGGCATCATTTTAAGAATTGAAAAACCTTAGTCATATAGTTTGCAACAGCAAAAGTCGCATTAATTTGTTCTTTCATATAAATAAATGTAACTAACATATTATAGCAGTGATAGCCTAGTGGAGTGACCGACGGACTGCCAAGTCTTAAGTCTCGAGTTCAAACCCAAGGCACGCCCCTCTGTCTTTCGGATTCATGTACGTGTTGAAAAATTGTCCCTTGTTTTTATACAACGGTGAAGGAAAACATCGCGAGGAAACTGGCATGATTGAGAGATATTTCTCAACAGCATGTGACGCTTAGTCCGAGGCCCATGGACAGCATAAAAACTCTGACACCAGGTTAGTCACTAACCACATGAATAAGAAAGAAACTGTCACATAAAAAGGTATTACAGAGTTTTTTCCCATCACTACATAGTATAAAACAAAGTCGCTTTCTCTGTCCCTATATCCCTAAGTATGCTTAAATCTTTAAAACTACACAACGGATTTTGACGCGGTTTTTTTTAATAAATAGAGTGATTCAAGAGGAAGGTTTATGTGTATAATTTGTCGACATATTTTGCGGGCGAAGCCGCGGGCGGAAGCTAGTATTCACTAAAACAAGATTGTTTTTTGCACGTCATAGCCACATTCTATATTTATTGCGAAAAAATGGCGCGTAGATGTGTCGAGATGCCCCACCCCTGTCCTAGACATTTGATTTTATGGACACTAACCGACAATGCCTACAGCGGGCACAGCTGTTCCTAACACACTCACTTACTAACGCTTTACGAGCATTGCAGGTAAGGGTAGTGTCGTAGTCTATTTCCAGCCAGACAGTATATAATTACCAGTTTATATACACGTGTTAAGGGGTATTATCTTCAGCCGGATTGTCCGAAAGGGTTACCGCTACCACGGAACATAAAGGGCTAAGGAAGGAACATGGATGGGTTTTATATACACGTGTTAAGGGGTATTATCTTCAGCCGGATTGTCCGAAAGGGTTACCGCTACCCCGGAACATAAAGGGCTAAGGAAGGAACATGTACGGAAAGAAAGAAAGAAAAAAAGAAAGCAAGAAAATGTGGTTGGTTATGGTTGGTTGTTGGTGGTGGTTTGGATCTGTCTGACAAAGTGTTCAAAGTCTGACACTCCTTTCCTTTCCACCCAGAGCGGGAGTCATCTGATGATTTCCGACGCCCCCCCCCCCCCCCTCCCAAAAAAGGTAATTGTCTGAACACACCTACCAGAGGTGTTACGGGTATTCGCATCCAGATCCACAAATGCGGCATATTCGCATTCATTCAGACATCTGCATCGTCATCAATCAATGCGGAGCTTTTGCGGATACGGATTTATGTTTTATGTGTATGTATACAACAACAGATTTTGTGTTAGTTATCGACGTGAAATTTTAAAAAACCTGGGGGCATAGTCAAGTGTCAATCGTTCCGTGTCGATTTGATTTCGAAATTCGATATCAACAATTGGTTATTTAAACGATTCGGATTGTCAAGAATGCCAATTGTATACGCATTTGTATGGGAATATTGATCGAGTCCTCCGATTTCGTCATCGTTACGTTACACAATTTGACATTGTCTAGAAAACGATTGATCACGTGACATTTCGAAAGCTTATGCCAATTCTATATACACACATCAAAAGTGTCTAGGGATCAACATATATTTTTGCAATAACTTTTCTCTTGATTGATATTAATTTAAATTTTCTTTAAGGATTCATCAAATAAAGTGTTTTCGTTTGTCACAGTAACGATAAACCAAGTCACCTTTGCATTAATAAAGAAATTTGCCATTTTCCTAATAAAGGGATTTTTGACATTTGAACCACTAACATTAAAGTTCGAAAAAAAGACTGAAATAACAGTTTTCTTTAAAATTTTATTGGGTAACTTAAACAATTAATAATCCGTGTTTCTACCGCGAACACTAACAACACAAGAACATCGGTTTGGCATACTCAAAATGAGTTCATCCAAATCACGCTGTGGAATGGCCGCCCATGTCCGTTGCAACAACAAAAAAAGGTCTTCTTGCAACTGGATACCCTCCATATTCGGCAGAGCTCTTCTCTGTAGCATATCCCATGCATGCTCAATCGGGTTCAAGTCTGGCGACTGAGCAGGCCAGGGCAGGACATTGATGTTAGCTGCGGCGAGAGTCTGTCTTACAACTCTTGCGGTGTGCGGTCGTGCATTATCATGCATTAACTGAAATAAGGGACCGATTTGCACTTGTAGAGGAACGATGACGTCAGATACAATCGTCTCAGCATAAATTTGAGCGTTGAGGTTGCCTCTGATCCAAATCAACTCAGTTCTTCCGCCGATCCAAATACCCGCCCATACCATGATGGTTCCACCACTATAAGGATGGACTTCCTGGCAGGATTTTAATCGCTGTTGGCGTCCAGGGGTTCTCCAGTGTCGTATACGTCTTGTATCCGGTCTCATACCAAAACGAGACTCATCAGAAAAGCACACGAAACGCCATTGTTCTTCTGCCCAATTTCTGTGTTCAAGAGCCCATTGATATCGAATCCTACGATTGTGCATTGCTATAGCTGGTACCCGTAGCGGTCTTCGGGATTGAAGGTTCACTTCATGCAAGCGGTTTCTGACTGTTTGGTCGCTAATTAAGTTCCCTGAAGAGTGATGAAGCCTCACGGCTAACATCATGGCGGTTATTGTTGGAGCTCTTCGAGTTAAGATTTGAATGTATCGGTCTTGTCTCCGTGTGGTGCAGCGATACCGTCCTTCATGGCGCTCAGCCACGGTACCAGTGCTTCGGTAACGTGTCCAAAGTCGACTGATAACACCTTTTTTTGTTGTTGCAACGAACATGGGCGGCCATTCCACAGCGTGATTTGGATGAACTCATTTTGAGTATGCCAAACCGATGTTCTTGTGTTGTTAGTGTTCGCGGTAGAAACACGGATTATTAATTGTTTAAGTTACCCAATAAAATTTTAAAGAAAACTGTTATTTCAGTCTTTTTTTCGAACTTTAATGTTAGTGGTTCAAATGTCAAAAATCCCTTTATTAGGAAAATGGCAAATTTCTTTATTAATGCAAAGGTGACTTGGTTTATCGTTACTGTGACAAACGAAAACACTTTATTTGATGAATCCTTAAAGAAAATTTAAATTAATATCAATCAAGAGAAAAGTTATTGCAAAAATATATGTTGATCCCTAGACACTTTTGATGTGTGTATTTTGGATTTATCTAATATTGTCAACGTTATTTAAAATGAGACTGTCTGCCCCCCCCCCCCCCCCAAAACTCCGCCGACGTCCGTATCCGCGGCATTCAAAAATTTTCCTACATACACAATTTGTTTAGTATCTTGTTAGTAGACTATTTTGATAGACGTACGAATTTTGCTTTGTAACAAAGTTGTAGGTACTTGTATATTGTAAACTAGCTTCTGCCCGCGATTTCGTTATATTATCCGCGAATAGCGAATGCCTACTTCATTATAGCAGTGCGATTCTGTTACCATCTCACCGTGAAAACTTAGGTGAAGTGAGCGTGGAGTGGGCTGTCAGTGTCATCCCACTTGATTTTAGGGATGTACCACTTACAATAAAAATCGAGATTTTAATGATATTTTTATGCTAATTTTAATAAGTAATTATTTTATTTTATTTCAAAGCTAGCTAGTACCTACTTTGGTACTTACTTACTTACAACATAATTAGTCATAAACTCAATTTCGTTTTTATTTCTTTTTTTCCTAGACTAGCCTTTGTATTTTAACTAAAGGCGCGAGCGGGTCACGCATGTTCGCCAGCATATCAAGTTACCCCAATCTGTCAAATTTCAAAGTGCACACTTCGCGCAAGCACGTTTTTCGGTTGACTAAACGTCTAGTCGTAGATACCTATTCGAGTTTACAGACAATAATTGATTTTAAACCTTAAAACTTGTACAGTAAGGTTCAGAATCGATTGAGAGATTGGTCTGAATCCCGCGCGGCGTTCACTTCACCGCGCTGCCTGCAGGGAATTTTGGCAGAATCCCGTGCTCGTGAAGTGGTCACTTCACGCAAGCACGTTATGCGTTGTCATAGTTACTAATATGAATACCTATATCGTTGACGGGTGTACATCCGGTTGACAGGGTGTAAGTTACAAAACGGTGATTCTTTACAAATTGCTGCAATGTGAGGAATGTGTGTAAAACTTAAAGCAATGTGCTTTTAGATGTTTTTATGACTAAATCCAAACGTTTTTGTACAAACAGTCAAATTTCTCCAAATGATTTTAAACCTTAAATATTTTACCGGTAAGGCTCTAAATCGATTGAGAAAATTTGTCTCCTTGCAGTCATTAATATGATGTGACTGCAACTACAATTTACCAATAATTCGTCACGTGCGCATACCTACGTGGACACACCAAGAACATTACGAAAATGCAATACCAACGTCCAATAAGTACAAAATATATTTTATTGTTCCAACTATTCGTTCTTCGGCTTTGGCTCACCGCCGCCCGCCTTGAAAGTGCGTGGAGCGATCACTTCGCGGAAACATCATTATTAAGATGCGGTACTTTGTGTATTTATTATATAACATTAGGTATAAATATGTGCGGCTTTTTGGGACATACCTTTAGTTACCTACCTATAAAGGCGATTTTAACACACTGCACACCGCGCGCCGACGGGTAACGCGGGGCAGCGCCCATATCGTTTGCTATGGCCGCCTCGCGCTACGAGACGGAGCGCGGTGCAGTGCGATATTCGCTTTACCTACTTCAGTAAACATTGCCAATAAGATGATGATAATACCTAATATTCATCATCATCAACATACCTACTGCCAAACTCGACCTAGCTCACGGCATCTCATTATCTCTATGTAGGTAACTCTCGGTCTCCGCGACGCGACTTACAGCGCAAGCGTACCTACTGAGAACTCGACGAACACGACTGTTAGGAGGTTGCTATGGCAATCACTGTTAGGGTCGTTGCTATGGCAATCACGGTATTCACCTGAATACCGTGATTGGCATGGCAACGACCCAAACAAACACCGTTGGCGTGATTTGTAGGCGCTGTCAGTCACGTGCTGCTTTCTGTCAAGTGGGCCATGTCTATTCGTTCATATAAAGCCCGTCACAGACGTAGCTATAATATATATTAATATGAATCATAGCAAGGCATATTACGACATATTTTCCATATAGATTTTCGAGTGACCGCACACGCAGCTATAATATATAATTCTATGACATCACAAAAATATGTCGACATTTATATCTCAGTATATTTTAGCATATTGATACATATTTAAGTATATTAATATATATTTTGAGGATACGGGGTGTTCCTGAGTGGAATTTTTTGGGTACCTAGATTGATTATAGTGTTATTTCAAAATTAGTACACCTGTACACAAAAAATAAGCTTTAAAACCGTGCGCTTTAAAAACGACCGCAGACCGAGTGAGGGCAAAATATATATTATATATTAACACGTTAGACGCCACGCCGAACACCGGTGAGCCGCGAACAATTGTTTTTCTATTGTGTCTGCTGCGTGGTAGTCAATGACTTAATAATATATTATAGCTACGTCTGGGACGGGCTTAAATTTCAAGGCTTTCAGATATTTAAATGTCAAATACGACATTTAATTTGTGAGTGTCGTATGTGTCTTATCCTACTCTCCTGTCGCAGGTCTGCTGGTAGAAAATGATGTGTAATGATGATGTAAATAGTTCCTTTGCGTTCTTCATCAATATGTATTTTTCTTTATTATGTAGTCAGTGTGTAAGAATACATAGATAAATAAATAAATAAAATTTATTCATTAGTATCACAATCAAAACAATTTGCTAATACATTTCTTCTACTGAGTCTGCTGCCTCCCAGGGTTCAGCTTCGCACTGCTGAGAACGAAGGGGCGTCGGGTGTGTGTGGGCTGCACAGCGATCAACTGGAAAAAATGGTATGCATGTATTAATCATTTATTTATTACATTTTCAACTTGCAATTATTTACATAATATAAAAGTTGACAGACTTTAGTGCCCAAATGGTTGGCAGAATTGCCGCATTGTATCGTGGTGCTGTAAAAATAGGCCAGCCTTGTGGCCACTTAAAGAGTCGACCAACTGTTTGGTGATGATTGTCTCAAAAAACCAAGGGGCATTAGGACCCCACGGCCCTAGTGTTCAATTTCAAGGCATTATGGTAATTCTGTCAGGCCTCTTCCTATTGCTGCGTGCCAAGCCGTTGAGCTCTAAAACAGCTGTCACCCCTGCGGTGACAAGAGCGCTACAAATGACGTCTTTAATGGCGGCGTGCCGTGCTATCCGGCCTGGGCTCTTACTGCAAGGTAGGCCCCTATGGAGTCCCTCGCCCACCATACTGGCGGCAATGTGTAGTCCCGTGATAAAAATAAATGATTATACCATGGTATGGTACCTGAAGCTGCTAATACCACTGTGGCTGGGACCTGGGATTTATTGGCCAATCTGCATCCGGGCAAGCATAGCACTTCAGGTCCAATCAGGTGCAGGCTAAAATCTTCCCTGTCAACTTTTCAGTGCTGTGGACAGAAGACAGAAACATTAAGCTAAATAACATTTGATTTATTTTTATATTACTCATTTTATTAAATTAAATCAGAATTACTATCGCTGTTCAGTTGCGGAATTCACTCCCGCCTGACGACATTAGAGACTGCCAAACAGTTGCAATTTATGTATTATGTTTTTTTCTTTTTAAGCTTACAGACATCGTCTACATCTCCTTTATCGAGTTTCCTATTGTAGTTGTGCTGGAACAGATTTCTTTAGAAACAAGCATCACCTATAAAATTATGTATTTTCTGTTCCTTTCTTCTTGTCTGTTTTTATGTGTGTGCATAAATGGTTAAACAAAATAAATTATTAAAATTTAACATTATCTAATACACACATCATCAAATTAATTTTTAAATACTGACAACATTATCATTTCTATTTCAAGTGAGCAGAGAAAATGTCTATTTTTGTTCTCCTACATAAATCACACAAATATTTACTTACAAGAATGAGATGTATAAGTTGAGTTTAGCTGCAACCTGACTTTTCTTTTCATAAAACTAGAGCACAATTTTCTAATATGACAGACACTTCTATTGAGGTATCTGAAAACAAAAATAAGTTAAATCAACAAAAGTTCAGGTAATCCCAATAATCAGCGGGTAATACCATTCTCCTGCCCTTATCCGAATTTATTTGGGGTCGGCGCAACATGTCTTCTTCTTCCATACTTCTCTATTAGTCGTCATCTCGATAGTCACTCCCTTTCTAGCCATATCATCTTTCACACAATCCATCCATCGTTTCTTTGGCCTCCCTCTACTTGTATAGCCATCCACATTCATACTCACAACTCTCCGGACAACATTTTCCTCATTCCTCCGCATAACATGCCCATACCATGACAACCGATTTCCACACAACTTTTCGGTCACCGGTGTCACTTTCAGACTTCCTCTTATATACTCATTACGTATTCTATCCATTCGCGTAACACCACACATCCCACATAACATTCTCATCTCAGCTGCATGCAATTGTCTTTCATGAATATTTATAGCTTTTTAAGTAGTTCATTAAATTATCAGTCTTACAAGACAGAAAACATAAAAAAAATGATAATAATGTTTCATAAATTTTTTGAAAACAATCATTTGTACTTACAAATAATTAATAATACACATGATGTAAAATAGGTACTGGTATCCAGCAGCATCCGGTTAGACTGAAAGCCCAGTAAGCCCACCCCAACAAACAGTTGGAAAAAGGCTTGGCAGATTGATTGAATTCTGATACACATCTGAAAAAACAAATGTTGTTTATCATATTTAAAGGGTGATACGAGGGGTGATCAATAATGTTTGACATTCATTTTAAAGGTTGCAGACAGCCTATTTAGGTTAATCAATAACATTAATAAAACGAGGTGGGTAACCCATACCCATTGAGCAATAAATTGAGGGCTGACACTGGGCAGTGTCCAAAGTATGTCTTTGTGACGGCAGGTAGTTGAATTTCAATCACACAACTCGAAGCATTTGTTTCAATTAAAACATTGGCAGGCACTTTACATTATTATCGTTTTCCTACCTCTTTTACCAGGCGGTCGTTTAGTTTGAGTTTATAGTGAAGCTAGCCGCCCCATCACAAGACGAAGCAAGTCCTAATATGGAGAAGAAACTTTATGGACAGTCTTTTAAATCGAAACCTTATGTTACAGAGGTTAACTTGTTTGATAATTACTTCTTCTTCTTTTTCTTTTAGCACAACTTCCATTAATTACATCACACGCCATCTTTTCTTCAAAGTGATCAATCAATCCACAAAGTCTGAACCGGGCGGATATGCCGCGTATTCAAATACAGAATCTTATTACTTATTTAGCTAGCTCAATAAAACATACAATGCCAAAATTTTATCTGGTTAATTCTTTTATAATTAAACATGCCAATTAAAAAAAACAAAGACGTTTTTAGAATTAAACTTAAAATTGAAGTATAATTATTTTTCTAAACTCAATATTTATTAGTACTGGGTCACATTTCCGGTTGTTCAAGGAATTTACTCAAACAACAAGTTTTCATAACTAAATGTATGTGCAAAATATTCTTCTTATTTTATAGTTTGTCAATTATTTTCGTAACTAATTTAGCTCTCCTATTCAATAATAACATTGAAGTATTGACCTTTAAACACCGCGCCATTTTCTGTGACGCCAGATCACAATAAACAGAACTTCTAATGTCAAGTTTAGTGTGGGTTGTCTATGTTTTTCTTACCACAGAATACGCGGTCGAATAAACTAATATTGCGAAATCGTATTCGAGATAAATTTGCACGACTAAAACTGACATACGTATTATATTTCTTATTTTTTTAATAAAAATATCGTTCTATTCATGCAGAATAAAAACAATCTTAGAAATATTTGTTTGAATCATCATTCGATTATGAATTTGTTGGTTGAATTAGTATTGCAATTTTATTCTTGCTATCGTAAATAACTTGTTTATGCGACATTTTTAATTTGAAAAGCGGAGGCAATTAAATATTATTCAGTGCAAAACTTTCGAACACCATTATGACAAAGCTGTGGGACAGAGCGCAATGGATAGTTGTCAATGCCAATAACTAAGCTTAATTTTCTTATTATTTTGAGTACCGGTCGTTTTCGTGAGAATTGGCATAACATTTGATATTTTTTTCTTATTTTCTGCAACATTAATATCTAAAGCAAAACACAATATGTACTTAGATATATAAAAATATATGTATATAAATTAATTATAAATGATAAAAATACAAATATTATTATATAACTAGTAATATAAATTATAATTACAATCTGCACTTAGTTTTTTTTTAATAAATGGCAATATTAAATTATTACAACGATTTAGTGAAACAAGTATTCATTATACCGGGTTATTTTTCAATGACCGGCCAAATTTTCGCAGGGTGTTCTACCCATAAATACACACATCAAAAGTGTCTAGGGATCAACATATATTTTTGCAATAACTTTTCTCTTGATTGATATTAATTTAAATTTTCTTTAAGGATTCATCAAATAAAGTGTTTTCGTTTGTCACAGTAACGATAAACCAAGTCACCTTTGCATTAATAAAGAAATTTGCCATTTTCCTAATAAAGGGATTTTTGACATTTGAACCACTAACATTAAAGTTCGAAAAAAAGACTGAAATAACAGTTTTCTTTAAAATTTTATTGGGTAACTTAAACAATTAATAATCCGTGTTTCTACCGCGAACACTAACAACACAAGAACATCGGTTTGGCATACTCAAAATGAGTTCATCCAAATCACGCTGTGGAATGGCCGCCCATGTTCGTTGCAACAACAAAAAAAGGTCTTCTTGCAACTGGATACCCTCCATATTCGGCAGAGCTCTTCTCTGTAGCATATCCCATGCATGCTCAATCGGGTTCAAGTCTGGCGACTGAGCAGGCCAGGGCAGGACATTGATGTTAGCTGCGGCGAGAGTCTGTCTTACAACTCTTGCGGTGTGCGGTCGTGCATTATCATGCATTAACTGAAATAAGGGACCGATTTGCACTTGTAGAGGAACGATGACGTCAGATACAATCGTCTCAGCATAAATTTGAGCGTTGAGGTTGCCTCTGATCCAAATCAACTCAGTTCTTCCGCCGATCCAAATACCCGCCCATACCATGATGGTTCCACCACTATAAGGATGGACTTCCTGGCAGGATTTTAATCGCTGTTGGCGTCCAGGGGTTCTCCAGTGTCGTATACGTCTTGTATCCGGTCTCATACCAAAACGAGACTCATCAGAAAAGCACACGAAACGCCATTGTTCTTCTGCCCAATTTCTGTGTTCAAGAGCCCATTGATATCGAATCCTACGATTGTGCATTGCTATAGGTGGTACCCGTAGCGGTCTTCGGGAATGAAGGTTCACTTCATGCAAGCGGTTTCTGACTGTTTGGTCGCTAATTAAGTTCCCTGAAGAGTGATGAAGCCTCACGGCTAACATCATGGCGGTTATTGTTGGAGCTCTTCGAGTTAAGATTTGAATGTATCGGTCTTGTCTCCGTGTGGTGCAGCGATACCGTCCTTCATGGCGCTCAGCCACGGTACCAGTGCTTCGGTAACGTGTCCAAAGTCGACTGATAACACCTTTTTTTGTTGTTGCAACGAACATGGGCGGCCATTCCACAGCGTGATTTGGATGAACTCATTTTGAGTATGCCAAACCGATGTTCTTGTGTTGTTAGTGTTCGCGGTAGAAACACGGATTATTAATTGTTTAAGTTACCCAATAAAATTTTAAAGAAAACTGTTATTTCAGTCTTTTTTTCGAACTTTAATGTTAGTGGTTCAAATGTCAAAAATCCCTTTATTAGGAAAATGGCAAATTTCTTTATTAATGCAAAGGTGACTTGGTTTATCGTTACTGTGACAAACGAAAACACTTTATTTGATGAATCCTTAAAGAAAATTTAACTTAATATCAATCAAGAGAAAAGTTATTGCAAAAATATATGTTGATCCCTAGACACTTTTGATGTGTGTATGAACAACTTTCACTATGGGACCAACTCTGAAATCACGAAAAAAAATCAGCTGTTTCCTACAAAATATCAATACCTACTCGACTAAAATGTATGAAACAGCTGTTTTTTTTTTCGTGATTTCAGAGTTGGTCCCATAGTGAAAGTTGTTCATATTCATGGGTAGAACACCCTGCGAAAATTTGGCCGGTCATTGAAAAATAACCCGGTATATTAGGTTTTACCCGGTTAAAACCTAAAAATATGATATTTTAAAAGCTAATTACAGAATAAACAATTGAAAAATTAGCCTTTTTCGTGTAAAAGTAATTTTAGTCGATTATCTCAAATAATCGTTATTTCAAACGCGTACTGTGGTTGGAAAAAACATAGACAACTTAGAATATTGGCGGTTTTCGCGTAAGTTTTCGATTCAACTTTTCAGACTTATTTTGCACTTTGCAGTTTGCCGCCATGTTTAATAATTAAGCATGGCGGCAAACTATGATTCTAAAAGAATTAACCAGTTAGAATTTTGGCATTGTATGTTTTATTGAGCTAGCTAAATAAGTAATAAGATTCTGTATTTGAATACGCGGCATATCCGCCCGGTTCAGACTTTGTGGATTGATTGATCACTTTGAAGAAAAGATGGCGTGTGATGTAATTAATGGAAGTTGTGCTAAAAGAAAAAGAAGAAGAAGTAATTATCAAACAAGTTAACCTCTGTAACATAAGGTTTCGATTTAAAAGACTGTCCATAAAGTTTCTTCTCCATATTAGGACTTGCTTCGTCTTGTGATGGGGCGGCTAGCTTCACTATAAACTCAAACTAAACGACCGCCTGGTAAAAGAGGTAGGAAAACGATAATAATGTAAAGTGCCTGCCAATGTTTTAATTGAAACAAATGCTTCGAGTTGTGTGATTGAAATTCAACTACCTGCCGTCACAAAGACATACTTTGGACACTGCCCAGTGTCAGCCCTCAATTTATTGCTCAATGGGTATGGGTTACCCACCTCGTTTTATTAATGTTATTGATTAACCTAAATAGGCTGTCTGCAACCTTTAAAATGAATGTCAAACATTATTGATCACCCCTCGTATCACCCTTTAAATATGATAAACAACATTTGTTTTTTCAGATGTGTATCAGAATTCAATCAATCTGCCAAGCCTTTTTCCAACTGTTTGTTGGGGTGGGCTTACTGGGCTTTCAGTCTAACCGGATGCTGCTGGATACCAGTACCTATTTTACATCATGTGTATTATTAATTATTTGTAAGTACAAATGATTGTTTTCAAAAAATTTATGAAACATTATTATCATTTTTTTTATGTTTTCTGTCTTGTAAGACTGATAATTTAATGAACTACTTAAAAAGCTATAAATATTCATGAAAGACAATTGCATGCAGCTGAGATGAGAATGTTATGTGGGATGTGTGGTGTTACGCGAATGGATAGAATACGTAATGAGTATATAAGAGGAAGTCTGAAAGTGACACCGGTGACCGAAAAGTTGTGTGGAAATCGGTTGTCATGGTATGGGCATGTTATGCGGAGGAATGAGGAAAATGTTGTCCGGAGAGTTGTGAGTATGAATGTGGATGGCTATACAAGTAGAGGGAGGCCAAAGAAACGATGGATGGATTGTGTGAAAGATGATATGGCTAGAAAGGGAGTGACTATCGAGATGACGACTAATAGAGAAGTATGGAAGAAGAAGACATGTTGCGCCGACCCCAAATAAATTCGGATAAGGGCAGGAGAATGGAGAATGGTATTACCCGCTGATTATTGGGATTACCTGAACTTTTGTTGATTTAACTTATTTTTGTTTTCAGATACCTCAATAGAAGTGTCTGTCATATTAGAAAATTGTGCTCTAGTTTTATGAAAAGAAAAGTCAGGTTGCAGCTAAACTCAGCTTATACATCTCATTCTTGTAAGTAAATATTTGTGTGATTTATGTAGGAGAACAAAAATAGACATTTTCTCTGCTCACTTGAAATAGAAATGATAATGTTGTCAGTATTTAAAAATTAATTTGATGATGTGTGTATTAGATAATGTTAAATTTTAATAATTTATTTTGTTTAACCATTTATGCACACACATAAAAACAGACAAGAAGAAAGGAACAGAAAATACATAATTTTATAGGTGATGCTTGTTTCTAAAGAAATCTGTTCCAGCACAACTACAATAGGAAACTCGATAAAGGAGATGTAGACGATGTCTGTAAGCTTAAAAAGAAAAAACATAATACATAAATTGCAACTGTTTGGCAGTCTCTAATGTCGTCAGGCGGGAGTGAATTCCGCAACTGAACAGCGATAGTTCTGATTTAATTTAATAAAATGAGTAATATAAAAATAAATCAAATATTATTTAGCTTAATGTTTCTGTCTTCTGTCCACAGCACTGAAAAGTTGACAGGGAAGATTTTACCCTGCACCTGATTGGACCTGAAGTGCTATGCTTGCCCGGATGCAGATTGGCCAATAAATCCCAGGTCCCAGCCACAGTGGTATTAGCAGCTTGAGGTACCATACCATGGTATAATCATTTATTTTTATCACGGGACTACACATTGCCGCCAGTATGGTGGGCGAGGGACTCCATAGGGGCCTACCTTGCAGTAAGAGCCCAGGCCGGATAGCACGGCACGCCGCCATTAAAGACGTCATTTGTAGCGCTCTTGTCACCGCAGGGGTGACAGCTGTTTTAGAGCTCAACGGCTTGGCACGCAGCAATAGGAAGAGGCCTGACAGAATTACCATAATGCCTTGAAATTGAACACTAGGGCCGTGGGGTCCTAATGCCCCTTGGTTTTTTGAGACAATCATCACCAAACAGTTGGTCGACTCTTTAAGTGGCCACAAGGCTGGCCTATTTTTACAGCACCACGATACAATGCGGCAATTCTGCCAACCATTTGGGCACTAAAGTCTGTCAACTTTTATATTATGTAAATAATTGCAAGTTGAAAATGTAATAAATAAATGATTAATACATGCATACCATTTTTTCCAGTTGATCGCTGTGCAGCCCACACACACCCGACGCCCCTTCGTTCTCAGCAGTGCGAAGCTGAACCCTGGGAGGCAGCAGACTCAGTAGAAGAAATGTATTAGCAAATTGTTTTGATTGTGATACTAATGAATAAATTTTATTTATTTATTTATCTATGTATTCTTACACACTGACTACCTACATAATAAAGAAAAATACATATTGAAGAAGAACGCAAAGGAACTACTTACATCATCATTACACATCATTTTCTACCAGCAGACCTGCGACAGGAGAGTAGGATAAGACACATACGACACTCACAAATTAAATGTCGTATTTGACATTTAAATATCTGAAAGCCTTGAAATTTAAGCCCGTCCCAGACGTAGCTATAATATATTATTAAGTCATTGACTACCACGCAGCAGACACAATAGAAAAACAATTGTTCGCGGCTCACCGGTGTTCGGCGTGGCGTCTAACGTGTTAATATATAATATATATTTTGCCCTCACTCGGTCTGCGGTCGTTTTTAAAGCGCACGGTTTTAAAGCTTATTTTTTGTGTACAGGTGTACTAATTTTGAAATAACACTATAATCAATCTAGGTACCCAAAAAATTCCACTCAGGAACACCCCGTATCCTCAAAATATATATTAATATACTTAAATATGTATCAATATGCTAAAATATACTGAGATATAAATGTCGACATATTTTTGTGATGTCATAGAATTATATATTATAGCTGCGTGTGCGGTCACTCGAAAATCTATATGGAAAATATGTCGTAATATGCCTTGCTATGATTCATATTAATATATATTATAGCTACGTCTGTGACGGGCTTTATATGAACGAATAGACATGGCCCACTTGACAGAAAGCAGCACGTGACTGACAGCGCCTACAAATCACGCCAACGGTGTTTGTTTGGGTCGTTGCCATGCCAATCACGGTATTCAGGTGAATACCGTGATTGCCATAGCAACGACCCTAACAGTGATTGCCATAGCAACCTCCTAACAGTCGTGTTCGTCGAGTTCTCAGTAGGTACGCTTGCGCTGTAAGTCGCGTCGCGGAGACCGAGAGTTACCTACATAGAGATAATGAGATGCCGTGAGCTAGGTCGAGTTTGGCAGTAGGTATGTTGATGATGATGAATATTAGGTATTATCATCATCTTATTGGCAATGTTTACTGAAGTAGGTAAAGCGAATATCGCACTGCACCGCGCTCCGTCTCGTAGCGCGAGGCGGCCATAGCAAACGATATGGGCGCTGCCCCGCGTTACCCGTCGGCGCGCGGTGTGCAGTGTGTTAAAATCGCCTTTATAGGTAGGTAACTAAAGGTATGTCCCAAAAAGCCGCACATATTTATACCTAATGTTATATAATAAATACACAAAGTACCGCATCTTAATAATGATGTTTCCGCGAAGTGATCGCTCCACGCACTTTCAAGGCGGGCGGCGGTGAGCCAAAGCCGAAGAACGAATAGTTGGAACAATAAAATATATTTTGTACTTATTGGACGTTGGTATTGCATTTTCGTAATGTTCTTGGTGTGTCCACGTAGGTATGCGCACGTGACGAATTATTGGTAAATTGTAGTTGCAGTCACATATTAATGACTGCAAGGAGACAAATTTTCTCAATCGATTTAGAGCCTTACCGGTAAAATATTTAAGGTTTAAAATCATTTGGAGAAATTTGACTGTTTGTACAAAAACGTTTGGATTTAGTCATAAAAACATCTAAAAGCACATTGCTTTAAGTTTTACACACATTCCTCACATTGCAGCAATTTGTAAAGAATCACCGTTTTGTAACTTACACCCTGTCAACCGGATGTACACCCGTCAACGATATAGGTATTCATATTAGTAACTATGACAACGCATAACGTGCTTGCGTGAAGTGACCACTTCACGAGCACGGGATTCTGCCAAAATTCCCTGCAGGCAGCGCGGTGAAGTGAACGCCGCGCGGGATTCAGACCAATCTCTCAATCGATTCTGAACCTTACTGTACAAGTTTTAAGGTTTAAAATCAATTATTGTCTGTAAACTCGAATAGGTATCTACGACTAGACGTTTAGTCAACCGAAAAACGTGCTTGCGCGAAGTGTGCACTTTGAAATTTGACAGATTGGGGTAACTTGATATGCTGGCGAACATGCGTGACCCGCTCGCGCCTTTAGTTAAAATACAAAGGCTAGTCTAGGAAAAAAAGAAATAAAAACGAAATTGAGTTTATGACTAATTATGTTGTAAGTAAGTAAGTACCAAAGTAGGTACTAGCTAGCTTTGAAATAAAATAAAATAATTACTTATTAAAATTAGCATAAAAATATCATTAAAATCTCGATTTTGATTGTGATGTTAATGCTTGGTCAATCCCTAGCATCAGTTGAATGACACTGACAGCTCACGCCACGCAAGTATTCACGGTGAGATTTTTACAGAATCGACCGGCTGTATGCCAAATTTCAGCCGAATCCGCTTGTTTGAGGTGTAGGAACCTATAGTATACCCACATTTTTTTTTGACGACACGGTTGGCGCAGCGGTTGAGCGATTGACTGCTGCGCAGCATGTCGCGGGTTCGATTCCCGCTCGGAACAAATATTTAATATTTGTACGACCTGCAAGTATTTGTTACGGGTCTGGGTGTTTTTCTATCTATAATATGTATGTATTTACAAAAAAAAATGTATATAAGTAGTTTATCAGCCATCTCGTTACCATAACACAAGCATTAGGTTTGCTTAGCTTGGGACGATATGGCGTTGTGTGAGATTTCCAAGGATATTATTATTATTATTTCGCTAGTTATGTTCGAGTCCCATGTAATAGGCACCGAGCCTATTGCCATCAACCCGGCACAAATATAGACTCCCGGCTGCTACTGAGAAACTCCACATGTAATACCCCAATAACATTTCACCCGACCCGAGAATCGAACCCTGGACTTCATGCTCAGCAGTAGTGCTTGCGACCACCACGAACGAGGCAGTCTTATATAAAAAAAAACCTTATTTTCGGTAGAAGACATAATCACAATATTATTCACATTTAGAACTTGAAATAAAAAACAAAGTAAAAGAAAAAATAAAAGACTGTCATTAATTTCTCGACGGCGCGTTTAATTTGCGGCAAATCTTTCAAAGTTGACTCGCTAAAAACCCATTTACATGATGCAAGTTTTTGGAACGTTCAAGAACAAAATCTGGTACAAATTTTGCTATTCAAATGTTTACACGCGATTTTCATAAACGGGCACACAAAATTTGAGTCCAAGATTTGCTATTCAATAATTGACTATTTGAAACTATCAAAAATTAAATTTATGAAATCACATAGAAAAAAGACCGCTCGTCTTAAAAACTTCCATCGCCGTACATAAATTAAATATTATGCGAAGATATAATTGTATAATTGCGTTTAATGCTTTTTTTTTTTTTTAAGGCTGGGAAATCATCCAGTGACTGCTCCCGCTCTGGGTGGAGCGGAAGGGAGTGTCAGATTCTTACTGACTAAAACCCATCCATGTTCCTTCCATAGCCCTTTATGTTCCGGGGTAGCGGTAACCCTTTCGGACAATCCCGCTTACCCGGCAGGCTTGGCCCTGAGGGGCCCCTTCATATGCTGACATCTCTTTGAGGCGCGCGTGGAACATATACGCGCCGTCCGGCACGGGCCTGGTGCTGATCGAACGGTGAGTCACCCATTACTCACCGTCCGCAGGCCCGCGCCTGCGGTGGCCGGGAGTCGTCACGTGGCTCCCGACGCCCGGGGCGTCTCCTGCGGCGGCTGGGACGGGAGGACCTTTCTCTCTCCCATCCCGCCACCTCCTTCGCGAGCATGACTGCTTCGCAGAAGGAGGTGACTGCCTCCCACTCCCTCTCGCCCCGGACCTTGGCTTGCACCAGGGCCGGGCGCGAGAGGTCGCCGCCGCCGATCGCCTCTACGAGGACACGGCGGTGCTCCGCCCAAGCGGGGCAGGTTTGCACCGTGTGCTCTACCGTGTCCTCTGGGGGATCCTCGCAGTTGCGTTTAATGCTAATAAGTATTCCACTTGATTCTTAAAATCTGTGACGTCACATTGTTATATTTCATACTTATCACGTACAAATTCCGCGTTTTGACAATTCATAAAAAAATAACTTTATTAACTACCCTTTCAAATACCCAATTGAACGTGTTGTGTAGACGGTGCCAGTCAATTCTTGCTTTATTTTTGATAACATGCTACAGGCAATAAACTTGAACCGTGTAAATGAAGCTTAAGACCATTATTATTCGTCCAAGAGTGTTCAGGGTTCCCTATGTTGGCAACTACTTCAATAATTACGTGTGATGTATTCTTTAAAAATCTTACCGTGATAACTGTGAGGGGAGCTTGACGTGAGCTATAATAATAATAATATCCTTGGACATTTCACACAACGCCGTATCGTCCCAAGCTAAGCAACCTAATGCTTGTGTTATGGTAACAAGATGGCTGTTAAACTACTTATATACATTTTTTTTTGTAAATACATACACATTATAGATAGAAAAAACACCCAGAAAACATAGATAGAAAAAATACTTGCAGGTCGTACAAATATTTGTTCCGTGCGGGAATCGAACCCGCGACATGCTGCGCAGCAGTCAATCGCTCAACCGCTGCGCCAACCGTGTCGTCATCTATCGCTATCAATCCTCCTGAAGGTATTGACACCATTGCCAGCTCACTTCACCTAAGACATCACAGTGAGATTTTTACAGAATAGCGAAACTGATTTTGGAAGAACGTCTTAGTAAACCACTTCTAATTAAATATTTTGCACAGTGGCCAGCACATCAAGCTACCCCAATCTGTCAAATTTATTTGTTAGATTTTCAACTTTATTACAAAAGCATAAGGTTCATAATCAATTGACAAAATTTGACAGTTTGGGATAGTTTGATGTGTATCTGTATTTCAATTCAGAGCTTGTCTACCTCATCGGTCATGAGAACTATGTCTGAAAAATATGGTACAAGCCCCAGATTCCGTAGTTAGAGATTCCCTTAAAACATATTTTATTATTAAAACCACTTCTATCTTAAAGTTTTTTCGTGAAAACCGTTTTCAGCGACTTAATTTGCTGGCTGTACCTACTTTAGGTGCTGACTGTACTTAAAACTATAAAAAACAGTAGGTACCTACAAAAAGACGTGGATTAAAGTCTTGTTCACCGTCTGAAAAGAAACCAGAATGAGGTTTCTAACACAATTTCATAAAAAAACAACATAAACTCAAAGGAAATCCTTCGTTATAATATTTCCATTTTCGTTTCGTTTTTATAAACGAATACAGACGGACAGAGAAAGCTTTTACGTGAGTTTGTTTTGTGTTTAATTTGATACGGAACCAGGAATTTGTTACTTTTGTAAACTTTGAAGAAGGACAATTTTAAGAGGAAGTCTGAAATGACTTGTTTAAAAACAGCATCACAAATATAAAGAGCGGTAATCAATTCGCGTTCCTTCTATGAGTAGGTATAGCCTGGTATAGACAGCCAGCACATCAATTAACGCCTAGCCTACCGCTTTGTTTTTTTTTTAAGGCTGGGATATCATCCAATGACTGCTCCCGCTCTGGATGGAGCGGAAGGGAGTGTCAGACTCTTACTGACTAAAACCCATCCATGCTCCTTCCGTAGTCCTTTATGTTCCGGGGTAGCGGTAACCCTTTCGGACAATCCCGCTTAAACGCCTAGCCTACCACCTAACTTTCGCCTAGTGGTGTGACCGTCGGACCGCCAAGTCATAGGTCTCGAGGTCGAACCCAAGCCACGCACCTCTGATTTTACAGATTCATGTGCGTATTGTATATTGAAGGAAAACATCGTGAGGAACCGACCTGTCAGGTCGGTTCCTCACGATGTTTTCCTTATACGATGTTTTTTTTATTGCATAAAAAAATTAGGGACTTTGAATCGTTTTTGAAATCATTCAGATCTAGGTTTGAATTAATTTTTGAAGGCGTAAAAATAAGCACAGGGCCGCCAAAACGAAAACGTAGGTAATGTTGAGGACGCGAAAACCAATTTTAAGCGGATTTTTATTGAAATTATAGACAATATATCCATCGAATGTCGCGACCGATATAAAAATCTGAAAGAGTTAAAAATTTTTGGACTACTTTCATGCGAAAATTTCAATAAATATAATGACAATTTTCCGGTTGAATTAGTATCGCAATTCGTAAATGTTTATAAATTATACGACTTTAACTAAGACCGCCTTATCAATGAGCTCAAATGTGTTTATAAATCTGCCGAATTCAAAAACCTTAGTATTTACAAAATTATAGAACATTTTTACGAAAATAACATAACTACAGTTTTTCCCGAAGTACTGCGTTTGGCAAAATTAATTGTTACAGTTCCCGCGAGCAGTGCTTTAACCGAAAGGTCATTCTCGTCGCTAAAACGTATACACACCTATTTAAGAAATACACAAGGCCAGCAACGACTTACAGATCTTTCCACGATTTCAATAGAAAAAAACCTTCTTACGGAAATAAAACGCCTTCCCAACTTTTACGATTCCATATTGCAGATATTCTTACAGAAAGAAAGGCGTGTAGATTTAATATACAAATAAAACAATCCTATACCTATACTTAGTATACTCACACCACCATCTTTTCAATGATTTTATTTAAATTTTGCAATTCACACAAACATTACAAAACATCAAATAAACGCGCCGAAAGGCCACTTCGAATATCCGTAAATTGATATGTCTATAAAATCAGTCAATGTATGGATATTTGAGTTGGCATTTGGCAATTACCTACATTATCAATCGACAAGACGACGAACCAAAACCAACGTGTAGTATTTTTGGTGAGTAAAATTTTCTGCCTACCCTGTTTTAAAACTGTGTGCACGCCACTGCGACCTGAGAGATATTTCTCAACAGAATGTGAAGCTAAGTCAGAGGCCCATGGGCAGCATAAAAACTCTGACACCAGGTTAGTCACTAACCACACGAAAAGAAGAAGAAGAAGAAGACTTACGCCAATGTGTCAAATTGCTTTGATAGTTTTTCAACTTTATTACAAAAGTTTAAGGTTCATATTCAATTTAGAAAATTTGACAGTTTGGGATAGCTAGCTGTCTGTACAAAACATACGTTATTAATAGGTACTGAGATATTTGTCTCAGACGCAGTAAACTCTATTTTTGACCCGCCATTTTGGTTTTATGAAAACACAAAACGTAAACATAGACAACGTCACGCTTGCAATCCCTGACAGGTTAGGCAGAGTTGTATTTACAGAGCATTCACATTTCGCCTGTCATGTTTGAATCCCAAGTATTTGTAATTAAGTATTTGAAAGCGTAGTCAATATCACTTTTTACGAACTGTCAAAACGCGGAATTTGTTCATGATTTGTATTAAATATAACAATGTGACGTCACAGATTTTTAGAATCAAATGGAATACTTATTAGCATTAAATGCAATTTTACAATTATATCTTCGCATAATATTTAATTTCTGATGGAAGTTTTTAAGATGAAAGGTGTTTTTTCTATGTGATTTCATATTTTATTTTTGTCTGTGTCGAATAGTCAATTAGGGGAGAGTCCTGCCTTCAACCGGGCAAAAATCCATACTTCGGGCTGCTACTAAGAAATTCCAAATGGAAACATCCAATAAAACTGGAAAACGGGAATCCAATTGGAAACTAGAGTAATCGATTATTTTCATGCATCAAATCGAAGTATGAATAAAAAAGTTAGCGCCAATGTAGGACAACATCCAAAAAGTCGAGTTTACTAAGATGCATATATATATACAAGTAGCCAGCCAGTCCTACCAAGGGCTATACTCAATCATTTATTGCATTCCACAATGTATATGCTTAGGTGGTATGTTAACATTTGTTGAACCAATCGTGGACCCTGTCGGGTACAGCAAAAGAAATTTTTTTTTGGAAGAGTACTTATTTACGTATACATGCAAGTAACTTCGTATCATCGTATTACCCAGTTACTATCTGGGTTGTGGAGGTCAGATAGGCAGTTGCTCCATGACGTGAAATACTGGTAGTGTCTGCATCCGGTTAGACTGGAAGCCGACTCCAACATAGTTGAAAAAAGGATAGGCAGATTTTTTTTTTTGCATAGACAAAATAGAGCAATTTAGTGCTATAATTATTGTAAGTGGCACATTACACCCGATATGGTTAATGTCTGTCGCCTGAACGTCTGCTCATCACGTGAGGGTATAAGCGGGCTTGTGACACACGGCTCGCAACGATATAGAAAGCAATCAAGGAATTATATTACTTGATTTACTTTCACTCGAGCGGGTGCGAAACGCTGCGAAATAAGTTACAGCCTGTCGATTCTGTTAAAATTTTACCGTTAAAAACTAGGTGAAGAGATCTGTCGTTCTACTTAATGCAAGGCATTGACACTATTGAGAACTCACTTCAGTTACGTTTTGTGAGATATGTATTTACAGAATATCACTACAGATGTTCGACGTATTCGCTTGTTTTCAACTATTTATGAATATGTCGTCTTTTAATTTTAAGAAATCTCTAAACGGCTAGTTGAAACTTCCCGGGATCCAAGGACTGGCTTTTACCTTGGCCAGAGGCTTAGCATTGCCATATAACGTGGCAATGCCGCTAGTCTTTTGGGTACAGACGCCAGCACATCAAGCTATCCCTAACTGTCAAATTTTCTCAATTAAAAATGAACCTTGTGTCTTTGCAAAAAAGTTGAAATACTATCAAAGAAATTTGACAGATTGTGGTAACTTAATGTGCTGGCCTCTGTACATTACCAGTCGACAGCGATGCGGAGGAATTTTTCGACGTCTTTTTAAGTTAGTTATTAGTTTAAAATACTTGTACGTAGTACCTATATTCTTTTTAGCTTTAGTGTTGGTTGTATATTATATTTAACATTTTAATCAATGAATTGTAATCATTGAAATAAATTATGTTTAAGTACAGAGGCCAGCACATCAAGTTACCACAATCTGTCAAATTTCTTTGATAGTATTTAAACTTTATTGCAAAGACATAAGGTTCATTTTAAATTGAGAAACTTTGACAGTTAGGGATAGCTTGCTGTGCTGGCGTCTGTACCATTTATGACGATTAGTCGATGTATATGGAATTACTAGCAGTCGGTGGATTCTGTAAAAATCTCACTCACACACATTTTTTTCGTAAAAACTTTCACCACCTACTTCACACAAAATTTCTTAAAATACTATCTTAGCTGACGTCTCCTACTCATAATCTACCTCTGTGCCAAATTTCATTTTCGTAGTTCCAGTAGTTTTTGAGATTTCGTGTTTAATTAGTGAGTATGATAAAGATAAATTACCCAGATCTGAGGGTCAAGAAGTTTCTAGACCACTTGCCATGTGCAGGACTCGAATTTATGGACCAACACTTCTCAGAAGATAAGTACAGACATATGGATTTTCCGAGAAGGGTTGGTTGTCACTTGACCAAAGATAATGTGCACCAATGCTCTCAAAACGGTGAAGAAAAACATCGTGAGGAAACCGCATGTCCTAGAACCAAAAATTCGGAAACATGTGACATACGCCAACCCGCACTGGGCCCGCGTGGTGGATTATGGCCCACTCCCTCTCTTAGAGAGGAGGCCGTGTCCCAGCAGTGGCCACATTATACGCTGATTATGTATTTGCACCAATATTTCCACTGAGAAATTACTTGATTCCGCTGGGAAGACAGATAAATCACAAAATCTCCTATGCCAGCATCCAGCATGTCTGAGAGATAAGCGGGATTGTCCGAAAGGGTTACCGCTACCCCGGAACATAAAGGGCTACGGAAGGAACATGGATGGGTTTTAGTCAGTAAGAGTCTGACACTCCCTTCGGCTCCACCCAGAGCGGGAGCAGTCATTGGATGATTTCCCAGTCTTAACACGTTGAGCGCCAACGCGGTCACCGGTGAGCCGCGAACAATAGTTTTTCTATTGTGTCTGCTGCGTGGCAGTCAATGACTTAAACAAAATAAAAAAAGTCTGAGAGATATTTCTCAACAGCATGTAAAGCTTAGTCAGAGGCCCATGGGCAGCTTTAAAACTCTGACACCAAGTTAGTCAATAACCAAACGAAAAGAAGAAGATCTCCTATTCAACATTAAATCTGAAGTAAATTCTTCTAACAATTTCCACGCATCGCTTTTCAGATTTCCCGGCCGTGTGTCGCGTCTCCCAGGGCTGTAGCAGGGAGGGGATCAGGGGACACCTCAGATCGCGTCGAGCCGCCGCGAAGGACGGACGCGTCTATAAAATGGTCCTCTAAGCGTCCCAGTGCCGAGACAATGGTGAAATACAACGTATTATTTGCTGTTATTGTAGCCATCTCCTTGGCAGTTGGTAAGTGCTAGATTTTATTACGATTTTTTCAAATATTGTACGATTTGAATTGAGAACGGTTGAGTATTTGCGTGTGTAATTCGTGCTTGTGGTCTGTTTGTTTTTTTTTTTCGTGTGCTGTCAAACGGTTGGTGTAATTATTTATTCTTTTTTTAATTTAAACTGTTTTAACTCGATATATACGTGTGTAATTAAACATCCGGGTTAATTATGATCTATTTGTTTCTTTGAAAACATGGAGGAGCTATTGTTTGATATCAGTTGTCCTCTGTGTGTGATTTTCGACGGAACTGTGTAATTTCACAGTTTTTTTTTTAATAAAACGCAGCGCTTCACCTCATATTGAATGAATACTAATTTGCGTGAATAAATAATTCTTCGTCTAATTAAGATAATAAATCAGTTTTATAAATATATCAGCTGTAATGTAGACTGTAAGCCGCGTCTAAGCTCCTAAGCTAGACATACTATTATCTAGAATAAAAGGAAAAAAGGCTTAGAGAAATGAGGTTACACATATCGACTTAGACATAGGTAAAACTCCTTTGTATATATTTAGTATTACTACCTATATACCACGTCGCTGTCGGACAAATGTTTTTCCAATAATGTATTTGACTTCTGTTTCTGTCACTTACCTCGATTTTCTGAAAGCTGATGAAGGCTTTTACCTTCAATACATGTCTTCGACTCTTCGTTATGACCAGTGGATTCCTGTTCATCTTCGAGGATTACGGGCGTCAGACGGTCCAGTATACAGGGTGGAAAACAACAATGGGTCCTGGAAACCACTCTAATTTCTTAGGATAGTTTATTTTACTTAAAGGAAACATTTCTTTCTTTTTAAAAGAAACAAATCTGCATTCTCGGATTTCTCGTAAAGCTTCCCTAAACCGGGAATCGAACAAGTTAAAAATTAAAAGAATAAACACTCTTATGAGTGGTTGAAATATCACTTAAGATAAGTTGTTTATTAAGACCATAAATTGTACCATATTTGAATTTGAGTTGTCATTTTGACAGTTGACGTTTTACACTATTACAGCTATACATACTAAATAGTTACTTTAAGAGTTCACTTTTTTTTGCAATTTGTGACGTTTATTACAGGTATTTCGATTGCTAGGTTCATTTTACATAGCTAAGGAGTAAGGGCTTATTTTTCAATCGGCTGATATGTTTTATCGAAGGAATAATGGTGGCAGTTTGACAGCTTTTGCTTAGAAAGTATGTCAAACCGCCATTTGTGCTCTTAAAAAAGTTATCAGGAGATTGAAAATCGGCCCTGAGGGAATTATACTCATTTTACTTAGCTAAGGAAGCCTTTAGTCATACCATAAACTCAAACTCAAACTCGAAGTATTTATCTATACTAATATTATAAAGAGGAAAGATTTGATTTTTTGTTTGTTTGTTTGAAATGAATAGGCTCCGAAACTATTGGACCGATTTAAAAAATTCTTTCACCGTTGGAAAGCTTAGTTTTCTAGGAGTAACATAGGCTACTTTATCCTGGGAATAATAACGGGTCCCACGGGAAAGACCACGGGAGCGAAGCCGCGGGCAAAGTGCTAGTTTCAAATAAACCAATTACAGGCACTTTTGAATTGTCAAGGGGTCGGTCAGTCAGAAAGATGAAGCTAGTTGCCCATTCCAAAGCAGTTGGTACCTATGCAGAAGAACGGGCAAGAAACTCCATGGACACTCTTTTAAACAAAATATGGTTACAAAATATTGGTTACATAATTCATATTATTATTATTGTTGTATTATTATGTGAGAACAATGCAGAACGGTACGAGCATCCGATGTAAAATCTGTAAAAAAAAGAAGTTCAAAAATTAAATTAAAACAAGCCATGGCCGCTAAGAGATGACCAGTCTCTACTGACAGCGCCCGTTCACGAACATGACGCATGGATTAGCACCATTCAGCTCAACCATTTTGAAGGGAGCTAAATGATCCAACACACACGCCACCATCAGCGAGACATTAAAGTGAGCATGGCATACTCTCAGCCGCCAGGGCACATTCAAGTCAATGAAAGACGTACCCAGTAAATGGTTGCTTTATATTAGGCATATTAAACTAATAGTGTTCTCTAGGCCATTTTCGAGGTCAGCGGGATTGTCCGAAAGGGTTACCGCGACCCCGGAACATAAAGGGCTACGGAAGGAACATGGATGGGTTTTAGGCAGTAAGAGTCTGACATTTGATGATTGCCCATCCTCAAAAGAAAAAAAAGGCCTAAGCACACGAAAAAGAAAGAAATATTGGGTTTTTTATTTGTTATCTTCTCGTGCGTCCGAATAAATACTTTTCGTTCTAGTGACAGGAATGGAAAGGCCTACTTTATAGTCGTTTTTCCTTATTCAGCTTTTTCTCCAACCATGGGAAAAGTTGGTGATCTTTTTTCTTGCAAAGATATACAGTAGTTGCGAGTTCATAATACAACATAAACCATAAAGTACGCGCGTCAATCAATCTGCCTAACTTTTTCCAGCTATGTTGGGGTCGGCTTCCAGTCTAACCGGATGCAGCTGACTACCAGTATTTTACATGGAGCGTCTGCCTATCGAACCCAGTAACTGGGTAATACTGGCTGTCAGACATTCGGGCTTCTGACTACTCGCAATGACTGTCAAAGATCGATGAATGAGAGCCAGAACTTTGCCGGTGCTTTCTGAGGCACGGAGGAGTAAAGATGGTCACCCATCCACGGACCAACCCCGGCAAGCATAGCTTAACCTAATGGATCGATCCGTGCGGATGTTATTACTTAGCCACGAGCTCCTCATACGTTACCCGCGCGCTAAATAACTATAGAAGAGAATAAAATACAAGTTATTATACTTTCTGCACTGCTTTTTGTTAAACTAATTAAACATTAAATCATCAGTGTTCATGCTTTCTATCATTTCTAATTCTCTTTGTTTTTGTAACATGAATAGAGGGTATTGACCACAGAACAGTTAATTATCTGTTCTGTGGTATTTACTGTCTCTTTGGTCTGCGAGTGGTCGAATCCTGAGTGCACCTGCACTCGAAATGGGTATTTGAAAGGGTAGTCAATAACGTCACTTTTTATGAATTGTCAAAACGAGGAATTAGTATGTACGTGATTTGTATGAAATATAACAATGTGTCGTCACAGATTTTTCGAATCAAATGTAGTACTTATTAGCATTAAATGCAATTTCAAAATTATATCTTCGCATAGTATTTAATTTCTGTACTGTGAAGGAAGTTTTGAAGACGAGCGGCCTTTTTTCTATGTGATTTCATCTATACTCATATTATAAAGAGGAAAGATTTGTATGTATGTTTGTAACGAATAAACTCAACGGATCTGGACGAAACTTGGCACAAAGATAGATTATAATCTGGAATAGCATATAAGCTACATACACGCAGGCGAAGCCGCTGGCAAAAGCTAGTATTTAATATTTGACCGTGTTAAATAGTCAATTGCGCGTGTGCACAATATCATTGAAGAATTTCAACAAGCTAAAGTTACTTATTCCTTTTCGGGAACATGTCATAAACAATAAAGTTCGCCCCGAGATATTGTTGTCCTCAGTTGTTATTGTAGAACAACTTAATTCGTTTGCTTGGTTAATTAGAAGCAGTCAGTTAAATTGTGGGTACATTGCCGTGTCTAGCTCAAGTTGAAGGCAACAGGGGGCCTAGAAAAGTTTCAATTGCTCCGTGTCTATTCGATTTCGAAAATTGACAATCGAACAATTCGTTAGCTCAGCGATTCGGCTTGTCAAGAATGCCACTCGTCAACGCATTTGTATGGGAATATTGATCGAGTTTCGTGACACAATTTGACATTGCCCGCACTTAGTGATCGAAATCGATTGATCACGTGACGTTTCGAAAGCTTATGCCAATTAGACCCTTATACCATAGACAAAATCGAATCTTTTCATTTTTTTATATTAGTTTATCCATAAAGGTTGCATCATAAAACCAAGCAGGTTTAGATATCAGTAAATACTTCTCGTATTCTAAAATCAAAAATCTTTACCCAGATAGAGCCACTAGCGCCAGGTAAAACTAATAAAAGTTTTATGAGCTTTTCAACAAAGTCAATAATACCAACACAACTTCACTCGAGGATATTGATTTATCGAAGAAACGATATCAATAACTTCTCCAGAACATGACGTGGGGCGTTAGATATTTCCCATAGGAATCGGCTAGCTAGTTCAAAGTAACTCGATATACCTACCTACCTAACTATAGTTACGTTATAATGTTATTCATACCTATACTATACTCAATTTTTTACAACGTAAGACAAATAACGGTTATCACTCTTTCGTTTTTTCGGTATTATAGACGTATTATAAATTCCGTTATTTCATGTTAAATACAAAGTAATGTGATTTATTTAACAATATGCATTAATAATATCTCTAAAGTGTAGTCACATAATGTTAAATTATTAGACAATCAATGTTATTATTTATCAGTTATTTTGTCTAATGTAAATGGAATAAATATGCATACTATAAATAGTAACAGTTATTAAATATCAGTTCATCATGGTTATTTGCTAAATAAAAAAACAAACAAGGATAAGATTTGAATTTCGAAATTGGTACAGTATACTTTTTTTTCATTTTAGGTAAAGTGGAAGCGTTCACGGGTCCGTAGGCTACGATTGAATAAAAAACATCTATGGAATTATTCGTTCTATTTTTTAAAAGTTTATTTTTTTTATTTGCGGACAACGCCTTTTTCAACCAACCAATCTTTTTGGAATTTAGCATAAACTTTTTACGTTTTGAAAGTGTCAAAAACATTAAAGACCATGTAATATTTAGAGAGTTACAGTTTGTCTTTCAAATAATTAATTTTTTTACTTGAAAAATATCAAAGAAAAACTCTTTCAAATTGGCCTCAAAGGAAATTGATTCGTTAACCAACCTAACAAGTCAATTTGAGCCAGGCAGTCACTAAAAGACTTCTAAAAATAACTCCATTCATAGGCCGAACCGTTTTCCGGACACAGTGATCCAATAAAAAAAGTTTAGGAAACTGAAAATCAATCAATCGACGGAGCCATTTCTGTACAAAGTTGGGGCCAGCTTCCAGTCGGACCGGATGTAGCTGAACATCAGAATTTATCATAGACTGCCTATCTGACTTCCAAGTCAGTAAGCAAGTAAGGGTAACGGGTGTCAGCATTTGAAGGGGTCTGCCGGGTCAGCGGGATTGCCCGAAAGAGTTACCACTACCCCGGAACATAAAGGGCTAAGGAAGAAACATGGATGGGTTTTAGTCAGTAAGAGTCTGACACTCCTTCAGTTTCACCCAGAGCTGGAGGGGTCACATGATGATTTCCCACCCTCAAATAAGCCACACAGGCAAGAAAAGTGGCTGTAACTTTTTATATGTGTAGGTATATACCTTAAAAACCTATTAGAGTAATGAATCATGTCAAAATGCAGAATATTTAATCTGTGCGCACAATGAAACCTATAACAATAGGTGCTGCCATGAAAGAATTTTCTCAGGTGACTAAGTGCAATGTATTGAATTGGATTTCTTTTTAACAGACGTTATTTATTTAATACATTAAGCACACAAATGTAGAGAGACGGAATTTGATGTTACGTTTTAATTTCTGACTATTAAATCTATACTAATACATATTATAAAGCTGAAGAGTTGTTTGTTTGAACGCGCTAATCTCTGAAACTACTGGTTCGAATTGAAAAAATATTTTTGTGTTGGATAGTCCATTTATCGAGAAAGGCTATAGGCTATGTAACATCACGCTACGACCAAAAGGAGCCTAGCAGCGTAGGTATAGCACCTAGCGAAATAAGGCGTACACGCACATTTCGCGAGTTACGTTTAAGTCCCATGTAATAGGAGGCGAGCCTATTGCCATCAACCGGGCGCAGATCCTGACTCCAGACGTCTACTGTTCAGCAGGATGGTCTTAGGTTACCGCTACCCCGGAACACAAAGGGTCAAGGAAGGAACATGGATGGGTTTTAGTCAGTAAGAGTCTGACACTCCCTTCCGCTCCACCCAGAGCGGGAGGAGTCATTTGATGATTTCCCTCCCTGAAAAAAAAGGCTGCTACTGAGAAAAATATAGACGGAAAAACCCAAAAACACGTATTGAACCCAGGACATCATCATGCTCAGCCCTTGCCACCACTGCTTCTTCTTAGCGTGTCGATGGCAATCTAAATGTACTCGGCCCAGAATTCGGCTATGTGTTTGGCGCCATCACTAGCGTCCATCAGTTCCTGTAACGTGCATACGGCAGGACACGCAGGACATGATATTGAGTGTCCCATCGTTTGTGGAACAGTATGCTTACGCCGTTGATCAACGATAAACAAACAGCATAAAAAAGTTTGCTCAATTTCTACTCGATACATTTTTAAATTGTTTTTTATATTTTTGTCTTGAATTAAAAGATAAGTCTAAGTAATGGACTTCATACTCAAACGATACGTCAATATCAGGCAGTGTTTCATAATAAGAACCCAATGAAGTCATACTTCAAAGAGATCACTCATTCATTCATTCATTTGCATAAAGCAGAATTGCACAAAGTTCGTTCTGTGGAGCAACTTTGCCGCGAGCAAAGCGAAGCTGAAACTTCATGCTTTTGCCTTCTCGCTGCTCAGAGAATTGGTTACTAATTATTTGTTTATCAAAGCTCAGAACAAATCTTAAATAGGTACAGAGGCCAGCACATCAAGTTACCACAATCTGTCAAATTTCTTTGATATTATTTCAACTTCATTACAAAGACATAAGGTTCATTTTTAATTGAGAAAATTTGACAGTTAGGGATAGCTTGATGTGCTGTCGTCGTACAATATACAACCTAAAACAGTCTTCTGGGCAGGTTTCCAGATGACAGTGAAGCTGACGAGTACTCCGACGCCACAGGGTGCTTCTCCGACGCCTAGGGGTTCCTTATCCTTATCCTTACGGAACCCCAAAAATGTTAACTAGGAGTCAAGTGTTTCATTCTCTTTGCCTTTTTTTTTTTGAGGGTCGGAAATCATCAAGTGACCCCTCCAGCTCTGGGTGGAGCGGAAGGGAGTGTCAGACTCCTACTGACTAAAACCATCCATATTCCTTCCTTAACCCTTTATGTTCCGGGGTAGCGGTAACCCTTTCGGTCAATCCCGCTGACCCGGCAGGCTTCGGCCTGTCTAAAAAGGAGTATTCACACTTGTATTAGATACTTTTTGGGCATAACATATTTATAATCTGTGTGCCCACACTAGTAATATATAATATAATAATAATAATCGTTTATTTATAAAAAGAAGCACATATACAAATGGATTTAACAATTAAAATAGAGCATAGTTGCTTATTGCCTGAACTAGGTTGAACCTGTGTTTCAGGCTATGAAGTGCACTGATACATATTGTAATAAATTAACAACGGTAAAAGTAAAAAGTAAATTAAAACTAGGTAATAAAAATAAAGGTATAAATAACATGTTAGTCATTCTATTTGCAGACTACAAGTAGATCTTCTGTCTGTGTATAAGCGATAGTTAGTAAGTACTTAAGTATAGTTTTCTTACAGCAAAAATAATTTAATTTATAGATACTTAGTTTTCTATTTAACCTATTGTACAGAAATGGGCCTAAGAATGTAAAAAATCGTTCTACAAAGACATATTTAGAGTTTGTGTTAGATGTGCAGACTATATCATTCCGTCTTTTGTTAGTATTGTCAGAACTGTAGGTAAGCATGGTGTGCTGTTTTAATACTAAGTGCATAATGAAAAGTTGCCGAACAGTCAGCACGTTGCAGGATTTATATAGGAGATCTGTGGGAAAGAAAAAGGGATGGAAGTTTGCTACCTTTAAAATTGCTCTTTGTGCTCTTTCAAGAGGAAGTAGATAAGTTTTTGGTGCTCCTCCCCATGATGTGATGCAGTATTGAATTATTGATTGACCTAGGGCTAAATAAACTTGTGTGATTAATTTTGTGTCTGAAAATGATCGCAGTTTTTTGAAAACAAATATTAATTTTCGCACTCTTTTAACGAGACTTTCAATATGTTTTTTGAAAGACAGGGTGTCGTCCATTATTACGCCGAGGTATTTTATGTTGGTCGTTTTGAGGATCAAAGGACAATTACACATGTTGACTGAACGGTTTCCACATTGATGGGCATATAGTTGATGGTTAGTAATATTTAGGTGAGGAGGGTGAGGCTTGCGCATGGAGAAGTGAATATATTTTGTCTTGTCAGTATTTAATGTTAGTAAGTTTGTTTGAAGCCAATTTGTCACAGTGTCAAAACCTAGTTGTGCGATTTCGAACAGTTCCGTACTCGTTTTAGCGCTGAATATTAGCGCCGTGTCATCAGCATATGCAATGATTTTCCCGTCTTTGATATTAAGATTACACAGGTCGTTAATATATATCAGGAAAAGGGTAGGGCCCAGAATACTTCCTTGAGGAACACCAAAACCCGTACTTTTCTGCTCATCGCTCATGGTTTTATCTATTCTAACGCATTGGTATCGGTCATTTAAGTAGTCGGCAAAAAGTTTCAGAGGCGTTCCCCTTATTCCAATGGTCTCTAACTTATTTAGAAGGATAGAAACGGACACTGTGTCGAAGGCCTTGGCTAGATCAAGGAAGACTCCCAGGGTCTGGTTCCCTTTGCCGAGTTCTTCGGAAATGTAATTAGTCAGGTTATGCACCGCATCGGCTGTGGATAGTTTGGATCGAAAACCAAATTGCGCATGGGATAAGAAATTATTGTTTTCTAGATAATTCACTAGTCTACTGTTTATAATTTTCTCTAATATTTTTGATATTGAGGGGAGTAACGATATTGGCCTGTAATTATTAACTAAGTCTTTACTTCCAGATTTAAAGACGGGGATTACAACTGCCTTTTTTAGACATCTCGGGAAAATTCCATTGCAAAGACACATTCGAAATATGTGCGTTAAAGGTGGTACTAAAATATGCTTATAGAGTTTAAGGATCTTATTGCTTATGTTATCCCATCCAACCGCACAGTCATCTTTAAGCCCGGTAATAATTCGGGTTATTTCGTCTTCGTCAGTGTCTAGGATAACAAAAGATTTCAGGCTACAGCAACTGTTTGATTTTTGGGAAGGTTGGTCACAATCATATTTGGGAATCTGCTCCGCAAGAGTTTTCCCGACATTAACAAAAAAGTTATTAACGTTGTTAGCAGAAAGGAGTGGTGAGGCATCAGTAAGCAGTAAACTCGAATTTGATTCACGCTGTTTAACCATATTGGTGACGTTTTTAATGTGTTTCCAAAGTTGCTTGCTATTGTTGCCTGCTCTATTTAATTCGCTTTTATCGTAATTATTTTTTAAATTCTTAAGTAGATTGTTGCAAAAATTCCTGTATCTTTTATAGGTGGTTTGAATTATTAAATCATCAGGATATCTCTTTGTTCTCTGATGGAGTTTATCCCTGTGTCTTATACATCGAATTAGACCAGGAGTAATCCAAGGTTTAATATTATAACGTTTCTTATCCACTGTAGAAACTGTCGTGTTACGTAGTATTGCTTGTTGGACATATTTTATTAAGTACGATAAAGCTAAATTAGCGTCAGCAGTATTGTAAACTGAACTAAAATCGAGGTTGCGTAAGTCATATTCAAGTTTGTTTGTGTTTAATTTGCATTTGGTCAATGGACGATTTTGCTTAGGCAGCGATAAATTTACGGCAAGTAGGACAGCGTGATGGTCAGTAATAGTTGAGTTAGTAACAAGCGTTATGTATGATAAGCTGCTTTTGATCATCATATGGTCGAGACAAGAACCGCTTTGATGAGTAGGTAATGTGTGAGCGGGGCGAAAGCCGTGGAAAGAGCAGATATTAAGATAATTTTCGGTCCCAGCATCGCAGTTTTCGTCACTAATATTGATATTTAAATCACCTGTCAGTATTATATTCCTAAAAGAGCATAGTGCTTGAAAAATCTGATTGAGGGAGTTGTGAAAACAATCTAAATTTCTAGCGGAAGGCGATCTATACATAGCGATTATCGCTGTAGTTGCGCCAATTTTGATAATCAAGCAATTACTCATACAGTCTTGTAGATTCGGTTCCTCGACCGTGACCTTTAAACTTTCCTTAGCAAAAACTACAACACCATCATTTTGGTTGCGGTTTACTGTGGTATGCAATAAGTTATACCCAGGTATTAAAGGGAGGTTATCAGTTCTGTTAGCTAGCCAACACTCAGTTAATACAATTACATCACATTCAAAGTTAAGCCTATGAAGGAAAATATTAAAACTATCAATGTTTTTATAAATACTGCGAATGTTTTGGGTCAGTACAGTTAGTGAGTTTTGATAATCAGAAAGATATTGTATGCAATCCTCAACTTCACATGTCTTTGACACAGGTAAAAAAGAGTTATCTATATTATCAAATAAGTTAATATCCATACTAAAATTAAAGAAATAACAGTAAAAATCTAAAACCTAAACGTCTAAAATATAAACAAGGATGTGGCGCTCTTAGGCGCCTACATAATCGATTGAGTTGATGTACCTGTTTTCGGCAGCTTTTTTGGCTGGACAATCCGCGTCTCCCGTCTTGTGGTTGGCCTGTTTTTTAAAACGCAAACATGTAGCACATTTAGGCGCTTCGGCTTTTCTTGTGCAGTCTTGTATTGCGTGTCCTTCTTCACCACAATGTCCACACGTAGAAGCACCAACTTTGCATGTTTTGGCGGCATGCCCGTACTGCTGGCACTTGTAACATCTCGTTACTAGTGTAAAGTCTCGTACCGGGCAGGACGTCCAATTGATGAATACACGGTCTTGCGTGATGAGGGCTTTGCGGACGACGGCTGGAACTTCAATAATATAATTGCAGTGCTCAGCATCTTTCCTGCCAGATTTGTGGCTTAGTTTAGTTGAGGTCAAAAATGATTCAAGAGATATAGTTGGTAGTTTGTCGGCCAAGTTTTGTTCATAAATACATCTATAAACCTCGTTTTCGGCCATCGATGTTGGAACTCCTATCACTATTATGCGAGGTTTCCGCCTTTTAGGTTCGTCAACGGTGAGTCCTGACGAAGCGAGTTGGACTGTTTGCTTGAGCTTCTCTAGGTCATCTTTAGTCTCAGTGCTAATGACGAGTCCACCTTTTCCAATTTTCCTTACGCCTCGAACTTTCAGCTTCATTTCCTCAGGGCAGATGATTTGCTGTACCATGGTCTTTGTTTCGTCACTAGTCTTAGAGATGTCACTGGGATAGATGGCCACGGGGCTAAAAGTACTAGGACGAATGAAGGTGTTGGAACCCTTCTTGACCATATCTGCAAAGGATGAAGGAGTTGCTTCTCGCTTTGTGCAGGAGTCCTGAACCGTCCGGTTCAATTCCATTATGCAATCAGATAGGTCTCGGGCTTCGGTCATGGATTTAAGGGAGGTATGGGTTTGAACTGCTCTTTGTTTTAGCGACTGGTACTGTACTGCCAGTTGAGAAACTCCATGTGAAACTTTCCGGCAGAGATTGCTAATTCTCAGCTTCTGATCAGCGTTTAGCTTTCCCTCGGAAGCAGTAGTAACAACCTCATTCAGACACTGCTCAATGGACCCCATCCAGTTCTGAATCTCCGGGGTGGTCACAACTTCAAACTTTACATCTTGATCCTGTCTTGGTTGCTGGGGCGGTGTCGCCGGCGTTGGTACCGGGGTCGGAGTCGGTGGAGGGCTACGTCGTATCATCGCGCTGCGAGTGAATGGGCTTCCTTCCATATACAATTAATAAGAATTCAATAGCTACAGTCCATTTTTTTCATTTACCACTATAAAATGTATTGATGTAACACGATATAAAACTGGGTCACTGATTATGCAAGCGTTAATTTATTTACTTTAAATTGTGCATCGATGAGCACGTCCATATGCGTTGAATGCAAAACAATCAAAAGACCGCAAGTAAGAAAAGTAGTGACCGCACTCTGCCTATTCTGCGCTTACTGGAAGCTTTTATTCAGAACAATAGAGACGTGACCTTGCTAACTCGACTACAACGCGCTGAACCGTTTGAATTTACGTTTCCACACACAAAGTGTATTACATGTAGGTCACATTTATTTATAAGGGTTTTTAATCTATGACGTTTGAATCTCAATTAAGATTTTATATTAATAACTAGTTTTTGCCCTAGACTTCGTCTGTGTGGAGTTCGGTTATATCGGGAGATATTTATAGTTTCAAATGTTAGACTTAATTCTTTAAATTGACATAACTTTTTCATGAAACCAATACTGAACTTAGTTGGGAAAAGGCTAGGCAGATTGATTGACAACCATTGAGTGACCATCCTTACATACCGAGACTCCTCCGTGCCTCGGAAAGCACGTTAAGCTGTTGGTCCCGGCTGTCATTTGTGCATATTTGACAGTCGTTACGGGTCGACAGACGCTCGAAAATCTGAGAGCCAGTCTTACCAAGGGGTATCGTATTATCCAGTTACTGGGAGGTCAGATTGACAGTCGCTCCATGCAAAATACGGAAGACCGGAAGTCGGTAAGACTGGAAGCCGACCCCAACTTAGTTGGGAAAAGGCTAGGCAGATTGATTGACAAAGTATTCTCTTATTTATCTTTGACAGCAAACGTCATTTGATACCGGCAACATACATAACTTCATATTAAAAACTCCTTACTCAAAACTTACCTACCAGCCAGCTGTTACTTTATACTTTTCTATTATTCCTCCATCAGAAAGAAAATACATTATTCTTCGTTCGCACGTGAGTTTAACATTATAAAGTTATATATTTTCGTCTGGAGACGCCCAGCTGCGGGTCTAGACAGATATCTAAACATTACCGACGAAACAGCTGGATTTAAATCCAATATGTAACGTGGGAGACATTTTCGGTTTATTTTGTAATGTTTTTAGGATTTTAAACTTTATTAAGATAAAGAAAAAGTTGATTTATATTTATTGAAATTCAAGCTTGGTCCTTCTTTGTCCACTTTTCTCTATGTTTTATTCAAAATAGCCTTAAAATTCTTTATGTTTGTATGTTTGTAACCGACTCCTTTGGGCGCGATTTTGATCCACTTTAAACGGCCACATTTCGTTCAAACTTTTTAAATTTATCGAGGACCATAACAATACAATAATTAAATAAAAATATTCTATTTTTCAATTTGCAAAATATATTTTTTTTATTTATATAACTTTCATCTATAATCGATAAGGCAGGAATTGATGTTAATTTTAAATTCCAACCATTATCTTTAACCGATTTATATAATATTAGGAAATTTTCGAATACCAAGGAGAATTAAAAAAAAACTAAAAAAATACGCTTTTATTAATAAACCAAACTAAAAAGTAGAAAATGAATAATAGTTATAAATTAAAAAAAAACACTTTTTTAATGATATTCACCACCACCATATTTAAAAAAAATTAAATAATTTTTTTCTTATTTACAAAATTTATTTGCTATTTTTTAACTTGGGGAAAAAATAGCAAATAAAAAAAAAGCTTGGTTAAAAAGCGTGTTTTTTTAGTTTTTGTAATTATAATATGTTGTTACAGTATTCGTAACTACTTTAATTTTACGTAAATCTGATTATTTTGACTTACGTAAAAGTTATTCTATCTTTCTTAGGTGTCGTAAGAGGATTAACATTGCGTCTCTCTAACTACCGTAATTTGATATCAGCGTGATGATACGACCATATTTGGAAGTTACAGACGCCAGCACATCAAGCTATCCGTAACTGTCAATTTTTCTCAATTAAAAATGAACCTTATATCTTTGCAATAAAGTTGAAATACTATCAAAGAAATTTGACAGATTGTGTTAACTTGATGTGCTGGCCTCTGTACACACGCCAGCACATCAAGCTATCCCAAACTGTCAAATATTCCCGATTGAATTTGAACCTTATTCTTCTGTAATAAAGTTGAAAATCTATCAAAGAAATTTGACAGATTGGGGTTGCTTGGTCTTGGCCTCTGTACTTTATTGTTTACCGTCTATTCTGTGATTTATTGATCAACACAACAAATGCCAATCAAACAAATTGACAGAATAATTGACTACAGATTAAATATTGAATGTTACGTCAATATTTAATCTGTAGTCTAGCCCATAGAGCAGCCGACCTATTCTGTAGAATTCTCACAGTGAAATGGAATAAAACGAAAGTTATTTATATACTACTCTGTCAAGAAAGTACCGGGAAAAGATCAATAATACACAAAATGTCTGTTATTCATCCAAATTTATTTTATCACCTTCAAAGTATGCTCCTTTAGAAACGATACACTTGCGCCAACGAATAATCCATTCATCAAAACATTTTTTAAACGCTGCTTCCGGAATTGAGTTCAGTTCTCGCCGCGAATCGCCGGTTTTTTCGGTTTCGGTTCAGTTGGAAGGCGCCACTCCGAAGCTTGTTGACTAGTTTGCATGTCAAACTCGTAAACCCACGTCTCGTCCAAGTAACAATGCGTTTCATGAATGTTGGGTCCGAACTGACTCGTTCTAGCATGTCCTTAGCGACTATCATGCGATTGAGTTTTTGGAGAAAATTCAGATCTTTTGGGACTAGCCGAGCAGCAACATGTTTCATACCCAAATGATTAGTTAAAATGGTACGAATCGACTCGTGAGATACAGAAAGTTCGGCGGCTATCTCTCTCAGAGTTGAATGGGGATTTTCAGTCACTATTTTCTTCACTTTTGCGATGTTAACTTCAGTTGCAGACGTTGACGGCCTACCAGAGCGAGGCAAATCTTCCATCACATCTCGACCACTTTTGAACGCTTTGAACCACTCATAAGCACTGTTTTTGATAAAGTCGATTCACTGTAAGCCTTCTGTAACATTTTCAGTGACTCCGAACACGAAATTCCATTGGCGATGCAAAATTTAAGACAAACTCTTTGTTCGATATTTTTGTCCATTATGAAATTCGCAATACACACTATATATGATATTACTAAAACCAGCACTGTATTTAATATAAATAACAGATGCAACTCAAACTCCGCGCCAAAATGGAAAACAGTTGTGCCAATCTAACAACTACTAAAAAACAAAAATTTGAATTTGGAACCATAAACAAATCATCCATTCCCGATACTTTTTTGACTGAATGTACTTCGTTGAAAGATCGATCGTTTTTGTTTAGTTTCTTAAACAATTTGTTAAAACTAGCTTACTAGCAATTAGCAACTAGCACATTTTGTCCTTTTCTCGCTTCGGTATGGCAACATCTCTATC
Source organism: Hyppa rectilinea (assembly GCA_951799385.1). Taxonomy (NCBI): domain Eukaryota; kingdom Metazoa; phylum Arthropoda; class Insecta; order Lepidoptera; family Noctuidae; genus Hyppa; species Hyppa rectilinea. The sequence goes on from OX637316.1 coordinate 16,659,617, forward strand.
TGTGATGCCTCTGGTACTGCAGTTGTCACAAGATAGGCTGCCAGCTTCATTGATACACTACATAAAAAAACCAGCCAAGTCTTAGTGCGAGTGCGATTTCTATAAATCACGTTTGTTGTATGGGACGCCCTTTTTTTTCTTTTTTTTTAAGGCTGGGAAATCATCCAATGACTGCTCCCGCTCTGGGTGGAGCGGAAGGGAGTGTCAGACTCTTACTGACTAAAACCCATCCATGTTCCTTCCGTAGCCCTTTATGTTCCGGGGTAGCGGTAACCCTTTCGGACAATCCCGCTTACCCGGCTTGGCACTGAGGGGCCCCTTCATATGCTGACATCTCTTTGAGGAGCGCGTGGAACATATACGCGCCGTCCGGCACGGGTCTGGTGCTGATCGGACGGTGAGTCACCCATTACTCACCGTCCGCAGGCCCGCGCCTACGGTGGCCGGGAGTCGTCACGTGGCTCCCGACGCCCGGGGCGTCTCCTGCGGCGGCTGGGACGGGAGGACCTCTCTCTCTCCCATCCCGCCACCTCCTTCGCGAGCATGACTTTTTCGCAGAAGGAGATGACTGCCTCCCACTCCCTCTCGCCCCGAACCATGGCTTGCACTGGGGCCGGGCGCGAGAGGTCGCCGCCGATCGTTTCTACGAGAACACGGCGGTGCTCCACCCATGCGGGGCAGGTTTGCACCGTGTGCTCTACCGTATCCTCTGGGCGATCCTCGCAGTGGTGACACCCGGGCGTTTCCTCCCGCCTGATGATGTGCAGGAACCTCGCGAAACATCCATGTCCGGTGAGGATCTGCGTCAGGCGGTAGGTGAGGGTGCCGTGACGCCTCTCTAGCCAAGGCAACCAACGGCTTAACGTGCTATCCGTGGCACGGTGGTGTCTCAGTATGTAAAGATGGACCCATCCACGGCCAACCCCGGCAAGCGTAGCTTAACCTGATGGATCGACCTGTGCGGCTGGTATTACTTAGCCACTAGCGCTTCAGTAACTAATTGAGGGCAATTCTTACGTGGAAAGATAGAATTTACCTCAATGATATGTACAGAGGCCAGCGCATCAAGTTACCACAATCTGTTAAATTTCTTTGATAGTATTTCAACTTTATTGCAAAGACATAAGGTTCATTTTTAATTGAGAAAATTTGACAGTTAGGTATAGCTTGATGTGCTGGCGTATAGACTTAGAGGGTAATTGTATTGGTAATTTTAATGATAAGATTAGTGTTTTGTAAAGACCTGACATAATAATTAAGGACCTATGTATGTTTAGGTTAAGGTATTTATCAATAGGCCTGTGTCGCCTGATAAATAAAAAAATAAAAAAGTAAATAACCTCAATTCCCACGCTCAGTACTGGCGAGTGACGGGCGCAACTCAATAACCGTAATTTATCGTACGCAATCCGGCTCTCAGTAGGTATATCGACAGCTCCCGTTCCTGAACCGTACTCGTGCCGGACAGCCGGACGCACGGACGTATTTCCGATCGATACGATTCTTTTCTGTAATAGCTTCGATACATGACATGTAATGAATCGACATTATTGGCAAGTTTGAATAAAGCATAAAGGAAAAAACTTATTCTTTTTTATTTATTTGACAATACAACGTGGCGCTACAATGGTGACATTAATTTAACCCGGCTAGTGCCTATTTATCATAATTAATGTTTCTAGGTTAAAGTAAATCGCAAATTGATAAAAAATAAAATTAATAACAGCCAGTTTTTACTTAGTTTTTTTTTAAACCGATGTAAAATATTAAAAGATTTAGTAAAAGGTATACAGGATGTAAAAAAACATGTGTTCTACCCGAAAGTGGGTAGTTCAGGGTCGTTAGAGAAACACGAAAATTGACAGGTTAACTTAGATATTCAAATTATTTTTTTTATCCCCCATACAAAATGTGAGTACATGTTGTATGGGAGATCAAAACATTTAAACTTGGTAATAGTTAAAATGTATATAAAATATAACCAATAAGTGGTCGTAAACTAAACTGAACAACCCCCTTTAGGGTTGGACACGAATTGTGTAACAACCTGTATAATCATTACACGGTTACTTTATCTGGGTTTACAAAATCAGAACATAATGAGGTTTTAAGAAATTGGCAATCTTCCAAAAAGGTTTAAACGACACACCATTAAATATCGCTTAAAACACGCTAACGTTTAATGTCAATTGGTTTGACAGCTTTCAGTTTCTTTCATCTCTTTCTTGCTTCACCTGTTAGGAAGAGATAGCAATACTGTTATCTTAATTTGGGCAATGCTAAAAAAGAGAGGCGTGTGTGTGGCTTAATAATAACAGCTCAACAGGTCGATCTTCAAGGTTAACCAATGCTTGCCTGGGACAGTACGTGGATGGGTGATCAACCATTACATAGCGAACCTTCTGCGTGCGTTCAAACAAACCAAAAAAACAAACTTGTCAGATTTGTTATTAGTACAAATATTTCGTGAAGGTACCATATAGTTCGTAAAGGTATCATATTTTTGATAAAAAGTAAGTGACAAATATTGTTACTAACAAACTAGTTATAGAAATTGTAAAAAAAAAATTACTATTTTGTAAGAGTTGAGCTGAGTGTATAGTGTGAATTAGTATGACAACATTGTTATAATTAATGCTACGTAATTATTCAGTTGTTTTCTGTAAAATATTTGGGCCAGTCACTAGCGAGACATGTAGAACATAACCCTAGTGTATAAACACCATTATTGTACCATGTTTCTATGCAAATAAAAATATTATATTCTTTTCATATGTAGTTTGTTTTGTAAAAACCGTACCATAGAGTATTTTGAAGGCTGTACATAACTATAGGTATAAGGTATTTGAAAGGGAAGCCAATAACGTTACTTTTTATGAACTGTGAAAATGCGGAATTTGTATGTGATTTGCATCTAATATAACAAAGTGACGTCACAGATTTTTAGAATCAAATGGAATACTTATTAGCATTAAATGCAATTTTACAATGATATCTTCGCATAATATTTAATTTCTGTCCGGTGATGGAAGTTTCTAAAACGAGCGGGCTTTTTCTATGTGATATTTGTTTTTGACCGTTTCAAATACTTAATTAGGTCCCATTGGAAATGATTGGATTTGGAGGGCAATCAGCCGCCTGTATAAATTAGTAACAAGGAATCGCTACAGGTTACATTGGAAACAAAATGCAATTACTGTCAGAAACAAAGACGAAGTAATTGATGCTGTTAGCTTAGTCTTTTGGGAAAAGGGTTTGGGGGCCGACCACTCCCTCTTTGCAAGCAATATTATTTTATTTATTTAACCATTCATGTACACACATAAAAACAGACAAGAAGAAAGGGACGAAAAATACGTACAGAGGTGATGCTTACTTCTAAAGAAATCTCTTCCAGGACACCTGCCATAGCATCCCCCCGACCCTTGCTCGAGTCAGCCCGTGTTGCCGCTGAGCCAGTAGCTTTAAAAACCCCCGATCCAGCTGTCCCTTGCTGTCCCCCCCCAGCGACGCCCTAAGCCGAGGTCCGAACCCCGCAGGGGGTGCCCTTAGCGTGTAGTCGCTTAGTTTTGTAAGTTAGGTTTAGTTTTTATTAAGCCCTGGCTGGAGGCTACAATTCTTTTGTGGCAGCCACAGGCAAGCCCGGTTAAGCAGTAGACAACCCTTTGGTTGAACTGCGAGATGCCATTTCCAAAAAAAAAAAAAAACACCTGCCATAGGAAAGAAGATAAAAGAGATCACAAATCAAGAGAGAGAGAGAGAAAACAAAACGGATGAAAAGGTAAAAGATATAATAAACAAATATAAAGAAACCATTAATTCCTTTAAATATAAACACACGCTATTATTTCAAAGCGAGTCAGTTATATTGGAGTTTTCAACCGGACACAAATCAAAACTCTGGGCTGCTACTGAAAAAATCCATATGCAAAAACGAATATAATAATATTATATACAAGTATTTAGAACTAATTAAAATATGACGTCGAAAAATTCCTCCGCATCGCGGAAAAAGGCACGGATCCCTCTTGGGTACATTATCGTACCGGTGATGTACAGAGGCCAGCACATCAAGCTATCTTTAACTGTCAAATTTTCTCAATTAAAAATGAACCTTATGTCTTTTCAATAAAGTTGAAATACTAACAATGAATTTTGACAGATTGTGGTAACTTGATGTGCTGGCCTCTGTACCAAAGAAACTGGCGGCATTGCCACGTTCTATGGCAATGCTAAGCCTCTGGCCAAGGGTTACCGCTACCCCGGATCAAAAAGGTCTAAGGAAGGAACATGGATGGGTTTTAGTCAGTAAGAGTCTGACACTTATTGGATGATTTCCCAGCTTTAAAAAAAAAGGCCAAGGTAAAACCCGAAAACATTTTGCCGGACCTGGGAATCGAACTGAGGACTTTCGATTTTATTGACTAGGTAGATAAACAAGCTACTACTGCTAGCAGTTGCGACCACTAGACAACCAAGGCAGTCAACATATTATCTTACCTTTGACATATCTTTTGATAAAACATTCTAATTATCTAACAAACTGAAACTAAAAGCATTTATTTCAAATAAACCAGTTACAGGCACTTTTGAATTGTCAAGGGGTCGGTCAGTCAGAATGATGAAGCTAGTTGCCCATTCCAAAGCAGTTATAGGTACCTATGGAGAAGAACGGGCAAGAAACTCCATGGAGTTTTAAATCAAAATATGTTTACAAAAACTGGGTTACATCATTCATGTCGAAATATACATGTGAGATCGATGCAGAACTTAAACGAAACAAAAACCAGTTACCAGAAACCGACTCCACAAAAATGTTAGCAAGTCATCGGTAAACCACACCCTGTATTTGATCATCACTCGTGTCTAAATCAGGGTCTGAATCACACGCACATACCGACGTTGACCGCACACAAGTATGATACAAACCCTTCGAATCTTCGGTCCAGTATAACCACATAAAAGTTAGAAACAGAAGCCAAGGGAGCATAGACAAGTGTCAATTGCTCCGTGTCGATTCGATTTCGAAAATTGTTGATTGTACAATTCGTTATCTCAGCGATTCGTATTGTCAAGAACGCCATTTGTCAAAACATTTGTGTGAGAATATTGATCGAGTTTCGTTACCCAATTTGACATTGTCTAGCACTTAGGAATCGAAAACGATCGATCCGCAACATTTGAAAAGCTTATGCCAATTCTATACATTTCGTGTGACTGTGTCTAGGCCCCCCGGTCTATACAACGAACGGACGCCGTAGTGCTATACTGTTAAAATATTACCATGAAAGTAAAAGATATACATGTTGTATAGCATCCTGTACAATAGAAGAGAGAGGTAATAGTTGAATCCTATTCTAGTTAGAAATTTTTCTCTCAGGAAATTCCCTGTAGGTATACATTATGTTCCTATTAACAACCATTACATATCGACGCTTGAAAGACAAAAATTACCAAGCGACATGTTGGGCGAATTATTGAGTCGACACTATTTCATAACATATAGAGTAAGCTCATAATCTTTAATGCCAGTTTATTAAACCTTTAAACAGTGTTAGAATTCGTTGGAATTAAGTAGTTATGACAAATAGGTGATTTTTTTACATTTTTTTTTCCAAAAATAAATACTTTAAAATGCTCTAATGTAAAGTTGCCGATATGTCGTTTGGTAAATATTGCCTTTCAAGCGTCGATATTTTGTGTTACCAATTTTTATGTTTAGTTGATTTAGCTGAAGTTACAGGGTGACATTATCGCTCAGCGATAAAGCCCTTAAAATAAAGAAAAATGTCCAAGTCGGAATTGCAAACGTATTTTAAGAAATGAGATACTTGTAAATATTATTTTAGTCGACAAACTTTCTGTATAACTCCGAAACTTAACCATATAGCTGGCTGAAAACAATAATACACCTTTTTGCAATTACTATACGTAGACTGGTGTCTTTGGGCGCGTGCGTGTGTTTACGCTCGTACGGAACTGACCTACTGTACCTATTTGTACTGTGGCAATATCCCGTTTGAGTATCCCCTTCAGAGAAGAGGGATGGGTGGGGGAGGCGTTTATTTTATTACCACTTCGCACCCCTATTAAGTGGTATCAAAGTTATGCCCGACTTGGTGCTAAGGTCTTCATGTAAGGGTTTTTGGGTTAGGTGGAAATGTGGGGACTTTGGGGCTGTGTGGGAAATGTGTATAGAAATATAATATAGAGCTAATATTTAGTTATTTCTTTTTCGTGTGGTTTGTGACTAACCTGGTTGGTGTGGTTAGTGGACATGTGTTTTTAAGCTAAGTCACAGGTGACTTAGCTTCACATGCTGTTGAGAAATATCTCTCAAGTTTCCTTACGATGTTTTCTTTTACCGTTTTTTAAGCAATTCTTCTTCTTTTCGTGTGGTTAGTGACTAACCTGGTGTCAGAGTTTTTATGCTGCCACTGGGCCTCTGACTTAGCTTCACATGCTGTTGAGAAATATCTTTCAGACATGCCGGTTTCTTCACGATGTTTTCCTTACCGTTTTTGAAGCAAGTGATAATTACAATACGCACGTGAATCTGAAAGGTCAGAGGTGCGTGCTTTGGGTTCGAGTTCAAGACCGCCGAAGACTTGGAAGTCCGACGGTCACACCACTAGGCTATGACTGCTACTATGTAGATAGTTTTTTTATTTGACGACACAGTTGACGCAGTGGTTGAGCGATTGACTGCTGCGCAGCATGTCGTGGGTTCGATGCCCGCACGGAACAAATATTTGTACGATCTACAAGTATTTGCTCGGGTCTGGGTGTTTTTCTATCTATAATATGTACCTATTTATAATAAAAAGGATAAAAGTAGTTTATCAGCCATCTCGTTACCATAACACAAGCATTAGGTTGCTTAGCTTGGGACTATATGGCGTTGTGTGAAATGTCCAAGGATATTATTATTATTTTACTAGCTGAAAAAATTAAACGAAGCTCTGAGTCTTCAGTCCAGGTAAGCCATACCGCAAGCTTAATAGCCTTTTCCTACATGATCAATATAATATCGTACCGGACACCCAGGTCTTAATTAAACGGATATCGGAAAATAGAAGCGAATATCAAAGAAATATCCGTTCAGTTTAATTAAAAGCAATTAATATGGCCGGACCTGGCTGGTATGCGGATATGCGGATATTTGCGGATATTTGAACCGGGTTAATCCACTTCGTAGGTTGGATATGTATATTCTCTTTGTAGTTGATAGGATTATTAAACTCTCTATCTAAGTTTTAAGAAGCTAATATACTTTACTTTAGTTTGCGATATTACTTCCCAGGATTAGATCCTTATTAATTAGCGACACGTGTTTTTTTTTTTAAATTAACGCTTCGATTCCTGGCTAGAAATATTGATTTTTCCAAAATCAAATAATGTAGTTTTCGTGTTCATCAAAATCGAACCCGCGACGAAGCATAATAGTCATTTGTAATAAACAAGTTATAAAATATACAATTGAATAGAAAACATACGGATGTTGCTTCTGTACGCTTGGATATTGTTTGTTAAATTAAAACCATAATAATACAGCATTTAATAATCTGTAGGGGTTTTGTCCCATTTTGTATGAAAGAAAGAAAATTATATATATTTTTTTTGCACTTATTGTGACGCATATCTACCAAAAAAAAATAGACACAAACGCAATGTAAACAAGTAAGGAGGGAATACATGCGTCACATCCACGCAAAACGGCTCTCTCGAAGCTCTCGATGCTGCGCAAAAACTATAAAATCATTACCTACGTCTCATACATAAAATGATTCAACACGTATTTATGTAATTACTCCTATTTTGCGCTCCTAAAACAATTATTGAACAACTCACATAATTTTAATGATTGCACCTCTTTTTTGTTAACCTCAAATACTTTATATTTTGGGGCCCACAAAATACTAAACTAAACAGAGTAATTGCCCTACTGTGAGAAAAGTAAAAAGGCTCGAATATTTAAAAAAGTGTGCTTAATTACACACGCAAAAGAAATATAATATAACCCACAGTTAAACCTTTCTGAAAATATTCGCGTACATTAATATTAATTCCACTATCCCAACGTCATCATCGCTCATCGAAAATATCCGAAATAACAACAACTTAATTATTTGGCGGCCATTAATAAGGCACGACATATATCCGCGGCGGATACATTCGGTTATTGGAGGTGACAGCGCTGCCATTATCAATCATAAGTGATGCATTGTCTGAGTGGATTGAAATTGTTGCGATATGGTTGGTTAATTGGTGTTGTTTCAAACTTTGATGAATTTATCAGATACCATAATTCTAATTCAAAAGAGTGTCCATGGAGTTTCTTGCTCGTTCTTCTCTACAGGTACTACTGCTTTGGAATGGGCAACTAGCTTCATCTTTCGGACTGACCGACCCATTTTTTTTTTGCGGGTGGGAAATCATCAAATGTCTCCTCCCGCTCTGGGTGGAGCGGAAGGGAGTGTCAGACTCCTACTGACTAAAACCCATCCGTTCCTTCCTTAGCCCTTTATGTTCCGGGGTAGCGGTAACCCTTTCGGACAATCCCGTTAAGACCGACCCCTTGATAGTTCAAAAGTAAGTAATTGGTTTATTTGAAACTAGCTTTTGCCAGCGGCTTCGCCCGCGTGTATATAGGAAATTATCCCACGGGAACCGTACATTTTTCCGGGATAAAAAGTTTATATACTATTCCAGACTATAATCTATCTTTGTGCCAAGTTTCATCCAGATCCGTTAAGTAGTTTTTAAGTTTTTTCGTTACAAACATACATACAAATCTTTCCTCTTTATAATACTACTAGCTTCTGCCCGCGACTTCGTCCGCAAACCTTAATAAATTATACAACTAAACCTTCCTCTTGAATCACTCTTATCTATTGAAAAAACTGCATCAAAATCTGTTGGGTAGTTTTACAGATTATACATACAGACATTAGGACAGACGCGGGAATCGACTTTGCTTTATACTATGTAGTGATATAGCATAGAAGTATAGATAAATGCTTTGAGTTTGGGTTTGAGAGTTTGAGATATTTATAAGCTTGCTATAAATATGAGCGTCAGGACATATAATACAGCTGCTTTAAAATTGGAATATTCCTTTTACCCAAGCTAAAATATGGATGCAGCTAAAACTTACGAGCACCCAGCGCTCGCCCGACGACTGCCATTACCAATTTTGATTTTGCATCACGCTTTACATAGGGCTCTACAATCGTGTCGTTGCCAAAATTAAGCCGCACTTGTGTATCGTCAAAATCTAATTTATTTTATAGTTTTTTGAGAGTAACAATTATGATATTTTTACTTTAGGACGATCGTTAATTGTTGGGGGGATTGTATAGGCCAGGGGTGGCGAACCTCAACCCATCTACGTGCTATATTTTCGCAATGAATTTTGAATGGGGCCGTGACGTGCCAACAAACAATCTTGTATTAGTGCGTACTAGAAAAATACACAATAATACCTTTTCTTGCCTTACAATAACAGTTTTATAGTTATTTATATGAAAGAATAAATTAGTGCAAGTTTTGTTGTTAAAAACTAGATGACTAAGGTACTTCAATTCTTGAAATAATGCCGTGCCCAAATTAGGTTGTTACGTGCCATTAATTCGCCATCCCTGGTATAGGCGATAACGTACACGCGTGTGTCTCAACCGACATGTCCTAGAACCTACAATTCGAAGACATGTGACATCCACCAGCCCGCAATGGGCCTGCATGGTGGATCCCGGCGGACTCCCTCTTGAAGAGAGGAGGTTTGAGTCCCAGCAGTGGGAATATTATAGGCTGATTATGTTATGTGTGTGTCATATTTAATTGACTTCTTGACCGGGTTTTTAAATATATTTTTAAGGGCTGGTAAATCATCAAATGACCCATTCTGCTTTGGGTGGACTGAAGCATTTTACTCACTTCAGTTTACTGACTGACCGACCGATTGAGAATTCAAAAGTGCCTATAATTGGTTTATTAGAAATAAAAGCTTTGAGTTTCAGTTTGAAAGGGAGTGTCAAACTTTTGGCATGGCAAGCGGGATTGTCCGAAAGGGTTACCGCTACCCCGGAACATAAAGGGCTAAGGAAGGAACATGGATGGGTTTTAGTCAGTAAGAGTCTGACACTCCCTTCCGCTCCACTCAGAGCGCGAGTGATGATTTCCCACCCTCAAAAAAAAAGAAGGTTCTAATATTATAAATGCGAACTTTCTCATTTACAAAATGGCTGCATTATGACTTTGATGACTGGATTTAGATGAGATGACACAAGACCATGATCCGAGTTAGGAATAGATTTTGTTTACCCCGGTTGGAGGTACGTACATCAGTGAGACACTCTCTTCCGCTCCACCCAGAGCGGAAGGAGTCATTTGATAATTTCCCACCCTCAAAAAAAACACGTCTTTTTTTTCGGCTTTCGACTTTCATCAGTGGGTCGTCCTGGCATAGTATTTATCAGCCTTTTTTGTAGAAAATTCTTAGTAGCAATCCAGAGTAAGATTACCCCAGTAATGGCAGAAAACCTCAAACAAAACTGGGTGTGTAAGACAACTCTGCCCACCCATCTGGAGAGGGCTTATCGTTATGACTACGTTAGAACTTGCACTGTGTGTCCGCATAACATTGTACTAAACATCCAAAGCGGTCTATTTATCGGTCCATCATGGCTGTTCAATGAACGCGAGCAGGCATTAACGTTAATAATGGCTGCCTAGATACCGTCCAGTGTATTGTTCGTTATAATGAACAGAATATGCTGGTAGCATCGTTTTCGAGACTATCGATATTGAATCGACCACTTGATTCTCATATAGAGATAAACTACCATAACATGGCGCGCCCCACCATATTACTGTTTCAATCTTTGTTGTCATATCCTTTTTTACTTTTTTTTGAGGATGGGAAATCATTCAATGACTTCTCCCGCTCTGGGTGGAGCGGAAGGGAGTGTCAGACTCTTACTGACTAAAACCCATCCATGTTCTTAGCCCTTTATGTTCCGGGGTAGCGGTAACCCTTTCGGACAATCCCGCTTACCCGGCAGGCTTGGCCCCTGGGGCCCCTTCATATGCTGACATCTCTTTGAGGCGCGCGTGGAACATATACGCGCCGTCCGGCACGGGTCTGATGCTGATCGGACGGTGAGTCACCCATTACTCACCGTCCGCAGGCCCACGCCTACGGTGGCCGGGAGGCGTCCCGTGGCTATAGGACGTTCCTTTGGGATAATTTTCTGACATCCACGCGGTCAAAGTCGCTAGTGGCAGCTAGTTCCGTATAAATCTTCCTATATATAGCAGCAATGTAATTAATCTAGTTAATCCATGCAACGTTTTCATTAAATTCAATTCGAGTAAAATATTTTGCAACGTTTAAAAAATCGCTACCTCGAATTAAATTTAAATCAATTAGCAAGCCGGCCGTGTATATCTGAGTGGCGGATATTTCGGATATATTCGGATATTTGCGGTCACAACATGCGGTTTGCATTCACGTAATGGGTGTAATATGAAGCGCTAAATGGTATATTGGTGAAGCTCGCCTTTTGAGCTTGTATGGCCTGTAATTTGCGTCGTATACCTACGCATGAGACAGCTAAATCTTTTATTCACATAAACTACAAATACAGACAGACAAGTTCGCGGCTAATTAATAACAGCTGCACGGATCGATCCATCAGGTTAAGCTACGCTGGCCGGAGTTGGTCCGTGGATGGTGACCATCTTTAAATATCGTGACTCCTCCGTGCCTCGGAAAGCACGTTAAAGCCGTTTGTCCCGGCTGTCATTCGTCGATCTTTGACAGCTGGTACGGGTAGTCAGAAGCCCGAAAGTCTGACAGCCTGTCTTACCAAAGGGTATCGTATTACGCAGTTACTAACTGGGTTGTGCTCCATGTAAAATACTGGTATTCAGCTGCGTCCGGTTAGACTGGAAGCCAACCCCAACATAGATGGGCAAAGGCTAGGCAGATTGACACTACAGATAGCTTATTATGTCAATCAAATACAATTTGACTTTACATAATCATTTCTTTCTTTATTAAAACTATTATACTGCAATCTCTTCTTATCAAACAAAGTCGCTCGCCGCCGTCGGTCCCTCTGTACGCTAAGATCTTTTAAACTACGCAACGGATTTTGATGCAGTTTTCATCAATATATTGAGTGATTCAAGAGGAAGGTTTATACGTTTAACTGGCTTGCCCTAGCAGTGATAGCCTTGTGGTGTGACCGTCGGACTGCCAAGTCATAGGTCTCGAGTTCGAACCCAAGGCACGCACCTCTGATTTTACGGATTAATGTGCGTATTGTATTATTATCACTTGCTTAAAAATCGGTGAAGGAAAACATCGTGAGGAAACCAAGCTAAGTCAGAGGCGTATGGGCAGTATAAAAACTCTGACACCAGGCTAGTCACTAACCACACGAAAAAAAAAAGACTGGCTTGCCCACTTGTAAATATCTACATTGTACCCGTGCGAAGCCGCGGCGGGTTGGTAGTGCACATAAAGCTATAAGGTATAGCTTATGTGCACTACCAACCCGCCGCGGCTAACAACCTGGCACTAACAACCTGTCAAATTTTCCCAATTCAAAATGAACTTGATTCTTTTGTAATTTGGTTGGTTTGGTTCCTGCACATAATCAGGCAGATAGGCAGTCGCTCCACGTAAAATACTGGTATTCAGCTGCATCCGGTTAGACTGGAAGCCGACCCCAACATAGTTGGGAAAAGGCTAGGCAGATTGATTGAATCAGGCAGGAGGACGAGTCATTTGATGATTTCCCACCCTCAAAAAAAAGGCACGCCGTTCTCTTCACGATATTTTTTTAAGCAATTGATACGCACATGAATCCGAAAATTAAGAGGTGCGTGCCTTGGGTTCGAACTTGACACATATGACTTGGCAGTCCGACGGTCACACCACTATGACAATCACTGCTAATGCATGTTAATTTACTGCTTCGAAACATCAGAGCGAAATAGTCCAAATACGATCATACACTACATACCACATTCCACAATACAGATGTTTGTTAATCTAGAATCGAGATAGTTGCCGGATGCATGCATGAACTACGCGGCTCGCAATCCTCCTGTACTCCGACTGAAACTAATAGATACTTTGATTGTACAGTTGTGAACTAAATAATAGCAAGAACAACTTACTGTTAAAGCGGTTTAACTGATGAAACTTATATGTTGTTGGAATTAGTTCGTTGCAGAAACTAGTGTGTTTGTATCTGTTACCTCGTTTTGTTGAATTACGCCGCCATTTTGCTAAAATGGCGCGTAAAATAGTGATAAAATTTATCATCTTCTTTCTGACGTTTATTTTCAGATGAAAATAAATTGGAGACGAATTATTTATAAATTGAATAAAATATTCACTCTATATTTTATATTTTACTAGCTACCGCCCGCGGCTTCGCCCGCAAAATATGTCGACAAATTATACATATAAACCTTCCTCTTGAATCACTCTATCTATTAAAAAAACCGCATCAAAATCCGTTGCGTAGTTTTAAAGATTTAAGCATACAGACAAACAAACAGACAAAAATAGCGACTTTGTTTTATACTATGTAAAGATTCTATTAACTCATGCGATACTTATTCTAGTCGTTTTTCAAGAAGGTCTGCCTAGCCTTTTCAAACTATGTTGAACTCGGCTTTCAGCCTAACTGGATGCATGAATACCAGTATTTTACATGGAGCGACTGCCAATCTGACCTCCACAACCCAATAACCGGGTAATACGATCCCTCGGTAAGCGTGGCTGTCAGATTGTCGACCCGTAACGACTGTCAAAGATGCACAAATGACAGCCGGGACCAACGGCTTAACGTACTTTCCGAGGCACTGAGGAGTCTCGGTATGTAAAGATCACCCATCCACGTACCAACCCCGGCAAGCGGGGCTTACCACGAGCTCCTCGAAATTTTACTAGGCGTAGAAGATCTTGCACTTCAAACATCACAGGCTGACATTTCATAAAGCTAAGAGTCGTATGTCTAATTCCTTAAAGACTTCTCTTTCAAAGTGAGGGTCTTAATCCCCGGTTGCTCAAGGGAGAGACTCGCTAATTATTTCCGACATTTAAATTCGTGAACTTTTTGAGCTTAGTGTTTCATTTCATCGTTGTTGTGTGTTAAATTGTTGTTTGTTAAGGAATTTGAATACACATTTATTAATGCAAATACCTATAGAAAAGAACTGCCTTGTTGGTTAAGTAGTTGCAAACGCAACTGCTGAGTAGGTATAAGGTCTTGGGAACGATTCCCGGGTCGTGCAAAGTGGTATCGGGTTTTTTCATCTGGGATTTTCCAGCAGCAACACAGAACTAGGATTTGTGCTCAGTTAATGGCAATAGGTTCGCCCCCTATTAAATGGAATTTAACTGACGAAATGTACTAAGGTACGCCTGTTGTTGGTCTAGGCTCTAGTGGCTGCAAGCACTACTGCCGAGCAAGAGGTCTTGGGAACGATTCCCGGGTCGGGCAAAGTATTATCGGGTTTTTGCATTTGGGATTTTCGAGCAGCAACCCAGAACTCAGATTTGTGCCCAGTTAATGGCAATAGGTTCGCCCCCTATTAAATGGAACCTAACTGACGAAATGTATTAACGTACGCCTCTGCCTTCTCTGTGGTCCATCTATTATCTATGGCCGAGATACTAATTGTCAATGGTTTTTAATGTGTCTAAATACGACGTTTTTTAGCCCCTTTGCACGGGTGTATTTAATGACTTATAGTTTCTGTTTTAGAAATGTGCGTTTTATTTGTGCAGAATAGACAATTTTTGTCTTTTTTTCTTTCTTCTACCTAACTCTTCAGGGTATAAGTAAGGTGATGTTATGTTAAGTCATGTCCAATTTCAGTTACCTACTCGATTTACTTGATATACCTTTTCTTGGCACCTAACCCGCCGCGCTCTGGATTGATAGCCAAATGTGGAAGTAATTAATATAGGTCCTGCTTAGCCCTTCAGGGATTACAGGAATTATGTAGGAAAATGATTAGCTACTCAGTAATATTGGAAGCTGAAGTCACTTTTTCATCTTTCATGGCTTATTATTTTTTTTTTTTTTTTATATATTTTTGTAACAAATGCTTCTAACGTTCTGCATCGTTCTCACATGTCTAAGCTATAATAATATGAATGATGTAACCAATTTTATCTTAACCATAAAATATTAAAATAAAATTTGTTTAAAAGAGTGTTCGTGGAGTTTCTTGCCCATTCTTCTCCACAGATACCTACTACTTTGGAATGGGGAACTAGCTTCATCTTTCTGACTGACCGGGAATTCAAAAGTACCTGTATTTGGTTTATTTGAAATAAATGCTTTGAGTGCAGTAAATTCAACCAATCACAGTTTGTTTTTAAGACATAGGCCTCTCATATTGTTGCCACTACACTCGATTTTTCATCTTCCCCATCCAGTTCGTTTCAGTCGCCTATTTGTCGTTCGTCATTTTATTGCACTGAACAATCTCTTTTTTCGTTTAATTAAAAAGTAAATAAAACCCGGTTCCGGGTAACCGGGTATGTGACAGATATGGGCACTCATCGTATCTATAGTCTAGCTTGATTGACAAATCACCCGCGTGGAGCTCGTATGTATAGTGGGGCCGACGAGAATTGATGGCATTTTCGGAGTAAAAAACTGCAATGAAACGAGCGTGAATTGATAAATTAAAAGGTTGGCTTTTTCAACGACTGACAGTTTCAATAAAACTGTCATATAGTAGGTACCTATACGTAGGTATTGGTGAATGCTATGTGAATATTCTTTCTATGAATGTTGACTATCATATCCATCCTTCCATCTGGAATTTCTCAGTCACTTCCATCACTCCGTCCATTGGTGTAAACCGTAGATTTTAAGTTTATTATGTTCAGGCAGACAGATAGACGTAGCCGGGACGTTGTTTATTTTTTATTGTGATATATATTTTTTTTAATTCGCAATTAACCTTAGCTCAGCATTTTGCTTCCTCATCCATTATCTCATCCAACTCTCATGTTATTATCATCTAAAATAAAGCTTAGTAAAGTCGCTATCAAGCTATCCCAAACTATCAAATATTCCTAATGAAACATGAATCATATCCTTTTGTAATAAAGTTGAAAATCTATAAAATAAATTTGACCAATTGAGGTAGGTTGATGTGCTGGCTAAAGGTTTCTGTGAGTTTACAAAGACACTCCTACACCTCCTACATAAAAACATACTCAATACATAACGTTACATAAGTCTATAACTACCAAAAAAGCTCCACAAATTAAAACCAATTAATAGTCCGTAGGTACGCGGGTAACTGAATACCCGGATTTGTGCAGTTACCCGGCTATTCGCGACACGGTGCGTGACGGATGGGCTGGATTACTGCCAACCCCTGTATTTATGCGCTGCCAATAGCCGGGACAGAGTGCTGGATATTGGGACATGGACACTGCTGCACGGAGGAGGAAGAGGTTACTTACTAACTATAAAGCATTTCCTAGTCACGGCTACCAATACAGGGTGGCGCAAAATTATTCACGTGATTACTTAGGCAACTTTTTTACATATAATTAAAAAAAAACACGTTTTGGATATCGTTATATTGTTACTTCAGGCTATTAATTTTAAGAGAGATAGTCCGAAAGGGTTACCACTACCCCGGAACATAAAGGGCTAAAGAAGATTTTGGTCAGTAAGAGTCTGACACTCCCTTCCGCTCCGCCCAGAGCGGGAGGGAGGAGTCATTTGATGATTGCCCACCCTAAAAAAAGGCTATTAATAACGTTCTATTTAGTGTATATTCCTGATGTTCTAATAACATCAGACCTGGAAAACTTCTTGCCTATCTAATACACACACAAATGGTTTTAGAAAAAAAAACATTACTTTGTAGTGTTTTTTAAGTAATAGAGTTTTGTGACCACTTTCCATTAGATGCTCCATTTCCATAAGAATGTGCAAATCAAATAACATAAAAAACAACGAAATTATGTCCCGGTTTTAATTAAAACTATATAATACGAAAAAACTCGCAAAAACGTTTTTATGATGAATTTGAAATATAATTGTAATATGAAAATGGATATTCATGAAACGCCAGATAATTTTCACGATTATGTAAAGTCCCGCTGGCAATAAAGTGAAAACAATTATTATTGTTGTTATATAAAATAAATAATGCATTTTGTTTGATTGTAAACGCTTACTAATTATTATGGTAGTTTAATCGGTTTGTTTACTACCGTAGGAACATAGATGGGTTTTAGCCAGTAAGAGTCTGACACTCCCTTCCGCTCCACCCAGAGCGGGAGCAGTCATTGGATGATTTCCCAGCCTTAAAAAAAAAAGGCTATTAATTTT
This sequence comes from Hyppa rectilinea, assembly GCA_951799385.1. Taxonomy (NCBI): domain Eukaryota; kingdom Metazoa; phylum Arthropoda; class Insecta; order Lepidoptera; family Noctuidae; genus Hyppa; species Hyppa rectilinea. The sequence continues at coordinate 16,677,010 of OX637316.1, forward strand.
AAGAGAGATAGTCCGAAAGGGTTACCGCTACCCCGGAACTAAGGAAGGAACATGGATGGATTTTAGTCAGTAAGTCTGACACTCCGTTCCGCTCCGTTCGTTCTTCTACCGTAGAACTGTTTAGTAGAACTAGTGGGAACATTTGCCTAAGTAATAATAGCCACGGATCGATCTATCAGGTAAAGCTACGCTTGGGAGGTTTGCTCCTGGATGGGTAGCTATCTTTACATACCGAGACGCCTCTGTCCCTCGGAAAACACGTTAAGCCTTTGGTCCCTGCTGTCATTCGTGGATCTTTGACAGTCGTTATGGGTCGTCAGAAGCCTGAAAGTCGAACTGATTAGCACCATTCAGCTCAACCATTTTGAAGGGAGATATATGATCCAACACACGCTACCATCAGCGAGACATTAAGTTTGAATCGTACCGTTACCAATGTTCATTCCTTTTCTGCATGAAAAGATACATTTAAATATTATATCGCTATGTCCGTCCCACACGTTACCACAGCATAAAAATACTTCCGCCCACAGCTAATTGAATCCACAGTGTAAAAAAATCAGTTTACCAATGCAAATATTTAATAAATATTCATACAAATCATTCGGTCTGCGTGTTCCACACAATCTGTCATTAGGGTATCGGCACACGATTGTTGAATTATTGAGTATTGCCTTCCTGATACCAAGTTTATAGTAAAATAAATTAATTTAATATTTTGTAATGTTAATCGGATCGATCCATTACGTTAAGCTACGCTTGCCGGGGTTGGTCTGTGGATGGGTGATCATCTTCAAGTATCGAGACTCCTCCGTGCCTCGGAAAGCTCGTTAAGCCGTTGGTCCCGGTTGTCCCGGTTGTCATTCTTGGATCTTCGACAGTCGTTACGGGTAGTCAGAAGCTCGAAAGTCTGACAGCCAGTCTTACCTAGGGATGTCGTATTACCCAGTTAGTGACTGGGTTGTGGAGGTCAGATAGGCAGTCGCTCCATGTAAAGTACTGGTATTCAGCTGCATCGAGTTAGACTGGAAGCCGACCCCAATTTAGTTGGGAAAAGGCAGGCAGATTGATTGGTTTTGTAATTTTAATCAAATTTTTCCAACTGAACACAGCTGTGCTGCTGAGGAGTTTGTAGCGCCACTTCTTTTTCCCAGCTAAATCACAAGGCAGTGGTGAAGGGTGGGCGTTTTTAGGGGAACTGTCTTATGTAATTTTGACGTGAAAAAGTGTCTATTCTCAGCCTAGCTTGAATAAATGATTTTGCCTTTGATTTCATGATAAAATAATAAATCACATTGAGGCCTAATTCCAGCTTCAGTGGGAAAACTGGTATAAAATTATTGAATTGCTTGATTATATAATAGGGTCAATATAAATTAGCTAGCAAAACTCCTCAAACGTTCTCGAAGATTTTTTTGGTTTAACGACCGCTTAGTTAGTTAGATACTTGAAGTAGACCTTTGGTATTTTAAGATTTGTATTGTGTTATTTAACCCATCAAGACGTATGTGAAGTTTACATGAAAAAAATATACTTCAAGTAACTATAGCAGCTGCGGTAGTAAAACCCAAAAAAAAAATTTGTATGGGTTCTATCTATATCTATCCAGCAAGACTGCAGAACTTCGCTAGCTAATTTCGTTTGACTTTATATTTCATATCTGATCTATATTAAACTACCTATGGGCATTGGAATGGGAATTCATCCTCCCGAGAAAGACATGTTGCGCCGACCCCAAATAATTTGGGATTAGGGTATCACAAATAATTTGGGATTCCTTATATCCTTCAGTAAGCCGCTATTTCAACTGCAATTTTATATACAGCTATGACTTTAGCCGCGGCTTCGCGCCGGTGGTGTTTCCCGCGGGACCCGTTATTTTCCCGGGACAAAGTAGCCTATGTTACTTCCTGAAAACTAAGCTTTCTAATGGTCAATACGAAATGGCCCATACGAATCCAATGTCAGCATGACGCTGCGACATTTAAAAAATAAAAATCTTTTTACAAAAATCAAACCGGCTTTAAAAAAAAACACTACAAAGTGGAAAATTATTTTCATATCGGAAGTCGGTTGTGTTTTTTATAAAGTTTTTTATTTTTTACTTTTCAGTTTTGGTACTTACCTACTCCACAGTCCTCACACCAATTCGTATCCACTACTGTAAACTTGCTATGTAAACAACAGTGACCTGAAGTATTTATATAATAACAAGATAAAAATTTAAAACTTGCATAACATGGTTTTCTCATGGATGCCATTGTCAGAACTGGACCAAATTAAGATGGGACCACACAAGAATCACATCAAAATCGGTTAACACCGTCGAAAGTTCTGAGGTAACAGACATTTAAAAAAAATACAGTAGAATTGAGAACCTCCTTTTTTGAAGTCGGTAAAAAATTAGAGTCGCAGCGCCGCTATTGTATGTATTGCATCCTATTGTATGGAATCAAGTTTATTTCACTGAACAGACAGCTGTGCAGCTGGTGAGTTTGTTATGCCAGTTCTTTTCTCCAGCTAAAGCACTAGGAAGTGGTGAAGACTGGGTATTTTGGGGTCCCCAAAAACTTTCACTCTTCACCACTTGCCATTGCCACGTTGGATGGCAATGCCAATTCTTTGGCTAGAAAAGTAGACTGGCCCTCTGATCACGTGACGATATTCAGAAACACCTTGACACCTTTACCCAAGACAGAAAAAAAAACTGAATCATTAAAACGATATATTTTTTGTCTTTTTGACAAAAGACTGTCAGATCGCCATAACATTACTTATTCATCTCGAAACTCGTAAAAAAAAAGCAATTATCAGTGAAATGTAATCTCGAATCGAATCACAGGGAGTCGTTATTGCCAGACATTCGAGTAATAACATAATATTCATGATTGAAATGCGAGCGCTTCTGAAAACGTAGGTATCGATTGGATTCCATAAAAATTCAGTGTCCCGTTTTCAGTATGAAATATGAAAACTGACAGTAGGACAACTTTTTAACCTTTTGAACGCCATTGTCACATATACGTGACAAGCAAGCGCATGCCCTGTACGCCAACAACACAAATATGTAACAATGGCAACAACACTATAACACGAAATAAACAATTAAATCGTTACTTTTATACTTTGTAGACTAGAATAGAATTTACTGTTCATCTGGAAAAAAAAAGTCTTAAAAAAATAGAGTTGCTCGAAATTAATTAAACCGGCCAATTGCGTGTCGGACCAAGCACAAGAGTTCCGTAGTTGGAATGAATTAATTCCAAGAACAAACAAAACATTGTTGTTTAGATACGTATACATTTTGCTGTTACGGCACGGTCAATCCTCGAACAGAAAATATAAGTTGGTAGTCGCAAAAAAAGCAACTTTAAAACTACAAATAAACCATTTTTCGGATGTTATCCTTCACTTGTGCTGCGAGACCTTGCTTCTTGCCAATTTTCATGATTCTAGGGGAAGTACGGGTCCAACGGGAAGTACCGTATAGACCAGGGCAAACCTTTGAAAATGGTAAAAAAAAAAAAAAAAAAATAGTAAGATGAAACCCATTGGAAAAGGAAGGAATAAAAATGAAAGGAAAAATAATTTACGGGTGATCTGTGATCGGGAAGTGGAAGGTCAGTTTTTAAGGATGAAAAACGGTTTATCTCGATTTCCGGCAAAACTACAAGTGCTATGGAAAAAAGTTAAATGCCAAAGTTGTAGGTAATAAAAAGATCTACAACTTTTGTATTTAAACTTATTTATTTTGACCCTACTATTGGATTTTAGTTTTTTGGAAGTATGTCGTTATGATCGTATTTTTATTGCGTTGACTTAGAAGCTTGATTTCTTTTTTTTAGAGTACCAAAGGAATGTAAACACACGCATTTAATATTAATTTTAAGTTGATACATTGCGTGTTCCGGAGAAAAGGGTCTTGACAGAATAACGAAAGGGTAGGATGGACGGACGGACGAGGAACGGACGGATGGACAAAGAAGTGATCCTATAATGATTGCATTTTTTTCATTTTGAGATACGGAACCCTAAAAATAAAACGCTAGGGTGTCCAATAATTGTCATTGTTGTTGTTGTAAAAAAGCGGGATTGTCCGAAAGGGTTACCGCTACCCCGGAACATAAAGGGCTACGGAAGGAACATGGATGGGTTTTAGTCAGTAAGAGTCTGACACTCCCGCTCCACCCAGAGCGGGAGCAGTCTATGGATGATTTCCCAAGCTTAAAAAAAAAAAAAACTTACCAGCAACTTACCTAAATATTGAGCAACTAGCTTCCGCCCGCGGCTTCACCCGCATAATATGTCGACAAATTATACACATATACCTTCCTCTTGAATTACTCTATCTATTAAAAAAATCCGCATTAGAATCCGTTGCGTAGTTTTAAAGATTTAAGCATACATAGGGATATAGGGACAGAGAAAGCGACTTTGTCTTATACTATGTAGTGATGCCTCAGATTGCTCAATATTTACGTTTGCCCCGATTTTATCTAATTTTTTCAGATTATGAAATTCTTGTTCTTCCCAGTTATTCTCGGCAATAAAAAATCAGCTGTTCAATACATTTATGTTCGCCTAACTCGTTAAAATGTACTGCACAGCTGATTTTTTTTTGCGATTTAGGGTTCGGTCCCATATTAAAAGTCCCGTTACAATGACCCCTTAAGGGGATTTAAACGACTTACATTTAACCATGTATAAAGCAGTTACTTCGAAGTGTCTATTAATTTATTGATTTGGAAAATTGGCTTCCCAATATTTAATCAAAGTCAAAGTCAAAGTAAGATTATCTGTAAAAATTCAAAACTAAACAGATCCTGCGCAGATCAATCATTTATTTGTGCTGATATTGAAAAATTGGGGATAAATTCTACTAGTTATACTTTTATGAGTGAGGCACATGGATGTAGGAGGTGGCTTGATCACTGTATAGTCTCTCTGTCAGCTTGGGCTGCAGTGAACAAGATTACTATAAATGAGGACGTATACACATCAGATCATCTACCACTTTGTATTGAGTGCGACTTGAATATAGTAAGACCTAAGGTGGTCACAACTCCTACTCCTTGCAATAAAGTAATTTGGGGGGAACGTAATGAATCGCAAATTGACAGATACCGTGAGTTATGTAACAGTAAACTGCGTGAAATTGACTTTCCTCCAGAGTTTCAAGTGTGTAGCCATAGTTTTTGTAATTTAAGTGAGCACAAAGCTATTTTGGACAAGTTATATAGGGAAATATCTTATGCATTGTGTGATGCTGCCGAACAAACATATGAAAGGGTAGGGACTGGAGGTAGAGGTAGGAACCACAGGACACTGTGCGGGTGGAATTTCCATGTAAGAGATGCGCACCGAGAGGCTAGGCTTAAATTCGAAATGTGGGTTTTACACAATCGGCCAACTTGTGGTGATATTTTTGAACAAATGCGGGTGGCCCGTAACACTTTCAAGGCTCGGGTAAAATGGTGCCAAAATAACCAGGAGCAGATCAAGATGGATATAATAGCAAAAGCAAGAGCAACAAAAAATTTTGCTAAGTTTTGGAAGTCCACGAGTAAGCTTGATATTAAGCCTGGCCTATCAGTGAACGTCGGCGGGTGGAGTGATCCGGGAGAGATTGCGAATATGTTCAAGGAACATTTTACAGTGCAATCTCCTCTGGGTCCCTCAGTTGGAGTGGGCAATGCTGGGCCTGAAATTCAGGGAGATAAGTCATTAATGTTCTTCTCGGCCAGACAAGTTGCAACAGTAATTAAAAATATGACCAGAGGCAAGTCTCCCGGACATGACGGGCTCAGTATTGAGCATTTCAAGTTTGCTGGGGTGCATCTGCCAAGGGTTTTGTCGATGTTTTATACCATGTGCCTTAGTCACTCTTACTTGCCGGCGGGATTGATGAAAACACTGGTGGTTCCCATAATTAAGAATAGGACAGGTGACATATCTGATAAGTCTAACTATCGACCTATATCTCTCGCAACCACGTTGGCAAAAGTGCTGGACGGTATGATTGATTCCACTTTGAAAGAATGTCTATCCGTGCATGACTCACAGTTTGGGTTTCAACCCGGGCTGTCAACGGAAAGCGCCATAGTAAGTCTCAAACATACCGTCCAGTATTACACTGATCGGAGAACGCCAGTATACGCCTGTTTTCTGGATCTCTCCAGAGCCTTCGATCTGGTAAATTATGATGTACTCTGGAGAGAGCTTGAGGATAGGGGTGTACCAGCAGGAGTGCTGAGGATATTACAGTATTGGTATGGGAATCAGGAAAATGTTGTAAGGTGGTCCAATGCACTCTCTGAAACATACAGGTTGGAATGCGGTGTGAGGCAGGGTGGTCTGACATCCCCGAGGCTTTTTAGCACATATATAGATGGCCTAATCGTGGATCTCAGCAATATGCGGGTGGGATGTAGCGTCCATGGTGTAAAAATAAACAATATCAGTTATGCTGATGACATGGCGTTGCTGGCGCCGACGGCAGGTGCGATAAATGAAATGCTTCGGGTCTGTCAGGCGTATGCTGTCTCACACGGTCTTGTGTACAACGTTAAGAAGTGTGAATACATTGTCTTTAAGGCCGGCGGTGAATGCCCAGATACTATACCGGACATTACCCTAAACGGCTTGAACGTCAAAAGAGTGACAACATTCAAATATCTAGGGCATCTTCTCACTGACGACCTTAAGGACAATGTTGATATTGAAAGAGAGCGTAGGGCACTGGCGGTCCGAGGTAATATGTTGGCCCGAAGATTCGCTCGGTGTAGCAGCTTAGTGAAAGTAACACTGTTTAAGGCATATTGCCAGTGTTTTTACACGGGGAATCTTTGGGTCAACTATACAAAAAGAACGTTGGATGACCTACGCGTACAATATAATAATATTTTTAGGATGTTGTTGGGACTGCCGCGATGGTGCAGCGCTTCTGTTATGTTTGCGCAAAACCGAACTGACGGCTTCCACGCCGTCATTCGTAAGAAAACTGCATCGCTGCTGTCAAGGTTGCGGGCGAGTGGCAACAACATCCTAAAAACTATAGTGGAGAGTATCGACTCTCCGATTGTTAAAAGTTTTGTGAGAAGGACTATCACTGAACATTAATCTGGAGATGTCCTTTTCACAATACTCCGTTTTCTATTTACTGTCTTCTCTATTGTATTTCAGCTACTAACATTAGAAATAAGTTATTTTATTGCTTACTAACTCGATGGATCAATGTTGTCCGACAAATAAAGAATATTATTATTATTATTAAACAAAAATATTAAATTGATTCTAGTTGTCCCTTTCAAAATGTTTCACAATATTTACATTATTTATATAATGACGATGAAACTGAAGCCAACCTAATTAAATTATTAAAAAAAAAACATTGACCAGTCAGTGAAATAGTGAAGTGACGTTAAAAGTACTGAAAAGTAAAACATGTTACTCGTAAATTAGGTGGTTACCAAAATCAACAAACCTAGTAACATGACGTCAAAGTATAACAAGCTCTGAACTAAAACATCTACGTGAGACAAACATGCAATTGTCCGATAGGGTTTTAAAGGGCTAAGAAAGGAAAATTGATGAGTTTTAGTCAGTAAGAGTCTGACTTATTTCATATCGGATGCTTTTAACGTTCTGCATCGTTCCTACATGTATAATAATTATATGAATTATGTAACCATTATTTCGTACCTAACCATATTTTGCTTAAAAGAGTGTCCATGGAGTTTCTTGCCCGTTCTTCTCCATAGGAACCTACTGCTTTGGAATGGGCAAGCTTCATCTTTCTGACTGACCGACCCCTTGACAATTCAAAAGTGCCTGTAATTGGTTTATTTGAAACTAGCTCCTGCCCGCGACTTCGTCTGCGGCTAATACTGTGGACGGCAAATCTTATCTCTGTGATGTCCCTGTGATCATAAAATAATTTAATTTGATAAGAATTGATATTTTGTTGTTTAAATAATCATCCAAACAGAAGTTAGTCGAAAAAATACTTTTTTAAAACATAAAACGAAATATAAAAATTAAAAAAGATAGGAACATGGTGTCGCGGACGTTTTTGTAGAAATAATTAAGGCGAACCGGGTTGCCATACATTGCTTTCAATTTTAAACAACTGTTTAGGCAGTACATGCAAATAATTCTGTTTTCGGACGTATTTCTTTCCGACTTGCTAAACGAAAATTGCGATAGCTCGGCTAATTTGCATGATATAAATATAATTTATAGCCTATAGCACTCAGGAATAATGTAAAATGTGTTTTTTTTTTTTAAATTGGATCATTAGTTCCGGAGATTACCCCCTACATACAAACTTACAAATTTTACCTCTTTATAATATTAGTATAGATAAATGCTTTGAGTTTGAGTTTGACACTCACTTACGCTCCACCTAGAGAGGAAGGAAACATTTGATCATCATATTGATTTTCCATCATCAAAAAAAAAGACAAACATGCATGTTAAACTTCTGCTATCCGCCCACGACTCACCTGACTCCGAACGAAGCGATAAAACTGGATGAAATAGGATTTTATTCACTGACCGATTCGTTTGCTAGCCGACTGGTCCCCCCCCGGCCCAATTCCGGCACCCGGTCGGGCGTGTCGACTGCCGGAATAAGGCACTTCGAATAACGTCTGTAAAACGAAATTGGCGGGACATGTCGCGATTTCGTTCTGATTTTGAAAATGAAAAACTGTTATGGATTGTGTTCACGACTTTTAGTGGGTTTTTTTTTTGGTTTGGTTAGTGACTAACCTGGTGTCAGAGTTTTTATGCTACCCACGGGCCTCTGACTTAGCATCACAACATGCTGTTAAGAAATATCTCTCAGACAGGGTTCCCTCATGATGTTTTCCGTCACCTTTTTTTAAACAAGTGATAATTATACAATACGCACATGAATACATAAAATCAGAGGTGCGTGTCTCGGGTTCAAACTCGAGACGTAAGGCAGTCCGAGGGACACAACAATGCTATCACTGCTAACAAAATAAAATTGCATAAACATAAAATAATATCAGGCCTGTTTTCTCGATAGGTTAAGCAAAGGTGTCCACACCTTTACCTAAATCTTCATTCTCATTTCGCCAGTTATGTTGAAGTACCATATAATAGGAGGCGAGAATATTGCCATCAACCTGGCAGAAATCCAGACTTCGGGTTGCTACTGATTCATTGGAAATACCCAAATAACACTGTCCGACCCGGCAATCGGACCCAGGACCTCGTGATCAGCAGTAGCGCTTGCAGCCACTTGACCAACGAGGCTGGAAATTTCTCATAAGAGTTCCATAGATAATGTAGATGAGCACCGGAAATGGATTTTTGAAAATCCATCCCCTAAATAATAATATAAACTTTATAATTTATGTATACAAAACGCCTGTCCCTAATAAAAAATGTCGGTTATGCGATCAAGAAAGATTACATATCCGTCATTTTTAATAGGAATAGGCGAATCATTGTAAAACATTTTAAAAGAGTAACGGAGGAGTTTGTTGCCTATTCTTCTCCATACGAAACTACCTTTTGGAAGTCGTGACTTCAATTCTATTTCTTCTATTGCCTTTTTTGTACCTATTTAAAATAAATGATTTGACTTTCACTTTGACTTTGAGTAAGGTGACTTTGGCTTTCGTCATTTTTACTGATGAAAAAATAGATAAGAAAAAATGGCTGTTTCCAAACAAACGCGTAGGCGAAGTCGCAAGCAGCAGACCGTGAAATTCTCGACATACCCGTAAACGTCTGACGACACTCCTGGGATCTTGGGTGGATGTACCGCCCCTCCGTCCATACATTTTTGAATACATTTATACACTAAACACAGACACTCTTTCATTAAAACTAATCATTTTATCACTTCTCTACAATGAAATGTGTCCGCGATCGACCTTTTTAATCAATAACTTACATTATTTACTTAGAAAAACAACAGTGAAATACCGGCAAAATTTGACACTTCTACAGTAGTGTGCGTGACTTTTGACAAGCAAACGAAAGGCGATGTTTAAACATTGACGCGCTAGATGTCGTGCGCGATCGCGTCCATTATCTTATAATTCTAATAAATCAAAGTTCTAACTGCAATAATTGAGTAATTTCATTTCCAATCGTTCAAAAAAAAATTACAATAAATAAAATAAAACTAATGACCTTAGAAATCTTTGTCTTTTTTTTGTAAACAATTTTATTACTCATTATTGTTGTGTGGCAACACTGGCAACTCGTAGCGTGGTCGTAGGTCTGTCTGTATTTGTATGTAGGTACCTGACCAGTGACCTCTATTAGTCTAGAGGTCAATGTATTGTCTAGGTACTTTTACTTTGGTCGACTCGATATAAAATTACATTCTTGATTTTCATTGCTACGCGCTATGATTTGCGCGCGGAATGTCTTGTGTTGAGAATTTATTTTTGTATGCTGTGCATTTTAATTGATTCAAATTGCAATATTTCTCTAGTATGCATTTGAGACTATATTGTAATTTATCGTAGGTATAGTAATTAATTATTCTAATAACGCAATTATATTTTCGGTGGGATTAAAAACAACAAACTGGCCCGTGATTTTTCTGAAATATCACCACATTGCTAATCACATCAATCATACACACGTATGACGAAAGTGATTAGTATTGTGGCTAACATTGACTCATCAGTTCATCACTGAAACCAGTGATAAATCAGTGTATCATATTTTAATGTGTTTGAATATTTTTTAAACAACGATATATACAATTATTATAAATCGGTAAACTACCAAAGTAGTCACAAAATTAAACTTGCAAACATTGGCAAAATATGCTTTTCCGAATTTTCAGACAGACACACAATATTATTAGTTTGTTTTATCAAAGTACTATGTACTCCGTGCACCGCGCGCCGCGCCGGCGCGCGACTCGGTGCGTTCAGAAACAAACATAATTCAGTTACTTACAATCCTTTTTTTTTGTTCCGTAATTTATTGTTTAAAAATAAATCGCTGAATCTAATATATATATCTATATTCGTCGGCCAGTTCTACCAGGTGTATAAAGATAACATTGAAATATAAAGATAAGTAAATTTTAGTGTTATATTTTATTTTCTTAGATTTTATTTCAGAACGCAACTCAATCATAAAAGATTGATAGATCATATTACTTTCCTCTATGGATAGATCTTTCAATGCATGTGACTTACGAATTACGATATTTATTTTATTCAAATACTGAGTGTCTAAAAGGAACTTATTCTTTCGTTTTTCATTTGTTTTTCTATATTTCTGATTTAGATTACGTCTACAATGTCTGTTCGAACAAGCAAGGCGTCGTACAGACAACACGAATATTCGGGGTCGCGCAAATCTTTGAAACGAGTTCGAAGTGGAAGAAGGAGATATTATGCTGAAGGGAGGTAAGTGAACCTGCATAATACAACTAATTCTGTATCCGACTTCTTCGTAAACACGAGAAATCGTCTTAGATAACTCTATAATGTATGTATCAACATGGTTTATTGTTGATCGTAAAAGGAACACTACGTGTATGTAGGGTCAGTAGGTCGTCATGTGGGCTGCTATAGCAGATTATAATCTAAAACCATAAGATGACGTAAAAAAAACCTACGAAATATTGAGAAAGGAGAAAATAGATCTAGGATATAGGTATTATACTTTTATTATGGTAATCACAATTTGTTTTTTTTTCTTTCAGTACCCAGAACATATACAACCAAGAACATATATTCGTGTAAAACCGAAAATCCGCTTAGAGGCCACCTACAGTGCTCCTAGTAGTACTAGCACAGTGACAGCTGAACCTGTTGTTGAACCTTTAGAGATTAATTGGCCGCAACCTGATCCGGAAATTGATTCATTTCAAATGATTGTGGAACCTGGTCCAAATAAATGTTTATCTGGAATATCTGGGTATCGCATTGTGGACTTGAAGCATGTAATACAGTGGGCATTTCTTATGGAAAGACATCGAAATATGTGTGAATCTTCACAAATTGAATTTGTTAGTGAAAGACTTGATGGATTTCGAAGTGAATTAATTTTCAAGTGCAGTATGTGTGATAAAGCGTGGAGGCATTTTACGGAGAGCAGTGATAAAATAAATACTGCATTTGTGTGGGCAACTGTCACTTCTGGTAGCTTCTACACTCAAGCAGCTCATATAACAAGTCTTATGGATATTCCAACAATGTCAGCTAACAAATTTCGTCGTATTGAAAAAAAATTACGCAGTGTGTGGTTTGAACATTTGACAGAGGAAATTAAAATAGCTGATCAACAAGAAACATCAATTGCAATACAAAAAGGTCATGTGTCTTCAGACGGTGTTCCATTTGTTACTGTATATGTAGATGGAGGATGGTTGAAAAGGTCATATGGGCATAACTTTGATTCATCATCTGGTATGGTAAGTTAATATTTTACTAAAAACAAATTTAGTTCTTTATGACATTTTAATTACCTATGTGCATTATTTTTACAAGTGTTGCTTTTCATTTCCAGGCCTGCATTATTGGTAAAGAAACTAAAAAATGACAATTTCTTGGTGTTAGAAACAAATATTGTTATACATGTCAATATTATGAGAGGAGAAACCTGGATATGAAAGCACATAACTGCTGCAAAAATTTTACTGGACCATCTACAGCAATGGAATCAGATATTATTGTGGAAGGTTTTCAAAACAGTGAAGAAATACATCAACTTTGCTATTTGAGTTTTATTGGTAACGGAGACTCCTCTGTGTATGCAAAATTGAAAGAGAAAGTGTCATATGGGAACATAATAAAAAAAATTATATGCAAGAATCATGTTATCAAAAACTATACCAGTGCACTCTACAAGGTAAATTAATAAGTCAAATTTGTAAAGTCAATTCAAGATCAGTGAAGCATATTATTCTGTATTTATATTTTGTGCTTTTTAGATCTTGGTCAACACTAAACTCCCTCTTTCTGGGCGAAATATTCTGAAGCCGAAGGTGATGAAGCTTACACTAGTAGCACGGAAAATTATCATGTGTAGCAGTGAGCATACTGCTATGGCAGCAGAATTGAGAAATGGCCCGCTTCATGTATTCGGAGTACATGAAAACTGCAAGAATTATTACTGCAATGTCAATAAAACATTAACAGATGAAAGTGAAAAGAAGGAAGAAAATCATGTAGAAAGTCTGAAAAATAATGCTCCAGAGGTGTGGGCTCTGATTTATGCAGCCAATGAAAAAATTGCTTTGAAGGCAGGTTGTTTGTCTAATGAGACAACAAATGTGGCAGAAAACTTTATGAGCGTAATAAACAAATTCAACTGTGAAAAACGAATAAGTTTAGGAAAAGGGGGTTCTTACCAGCGGCGTGTTTATGTGGCAGGTAAATATACAGTAATAACAGTCAGAAATTATTAGAACCAGTAAGAAATTCTTTGATTGTGATGGAATATCATCATTCTCCAGCCCTTATTTATTCCAATTTATATGCAATAATGCAACATTTCTTTTTTTAAATATAACATTTAAATATGTTTTCAGGCCTATCACTTGCTAAGGGACACAAATGGCATGAAACTGCATGGAAAAAGCAGACCACACAGAGCCCAGGGACACATTTTAAAAAGTACATAAAACGGAAGGAACAGAGCAGAATACGACAGCAATCTTTGACACGCAAACGATTATTTGCTCGAAGAGAGAAATCCCAACCGGATAAGCACTATGGACCCGAAGCTTGTGATCCTATTGATATTGACGAAGCACAGTTGAAAATACAGTGTGAAGAGCGGCTAACAGAATTCCAAAAGTCACCAGAAGACATTGCTTTGATTGAAATCTCCACTGTAGGACAGCATGATAATGATTTATATATGTAATACTCATAGGAGTGACCGTTTGACTGCTAGTTTCAAGGCAGAGGGTGAAATCAACAAGTCAAATGATTTTTGTTCTAATTGTATTTTGGTAGTAGTTTGTTTAGAATCTACATAACCACTGTATATTTCTTTTTATTTGTATTTACTGTAAAATCAGAAGGTGAAATAATACTTCATTAGGCATACATGCTTACCTATGTTTTACTAAAAGCTTTTGAGTGCGTCGAAATCGGAAATATGTTTTTCACCTTCCTGGTCATTATCACCTAATAAAGTGTTTTAGATTTGTTGTTGTATCTTGTTTATGAATTATTCTTACGTGTTGGTTATGAAATGTTTAAAATAATATTGAAATAATTGTTACTGTTACAAATCATTAGTGTTATTCGTTTTGAGTGAATAGGCATGGATCAGCATATTATAATTATGCTACTTCAAATACATGTTTTGATAAAAAAACATGTAATAAAATAAAACTGCGTTTTATTGTAATCAATTTTGACATTATTTATTTCCCAAAATTATTGATCAATAAAATAGTTTACGCCAACAAATATAAGTTTTATTTTTATAACAATCTTTTAGAATATAAAAAATAGCAGGTGGTGTTCTGAAGTTCTGTCTACCCATACAGAAAAATGGAAAACTTGTTTTTTACATTCACGCCATCTAGTGTTCAATTTTAGTAAACATTTTTGTATACGTCTGTGTGTGTAAACGACCCTGTATGCAATGGCAGATGTTAAAATACATCTATTTACCGAATTGGGTGGATTTTAAGGCAATGATATGACATATTTCAATAAATTATAATATTTAGTAACCGCGAACACTACTCCTACGACATAATAGTTTTCCAATTACGCAAAAACTCAAATAAACTAGAAATGTAGCCTTCAGCGCCATCTAGCGGGACATTGGCTGGGAACAGCCCGTACCAATCGCCTTAAATAAAGCCTCAACTCAACGGTGACCACCGTTTATTTAAACATAAATTTGATAAATAATGTGTTTTTTTTTCTTTTTTTTTCGGGAATTCATCAAATGACTGCTGCCCGCTCTGGGTGTAGCGGAAGGGAGTGTCAGACTCTTACTGACTAAAACCCGTCCTTGATCCTTTCTTAGCCCTTTATGTTCCGGGATAGCGGTAACCCTTTCGGACAATCCTGCTTACCCGGCAAGCTTCGGCCCTAACGGGCCCCTTTTCTTATGTAGATATGTCTAAACTCAAAGACCAGTTTAAATGAACATAAAATTGATGAATAATGTGTTAATTTTTTCTTTATAGAAAAAAAAACTGTTACTAATTACGCCACCAGATCAAGCTATCCCTATCAAATTTTCCCAATTGAAAATGAACCTTCTGATTTTTTAATAAAGTTGAAATATTATCATAGAAATTTGACAGATTGGGATAATTTGAAGTCGTTCTCACTGTACCATATCGATATGGGAATCGCATGGCTACAAATTGAACGATTGCCATCTCCTCCGAATTTCCATCATCAATCTTTGTAAAAGGAAAATTGTTTATTTCTTCTTTTGCCGGAAACTATTCATAAGTCCATTACCACTGAACCACGACTGCTCTAAGAGTCATAGGTTCCAAACCCAGGCAGATATTTTACTTTGTGTAAATAATTTCATCACCACTGCTTTCAAACGGTAAAGGAAAACATCGTGAGGAAACTTTCATGTCCTAAAACCATAAATTTAAAGACATGTGACATCCTCCAACCTGCATTGGGTCCGCGTACTGGGTTACGGCCCACTCGGCCCACTTCCTCTCACCGAGACAAAGAAATAAATAAAAAATGTTTATTCTACACAAAGAAGACGCATATTTCTAAAAATAAATTTATGCCCGTATGACAAAACCTCACTCAATACTCAAGCATTTCTTGAGTGTCGATTAAAGTCATTTGATTGGTTAAAACTAGTTTTAAACTATGCTTGGGTATTGAGTGACGTTCTGTAATACGGGCCTTAGTCATTAAATACACCCGTGCAAAGCAGCTAAAAACTGGTATTCAGACAAATTGAAAATCATTGACAATTAGTATCTCGGCCATGGACAATGGATGGACCACAGACAAAATACTGACAACTTAATCAAGTTATTGCATACTAGCTTCCGCCCGCGGCTTCGCCCGCATAATATGTCGACAATTAATTATACACATAAACCTTTTTCTTTAATCACTCTATCTATTAAAAAAAAACCGCATCAAAATCCGTTGCGTAGTTTTAAAGATTTAAGCATACATAGGGATATAGGGACAGAGAAAGCGGTGTTGTTTTATACTATGTAGTGAAGAACATGAACATGACAACAGACACTAAGAATAACAAATCTAAATAGTTTTTGTTTTTAATAAATAAATAATGTCGATTGCAGGGTGTTAACTTGGTAAGCGGGATTGTCCGAAAGGCTTACCGCTACCCCGGAACATAAAGGGCTATGGAAGAAACATGGATGGGTTTTAGTCAGTAAGAGTCTGACACTCCCTTCCGCTCCACCCAGAGCGGGAGCAGTCATTGGATGATTTCCCAGCCTTAAAAAAAAAAAAAAGGGTGTTAACTTAACTAACAGAACAGTGAGAGGAGTCCTGTGTCCCAGCAGTGAATTATAATTAAAATAAGTAGAACATTATAGGCTGAATATACTATGTTATGAAGAAATCATCTAACGCTAGGGATTGACACGATTGACAGCTCAAGTAAGTTTTGACGGTGACATTGTTTATAGAATAGCATTGCAGATGTATAGTCATAAACGACGCAAAAGGAACATATAACAATTGACTATTTGAAACGGTCAAAAATAAAATATGAAATCACATAGAAAAAAGACCGCTCGTCTTAAAAACTTTAATCACCGTACAGAAATTAAATATTATGCGAAGATATGTATATTATTGTAAAATTGCACTAATGACAGCCGGGACCAACGGCTTAACGTGCTTTCCGAGGTACGGAGGATTCTCGATATGTTAAGATGGTCACCCATCCACGGACTAACCCCGGCAAGCGTAGCTTAACCTGATGGATGGATCCGTTACTTAGCCACGAGCTCCTATATTTTTATATAGATATATACCTATGTTATCTTTTTAATATTTAAGGCCTTTAATAAAATTATTAGGTCCTTTTGCCTCTGACATGTGACCACCAAACAGTGAAACGGACTTGTTTGATTTTGTTACCTCCAATGTATTTTATACGAATCTAATTTGTTTACGGAACGTTTAATTACAATTTATTCTTAATCATACATTCGGTATTTTATTGTGAGTGAAACTAAAAGTATGGAAAATAGTAAAAGTTAATGGTGTGAAATATAATCAGCCAGTGGGAAAACAAACACAGCATATCATAGACAAACACAGTGTAGATTAGAATGTAAGTAAAGTTTTTTTTACTATGCCAGACCATAGACTATAAACATAGACCTTAGAGCATTTAACCTAAATGCTCTAAGACATAGACCTGTGATAGCTTTCTTTCTTTGCATGTGGTTAGTGACTAACCTGGTGTCACAGTTTTTATGCTGCCCATGGGCATCTGACTTAGCTTCACATGCTGTTGAGAAATATCTCTCAGATATGCTGGTTGTCTTCACCGATTTTTAAGTAAGTGGTAATTATACAATACCCACATGAATTCGTACAATCAGAGGTGCGTGGCTTGGGTTCGAACTCGAGACCTATAACTTGGCAGTCCGACGGTCACACCACTAGCCTAGTGGGGTGTCCGTCCCGCATGAACATGTAAGTAATAACGTACCGCGCCATTTTCTTTCGGCAGTTTTAAATATTCGAATTGGGAAGTTTCTCGTGAAGCGGCGGAGCGTGGTGCCGTGTGTCAATCGCCTTAGGGCTGATTTTTCAATCGTCAGATAAGTTTTATTGGAGGAATAAATATGACATTTTGACAGCTTTTGCTTAGAGAATATGTCAAACCACCATTTTTATTCTTCAGATAAAAGTTAGTTAGCATTAGCATTAAGAAACGAAACAAAAGCGCATCAGGCCACGCAAAAGTTACCACGCTTTTAGTGTAGCGCTCCATATATTTCGGATTTAGTAACTACTATATTGTACTAGGAATTTAATATCCGGTGAACTCCGTAGTTCTAGCATATCCGGATGTGTTCTATACAAACCCGGGTATAACCCGTTCGGTGGTTACATAAATAATATCAAATGTAAGGATGAATGTACATGCCAGGTATTTGGGTCTATCGTATTAATGAAATTAGTGTATTAATTCAAGTGTAGGTATTTATTTGGTTTAACCAATATGAGTATTAGGTACCTACCTATAGTGGTTTTTGTGCAGTAGGCAATACGTACATCTCATTTTATAAACGAATTAAAAAACGGAGTAGGTTCTGTGTAAGGTAGTATGTATGTATTTTTTTTGTTTATTTATGACACACATGTAGACAAGATAAGAAGAATCAAGGGCTCTTCAAGCTACCGTGATCTGTCAAATTTCTTTAATAGTATTTCAACTTTATCACCAAAAATAAAGTTCATTTTCAATTGGGACAATTTGACAGTTAGGGATAGCTTGATGTGCTGGCGTCTGTACATAGATAATGCTTATTTTTATTTGCTTTTTAATTTTTTTTGTCATTGACATTTACAAATCCTGGATCGATTTTTAACCGACTTCAAAAAGGAGGAGGTTCTCAATTCGGATGTTTGTATTTTTTTTTTATGTTTGTTCGCGCAGAACTCCGTTGCTTGCCAACCGATTAGAAAAATTCTTTTTTTGTTGGAAAGGGTATACTTCCCAAATGGTCCCATAAAAATTTTACCGAAATCAAATAAGCGGTTTTTGAAAAATCAACAAAAATAAAAAATAAATCCTACTTAATATATGTGGACGATGTTCTAATAAGTTCCTGTCACTGAAATTTACATACCAGGTAGTGGTATAAAAATTTTGGGGGGGAGGGGGTTGTGTAGGTAGGTACTACAACTAAAAATTGAAAAATAAAAACTTTTTTACAAAAAATAAAACCGACTTCCAAAACAAACACTACAAAGTGACAAATAATTTTGATTTCGGAAGTCGGTGGCAAAAAATTAAAATACAAAACCGAAGACACTGACTTCCGAAATCAAAATTATTTGTCACTTTGTAGTGTTTGTTTTGGAAGTCGGTTTTATTTTTTGTAAAAAAGTTTTTATATAGAATCTACTTTCATTTGGTCAAGAAAACTTGTACAGTGGTCCCATAAAAAATGTATTAACTTTGCTTGGGTAGTTTTTGAGTTAGCTTTAATATAAATTTTTCATCCACCACCATATTATCTCCAGGTCCAAGAACACCCCCTTTTGGACTCCCGCCAGAGTATTGGTCCGTCGGTAATCCAATGCACTTTGCCGCTTATTACCCGGGTCACCGAATCCCGGTATACGCTCAGATAAGCTCCAACCGGGACAATCTTTGCGAGGTATTGGCCCGGATTTTTTAAATTTCGAATAATAAAATCCGAATTAGGTTTACTGTGGAAAGTTCTGATTGTCATTTGGGTTTATAGAAAACAATTTGGAACTTGGGATTTAATTCGGACGGAGTTTAAGAAAGAACATGATCGAAATTATTAAGTGGCTACGCGTGTTTATCGGTTTTCTTATTTGGTCGTGTCTATGAGCTGTTCTTTTATTTTTAAATGTCACTGTTATGTTGAGACAGGACTTTTTTGGATTCTTACAGGACTTTTAATGTTCAACTGGCGTCTGCCAGCGGCTTCGCCCGCGTAGTTATCGGAAATTATCCTACGAAAATGTATCACTGGGATAAAAAATATGTAATGTGCTATTGCAGACTATTACTTTAATCTATGAGCCTTATTTCATCTAGATCTGTGCTTACGGTGCGTCTGTTTTTACTTGAAGGAGTAAAAAACATCCATACATCCTCACAAACTTTCCCGGTTAAAATATTAAGTAGGATTTTTTTTTTTTTTTAAACGTATCGATACAGAACAGATTAAGGCAAAGCATGAAAATAACTTTTGTAAAGGATTTGAACCTTGTTAGCAAGGAGTAATGTTTTTTTTTGTTTGTCAGTAAGCGGAAAATGACAGACCGATGTCACTTTCTTAGCAATTTCTTTATATACAGTATTGCAAATCATCAATTGATTTGCCCCCCCCCCCGTCGCGACGCCGCCGCGAGCTGACGTGTTTTTGAACGCTCCGTAAACTTTATTTCCAAAAAGTGGTTTTAACAAGTTGAAACAACCTAAAACTTATTGTAGAACGTAAAAGACTAATAGATAAACCAAACTGTGTATAAGTGTATCTGTACTCCATGCAAAACCACCATAAGTGACCAAAAACTTTTTAAAAATTATCGTTACAAAAAGTGGACTTAGCTGTGATAACTTGTTGAGTGTGACCTTCCAAGAGAAAGCAAGGTTACGCCACTAACATTTTCGACTTGGTTTTGGCATTAGTTGGCCTATTTCGACACGGTAACTACGTTACGTCTGGTTCCGTGGCGTGAGCTACGGATCGACGATTCACATTGCGGCAGTTCGAATCCCAGTCTCAGCCATTTACTTTTTGGATGAGTTTTAACGACAAGTTTGTTGACTATCGAAGAATTCACTGACCAAAGGGTTTTTTTATTTCAATAACGATTTTACTAAATCCAGAAATTCCCTAATCGTGATGCGTCCTAAACGAACTCCACCTCCGATAACAAGCGGTGATTCTGATGCTCATATGACTAAACGAACTCCACCTCCGAAATCAAGCGGTGATTCTGATCCTCATATGAGCTCAACGGCTGCCTCGGATACTGAGAATGAAGATACCCGAAACGCTGCTTACCGCTTGAGATCCCGAAAACGAGGTCATGACGACGAATTTAACATCTTTATGTCGGAAATTACGAAAATGATAACAGATCTAAAGGAAGAACAGAACCAGAAACTGGATGAGTTACAGACTTCAATCAATAGCATCAGAAAGCAAAACGCCGGCATCATTGAGTCCATCGAGTATCTATCAAATGAGTATAAGGATCTTAGAAAACAACGAAGATATGGAAAATGAACGAAAGAGAAACATGGATTACATACAAGTGTTAGAGAATAAAATTGATCTATTAGAGACCTCGCATAAAAGTTCTTGTATTGAAATTAAAAATATCCCACCTAAACAAAAGGAGTCGAAACAAGATGTTCTGGAACATATCGCCAAACTGGGGACTGCGCTAAATTTGCCATTCCAGCCAAATAGTATAAGAGATATCTATCGGATAAACACTAAAAAGGAAGGCAATAAGCCCATAATCGTAGATTTTACTTCTATTTTAACAAAAGATAGTGTAATAGAACACTGTAAAAAGTTCAACAACCAGCATAGACAAAATAAACTAAACACTACACACCTGCATATCAGCGGTCCACCAAATAATGTTTATATATCTGAACATCTTACGGCGAAAGCTAGAAAACTGTTTTTCCTTGCACGTGACTTCGCGAGCACCAATGAGTATAAATACTGTTGGACAGCTGGAGGGAAGATCTTTATTCGAAAAAGAGAGGGAGAACGACACTTACGTATTAATTCAGAGGCTGATCTAGATAGTTTAAAGACTGAAAGGAAAATGTGACTAGTTATTTTTCTCTTAATTGTGTCTATTGTTTTAGTTGGATTTTGCATCCTTTTTTTCAGATTCTGCATGTTTTTGTTTGTTTTGATTTCTATTAAAAAATTTTCTTATTCGATACAGTTAATAGCAATACTGGGGTTTAATAATTACTATTCTGAGCAACATTCACATAACAATCACTTACAACACTTATTTTACTACAAAAACACAAAATACATGCTTCCCTACAAACACGTATATTATCGTTGCATTTTGAAGTTCAATGTTCATAATATGACGTTCGTAAATGACGTTTGCACCTTCAAAACAACACTATTAGACTGGCAAATCTTTAAGTGCACATTATTATATACTACAGCGAAATATGGCTGATTTTGCTATGACTTTTAATAATGAACTGGACTCCGTGGCAGTGGCACAGTCAGCTACGTGTGAATAGAGGACTGCAAAAATCTGTTGCGACATTCCGAAACTACTCTGAAGGTCATTACGCAAAATATACGCAGTATTCATCGAAACTTCCCGAACTTTCAAACGTTGCTGACTAGATCCAATATTGAATGGGATATTATTGCTCTGACTGAGTGTTGGCTGACACGTAATCCCATTATTCCTCTCATCGACGGGTACAAGTCCTTTTCCACTGCCATCAACAAGACTCAGAATGAGGGTGTGGTGATTTACTGTAAGAACCATCACTCTCCTACCATTGAAGAATCACAATTCTCAGATGCGAACACTCTCATACTAAAGATCGATCCAGACACTATCCTAATAGCTATTTACCGTCCACCAGCCAATAGAAATATTGACAACTTCCTGGTTTCACTAAATGACTGTCTTTGTAAATATAATTCATTCAAGAATGTTATCCTAGTGGGTGATATTAATATTGATATATCACCTGGGACGCAAGACCAAAGATCATCCGCCTATCTTGATATGATTACGTTTCATGGCATGCTTCCTGCCCACACAATACCTACTCACAGTCATACATGCTTAGACCATGTATTATTGAGAACTAAACTGGCTGCCAGTTGCTACGTTGCGCAGACATCTATTACTGATCATGATTCCGTTATACTTTTCTTGAACACTAAACCCAAGCGAATTATCAAAAATACCTACGATCGACTTGATTTCAAAGGTTTAAACGAAAACATGATGAGTATTGATTTCAGTCCTGTATATAACATGACTGATGCTAATTTGGCGGCAGATTTTTTCACAGGATCGATATCCAAAGCTATTGAAAATAACACGGCAACCGTAACAAGTACTGGGCGCAAAAGAATTCTAAAGCCCTGGATAACGAAAGGACTGCTTAGATGTATGCGAAACCGCGATAAACTTTATATAAAGTCTAAAAAAAATCCTGGGAATGAAATAATTCAAACCACATATCGGAGGTACCGAAATTTTTGTAATAATATTTTGAAGAAGGCTAAGATTGATTACGAAAAGGATATGATTAGGAAAGCCGGAAATAATAATAAGAAGTTGTGGGAAGCCATTAAAAATATTACATGCTCCTCAAAGAAAAATGAAAAGTCAACCCAGTTAATTAGCCCCAAAAATCCGTCCAATTCTGTCAATAATATAAACACATTTTTCGCGGGTATTGGTAAATCATTAGCAGAAAAAATAACTTCCAAAAACGTAAATTCGTCGTACGCTAACACCACTAGTCCATCTCAATCTACTATTTCCTGCGAAAAATCAATGGTACTGTTGCCTACAGACGAGATCGAAATAAAAACATTAATACGTAACCTCAAAAATGATTGTGCAGTAGGAATAGACAAAATCTTAGGAAACTTCTTGAAAGAATTCATTGACGTTATAGTCCCTCCTTTAACATTCATTTGCAATTTATCATTTGCCTCAGGAGTTTTCCCATCTGCTTTTAAAAAATCACAAATAGTTCCCGTTTTCAAAAGTGGGGATAGATGCTGTGTTAACAATTATAGACCTATTTCTATACTTCCAACACTATCTAAGATACTGGAACGCTTAATGAATATTAGACTGGTTAAGTTCTTGGAGACTAATCAACTTTTATCCTCATCTCAATTTCGTTTTCGAGCTAATAAATCAATTTCTGATGCTGTTCATCAATTGACGGATTTTATTATTTCTAAGCTAGATACTAAGAAAAAGACTCTAGCAATCTACTTGGACTTGGCCAAAGCATTTGACACAGTGTCTATTCCCATTTTGATAAGCAAACTAGAGCACTTGGGTGTTAGGGGTGAAACACTGAATTTGTTTGCAGATTATCTAAAGGGGAGGACACAGGTAGTTAAAGTGAATGGATGGGTGAGTGATGAGCTACCTATCGAATATGGCGTCCCACAAGGCAGTATCCTCGGCCCAACCTTGTTTTTAGTGTACATAAATAACCTATGTAACACAGACCTAACCAATGGGAAAGTAATTACATTCGCCGATGATACTGCATTGCTTTTCTACGGTGACACTTGGGAAGAAGTTTATACGCACGCCCAAATTGGATTTAATAGAGTTTCTAAATGGCTCAATGACAACATTCTCACACTAAATATAGATAAAACAAAGTTTATGACCTACACAATCAGGAAACAAGACGCACCTAACCTCGCAATTATCTCACACAATTGTAGCCTTCCATCCAACAGCTCTTGTGAATGTCCACGTTTGTCAAAAACGAACGCTATTAAGTATCTGGGTGTTGTAATTGACAACCGACTTAATTTCCAGCAGCACATCGAGACCTTGGTTCCCAGGATTCGTATATTTATATATTTAAATCTCTTCGACACATTGCTGACACATCTATAATCAAATCAGTCTATCTCGCTTTGTGCCAATCGCTACTGTCCTATTGTATAACTTCCTGGGGTGGGGCCGCTAAAACGCTCCTGTTAAAGTTGGAGAGAGCTCAAAGAGCCATATTAAAAGTGGCTTCCTTTCTTCCTATGCGCTATCCTACAGTGGACTTGTATAAACGCTGTAAGGTATTGACTGTTCGCCAACTTTTTATTACATTGACTGTTACAAAAAAGCATGCTGAACTTCCCTACGACCCTAAAACATTTTCAAAAGAAGAAAACCAACTGTCTGCGCGACAACGCAATATAGGACCAGTCTGGCACATAAATTTTATGGTTTTCTGGGTTCGTATTTGTATAATCATATGAACAAGACGTTGATGATCTATCCTCTTTCCAGGGTAGAGTGCAAAAGGAAAGTTTTCTCGTGGCTTCAAGGCATTGATTACAATGCAACAGAACGCTTATTGAAACCCCTGGGCTGATGGATGGAACGATATACGTACCACATTCACTCTAGTTCATTGATACATAAAGAATAATTCCTCTCTCACTCTCACTGACACACATACACCTACATACAAGCTCCACCAAATCAAAAAATAACCCATTCTCGTCACTTTAAATGTTTACTTTTACTTCTGTTTTTATTTTATTTTATTTTATATTGAAAATGTGTAATTATTTATTTATTAATTAATCGATTATCTAAAATTGTTAATGTATTTGCTAATTTTAATTTACTTATTTATAATGTTAAATCTTATATGAAAATTTAATGCAGTTAATGTCATTTAAATGTCCGACGGAGGGTCAGCCTGGTGATCTGTAATACAGGTTTTTAACCGACTTCAAAAAGGAGGAGGTTCTCAATTCGGATGTTTGTATTTTTTTTTTTTATGTTTGTTCGCGCATAACTCCGTTGCTTGCCAACCGATTTGAAAAATTCTTTTTTTGTTGGAAAGGGTATACTTCCCAAATGGTCCCATAAAAATTTTATCGAAATCGAATAAGCGGTTTTTGAAAAATCAACAAAAATAACCTACTTAATATATGTGGACGATGTTCTAATAAGTTCCTGTCACTGTAATTTACATACCAGGTAGTGGTATTAAAATTTTCGGGGGGAGGGGGGGGTTGTCTAGGTAGGTACCACAACTAAAAAGTGAAAAATAAAAACTTTTTTACAAAAAATAAAACCGACTTCCAAAACAAACACTACAAAGTGACAAATAATTTTGATTTCGGAAGTCGGTGTCTTCGGTTTTGTATTTTAATTTTTTGCCACCGACTTCCGAAATCATCAAGAATTTTTATACCTAAAACAGACACCAGTCTCTTTGTAGTGAACATTGACTTTGTACTATTTATGATGATCAGAGAAATAAATGAATTATTATTATTATTATTTAAAAAAAAGTAGAAACCAAAATCAATAATCAATTTTCATTCAACTCCACTTTACTTACCACAACTCGCTTTAAGCGACAATATGTGGAGACACTTAGCAACAAATTAAAATCGCTGGCTCGCTTCGATCAGCGCTTGAAGCGCTGGAAGTATTGATCAACTCCAACTTACTTTGGTCAACACTTCTGACCGAGCGTGGGGTGCGGTCCCACTGACAGCGTGATGAACGACTGATTGAATTTCGGTGGAGAGTAGTTTGATTGACGTAACTGTTACGCTGAAAACGGAACAGGGAGAGCCGTACTGACGTTTCAGCAATTGACTATTCGACGCGGTCTAAAATAAAACATGAAATCACATACAAAAAAGACCGCTCGTCTCAAAATCTTCCATCACCGTACAGAAATTAATTGTGAAATTGGATTTATTGTTAATAAGTATTGCATTAGATTCTTAAAATCTGTGACGTCACATTGTTATATTTCATACAAATCACGTACAAATTCTGCGTTTTGACAGTTCATAAAAAGTAACGTTATTGACTACCCTTTCAAATACCAAATTACAAGGCCGGTTTTCGTAATTGAAAACGTTCAGGATCTTGTCGGGCCCTGGTCATCTCATCAAAAAGTTGACAAAAATGCATAGAAATTGACAGATGGAAAAAAAAATTATACGATTAAAAAAAAACAGAATTTGGAATTTAGTATCAAATTCTTAATTGCCAGTCCGAAGTCTGTAGTTAAACCCGGCTTAGCGCAATTGGCTCGCATCCTTATTTCAGCAACAGTTAATAACAAAACTGCGATATACCCTTCTGCTAACATGATAATATAATGCGAGTAGAAACGAGTAGAAAGTACAACTTTCCCAAGGTGTCACCGCCATTTTCCAAGAGCAATCTCCCCCAAATCCAATTTATCCAACTTGGCAACTTGAAATCACTTTTTGCGCGTTGTCGGTGGTTATAACTGAAATGTAACAACATAACATAACACCTTGTTATACCGAATCTTTAGGCAGAGATATATAGAGGCAGCACATCAAGCTACCCCAATCTGTCAAATTTCTTTGATAGATTTCAACTTTATTACAAATGCATAAGGTTAATTTCCAATTGGGAATATTTGGCAGTTTGGGATAGCTTTATGTACTGGTGACTGTACATTAGAAACGAGTGATTCTAATCTCTGGTTAGGTAATTAAAAACTATTTTTTTTTTTAATGATATGGCCTCGAGCTTGCCCACCACCTCACCTGATGGTAAGCGATGATGGGGTCGACGGTGAAGAACGCTTACTTAGACGAGTCCTTTTCACTCTTAGAAGAACCTTGGATTGTAGCTATTCGATTTAGAAACAAAGAGGGATTCCACTCCTCAGCTGTACACATAATAAAAGTATTCCCAAAAGGTTTAGCGAATAAACCA